>CM045990.1:29121183-30476348 GCA_025175895.1 Wurfbainia villosa | reverse complement strand
CTATGGATCTTAGAATTTTGTTTCTATCCATTGGATCTAAGCTTCATGAGGTGTTAATAGGCTACATTAGGGACAATGAGGAGGAGTTGGATCTTGGCCACCATGGATCAAGCCCACATAAAGTTCGATCCACTAATGATGATCCAATCCACTAAAGGATCATCATTGATCTATCTCACCAAACCCCATATGATAATATGGACTCTATATATTATTTGTACATTTTCTTCCCGTGTTTAAGATCTCAAATGTTCGTCGATTAATTAATTTACTGACCATTAATTAATCAATATCTAACTCCTTGAGTAGTATCACTCAACCTTTTCATCATGCCGGACCAAGTCCACCTGCAGGGTTTACATGATGAACTTTATGAGCTCCTCAAGGGGACATCATCATCTTAATATATAGGACATGTTTTCCTCCTATAATCAACGACACACTATATAAATAATATCATCTCCCAACTTACCGAGCCTATCGATTTAATCTATAAATCTCGCCCATTGGTAAATCAAAGCGATATGTACTAAGTATATATGCCCGTTAATATATCGGGATTAAGTGCAAGTACTAAATAATATCTGAGGTCCGATTCGATTATGTAGTCAGCAATAAATCGAATCACCATTAAGTCGGTCCTACTCAATACACACAAAGTGCACTAATTTGATTCTATGGTCAAGACAAACCAACACAAAATCACACTACAACCATTCCGATGGTTTGTCCAAAGTCATCTCGGTTGTGAGCCTTTACTTATACTTTTCAAGGAGCCGATAACATGATCTCCCGTGTTACACCACACACCATGTTATCTACAATATAAAGTACTAGAAAATATTACATAACCATAAAAATATGCAAACAAGGATCATGTGATTCTTATTCCAAAATAAAGATGTTCATACAAAAGATAGACTTTTCAGTATACATCCCTACAATCTCCCACTTATACTAAAAGACTATGTTGTCCTCAAAGTGTCATACATCTGATCCCCATTCCCTCCACATGCCTATCAAAAGCTCTCACCGGAAGGGCCTTAGTGAAAGGATCTGCCAGGTTATCCTCCGATGCAATCTTGGCCACAACAACTTCTTCTCTCTTTACGATTTCTCGTATCAGGTGGTACTTGCGCTCTGTGTTTACTAGTCTTATGGACTCGTGGTTCCTTCGAGTTTGCAACTGCACCACTATTATCACAATAAATTGTGATAGTTCTGGGCAAACCAGGAATCACATCCAAGTCCATCAGGAAGTTCCTGAGCCACACAACTTCTTAGGCCGGCTCAGAGGCTGCCACATACTCAGCTTCCATGGTGGAGTCCGCCACGCATTTCTGCTTGACACTCCTCCATAAAATGGCTCCACCTCCCAAAGTAAACAAAAAACCTGAGGTAGACTTACTGTTATCCCTATCATATTGGAAGTCGGAATCTGTGTAACCCACAGGGAGTAATTGGTCTGCCCGGTAAACCAACATATAATCCCTAGTCCTTCTCAGGTACTTCAATATATTCTTTACCGCAGTCCAATGTCCCTGTCCTGGATTACTCTTATATCTGCTGACCATGCCCACGTCAAAGTAGATATCTGGTCTCGTATAGAGCATCGCATACATGAGGCTTCCTACTGCCGAAGCATAAGGAATTGCCTTCATCTCCTCTATCTCCTCAGATGATCTAGGACACATCTCCTTAGATAAAAGAACTTCATGCCTGAAAGGTAGAAAACCCTTCTTGGAGTTCTGCATGCTAAAATGCTCTATAACTGTGTCTATGTATGAAGCTTGGGATAAGCACAACATCCTTTTCCTGCGATCCCTTATAACCTTGATCCCAAGGATGTGTCCCACCTCTCCCAAGTCCTTCATATCAAACTGTTTGGACAACCACACCCTTACGTCCGATAACACCTTGATATTGTTGCCAATCAACAAAATGTCATCTACGTATAGTACAAGAAATACTACTACGTTTCCGTCACATCTCTTGTATACACAAGACATATCAGAACTTTGAATTAATCGATAAGACTGGATCACCTCATCAAAGAGAATGTTCCAAGACCTCGAAGCTTGTTTCAACCCATAAATGGACCGATTAAGCTTACATACAAGATGCTCTTTTCCCTTAGCAATGAATCCCTCTGGTTGCTTCATGTAGATGTTTTCCTCAAGACTTCCATTAAGGAAAGCTATCTTGACATCCATCTGCCACACCTCATAATCTATATGAGCTGCTATACATAAGAGAATCTGGATAGACTTAAGCATGGCTACCGGCGAAAAGGTCTCCTCATAATTGATACCCTCTTTCTGAGTATACCCCTTCGCAACAAGCCTCGCTTTGAAGGTCTCAACCTTCCACACTATTCCTCTCTTTCTCTTGTATATCCACTTGCATCCAATGGTTTTTACACCATCGGGTGGTTCTACTAGCTCCCAGACCTGATTTGAATCCATAGATTCAATCTCAGCATTCATTGCACTCTGCCAAGATACTGCATCTTTATCTTGGAATGCCTAATCATATGTCCAGGGATCAGGTTCATGTTCGCCAGGGGCTTGGGCTTTGGGTACTAATGAACCCAAAGGTCCATCAGCTATCAACCATTGAATTCTGGTTAGGTTAATGTGACTAAGCCTAAGATGCCAAAGATATGTTTGGTTCATCTTCGAAGGTTCTTTTCTCTTATTGGAATTAGAAGATGAGTTATTAACTTAAATTTGCATCGTGGGAGGTTTTGGTTCAAGCGTGTACAAATTTCCTATCAATGCACCCGAACAGATAATGTCCCTATTCCTTCTTATAACAACTCTATCATTAAAATAAATAGAATATCCATCCATAAACAATTTAGAAACCGAAATCAAATTCTTTCTAAATAAAGGTACATAAAGGCAATTTTTCAGAACCAAAATTTTATTCCTCTCAAAAGACAAATAAACATCTCCCACTGCAACAGCCGCCACCTTCGTGGCATGACCCAAGTAGACGATAATCTCCCCCTCAGCCAGTGGTCTGGTTTCCTGAAACCCCTGCAAAGTATTGCATACATGATCAGTGGCTCCCGTATCTACACACCAGGTGTCAGTAGATAACACCGCTAAACATGTTTCAACGACTAGACCAAAAGATATACCTTTGTTCTTGCGGTTGGGGCAGTCCTTCTTCCAGTGTCCAGTCTTCTTACAAGTGAAGCACTTGCCTTTCGGCTTCATCACTCCTCCCTGAGTACCTCCCATCGCCTTCCCCCCGGTTTGTTTCTTCTTCTTCTTGCCTTTCGGCTTAGAAGTAGAAACCTTCTGGGTCACCACGGCATGCGCCTGAGCACTCTGATGAAATAGTCCCTCTGCCGCCTGGAGTTCTATCAGAAGTTCCGCCAATGAATACATCCTCTTGTTCATCTTGTAGTTCAGGAGAAACTGCTCAAAACTCCTAGGTAGAGACTGGAGTATGATATCGACCTGGGTTTCCCCATCGATCTCAGCTCCTAGGACCTCCAACTAATTCAAATGAGCCATCATCTTGAGAACATGATCTCTCACGGGTGTTCCCTCGATCATGGTGGTCATCATCAAGTTTCTCATGGCCTCTTGCCTCACAGCCCGATTCTGGTGTCCGAAAATCTCCTTGAGATTGAGCATCATATCATAAGCAGTGGACATGGCTTGATGCTGATGTTGTAGTACATTTGACATAGATTCCAAAATGTAACACCGCACCATCTCATCGGCCTTGATCCACTTCTTATAGCTCTCTCTCTCCTTTTCTCCAGAATTATCTGCAGGCTTGGTAGGGCACTCTTCAAGGAGTACATATTTGTATTCCTCAGCAGTCAAGACAATGTCTAGATTCCTCTTCCTATCTACATAGTTGTGTCTAGTATGTTTGTTCTCTTTCAGTATCACAGCAAGTGGGTTGAAAGTCATTTTGAAAGAAAACCTATGAATCACATAAATCAAAACATTAGATTTCAAAAAATTATTGATTCCTCAAACAATAAAATTTTAAAATCAACCAACACCTCAATACACCGAGAATATCGTATGCCACGATAGTGTGGACGTATACGAATTCTACATTTGTAAGAGGAGGTTTTACCCATTAATTTTACTATCTTGTCAACCTAACTTTTTGACAAGTAAAATTAATAGTTGGTTCCTCTTTGGCCCTACAAATAAAAGTAGTGACTCCGATGAGGAGAATACTTATATTTGTATCTAAGTGTTCACCATTACTCGGTACCAAGGTAATTATCTCGGGTTTTGTGCCTTACGATGGGCGAGTAGACACGCTCCTTAATAATTTTCTATAATCATATTCGACCTTGTGATCCGCAAACAAACTCATCCGATGGGGTGGAAGGCACTCAGAGTCGATGTGCAAATTTGTTTGCATCACTTGTCAAATCGTAATGGAGTCCGTGGGAATTTTAAAAAATTCCCTCTCCCACTTAGTAATTTGAAATTGAGGAATTTTCCTAGCCTACGACATGCATATCAAACAAAAAGCAATAAATATGAAAAATAAATTATTTTCCAACTATTATGGATTTTGTCTTTAATATGACTCCCGTCGCATCGCCATCTCGTCCACTCCTCCTACGCCATGTATGAGCCATCAGGAGATCCCAGCCGAGATTAAAACCTATATTAATTTACATCCATCGATCCTATACTCCACGAGGGAGTGTACATGAAATCTAGATCAAAAGTAAAATAAAATAAAGAGTGGATAAACAATGCAATATTTAATTTACAAAAACTAAATACTAGCCTCGTCAACCCCGAGGATTCAACAAAATAAATATTTACACACATACAATCACATACACACATATAGACATAATAGTCGGATCTTATGCCTCCAACCAAAGAGTTAAACTACGCATATCCTACTCTTATCCGGCACATATAATAAATGAAAAAGTGCATAAAAATTAACCAAATCCTAAACATACAAAACCGGAAACCTTAGCTCTGATACCAATTGAAGGGTTTTTCTTATCAAGTTCGTGAGGGGAAACTTCGCTTCCCACTTCACCTCGGTAGCTTGTCCATGGCGATCCCTTCGATGTCCCTACAGGGTTTACATGATAAACCTTTTCATCATGCCGGACCAAGTCCACCTGCAGGGTTTACATGATAAACCTTATGAGCTCCTCAAGGGGAAATCATCATCCTAATATATAGGACACGGTTTCTTCCTATAATCAACGGCACACCATATAAATAATATCATCTCCCAACTTACCGAGCCTATCGATTTAATCTATAAATCTCGCCTATTGGTAAATCAAAGCGATGAGTACTAAGTATGTGTGCCCGTTATTATATCGGGATTAAGAGCATGTGATAAATAATATCTGAGGTAGTCAACAATAAATCGAATCACCTCTAAGTCGGTCCTGCTCAATACACACAAAGTGCACTAGTCTGATTCTATGATCAAGACAAACCAACACCAAATCACCCTACAACCATTCCGATGGTTTGTCCAAAGTCATCTCGGTTGTGAGCCTTTACTTATACTTTTCAAAGAGCTGATAACATGATCTCCCGTGTGACACCACACACCATGTTATCTACAATGTAAAGTATTAAACAATATTGCATAACCCTAAAAATATGCAAACAATGATCATGTTATTCTTATTCCAAAATAAAGATGTTCATACAAAAGATAGATTTTTCAGTATACATCCCTACAGTTTCGCCTAAACTACGACATGAATAAAAGGTTGTATTCATTGGCGGAGCTTCTGACAGAACTCTAGGCGGCAGAGGGGCTTTTTTGTCAGAGTGCTCAGGCTCAGGCCATGGTTGCCCAAAAGGTTTCTACTTCTAAGCCGAAAGGCAAGAAGAAGAAGAAATAAGGTGGGGCAAAAGTGGTTGGTGAAGGGATTTCCCTTGTCGAGTCCGTGAGAGGAAACTTCGCTTCCCCTTCACCTCGGTTGCTTAACCATGGTGATCCCTTCGATGTCCCCGGATTAAAAATGTAATCCTAGACAAAAGGGATTCCCAAGACAACCAAGTCATCGTCGTGCTATTCGTTTAGAGAGGTCACTTGAACAAACTAGTTGTTCAAGCGACCATCCTCTATTCTACGAGTAGCCGCGGAATAGACGATGTCTGGATCGCCGGTTTTTGTGTTTATACTCGGGATCCCAGTATTATTTAGCCTATTTACAGAAATATAACATGCTTATATTTTGAAAAACAAACACAAGCAATGAATAAAAGAGATAGAAGAATAGTTATACCTCTTGGTCTTCTAATGTATGACCCTCCTCCTTTTGGACGTCGTGTGGGCGACGATCCACCAAAAGTCAAAGCTCCTAGATCGCAAAACTTCCTTCCTTGCTTTTCCCAAGCAAGAGGAAGAAGAGAAACAATGTTTTTCTCCTTCAAAAACTCAACCAACAAAGAACTATAGAAGTTCTTGCCGCCGGCCAAATAGAAGGAGAAGAAGATGATGGAAAACTACCAAGACACCAAGGGAAACCCTATATCTTGTTTCCACCACCTAAGGAGAAGAGATGGGAGTGTTTTGGGCGCCGGCCAAGGGCTGGGAAGGGCTGGAATAGCTGCTGGACGTTGGCCACAAGGCAAGGAAGAAGAAGGAAAACTTGCCTTATTTGGTGCCACCCTTGCTTCCAAACCCTAACCCTAATTCCAATCCTATCTCAACTAGGATTGCCCTATTCTTGCCGCCCAAGCCTTGCTCCCTCTCTATTATCTTCTTCACGCCAACCCCATGCCACCTTTTATAGAGTTTGGGGATAAGCCATGAATTAATCTCCTCCATTGGTTCTAGGGATTTAATCTCAACCGTCGGATCTAGATATTTAATCTCAACCGTCGGATCTTAGAGATTTAATCTCTACCAATGGATCTTAGTGTTTTGATTCTATCCATTGGACCTAAGCATCTTAAGGTGTTAATGGGCTACATTAGGGACCATGAGGAGGAGTTGGGTCTTGGCCACCCATGGATCAAGCCCACATAAAGTCTGATCCACTAATGATGATCCAATCCACTAAAGGTCCATCATTGATCTACCTCACCAACCCCCATATGAAAATATGGGCTCCATATATTATTTGTACATTTTCTCCCCGTGTTTAACATCTCGAATGTCCGTCGATTAATTAATTTACTAACCATTAATTAATCAACATCTAACTCCTTGAGTAGTACCACTCATCCTTTTCATCATGTCGGACCAAGTCCACCTGCAGAGTTTACATGATGAACCTTATGAGCTCCTCAAGGGGACATCATCATCCTAATATATAGGACACAGTTTTCTCCTATAATCAACGACACACCATATAAATAATATCATCTCCCAACTTACCGAGTCTATCGATTTAATCTATAAATCTCGCCCATTGGTAAATCAAAGAGATGAGTACCAAGTATATGTGCCCGTTATTATATCGGGATTAAGAGCATGTACTAAATAATATCTGAGGTCCGATTCGATTATGTAGTCAGCAATAAATCGAATCACCTCTGTGTCGGTCCTGCTCAATACACACAAAGTACACTAGTGTGATTCTATGGTCAAGACAAACCAATACCAAATCACACTACAACCATTCCGATGGTTTGTCCAAAGTCATCTCGGTTGTGAGCCTTTACTTATACTTTACAAGGAGCCGATAACATGATCTCCCGTGTGACACCACACACCATGTTATCTACAATGTAACGTATTATACAATATTGCATAACCATAAAAATATGCAAACAATGATCATGTGATTCTTATTTCAAAATATTCAAATTCCCAAAGTAAACATACATTTCTATCCCTAAGGAATCTTCTGTCCCACAGAACAATTGGTGAGAAACTAGCATATAATCCTAGTCCTTCTCGTGCACATAAAATAAGGTTTCACCACACCCAATACATCCGTCTCCCCACTTAGAATAAAAGACTATGCCTATCCAAAGTGTCATATCCGATCATTCCTTCCACATGCATCAAGTTATTTAAGGGCCTTATTACCAAGCATAAGTGAACTCCGATGCAATCTTGGCTCAAATAAGAATCTCCTATCTCCTTAGATTTCTTAGGTGGTACTCATGCAAAGGTAGAAAACTTATGGAGTTCTCGTCGCTCATAAATCAAGTCTATCTACAAGCTTGATAAGCAATAAATTGTGATAGTTGGGCAAACCAGAATCACATCCAAGTCGAAGTGTGCTCACCTCTCTTTCAAGTCCTCATATGAGGCCACCATACTCTTCCATGGTGGAGTCCGCCACGCACTTTTGCTGACACTCCTCCATACAATGTCATCTCCCAAAGTACAAGAAATACCACTACGTATCCACATCTCTTGTATACACAAGACTCATCTGACTAATAAATCCATAAGACCGGATTAATTCATCCGCCTTTCCCAAAGATATAATCCCTAGTCCTTCTCGTGTACTTCAATATAGCTTTACCGCATCCAATGTCCCCGTCCCCGATTACCTGAATCCTCTGCTTTCCATATAGATGGCAAGATTCCATTCTCGAAAGCTTTATACCATGAGGCTTCCTACTCCATATGAACCGCTATGCATATCTCCTCATTGAATCTAGGATTCATCTCCTTAGATAAAGGAACTCCATGCCAAGAAACCATCTTCTGAGTTCTTGGATTGCTAAAACTATCCAATCGTTCATGTAGCCTGATAAGCACAACATCCTTTTCCTCATCATCCTTATAACGAATCTGATCAAGGATGTGTCCACCCCTCTCCAAGTCCTCCATATCAGACATCACTTGTGTATCCTCTATGTCACGATATCGAACACTGATATTGTTGCTCAATCAACAAAATTATGATCCACATAGAGTACAAGAAATACCACTATGTTTCTCCTATATCTCTTGTATACACAAGACTCATCCGACTTTGAATAAATCCATAAGACTGATCACTTCATCAAACCGGATGTTCCAAGATCTCACTTCAATCCATAAATGGACCGATTGCTTACATACAAGATGCTCTTTTGCCCTTAGCAATGAATCCCTCCGCTTGCTTCATGTAGATGTTTCCTCAAGACTTCCATTAATCATGTTCGACATCCATCCGCTCCCATAATCATAATATATACGAGCTATGCATAAGAGAATCCGATAGATTTAAGCATTATCGGGAGTGAAAAGGTCTCCCATAATCGATACACCTTTCTAGAGTATACCTTCGCAAGCCTCGCTTCAAGGTCTCAACCTTCCATCTATTCCTCTTTTTCTCTTGTAGATCCACATCATTCTCAATGGTTTTTACACCATCAGGTTCTACAATCCTGCACGATTTGAATCCATAGATCCAATCTCAAGACATCGCACATTGCATCGCCAAGAGTGTCATCTTTATCTTGGATTGCCTCATCATATGTCCAGGGATCAGGTTCATGTTCGCCAGGGACCAAATCAGAAGATTCTCCCAAGAACATGAATCTATCAGCGCTCACTTATCCCACTATGACGAGGTATCACTTATCCTCTCCACAGCATTGGGGACATGTGGTATATCCTCTTACCACTAAAGAAGTGACTTCCAAATCCTCTCAAGCCTATAATGCTCTTGTGGCTCATCACATACTCGCTTCCTCTAGAAATCAAGCCCGATCACTCGACTAAGACTATAAACAATCCACCCTTTGGTTCTCTTGCATAGCCAATACGAACAATCAGAAGATGAGGTTCTTCAATTTGCATCGCATGTTCAAATTTCCTTTCGAATGTCCAGAATATTCTCCCTATCATACAACTCGGGAGTATAAGGCACTGATTTAGATGGAACCAAGTTCAGAATGTATACCTCCGTATCTAGAGCATAACCCCAGAACGAATCTGACAAGTCAGAATAACTCATCATCGATCTAACCATCTCCATAAGAGTCATATTCCTTCGCTCTGCTACACCATTCTGCTGGGGTGTGCCAGGTGCAGTCAATTGGGATTGAATCCCAACCTCTGATAAGTAGTTCCTAAACTCTTCCAAGAGGAACTCACCACCACGATCAGATCATAGTGTCTTGATACTTTTACCTTGACGTTTCTCCACATCAACCTTGAATTCTTTGAACTTGTCAAAGCATCTGGACTTCTACTGCATCGTAAATGTATCCATATCTTGAGTAATCGTCTATAAAAGAGACGAAATACTCAAAACCACCTCTAGCCTGGATAGACATAGGACCACACAAATCAGAATGAACCAATTCTAACACATCTTTGGCTTTATACCCCTTGGCCTTAAAAGGCCTCTTGGTCATCTTACCCTCCAAGCAAGATTCACAGGTTGGGAGATCCTCCACCACTAATGAACCCAAAGGTCCATCAGCTATCAACCTTTGAATTTTGCTTAGGTTAATGTGACCAAGCCTAAGATGCCAAAGATATGTTTGGTTCATCTTCGAAGGTTCTTTTCTCTTATTGGAATTAGAAGATGAGTTATTAACTTCAATTTGCATCATGGGAGGTTTTGGTTCCAGTGTGTACAAATTTCCTATCAATGTACCCGAACAGATAATGTCCCTATCTCTCTTTATAACAACTCTGTCATTGAAAGAAATAGAATATCCATCCATAAATAATTTAGAAACTAAAATTAAATTCTTTCTAAATAAGGGTACATAAAGGCAATTCCTATGAACCAAAAGTTTATTTTTCTCAAAAGATAAATGAACATCTCCCACTGCAACAGCCGCCACCTTCGTGGCATCGCCCAAGTACACGGTAATCTCCCCCTCAGCCAGTCGTCTGGTTTCCTGGAACCCCTGCAAAGTATTGCAGACATGATCAGTGGCTCCCGTATCTACACACCAGGTGCCGGTAGATAACAACGCTAAACATGTTTCAATGACTAGACCAAAAGATATACCTTTGTTCTTGCGGTTGGGGCAATCCTTCTTCCAGTGTCCAGTCTGCTTACAAGTGAAGCACTTGCCTTTCAGCTTCTTCATTCCTCCCTGAGTACCTCCCATCGCCTTTGCCCCGGTTTGTTTCTTCTTCTTGCCTTCGGCAGAAGTAGAAACCTTCGGTCACGCATGCACTGAGCACTGACGAAATAGTCCTTCTGCGCACCGAGTTCACGCGGAAGTTCCGCCAATAAATACAACCTCTTGTTCATGTTGTAGTTGAGGCGAAACTACTCAAAACTCCTAGGCAGAGACTGGAGTATGATATCGACCTGGGTTTCCCCATCGATCTCAGCTCCTAGGACCTCCAGCTCATTCAAATGAGCCATCATCTTGAGAACATGATCCATCACGGGTGTTCCCTCGATCATGGTGGTCGTCATCAAGTTTCTCATGGCCTCTTTCCTCACAGCACGATTCTGGTGTCCGAAAAGCTCCTTGAGATTGAGCATCATATCATAGGCAGTGGGCATGGCTTGATGCTGATGTTGGAGTACATTTGACATAGATGCCAAAATGTAACACCGTGCCATCTCATCGGCCTTGTTCCACTTCCTATAGCTCTCTCTCTCCTTTTCCCCAGAATCATCTGCAGGCTTGGGAGGGCACTCTTCGAGGAGTACATATTTGTATTCCTCAGCAGTCAAGACAATATCTAGATTCCTCTTCCAATCTACATAGTTGGGTCCAGTAAGTTTGTTCTCTTTCAGTATCACAGCAAGTGGGTTGAAAGTCATTTTGAAAGAAAACCTAAGAATCACATAAATCAAAACATTAGATTTCAAAAAATTATTGATTCCTCAAACAATAAAGTTTTTAAAATCAACCAACACCTCAAAACACCGAGAATATCGTATGCCATGATAGTGTGGACGTATACGAATTCTACATTTGTAAGAGGAGGTTTTACCCATTAATTTTACTATCTTGTCAACCTAACTTTTTGACAAGTAAAATTAATAGTTGTTTCCTCTTTGGCCCTACAAATAAAAGCAGTGAATCCGATGGGGAGGATACTTATATTTGTATCTAAGTGTTCACCATTACTCGGTACCAAGGTAATTATCTTTGGTTATGTGCCTTACGATGGGCAAGTACACACGGTCCTTGATAATTTCCTATAACCATATTCGACCTTGTGATCCGCAAACAAACCCATCCGATGGGGAGGAAGGCACTCAGAGTCGACGCGCAAGTTTGTTTGCATCACTTGTCAAATTGTAATGGAGGTCGCGGGAATTTATAAAAATATCCCTCTCCCACTTAGTAATTTGAAATTGAGGAATTTTCCTAGCCTACGACATGCATATCAAACAAAAAGCAATAAATATGAAAAATAAATTATTTTCCAACTATTATGGCTTTTGTCTTCAATATGACTCCTGTCGCATTGCCATCTCGTCCGCTCCTCCTACGCCATGTACGAGCCATCCGGAGATCCGAGCCGAGACTAAATCCTATTTTAATTTACATCCATCGATCCTATACTCCACGAGGAAGTGTACATGAAATCTAGATCGAAAGTAAAATAAAATAAAGAGCGGCTAAACAATGCCGTATTTAATTTACAAAAACTAAATACTAGCCTCGTCAACCCCGAGGATTCAACAAAATAAACATTTACACACATACACACACATGTCATAATAGTCGAATCTTATGCCTGCAACCAAAGAGTTAAACTATGCATATCCTACTATTATCCGACACATTTAATATATGAAAAAGTGCATAAAAATTAACCGAATCCTAAACACACAAAACCAGAAACCTTGGCTCTGATACCAATTGAAGGGATTTCCCTTGTCGAGTCTGTGAGAGGAAACATCGCTTCCCCTTCACCTCGGTTGCTTAACCATGGTGATCCCTTCGATGTCCTCGGATTAAAAATGTAATCCTAGACAAAAGGGATTCCCAAGACAACCAAGTCATCGTCGTGCTATTCGTTTAGAGAGGTCACTTGAACAAACTAGTTGTTCATGCGACCATCCTCTATTCTACGAGTAGCCGCAGAATAGACGATGTCTGGATCGCCGGTTTTTGTGTTTATACTTCGGATCCCAGTATTATTTAGCCTATTTACAGAAATATAACATGCTTATATTTTGAAAAACAAACACAAGCAATGAATAAAAGAGATAGAAGAATAGTTATACCTCTTGGTCTTCTAATGTATGACCCTCCTCCTTTTGGACGTCGTGTGGGCGACGATCCACCAAAAGTCAAAGCTCCTAGATCGTAAAACTTCCTTCCTTGATTTTCCCAAGCAAGAGGAAGAAGAGAAACAATGTTTTTCTCCTTCAAAAACTCAACCAACAAAGAACTATAGAAGTTCTTGCCGCCGGCCAACTAGAAGGAGAAGAAGATGATGGAAAACTACCAAGACACCAAGGGAAACCCTATATCTTGTTTCCACCACCTAAGGAGAAGAGATGGGAGTGTTTTGGGCACCGGCCAAGGGCTGGGAAGGGCTGGAATAGATGCTGGACGTTGGCCACAAGGCAAGGAAGAAGAAGGAAAACTTGCCTTATTTGGTGCCACCCTTGCTTCCAAACCCTAACCCTAATTCCAATCCTATCTCAACTAGGATTGCCCTATTCTTGCCGCCCAAGCCTTGCTCCCTCTCTATTATCTTCTTCACGCCAACCCCATGCCACCTTTTATAGAGTTTGGGGATAAGCCATGAATTAATCTCCTCCATTGGTTCTAGGGATTTAATCTCAACCGTCGGATCTAGAGATTTAATCTCAACCGTCGGATCTTAGAGATTTAATCTCTACCAATGGATCTTAGTGTTTTGTTTCTATCCATTGGATCTAAGCATCTTGAGGTGTTAATGGGCTACATTAGGGACCATGAGGAGGAGTTGGGTCTTGGCCACCCATGGATCAAGCCCACATAAAGTCTGATCCACTAATGATTATCCAATCCACTAAAGGTCCATCATTGATCTACCTCACCAACCCCCATATGATAATATGGGCTCCATATATTATTTGTACATTTTCTCCCCGTGTTTAAGATCTCGAATGTCCGTCGATTAATTAATTTACTAACCATTAATTAATCAACATCTAACTCCATGAGTAGTACCACTCAACCTTTTCATTATGCCGGACCAAGTCCACCTGCAGGGTTTACATGATGAACCTTATGAGCTCCTCAAGGGGACATCATCATCCTAATATATAGGACACGGTTTCCTCCTATAATCAATGGCACACCATATAAATAATATCATCTCCCAACTTACCGAGTCTATCGATTTAATCTATAACTCTCGCCCATTGGTAAATCAAAGAGATGAGTACCAAGTATATGTGCCCGTTATTATATCGGGATTAAGAGCATGTACTAAATAATATCTGAGGTCCGATTCGATTATGTAGTCAGCAATAAATCGAATCACCTCTGTGTCGGTCCTGCTCAATACACACAAAGTGCACTAGTGTGATTCTATGGTCAAGACAAACCAATACCAAATCACACTACAACCATTCCGATGGTTTGTCCAAAGTCATCTCGGTTGTGAGCCTTTACTTATACTTTACAAGGAGCCGATAACAAGATCTCCTGTGTGACACCACACACCTTGTTATCTACAATGTAACGTATTAGACAATATTGCATAACCATAAAAATATGCAAACAATGATCATGTGATTCTTATTTCAAAATAAAGATGTTCATACAAAAGATAGACTTTTCAGTATACATCCCTACAGTTGGAGGATCTCAGGGAGGAGTGAAGAAGCCGAAAGGCAAGTGCTTCACTTGCAAGCAGACTGGACATTGGAAGAAGGACTGACCCAACCGGAAGTAGAACAAAAGTATATTTTTTGGTCTAGTCATTGAAATATGTTTAGCGGTGTTATCTACCGGCACCTGGTGTGTAGATACGGGAGCCACTAATCATGTATGAAATACTTTGCAGGGGTTCCAGGAAACCAGGCCACTAGCTGAGGGGGAGATTATCATCTACTTGGGCGATGCCACGGAGGTGGCGGCTGTTGCAGTGGGAGATGTTTATTTGTCTTTTGAGAGGAATAAAATTTTGGTTTTGAAAAATTGCCTTTATGTACCTTTATTTAGAAAGAATTTGATTTCGGTTTCTAAATTGTTTATGGATGGATATTCTATTTCTTTTAATTATAGAGTTATTATAAAAAAGAATAAAGAGATTATCTATTCTGGTACATTGATAGGAAATTTATATACACTCGAACAAAATGTTAGGGCAATCTCTTGCCGTAATATGGTTTTGATGGTGTGGCAAAGGGTTTAAGTTAGTTTGATATATTGATTTGATATGTGCGTTGAAGTCGTGTAGGACTTAGTAATTCGCACATGGAGCCATGGCGAGTTTCACATCTCATGACTCGTGCCTTGAGTCGGTGAAGGATAGCTTTGCGGAAGCCATGTGCTTGGAGCATCCGAGGGACCGCCGGACGAGGAGCTTGGAGTGAAGCCGGAGGAAGCAGACTTCGAAGCAAGAGACGCAAAGGAGCATTGTAGAGCCGTGCGCCTGATGCTGCCGAGGGACGTGGCCGCGAACGAAGAGAACTTCAAAGGCGAGGGACTCCGAGGGATGAGAGTGAGCGATTGTAACCCGGGAAGGGTAGCTCTTAGGTGAAACTTGGCCATTTGGCCAAGTGTCGGATGAGTTTTCCCGACACCAGTCGACTGCCATGTCATGGCAGTCGACTGCTCTGAGTCGATGGGTCGATCGACTAGTCTAATGTGGTTGAATCAAGTTGATCAGTCGACTTCGGCATGGCGGGCGACGATGGCGATCACCGATCGCCAAGGGACGGCGGTGATCGATATGACCGCCGCAGACGCGAATGGAGTCGACCTCGTTGAGGACTCGACTGGTTGACATCAGTCGACTGATGGGTGCCATCGATCGATCGTCGATCGCTGTATAGTATCCAACGTGAAAGCGGTCCGTTATTGGGCAAGCTCACGGTTATGATGACCGATGGGTGCCATCGATCTGTGTCAACGAGAAGAAACCCTCTTCCTCTATAAAAAGGAAGGGGGTAAGGCTTTGGGAGGCTAATGAATATACTCTAATACTCTCCCAAAGTTCCCTAAAGCTTTCCATCCTCTTACCCAAGCTTATTTTCATTATATTTGTAAGAGGAGTGTTGTTGTAAAGAGGTTACCTCCACCTAGCTTTGTGCAAAGGAGAGATCTAGTGGATAGATTGCGGAGTAATTCACCGTGGACGAATCGGACCGTGGATTAGCGGCGTAGCCGTGAACCACGTTACATCTCCGTGTTTGTATTGTCTTTTTTTATTTCTATTTGCTTGTCTTAGTTTATTGCTTCCGCTTGCGCTAACGTTTTCGTAGACGAGCAAAATACGACATCCAACGAACGAGGGCTATTCACCCCCCTCTAGCCGGCCAATCGATTCCCAACAAGTGGTATCAGAGCCAAGGAAAGCTTGTCGTGGACTAACCGCCACAACAAGCAATTTTCAAAATGGCCAGCTCAAACATCCATCCACCGAAGTTCGATGGCGAATTCGCTTGGTTGAAGAAGCGAATGGAGGTATTCTTCGAAACCGACTTTGAAATTCTATTAATAATGGAAAACGGTTTCGAGTTGCCTAGGAACGAGGATGGGGAGCCATTGGAGAAATCGAGATGGAGCAAAAGACAAAGAGAGGAGTATTTGGCAAATTCAAAGGCCAAGCACCACCTCTACAATGTGCTCCCTCAACAAAAAGTAAATAGAATAGGGGAGTGCTCAAGTGCCAAAGAGATGTGGGAGAGATTGGTTGAACTTCATGAAGGCACTTCGGAAGCCAAGCTAGTGAGAAGAGATCTCCTCCACTCCCAACTATCAAATATTAAGCTTGAAAAGGGAGAAAAGGTAACTTCCCTACATTCTAGATTTAAAGAAATATTAATTGGGCTAACAAGTGTAGGTGAGAAGCTATCAAACCGGGATATGGTAATGAAGGTCATAGATGCCATTCCCCAATCCTCAAGATGGAGCTCCATGGTGGACTCATTTTATATCTCCAAGAACTAAGAAGTAAGCACCTTGGAGGAATTCTTCTCAACAATGGAGCTTCATGAAACTAGGCTAGAAGGAATACAAGAAGAGCCTAGAATCCAACCCTCAAGAGGAGTAGCTTTGATAGCGAACAAGGAGAAGAAGAAGATGGAAGTCCCCTCCTCCTCATCCGATGAAGCCTCTACCTCCTCCATGGATAGCACGGAAGAAGCCTACATGGTAAGGAAGGTAAGGCATGCATTTAAGAATCTTAGATTTGATAAATCTCATGATAGGAATAGAAGACCAAGGGGGAAGGTCATATGCTATAATTGCCAAGGAGAGGGACATATAAGGGATAATTGTCCCCTCCTAAACAAGAGCAAGGAAGATAAGAAAAAGAAAGAAGAAAAGAGGAAGAAGAAGGGGAGCAAGAAAAGGAAGAAGAAAAAAGAAGGCAAAAGGAAGAGGGAAGGCCATGGCACTCAAAGCCAAGACATGGGATGACCTTGCCTCTTCATCCTCATCCGAAGAAGAAGAGCATGTCTACTCCAACCTAGCACTAATGGCTCTTCATGACTCGGATTGTTCCTCCTCCTCAAATGAAGAATCAAGCACAAGTGGGGAGAGCTCAAGTGAAGGGGGAGCCTCCACATCCTCCTCATCCGAAGAAGAAGAATAGGATATGGAAACTATGGTAACAAATGCTTCTCCTAAGAAAATAGTTTCCATAATTTCTAGTTTAACTAAGGAGTTATTTGGCATGAAAAAGAAAAGTAAAAGCATGCTTAGTCAAATTAAGGAATTAGAACAAAAGCTAGAAAATGCATGCTTAAATGATAATGTTTCTTCTTGCCATGATGATGCATGCTCACATGACTATATGCCTTTGGATGTTAATGATGCATGCATAGAGGAAAATAGGGCTTTAAGGGAAAAGGTAGATTATTTAACCAAAGCCCTAGAGAAATTCACAATTGGCTCCAACACATTAAATATGATCATAGGGAGCCAAAGAGCAAGTTTTAACAAAAAAGGCCTAGGATATAAGGAAAAGAAAAATGAAAAGGCCTACAAATGCCTAATAGCTAGGGGACAAGATAAAAAGAATGTAATAGCTAGAAAATGGATCCCCAAGGAATACTTAGTGAACCCAATAGGAAAGAACTTATTTTGGGTTCCAAAATCCATCCTTAAGGGTTAGAATAACCCTAGGGTAGTCAACCACATGGACCTAACCTATATCATATTTTGGTTGACTTAGGATGACGGGACAACATTTTTTAGATAGTGTTGGGTGATGATAACGTACCCATAAATAGATAATATTGCTTAAATCATGATGATTGATGTAATTCCTATGTATATTTACAATCATGATTTATGTTTTTGAAATTTGGCACGTTATCATGAGAAATAGGTTTGAATTATGTTTTAGGTGATACTTTGGTTATTATCATCATACATTACCTAATGCATGATTACAATTTGATGAAGACATGTATTTCATGATCATTATGTGAAATTGATTCATATATGCCATTATGATCATGTTAATTGTTAGGTTGATACTTAATCATGATAGAATTGCATGAATATATTGGTTAAGTATGCACAAACACCCACTAGGATGCATCTCACACTCACCATAGGCTACCTTGATTGAAAACTTAGCATGAGTGAGATGTTAGGATGATACAAATGTTCACTAATGCCTATGGCATTTAGATGGTCATTTAAAGTATCAAAATAGCAATAATAGACCAATCATGGAGAAGGCTTATGTTTAATTCATAGCCATATTGACCAAAGATCATGGTTGGATATTTCATATGTTTTCAAAACAATTTCTTACTTTAAAATATATGTATTCATGTTTTGAAACAATTGGATGCAAGACTAGGTGTTAAAATGGATACTCTTATGATCAAAAACCTAGTAGTTTTTAAAGCTTTTGGATTTTTGGCAAATACGTGGAAATATAATGATTTTTCATGAAAACATATTTTTCACATATAGATATACTTAAAAGAAATGTGTTCCCCAAATTTAATGATTTTTTGAATTTTCTGGAATTTTTAATGCATTTAAATTGATCTAAAATCAAAATCACGAAATTACGTGCGACCGGTATCCGAACAATGATGATGGCCTGAATATCAGACCAGTAAAAGCTGAATTCTGATTTTAAATCAACTTATGGTATTTTCCTTCTATTAGACTTGATGTCATGTGTTTTTAACTTAGTAATAATCTTTTTGATGGTGTCAAAGGGGAAGAAATGATTATGTTTAAGTTAATTATGATAGGGGGAGAAATTAAGGGAGAAATTAAGGGGGAATTTCATGGATTAAGGGGGAGTTGCATGTTGCTATATCATGATTATGTGTTTACATGCTTTCTTTCCTTTAAAATTTATATCAAATATTTTTACCTAACTTAAACGGATTGCCACACATCAAAAAGGGGGAGATTGTTAGGGCAATCTCTTGCCGTAATATGGTTTTGATGGTGTGGCAAAGGGTTTAAGTTAGTTTGATATGTTGATTTGATATGTGCGTTGATGTCGTGCAGGACTTAGTAATTCGCACATGGAGCCATGGCGAGTTTCACATCTCATGACTCGTGCCTTGAGTCGGTGAAGGATAGCTTTGCGGAAGCCGTGCGCTTGGAGCATCCGAGGGACGGCCGGACGAGGAGCTTGGAGTGAAGCCGGAGGAAGTAGACTTCGAGGCAAGAGACGCGAAGGAGCATTGCAGAGTCGTGCGCCTGATGCTGCCGAGGGACGTGGCCGCGAACGAAGAGAACTTCAAAGGCGAGGGACTCCGATGGATGAGAGTGAACGATTGTAACCCGGGAAGGGTAGCTCTTAGGTGAAACTTGGCCATTTGGCCAAGTGTCGGATGAGTTTTCCCAACCCGCCGATCATGGCCATGTCATGGCGATCGCTCTAAGTCGATGGGTCGATCGATCGGTCTAATGTGGCTGAATCAGTTGATCGATCATTGCGCATGGGCCGATCGATGTTGATCGTCGCTACCCGCTGGTCGATGTCGTGGCACGGCACGAATGGAGTCAACCTCGTTGAGGACTCGACTGGTTGACATCAGTCGACTGATGGGTGCCATCAGTCGACCGCACATGGATAGTATCCAACGAAAGCGATCATTATTGGCAGCGGCTCAGGGCGCGATGGGTGCCATCTGATCGGCCGATCGTGTCAACGGGAAGAAACCCTCTTCCTCTATAACAAGGAAGGGGGTAAGGCTTTGGGAGGCTAATGCATATACTCTAATACTCTCCCAAAGTTCCCTAAAGCTTTCCATCCTCTTACCCAAGCTTATTTTCATTATATTTGTAAGAGGAGTGTTGTTGTAAAGAGGTTACCTCCACCTAGCTTTGTGCAAAGGAGAGATCTAGTGGATAGATTGCGGAGTGATTCACCGTGGACGAATCGGACCGTGGATTAGCGGCGTAGCTATGAACAACGTTACATCTCCGTGTTTGTATTGTCTTTGTTTTATTTCTATTTGCTTGTCTTAGTTTATTGCTTCCGCTTGCGCTAACGTTTTCGTAGACGAGCAAAATACGACATCCAACGAACGAGGGCTATTCACCCCCCTCTAGCCGGCCAATCGATTCCCAACACAAAAAGCTCCCACGATGCAAATATAAGTAAATAACTCATCTTCTAATTCTAATAAGAGAAAAGAACCTTCGAAGATGAACCAAACATATCTGTGGCATCTAAGTCTAGGTCATATTAACTTAAGTAGAATTCAAAGGTTGATAGCTGATGGACCTCTCGGTTCATTAGTGTTGGAAGATTTCCCAACCTGCGAATCTTGCTTGGAAGGTAAAATGACGAAGAGGCCTTTTAAGGCCAAGGGGTATAGAGCCAAAGATGTGTTGGAATTGGTTCATTCTGATTTGTGTGGTCCTATGTCTATCCAGGAAAGAGGTGGTTTTGAATATTTCGTGTCTTTTATAAACGATTATTCAAGATATAGCTACATTCACTTGATGCACCGCAAGTCTGAATGCTTTGACAAGTTCAAAGAATTCATGACTGATGTGGAGAAACGTCAGGGTAAAAGTATCTAGACACTATGATCTGACCATGGTGGTAAGTACCTCTTGGGAGAGTTTAGGAATTATTTATCAGAGGCTGAGATTCAATCCCAATTGTCTGAACCTAGCACACCCTAGCAGAATGGTGTAGTGGAGCGAAGGAATAGGACTCTTATGGAGATGGTTAGATCAATGATGAGTTATTCTGAGTTGCCAGATTCGTTCTGGGGATATACTCTAGATACGACAGTGTACATTCTGAACTTGGTTCCATCTAAATCAGTGCCTTCTACTTCCATAGAATTGTGGACTGGGCGAAAGCCTAGTCTAAGACATATTCGGATTTTGGGGAGTCCAGCACATGTGCTGAAGGGAGATGCTGGTAAGTTGGAACCTCGTATAGAAGTACGCATGTTCTTTGGCTATCCTAGAGGAACGAAAGGTGGTTTGTTTTATAGTCCTAGAGATCAGAGGGTGATTGTTAGTACGAACGCCAGATTTCTAGAGGAAGACTATGTGATGAACCACAAGTACATGAGTAAGATTGTTCTGGAGGAATTGAGAGGGGAAGTCACTACTTCAGTACCATCGCTACAAGAGGATATACCACAAGTGACTGCACTGCGTGTCATAGAGGATACACAGGTGATATCTCATCGTAGTGGGATGATTGTTAGACAGCCTGACAGATTTATGTTCTTAGGAGAATCTTCTGATTTGGTCCCTGGCGAACAAGAACTTGATCCCTAAGCATATGACGAGGTGATCCAAGATAAAGATGCGGTATCTTAGCAAAGTGCAATGAATTCTGAGATAGAATCTATGGATTTAAATCATGTCTAAGAGCTAGTAGAACCACCTAATGGTGTAAAAACCATTGGATGCATATGGATCTACAAAAGAAAGAGAGGAAAAGATGGGATGGTTGAGACCTTCAAAGCGAGGCTTGTTGCGAAGGGCTATACTCAGAAAGAGGGCATCGATTATGAGGAGACCTTTTCGTCAGTGGCCATTCTTAAGTCTATCCGAATTCTCTTATGTATTGATGCTCATATGGATTAAGAGGTGTGGAAGATGGATATCAAGATAGCTTTCCTTAATGGAAGTCTTGAAGAAACCTTCTATATGAAGCAACCAGAGGGATTCATTACAAAGGGCAAAGAGCATCTTGTGTGCAAGCTTAATCGGTCCATTTATGGATTGAAGCAAGCTTCGAGATCTTGGAACATCCGCTTTGATGAGGTAATCTAGTCTTATGGATTTATTCAAAGTCCGGATGAGTCTTGTGTATACAAGAGATGTGACGGAAACGTAGTGGTATTTCTTGTACTATACGTAGATGACATTTTGTTAATTGGCAACAATGTCAAGGTGTTATCGGATGTAAGGGTATGGTTGTCAAAACAGTTTGATATGACGGACTTGGGAGAATTGGGACACATCCTTGGGATCAATGTTATAAGGGATTGCAGGAAAAGGATGTTGTGCTTATCTCAAGCTTCATACATAGACACCATTTTGGTTCGTTTTAGCATGCAGAACTCCAAGAAAGGTTTTCTACCTTTTAGGCATGGAGTACCTTTGTCTAAGGAGATGTGTCCTAGAACATCAAAGGAGATAGAGGAGATGAAGGCGGTTCCTTATGCTTCAACAGTAGAAAGCCTCATGTATTATATGCTATGTACGAGATCAGATATCTGCTTTGTCGTTGGCACGGTTAGTAGATATCATATTAATCCAAGACCGGGACATTGGACTGCGATAAAGCATATATTGAAGTACTTGAGAAGGACTAGAGATTATATGCTGGTATACCAAGCAGATGAATTACTCCCTGTGGGTTACACAGATTCTGACTTCCAATCAGATAGGGATAACAGTAAGTCTACCTTAGGTTTTGTGTTTACTTTTGGAGGTGGAGCCATTGTATGGAGGAGTGTCAAGTAGAAATGTGTGGCGGACTCTACCATGGAAGCTGAGTATGTGGCAACCTCTGAGGCGACCAAAGAAGTTGTATGGCTCAAGAACTTCTTGATGGACTTGGATGTGATTCATGGTTTGCCCAGAACTATCATAATTTATTGTGATAACAGTGGTGCAGTTGCAAACTTTAAGCAACCACGAGCCCACAAGGCAAGTAAACACATAGAGCGAAAGTACCACCTGATACGAGAAATCGTAAAGCGGGTAGAAGTTGTTATCGCTTAGATTGCATCAGAGGATGTCCTAGTAGATCTTTCCACTAAGGCCCTTCTAAGTGAAAGCTTTTGATAGGCATGTGGAGGGAATGAGAATCAGATGTATGGCAGTATGAGGACAACATTGTCTTTTAGTATAAGTGGGAGATTGTTGAGATGTATACTGAAAAATCTATCTTTTATATGAACATCTTTATTTTTGAAATAAGAATCACATGATCATTGTTTGCATATTTAAAGTTATGCATTTTGTCTAATACATTATATTGTAGATAACATGGTGTGTAGTGTCACACGGGAGATCATGTTATCAGTTCCTTGTAAAGTATAAGTAAAGGCTCACAACCGAGATGGTTTTGGACAAACCATTGGTATGGTTGTACTGTGATTTGGTATTGGTTTGTCTTGACCATAGAATTACACTAGTATACTTTGTGCGTATTGAGCAGGACAGACTTAGAAGTGATTCGATTTATTGCTGATTACATAATTGAATCAGACCTTGGATATTATGATGTACATGATCTTAATCCCGATATAATAACGGGCACATGTACTTAGTATTTATTTCTTTGATTTACAAATGGGCGTGATTTATAGAGTAAATCGATAGGCTCGGTAAGTTGGGAAATGATATTATTTATATGGTGTGTCGTTGATTATAGGAGGAAACTGTGTCCTATATATTAGAATGATGATGTGCCCTTGAGGAGCTCATAAGGTTCATCATGTAAACCCTGCAGGTGGACTTGGTCCAGCATGAAGATAAGGTTGAGTGGTACTGCTCATGGAGTTAGATGTTGATTAATTAATTGTCAGTAAATTAATTAATTGACGGACATTCGAGATCTTAAACACAGGGAGATATTTGTACAATTAATATATGGAGCCCATATTAATTTATGGGGTTGGTGAGGTAGATCAATGATAATCCTCTAGTGGAATGGATTATCTTTAATGGATCGGACTTTATGTGGGCTTGATCCATTGGGTGGCCAAGATCCAACTCCTCATCATGGTCCCTATTGTAGCCTATTAAAACCATCATGGAGCCTAGATCAGATGATGAAAAATGAAACTCTAGATCCAACGGTGAAGAATAAATCTCTAGATCTGACGGTGGAGATTAAATCTCTAGATCCGACGGTTGAGATTAAATCTCTAGATCCGACGGTGGAGATTAAAAGGAGGCTTAATCCTAACTCTATAAAAGGATGGCCAAGGCTTGGGCGTGGAAGAGATCTTGAGAGATTAGGGTTTTGGGCTGCAAGACATTAGGGTTTAGAACCCTAATTTGGGCGGCGCCTATTCTCCAATTGCTAGGGCCGATGGCAAGAAGGTAAGGGTTAGTCTCTCTTCTTCCTCTCATGGCCAGAGCACCCTCCTCTTCCTCTCCTTTGGCCGGCGGCAACCCTTCATTCAAGGTTGGCCGGCACCCTTCATCCACTCATTGGCCAGTGGCAACATCAAGCTTGGAGCTTTGTGGTTGGTTATAAATAGGAGAAAGAGTTTCGTTTCATTCTTCCCTTTGTTCGGAGCGAGCAAGGAAGGGAAGAACGAGTTATAGGAGGCTTCGACTTTAGGAAGATCGTCGCCCACACGACGTCCAAAAGGAGGAAGGACATACAATAGAAGATAAAGAGGTATAACAAGAGGTATAATTCTTGTTTATGAATCTTTTATTATTCTATGCATGTTGTATATTTTGTATGTGGCTAATTTACTTGGACCCTAAAGACAAACACAAAAATCGGCGATCCGTAAATCTTCTATTCTGTGACTAATCGAAGAATAGAGGTAGGTTGCTTGGACAACAAGTTTGTTCGAGTGACCACTCTAATCGATTAGCACGATGATGGAACAGTTGCTTGGGCAATCCCTCTTTGTCAAGGATTAATTTTTTTTATCCGGGGACATAGATAGGATCACCATGAACAAGCGACCAAGTTGAAGTGGGAAGCGAAGCTTCCACCTTCACAAAGTGTACTAGTGTAATTCTATTGTCAAGACAAAGCAATACCAAATCACACTACAACCATACCAATGGTTTGTCCAATACCATCTCGGTTGTGAGCCTTTACTTATACTTTACAAGGAACTGATAACATGATCTCCCATGTGACACTACACACCATATTATCTACAATGTAATGTATCAGACAATATGCATAATCATAAATATGCAAACTATGATCATGTGATTCTTATTTCAAAAATAAAGATATTCATATAAAAGATAGACTTTTCAGTATACATCCCAACAATCTCCCACTTATACTAAAAGACTATGTTGTCCTCATATTTCCATACATCTGATTCCCATTCCCTCCACATGCCTATCAAAAGCTCTCGCTTGAAAGACCTTAGTGAAAGGATCTACCAGGTCATCCTCTGATGCAATCTAGGCGACAACAACTTCAACCCGCTTTACGATCTCTCGTATCAGGTGGTATCACAACAAGCGAGTTGAATGTCATTTTTGAAAAACCTAAGAATCACATAGATCAAAACATTAGATTTCAAAAAATTATTGATTCCTCAAATAATAAAATTTTAAAATCAACCAACACCTCAAAACACCGAGAATATCGTATGTCACGATCGTGTGGACGTATACGAATTCTACATTTGTAAGAGGAGGTTTTACCCATTAATTTTATTACCTTGTCAACCTAACTTTTTGACAAATAGAATTAATAGTTGGTTCCTCTTTGACCCTACAAATAAAAGCAGTGACTCCGATTGGGAGGATACTCCTATTTGCATCTAAGTGTTCACAATTACTCGATACTAAGGCAATTATCTCGGATTCTGTGCCTTCCGATGGGGAAGTACACACACTCCTAAATAAATTCCTATAACTATATTCGACCCTGTGATCCGTAAAACCAACTCATTCGATAGGGAGGAAGGCAATCAGAGCCGATGCGCGAGTTTGTTTGCATCACTTTTCAAATTGTAATGGAGGCCGTAGAAATTTTAAAAATATCCCTCTCCCACTTAGTAATTTAAAATTGTGGAATTTTCCTAGCACACGACATGCATATCAAACAGGAAGAAATAAATATGAAAATATATTTTCCATCTATTATGACTTTTGTTCTCCAATATGCCTCCCGTAATATCGCCTTCTCATCCGCTCCTCTCTACGCTATGTACAAGTCATCCGGAGATCCGAGCCGAGAATAATTATTTTAATTTACATCCATTGATCCTATACTCCATGAAGGAGTGTACATGAAATCTAGATCGAAAGTAAACTAAAATAAAAGAGTGGCTAAACAATGTCGTACTTAATGACAAAAATTAAATAATAGCCTCGTCAACCCCGAGGATTCAAATAATAATACAATTACACACATCCAATCAGATACACACACATATGCCCATAATAGTTGGATCTTATGCCTGCAACCAAAAAGTTAGCCTACGCACATCCTACTATCATCTGGCACATACAAAATATGATAAGTGCATAAAAGTAACCGAATCCTAAACACACAAAATCAAAAACTGTGGCTCTGATACCACTTGTGGGGAGAATTGCTTCTCCTTCGGTTGCTTGTGCATGGTGATCCCGTCTACGTCCCCGGATTAAAAAATTAATCCAAGATGAAGAGGGATTACCCAAGCTACCGATCCATCATCGTGCTATTCGATTAGAGTGGTCTCTTGGACAAACTAGTTGTTCAAGCAACCTAACTCTTTTCCTCGACTAGCTGCGGAATATATTATGTATGGATCACCGGTTTTTGTGTTTGTCTTCGGGGTCCAAGTAAATTAGCCATATTCAATTACATACCTCATACAAAGAAACAAAAGGAAACTGAAACAAGAATTATACCTCTTGTTTACCTCAAGGTCTTCTATTGTATATCCTATCCTCCTCTTGGATGTTGTGTGGGCAACAATCCAACAAGAGATGAAGCCTCCTAGATTGCGTATCTTCCTTTCCTTGTTCGCTCCGAACAAAAGGAAGAAGAACCACAAAAGACCAATTCCTTGGTGTATGTCGGCCCTATGGAGAGGGAGAGGGTTGAGCGCCGGCCTTGCTTCAAGGGATGAGCATCGCCCTTGCTTCAAGGGATGAGCGCCGCCCAAGCATCAATGGATGAGCACTATCCTTGCTTCAAGGGATGAGCACCGACCAAGCTTCAATGGAGGGCGCCAACCAAGGGAAGAGAATGAACCAAACCCTAGCCATCGGCAAAGGATACAAAACTCTAGCCTCCAATACCTTGCCACCCAAAAAACATGGAAGCAAAACCCTAGATATCTCAATTTATTTTATGCGCCCAAGCCTTGGCCCCCTTTTTATAGAGTTAGGGTTAAGCCTCCTTTCAATCTCCACCATCGGATCTAGTTATTTAATCTACATCGTCGTATCTAGAGATTTAATCTCCACCGTCGGATCTAGGCTTCATGAGGGTTTAATAGGTTACAATAGGGACCATGAGGAGGAGTTGGATCTTGGCCACCAAATGGATCTAGCCCATATAAAGTCCGATCCATTAATGATAATCCATTCCACTAGAGGTTTATCATTGATCTACCTCACCAATTCCCATAAATAAATATGGGCTCCATATATTAATTGTACAAATATCTCTCTGTATTTAAGATCTCGAATGTCCGTCAATTAATTAATTTACTAAAGATTAATTAATCAACATTTAACTCCATGAGTAGTACCACTCAACCTCATCATCATGTCGTATCAAGTCCACCTACAACGTTTACATGATGATTCTTATGAGCTCCTCAAGGGGACATCATCATCCTAATATATGGGACATGGTTTTCTCCTATAATCAATGACACACCATGTAAATTATATTATTTCCCAACTTATCGATTCTATCGATTTGATCTATAAATCTCGCTCATTGGTAAATCAAAGAAATAAATACTAAGTACATGTGCCCATTATTATATAGGGATTAAGAGCATGTACACCATAATATCCGAGGTCCGATTCAATTATGTAGTCAACAATAAATTGAATCACCTCTAAGTTAGTCCTACTCAATACACACAAAGTGTTCTAGTGTAATTTTATGGTCAAGACAAACCAATACCAAATCATACTACAACCATACCAATGGTTTGTCCAAAACCATCTCGGTTGTGAGCCTTTACTTATACTTTACAAGGAACTGATAACATGATCTCCCGTGTGACACTACACACCATCTTATCTACAATGTAATGTATCAGACAATATGGATAACCATAAATATGCAAAAAATGATCATGTGATTCTTATTTCAAAAATAAAGATGTTCATACAAAAGGTAGACTTTTTAGTATACATCCCAACAAGTCAATGATGGTGGAGATGAAGATGAGTGGTTGTCGAAGGCGGAACAGGGCTGTCGGCACTGCTGTGAAAGAGCTGGCCACAAATGTGGAAGAGCGAGATGATAACGGAGGAGAATCCCCACTCCAGTGGCTATAGTGGTGGCTGTGGTTCTTCACCGGAGATGGAGGAGGGCACTGCCCTATCGGCGCAGCCAAAGGTTGGTTCTCGAGACGGGGTGGCCTAATCGGCACCGCGGGAAGGAAAGTGGATTACCGGTGAAGAGGGTATCACTGGAATCCCTACTGCTCCTCGTTGGCGATCGACATCTCAATCGGGCGGCGATGGAAAGGAGGGGATACTGTCGGCGGTGAAGAAACAACGGTGGAGGAGGAGGTTAGTGGAACCGATCACCGAAGAAGGAGGGAATCCCCTTTCCTCTCCGGCGACCGGCGAGGAGTGTGGAGAGTGCGGCGACGGAGAGGAAAGCAGAGGAGGCATCAGGCAATCGAGTGTGAAAGGGGGCGAAGCCGACTATTCATAATTGGCGAGGAAATGTGGCTTTTAAGGGTGATTTTCTTTGGTTGTCCGATCGAAGCAAGATCTAATCCCATCCGTCCAATTAAAGTTAGGGAAAATTAATTTGATTAATCGATTAAGCTGGCTATGCATCCAACGACTCAGATTCCTCCGATTTTGAATGAACGGATTTGATCAATCTGAAGGGATAATCACGATCGGTCAAATCTGGATGAAAGGCTCAGATGTCCATATCTAAATGTACAGACTGGATCTCTTCGGATCTGGATAGATGGCTCAGAATCAGCTACTTTCATTGGACGATTCATATTGCTCAGATTTGATCCCTTGATTGATTTGCCTTTGATCTTGATGAAGGGCTCAAATTAAATCATCTTGAAATGACCATTATGACCCCGGATGAAGCCATATTTGATCCAACTTGAGTCTAGTCTAGTGGCCCATCTCGATCTCCTACAAACAAAGATAAAATTTGCAATTAAGTCCAGAATTTAGGAGATTTTACAATCAGGTCCAAAAGATGATCCAACTCATAAAACATGCAAATAATCAACAATTAAACACATGAGAGGATTAAAATAGTGATATTAAGGACCAAAATAATACGACAAAATGGTAGTTATCACTCCCCCAATACTATCTTCTAAACTAGAAGATTTCATTTAGTTTACCTTGCTTGACACTTCTAGGACTTACCTTACGTGAACCTTTAGGTCTTTCATGGTCATCTAATCACCTTGCTAGGATCCATGCTTCTTAGGCATTTCATGATTTTATCTATCTTGTCCCACCAAGTTTTTCTTGGTCATTTGACCACCTTGCTAAAATTAATCTCTCTCAAACATTTCAGGATTTCACCTGTCAAGTTCTTGCATCTGCAAACTTAACACATCAAGTAAGACTATAAAATATCTTAACTTTAAATCATATTCCATACATTGAAATACAAATTGAATTTTGTGGTGCTCCAAACACTAATACTTTTCCTTACCTTTCTCTACTTGTTGCATGCCCTTGGTGTAATTCATGTTATATTTGAGAGGTGTCCTAAGACAATCGCCTTATGGTTTGTACTATCTATTGGATAAATAGTAGATTCACTATTTGAGTATACATTCATTATGTATTTGATTGGATCTTAAACTCATTTAATGAAAGTCAACAATATGATTCATAGCATGAGAGAACTTTTGATTGGATCACAACTAGTGAGCATCCTACATGTGTAATTATGAATGTATTAAAATATTCCCTAGTCAATAAATTGATGAGCTCAAATATCATAGCTTCTGAGACACTAGCACATGTTATACTCCTTGGGTCCTCCAAGTATCTGTTTCTCATTAGCTGGAGATATTGGGATGTCAAGAGTTAACCATGGATGCTAGTTAAGAGTAACTAGTTTATTGAGGTGACCTGTCATGATACTTCATATGGTTCTATGTATATATGTCAATGAAGATCTTATTGTAGCTTAAATAGAAGTTTCCTTCAACTTGAGGTATTCAAGTCACCTTCGTTATGGAGGTTTATATTTTGACATCTTAGTCAATGCATCTCCACGGAGATGTTGGTACGGGATGATTGGGTATAAGTTAAAGTGCCCAAAGGTGTTTGGATAACCAATAGAGGATTCACCACTCCTCACAAAGGAAAGTATACCTTATGGTCACTTGTGAGGATTGCTACTCAAAGTCTTTGGCCAAAGCATCAAATGTCAAGCGTATGGTACTCTTGGACACATGCCTAAGTAATTTAAATTCGTAGGGCAAGGAAGTATTATTTGGGCTAGGTGTGACATAGTCAGCCTAGTTAGAAATGACACAGACCATGTTCTGAATCAAATGGGTATAAGATGAGTTAAAGGAAATAGTCACAATTCACTGTAGGTGCTGAAGGGTTCAAAAGTGGTTATAAGATCAATCATTGATTTTTTGCTTAATTAGGGATCATGTTGTACTAAAAAGTCTCACTCATGATCGTTACATAATTAATGCTTAATTATGAATGACCAACATAAACTGAGAACCTATTAGGTCATATGCACTATGAGGTTTTTTTAATGACTTAAAATGAGTTTGATTATTGGATTCTCGGATTAAGAGAAACTGAGTCTAGTTGGACCAGACGAAGGGCAAGAATGGAATTTTTTTTAATAAAATGGAAATGCAAATGGACCACATCTTATGAAGATGGGTTAAACCCTTTTTGGTTTAATTCTAAATAAAAATGGTTTGGTTATTCAACCAAGCAGTTTGGTTTTGTACCAACCTTAAGGCTATTGGTATGGGTTACAGGTTATTAGATGTGGATTTTGAACTTGCTCCTCTAACCTGATAAGTGATCTATATATTGGATGAGAAATCCAGGGCGAAAAAGAACAAGGAAAAAACCTATCTCTCTTATCCTCTATTGCTATGGCACAAACTAGTTGTTGCTACCAAAACCGACTACAATCGTCTCTTCTTTCAACTGGCAACCTCTGCCAGCCAACCTACCTCGGACACTTGGTCTTCTAGTGAGTCCCTTGTCGACAACACCTATTGCTGCCAACCAAAGGCTTTGGAGAGTGGTTGTTATCCGTCGGATAACTTTTGTGAAGGATGCTCGTTGATTGATTTGTGTTGTTGGGTTGCTTCGGTCGCCAGACATGAATTGAGCCTTTGGTCTCTCACTCACATCTCATTGTCACCTACCTTTGGCTAATACCAAAGCGAAGACATGACTCATGACTTTGTGAAGTCATCCCCATGATAACTCAACGTGGATACGAATAGAGGCGACACTTGTTAGTGTCGTTTTGGTTGATGTCATTTTCGCTCCATGTTATATGTAAGGTATAATTTCTTATCGAAATATTTTAATTTATGGTTATGTCTATCCTGTTATATCATGCATGTGTGTGGCACGTGTATTATAATAAAATAGTTTATTATAATTTTTCCTTGTGTTGTGAATTTTGTAAAACGTATCTTTGAACGGAACCATTAGGTTACCCAATAGTGTTATCAGAGCTTGACCATTCTTCGACATAATCTTAAAATATTTTGTGAGTCGTAGTTGGTCATAAATTCAATTTTAAAGTTTCCTAATTTGTAAAGAAAAATTCCAACTTTGGAATGTTTTATAATTTGTTAAGAAATTCCTATTTTAGAAGTATTCCGAAATATTTTTAGAAAATTTAAATTATGTGATGTTTCTAATCAATGAATTTATATTTATGAAACATTTCCTAATCAGTTTGCTGTTTTTAAATTAGGAAATTGCATCTAATTAATTATATTTTCTAGATTAGGAATTGTTTCTTAAATAAAATATGTAATTTTATTTGAAAATTATTTTCTAATTTAATTAAGGAATCTTGATTTATGGAAATCAGATTCTTAAACCGTATTTTATTTCCAAATAAAATTTATGACAAGTATGTCAATTCTTAAGGCATAATTAGCTACATTGATTATGTCATTTATGTCATGTCATATTTATGTCATGCCATGTAGATAATGATTTGCACGAAAAGGAAAAGGTTGAGAGACCTTAATATAAATCTCTTACAAAAGTAAATAAAGCATACAACTTCTATTAATATTATAAGAACCTGAGTCTAATTTCTTAATTGGGTTTTTGAACTCACTCAAAGCTCAATTTAAAATTTGATATGTCCAGACAATTGAGATATGACCTCATGATTAACTAATCGATTTTAGTTTGAAGCATTGATTTGTTGGACTCACTCCAAGGTCAATGTGGATAGAGGTGAAGTTGGGTGATGATGATCACATTTTATATAGGGTTTTAGTTATCATTTTGGTGCACATCTTACCTTGTTTTTAGGATATTCATTGCATATTATCTTTGTTTACTCCACTTTGCACTCATTTGCTATTTTCTAGTTCGAAGATCTTTTTTCGTTGTTTTCTTATTGATAGGGCGAAGATTTGGGGAATAATGAAGCATTTATATAGAGCACAAATTTTAGAGAATATGCTCTGGTGTGTCCCAAGACACGGGCATGTTCTGCAAGCAAAATGGATCAAAATGGATACTCTAGAGTGACACACGATTGACCCTATGAATTTCACATGGCTGTGTGTGTTTTCTAGATCGATTCTCAGCCCAAATTTCAACAATTTCCAGCCTTACACACGAGCGACCATGTGTACCACACACACCATGTGGCGGCACCACGATTTCAATGAATTAGGTATTTTTAAGGATTTTTGAAAAGTAGGAGCCGCCTCTATATATAGGAAACTTATCCAAGAGGCTAAGGATCATGAGGGGAGACACCCTAGGGCTCCCAACCCTCGAACGGGGCCATCCAAGGGCCCCCAAACTGCCAAAGGCTGTCGTTTCAAAGATCATCTACTTGTCGAGATCAGTTCTATGAAGATTTCTTCTCCTCAACTCTAGTTCCGAACGCGAGCTACATTCCAAGATTTTTCTAAATCAAGACTAAGCCTTCTTTTTTCTTTTATGCAATTCATTATGGTTTAATCTTATTTTGATGATGTCTTGCGGTTGCGATTTCATCTTTATGGAGTGGATTCTAGGATTATGAAGTAACCTATGTATGTTGAACTTTGTCTTGCAATGAATTATGAGTTTACCTTATATTTATTTGCAACTTATGATTTCTAGTTTGATGAAAAAGTTTGTGTCTGCTCTTATTCTACTATGCTTAGTCAATGTGGGTACCCTAAGCATTCACATCGAAACATAAGAGAATCAAGGAGAAACCAAACGGTCATCCTCCCTCCAAAAATCGTAGACCCTAAGATGTGAAAGAGTAGGGAATGAAAAATGGTCCACTAGTTCATAGGGATAACATAAGACATCGTATAACTCCATGAACTTATTCCAGCAAAAGGCTCAAAGTAGGAAAATTTTGTAGGACCATTGGTGATGCACTAGGGGGGTGAATGATGCGTTCGTTCGTTCGATGGAAATTTGATCGCTTTTCTGTGATTGTCTACAATACTCATTAATATACATAGTGGAAATAATAATAGAGCATAAACAAAATATAGAAACACAACACAAGCATATAACGTGGTTCAGAACCTTAGGGTTCCTACTCTAGGAGTTGAGTACAAATGAGCTCTAGTGATGCAAACACCACCACTAATCAATACACTCCTTCTCGAAACAATCTAGACGTGGAGAAACCATGTACAGGTGATTACAAAAGTAATACAATAAAATACAACAAGTAAACTAAGCAATACACAAATACAAGTAAAAAAAACTTTACACTAAGAACTTTGGATTGCTTGCTTGTTGATTACTTTGGTTTGCTCTTAAAGGACTGGAATGCAACAGTAATTCACCTCCAAAATGCCCCAAGAACCATGGACAAAAACCTCCCTTTCATGCTCCATATAAAGCATCAACTCAGGCTGATTTTCGCCTAGCAATCTACTTATCATACTCATAAGTAGACTGCTCCTATAGTTGTTGTCTCACAACGACTTAATCCACACTGGAAAATATCCAACAGCTATACAACAGTCAACTGATCAGACCCATCAGTCGACTTCTCATGGCCTCCAGTAGACTGCCCTTACTCAACAATCGACTCAAATACATTCTGTGCCCGTGTCCCCGGCAACGCCGCCAAAATTTGATAAGCGGTGAATTGTCACAATACCGTTCCCAAATTATTTATGGAACCCCCTAACTACACTAATGCAGTATAGGACTGACTCGGGTCATTTCCCAACGAACCTAATGGTTGAACGTTTGTTTTTAAACAGAAGTAAACACTGGGGGTTTTTACAATTATCAAAACAATTATTCAAAGCTAACCTAATGCAAGAACGATTCAACCTTGCACCGCACTGTCACTATACGATGCAATGGTCAAACAATTCTGGTAAACAGACATGGAAATTAAATCTGCAGGAAGTAAATCTAACTACCAAATAACAATTAACAAGTAACTATCCTAATGCACAAAAGTAAGTAATCACGCACTGCACTATCACTATACGGTACAATGATCACGAAATAAAGGTGAACCGCGGAGTCGCGACACTCGAGTGACTCGTGAGGGAGCACAAAGGAATCAAACCAAATTCCAACCAGAGCCTTCGCCTTTGCACTATACGATACAGATCAAGCGATCCTTTAGCGCAATAAGCGTAAATGCAACAAACAAAAGCAATACCGCTTGTCACTATACTGACACGCTGGTCGAATGTAAATGAAAACTAACCTAAACATGATCAAACATAATAAACAAAACTAAACATGATAAACATAACCTAACAAATTAACCATAATAGAACAAACATGATAAAGTAAAATATCCAATTAAATGGAATGAATTCAAATATAAGTAATCGGTAACCCCACGATGGCGACAATAAACCGAACAACCCCTCCGTCAATGGATTACATATGCGGTCCTAATCCCGGCACCGCAGAAAAGAGCTGAATGCGAAGGGATGTGAACACTGCTCCGGCGGCTGTGGATGGCGGAGCTCCTAGTCCCGGTAGCTAGTGGATGGAATGTCAAAGCGGTGCGGCCTAATCCCGGTCACCGGAAAGGAATGGAATCGCTGGTAATGGAGCTGGACTCGTCGGAATCCTGCGCTTGCCGCTCTTCCGATTAGCTGTCCGAATCACGGCATCTAATCGTCCACGGAGGCTCGCCTGGGATCATCGTCGGCTGTCGGAGGGGAGGTCGCCGGAAAGGACTGCCGGACTGTCACCGCCGCTCGTGGGGAAGAAGACTCTGCCGCGCGTGAAAAGGGGGAAAAAAACTCCTCGACTCGAGTTGTGCTGCTCGTCGCAATATGGAAGGACCTCCTTCTGCACGTTGCCGCCGGCTACCTGTGCAATCCCGCCGCTGCTCGCATGGAAGCGGAAGAAGTCATCGTCGCTCGCGAGGAAGAAGACGCCTGCGCTGTTTTTTTTTCTTCTTTGCGTCGATTCTCTTCTTTCTGGAAAGGTAGGTTTTATTAAATGAAAAACATCAGCCGTCCGATTCAATTCCCCTTTCAATCTCAGCCATTCCTTAGAGATAGGGCTTGATTAATCAATTAAGTTAGCTTCATTTGTCTGCTCAATCCAACGGCTGTAATCAATCTGATTTCAAACGGACGGATCTGATCCATCTGAAGGGATAATCGAAATCCAACGGTCCGGATGAACAGACAAGATGTGTAGATCACAATGCATGGGCCGGATCGCTCCAGATTCAGATTAATGGCTTAGATCGAGCCATCACATTGGACGATCCAGATTGCTCCGATCTCTAATGAATGGAACTAATTGAATCTGAATGGAAAATCACGATCGACTGGATCTAAATGAAAGGATAAGATGTCCAGATCTACATGTATGGACTGGATCTCTTCAGATCTAGATAGATTGCTCAGAATCGATCAGATCTCATCGGACAATCAGAATTGACTAGATCTGAACTCTTTGATTAAGTTGCTTCTGATCTTGATGATGTTAGGGCAATCTCTTGCCGTAATATGGTTTTGATGGTGTGGCAAAGGGTTTAAGTTAGTTTGATATGTTGATGTGATATGTGCATTGAAGTCGTGCAGGACTTAGTAATTCGCACATGGAGCCGTGGCAAGTTTCACATCTCATGACTCGTGCCTTGAGTGGGTGAAGGATAGCTTTGCGGAAGCCGTGCGCTTGGAGCATCCGAGGGACCGTCGGACGAGAAGCTTGGAGTGAAGCCGGAGGAAGTAGACTTCGAGGTAAGAGACGCGAAGGAGCATTGCAGAGTCGTGCGCCTGATGCTGCCGAGGGACGTGGCCGAGAACGAAGAGAACTTCGAAGGCGAGGGACTCCGAGAAATGAGAGTGAGCGATTGTAACCCGGGGAAGGGTAGCTCTTAGGTGAAACTTGGCCATTTGGCCAAGTGTCGGATGGGTTTTCCCGACACCAGTCGACTGCCATGTCATGGCAGTCGACTGCTTTGAGTCGAGTGAGTTCGACTGGTATACGATCGACCGGATAGATTGGCCGATCGCTATACGGGCCGATCGTCCAAGACCATCACGATCTGAAGGCGTGATCGATCAATAGGGTTTCGACTTGAACGTTCGTAGCCGATCGGGCGCGATTACGGAGGCATCAGTCGACTGATGAGGTCCATCAGTCGACTGCCAAGAGTTCCGTTGGACTACAACGGTCGGGATCCGACGTGTTCGAGGCCGCTAGGAGATCGCCAAGGGCGTTAGCCCTCTCTATAAAAAGAGAGGGTGTAAGCCTTTGAGAGGCTAATGCTCATACTCCAAACGATCTTCCTAGTGCCCCACAAACTCTAAACTCTTCTTACTTGTCTTTACTTCAATCCTATTGTAAGAAGTGTGATCTTGGTTGTAAAGGTTACCTCCACCTAGCTTGGTGCAAAGGAGAGACCATTTAGTGGATTGGTTTAACGGAGTGATTCACCGAGGACGAATCAGGGACCGTGGATTAGCGGCGTAGCCGTGAACCACGTTATACCATCGTGTTAGCATTTGTTTTATTGTTTGTCTTTTGCTTTGTATTTGTATATTCCGCTTGCGCTAATCTTTTGTAGACGAGCAATTTACGACGTCCAACGTACGAGGGCTATTCACCCCCCTCTAGCCGGCCATATCGATCCCCTACAAGTGGTATCAGAGCCGAGGAAAGCTTGTCGAGGACTAACCGCCACAACAAGCAATTTTCAAAATGGCCGGCTCCAACATTCATCCTCCGAAGTTTGAAGGAGAATTCGCTTGGTGGAAGAAGCGAATGGAGGTATTTTTCGAAACGGATTTTGATATAATGATTACAATGGAATCCGGTTTCGTTTTGCCTAGGGATGAAGAGGGGAAGCCAATAGAGAAATCTAGGTGGACCAAGAGGCAAAGAGAGGAGCACCTTGCAAACTCCAAAGCCAAGCACCATCTCTACAATGTGCTCCCTCAACAAGAGATCAACCGGATCGGAGAATGTGCTAGCGCCAAAGAGATGTGGGAGAAGCTTATAGAACTCCATGAAGGCACATCCGAGGCCAAGCTAGCAAGGAGAGACCTCCTCCGCTCCCAACTATCCAATATAAAACTAGAAAAGGGAGAAAAGGTAACCTCACTACACTCTAGGTTTAAAGAAATTTTAATTGGGCTAACAAGTGTAGGTGAGAAGCTATCAAACCGGGATATGGTAATGAAGGCCATAGATGCCTTTCCCCGGTCCTCAAAGTGGAGCTCCATGGTGGACTCATTCTATATCTCAAAGAATTTAGAAGTGAGCACCTTGGAGGAGTTCTTCTCAACAATGGAACTCCAAACTAGGCTTGAGGAATACAAGAGGAGCCTAAAATTCAACCTCCAAGAGGAGTAGCATTATTGGCAAATAAGGGAAGAAGAAGATGGAAATCCCTCCTCCTCCGATGATGAAGCATCTTCCTCCTCCTCCATGGATAGCACCGAAGAAGCCTATATGGTAAGGAGGGTAAGACGTGCATTTAAGAATTTTAGATTTGATAAATCTAATGATAGGATGAGAAGACCAAGGGGGAAGGTCATATGTTACAATTGCCAAGGAGAAGGGCACATAAGGGACAATTGTCCTCTCCTAAACAAGAGCAAGGAAGAAAGGAAAAAGAAAGAAGAAAAGAAGAAGAATAAGGGGAGCAAGAAAAAGAAGGAAGAGGAGAAGAAGACAAAGGAGAAGGGAAAGGCTAAGGCTCTCAAGGCAAGGACTTGGGATGATCCATCCTCATCCTCCTCCTCATCATCGGATGAGGAGAATGCCTTTGTCACCAATTTGGCCTTGATGGCCTTTGATGACTTGGATTGCTCTTCATCCGAAAATGAAGGATCAAGCTCAAATGGGGAGAGCTCAAGTGAAGGGAGAGCCTCCACATCCTCATCATCCGAAGAAGAAGAGGACATGGAAACTATGGTAACCAATCTCTCACCTAGTAAAATAGTTTCTATGATTTCTAGTTTAACTAAGGATTTATTTAGGGCAAAGAAGAAAAATAAATGCATGCTTGAACAAATTAAGGAATTAGAACAAAAATTAGAAAAGGCATGCTTAAATGATAATATTTCTTCTAGCTTAAATGATGATGCATGCTCACATGATTATATGCCTTTGGATGTTAATGATGCATGCATAGAGGAAAATAGGGCATTAAGGGAAAAGGTAGATTATTTAACCAAAGCCCTAGAGAAATTCACAATTGGCTCCAACACATTAAATATGATCTTAGGGAGCCAAAGAGCTAGTTTCAACAAGAAAGGCCTAGGATACAAAGAAAAGAAAAATGAAAAGGCCTATAAATGCCTAATAGCTAGGGGACAAGATAAAAAGAAAGTAATTGCTAGGAAATGGATCCCCAAGGAGTATTTAGTGAACCCAATAGGAAAGAACTTATTTTGGGTTCCAAAATCCATCCTTAAGGGTTAGAAAACCCCTAGGGTAGTCAATCATATGGAATTGACCTATATCATATTTTGGTTGACTTAGGATGACGGGACAACATTTTTTAGATAGTGTTGGGTGATGATAACGTACCCATAAATAAGTAATAATGCTTAAATCATGATGATTAATGTAATCCCTATGTATATTTGCAATCATGATTTATGTTTTTTTGAAATTTGGCACGTTATCATGAGAAATAGGTTTGAATCATGCTTTAGGTAATACTTTATTTAGTCACATCATATAATACCTAATGCATGACTATAAATTGATGAATACATGTATTTCATGATCATAATGTGAAATTTCATTCATATATGTCATTATGATCATGTAGAATGTTAGGTTGATACTTAACCATGATAGAATTGCATGAATATATGGGTTAAGTATATACAAATACCCCCTAGGATGCATCTCACACTCACTATAGGCTAACTTGATTGCAAACTTAGCATGGGCGAGATGTTAGGATGATACAAATGTCCACTAATGCCTATGGCATTTAGATGGTCATTTAAAGTATCAACATAGCAATAATAGACCAATCATGGGGAAGGCTTATGTTTAATTCATAGACATATTGCCCAAAGATCATGATTGGATATTTCATATGTTTTCAAAACAATTTCTTAATCTAAAATCTATGTATTCATGTTTTGGAACAATTCAAAGCAAGACTAGGTGCTAAAATGGATACTAACATGTTCAAAAACTAGTGGTTTTTCAAGTGTTTGGATTTTTGGCAAATCTCGGAAAATATAATGATTGTTTATGAAATACTATTTTTCCTTGATAGATATACTTAATAGAAATATGTTCCCCAAAATTTCATGATTTTTCGAATTTTTTGGAATTTATAATGCATTTCTGAAATTCGTCCAGAAAATCAGAAATTCGGATTCCTTTGTGCCAGTCGACTGCCATACTGATAGCAGTCGACTGGTGGCCTGTAAATCAGAACATTGGAGGCCGAATTCAGTTTGTAAACCTACAACAAGTGGTAGAAATATACTTGATGCCATCAACAAGTGGTACCCAATTTTAAATCAACTTGTGATATTTTCCCTCCATTTTACTTGATGCCATGAGCTTATAACTTAGTGTTAATCTTTTTGATGGTGTCAAAGGGGGAGAAATAAGTATGTTTAAGTTAATTACTTTAGAGGGAGAAATATATTTTAGGGGGAGAAATATATGATAGGGGGAGAAAATTTGCATAGAGAGTTTCATGGATTAAGGGGGAGTTGCATGTTGCTATATCATGTTTATCTTTACATGCTTTCTTACCTTAGAATTTATATCAAATGTTTTTACCTAACTTAAACGGATTGCCACACATCAAAAAGGGGGAGATTGTTAGGGCAATCTCTTGCCATAATATGGTTTTGATGGTGTGGCAAAGGGTTTAAGTTAGTTTGATATGTTGATGTGATATGTGCGTTGAAGTCATGCAGGACTTAGTAATTCGCACATGGAGCCGTGGCGAGTTTCACATCTCATGACTCGTGCCTTGAGTCGGTGAAGGATAGCTTTGCGGAAGCCGTGCGCTTGGAGCATCCGAGGGACCGCCGGACGAGAAGCTTGGAGTGAAGCCGGAGGAAGTAGACTTGAGGCAAGACGCCGAAGGAGCATTGCGAGCCGTCGCTGATCTGCAGGGGCGTGGCGAGAACGAAGAGAACTTCGGGCGAGGACTCAGAAATGAGTGGCGATTGTAACCACAGGAAGGGTAGTAGCTCTTAGGTGAAACTTGGCCATTTGGCCAAGTGTCGGATGGGTTTTCGACATCGGTCGCCATGTCATGGCGGTCATTGCTCTAATCAGTGAGTTGGTATACGATCGGATGGATTGTGGCCAGCCGATCACGTGTAGGCGATCGTGCCAAGACCATCGATCATTCTTGAAAGCGGCCGATCGGTGATCAATAGGGTTTCGACCACAGCACTGTTCGTAGCCGTAGGCGTCGACTACGGAGGCATCAGTCGACTGATGAGGTCCATCAGTCGACTGCCAAGAGTTCCGTTGGACTACAACGGTCGGGATCCGACGTGTTCAGAGGCCGTTGTAGTGGACGATCATTGCCAAGGGCGGTGGTGATGGCGGCAAGCGGAAGAAGTTAGCCCTCTCTATAAAAAGAGAGGGTGTAAGCCTTTGAGAGGCTAATGCTCATACTCCAAACGATCTTCCTAGTGCCCCACAAGCTCTAAACTCTTCTTACTTGTCTTTACTTCAATCCTATTGTAAGAAGAGTGATCTTGGTTGTAAAGGTTACCTCCACCTAGCTTGGTGCAAAGGAGAGACCATTTAGTGGATTGGTTTAACGGAGTGATTCACCGAGGACGAATCAGGGACCGTGGATTAGCGGCGTAGCCGTGAACCACGTTATACCATCGTGTTAGCGTTTGTTTTATTGTTTGTCTTTTGCTTTGTATTTGTATATTCCGCTTGCGCTAATCCTTTGTAGACGAGCAATTTACGACGTCCAACGTACGAGGGCTATTCACCCCCCTCTAGCCGGCCATATCGATCCCCTACAGATGAAAGGTCCATATTAATTACGTTTGAAATAATCCTTCTAGTCCTAGATGAGGCCATATTTGATTCAACTTTAGTCTAGTCCAGTGGCTCATCTCGATCTCCTACAAACGAAGATAAAATTTGCATATAAGTCCAAAAATTAGGAGAATTTACAATAAGCTCCAAAAATATATCCAACTCATAAAACATGTAAATAATCAATAATAAATCACTCGAGAGGATAAAAACAGTGATATTAAGGACCAAAATAATACAACAAAATGAGAGTTATCAGCAGTCGATTGCCCAAAGCTAGCAATCGACTGCCAAGGCCATGTAGCTGCAGTCGAGCGCCAGTCAACTCCCGGCCAGTCGACTGGTCATAATCCCAATTGGCTGATCAGAGTCAACTAGGCTACCAAGTGTCAAAACACTTTACCAGTCGATTGGTCTATAACCCCAGTCGACTAATAAACATCAACCATGAGGTTTAACCAAAGTATGATTCCCTCATACTTGCTATACCACTCTTAGCCTAGACCTAAGCCTTCTAGCCACCTCCGTCAACCTCACGCCTATTGGATCCCTCCAAGTCATCCATGACTTTTTCATCCATATGTTAGCCTTTAGGTGCTTCCATCGGCTATTGTCATGCTAACTGGGTATATACCACCAAGGCACACTTTGCCTTACGTTGCCAAGAAACATGCTTGGACTTTATGACGCCAAACATTGGACTTATGCCGCTAAGACTACCGCTTGGACTTTACACTGCTAATATCATACCCTTGGACTTCCCAATTGCCAAGTACTCAAGACTTGGACTTTCACCACCAAAACTATACCCTTGGACTTTCCATGCCAACTCCATGTTGGACTTTCCAAATGCCAAGACCCATGCTTGGACTTTCCATTGCCAAGTACCCAAGACTTGGACTTTCCCAAGCCAAGTGTCCCACTTGGACTTCTACATCATATGGTCAACCCCAATGGTAAACTCATCATCAAACATAAAAACACTACTTGAGTCAAAGTCGAGTCTGGTAAATCGTGACCTAGGTCGATTGCTTTGATGTTTGATAAAAACCACAACAACCTTTGAGTTAGGCCACCTAACTCAATGTGCCAAATTCTCAAATTCTCCCCCTTTTTGACATACATCTAAAAGGCGCTCTGTTGGATCGATTAGAGAGCTAGAGGGGGGGGGGAATAGCACAAGACAAAATTCGTTCATTCAATAAATAATGCGAGTGAGAGTAAATGCAGCGGAAAGGAAAAAGTACTTATTTGTTTTTTCTTGGTTCACATCCTTCGGCTGCTAGTCCAAGGCCCTAATGGTCCTTGACCACATACGAAGGGCAAAGAACTAAAAACACTCCTCCTTGTTAGAGGTAGGAGTAAGTGAATACAATCGATGAAAAAGCTCAAGGTAGAGGGACACTCCCCCTCTCCTTGTTACGATTAAAACACGATAAATAAAGTTTTATAGACAACAATAAAAGAGAAAACCAATAACTAAAAAAAGTAAGAAAATTATGCACTTGTCGTCAGAGATGCGGAGGCACTTCGTCGTCGTAAGGTCGTCGTAGAAGAGTATCGTAGCGGAGGCTTTTTGGAGAGCTTTTGATGATGGAAATAGGATGGAGAACCCCCACTTTAATAGCCTTACAAACCCTAGACGTTCACATCTTCATCCAATGAGAGCAAGCCTCCTATCCCTTGAAAAATGGAGATAAGCTTTGACTCTCCTCGAAGCTGATTCTTGACCAACAGTCGACTGCTACCCTTACCAGTCGACTGTTGATGGATCAGTTGATTGATACAAACCCTTAGTCGACTAATGGAAGGTTTTCTAGATGCAACGAAGAGTTAGCTCGAAAATACAATTAATATAAGCAAATTAAATGGTCATATATGTTAGGGTAATCAACTCATGTGATGTGGTTTTGATGTGTGTGACAAAGGTTTTAAGTTAGGATTGTATTGGATTTGATATGTGCGTTGAAGTCATGCAGAACTTAGTAATTCACACATGGAGCATTGGAAAGTTTCACCTCTCATGACTCGGTCTTTGAGTCGGTGAAAGATGCATTGTGGAAGTCGTGTGCTTAGTGCATCCGAGGGACCGCCAGACGAGGAGCATTAGAGTGAAGCCGGAGGAAGTAGACTTCAAGGCGAGACGCGAAGGATGACACTGTGAAGTCGTGCGCTTGACGCATCTGAGGGACATGGTCAGATGAAGACAACTTCAAAGGTGAGGGACTCCAAGGGAATGAGAGTGAGCGATTGTAACCCGGGACGGGATTGCTCCTAGGTGATCTTGGCCAATTTGGCTAAGTGTCGGATGGGATTTCCCGACATCAGTCGACTGCCATGTCATGGCAGTCAACTTAGACTCGATTGGTGTTCGAGTCTGGTTTCTATGCCATCAGTCGACTGCCAAGGGTTAGCGAATAACTCATCGAAATCATGGCGATCATGGCGAGTGACGTCGTGAGGGTTTCGGGCACATAATGGTTTTTGGTCGACTGCTCGCTCGTGGGACTCAATTGATGGCTCCATCAGTCGACTAATGGGAAGATTAGTCGACTAATGTGGGAGTTGTTGGTTGGAAACCAACGTGGTGAAGCCGTTATTGGGCAACTGCTATAACAGCGGTCGACTGATCAGGGCATCAGTCGACTGCCACTGTGTTAATATGATGATTGGGCTCTTCTCTATAAGAAGGAGCCTTTGGACACTTAGGGAGGCTAATGCTTAACTCCTAAACATCCTCACAAGTGCCCAAACGATTTCCACTCTTCTTACTTGTATTTATTCCAATCTTATTGTAAGAAGAGAGATCTTGTAAGAAAAGGTTACCTCCACATAGCTTTGTGCAAAGGATAGATTAGTGGAAGGTTTAAGGTGTGATTCACCTTTGACGAATCGGGTTGTGGATTAGCGGCAAGCCCGTGAACCACATTACATCGCTGTGTTAGCGTTTGATTTTGTTTACTTATTTCTTTATCTTTATTGTTTATATTTACGCTTGCACTAACAAATTTGTAGACGAGCAATCAACGAGTAAATTCCACCGTATGACGATACAAGGCTATTCACCCCTCTCTAGACGGCCACCTACGTTCCAACAAGTGGTATCATAGCCAAGTCGCTTGTCATCGGACTAACCGCCGCAACAAGCACAACAACAACGATGGCCGGCTCTAACATCCTTCCGCCAATGTTTGAAGGCGAATTCTCTTAGTGGAAGAAGAGAATTGAGGTATTCTTCGAGACTGACTTTGACATTATGCTTACTATGGAAAACGGTTTCGAAGTTTCTAGGGATGAAGAGGGGGAGCCACTAGAAAAATTGAGACGGACCAAGAAGAAAAGGGAGGAGCACTTGGCAAATTCAAAGGCCAAGAACCATTTATTCAATGTGCTTCCCCAACAAGAGATCAACCGGATTGGGGAGTGCTCAAGTGCCAAGGAGTTGTGGGAAAGATTGGTAGAGCTTCATGAAGCCACTTCCGAGGCGAAGCTTGCAAGAAGAGATGTCCTACGCTCCCAACTCAATAACATAAAACTCGATAAAGGGGAGAAGGTAACATCCTTACATTCTCGCTTTAAGGAAATTCTTAATGGCCTAACAAGTGTAGGAGAGAAGCTCTCCAACTGAGATATGGTAATGAAGGCTATAGATGCCTTTTCCTGGTCCTCAAAGTGAAGCTCCATGGTGGACTCCTTCTACATTTCGAATGAATCTAGAAGTGATCACCCTAGAATAATTTTTCTCCACCATGGAGCTACATGAAACAAGGCTTGAGGGAATAAGTGAAGAACCAAGCATCAAGCCATCAAGGGGAGTGGCACTAGTAGCCAACAAGGGGAAGAAGAAGAAGGAAACTCCTCTCTCCTCATCCGATGAAGACTCCTCCTCCTCCTCCATGGATAGCACGGAAGAAGCATATATGGTAAGAAAGGTAAGACGTGCTTTGAAAAATTTTAAATTTAACAAATCTAATGATAGGAGGAGAAGGCGAAGGAGGAAGATAATTTGCTACAATTGCCAAGGAGAGGGACATATAAGAGATGATTGTCCCCTCTTGAACAATAGCAAAGAAGAGAGGAGGAAGAAAGAAGAAAAGAAGAAGGGGAGCAAGAAGAAGGAGGATGAAAAGAAGGCAAAAGAAAAGGGGAAGGCCAAGGCACATAAGGCCACATGGGATGATCCATCATCCTCATCATCTAAAGAAGATGCCTTCACAAATCTTTCCCTAATGGAAATAGATGATTTGGACACCTCCTCCTCCGAGCAAGAAGAAAGAAGAACAAGTGAGGAGAGCTCAAGTGAAGGGGGAGCTTCATCCTCATCCTCATTGGAATCATAGGAAGAAGACATGGAAACTATGGTAACGAATCATTCTCCTAAGAAAATAGTTTCCATGATTTCAAGTTTAACTAGGGACTTATTTAAGATGAAAAATAGAAATAAATGCATGCAAAATGAGATTAAGGCCCTAGAAGAAAAACTAGAAAATGCACGCATTAATGTTAATGATTATATTCCATTTGATGTGAATGATGCATGCATTGAGGAAAATAAGGCTTTAAGGGAAAAGGCAGATCACCTAACTAAAGCCTTAGAAAAATTCACTATAGGCTCCAACACATTGAACATGATCATAGGGAGCCAAAGGGCAAGATTCAATAGGAAAGGTCTAGGTTACAAGGGGAATAAAAATGAAAAGGCCTATCAATGCCTAATTGCTAGGGGTCAAGCCAAAAATAAAACAATATCTAGAAAATGGATCCCTAAGGAATTTTTAGTGAATCCCATAGGAAAGAACTTATATTGGATTCCTAAATTCATCCTTAAGGATTAGGAAAACCCTATGTTAGTCAACCATGTGGATTTTACTTATATCATATTGAATGGTTGACTTAGGATGCTATGGGTTATAAATTTTTAACATAGTGTTGGGTGATGATAATGCATAACCCATAAATTGAATGTTTAAATCATGATTCATGCTCAATTTTATAATTTATAATTAGGAATGCAATGATTGATAATTTATGATCATGATTGATAATTCTTGATGCATGTTCATGATTGGGTTTTTAGGATGATACTTAACCATGGGTATAAATGCATGAAATTTTTGGTTAAGTACAAATACCTTTAGGAACATCTTACATCCCACTATAAGGCTAACTTAATTGATAACATAGCAATGGGTGAGATGATAGGATGATACAAATGGTCCACTAATGCTTATGGCATTTAAATGGGTCATTGGGTGTATCAATAGAGCAATAACAGACCAATCATGGGGAAAGCATATGTTTAATTCATAGACATATTGCCCAAAGATCTGAAGGTAGGAAACTTCGCTTCCCTCTTCAACTTGGTCGCTTGTTCATGGAGATCCCTTCTACATCCCCAGATAAAAAAAAAATTATCCTTGACAAGGAGGGATCACCCAAGCTATCATTTCATCGTCGTGCTATTCGATTAGAGTTGTCACTTGAACAAACTTGTTGTTCAAGCTGTTGGTGCAATCGACCCAGGTTGACTCGAGTTTGACTCGAGCAGTACTTTGATAGTATTTTGATGATAGACAAAACTCATGGCATGGGAAAGTCCAACATGGTGTTGGCATGGAAAATCCAAGCATGGAGCTTGGTGTGGGAAAGTCCAACATAGGGTTGGCATGGAAAATCCAGGCATGGTGCTTGGTGTGGAAAAGTCCAAAGCATTGCGAAGCCGTGTGCTTGGTGCTTGGTGAGAAATGCATTGCGAAGCCGTGCGCTTGGTGCATGTGGGAAGTTGTGAGAAATTTGCAAGTTCACTAGGCTCGGGGTCCTTGAGTTGGTGAAGGATGGCATTGCGAAGCCGTGCACTTGGTGCATCCGAGGGACCGCCGGACGGGAAGCGAATGGAGTGAGGCTCAAGGGAAGCATACTTCGAGGGCATGAGATGCGAAGGATGGCGTTGCGAAGTCGTGCGCTTGGCGCATCCGAGGGACATAGGCCGAGGGAAGAGAGCTTCGGTGGGAAACTCCATGAGGGATAAGGTGGACTTGGCCAAGTGGCTAAGACTGAGTGTTGGAGGCTCAAACTTGATGTTTGAGGGTTTACCCGACAGTCGGATGCTCAAACAACTTGGTGTTTGAGGTTTTGCTCGAGCAGCAATGACCGAATAGGTGCCGGTGATCGATCTAAGTCAAGTTGACTAGGGTTCACTAGTGTTAGACCGCAGCTGTGCTTGGCGATCAACTACCATGGGTGCGATGATCGATGTCGACGCGAGTCAACTACCGATGGATGACAGTCGACTAATGGGAGTGTCACGAGCACAGAATGCTTCATAGCCGACTGGGCAATCGACTACTAGGTCACCAGTCGACTGATGGGCATGATCAGTCGACTTGTAGGAGATCCGTTGGAACTTGTCCAACGTGGATCTGGCCGTTGTGAGACAACGGTTATAGGGGCAGTCGACTGGGGCCTTTTGGTAGTCGACTGCTAGGCGCAAAATCAGTTTGATGCAGGTTATAAAAGGAGCTCAAGAGGAAGGATTTCGCCAAGACTTTAAGGAAGCGATTGGAGGGGATTTACTGTTGCATTCCAGTCCTTCAAGAGCCATCCAAAGCAAGCAAAAAGAAAGGGTTCAAAGGAAAGAGTTGTAAAGCCTTCTTTACTTGTATTTCTTGTGTCTTTGTATTTCTTATAGTATTACTGTTGTAATAGCTTGTGAGAGGTTTCTCTACCTCCGACGTGTAGTCGAGAAGGAGTTTAGTTAGTGTCGTGCACATAACTAGAGCTCGGAGAGCTCGCCCGTGGAGTAAGAACCATTCGGTTTCGAACCACGTATATCGCGTGTGTTTGCGTATTATAATTTGTATTTAGTATTATTATTGTTTCTATTGTTTCTGCTGCACTAACGACAATCATAGGAAAGCAACGCAACGAGAACGAACGAATTCCACCATCGAACGATTGACGACTATTCACCTCCCTCTAGCCAGACCATATACACACCCATCGATCCCCTACAAGTGGTATCAGAGCCAAGGCACTTGTCGAGGACTAACCATCGACACAAGCAATATAAGATGGCCAGCTACAACATCCATCTACTGAAATTCGATGGAAATTTTGCGTGGTGGAAAAAACGGATGGAGGTATATCTCGAAACCGACTTTGATTATATGATTATTGTAGAAAACGGTTTTGATATGCCTAGGGACAAAGACAACAAGCCTATTGTGAAGTCAAGGTGGACCCAAGACCAAATTAAGGACTTCAAGACAAATCTCAAGGTAATAAAATTATTTAGTGATTTGTTACCTAATCATATTTGGTCTAGATTGGGTGACTATAGGGATGCAAGGGAGCTATGGAATAAGATAATAAAATTCCAAGAAAACTCCCAACCGGCACAAGTATAGGAGAATGTCGAGGAAGAAGAACCCACAACATTTGAAGATGTTGATGATTTGGTGGAGACCTCCACCTCTAGCATTGAGGGGGAGGAGAGGCAATCTTCCATCCCGGAGCAAGTTCAACAAGAAATATCCTCATCCGGGAGAAATGAAGATCAAGAAGAATCCTCCACCTCCTTAGGTAACTCAAGTGTTGTTATTTTAAATAAAAATCACATAATATGCTTTGAGTGTAGGGAGAAAGGGCATTACAAGAGAAAATGCCCAAAATTGGCTAAGGAAAAGGCATCGGCACCAAAAGTCAAAGGATGGCGGAGTCCCCACAACTAGAAGCAAAGATCACATTGTGTGCTTTAAATGCAATCAAAAGGGGCACTACCGAAGTCAATGCCCTAGGAGGAGGAAGAAAGGGCAAGAAGGTGTATCTCATGTAGGGGGAACTCCCAAAGCTAACCCTAAGGTATATTTAAATAATGCACCTTTAATTCCTAAAGCTAAAAAGCATGCTAAGAATTATTTTATCACTCTTGCAATTATCAATGAAAAGCATGCTAGTAGGAAGAAATATGTTTGTCTAGGTGCCAAGCATGTTCATATATCTAAGGACAAACCTAGGACCAATAACACTAGAACTATCTTGCCTAGGGAATCAATTAGGAGAGTAGAAGAAAATTTGGGTATTAATCCCAAAAAGTCTAGGCATATGCCTAAGAACAAGAGGTCTTCCCAAAAATCAAATGAAAACTCAAAATTGAGAAAATTAGAGCTAGAGAACCAAGCCTTGAGGCCAAGGCTAGAAAAACTTGAGAAGACCCTAGCAATAATCACAAATTCGGTTAAGGGGTCTAATGCCCAAAAGTCAAGACCTAAGGTTCAAAAATAGTCTAAGGACAAGGAAGGTTTGGGTCACAAACCTAAGCCCAAGAAGACTTATCATAATGTTCCATTTTATTATGGAACTATTTCTAGGTCTAGGAAAACCAAGGCTAATAGGGAAGTTATCCCTAAGTCTAGCCATGATATGTGCTTAGTGGCTAAGACCTCAAAGAACTCAAATGTAGCCACTAGGAAGGTCAAAGGAGGAGTCACCTCTAGAGTTGACCTAGGAAAGACCCAAAAAACTATTGCTTTAAAGCCTAAAAGGGTCATTATGAAGGTATCTAGGAAAGTTATCCCTAGTGAATACCTTGTTAACCCAAGGAGCTCCAATAGGTATTGGGTTCCTAGAAGCATGATCGATTCACGCTAGATGGGTTAGGGTGTGTCAACCCTAAGTGGATGGGTAGTTAACCTAGCCATAGTGAGTTGACACATTAGGATGTGCCAATATGCTATGAGAAGTTGAAAAATGATTAAATTGGCACAATTAGGTCTTAGAGGTATTGGTGTACCATTTTGGGTTTTTGGCACACTAGGGAGATAATGGCTTTAAGGCAAAATGGAATTAATCCTAGAAATGGCAACATGGATTTAACACTTAGGTATTTCATACCTTAGTATATTTTACTTTCCATGATTTATTTGCCTTGTCATGCCATGACATCATTTTCATTTTTATATATAAAAATGTCATGATCATGTTTAGAATTATTTTTATATGTCATGTACGCTAAAATTTCTTTCACATGCCATGACATTATGATTTTGGCATATGCTTTTATCTATATCATATCTATGACATAATCATCATCATGCATATAACTAAAATGAAATTAAGGACTATCGCATGATTTGATGGTAATCAAATAATATTGTCTAGAAATATGCATGAGACCATTTAAGAGCAAAAACCCACATCTCACTAAAAACTTGAATTGTATGTGTTTTACAAATCTAGATACAAGTGAGATGTTTAGGTAAAAGGAAGTAAAGGTTTCAAAAACATTTTGAAAACATTTTGAAAAACCTTGGTGAAGCCTATCTTTTGACAGCTATCGCCATTGAATGGGATGATACAAAGAGGGCTCTTTATTGAAACTTTTCTTAACTTTTGGACTTTGTATCAATCTCCTAATTTAGTGGGTAAAATAATTTTCAAATATTTTTCACCCATAGTGTTTATGATAAGTAATATACATACCAAATTTCAAGAATTTTAAACTTATGTATATTTACTTATGGATTTCAGAAATCCATTTCTGAAATGCTGAAAATTGTAAAATGCAGTTATAAGTTAACTGCCAGGGAGGCCAGTCGACGGATGGTGGTGGTAGCCAATTGATTTCTAAATTCAGTCGACTACCCAAGCTGATTTCGGGTAAATCTTGTTGGTTAGGCCCATGTTCAGCTAGGTTAAGGTCCTCTGACCACTCCTAACCCTAGGATATGTTTGGGAGAGCATTAGAAAGGGTGGAAATCCATTAGACATGGATTAGGAGAGGGTTTAGAGAGAGTATCAATTTTAAGGTGGATGAGAGTTCATTGTTTAACTTTACCTTAATTTTGATTGGTTAAATGTTCCTATTGGCTTAGGGACTCTCCAAGGACATTGTTGGTGCAATGGTTAAGGGGGATCAAGCCTCTAGGGGGAGGTATCCATCATGGGAAGATGGATGTGTATTTCCTCATGGGAGGAAAATTGGGTTGCCTCTCTTTAAGTGATATGGGATCACTAGAAAGATTGTAGGCATGTGTTCCTCCAAGGGAGAGAGTGTAAGATCTCATTGGGATATGAGACATTCATACCCTTGGGGAGGACCTTTTTGATTTAATGTCAAAAAGGGGGAGAAGTTACCAAGTTACCAATTAGGTTTGGAATTCTCATTTGGGATGTGAGAATTGGTAGACTTGAGATGGTAATTTTGTCAATAATCAAAAAGGGGGAGATTGTTGGTGCAATCGACCCAGGTTGACTCGAGTTTGACTCGAGCAGTACTTTGATAGTATTTTGATGATAGATAAAACTCATGACATGGGATTGTCATGGGAAAGTCCAACATGGTGTTGGCATGGAAAATCAAAGCATGGAGCTTGGTGTGGGAAAGTTCAACATGGGGTTGGCATGGAAAATCCAAGCTGTTAGTAATATATGAGAGATGTCCTAAGGCAATCGCCTTATGTATGAACCATTTATATGATAAATGAAGATTCACTATTTGAGTATACATGTTTTATGTATTTGATTGGATCTTAAACTCATTTACTGAATGTCCACGATACGATTCATAGCATGAGAGAATTTGTGATTGGATCACAACTAGTGAGTATCTCTACATGTGTAATTGTGATGTATCGGAATTATCCCTAGTCGATGAATTGATGGATTTGGACACCATCAATTCTGTCGAGACTAGCACGAGTATACTCCTTGGTGTATCCAAGCAGCTGATTCTCACTGGCTGGAGACATAGTGATGTCCGGAGTTAATCGTGGATGCTAGTTATGGTAACTAGTTCATTGGAGTGACCAGTAGTAAGACTTCATATGGTTCTCTGCATATATAGATATGTCAATGAAGTTCTTCTGTGGCTTAAGTGCGATGTTCCTTTGACTTGCGGTATTCAAGTCATCTTGATCATGGAGACTTATGCTTTGACATCTTAAGCAAACATCTCTAAGGAGATGTGGACCCGGATGATTGGGTATAAGTCGAAGTGATCGAAGGTGTTTGAATAGCCTATAAAGTTCACCACTCCTTGCGAGGAGATGTATACCCATGGCCTCTCGTCGGATTGTTACTAAAGTCTTTGGCCAAAGCAATTACATGTTTAGAGTAAGGTACTCTTGATACATGTGGAGTAACTAGAATCCAGTAGGGCGAGGAAATGATACTTGGGCTAGGTGTGACGTAGTCGACTAGTGAGGGTGACACAATAGACCATGTCTGAACCAAGTGGGTATAAGATGAGTGAAGGGAATGGGGCACGATTCATTCAAGCTCTTGAAGGGTTTGAAATAGTTACGGATCAGCTGATCTTTTTGGTTGGGGATCATGATGTACTACTAGGTGCCACTCATGATCGTTCTATAATTAATGGTTAATTATAGGCGGCCAACATAAACCGAGAACCTATTTGGTCACACGCACAACGAGTGTAATCCAAAGGATTTAAAACGAGCTTGAGAATGGGATTCTCAGACCGAGAGAAACTATGTTTGGTTGGACCAAACATAAAGCGAGCATGAAATTGTTTCAGTCGCAATGGAATCGTGGATGGGCAGTGTCTTATGAAGACATAATGGATGGACCAAAATGGTTTGGTCCTAATCCAATGGATGAGAATAAACCAAAGGGTTTGGTTTATATTAAACGAATGAACCAAAGGTTGGTTCGGTTCGTTTTAACTTAAAATAAACCATCATGGTTTGGTTTATTTTAACTTATCTTAATGGAGCGGGTTAACGGGCTTTATGGATATGATCCATTAACCATTAAGAGAATTAGTTCTCTATAAAATAGGGATTAAACCCTAACCCTAAATCTAATCCAATTAGTGGCCGCCCAACCCATCCTCCTTGTTGTTGGCGTCAACAACAAGGGCTGCCGCCCAACTTCATTGAGTGGCTGCCATCTCCCTTGCCGCGTCAAGCTTGGCGGTGGACCTCCGGCGACCCTCGGTGATCTCCTTGGGTTGGTGTAAAGGTGAGGCTCCATCTCTTCTTTGGCGGCGCCTATTCCTCCACCAAAGCTGTCCAGTTTTTCTGGACAGCTTCTTCTCTCGTCGGGCGTCGTTTGGGCGGCGGTTAGTGCTCCGACAGCGGATAACTTACGAGGATTTGATCTCCGGTAATCCTCTGAGGTGGAGGGGAAGGATTCGTCAATCGGTTGTGAATACCTCTCGGAGAAGCGAGTCTTGAGGACTTGTCTTTAGGTCGAATTTGGATTCGGATCGTGATCATCTCGATCACGTCGTCTTCAACACGAGGCTAGTAACCCGTCACGAAGGCGAAGCTCGTGGCTTAAGCGAAGTCATCCCGAGCTCGGCGTGGATCACGGATAGAGGCGATTCTTACGAGAATCGTTCGGTTGATCGTTCCGCTACACGTCATACGGAAGGTATAACGTAGTTTAATTTCCTTTTATTGCAATTTTAATTTACGGTTATGTCTACACTTGTTGTAATAGCATGCGTGTGTTGTGTGTGTTGTAATAAATAGAAGTATTTATTATTTTTATTGCTTCCATTTGTGCACATGTTTCTGAAACATGATCGAACACACTGCCTTGTGTGCGAAACAGCGATGGTATCGAGCCCAGGTTGTGTTTCGACATAATCGTAAAATGGTTTTTGCGATAGTCATAATGTATTTCTGGAAATTTTCTAATTTTGGAAATTTAGAAGTATTTATGGAAATTTTTCAATTTTGGAAAGTCTAGAAGTATTTATGGAAATCTTCCACTTTTGGAAAGTTGGAAGTATTTATGGAAATTGATATTTTCCATAAATAAAATATTTGATTAGATTCTGGAAATTTGTTTCCTAATTTAATCATGATTTGATTTGAAATCAAATCTTAAAATATTTTATTTCCATAAGTAGTTTTAATGATTTAGGAAATTGGTTTCCTAAATAGATTTTCCTTAATCAAATAATTCCATGAATAAAATATGTGATTAGATTTGGAAATTTGTTTCCTAATTTAATTATGATTTGATTTGGAGAATCAAATCTTAAACATATTTTATTTCCATAAATAGTTATGACATATAAGGAAATATAGACATGACATAATTGTATGCCATGTAATTGCATTAGATGCATAACATTATGCCATGCGTGTCGTGACATGTAGATGTATGCCATGTATGCCATGCCATGTAGATAATAGTTATTTGCATGCAAAGAGGATGAGACATAAAAACCCTTAATCAATATTAAAGCCTACACCTTCCATTAATATGGTTAGAACCAGAGTTCTGTTTCTTGTTTGGGTTGTTGGACTCTCTCCAAGCCCGGCTCGAACCTGAATATGTTCAAACCATGGAATAGTTTAATACTAATATGGTAAGAGTCAGAGGTCAATCGTTAGCTTTGGTTGTTGGACTCTCTCCAAGCTGGGCTAATTGGTTGAATGCGCTCTAACCATATTAAAACTATGTCCTGATTAATGGGTTGGCTTTAACCTGGAGCATCGATTTGTTGGACTCTCTCCAAGGTCGATGTAAAGGGAGGTGAAGTTGGGTGCTATGCATATGATGCATACTTGTTAATGTGTTAACAACCCGATGTATGTGTGAACATTCAATTAGTTGATAGCACATTGTGATAGTTGCATATACGTGATATGCAATCGATATAGATGATACCTACCGTCGTAGTTATGAATGGCTTGTTGGACTCTCTCCAAGGTTGTTCATAACTATGATGGATATCAGCCCATTCGGAGATGGACCTACGATCTCCCGAAGTGATTTTGGGGTTTTTGAAATTCGAAAAATGAATGGGATTTATAAATGTATATTGATGCATTTTAAAATCATCTTTCTCATATATGCTCGTTTTGTATTTCTAAGAATGATCATGATGTCATTGAATTGCGTTCCATTTTGGATTGAATAAATTAGTGGGCCGAGCTTCTTGGGTGGCTTAGAAGCTTGAGGAATTGTTCTCAAGGTTGAAAAGCTTGCAAATGTCCTCGAGCGCCTCTTCCGCCCATCCTAGTAGTGATGCAACTCTGGACCAATTGTTGGCCTATCGAAACATGTGAGTGATTGAACAAATGAGTTGCATCATGCTAGCCACGATGGAACCCAAGCTACGAGCGGCATGAGCATATGGATGCTCATATATCGTGAGTCCTTCATCTTTGTGAGTTGGTTGATGAGCAAGTGAGATTGAAAGGTTGAAGTCTCAGCTCCTCTTCACCTCTGAGATGCTAGGAGGTTCATCGTAGTCTTGCTCAATATCTTTGAAGGCTGTGGAGTCTTACGAGAAGCATGGCGAGGGGGCCCGGTCTTGTTAGTTGATTCCTCGAAGAAAGGTTCTAAGAGGAAGTCAAAGGAAGCAGAAGGAAGAAGAGAAGGGCTAAGAAGGTAGAACTAGCACAAAGGAAACTTGCCATCATTATGGCAAGGAGAGGCCATTCTTGAAGAAAGTGCAAGATTTATCTTGAGTCAGTGAAGAAGGATAAGGCATCGGATGCCCCATCTTCTTGAAATCTTCTTTATTGATTGTCATTCTATTTCCTCAAACACTTGGGTATTAGATCTTGGGTGTGGCTCACATATATGTAATGACATACATGGGCTAAGGAATAAGAAGACTTCGTCGAGGAGAGTCAAATTTCGTGTTGGGAATGGAGCAAGGTTCTTTGCACTCGCCATCGGAACGTATTTGTTGGAACTCCCTGTAGGACTTGTCTTAGAACTGGACAATTGCTATTATGTTCCTTCGTTGATAAAGAACATCATTTCTATTTCTTGTTTAAATAGAAATGGGTTCCATTTGACTTTTAGTAACAATTGTTGTTACATAACTTTGAATGGAGTTCTTTATGGGACTGGAACTTTAAGCAATGGTGTATATACGTTGGACGTATCCAGTGACATTTTCAATATCGAAGCGAGCAACAAGCGTGCTCGAAAGGATAATCAAATAGACTCCTATATGTGGCATTGTCGTCTTGGCCATATAAGCAAGAAACGCATGTCCGAATTACACGATGTGGAATTCTGGAATCGTTGAATTGGATTCATACGATACATGCGAATCATGCTTAAAAGGCAAGATGACTAAGTTACCTTTTGGAAAAGGTGAGCAGTGGGAGAGTTACTAGGTCTAATACATACTGATGTATGTGGACCTATGTCAACTCAAGCTTTAGGAGGCTATAGCTACTTCATTACCTTCACCGATGATCACTCACGGTTTGGGTATGTGTTCTTGATGAAACACAAGTATGAAGCCTTTGAAAGGTTCAAAGAATTCAGAAATGAAGTAGAGAAACAACATGACAAGAGTATTAAAATACTTCGATCGGATCGAGGTGGTGAATACTTAAGTCAAGAGTTTCTTGATTATCTAAGAGACAATGGCATATTGTCTCAATGGACTCCGCCCTATACACCACAGCATAATGGTGTATCTGAGAGGCATAACCGGACCTTGTTGGACATGGTCAGGTCAATGATGAATCATGCGACTCTTCCCAAGTCCTTTTGGGGTTATGCACTTCAGACAGATGTTTACTTGTTAAACAGAATGCCTACCAAGGTAGTCTCAACTACTCCATATGAGATATGGAATGGTAAGAAACCTCATGTATCTTACTTGAAGATATGGGGTTGTCCTGCTTATGTGAAGCGGACTGTATCAGACAAACTGGATGCTAAGTCTGATAAATGTCTATTTATTGGATACCCTAAGGAAACAAGGGGTTACCAATTCTATCATCCTGTGGAACAAAAGGTGTTTGTTTGAGGCATCTTTGTGTTTCTAGAGAAAGAGTTTCTCTTGCAAGAAAGCGTGGGAGTGTCGTCGAGCTTGAGGAGGCTCGAGAGACTCAAATAGACATTGATGAGATACACGGTGAAGCCTGTGTGACAACTCATAGTGATGAGCAATCAATTTGGACCTATTGTAACACCACATCTTCGTAGATCTGGTAGAACCACGAATATTCACGAGAGATATGGATTTCTCGTAAGTGAATCGAGCAGCGTGTTACTCATTGATGATGAGAGCCTACGATTATGAAGAAGTCTTGACAAGTTGAAAGGGATAAGTGGCTTGGTGCCATGAAGTGAAATGGATTCCATGTCGAAAACCAAGTTTAGAACTTTGGTTGACCCACTGAAGGCATAAAGCCTATAGGGTGCAAGTGGGTTTTCAAGAAGAAAACCGACATGGATGGTAATGTGATTACCTATAAGGCTAGATTGGTGGCGAAAGGATATGCGTCAAAAACAAGGTGTTGATTATGGCGAAACCTATTACTTTGTAGCTATCTTAAATCCATTCGGATGCTCCTCTGGCCATAGCGGCTCATTATGATTATGAGATATGGCGGATGGATGTGAAAACGGCTTTCCTTAATGGAAACTTGCTCGAGGGGCGTGTATATGATCTGACTGAGGTTTCACATCGGTTGATAAAACCAAGGTATGCAAATTGCAACGGTCCATATATGGATTGAAGCAAGCATCCATGAGCTGGAATATCCGTTTTGATGAGATAATCAAAAGGTTTGATTTCTCACAAAATCGAGACGAACCTTGTGTGTAAAAGAAGGTTAGTGGGAGTGCAGTCGCGTTCCTAGTATTGTATGTCGATGAAATATTACTTATAGGAGATGATGTTTCGGTCTTACAGTCAGTTAAGATTTGGTTGTCCAAGACATTCTTCATGAAAGACCTGGGAGAAGCAACCTACATCCTCGGGATTAAGATCTATAGAGATAGATCGAAACGGTTGCTTGGTCTTTCGCAGTCTACATATATAGACCGATGCTTAAAAGGTTTAGCATGTCGGAATCCAAGAAAGGTTTCCTACCCATCAGGCATGAGATACACCTTTCGAAGTCTATGTGTCCGCACACAGAAGACGAGAGGATTTGCATGAGTAAGATTCTCTATGCATCCGCAATAGGATCTATCATGTATGCTATGTTATGTACAAGGCCCGATGTATCGTATGCGCTCACGAGTGTCACGGCGGATACCGATCGATCGAGGAATGGATCATTGGGTGACTATTAAGACGATCCTTAAGTACTTAAGAAGAACTAAGGATGCGTTCCTAATATATGGAGAAGGGTACATGGTGATACGTGGGTATATGGATGCCAGCTCCAGACAAACAAGGATGATTCCATGTCTCAGTCTGGGTATGCATTCACCTAGAATGGAGGCGCAATAAGTTGGAAAGGTTCCAAGCTTGACACTATAGCGGATTCTGCCACTAAGGCAGAATACGTTGCAGCTTTGGAAGCAGCAAAGGAAGCGGTTTGGATCAATAAGTTCATCTATGAACTTGATGTGGTCTCATCAATGATCCAAACATGTGCTTCGCCGCTATCATCTTATCAGAGAGATCATCAGTAGGAATGAAATACAAATCGAGAAAATTCCCACTGAAAGGAACTTAGCGGATCCTTTGACTAAAGCATTACCTCAAAGTAAGTTTGACGGTCATGTTAGAGCTTATGGTATTGGATACCGTAGCGATTGGCATTAGGCCAAGTGGGAGTCTGTTAGTAATATATGAGAGATGTCCTAAGGCAATCGCCTTATGTATGAACCATTTATATGATAAATGAAGATTCACTATTTGAGTATACATGTTTTATGTATTTGATTGGATCTTAAACTCATTTACTGAATGTCCACGATACGATTCATAGCATGAGAGAATTTGTGATTGGATCACAACTAGTGAGTATCTCTACATGTGTAATTGTGATGTATCAGAATTATCCCTAGTCGATGAATTGATGGATTTGGACACCATCAATTCTGTCGAGACTAGCACGAGGTATACTCCTTGGTGTATCCAAGCGGTGATTCTCCTTTGGGAGACATAGTGATGTCGGAGTTAATCGTGGATGCTAGTTATGGTAACTAGTTCATTGGAGTGACCAGTAGTAAGACTTCATATGGTTCTCTGCATATATAGATATGTCGATGAAGTTCTTCTTGTGGCTTAAGTGCGATGTTCCTTTGACTTGCGGTATTCAAGTCATCTTGATCATGGAGACTTATGCTTTGACATCTTAAGCAAACATCTCTAAGGAGATGTGGACCCGGGATGATTGGGTATAAGTCGAAGTGATCGAAGGTGTTTGAATAGCCTATAAAAGATTCACCACTCCTTGCGAGGAGATGTATACCCATGGCCTCTCGTCGGATTGTTACTAAAGTCTTTGGCCAAAGCAATACATGTTTAGAGTAAGGTACTCTTCGATACATGTGGAGTAACTAGAATCCGTAGGACGAGGAAATGATACTTGGGCTAGGTGTGACATAGTCGACCTAGTGAGGGACACAATAGACCATGTCACGAACCAAGTGGGTATAAGATGAGTGAAGGGAATGGGGCCACGATTCATTCGAGCTCTTGAAGGGTTTGAAATAGTTCTGGATCAGCAGATTTGATCTTTTAGGTTAATTGGGGATCATGATGTACTACTAGGTGCCACTCATGATCGTTCTATAATTAATGGTTAATTATAGGCGGCCAACATAAACCGAGAACCTATTTGGTCACACGCCTGTGAGTGTAATCCAAAGGATTTAAAGCGAGCTTGAGAATGGGATTCTCGGAGAGAAACTATGTTTGGTTGGACCAAACATAAGCGAGCATGAAATTGTTTGATCGCAATGGAGCGTGGATGGGCGTGTCTTATGAAGACATAATGGATGGACCAAAATGGTTTGGTCCTAATCCAATGGATGAGAATAAACCAAAGGGTTTGGTTTATATTAAGCGAATGAACCAAAGGTTGGTTGGTTCGTTTTAACTTAAAATAAACCATCATGGTTTGGTTTATTTTAACTTATCTTAATGGAGCGGGTTAACGGGCTTTATGGATATGATCCATTAACCATTAAGAGAATTAGTTCTCTATAAAATAGGGATTAAACCTAACCTAAATCTAATCCAATTAGTGGCCGCCCAACCCATCCTCCTTGTTGTTGGCGTCAACAAGCGGGCTGCCGCCCAACTTCATTGAGTGGCTGCCATCTCCTTGTCGGCGTCAAGTTTGGCCGGTGGACCTCCGGCGACCCTGGTGATCTCCCTTGGGTTGGTGTAAAGGTGAGGCTCCATCTCTTCTTTTTGGCGGCGCCTATTTCCTCCACCAAAGCTGTCCAGTTTTTCTGGACAGCTTCTTCTCCTCTCGTCGGAGCGTCGTTTGGACGACGGTTAGTGCTCCGACAGCGGATAACATACCGGGGATTTGATCTCCGGTAATCCTCTGAGGTGGAGGACGAAGGATTCGTCAATCGGTTGACGAATACCTCTCCGGAGAAGCAAGTCTTGAGGACTTGTCTTTAGGTCCGAATTTGGATTCGGACCGTGATCATCTCTCGATCACGTCGTCTTCAACACGAGGCTAGTAACCCGTACGAAGACGAAGCTCGTGGCTTGGCGAAGTCATCCCGAGGAGCTCGGCGTGGATACGGATAGAGACGATTCTTACGAGAATCGTTCCGGTTGATGCCGTTCCCGCTACACGTCATACGGAAGGTATAACGTAGTTTAATTTCCTTTTATTGCAATTTTAATTTACGGTTATGTCTACACTTGTTGTAATAGCATGCGTGTGTTGTGTGTGTTGTAATAAATAGAAGTATTTATTATTTTTTATTGCTTCCGCTGTGCTCATGTTTACGAAACATGATCGAACACACACACGCCGCGGTGCCGGAAACCCAACACAAGCATGGAGCTTGGTGTGGAAAAGTCCAAAGCATTGCGAAGCCGTGTGCTTGGTGCTTGGTGAGAAATGCATTACGAAGCCATGCGCTTGGTGCATGTGGGAAGTCTTGAGAACTTGGCAAGTTCACTAGGCTCGGGGTCCTTGAGTCGGTGAAGGATGACATTGCGAAGCCGTGTGCTTGGTGCATCCGAGGGACCATCGGACGGGGTGGAGTGAGGCCCAAGGGAAGCATACTTCGAGGGCATGAGACGCGAAGGATGACGTTGCGAAGTCGTGTGCTTGGCGAATCCGAGGGACGTAGGCCGAGGGAAGAGAGCTTCGGTGGGGAACTCCATGAGGGATAAGGTGGACTTGGCCAAGTGGCTAAGATTGAGTGTCGAAGGCTCAAACTTGATGTTTGAGGGTTTACCCGACGGTCGGATGCTTAAACAAATTGGTGTTTGGGGTTTTGCACGATAGCCGTCGACTGGCATAGGTGTCAGTCGACTAGGGTTCGACTGGTGTTAGACTGCAGCTTTTGTGCTTGGCAGTCGACTACCATGGACTGGCAGTCGACTGTCGATGGATGGCAGTCGACTGATGGGAGTGTCGCGAGCACAAAATTCTCCGTAGCTGACAGGACAGTCGACTACTAGGTCACCAGTCGACTGATGGGCATGAACAGTCGACTGGTAGGTGATGCGTTGGAACTTGTCCAACATGGATCTGGCCGTTGTGAGACAACGGTTACAGGGGCAGTCGATTGGGGTGTTTTGGCAGTCGACTGGTGGACACAAAATCATCTTGATGCAGGTTATAAAAGGAGCTCAAGAGGGTGGATTTCGCAAAGACTTTAAGGAAGCGATTGGAGGGGAATTGTTGTTGCATTCCAGTCCTTCAAGAGCCATCCAAAGCAAGCAACAAGAAAGGGTTCAAAGCAAAGAGTTGTAAAGCGTTCTTTACTTGTATTTCTTGTGTCTTTGTATTTCTTGTAGTATTACTATTGTAATAGCTTGTGAGAGGTTTCTCCACCTCTGACGTGTAGTCGAGAAAGAGTTTAGTTAGTGTCGTGCGCATAACTGGAGCTCGGAGAGCTCGCCCATGGAGTAGGAACCATTCGGTTCCGAACCACGTTAATCGCGTTTGTTTGTGTATGCTTATTTGTTGTTAGTATTATTATTGTTTGTATTGTTTCTGCTGCGCTAACGACAATCGTAGGAAAGCAACGCAACAAGAACGAACGAATTCCACCATCGAACGATTGAGGGATATTCACCTCCCCCCTCTAGCCGAACTACATAAACACTGATCGATCCCCTACACAAGCAACCAACCTCTATTCTATGATTAGCCGCGGAATAAATGATGTACGGATTGCCGGCTTTTGTGTTTGTATTCAGGGTCCAAGTATATTTAACCATAAAATAGAACATACAACATGTATATGATTGAAAAACAATTATAGACATGTTACAAAAGAATATAAACATGCGTTACACCTCTCGATCTTTTATTGTATGTCCTTCCTCCTTTTGGATGTCGTGTGGGCGACAATCTTCCAAAAGTCGAAGCCTCCTAGATCATCAATCTTCCTTTCTTTGCTCGCATTGAACAAAAGGAAGAATAAGAAAAAAAACTCACCTCTTTCTAGAACCAACCAACAAGCTCCCAACTTGAAGCTTGGCGCCTGCCTAAAGAGAGGGAAAAGTGGGCGTCGGCCAAGAGCTCCAAGGAATCACCCTAACCCTTGTTTCCACCGGCCAAGGAGAAGAGAAGGAAGGGATTTGGACGCCAGCCAAAGAGAGAGGAGAGGATGATGGGCGCCGGCCACCTAAGGAAGAAGAGAAGAAAGGAAAAATTTTCCTTAATTGTAGCCGCCCAACACCTCCAAGCTCTTGCCGCCCAACCCTAATCCTATCTTGCTTCTAATTGCCTTTGCTGCCCACCCTAATCCCTCCTTTTATAGAGTTAGGCTTAAGCCTTTTTTTAATCTCCACCATCGGTTCTAGGGATTTAATCTCAACCGTCGGATCTAGAGATTTTAATAGGCTACAATAGGGACCATGAGGAGGAGTTGGATCTTGGCCATCCAATGGATCAAGCCCACATAAATTCCGATCCATTAATGATAATCCAATCCACTAGAGGATTATCATTGATTTACCTCACCAACCCCCATAAGTTAATATTGGCTCCATATATTATTTTTACATTTTTCTCCCCGTGTTTAAGATCTCGAATGTCCGTTGATTTATTAATTTACTATCAATTAATTAATCAACATCTAACTCCATGAGTAGTACCACTCAACCTTATAATCATGTCGGACCAAGTCCACCTACAGGGTTTACAAGATGAACCATATGAGCTCCTTAAGGGGACATCATCATCCTAATATATAGGACACGATTTCCTCCTATAATCAATGACACACCATATAAATAATATCATTTCCTAACTTACCGAGCCTATCGATTTACTCTATAAAACTCGCACTTTGGTAAATCAAAGAAATGAATACTAAGTATATGTACCCGTTATTATATCGGGATTAAGAGCATGTACAACATAATATCTGAGGTCTGATTCGATTATGTAGTCAATAATAAATCGAATCACCTCTATGTCGGTCCTACTCAATACACACAAAGTTTACTCGTGTGATTCTATGGTCAAGACAAACCAATACCAAATCTCACTACAACCATTCCAATGGTTTGTCCATAACCATCTCGGTTGTGAGCCTTTACTTATACTTTAAAATGAACCGATAACATGATCTCCTGTGTGACACTACACACCATATTATCTACAATGTAATGCATATGACAATATGCATAACCATAAATATGCAAACAATGATCATGTGATTCTTATTTCAAAATAAAGATGTTCATACAAAAGATAGTCTTTTCAGTATACATCCCAACAATCTCCCACTTATACTAAAAGACTATGTTGTCCTCAAACTGCCATACATCTAATTCCCATTCCCTCCGCATGCCTATCAAAAGCTTTCGCCGGAAGGGCCTTAGTGAAAGGATCTACGAGGTTATCCTCCGATGCAATCTTGGCCACAACAACTTCTCTTCTCTTTATGATTTCTTGTATCAGGTGGTACTTGCGGTCTATGTGTTTACTTGCCTTATGAGCTCGTGGTTCCTTCGAGTTTGCAACTGTATCACTATTATCACAATAAATTGTGATAGTTCTGGGCAAACCAGGAATCACATCCAAATCCATCAAGAAGTTCCTGAGCCACACAACTTCTTTGGTCGCCTCAGAGGCCGCCACATACTCAGCTTCCATGGTAGAGTCCACCACGCATTTCTGCTTGACACTCCCCCATACAATGGCTCCACCTCCCAAAGTAAACACAAAACCTGAGGTAGACTTACTGTTATCCCTATCTGATTGGAAGTCGAAATCTGTGTAACCCATAGGGAGTAACTGGTCTGCCTGGTAAACTAGTATATAATCCCTAGTCCTTCTTAGGTACTTCAATATATGCTTTACTGCAGTCGAATATCCCTGTCCTGGATTACTCTGATATCTACTGACTATGCCCATGTCAAAGCATAAGGAACTTCCTTCATCTCCTCTATCTCCTCAGATATTCTAGGACACATCTCCTTAGATAAAGGAACTCCATGCCTGAAAGGTAGAAAACCTTTCTTGGAGTTTTGCATGCTAAAATGATCCATAATTGTGCCTATGTATGAAGCTTGAGATAAGCACAACATCCTTTTCTTGCGATCCCTTATAACCTTGATCCCAAGGATGTGTCCCACTTCTCCCAAGTCCTTCATATCAAACTGTTTGGGCAACCATACCCTTATGTCTGATAACACCTTGACATTGTTGCCAATTACCAAAATATCATCTACGTATAGTACAAGAAATACCACTATGTTTCCGTCACATCTCTTGTATACACAAGACTCATCCGGACTTTGAATAAATCCATAAGACTGGATTACCTCATCAAAGCGGGTGTTCCAAGACCTCGAAGCTTGCTTCAATCCATAAATGGATCAATTAAGCTTACACACAAGATGCTATTTTCCCTTTGCAACGAATCCTTCTGGTTGCTTCATATAGATGTTTTCCTCAAGACTTCCATTAAGTAAAGCATCCATCTCCTCATAATCCATATTAAGAGAATCCGATAGACTTAAGCAAAAAGTCAATTGATACACTCTTTTGAATATACCCCAACCTTCCCATCTATTATTCTCTTTCTTTTGTAGATCCACTTGCATCCAATGGTTTTTACACCATCGGGTGGTTCTACTAGCTCACAGACCTGATTTGAATCCATATATTCAATCTCAGCATTCATTGCACTTTACCAAGATACTACATCTTTATCTTGGATTGTCTCGTCATATGTCAAGGATCAAAGATTCTCCAGGTATCACCTGAGAGAGCTTGGTGGAAGCTTTAGTTGTGTGGGTTTGTGAGTGTAGGCTAGCAAGAAGAGGAGTCTTCTTCTTCCTTTCTCCTTTTCCCTCTCTTCCTCTCCTTTAGGGACTTCTCTAGCAAGAAGTAAAGGAGAGCTCTTCTAGTTTTCCTTTTGTGAGACAAGAGCGTGCTCGTGTGGATACGTATAGAGGCACGGACACTTGAACGTGCTAAAGATCCAACAAACCGAAAGGAAAAGCGGGATTAACAAGGGCACGCAACAAAGGTAATCCTCTCCTATAAGATAGGTTTGGTTTAGAGAAATTTATTTTATACGAGTTTGCTTTCGCATGGATCACTTGGAAGGGATCCTATTTTCCGTTGCGCATATGCCATTTGGCATACGAGAATTCCCTACAGTGGTATCAGAGCCACTTGCGAAAGATCGTATAAAAATAGGTTTTCTCTATTTTATATGTGATATAGAAGTAGGATAAATTTTATTATGAGTTGATAATTGCATTAGCAAATTTTCAAACATAATAAAATATCCAATGTCTTTTAAAAGTGAAAATGACATGGTGCATGGTTATGGCCTAGTCCCAAAAAGTTTGTGATTGTGTGTTGTAATTCTTAATACGGCCTGCGTGTCGTGCCTTTCTCCTAATATTCTTGTTGTAAAATTAGTTTTAGACTCGAATGTAACTCGAGTATTTCTCCTTTTGTAATGTACAAAACAAGGATGGAGGGTCCATTGGAAGATGAGGTTACAAGGAGGAAGTCAACACACAAGACAACCAAAAGGAAGCACTTAGAGAAGATGCTATCCCTAGGTTGACCAATCAATCTTTTCATTGGCTTGAGAAGATTGTAGAATAAGGGCCATAACCATGACACGTTAGTTTAATATGTATGTGATGCATGTTAGTTTAGCTTGTATGTGATGCATGATTAGTTTAGCTTATATGTGATGTATGCTAAATATGTATATGATACATGTTTATTTCTTAATAAGTCTAAACGATATGCCTACCAAAGTTGGTACTCACTACTTCCTCGATCATTTGTTATTGGGTTTGCCAAAGCAAAGCAATGCATTTTATCTTGGAAGGGTGTGAGTGGACAATCGTGATGTCCCGCTATCAGTCTTGGTTAAGACTTAATTAAGTGTTTTCTTAATTGGTTAAGAAAGTAGAGGCATATATTAGCTTTGAACATAAGTGTTAACATTAGTTTTGTGTGATTTAGAACATCGACTTTGTCTTAGAAGTGGGTCGTTGCTCAGATATCCAAGAAGGCCCGTGCCTCGCCACGCTGAAGCTGGTTTAGGAATAAACACTAAACTAATCTAAAACTTAACCAAAGCTATTAAAGAGTTACATCAGATGTAATTGGCAAAAGATTGCCTACCTAATTATACTACGTCTTGGGCGATTAGCCAAAGCTAACTCAAGACGAATTATGATGTGGATCTTTATCCCATATAAATTTATAGCTAAATAGTAGCTATGAGAATTTAGTGGGAGCCTCATTTAATTAAAGGCCTAATTAAATGATTTAGGTATGATACTTAACTTTGCATTTTAATGTTGTAGATCACCATGTCATCTAACACGACACACCCCCTCAACTTGCGATCTGTCCTTGAGAAGGACAAGCTCAATGGAGCAAACTTTCTTGACTGGTATAGGAACTTGAGGATTATCCTCAAGCAAGAGCGTAAACTGTATGTCCTAGAAGCAGTCTACCTGAAATACCCGCCCCTGGCCCTCGTCTTTGAAAAGGATGCTTATAAGAAGCATCAAGATGACGCATTAGATGTGTCATGCCTTATGCTTGCCACCATGAACTCTGAGCTTCAGAAGCAACATGAGAACATGGATGCCTATGATATGGTTGAGCATTTGAAACAACTATATCAAGGACAAGCTAGGCACGAGCGTTTTGAAGTGTCTAAGGCTCTTTTTGCATGCAAGATGCAAGAAGGAACACCTGTAGGAACTCACGTACTCAAAATGATTGGGTACGTTGAGAACCTTGAAGACTAGGTTTTCAGCAGGCCAAGAATTGTGGCAGCGATGTTATCCTGCAATCGTTGCCGGAAGCATACAATCAATTCGTCATGAATTATAACATGAATGAAATTGATAAACCTTTGCCTGAGATTCTCAGCATGTTGAGAACTGCTGAACCAAATCTCAAAAAGAAAGTTAGTAATGTACTAATGGTCAAGAAGGAAGGCAAGGGTAAGACCCAAGCCAAAGGCAATGCCAATTCATCCACTTCAAAGGGTAAAGGTAAAGTACCTAAGGAAGGGGTGCTTCCATTCTTGGTGGGCTGGACCTTTAGGCGGGCTGCAAAGTCTACCTTGAGGAAGTAAAGAACAAGAAGTGGGACTTACGCCTCGGTATACACGTTATAGAAGTTAATCTATCTATTTCTTCTACATGGGTATTAGATCACGGATGTGCATCTCACATTTGTACTAATGTGTAGGGGGTGAGAAATAGTAGAATAATGGCAAAGGCGAAGTGGACCTCTGAGTAGGCAATGGCGCAAAAGTTCTTTGTGTATTTGTAGGAACATATTCTTTGTCTTTGCCCCTTGGGCTTATCTTAGAACTAGAGGAGTGCTTCTATGTACTGCATTAACAAAGAACATAATTTACGTATCTTGTTTAGACAAGAAAAACTTTTCTTTTATAATAAAGGACAAATGTTGTTCCATTTATTTAAATGAAATGTTCTATTGTAATGCACCACTTATGAATGGTCTCTATGTTATAGATTTAGATAAACCAATTTATAACGTAAATAACAAACGGTTAAAATCGAATGAATTGAACCAGACATATCTCTTCCTTATCGCCTAGGTCACATAAATGAAAACGCATATCCCAACTCCATAAAGATGGATTATTGGACTCATTTGATTTTGAATCATATGAGGTATCACGAAGTCTTGTCTTTTAGGAAAGATGACTAAAACTCCATTTAGTGGACATGGCGAGAGGCAGCGGACTTGTTAGGACTCAGACATACTGATGTATGTGGACCTTTCAATGTCGTTGCCAGAGGATGCTATAAGTACTTTATGACTTTCACTGATGATATGTGTAGATTTGGCTACTTATATTTGATGAGACATAAGTCTTAATCCTTTGAAAAGTTCTTAGTTTTCAAGAATGAAGTACAAAACCAACGTGGTAAGCGTATCAAGCTACTTGATCGGATCGAGGTGGTGAATACCTTAGTCAAAGTTTCGTGATCACTGGTGAGTGTGGGATAATATCCCAACTCACTCCTGGAACACCACAATGGAATGGTGTATCGAGAGAGAAATCGTACTCTATTAGATATGGTACGATCAATGATGAGCAGGTGATCTACCTACTTCCTTTGGGGTTTAGCTCTAGAGCAGTAGCTTTCACACTTAATCGCGTTCCATCAAAGCCGTAGAAAAGACACCATATCGATATGGGAGGAAGAGTCCCAAAATGTCTTTTATAAAGATTTGGGGTTGTGAAGCTTCGTTAGGCGTCAAGTCTCGGATAAACTAGGACCCAAATCGGATAAGTGTTATTTTGTAGGATATCCCAAGGAAACTAAGGGATATTACTTTTTACAATCCCACACTTGGCAAGGTGTTTGTTGCGAAATCTCTTTCTAGAAAGAATTTATTTCTAGAAATACTAGTGGGAGTAAAATTCATCTTGAAGAAGTTCAAGATGATGATAACACTAAGGCTTCGATGGAAAATGAGCAGGCACCACAAAGTGTTGTGGATGAGAATTTGTTGCCCAAAGAGTTGTGGAGCAAACACACATTCAAGTAGACCAACCTCTTCGTAGATCTAATAGGATCCGTCGTCAACGAGAGATATTCTTTTCTCTTGGTAGCGGTGATGTATTGCTTATCGATCTTGGCGAGCCTACATCCTATCAGAAGCTATGATGAGCCAGTTAGAAATGGCTAGAGGCCATGAGATCGAAATGGAATCCATGTACACTAACCAAGTATGGACTTTGGTTGATCCACGAAGGGGTAAAACCCATTGGGTGTAAGTGGGTCTTTAAAGTAAAGACATGGATGGTAATAAGCATACCTATAAAGGTAGATTGGTGGCTAAAGTTCAAACAAATTCATGGTATTGACTATGAAGAAACCTTTTCACCGATTGCGATGCTTAAATCCATTCGGATCATACTTGCTATTGCGACCTACCATGATTATGAGATCTGGCGGATGGATGTCAAAAGCAGCTTTTACGAATGAAGCTACTCGAGGATGTGTACATGACACAACTGAGGTTTTGAAGATCAAAGCATCTGAAAGGTATCTGCAAAGCTGCAAAGGTCCATTTATGGACTAAAGCAAGCCTCTCAGTGGAATCTTGATTCGATGATGCAATCAAAGAGTTTGGTTTCATCAAGAATGAAGATGAGCCTTGTGTCTACAAGAGAAATAGTGGGAACACAGTTGTATTTCTTGTCTTGTATGTAGATGACATACTTCTCATGAAATGATATTCCCTCACTCCGATCTGTGAAGATGTGGTTAGGAATTGTTTCTCGATGAAGGACTTAGGTGAATTGCCTATATTCTAGGCATCAAGATCTATAGAGATAGATCTAAAGATTACTTGGCCTAAGTCAGTACATACATTGATAAAGTGCTAGATCGTTTTGCTATGCAAAATTCTAAGAAAGGTTTACGCCTTTATCACATGGTGTGAGTCTTTCGAAGACTCAATGTCCCTCTTCTAAGGAGGAGAGATCGCATGGATAAGATCCCTTATGCATCGCTATAGGGTATCATCATGCGCCATGCTTTGTACTCGTCGACTCGTATGCTTTGAGCATGGCGAGTAGATACCCGATCGGATCGGTGAAAGTCAGCTGGATAGCGGTCAAAAATATTCTTAAATACTTACGAAGAGCGAAGAATATTTCACGATATTTGGAGGCAATGAGAGCTAGCATGTAAAGGGTTCTGATGATGCAAGCTTCCAAGCAGACAAGGATGACTATAGATCGCAATCGAGTCGTGTTTTGCTGAATGGTGGTGTGTGGTGGAAGAGTTCAAGCGAGGACACGATTCTTGATTCTACAGAAGCCGAGTATATTCTTTGCATCGATGCGAGCAAAGGAGGATTTGGCTCATAAGTTCATCGGTGAACTTGGGTAGTTCCTAGCATTGCAGATCCAATAGACCTCTATTGTGACAACAATGGGGCTATTGCACAGGCTAAGGAACCTCGATCACATCAGCGGACCAAACACATATTGCGGCGCTTCCATCTCATTCGAGAGATCATCGATAGAGGAGATGTGAGGATATGCAGAGTACCGACAGAAGCTAACATCGCAGATCCATTGACCAAGGCTTTGGCACAGAGGAAGCATGATGGTCACACTAGGTCACTAGGTATTAGATATCATAGTGATTGGTACTAGTGCTAGTGGGAGATTGTTAGTTATAGCCCTAGAACCAATCATGTGATGGTTGAATAGGGAACATTTTGTATCATATTCTATAAAGGCAAAGGATTGGTTATTATATTTACATCTTGCTTGTGCAAGTTAAATTAAATATAATAATGCCCTAGAAAAGTAGGTTCTTATCTACAGCACATCAATTGGCAGAATTGATTATGAGAGGCTGTAGAGAACACTTTCCTAAATGTTCCTAGTCAAGTATTAATATGCAAGGGCAATATTAATACATAAAGACTAGCATGTAGGTCAATTGATGACTTGATCTCACAAGTCATGGATATATGATATCAAGTTGACACATGGGTATATATTAGAGAATATATCTTGACCCGCCATGAGAAAGTTTCATGGATCGTTATATGAGTGTCATAAACTTTCTCATGTGACTATTGGTATGAATAGTCCTCGGACACGAAGTCACTATGGTTCCCTACATAAGGAGTTATGTACTTTGGTATCGTCAAACGTCACCCGTAACAGGGTGGACCATAAAGGCGATTACTGGGTATGTAACAAATTATGCGGAGGGATGTGAGTGATGTAGATGAGATCTATCCCTTCCATATGACGGGAGTGATATCGGTGGGCCCCTTGATTGAGTAGAACTACTAAAACGCATGGCCATGCTCGAATGAGTCAATATGAGATATTGAGCTCATTTGTTTGAGTTAGTTTACTCAGGGATCAAGAAACACATAGATTGATCGAGGATGACACGGTCTATACCTCATTGATCAATCTGATATCAAGGATAGAAGGACACGGTCATATATTATAGTAGTCACGGAAAGGTTAGTCGGATCTTGACTTATCTCGTAACTTGGGTAGCAATGATGTATTGCTAGATGCCGCTCATTGCTTGTGTATCTAAAAGAGTTTAGGTCCACTGCCAACGTTATGAGAGCCTATAGGGTCACACACAAAGAGCATGATAATTAGAGGAATTAGAGTATTCTAGTTTGAATAGAATAATATGGGAATAAGCTTAAGTACAAAATGGTTTTTGGACTTTAAGCTTAATGAGAATTTTAGCTAATTGATTTAATGAGATTAATTCAATATGTTACCTTATTGATTTAATAAGATTAATTCAATATGATAACATAAGCTTAATTGAATTAATAAGATTAATTCAATATGATAACATAAGCTTAATTGAATTAATAAGATTAATTCAACATGCATGAATGCCACATAAGAATGCCACATAAGCATGCCACATAAGCATGCCACCTAAGCATCCACCTAAGCTAGTTAAGGTGGAAGGAAACAAAATGGTTTTGTCTCCTTAAGTGGCCGGCCAAACAAGGAAGCCAAATCCTTTTGAGTGGGGGACAATGCAATGGCTTGCATTGGATGTGCAGGGGGGGGAAGGGTTTTCCAGCCTATAAAGGCTCCATGGAGTGGCCGGCCATAGTGAGTTTTTGGTGTTGTGGTTGTGAGAGAGCTTGGTGGAAGCTTTAGTTGTGTGGGTTTGTGAGTGTAGGCTAGCAAGAAGAGGAGTCTTCTTCTTCCTTTCTCCTTTTCCCTCTCTTCCTCTCCTTTAGGGACTTCTCTAGCAAGAAGTAAAGGAGAGCTCTTCTAGTTTTCCTTTTGTGAGACAAGAGCGTGCTCGTGTGGATACGTATAGAGGCACGGACACTTGAACGTGCTAAAGATCCAACAAACCGAAAGGAAAAGCGGGATTAACAAGGGCACGCAACAAAGGTAATCCTCTCCTATAAAATAGGTTTGGTTTAGAGAAATTTATTTTATACGAGTTTGCTTTCGCATGGATCACTTGGAAGGGATCCTATTTTCCGTTGCGCATATGCCATTTGGCATACGAGAATTCCCTACAGCATCCTCTGTGACACACGGTGCAGTGACTTGTGGTATATCCTCTTGTACTGGTGGTACTGAAGAAGTGACTTCCCCTTTCAATTCCTCCATAACAATCTTACTCATGGACTTGTGGTTCATCACATAGTCTTCCTCAAGAAATCTAGTGTTCGTGCTAACGATCACCTTCTGATCTCTAGGACTATAAAACAAACCACCTTTCATTCCTCTAGGATAGCCAACGACCATGCGCACATCTATACGAGGATGCAACTTACCAGCTGTTGGGTTTTCCGAGCCACAAAAACCACTTTTTGCGTTGCGGAAACCTCGGAAGCCCCCGCCACGGATCCGTGCGAAGATATTTATAAAATAAAATATGTATATGTTTAAAGATCCTAGATCTACCTTAGATCTACAAGATAGAGCAATACCCTCGTAGCGACGCCCTTCGCTTATCCCGCTCTTCCAAAAGCTTGCCGGAACTCAAGAGTGTCAAGTGTACACTCCTCTATTGGTATCCACATGGACAAATGGTGGAGAAACTCAACCTAGAGTGTGCTAGCACTCATGGAAATTTTGGCCAAGAAGGATTGGGAGAGCTTGAGAGGGTGATCCAAGGAAGAAGATGAAGTTGTGTAACTCACAAAATGAATTCCAATCTAATGGTAATAGTGGCTGGCCACTTTTCTTAGGGGGGGGGGGGTTACATGCATGCATGTAACTCCTCCAAGAGCCAATGGCTCTTGGTCTCCCTCATGAGGTGGCACCACATGCTAAGTCAATGATGATGTGGAGCATCATCATTGGCCGGCCATGCCAAGTCATCATCATGACATGGCATTTGGTCAAGTCAAACTTGATCTTTCATCTTCCCTCTCAAGTCAAGTCAAACTTGACCTCTTATCTCCCATGGTTGATCAAATCCAACCATTTGATTCAAGTCAATTTAATTTAATGAATCTCTATTAATTAATTTAAATTGATTTGATGAATCAAATCTAAATTAGACTCATTCAACACTTGAATCAAATTGAGTCCAACTCAATTAGTCTAATTAGGATTACTCTTAATCCAATTTGGTTCATCCCATGAACCTAATCCTCATGGTTCATCATATGAACCTAATCTCCATCTAATTTCTCTTAGTGTGTGACCCTATAGGTTCTTGTAACATTGGCAATGTCCCTAAACCAATTTAGGAACATAAGCAATGAGCGGTATCTAGCAACACATCATTGCTACCCAAGTTACAAGAATGTTGAGCTCCAACATCACCTTTGTGACTACTAATTGTGACTCTCACAATATGTGACAATGTCCCTCTATCCTTGACATCTAGATTGACCAATTGAGGTATAGACCGTGTCATCTTCGGTACAATCTATATCTTGAACTCCAAGTAGACTCACTCTAATCAAATGAACTCAATATCTCATATTGACTCATTTTGGCATGGCCATGCACTTCATGGTCTCACTCTATCAAGAATAACGATGTTACTCCCGTCATATAGGAGGGATAGATCCCATCTATATCACGCACATCCCTCCGCATAATTTGTTACATACCCAGTAATCGCCTTTATAGTCCACCAATTTACGGGTGACGTTTGACGAAGCCAAAGTATGTAACTCCTTATGTAGGGAACCATGGTGACTTCAGGTCTAAGGACTAATAGTGATACTAATAGCCACATGAGAAAGTATATGACACTCATATAACGATACATGATACTTTCTCATGGCGGGTCATTTAGTATACATTCTCCAATGCATACCCATGTGTCAACTTGATATCTCATATCCATGCTTGTGAGATCAAGTCATCGTGTTGATCTACATGCTAGTCTCTATGCATTAACATTGTCCCTGAATGTTAATACTTGACTAGGAATGATTAAAAGTAGTGTTCTCTATATCATCTCATTATCAATTCAACCAATCGATTGATATAGATAAGAACCTACTACTCAATGACATTATTATATTTAGTTATTTAGCACCAATACAAGTAAATATAATAACCATGCCTTTATAAATAGGAATATGATACAATAAAGTCCATACAACAATCATCACATGATTGGCTCTAGGGCTTTCACTAACAATCTCCCACTAGCACTAGTGTCAATCACTATAGTATCTAATACCCAATGACCTAGTGTGACCATCATGCTTTTTCTGTGCCAAAGCCTTGGTCAAGGGATCTGCGATGTTATCCTCTATGGGTACTCTGCAAATCTCCACATCTCCTCTATCGATAATCTCTCGAATGAGATGGAAGCACCGATATATTCGGCCTCTGTTGTAGAATAAACAACTATGTCCTACTTGGAACTCTTCCAGCTCACAGCGCAACTATTCAAGCAAAACACGAACCCTGACTACGATCTATAATCATCTTGGTTAGTTTGGAAGCTGGCATCGTTGTAACCCTTTACAGCAAGCTCCTCATCGCCTCAAAATATCAAGAAATATTCATTAGTCCTTCTCAAGTACTTAAGAATATTCTTGACTGCTATCCAGTGATGCTCACTTGGATCTGACTGGTATCTACTCGTCATGCTCAAAGCATACGAGACATCAGGACGAGTACACAGCATGGCGTACATGATAGATCCTATAGCAGATGCGTAAGAGATCTTATCCATGCGGTCTCTCTCCTCTCTAGAAGAGGGACTTTGAGTCTTCAAAAGACTCACACCATGTGACATCGGCAGAAGTCTCTTCTTGGAATTCTGCATGGTAAACCGTAGTAATACCGTGTCAATGTATGTACTCTGACTTAGGCCAAGCAATCTCTTATATCTATCTCTATAGATCTTGATGCCTAGAATACAGGCTGCTTCACCTAAGTCCTTCATTGAGAAGCACGTCCCCAGCCAAGTCTTCACAGACTGTAGCGAAGGGATGTCATTCCCAATGAGTAGTATGTCATCCATATACAATACAAGGAAGACAACTGTGTTCCCATTAACCCTCTTGTAGACACAGGGTTCATCTTCATTCTTGATGAAACCAAACTGTTTGATCGCATCATCGAATCGAAGATTCCATCTCCGAGAGGCTTGCTTTACCCCCATAAATGGACCTTTGTAGCTTGCATACTTTCCCAGTATGCTGTGGATCTTCAAAACCCTAAGGTTGTGACATGTACACATCCTCGAATAAGTTTCCATTCAGAAATGCAGTTTTGACATCCATCTGCCAGATCTCATAATCGTGGTATGCTGCAATAGCAAGCAAGATCCGAATGGACTTAAACATCGCCACTGGAGAAATGGTTTCATCATAGTCAATACCATGAATTTGCTTGAAACCTTTAGCCACTAATCAGCCCTTATAGGTATGTGTAAGTCCATCCATGTCAGTCTTTCTCCTAAAGACCCACTTACACCCAATGAGTTTGACTCCTTCAGGTGGATCAACCAAAGTCCACACTTGGTTGGTGTACATGGATTCCATCTCAGATCTCATGGCCTCTAGCCATTTCTCAGAATCTGCCCTCATCACAGCTTCCTGATATGAGGTAAGCTCATTCTCAATGGGCATAACGTCATCATGGTCAGACAAGAGAAATGAGTATCTCTCAGGCTGATGACATACCCTATCAGACCTGCGAAGAGGTAGGTCTACATGAACAGGTGGTTGTTCCACAACTCTTTGTGCAACAATCTCATCACCCACAACACTTTGTGGTTCCTATTCAACCTCCATCAAGGCCTCAGTGCTATGGTCCTTATCTTGAATTTCTTCAAGATCGAACGTACTCCCACTAGTTTTTCTAGAAACAAAATCCCTTTCTAGAAAAACCCTAGTCTTTGCTACAAACACATTGTGCTGACTGGTAATGTAGAAGTAATATCCCTTTGTATCCTTGGGATATCCAACAAAATAGCACCTATTGGATTTGGGTCCCAGTTTGTCTGAGACTTGACGTCGAACGTAAGCCTCACAACCCCAAATCCTCATGAAAGATATCTTGAGATTTCTCCCTGTCCATATCGTATATGGTGTCTTTATCACAGCCTTGGATGGTACACGGTAAAGGGTAAAGGCTACTGTGTCAAGAGCATATCCCCAAAAGGATATAGGAAGATCTGTGTGACTCATCATAGATCATACCATATCTAATAGGGTATGATTCCTCCTTTCGGATACACAATTCCACTGTGGTGTTCCAGGAGGAGTGAGTTGGGATAGAATCTTACACTCAGCTAGATAGTCATGAAACTCATGGCTAAGGTATTCACCATCTTGATCTGATCGAAGTATCTTAATACTCTTGGCAAGTTGGTTTTGTACTTCATTCTTGAATTCTTTGAACTTTTCAAAGGATTCTGATTTATGTGTCATAAGATACACATAACCATATCTACTGAAGTCATCAGTAAATGTAATGAAGTACCTGTAACCACCTCTAGCTGCAACATTAAAAGGGTCACATACATCACTATGTATAAGTCCTAACAAGTCCGTTGCTCTTTCGTTGTGTCCACTAAAGGGAGTCTTGGTCATCTTGCCTAAAAGGCAAGAATCGCAAGTCTCATATGATTCAAAATCAAATGAGTCTAGCAGCCCATCCTTATGGAGCTGAGATAAGCGACTCTCATTTATGTAACCTAAGCGAAAATGCCAGAGATAGGTTTGGTTCAACTTATTTGACTTGAACCTTTTGGTACTTATATTATAGATAGGGCTCTCTAAGTCTAGAAAGTAGAGTCCATTCATTAGAGGTGCACTACAATAGAACATATCATTTAAATAAACTGAACAACATTTGTTCTTTATTATAAATATAAATCCTTTCTTGTCCAAACAAGAAACCGAAATTATGTTCTTAGTCAAAGCAAGCACATAACAACATTCATCTAATTCTAGTACAAGCCCAGAGGGCAGAGATAGATCATAAGTTCCTACAACAACAGCAGCAACCCTTGCTCCATTGCCTACTCGTACGTCCACCTCGCCCTTTGTCAATGTCCTGCTATTTCTCAGCGCCTGCACATTGGTACAAATGTGAGATGCACATCTGGTATCTAATACCCATGATGAAGAAATAGATAGATTGACTTCTATAACATTTATACCCGAAGTAGAAGTCTCACTTCTTTTCTTCTTAAGATCTTCCAGGTAAGCTTTGCAGTTACGCTTCCAGTGTCTAGCTTCCTTGCAGTGGAAGCAAGCCACTTCCTTAGCTACCCCTCCTTTGGGTTTAAGTTCTTTGCCTTTGCCCTTGGTTTGGGACTTTCCCTTACCTTTAGGCTTGCCCTTGCCTTTCTTTTTGTGCACTATCAAAATGGTGTCAAATTTTCCCTTCTTAAGGTTAAGCTCAGCAGTTCTCAACATGTTGAGCATCTCAGGCAGTGGCTTATCAATTTCATTCATGTTATAATTCATGACAAATTGATTGTAGGCTTGTGGCAAAGATTGCAAGATCAGGTCAGTGGCCAGCTCTTGGCCAAGTGGGAATCCCAACCTTTATAGGTTTTCTACGTACCCAATCATCTTGAGTACATATGGACCTATTGGAGTCCCATCTTGCATTTTGGATCCAAACAATGCCTTAGAGACTTCATATCTCTCATGCCTTGCTTGTCCTTGATATAGTTGACGAAGATGTCCAACCATATCATAAGCATTCGTGAACTCGTGTTACTTCTGAAGTTCAGAGTTCATGGTAGCGAGCATTAGGCATGACACATCTAATGCATCATCTTGATGCTTCTTGTAAGCATCTTTGTCAGCTCGCGAGGAAGTGGCAGGAGGTGCCTCCGGAATGGGCTGCTCCAAGATGTACAACTTCCTTTCTTCGATGAGCACAATTCTCAGGTTCCTGTACCAGTCCAGGAAATTTGCTCCATTGAGCTTGTCCTTCTCAAGGACAGAACGCAGAGAGAGAGTGTTCGTGTTTGTCGACATAGTAATCTACAACATACAATGCAGAGAATTAATATCATATTTCTTTTATCATTTAATTAGGCCTTTAATCAAATGATTCTCCCACTAAATTATAGGAATTTTGTAGAATCGAGTTATGGATGTGGTCAAACCACATTACTAGATTCATACAAACTAGCTATAATTCTTGTGGGACAAGATCCACATCATACTAAGCCTTGAGTTAGCTTTGGCTAAATCACCCAAGACTTAATAAGATCGGTGGGTAACACATTACCGATTACATCTCTATGCAACTCTTGTTTATAGGATCAAGACCCACATTTACAAAAGACCTTGAGTTAGGTTTGGCTAAATCGCCGAAGATTTAGTCTAAATGCGATCTTATCCTATTTTTCCAACAATTGGAATATGCCTATAGTTCTACTCGATCCAATTGAGTTAACTAGTTTTACTCAATCTAATTGAGTTTACTCTAACCCAAGTCGTGATAGGCGGGACCAAGATTGTCCCTCCACACCCTACCAAGATAATATGCGTTGCTCTGCTTTAGTAGATTCAACAACTACAAATGATCAAGGTAGTGATGGGTATTAAGGACCTGGTAGGCATTTACGAGTTGATTCGATTAAGATCTAATCTAATCGTAATGTGTATCATATACGCATTAAGGCCTTTATTATCCTATATTAGCAGGCATCACATACATACATACATTATTCTAGCATGCATCATATACATACAAGAAAATTATCCTAGCATGCATCATATACATACAAGCATTATTCTACTAGCATGCATCACATACATACAAGCAAAATCAAATATATATATATATATATATATCAACATATATATATATAATTAACTGTGATGTAGTCATGGCCCTACTACGATCTTCTCAAGCCAATGAGAAGATCGGACGGTCAACCTAAGGCTAGCGGCTTCTCCAAGCGCTTCCTTTGATCGCCATGTGTCGTCGGCACCCTTCTCGTAACTTCGTCTACAAGTGGACTTTCCACCGCTCCATTTTGTACATTACAAATATGAAACTCGAGTTATATTCGAGTCTAAAACTATTTACAACTAGAATTTCAAAAGAAGAGGTACGACGCGCAGGTCGCATAGACTATACAACACGCACAACCACAAAAACGGCACGCAGGACGTATTATGAATTACAACACATCATAATCCAATCAAATTGAGGTCATTGGGCCATGATAATCAAAGAATTATAAATAATTATAAATTATGTATTTTTACTGAAAATTTCTATAATTTTTCCTATTTTTTTTATTTTTATGAGTCACCTCTCTGTAACAGTCCCGCTAAGCGGTTTCCGGGCGCGATCGCGGGACAAGGCCCCTTTCGGGGATAGGGGCAGCGCTCCTACTCACAAAATAAACTTTGCGAGTGTTCCTACTATGATCTTACAGTGACTTAAGTCACTGTCCCAAAAACCTAAAGCGAGAACTCACCGTTTCGGAGAGTTTTTCTCGGTGGTTGAAGCCGACAAGTTTCCCAACACTCGTTGCTTCGACTCTTCGAGAAAAATACCCAAAAATTCTAGAAAAATAGGAAATTTACAGAAACATAAAATTCTATAATTTTTATATCTAATATAAAAACTACAAAAATGAAACACATACATGCTTGGCACGTGGCTTTGATACCACTGTTGGGTTTTCCGAGCCGCAAAAACCGCTTTTTGGATTACGGAAACCTCGGAAGCCCCGACCACGAATCCGTGCGAAGATATATATAAAATAAAACATGCATATGTTTAAAGATCCTATATCTACCTTATATCTACAAGATAGAGCATTACCCTCGTAGCGACGCCCTTCCCTTATCCCGCTCGTCCAAAAGCTTGCCGGAACTCAAGAGTGTCAAGTGTACACTCCTCTATTGGTATCCACATGGACAAATGGTGGAGAAACTCAACCTAGAGTGTGCTAGCACTCATGGAAATTTCGGCCAGGAAGGATTGGGAGAGCTTGAGAGGGTGATCTAAGGAAGAAGATGAAGTTGTGTAACTCACAAAATGAATTCACATCTAATGGTAATAGTGGCCGGACACTTTTCTTAGGGGGGGGGGGGTTACATGCATGCATGTAACTCCTCCAAGAGGCAATGGCTCTTGGTCTCCCACATGAGGTGGCACCACATGCTAAGTCAATGATGATGTGGAGCATCATCATTTGCCGGCCATGCCAAGTCATCATCATGACATGACATTTGCTCAAGTCAAACTTGACCTTTCATCTTCCCTCTCAAGTCAAGTCAAACTTGACCTCTTATCTCCCATGGTTGACCAAATCCAACCATTTGATTCAAATCAATTTAATTTAATGAATCTCTATTCATTAATTTAAATTGATTTGATGAATCAAATCTAAATTAGACTCATTCAACTCTTGAATCAAATTGAGTCCAACTCAATTAGTCTAATTAGGATTACTCTTAATCCAATTTGGTTCATCCCATGAACCTAATCCTCATGGTCCATCATATGAACCTAATCTCCATCTAATTGTCCTTAGTGTGTGACCCTATAGGTTCTTGTAACATTGGCAATGTCCCTAAACCGATTTAGGAACATAAGCAATGAGCGGTATCTAGCAACACATCATTGCTACCCAAGTTACAAGAATGTTGAGCTCCAACATCACCTTTGTGACTACTAATTGTGACTCTCACAATATGTGACAATGTCCCTCTATCCTTGACATCTAGATTGACCAATTGAGGCATAGACCGTGTCTTCCTCGCTACAATCTATATCTTGAACTCCAAGTAGACTCACTCTAATCAAATGAGCTCAATATCTCATATTGAGTCATTTGGGCATGCCCATGCACTTCGTGGTCTCACTCTATCTAGAATAATGATGTCACTCCCGTCATATAGGAGGGATATATCCCATCTACATCACGCGCATCCCTCCGTATAATTTGTTACATACCCAGTAATCGCCTTTATAGTCTACTCATTTACGGGTGACGTTTGATGAAGCCAAAGTATGTAACTCCTTATGTAGGGAACCATGGTGACTTCAGGTCTAAGAACTAATAGTCATACTAATAGCCACATGAGAAAGTATATGACACTCATATAACGATCCATGATACTTTCTCATGGCGGGTCATTCAGTATACATTCTCCAATGCATACCCATGTGTCAACTTGATATCTCATATCCATGACTTGTGAGATCAAGTCATCGTGTTAATCTACATGCTAGTCTTTATGCGTTAACATTGTCCCTGAATGTTAATACTTGACTAGGAATGATTAAGAGTAGTGTTCACTATATCATCTCATTATCAATTCAACCAATCGATTGATATAGATAAGAACCTACTACTCAAGGACATTATTATATTTAGTTATTTAGCACCAATACAAGTAAATATAATAACCATGCCTTTATAAATAGGAATATGATACAATAAAGTCCATACAACAATCATCACATGATTGGCTCTAGGGCTTTCACTAACACCAGCATCTACCTTCAACACATGTGCTAGACTCCCCCAAATCCGAATATGTCTCAGACTAGGCTTTCGCCCAGTCCACAATTCTGTGGGAGTAGAAGGCACTGATTTATTTGGTACCAAGTTCAGAATATACACTGTCGTATCTAGAGTATATCCCCATAACGAATCTGACAACTCAGAATAACTCATCATCGATCTAACCATCTCCATAAGAGTCATATTCCTTCGTTCTTCTACACCATTCTGCTGGGGTGTGCCAGGTGCAGACAATTGTGATTAAATCTCAGCCTCTGATAAGTAATTCCTAAACTCTCCCAAGAGGTACTCACCACCATGATCTGATCGTAGTGTCACGATACTTTTACCTTGACGTTTCTCCGCATCAGCCTTGAATTCTTTGAACTTATCAAAGCATTCAGACTTGCGGCGCATCAAGTAAATGTATCCATATCTCAAATAATCATCTATAAAGGAGACGAAATACTCAAAATCACCTCTAGCCTGGATAGACATAGGACCACACAAATCAGAATGAACCAATTCCAACACATCTTTGGCTCTATACCCCTTAGCCTTAAAAGACCTCTTGGTCATTTTACCCTCTAAGCAAGTGCAGGTTGGGAAATCTTCCACCACTAATGAACCCAAAGGTCCATCAGCTATCAACCTTTGAATTTTGCTTAGGTTAATATGACCAAGCCTAAGATGCCAAAGATATGTTTGGTTCATCTTTGAAGGTTCTTTTCTCTTATTGGAATTAGAAGATGAGTTATTAACTTCTATTTACATCGTGGGAGATTTTGGTTCGAGTGTATACAAATTTCCTATCAATGCACCAGAACAGATAATCTCCCTATTCCTTTTTATAACAACTCTGTCATTAAAAGAAATAGAATATCCATTCATAAACAATTTAGAAATCGAAATCAAATTCTTTCTAAATAGAGGTACATCAAGGCAATTCTTAAGAACCAAAACTTTATTTTTCTCAAAAGACAAATAAACATCTCCCACTGCAACAGCCGCCACCTTTGTGGCATCGCCCAAGTATACGGTAATCTCCCGCTCAGCCAGTCGTCTGGTTTCCTAGAACCCCTGCAAAGTATTGCATACATGATCAATGGCTCCCATATCTACACACCAGGTGCCAGTAGATAACACTGCTAAACATGTTTCAACGACTAGACCAAAAGATATACCTTTGTTTTGCTTGCAGTTGGGGCAGTCCTTCTTCCAGTGTCCAGTCTGCTTACAAGTGAAGCACTTGCCTTTCGGCTTCTTCACTCCTCCTTGAGTTCCTCCCACCGCCTTTGCCCCAGCTTGATTCTTCTTCTTCTTGCCTTTCGGCTTAGAAGTAGAAACCTTTTGGGCAACCATGGCTTGCGCCTAAGCACTCTGATGAAAAAGCCCTTCTGTCGCCTAGAGTTCTGTCAGAAGCTCCACCAACGAATACAACCTCTTGTTCAAGTTGTAGTTTAGGCGAAACTGCTCAAAACTCCTAGGTAGAGACTGGAGAATGATATCGACCTGGGTTTCTCCATCGATCTCAACTCCGAGGACTTCCAGCTCATTCAAATGAGCCATCATCTTGAGAACATGATCCCTTATAGGTGTTCTCTCGATCATAGTGGTCGTCATCAAGTTCCTCATGGCTTCCTGCCTAGCAGCCCAATTCTGGTGTCCAAAAAACTCTTTGAGATTGAGCATCATGTCATAAGCAGTGGGCATGGCTTGATGCCGATGTTGTAGTACATTTAACATAGATGCCAAAATGTAACACCACGCCATCTCATAGGCCTTGATCCACTTCTTATAACTCTCCTTCTCCTTTTCCCTAGAATCATCCGCAGGCTTAGGAGGGCACTCTTCGAGGAGTACATATTTGTATTTCTCAGCAGTCAAGACAATGTCAAGATTCCTCTTCCAATCAACATAGTTGGGTCCAGTAAGTTTATTTTCTTTCAGTATCACAGCAAGCGGGTTGAAAGTCATTTTGCAAACAACCTAAGAATCACATAGATCAAAACATTAGATTTCAAAAAATTATTGATTCCTCAAACAATTAAATTTTAAAATCAACCAACACCTCAATACACCGAGAATATCTTATGCCACGATAGTGTGGACATATACGAATTCTATATTTGTAAGAGGAGGTTTCACCCATTAATTTTATTATCTTGTCAACCTAACTTTTTGACAAATAAAATTAATAGTTGGTTCCTCTTCGGCCCTATAAATAAAAGCAGTGACTCCGATGGGGAGGATACTTATATTTGTATCTAAGTGTTCACCATTACTCAGTACCAAGGTAATTATCTCGGGTTATGTGCCTTCCGATGGGGGAAGTACACACGCTCCTTAATAATTTCCTATAACCATATTCGACCTTGTGATCCGTAAACAAACTCATCCGATGTGGAGGAAGGCACTCAGAGCCTACGCACAAGTTTGTTTGCATCAAATGTCAAATCGTAATGGAGGCCGTGGGAATTTATAAAATATCCCTCTCTCACTTAGTAATTTAATATTGAGGAATTTTCTAGCCTATGACATGCATATCAAACAATAAGCAATAAATATGAAAAATAAATATTTTTCAACTATTATGGCTTTTGTCTTCAATATGTCTCCCGTCGTATGGCCATCTCGTCTGCTCCTCCCTACGCCATGTACAAGCCATCCGGAGATCCAAGCCGAGAAAAACTATTTTAATTTACATCAATCGATCCTATACTCCACGAGGGAGTGTACATGAAATCTAGATCGAAAGCAAACTAAAATAAAAAGAGTGGCTAAACAATGCCAAATCTAATTACAAAAATTAAATACTAGCCTCGTCAACCCTGATGATTCAACAAAATATACAATTACACACATACAATCACAAACACACATATGACTATAATAGTTGGATCCTATGCCTGAAACCAAAAAGATAACCTACGGACATCCTACTATTATCTGACACATATAATATATGAAAAGTGCATAAAAGTAACCGAATCCTAAACACACAAAACCGGAAATTGTGGTTCTGATACCACTTGAAGGTAGGAAACTTCGCTTCCCACTTCAACTCGGCCGCTTGTTCATGGTGATCCCTTCTACGTCCCCGAATAAAAAAAAATTATCCTTGACAAGGAGGGATCACCCAAGCTACCATTTCATCGTCGTGTTATTCAATTAGAGTTGTCACTTGAACAAACTTGTTGTTCAAGCAACCAATCTATATTCTATGATTAGCCGCGGAATAGACGATGTACAGATCACCGACTTTTGTATTTGTATTTGGGGTCCAAGTATATTTAACCATAAAACAGAACACACAACATGTATATGATTGAAAAACAATTATAGACATGTTACAAAAGAATATAAACAAGTGTTATTCCTCTCGATCTTCTATTGTATGTCCTTCCTCCTTTTGGACGTCGTGTGGGCGATGATCTTCCAAAAGTCGAAGCCTCCTAGATCACCAATCTTCCTTTCTTTGCTCACTTTGAACAAAAGGAAGAATAAGAAACAAAACTCACCTTTATCTAGAACCAACCAACAAGCTCCCAACTTGAAGCTTGTCGCCGACCTAAAGAGAGGGAAAAGTGGGCGCTAGCCAAGAGCTCCAAGGAATCACCCTAACCCTTGTTTCCACTGGACAAGGAGAAGAGAAGGAAGGGCTTTGGATGCCGACCAAAGAGAGAGGAGAGGATGATGGGCGCTTACCACCTAAGGAAGAAGAGAAGAAAGGAAAAATTTTCCTTAATTGTGGCCGCCCAACACCTCCAAGCTCTTGCCGCCCAACCCTAATCCTATCTTGCTTCTAATTGCCTTTTTCTCCCACCCTAATCCCTCCTTTTATAGAGTTAGGCTTAAGCCTTGTTTTAATCTCCACCATCGGTTCTAGGGATTTAATCTCAACCGTCAGATCTAGAGATTTAATCTCAACCGTCGGATCTAGAGATTTAATCTCAACCGTCGGATCTAGAGATTTAATCTCTACCTTTGAATCTAGAGTTTTGTTTTCCATCATTGGATCTAGGCTCCATGAGGTTTTAATAGGATACAATAGGGACCATGAGGAGGAGTTGGATCTTGGCCACCCAATGGATCAACCCCACATAAAGTCCGATCCATTAATGATAATCCAATCCACTAGAGGATTATCATTGATCTACCTCACCAACCCCCATAAGTTAATATGGCCTCCATATATTATTTGTACATTTTTCTCTCGGTGTTTAATATCTCGAATGTCCGTCAATTATTTAATTTACTAACAATTAATTAATCAACATCTAACTCAATGAGTAGTACCACTCAACCTTATCATCATGCCAGACAAAGTCCACCTGCAGGGTTTACATGATGAATCTTATGAACTCCTCAAGGCGACATCATCATCCTAATATATAGGACATGGTTTCCTCCTATAATCAATGGCACACCATATAAATAATACCATTTCCCAACTTACCGAGCCTATCGATTGACCCTATAAATCTCGCCCTTTGGTAAATCAAAGAAATGAATACTAAGTATATGTGCCCGTTATTATATCAGGATTAAGAGCATGTACAACATAATATCTGAGGTCTGATTCGATTATGTAGTCAGCAATAAATCGAATCACCTCTATGTCAGTCCTACTCAATACACACAAAGTTTACTAGTGTGATTCTATGGTCAAGACAAACCAATACCTAATCTCACTACAACCATTCCAATGGTTTGTCCATACCCATCTTGGTTGTGAGCCTTTACTTATACATTACAATGAACCGATAACATGATCTCCTGTGTGACACTACACACCATGTTATCTACAATGTAATGCATCAGATAATATGCATAACCATAAATATGAAAACAATGATCATGTGATTCTTATTTCAAAATAAAGATATTCATACAAAAGATAGACTTTTCTGTATACATCCCAACTACATCATGGTTGGATATTTTAAATGTTGTAAAACAATTTTATGCTTTTCAAACAGTGAATTCATGTTTTAAAAAGTTTCAAGGCAAAACTAGACTTTAAAATGGATACAAACTTTAGACATTTTTGTAACTTTTGAGTTTTTGCAAAATTTTCAAAAATAAAATGAATTTTCTTGAAAAAATATTTTTCACTAATAAAGGAACTCACTAGAAATATGTACTCAAAATTTCATGATTTTTTGAATTTCCTATATTTTTTAATGTATTTCTGAAATTAGAGATCAAAAATCAGAAAACCTGAAATCTGTGTGTCAGTCGACTGATGTACTGTGCATGAGCACAGTAATCTATTTTTTTATCAAGTTTTGACTGGATTTTGGTAGATTCTTCCATTAGAGTTGATGTCATACGTACGTGACATTTGCATAATGTTTTTGATGGTGTCAAAGGGGGAGAATTGATAGGTTTAAGTTAATCATGCTAAAAGGGAAAATTTAGCATGTCTTAAGGAGGAGTTGCATGTTTAAGAGGGAGTTTGATACTCATTTTTTTACTTACATGATTTCATGCCTTATGTTTTATGTTATTGTTTTTACCTAACTTAAACGGATTGCCACACATCAAAAAGGGAGAGATTGTTAGGGCAATCAACCCATGTGATATGGTTTTGATGTGCGTGCCAAAGGGTTTAAGTTAGGATTGTATTGGATTTGATATGTGTGTTGAAGTCATGCAGGACTTAGTAATTTTCACATGGAGCATTGGTAAGTTTCACCTCTCATGACTCGGTCTTTGAGTCGGTGAAAGATGCATTGCGGAAGCCATGTGCTTGGTGCATCCGAGGGACCGTCGGACGAGGAGCATTGGAGTGAAGTCGAGGATGTAGACTTCAGGGCGAGACATGAAGGATGGCACTACGAAGCCATGCGCTTGGCGCATCCGAGGGACGTGGCCGAACAAAGACAACTTCAAAGGTGAGGGACTCCAAGGGAATGAGAGTGAGCGATTGTAACCCGGGATGGGGTAGCTCCTAGGTGATCTTGGCCAATTTAGCTAAGTGTCGGATGGGATTTCCTGACATTAGTCGATTGTCATGTCATAGCAGTCGACTGCTCCAAGTCAACTTAGACTGACTGGTGTTCGAGTCTAGTTTCTGTGCCATCAGTTGACTGCCAAGGGTTGGCGATTATTTATCGAAATCATCATCGGCTGCGTGGCGTGATCGAATGGTATGAGGTTTCGAGCACAGAATGGTTTTTAATCGACTGTTCGCTCATGGGACTCGACTGCTGGCTCCATCAGTCGACTTATGTGGGAGCCGTTGGATGGAAACCAATGTGGATGAAGTCATTATTGGGTAACGACTACAACAACAGTCGACTGATCGGGGCATCAGTTGGCTACCGCTGTATTAACGGGAAGATTGGGCTCTTCTCTATAAGAAGGAGCCTTTGGACACATGGGGAGGCAAATGCTTAACTCCTAAACATCCTCACAAGTGCCCAAATGATTTCCACTCTTCTTACTTGCATTTATTCAAATCTTATTGTAAGAAGAGAGATCTTGCAAGAAAAGGTTACCTCCACCTTGCTTTGTGCAAAGAAGAGATTAGTGGAAGGTTTAAGGTGTGATTCACCTTAGACGAATCGAGTCGTGGATTAGCGGCAAGGCCGTGAACCATGTTACATCGTTGTGTTAGTGTTTGATTTCCTTTACTTATTGCTTTATCTTTATTGTTTATATTTCCTCTTGCGCTAACGAATTTATAGACGAGCAATCAACGAGTAAATTCCACTGTACGATGATAGAAGGCTATTCACCCCCTCTAGCCAGTCACCTACATTCCTGTTGGGATGTATACTGAAAACCTAGCTCTTTTGTATGATTATCTTTATTTTTAAAATAAGAATCACATGATCATTGTTTGCACTTTATATTTATTATATGTTTGCATATTGTCTAATACTTTACATTGTAGATAACATGGTGCTTGGTGTGGCACAAAAGATCATATTATCAGTCCCTTGTAGAATATAAGTAGAGGCTCACAACCAAGATGGTTTTGGACAAACCATTGGCATGGTTGTAGTGTAGCTTGGTATTGGTTTGTCTTAAACATAGAGTTACACTAGTACACTTAGGTGTATTGAGCAGGACTGACATAGAGGTGATTCAATTTATTGCTGACTACATAATTGAATCGGACCTCGGATATTATATTGTACATGCTCTTAATCCCGATATAATAACGGGAACATGTACTTAGTATTTATTTCTTTGATTTACCAAAGGGTGAGATTTATATGGATTAAATCAATATGCCCAGTAAGATGGGAAATGATACTATTTACATGGTGTGTCGTTAATTATAGGAGGAAACTGTGTCCTATATATTAGGTTGATAATGTCCCCTTGAGGAGCTCATAAGATTCATCATGTAAACCCTGCAGGTTGACTTAGTCAACATGATGATAAGGTTGAGTGGTACTACTCGAGGAGTTAGATGTTAATTGATTGGTGGTCAGTAAGTCAATTAATTGATGGATATTCGATATCTTAAACACGGGGAGATGGATGTACAAATAATGTATGGAGCCCATATTAATTTATGGGGGTTGGTGAGGTAATTCAATGATGATCCTCTAGTGGAATGGAACATCATTGATGGATCAAGTTTGTGTGGTTCCAATCCATCGGGTGACCAAGATCTAACTCCTCCTCATGGTCCCTATTGTACCCTATTAAAACCTCATGGAGCCTATGTTGGCAATCGTGCTATTTCTCGGAATGCTCATTGGCTCCCATGTCCCCGGATTAAAATTTTCACTAATGAAAACTAATCCGGATGGGATGAGTTTCCTAAGCACAACCAATTCGTCGTCGTGCTAACGACTCGAGCGATCGCTTGAACAAACTAGTTGTTCAAGCAACACAACTCTTCTAGTCGGTTAGCCGCGGAAGAGACGACGGACGGATCGCCGGTTTTTGTGTTTCTTATCGGGGTCCATGATTATACAAATACATACAAATGTAAACTAGTATAATCAACATATACTAACATAAAGAACTTAAGCTAGCATATCGATAAGAACATGCAAAGAAAAATAATAAAAGTTATAAAACTTTTATACCTCTTGATCTTCTATCGTATGTCCTAACCTCCTTGTAGACTTCGTGTGGGCGAAGATCCTCCACAAGTTGAAGCATCCTAGATCTTCTTCAATCCAAAGAAAGAAGAACTCTCTTTCCCTTCTTACTTGAGCCAACCACCAATCCACAAAGGATTGATGCCGCCGGCCCCAAGAATAGAGAGAACAAAATGGAAACAAAACTCATCTCTTATCTAGGACCAACCACCAAGCTCCAAGCATGATGCTTGCCATCCAAAGAGAACAAGAAGAGGATGAGAGGAATAGGTTGGCGTCGACCAAGGTAGAGGAAAAGATCTGGCCAAACACACCCTAGGAAGAAGAAGATATCCTCTCCTATAGTTGTCGCCACTTTCCCTCCACATAACCTAGCCGCCCAACCAAGGAAAGGAAAAATCTAGGGTTTCTTCAAAGAGAAGATGGAATGGTATGGAAGCCAGCAACCGAAGAGAAACACCAAGGGTATGGGCGCCCAACACTTGGAGAAAAGAAAGGAAAACAATCCTCCTCCTTGTTGCCGCCCAACCAAGGTGGAAGGAGGAGATCTAGAACCGGCCACTTACCTAGGAAGAAGAAGAACTCTTCCACAAGTTGCCGCCCACTCTCCTTCAAACCTTGGCCCAACCCAAGGCAAACCCTAATTAGGGTTTCCTCCTTAGGGTTACTAAGCAAAGAGAGGCTAAACCCTAATTTCCATCATCCAAAAACTTCTTTTCCCCCAAGCCTAAGCCCCTATTTATAGAACTTAGGAGAAAGTTGGTTATTGATGAGGTAGCCAAAAATATAGGAACTAATTCTCAATTTTCTTCAGGGTAGAGGAATTAATAAATTTTTCTTCCTATAATCTTGCCGCCCAAGGTGGCATAGGAAATTTTTTTCACCAATTCTAATCTTAAAAAAATTTTTTTAACTAATTCTAATCTTGCCCAAGGTGGCATAGAATTAGGAAAAATTATCAATCTTTAAACTTGCCGCCCACCTTATCCAACCTTTCCTCTCCCTTTCCTTTCCTTTCCCTCCCTTTCCTTTCCTCCCTTTAATCTCCACAGTAGGTTCTAGGGTTTTAATCTCAATCGGTTTAGAGATTTAATCACTGGGTTCTAGTTTAATCCCAACCGTAGGATCTAAATTTAATCTGTAATTTGATCTAGAGTTCATGAGGTTTATTTTAGGCTACGATAGGGACCATGAGGAGGAGTTGGGTCTTGGCCACCCGATGGATCGGAACCACACAAACTTGATCCATCAATGATGTTCCATTCCACTAGAGGATCATCATCGAACTACCTCACCAACCCCCATAAATTAATATGGGCTCCATATATTATTTGTACATTCATCTCCCCGTGTTTAAGATATCGAATGTCCGTCAATTAATTGATTTACTGACCATCAATTAATTAACATCTAACTCCTCGAGTAGTACCACTCAACCTTATCATCATGTTGACTAAGTCAACCTGCAGGGTTTACATGATGAACCTAATGAGCTCCTCAAGGGGACATCATCAACCTAATATATAGGACACGGATTCCTCCTATAATCAACGGCACACCATGTAAATAATATCACTTCCCAACTTACCGGGCATATTGATTTAATCCATAGAAATCTCACCCTCTGGTAAATCAAAGAAATAAATACTAAGTACATGTGCCCGTTATTATATCGGGATTAAGAGCATGTACAACATAATATCCGAGGTCCGATTCAATTATGTAGTCAGCAATAAATTGAATCACCTCTATGTCGGTCCTGCTCAATACACCGAGGTGTACTAGTGTAACTCGATGTTCAAGATAAAACAATACCAAGCTACACTACAACCATGCCAATGGTTTATCCAAAACCATCTTGGTTGTGAGCCTCTACTTATATTCTACAAGGGACTGATAACATGATCTTCTGTGCCGCACCCAGGCACCATGTTATCTACAATGTAAAATATTAGACAATATGCACACATATAAATATAACGTGCAAACAATGATCATGTGATTCTTATTTCAAAATAAAGATGTCCATACAAAAGAGCTAGGCTTTCAGTATACATCCCAACAGCCTAGATCCAATGATGGAAAACAAAACTCTAGATCCGACGGTGGAGATTAAATCTCTAAATCCGACGGTTGAGATTAAATCTCAAGATCCGACGGTTGAGATTAAATCCCTAGAACCAATGGTGGAGATTAAAACAAGGCTTAAACCTAACTCTATAAAAGGGGGCTTAAGGTGGGCGGCAAGGGGGTTGGTTGTTTTTGGAGATTAGGGTTTTGCCTATCATTAGCTTGGGCGGCAAGAAATCCTAGGAAGGTTAGGGTTTGGTTGGGCGGCTAGGGTTTGGGAGGTGGAGTGGGCGGCAATAATAGGAGAGGTTCCCTTCTTCTTCCAAAGGGGTTGCCGACACCTATCTCTCTTCCCTCTACCTTGGTCGGGGCTCAACCTATTCCTCCTCTCCTCTTCACTCCCTCTAGGGCCGGTGGCACAAAGGGGTTGTAGGGTCTTCTATTTCTCCCCTTTGGCCGGTCTTTCTCTCATCCTTTTCCTCTTGGCCGGCAGCACTAGGAGCTAGGGATTGTTCCCTTGTTTGGTTCCTTGGTGGTGGTTGGCTCAAGCAAGAAGGGAAGGAGAGTTCTTCTTTCTTTTGATTGAAGAAGATCTAGGAAGCTTCAACTTGTGGAGGATCTTCGCTCACACGAAGTCTACAAGGAGGTTAGGACATACGATAGAAGATCGAGAGGTATAAAAGTTTTACAAGTTTTATTATTGATCTTTGCATGTTTTTATTAATATGTTTGTATGTGTTGATTATACATGTCTACATCCATATGTATTTGTATAATCATGGACCCCGAAGATAAACACAAAAACCGGCGATCCGTCCGTCGTCTCTTCATGACTAGACTAGCTAGAGAGATTTTGTTGCTTGAACAACTAGTTTGTTCAAGCGATCGCTCAAGTCATTAGCACGACGACGAATTGGTTGAGCTTAGGAAACTCACCCCATCCGGATTAGTTTTCATTAGTGAAAATTTTAATCCAGGGATATGGGAGCCAACGAGCCTCCTAGCATGCCATCAAAGTGGTATCAGAGCCAGGTTTTCGGTTTTGTGTGTTTTCGATTCGGTTACTTTCACACACTTATCATATATTGTGTATGCTAGATGATAGTAGGATGTGCATAGGATAAATTTTTGGTTGCAGGCATAAGTTCCAACTATTATGACTATATATGTATCTATGTGATTGCATGTGTGTGTGATTGTATATTATTTGAATCCTCGGGGTTGACGAGGCTAAATTAGTATTTAATTTTTGCAAATAAATACGGCATTGTTTAGCCACTCATTTAAGTTTACTTTCGATCTAGATTATTTGTACACTCCTTCGTAGAGTATAGGATCGATGGATGTAAATTAAAATAGTTTATCTTGGCTCGGATCTCTTTGGTGACTTGCGCATGGGAAAAGGTGGAGCGGATGAGGTGGCGACACGACCGGACGCATATTGGAGAACAATGCCATAATAGTAGGGAAAATTCTGATTTTTTCCATATTTATTGCTGATTTGTTTTATATGCATGTTGTGTGTGCTTGAAAATTCTTCACTGTCAATTTACTAAGTGGGAGAGGGACATTTTAATTAATTCCCACGGCCTCCATTACAATTTGATGTGTGATGCAACAAACTTGCGCGTCGGCTCTGAGTGCCTTCCTCCCCATCGGATCAGTTTGTTTGCGGATCACTAGGTCAAATAATGGTTATAGGAAATTATTTAGGAGCTTGTGTACTTCCCCATCGGTAAGGCACATAATCCGAGATAATTCACTTAGTATCGTGTAATGGTGCACACTTAGATGCAAATAAAAAGTATCCTCCCCGTCGGAGTCACTGCTTTTATTTGTAGGGCCAAAGAGGAACCAACTATTAATTTTATTTGTCAAAAAGTAAGGTTGACAAGATAATAAAATTAATGGGTTAAACTTCCTCTTACAAATGTAGAATTCGTATACGTCCACACTATCGTGGCATGCGATGTTCTCGGTGTTTTGAGGTGTTGGTTGATTTCGAAATTTTATTGTTTGAGGAATCAATGATATTTAAAATCTAATATTTTGATCACTGTGATTCTTAGGTTTTTTCAAATGGCTTTCAACCCACTTGCTGTGATATTGAAAGAAAATAAACTTACTGGAACAAATTATATTGATTGGAAAAGAAATTTGGATATTATCTTAACTGCAGAGGAGTACAAATTTGTGCTCTTCGAGGTCTGTCCTCCTAAGCCCACCGATGACTCTGATGAAAAGGAGAAAGAGAGTTATAAGAAATGGATCAAGGCAGATGAGATGACGCGGTGTTACATTTTGGAATCTATGTCAAATGTGATGTAACATCAGCATCAGGCCATGACCACGGCTTATGACATGATGCTCAATCTCAAGGAACTTTTCGGACATCAGAGTAGGGCGGCCAGACAGGAGGCTATGAGGATCTTGATGATGACCACCATGATCGAGGGAACACCCGTCAAGGACCATGTTCTCAAGATGATGGCTCATCTGAATGAGATGGAAGTCCTCGGAGCTGAGATCGATGGGGAAACCCAAGTCGATATCATTCTCCAGTCTCTGCCTAGGAGTTTTGAGCAGTTCCGCCTCAACTACAATATGAACAAGAGGTTGTATTTGTTGGCGGAGCTTCTGACAGAACTCCAGGAGACAGAGGGGATTTTTCGTCAAAGTGCTCAAGTCATGGTTGCTCAGAAGATTTCTACTTCTAAACCGAAAGGGAAGAAGAAGAAGAAGCAAGGTGGAGCAAAGAATGTGGCAGCAGGACCTCAGGTTGGAGTGAAGAAGCCAAAAGGCAAATGCTTCACTTGCAAGCAGACTGGACATTGGAAGGCGGACTGTCCTCGCCGAAAGAACAAAGGTATATCTTCTTGTTTAGTTGTTGAAACATGTTTAGCGGTGTTATCTACCAGTACCTGGTGTGTAGATACAGGAGCCACTGATCATGTCTGCAATACTTTGCAGGGGTTCCAGGAAACCCGACGACTAGCTGAGTGAGAGATTACCATCTTCATGGGAAACACTTCAAAGGTGACGGCTATTACAGTGAGAGACATTTATTTATCTTTTGATAGGAATAAAGTTTTGGTTTTGAGAAATTATCTTTAGGTACCTACTTTTAGAAAGAATCTAATTTCCGTTTCTAAATTGTTTTTGGATGGATATTCTGTTTCTTTTAATGACAAAGTTGTTATAAAAAGGAATAGGGAGATTATCTGTTCTGGTACATTGGTTGGCAATTTGTACACTCTTCAACCGAAAACTCCCACGATGCATATAAAAGTGAATAACTCATCTTCTAAGTCTAATAAGAGAAAAGAACCTTCGAAAATGAACCAGACATATCTTTGGCACCTAAGACATGGTCATATTAACCTGAGTAGAATTCAAAGGTTGATAGCTGATGGACCCTTGGGTTTATTAGTGGTGGAAGATCTCCCAACCTACGAGTCTTGCTTGGAAGGTAAGATGACCAAGAGGCCTTTTAAGGCTAAGGGGTATAGAGCCAAAGATGTATTGTAATTGGTTCATTTTGATTTGTGTGGTCCTATGTCTATCCAGGCTAGAGGTGGCTTTGAATACTTTGTCTCTTTTATAGATGATTATTCAAGGTATGGATATATTTACTTGATGCGTCGCAAGTCTGAATGCTTTGACAAGTTCAAAGAATTCAAGGATTATGTGGAGAACCGTCAAGGTAACAGTATCAAGACACTATTATCTGATCGTGGTGGCAAGTACCTCTTGGGAGAGTTTAGGAGTTACTTATCAGAGGTTGGGATTCAATCCCAATTGTTCACACCTGGCACACCTCAGCAGAATGGTGTGGCGGAGCGAAGGAATAGGACTCTTATGGAGATGGTCAGATCGATGATGAGTTATTCTTAGTTACCTGATTCATTCTAGGGGTTTGCTCTGGAAACGGCAGCACACATTCTGAACTTAGTTCCATCTAAGTCAGGCACTCTACTCCTGAACATGTGTGGTAAAAGCCTAGTCTAAGACATATTGGATTTGGGGTAGTCCAAACATGTCTTTGAAGGGAGATCTTTGGTAAGTTGGAATCTAAATGCAGTATATGCTTGTTTGTTGGCTACCCTAAGGGAACGAAGGGTGGTTTGTTCTATAGTCCTAGAGATCAGAAGGTGATCGTGAGTACGAATGCCAGATTTTTAGAGGAGGACTATGTGATGAACCACAAGCCCACGAGTAGGATTGTTCTTGAGGAGTTGACAGGGGAAGTCCCGACTTCAGTACCACCGGTACAAGAGGAAATACCACAAGTCACTGCACCGCGTGTCACAGAGCATACACAGGAGGCACCTTGTTATAGTGGGAGGGTTGTTAGACAACCCATGAGATTCATGTTCTTGGGAGAGTCTTCAGACTTAGTCCCTGGTAAACATGAACCTGATCCCTGGACATATGACGAGGCACTCCAAGATAGAGATACGGTATCTTGGTAAACAACGATGAATTAAGAGATAGAATCTATGGATTCTAATCATGTCTGGGAGCTAGTAGAACCACCCGATGGTGTGAAAGCCATTGCATGCAAGTGGATCTACAAGAGAAAGAGAGGAGTAGACGGGAAGGTTGAGACCTTCAAAGCTAGGCTTGTTGCGAAAGGTATACTCAGAAAGAGGGTATCGATTATGAGGAGACCTTTTCACCGGTAGCAATGCTTAAGTCTATCCGGATTCTCTTATCTATTGCTGCTCATGAGGATTATGAGATTTGGCAGATGGATGTCAAGACAGCTTTCCTTAACGGAAGTCTTGAGGAAAACATCTATATGAAGCGGAGGATTCATTGCAAAGGGCAAAGAGCATCTTGTGTGTAAGCTTAATCGGTCCATTTATGGATTGAAGCAAGCTTCTAGATCTTGGAACATCCGCTTTGATGAGGTAATCCAGTCATATGGATTTATTCAATGTCCGGATGAGCCTTGTGTATACAAGAGATGTGATAGAAACATAATGGTATTTCTTGTACTATACGTAGATGACATTTTGTTAGTTGGCAACAATATCAGAGTGTTATCAGACGTAAGGGTATCATTGTCCAAACAATTTGATATGAAGGACTTGGGAGAAGTGGGACACATCCTTGGGATCAAGGTGATATGGGATTGCAAGAAAAGGATGTTGTGCTTATCTCAAGCTTCATACATTGACACTATCCTGACTCGTTTTAGCATGCAGAACTCCAAGAAAGGTTTTCTACCTTTTAGGCATGGAGTACCTTTATCTAAAGAGATGTGTCCCAAAACATCAAAGGAGATAGAGGAGATGAAGGAGGTTCCTTATGCTTCGGCAGTAGGAAGCCTCATGTATGCTATGCTATGTACGAGACCAGATATCTTCTTTGTCGTGGGCATGGTTAGTAGATATCAGAGTAATCCTGAACAGGGACATTGGACTGCGGTAAAGAATATATTGAAGTACCTGAGAAGGACTAGGGATTATATGCTGGTTTACCGGGCAGATCAATTAGTCCCTGTGGGTTACACGGATTCTGATTTCCAATCAGATAGGGACAACAGTATGTCTACCTTGGGGTTTGTGTTTACTTTTGGAGGTGGAGCCATAGTATGGAAGAGTTTCAAGCAGAAATGCATGGTGGACTCTACCATGGAAGCTGAGTATGTGGCAGCCTCTGAGGCAGCCAAGGAAGCTGTATGGCTCAGGAACTTCTTGATGGACTTGGATGTGATTCCTGGTTTGCCCAGAACTATCACATTTTATTGTGATAACAGTGGTGCAGTTGCAAACTCGAAGGAACCACGAGCCCATAAGACGAGTAAACACATAGAGCGCAAGTACCACCTGATACGAGATATCGTAAAGCGAGGAGAAGTAGCTGTCGCCAAGACTGCATCAGAGGATAACCTGGCGGATCCATTCACTAAGGCCCTTCCAGCGAAAGCGTTTGATAGGCATGTGGAGGACATGGGGATCAGATGTATGACAGTGTGATGACAACATAGTCTTTTAGTATAAGTGGGAGATTGTTGGGATGTATACTGAAAGCCTAGCTCTTTTGTATGAACATCTTTATTTTTGAAATAAGAATCACATGATCATTGTTTGCACTTTATATTTATTATATGTGTGCATATTGTCTAATACTTTACATTGTAGATAACATGGTGCTTGGTGTGGCACAGAAGATCATGTTATCAGTCCCTTTAGAATATATGTAGAGGCTCACAACCAAGATGGTTTTGGACAAACCATTGGCATGGTTATAGTGTAGCTTGGTATTGGTTTGTCTTGAACATAGAGTTACACTAGTACACTTAGGTGTATTGAGCAGGACCGACATAGAGGTGATTCAATTTATTGCTGACTACATAATTGAATTGGACCACGGATATTATGTTGTACATGCTCTTAATCCTGATATAATAACGGGCACATGTACTTAGTATTTATTTCTTTGATTTACCAAAGGGTGAGATTTATATGGATTAAATCAATATGCCCGGTAAGTTGGGAATGATATTATTTACATGGTGTGTCGTTAATTATAGGAGGAAACCGTGTCCTATATATTAGGTTGATGATGTCCCCTTGAAGAGCTCATAAAGTTCATCATGTAAACCCTACAGGTTGACTTAGTCAACATGATGATAAGGTTGAGTGGTACTACTCGAGGAGTTAGATGTTAATTGATTGATGGTCAGTAAATCAATTAATTGACGGACATTCGATATCTTAAACACGGGGAGATGGATGTACAAATAATGTATGGAGCCCATATTAATTTATGGGGGTTGGTGAGGTAATTCAATGATGATCCTCTAGTGGAATGGAACATCATTGATGGATCAAGTTTGTGTGGTTCCGCTCCATCGGGTGGCCAAGATCCAACTCCTCCTTATGGTCCTTATTGTAGCCTATTAAAACCTCATGGAGCCTAGATCCAATGATGGAAAACAAAACTCTAGATCCGACAGTGGAGATTAAATCTCTAAATCCGACAGTTGAGATTAAATCTCTAGATCCGACGGTTGAGATTAAATCCCTAGAACCAACGGTGGAGATTAAAACAAGGCCTAAGCCTAACTCTTTAAAAGGGGGCTTAAGGTGGGTGGAAAGGGTGTTGGTTGTTTTTAGCGATTAGGGTTTTGCCTATCATTAGCTTGGGCGGCAAGAAATCCTTGGAAGGTTAGGGTTTGGTTGGGAGGCTAGGGTTTGGGAGGTGGAGTGGGCAGCAACAATAGGAGAGGTTCCCTTCTTCTTCCAAAGGGGTTGCCGGCACCTATCTCTCTTCCCTCTACCTTTGTCGGGCATCAACCTATTCCTCCTCTCCTCTTCACTCCCTCTAGGGCCGGCGGCACAAAGGGGTTGTAGGGTCTTCTATTGCTCCCCTTTGGCCGGTCTTTCTCTCAGCCTTTTCCTCTTGGCCGGCGGCACTAGGAGCTAGGGATTGTTCCCTTGTTTGGTTCCTTGGTTGTCCATCTGGTTCTCTTTTTTCTTGGGGCCGGCGGCATCAAGCTTTTGTGGCTTGGTGGTTGGCTCAAGCAAGAAGGGAAGGAGAGTTCTTCTTTCTTTTGATTTAAGAAGATCTAGGAAGCTTCAACTTGTGAAGGATCTTCGCCCACACGAAGTCTACATGGAGGTTAGGACACATGATAGAAGATCGAGAGGTATAAAAGTTTTACAAGTTTTATTATTGATCTTTGCATGTTTTTATTAATATGTTTGTATGTGTTGATTATACATGTCTACATCCATATGTATTTGTATAATCATGGACCCCGAAGATAAACACAAAAATCGGCGATCCGTCCGTCGTCTCTTCGGGTGTCGCCTGACCATCACAGCTCCCTTCGGGTGTTGCTGACCTTTATCTCTAGCTTTTGCACTTTTCTGCACACTTGATTTAGCTCATGAGATAACAAAATGATCTTAACTTTGTATCGTTTGCTATAATCAAAACTCAGGTTTGACTTAGGTGCCTACTGCACCAACAATCTCCCCCTTTTTGATCTATGGCAAACCCATACAAAGTTAAGGAAATAATATGCATGAAGAATTAAAACTTAAGTAGGAGTAATAGGGACTTTCTTTCAAGTACTCCCCCTTGAGAAAACCTCCACCTTGACCGAGGGTGAGTCTTGATAGAAGATCTTAATCCTCCCCCTTGATGTTTTTTATTTAGGAAGAGTTTAAGTAATTAACAATTACTTAAATTTGGCCTTAGTATTAACAAATAAGTTTAAGTTAAGAAAATTTCTTAACTTGGCCTTTCTCCCACTTTCTCGACTAACATTACGTTTGTCCATAAGAATATAGAATTAAGTTACTATGTTATGTTATAAAAAAAATGATCCCTTAACTTTGGCCTTTTCTCCTCCTTTTTTCATAAATAAAAAAGAATTGGTTTTGAAAAATATAAGTATTAAGTTTAAGTTCCATGTCCAAGCATTTTCCATATTATTTTAAAAATAATATACTAAAAATAAGCTCATCTATTGAATGTTCAACTCTTATTTGACTTGATTAATATGGAAGACCAACAAGTCCTAGTCAGAGTCGGTTAATATATATGATTATACTATATGGTTCATGGCGATGCACTAACTCTACATCTGGAACCAGGAGTAAGGTTGTAACATCTCACGCCCATTTACGTAGCTAAGTACACAAACACATTAGTCCTATGTGTTGTGAGATGTATTGGCTCCTTAAATCTATAGGTGCATGATATCTAGGGTAATCCCTAAGCTAGTTCCATTAACATGGAAAGAGAAGTAAATACTAGAGTATATATAAAAAGAATGTAAGTCCTACTCTATTACGCACATGCTTAATTTTCGTCTTAGTAGACTAAATTCGGCTTCGGGTAGTGGCTTGGTAAAAAGATCGGTTAGGTTTGACTTGGATGCCACATATTTGAGTTTAATGATTTCGTTAGCTACATGTTCTCGAATAAAGTGGTGTTTAACTTCTATATGTTTGGTCCTAGAATGGCAAATAGGATTTTTGGCTAAGTTGATGGAGCTAATATTATCTATTTGAGTTTTAATATTGTTGATTTTTAAGTTAAAGTCTTGGAGAGTGTCCTTCATCCAAAGAAGCTGAGCTACACACTCACCCATGATGACATATTCGGCTTCGGTGGTAGATAAAGCAACACAATGTTGCTTCCTACTGCACCAACTCACTAGACTCGAGCCGAGAAGTTGACAACAACTACTTGTGCTCTTCCTATCGAGTTTACTACCGGCATAGTCCGAGTCAGAGTAGCTGTTTAGTTCGAACTCGGTAGATCTAGGGTACCAAATACCGACGCTTAGCGTGTCGTTTAGATACCTAAGGATACTCTTAACTAAAGTTAGGTGAGACTTCTTGGCATAGATTTGAAACCTTGCGCACATACTTACCGCGAATAAAATGTCGGATCGACTCACGGTTAAGTATAGAAGACTCCCTATCGCACTCCTATAGTATTTTAGGTCTATGGGCTTTCCTTCTAAGTCCTCTCCTATATTGACATTAGTTGCCATGGGTGTATTGACGGTTTTAGCATCCAGCATTCCAAAACGTTTAATTAATTCTCTAGTATATTTTTGTTGATGTAAGTATATTCTATCCTTAGTTTGTTTAATTTGTAGTCCTAGAAAGAAACTCAATTCACCTACTAAATTCATTTCAAATTCACATTCCATAAGTGAAATGAATTCGTTTAGTAGGATCGAATTGGTTGTTTCGAAAATGATATCGTCTATGTAGATTTGAGCTATAAAGATTTCATTACCTAAGGTTTTTACGAAGAGGGTTGGATTGACTAGGCCTTGGTTAAACCCTTTAGACTTAAGATAAATTGGCTTTCTTTAGTTTAAGGACATGGTCAGGTTTATCTAGGCTTTTGAATCCTGGGGGTTGGCTAACGTACACCTCTTATTTAATAAGTCCATTTAAAAATGCTGGCTTGACATCCATTTGAAATAACTTAAATCCTCGATGTGTAACGTAGGCTAACAACATTCAGATGGATTCTAGTCTAGCTACGGGGGTATAGGTTTCATCGTAATCTAATCCTTCTACTTGACTAAAACCTTTGGCGACTAACCTTGCTTTATTTCTAACTACTTCACCTTTGTTATCAAGTTTGTTTCGGAAGACCCACCTTGTTCCAATAACTGATTTATCTTTAGGTGGTGGTACTAATTCCCAAACCTCGTTCCTAGTGAATTGAGCTAGCTCTTCTTGCATTGCAATAATCCAATCGGGATCAAGAAGAGCTTGTTCAATGGTCTTGGGTTCGATTTTCGAAATCAAGGAGATTTGACTATGGTTTCTATAAGATGATCTAGTTCGAACCCCTAAGGTAGGATCACCTATCACTTGGTCGATAGGATGATTCATTTGAATCCTAATTAGACTTGGGTTAGGGTCACCTATCACTTGGTCGATTGGATGACTTGTTGGACTTGGGTTAGGATTGATACTAGACTCGATCTCAGGGTCGGAGTCGAGTCCGGTATGAGTCGGTTCGCTAGTTGGTGTTGCTTCGAGTTTTGTAGGTTCGTGTCCTTCATCGAACACTACATTAATAGTCTCTTCAACTCTAAGGGTGTCATTGTTGTATACCTTATAGGCTCTACTTGTAGTCGAGTATCCTAAGAAGATTCCGGTAGAGGTTTTGGACGTGAACTTTCCTAGGTAATCCTTAGTGTTCAGAATATGTACCTTACATCCAAATACCCTAAAGTACTTGATGTTAGGTACTGTATCGTGATAGATTTCGTACGAGGTCTTAAGGAGCCTCTTTACCAAAAGGATCCTATTTTGGACATAGCAAGTCATACTAACGACTTCTGCCCAAAACCTGTCAAGTAGGTTATACTCGTTTAGCATTGTCCTAGTGACTTCTTATAGGGTTCTATTTTTACGTTCAACTAGACCGTTTTATTGTGGGGTTCTAGGACATGAGAATTCATGGTGATATCCTTTTGGGTTATAGAAATTTGTGAACCTGTTGTTTTCAAATTCACCACTATGATCGCTCCTAAGTCTTTTAATTTTAAGGTTCTTTTGATTTTCGATTAGTTTAAACAAGTTGATGAGTTGATCTAGGGTATCACTTTTATGTTTGATGAACCTAACCTAGGTAAACCTAGAATAGTCATCAATTATGACTAAGCAGAATTGACTACCATTAAGTGATTTAGCTCCATGTGAATCGAATAGATCCATATGTAGAAGCTCAAGTACACTTTTGGTTCATTCTTGATTAGTTAGTTAATGTTGTGTCCTAGATTGTTTACCTTGTTGACAAGCACTACAAATTTTATTGTCTAAGTTGTTAAGGTTGGGCAAACCTCTGACAAAGTCACTCTGACTCATCTTGTAGACGAGTCTTGGGTGAGAGTGACCGAGTCGTCAGTGCCATAACCAAAATTCCTCTTGTTGTGTCATAAGACACTTGGTTGAGGAGTTAAGTAGATTAATAGTATAGATGTTGTTATTCCTAGTTCCTTTAAGGATTGTTTTAGAGGTTTTATTTGTTTTAATTACGCATTCGTTTTCTAGAAATATGACCTTATAGTTATTATCACACAATTGACTTATGCTAAGTAAATTATATTCGAAATTTTCATCTAGTAAAACATTTTGAATGAAAAGTTTGAGTTAAGCTTAATATCACCTGATCCGATGATTTTGAGCTTGTCATTGTTTCCAATGGCTACCGACCCTTGTCGTTAGAATCAAAGCTTTGAAAACTTAAGTTGATCCCCAGTCATGTGTTGGGAGCAACCACTATCCAACATCCATTGATCCTACACGTAAGGTAGTTGGATCGGATATTAAATTTTTTTAAAAAAAAAATTGGTTGTTGATTATTAGACCTAGATCTTCTCAACCATTTCTACATGATCAAACATGTTCTCCTTATGTGTTCTTGTGAGACGACTTTAATTTTACTTGATTAATTTAAATGAATCGAAACTAGTCAACCTTGCGTTAGATTCGGATTTGACCCTAAGCTCATCAAGTCACCTTTTCAAGATCTTGGCTTCCAGGTCGTGGCGAGGCACAAGACCATTCTTTGATCGAAAAAATGACCACTTTTTTAGACAAAGCCAATTTCGAGAAGATAGTAACTTGACTCACTTAAGACCACTTCCTGGTCTAACTAGTCTAGGATACGATGAGATAGCTTCAGCTAGTTCCACTCGGTCAAGTGAATCGAACTAGATACGCCTTATCTAGCTCGAGTACCCAAGACTTCGCTTTCCTAGCATAATATCACTACAAAAAAAACTGATTGTTGGCGATGAACTTTGGCAACGAAAAAAATTCGTTGCAAATCTGCAACAAATTTTGCGATGAATTTTATGTTTCATCGCAAATTTATGATGAAATTTATGAAAAAAAAAATTTGTTGAAAAAATTATAAAAATTCCACCATTTAAATTTCGTTGGAAAATTCCTCGCTAATTGGCGACGAAAATTATTTTTCGTCGCCAATTTGCGACAAAAAAGTAAATTCGTTGCAAATTTCGGGAACGAATTGTTATTTCGTTAATCAATCACATAGCAGATTCAAAATTCATTGCGAATGCGCGATTTTTTTTTCGAGGATTCTCGCAAGCGTTCAAAAGAAATTTGCAACGAATTTATTTTTTCATTGCAAAATTCTTCAACGAATTGTTTTTCGTTGCAGAATCTGCAACGAATTTTGAATTCGTTGCAAATTTCTACAATGAATATAGAATTCGTCGCCAAATTGGCGACAAATATAGGATTTATCGCCAAATTGGTGACGAAATTAGCGACGAAAAAACATTCGTCACTAAATTTTCCCTAATTATCCTGTCAATCCAACTCTCTCCATTTCTTCCATCGATCCAGTCGTCTTCCTCCCGCCACCGCCCCGTCGGTAAGTCTATTTCCCTTCCTCCTTCTCCCTTCCGGCGCTGTCGTCGGAGGTGCGACGGTGCTACCGCTCGTGCACGGCAGCTACTGCTGCGTGCTCGCGACAGTGCTGTCGTGAGCTCGCATGGAGATCCTGCCGCGCGCAAGCTCACGGCAGACCATGCCGCGAGCACGCGGCGTCATCGGCCGTCGTGAGCTCGCGCCGCGGCTAGGTGTTGCGCGCGTACCGGCGAGTTCCTCTGCGTGAATGGCGTCTGCGTGCGGCGGCCATGAGCTTCCGTGGCGTATCCCAATTATAATCTTTGTATCGTAATCTAAATATCATATTTTTTTTCATTGATTGTCCTACTTTGAAGGTGTTTGTCAAGGTGTTCATCTAGCTGTGAGCTCATCCCCATGTTGTTTCCTTTTGGATAGCAGGTTCGTGTAAAAATATTGTTTATAACATTATTTACAATATTATGAATTCTGTTATAATTTTTATTCGTAATGTTTGATTTTAAATAATTTAATTACTATTAGTAGATCATAATTTGTTCGAAATAATGATATTATAATTTCCAATTAAATATCACACAAAATCATATTTAGTATTAGAAAAATTTAATTAATGTTGAGTATAAATTTATGGTTAGATTGATATATATATGGATGAAGTTAATTTGGAAGAAATGAAAATTAATCGTTGTTGATATAATTTCGAACACAAGATCGATGGAGAGAGAACGAAGTTGGATGTATAAAAAGAATTTATCAGAACGTCGTGGTTTAACCGATGAATTTATAATTGGGTTGGAATAATTTTTGAGATTTGCTACTAAAAATGTTGAGTTTATGGATGGGAATAAGTTAAGGTGTCAGTGCAAAAAATATCATAATGGTAAATTTTTCCAATGTGATGAAGTTTGAGAACATCTTTGTAGATTTGGTTTTACGCCAAATTATTATAATTGGACTTGTCATGGTGAACTGTTTATATCCGATGAAGAGGTTGGATGAAACATACAAAGGACATTTAGTGGAGAGCAAGTATATTACGATCAATTCAATCCATACCAGAGGATGATAGTTGATGCAGTTGGTCATAATTTGAATAGCGAACCAAACGCTACAAGTGCTAGTTATCCTCAAGCTTTTGAACACATGTATAATAATTATTCAACACCGTTGAAGGAGATAGAAATTACTGGTGGTAATGAAAATGTGCACAATGAGCCATATATAAAATTTCAAGAAGTATTGAGAGCTGCAGATGAACCTGTGTAGTCCTGTTGTGACAGTCACACAAAATTATCTCTCACCGCAAGATTGTTGAATGTTAAAGCTGAGCATAATGTGTCAGAAGAATGTTTTAATAATTTTATTCAAGTTATTGGAGAATTATTGCCACGTGATCATATAATGTCGAATGATTTTTACAGTATGAAAAAACTTGTGAAAGATTTGGGTCTTCCGGTGCAAAGAATTGATGTTTGCAAAAATGGTTCCATGCTATATTGGGGAGATAATGCAGATTTAGAGACTTGCAAATTCTATAGTCAATGTAGGTACAAGATTACCATGAGATCAAATCGTAATAAACGATTAAAATCATTCAGACAAATGTTCTATTTGCCTTTAACTCCTAGATTACAAAGGCTTTATGCTTCAAAGGTGACTGATGAACACATGACTTGGCATGCAAATCATGAAACAGAGAATGGGCTAATGTGTCATCCATCTGATGCAGAGGCGTGGAAAAATTTTGATCGAACATATCCTGAGTTTGCAAATGAGACTCGAAACATCAGGTTGGGTCTATGTGCTGATGGATTTGCTCCATTTGGCAAATCAGGAAGAACGTATTCTTGCTGGCCAATTATTGTAACTCCGTACAATCTTCCTCCAGGTATGTGTATGAAAACACCTTATATGTTTTTAACATTGATTGTGCCTAGCCCTCATAATCCGAAGAAGTTAATAGATGTTTACACTCAACAGTTGATTGCCAATTTGATCCAACTATGGGACGTGGGTGTTTCCACGTATGATATCCCTACTAATCAGCTGTTCACAATGAGAGTTGCACTACTTTGGACCATAAATGATTTTCCTGCTTATGGGATGTTATCGGGCTGGAGTACTACGGGGATTTTAGGATGTCCAATATGTATGGAGAGATCAAAGTCATTCAGATTGAAACACGGAAAGAAACCGAGTTATTTTGATTGTCATAGACAATTTTTACAGTAAAATCATAAATTCAGAAGAAATAAAGAAGAATTTACTAATAATACAATTGAAAGAACACCTCCACCAATGAGATTCACGGGTCAAATTTTATGGCAAAGAGTGCTTAACTTTCCATCTGTTATTGAAGACCCCAATGTCACAACATATGACTATGGAATTACGCATAAATGGACAAAATAGAGTATCTTTTGGGATTTCCCGTATTGGCAGAGTAATTTGTGAAGGGAGTTGCTTCGGAGGCTCATTGGCTCCCATGTCCCCGGATTAAAATTTTCACTAATGAAAGAACTAATCCGGATGGGATGAGTTTCCTTAGCACAATCTATTCATCATCTTGCTAACAACTTGAGTGATCGCTTGAACAAACTAGTTGTTCAAGCAACACAACTCTTCTAGTTGGTTAGCCGCGGAAGAGACGACGGACGGATCGCCGGTTTTTGTGTTTATCTTCGGGGTCCATGATTATACAAAATATATACATACATACACTTGTATAATCAACACATAAAAGAACATGCTAAGATCAGAAAATAAAGTTGTAAAACTTTTATACCTCACGATCTTCTACCGTATGTCCTATCCTCCTCATGGACGACGTGTGGGCGAAGATCCTCCACGAGTAGAAGCCTTCTAGATCACGTTCTTCCCTTCCTTGTTCGCTGCGAACAAAGAGAAGAACCAACAAAACTTCTCCTTTCTAGAACCGGCCACCAAGCAAGGGAGTTTGATGTAACCGCCGGCCAAGGAACGAATGGATGAAGCGTCGGCCACCAATGTAAGGGGAACCGCTGGCCACCTTGGAGAGAATGGAGAAGTGAACGCCGGCCAACCTTGAAGAGAGGTTGCCGCCGCCCAAGGAATAAGAGAGGGACCAAGAGGATGGGCGCCCGCCAAGTCTTGATGGAAGAAGATGGGCGACGGCCACTTGTCCAAGAGTTGCCGCCCAAGCCAAAGCTTCCAAACCCTAGCCGCCCAACCTAAAACCCTAACTCCAATTCAACCATCTTGCCGCCCAACCTAAGCCCTCTATTTATAGAATTGGGCTTAAGCCTCCTTTAATCTCCACTATCGGATCTAGGGATTTAATCTCCACCGTCGGATCTTGGGTTTTATCCCAACCGTCGGATCTTGGGTTTATTCCCAACCGTTGGATCTAGGATTTCATCCCAACCGTCGGATCTAGGATTTCATCCCAACCGTCGGATCTAGGGTTTCATCCCAACCATCGGATCTAGGGTTTCATCCCAAACGTCGGATCTAGGGTTTCATCCCAACCATCGGATCTAGGGATTTAATCCCAGCCGTTGGTTCTAGGGTTTCATCCTAACCATCGGATCTAGGGATTTAATGCCTATCATTGGTTCTAGAGTTTTGTTTTATATTCTTGGATCTAGACTTCATGAGGATTATATTAGGCTACGATAGGGACCATAAGGAGGAGTTGGATCTTGGCCACCCGATGGATCGGAACCACACAAACTTGATCCATCAATGATGTTCCATTCCACTAGAGGATCATCATTGAACTACCTCACCAACCCCCATAAATTAATATGGGCTCCATATATTATTTGTACATTCATCTCCCCGTATTTAAGATATCGAATGTCCATCAATTAATTGATTTACTGACCATCAATTAATTAACATCTAACTCCTCGAGTAGTACCACTCAACCTTATCATCATGTTGACTAAGTCAACCAGCTGGGTTTACATGATGAACCTTATGAGCTCCTCAAGGACATCATCAACCTAATATATAGGACACGGTTTCCTCCTATAATCAACGGCACACCATGTAAATAATATCATTTCCCAACTTACCGGGCATATTGATTTAATCCATCTAAATCTCACCCTCTGGTAAATCAAAGAAATAAATACTAAGTACATGTGCCCGTTATTATATCGGGATTAAGAGCATGTACAACATAATATCCGAGGTCCGATTCAATTATGTAGTCAACAACAAATTGAATCACCTCTATGTCGGTCCTGCTCAATACACCTAAGTGTACTAGTGTAACTCTATGTTCAAGATAAAACAATACCAAGCTACACTACAACCATGCCAATGGTTTGTCCAAAACCATCTTGGTTGTGAGCCTCTACTTATATTCTACAAGATATTGATAACATGATCTTCTGTGCCACACCAAGCACCATGTTTTCTACAATATAAAATATTAGACAATATGTACACATATAATAAATATACAAAGTGCAAACAATGATCATGTGATTCTAATTTCAAAATAAAAATGTTCATACAAAAAGAGCTAGGCTTTCAGTATACATTCCAACAATCTCCCACTTATACTAAAAGACTATGCTGTCATCACACTGCCATACATCTGATCCCCATGTCTTACACATGCCTATCAAACGCTTTCGCTGGAAGGGCCTTAGTGAATGGATCCGCCAGGTTATCCTCTGATGCGATCTTGGCGACAGCAACTTCTCCTCGCTTTACGATCTCTCATATAAGGTGGTACTTACGCTCTATGTGTTTACTCCCCTTATGGGCTCGTAGTTCCTTCGAGTTTGCAACTGCACCACTGTTATCACAATCAATTGTGATAATTCTGGGCAAACCAGGAATCACATCCAAGTACATCAAGAAGTTCCTGAGGCATACAGCTTCCTTGGCTGCCTCAGAGGCTGCCACATACTCAGCTTCCATGGTAGAGTCCGCCACGCATTTCTTCTTGACACTCCTCCATACTATGGCTCCACCTCCAAAAGTAAACACAAACCCCGAGGTAGACTTACTCTTGTCCCTATTTGATTGGAAATCCGAATCCATGTAACCCATAGGGACTAATTGATCTGCAGTAAACGACATATAATCCTAGTCCTTCTCGGTACTTGATATATGCTTTACCGCAGTCCAATGTCCCTGTCCAGGATTACTCTGATATCTGCTAACCATGCCCACGGCAAAGCAGATATCTGGTCTCGTACATAGCATAGCATACATAAGGCTTCCTACTGTTGAAGCATAAGGAACCGCCTTCATATCCTCTATCTCCTTTGATGTTTTGGGACACATCTCTTTAGATATAGGAACTCCATGCCTAAAAGGTAGAAAACCTTTCTTGGAGTTCTGCATGCTAAAGCGATCAAGGATAGTGTCAATGTATGAAGCTTGAGATAAGCACAATATCCTTTTCTTGCGATCCCTTATAACTTCGATCCCAAGGATATGTCCCACTTCTCCCAAGTCCTTCATGTCAAACTGTTTGGACAACCATACCCTTACGTCTGATAATACTTTCATATTGTTTCCAAATAACAAAATGTCATCTACGTATAGTACAAGAAACATCACTACGTTTCCGTCACATCTCTTGTATACACAAGGCTCATCTGGACTTTGAATAAATCCATATGACTGGATTACCTCATCAAGCGGATGTTCCAAGATCTAAAGCTTGCTTCAATCCATAAATGGACCGATTAAACACATACAAGATGCTCTTTGCCTTTAGCAATGAATCCCTCGTTTATGCATATAGATGTTCTCCTCAAGACTTCCGTTAAGGAAAGCTGTCTTGACATCCATCTGCCAAATCTCATAATCCATATGAGCAGCTATAGATAAGAGAATCCGGATAGACTTAAGCATAGCTATCGACGAAAAGGTCTCCTCATATCGATGCCCTCTTTCTGAGTATACCCTTTCGCAACAAGCCTAGCTTTGAAGGTCTCAACCTTCCCGTCTACTCCTCTCTTTCTCTTGTAGATCCACTTGCATCCAATGGCTTTTACACCATCGGGTGGTTCTACTAGCTCCCAGACCTGATTAGAATCCATAGATTCTATCTCTGAATCCATCGCTCTTTGCCAAGATACCGCATCTCTATCTTGGAATGTCTCGTCAGATGTCCAGGGATCAGGTTCATGTTAACCAGGGACTAAGTCCGTAGACTCTCCCAAAAACATGAATCTGTCGGGTTATCTAACAACCCTCCCACTACGATGAGGTGCCTCCTGTGTATGCTCTGTGACACGTGGTGTAGTGACTTGTGGTATCTCCTCTTGTACCAGTGGTACTGAAGTTGGGACTTCCCCTGTCAACTCCTCAAGAACAATTCTACTCGTAGGCATGTGGTTCATTACATAGTCCTCCTCTAGAAATCTGGCATTCGTACTCACGATCACCTTCTGATCTCTAGGACTATAGAATAAATCACCCTTCGTTCCCTTAGGGTAGCCAACAAACAAGCGTACTTCTGTATGAGATTCCAACTTACCAGCATCTCCCTTCAGCACATGTGATGGACTACCCCAAATCCGAATATGTCTTAGACTAGGCTTTCGCCCAGTCCACAACTCTGTGGGAGTAGAGGGTACTGACTTAGATGGAACCAAGTTCAGAATGTGTGCTGCTGTTTCCAGAGAAAACCCCCAGAACGAATCAGGTAACTCAGAGTAACTCATCATAGATCTGACCATCTCTATAAGAGTCCTGTTCCTTCGCTCCGCCACACCATTCTGCTGGGGTGTGCCAGGTGCGAATAATTGGGATTGAATCCCAGACTCTGATAAGTAACTCCTAAACTCTCCCAAGAGGTACTCGCCACCACGATCAGATCGTAGTGTCTTGATACTTTTACCTTGACGGTTCTCCACATCAGCCTTGAATTCTTTGAACCTGTCAAAGCATTCAGACTTGCGGCGCATCAAGTAAATGTATCCATACCTTGAATAATCGTCTATAAAAGAGATGAAGTATTCAAAGCCACCTCTAGCCTGGATAGTCATAGGACCGCACAGATCAGAATGAACCAATTCTAACACATCTTTGGCTCTATACCCCATGGCCTTGAAAGGCCTCTTGGTCATTTTACCTTCCAAGCAAGATTCGCAGGTTGGGAGATCCTCCACCACTAATGAACCCAAAGGTCCATCACCTATCAACCTTTGAATTCTTCTTAGGTTAATATGACCAAGCCTTAGATGCCAAAGATATGTCTGGTTCATTTGCGAAGGTTCTTTTCTCTTATTAGATTTAGAAGATGAGTTATTTACTTCTATATGCATCGTGGGAGTTTTCGATTCTAGAGTATATAAATTGTCAACCAATGTACCAGAACAGATAATCTCCGTATTCCTTTTTATAACCACTTTGTCATTAAAAGAAATAGAATATCCATCCATAAACAATTTAGAAACTGAAATTAAATTCTTTCTAAAAGTAGGTACATAAAGACAATTTCTCAAAGCCAAAACTTTATTCCTATCAAAAGATAAATAAACGTCTCCCACTGCAATAGCCGCCACCTTTGAAGCATTGCCCATGAAGACGGTAATCTCTCCCTCAGCTAGTCATCGGGTTTCCTGGAACCCCTGCAAAGTATTGTAGACATGATCAGTGGCTCATGTATCTACACACCAGACACTGGTAGATAACACCGCTAAACATGTTTCAACAACTAAACAAGAAGATATACCTTTGTTCTTTCGACGAGGACGATCGCTTCGATATCCAATGTCGGTGCACAAGTGAAGCACTTGCCTTTCGGCTTCTTCACTCCTGCCTGAGGTCCCACTACCACTTTCTTCACTCCACCTTGCTTCTTCTTCTTCTTACCTTTCGGTTTAGAAGAAGAAACCTTCTGAGTGACCATGGCTTGAGCGCTTTGACGAAAAAGCCCCTCTGCCGCCTGGAGTTCTGTCAGAAGCTCCGCCAACGAATACAACCTCTTGCTCATGTTGTAATTGAGGCGGAACTGCTCAAAACTCCTAGGCAGAGACTGGAGAATGATATCGACCTGGGTTTCCCCATCGATCTCAGCTCCGAGGACTTCCATCTCATTAAGATGAGCTATCATCTTGAGAACATGTTCCCTAACGGGTGTTCTCTCGATCATGGTGGTCGTCATCAAGTTTCTCATCGCCTCCTGTCTAGCCGCCCTACTCTGATGTCCGAAAAGGTTTTTGAGATTGAACATCATGTCATAAGCTGTGGCCATGGCCTGATGCTGATGTTGCAGCACATTTGACATAGATGCCAAAATGTAACACCGTGCCATCTCATCTGCCTTGATCCATTTCTTATAACGTTCTTTCTCCTTTTCATCAGAGTCATCGGTGGGCTTAGGAGGACAAACCTCGAAGAGTACAAATTTGTACTCCTCCGTAGTTAAGACAATATCCAAATTTCTTTTCCAATCAATATAGTTTGGTCCAGTAAGTTTATTTTCTTTTAATATCACAGCAAGTGGGTTGAAAGCCATTTGAAAAACCTAAGAATCACAATGATCAAAATATTAGATTTCAAATATTATTGATTCCTCAAAACAATAAAATTCCGAAATCAACCAACACCTCAAAACACCGAGAATATCGCATGCCACGATAGTGTGGACGTATACGAATTCTACATTTGTAAGAGGAGGTTTTACCCATTAATTTTATTATCTTGTCAACCTTACTTTTTGACAAATAAAATTAATAGTTGGTTCCTCTTTAGCCCTACAAATAAAGCGACTCGATGGGAGGATACTTTTATTTGCATCTAAGTGTGCACCATTACACGATACTAAGGGAATTATTTCGGATTATGTGCCTTACCGATGGGGAAGTACACACGCTCCTAAATAATTTCCTATAACCATTATTTGACCTAGTGATCCGCAAACAAACCCATCCAATGGGGAGGAAGGCACTCAGAGCCAACGCGCAAGTTTGTTGCATCACACGTCAAATTGTAATGGAGGCCGCGGGAATTAATTAAAATATCCCTCTCCCACTTAGTAAATTGAAATTGAGAAATTTTAAAGCATACACAACATGCATATAAAACAAATCAGCAATAAATATGGAAAAAAATAGAATTTTTCCAACTATTATGGCATTGTTCTCCAATACGCATCCCGTCGTGTCTCCACCTCGTCCACTCCATCTTTTCCCGTGCGCAAGTCACCAAAGAGATCCGAGCCGAGATATATCATTTTAATTTACATCCATCGATCCTATACTCTACGAAGGAGTGTACAAATAATCTAGATCGAAAGTAAACTAAAATGAGCGGGTAAACAATGCGGTATTTAATTACAAAAATTAAATACTAATCTAGCCTCGTCAACCCCGAGGATTCAAATAATATACATACAATCACACACAAAACAATCACATACAACCAAATAGCCATAATAGTCGGATCTTATGCCTGCAACCAAAAAGTTAGCCTACGCACAACCTACTATTATCCGGCATACTCAATATATGATATGTGCATGAAAGTAACCGAATCCAAAATACACAAAACCGGAAACCGTGGCTCTGATACCACTTGAAGGGAGTTGCTTCGGAGGCTTATTGGCTCCCATGTCCCCGGATTAAAATTTTCACTAATGAAAGAACTAATCCGGATGGGATGAGTTTCCTTATCACAATCTATTCGTCATCGTGCTAACAACTTGAGTGATCGCTTGAACAAACTAGTTGTTCAAGCAACACAACTCTTCTAGTTGGTTAGCCGCGGAAGAGACAACGGACGGATCGCCGGTTTTTGTGTTTGTCTTCGGGGTCCATGATTATACAAAATATATACATACACACACTTGTATAATCAACACATAAAAGAACATGCTATGATTAGAAAATAAAGTTGTAAAACTTTTATACCTCACGATCTTCTACCGTATGTCCTATCCTCCTCATGGACGACGTGTGGGCGAAGATCCTCCACGAGTAGAATCCTTCTAGATCACATTCTTCCCTTCCTTGTTCGCTGCAAACAAAGAGAAGAACCAACAAAACTTCTCCTTTCTAGAACCGGCCACCAAGCAAGGGAGTTTGATGTAACCGCCGGCCAAGGAACGAATGGATGAAGCGCCGACCACCAATGTAAGGGGAACCACCGGCCACCTTGGAGAGAATGGAGAAGTGAACGCCGGACAACCTTGAACAGAGGTTGCCGCCAGCCAACAAATAAGAGAGGGACCAAGAGGATGGGCGCCGGCCAAGTCTTGATGGAAGAAGATGGGCGCCGGCCACTTGTCCAAGAGTTGCCGCCCAAGCCAAAGCTTCCAAACCCTAGCCGCCCAACCTAATACCCTAACTCCAATTCAACCATCTTGCCACCCAACCTAAGCCCTCTATTTATAGAATTGGGCTTAAGCTTCCTTTAATCTCCACCTTCGGATCAAGGGATTTAATCTCCACCGTCGGATCTAGGGTTTTATCCCAACCGTCGGATCTATGGTTTATTCCCAACCGTCGGATCTAGGATTTCATCCCAACCGTCGGATCTAGGGTTTCATCCCAACCGTCGGATCTAGAGTTTCATCCCAAACGTCGGATCTAGGGTTTCATCCCAACCGTCGGATCTAGGGATTTAATCCCAACCGTTGGTTCTAGGGTTTCATCCTAACCATCGGATCTAGGGATTTAATCCCTACCGTTGGTTCTAGAGTTTTGTTTTATATTCTTGGATCTAAACTTCATGAGGATTATATTAGGCTATGATAGGGACCATAAGGAGGAGTTGGATCTTGGCCACCCGATGGATCGGAACCACACACACTTGATCCATCAATGATGTTCCATTCCACTAGAGGATCATCATTGAACTACCTCACCAACCCCCATAAATTAATATGGGCTCCATATATTATTTGTACATTCATCTCCCCGTATTTAAGATATCGAATGTCCGTCAATTGATTGATTTACTGACCATCAATTAATTAATATCTAACTCCTCGAGTAGTACCACTCAACCTTATCATCATGTTGACTATGTCAACCAGCTGGTTTTACATGATGAACCTTATGAGCTCCTCAAGGAGACATCATCAACCTAATATATAGGACACGGTTTCCTCGTATAATCAACGGCACACCATGTAAATAATATCATTTCCCAACTTACCGGGCATATTGATTTAATCCATCTAAATCTCACCCTCTGGTAAATCAAAGAAATAAATACTAAGTACATGTGCCCGTTATTATATCGGGATTAAGAGCATGTACAACATAATATCCAAGGTTCGATTCAATTATGTAGTCAGCAACAAATTGAATCACCTCTATGTCGGTCCTGCTCAATACACCTAAGTGTACTAGTGTAACTCTATGTTCAAGACAAAACAATACCAAGCTACACTACAACCATGCCAATAATGGTGTTAGTGCATATAAGATCCACATATCTCCACAATGGTATGATATTGTCCACTTTGGGCCCAAGCCCTCATGGTTTTGTTTTTGGGCTCTACCCAAAAGGCCTCATACCAATGGAGATATCTTTTTTCTTATAAGCACATGATCTTTTCCATGTCTTACCAATGTGGGACTTTGATTGTATTCCCCATACTCCCAACAATCCCCCCCTCAAACGAAGGACCACATTGGGCCCCCCTCAAGCCTATCCCTCCTCGAAGGATTTTCTCTGCTTGATGTCCGATCTTCAACCCACCAGGACTTCCTGCCAGTTGTTCGGTCCCCCCGACTCAACTAGACTTCCTTCCTGATGTCTGGTTCTCTTGATCCGGACGTGGGAGCTCAACTTCCTTCGTTCGAGGTTCATGGCTTGACATGGACCATGGCTCTGATACCAATTGTTAGTGCATATAAGATCCACATATCTCCACAATGGTATGATATTGTCCACTTTGGGCCCAAGCCCTCATGGTTTTGTTTTTGGGCTCTACCCAAAAGGCCTCATACCAATGGAGATATCTTTTTTCTTATAAGCACATGATCTTTTCCATGTCTTACCAATGTGGGACTTTGATTGTATTCCCCATACTCCCAACAAATGGTTTGTCCAAAACCATCTTGATTGTGAGCCTCTACTTATATTCTACAAGATACTGATAACATGATCTTCTGTGCCACACCAAGCACCATGTTATCTACAATGTAAAATATTAGACAATATGCACATATATAATAAATATACAAAGTGTAAACAATGATCATGTGATTCTTATTTCAAAATAAAAATGTTCATACAAAAAGAGCTAGGCTTTCAGTATACATTCCAACAATTTGATTCGTCACAATCTTGTTTTAATGCATATTGAGAAGAATGTTTTTGAAAATCTGATAAATACGGTGATGGATATAACTAGAAAAACAAAAGACAAAAAAGATTTGATGTTGATGTGAATGGTTGAAATCTGTCTCAAATCTTTGTAGATGCATTGATTTGAAGGAATGCAAATTTATGGTTTTTAAAAGTCATGACTGTTATATATTCATGGAAAGATTAATTCCTATTGTTTTGAAGGAACTGTTACCAAATTTTATCTGGGGTGCAATTATGGAATTAAGCATTTTTTTTTCATGATATTTTCTCGGCAGTACTGAGTCATTCACACATGGAGACATTAGAGAGAGACATTCTGATTATTATGTATAACTTAGAAAGGATATTTCCATCGGCATTTTTTGATTCAATGAAACATATTTTGGTTCACTTGCCATATGAGGCTAATGTTGGAGGTCCTGTTCAATTTCGATGGATGTATCCGTTTGAAAGGTGTTTTTTTTTCTTTTTTCTCGTTGTTATTTCATTTGGTCAAATCTAGTCTAATTTATTTGCTAATAAATTTTATTGTATTACTCTTAGATTCCTCTATCAATTGAAAAAAAAAGTGAAAAATAAGGCTCATGTTGAAGCATCTATAGTTAATGCTTATATTGTGGAGGAAGTTACAACTTTTGCATCATATTACTTTGAACCTCATGTTCAATGCAATAGTCAGAAAGCTGGAAGAAATGATGAGGGTCCCGTTGATCCAAATTTGAGGGCATTCTCAATTTTTAATTACCTTGGTCGACCAAGTGGATCTTGTACAAGTAGATACTTAACTGGTCCTGAGTGGTGAGCATCCCATACATATATTTTATTGAACTTTTCCAGAAGTAACGTCGTATTTCGAGTAAGTATATAATAGTTATATTAAACATTTTGTATATCATAAAATATTGTTCATGTTTTATTTAATTATATTGTAGGATTTTTCAAACTCTATATTCAGAGCTTTCGGAGCATGAGTTTAATAATTTCTGTGATGAAGAATTTGCACAATGGTTCAAAAATTATGTAAGTAGTATATGATAGTAAATTTGATAAATCTTGTCTGATGACACATATTGATTTTACTTTAGGTTCATGATAATCACTGCCACATTGAGCAAGACCTAATAAATAGTCTGTCATGGGGTCCAAATTCAATGGTTAAAACTTGGCCCGTATATTTCATAAACGGATATAAATTTCATACTCAAGCTTATGGAACTGGGAAAACTACAATGAATAGCGGAGTTTGTGTTCAGTCATCTATTGATGGAGGTGCAAGGAATGAATTTTACGATTTACTAGATGAAATTTTAGAGGTAGCGTATCCAGGCTCAGATTTGCGAGTTATTTTATTTATATGTCGTTGGTTTGACCCTATCAAAGGCATGAGGGTGCATCCATAGTTTAATTTGGTTGAAATTAACTACAAAAAAATATACAAGAGGTATGAACCATTTGTATTAGCACAGCAAGTGATTCAAGTATTTTATGCTTCATATCCTAGTCTGAGATGAGACAAAAGTGATTGGTGGGCAGTTTGTAAAACAAAAGCACATAATAAAATTGAGGAACATTGGGAGGACATAGCCTATCAACAAGATGAAGTTGTCAATACATTTCATATCGAAGAGTATAATATTTCAACGTTACGAGATCCCAGTGGCATTGTAATAGACGTTGATGCAAGTGAACTGAATGAGTATGAAGATGAAGATTTCAATGATGAGGATGAGGATGATGATGACGATGACGATGATGATTAGATGAATTATCAGGCCAAAAATTTTATTTCAGACTTCGATTTGTAATTATTGGTAATTTACCTTTTAATTTATTGAATACCAATTATGTTTTAATTTACTGTGTTATTCAAAATTTCATATATTTGATATGCTAATGAATTTTTTTTTAATTAGGGTCATCTAGTTGCTATGAATATGGTAATATTTTCATATTTTTCCTATTAATAATTCGATATGCAACTGCATTTTTTTCCTGTAATATTCTTATAATCATGATTGTTAGTTTCGACATGACGATCATAGACGTAGTAGTGATGGAAGATCACAGTCTTCCTCTGCTTCAGCACCCGCACATTCTGATGCTCTTGCAGGAAATGTGCCCTCCACCTCTTTCCCAGTTGCAGGATCCTCTGATTCTCAACATATACCTGCTAATATTTCTTCCCCGGTACAACAATCACTCGTGGAGAGGGAAGATATGAGAGAGTTTATATCTCCGCGAGGAGATTCGTAAGTATTCAAGTTTTATAATATCTATATTAAAATTTTAATACAATATATTTTGTTTAAAGTATATAACGGAGTTTGTTTTTGGTTTATGTTAGATTTACAAATTCTGTACTGTTGAATCGATGCGGTTCGCTAGAGGGGGGGGGTGAATAGCGAAAAAAAACTTTTTCTTTCGAATTCGTTTCAAGACAAATATTCGCAGCGGAAATGTAAATAAAAACTAAAAGAGACAAATAGTTTTTTACTTGGTTCGTAGCTTTCGGCTACTACTCCAAGGCCCTAACGGTCCTAGACCGTGTACGGAGGGCAATTCACTAAAACACTCCTCCTCGTTGGAGGTAAGAGTTTACGATTACAAAAAAAACTTTTGAAGCACAAGATAGAGAGACAAACCCTCTCTTCTATTAAAATGAAAATGCAAAGATAGAAAGCCTCGATTAACAAACTAATTGCAAGATTAAAAGAAATGACAAGACAAGATTATACCAACAACTCGAAGATAGGACTTAAACTAGGGTTGTTGGCAGCACTTCGTTGTCGTAGAGTTGTCGGAGAGTCGCAGCATTGCGGAGGCTTTTGAGCACTTAGAATTGATGATGAAACCCTAGGTTTGGCCCTCCTTTTATAGCCTTTGAGCCCCTTTTCGAGAGGAACCCTAGCCAATCACAATTGAGCACCACTCCCCTTGAAATTTGGTGATAAACCTTAACTCCTCGAGGCTTATCCTTTGACCATCACCATCGGTGATGGTCATCATCGATCGGTCGATGGCGGCGATCAGTGTCCGACCTCGACCGACCGATTGATCGAGTCCTCCAAGCTGGCAGTCGATTGATGCTTGCTACAAGTCAAAGTTAGCTCAACAAAAACATAATTTCGACGGTCGTCGACCTTCCGATCTCGACCTAGACCATCTATAGGATGTCTTTGGTCGGATCTACGCTTAAGATCATCCCCGTAACGAGGATACGACCTCACTTACGCTCTCACACACGAGCTTACCTCGATACTTACATGTTGCTTTTGCTTTAGGCCTTCCACTCGATTCCTTCGGCTCCCTACGAAGTCACTCGAGTGTCGCCCGACCGCCGCGGCTTCCTCCGGGTGTCGCTAGCCTTCAGCTCCAGCTATAGCAATTTACTGCACACTCGATTCAGCTCGTGAGATAATGACATGAGCTTAACTTTGTATCTTTTGCTATAATCAAAACTCAGGTTCGACTTAGGTGCCTACTGCATCAACAATCTCCCCCTTTTTGATTTATGGCAAACCCACATACAAAGTTAAGAAAAATAAATTAAGCAAAAAGAGTATGAGATATACATGAATGTGTAGGAGTATAAAAACTCTTTTTCAAATGCTCCCCCTTGAGGAAACCTCCTCCTTGACCGAGGGTGAGTACTTGAGAAAGAGTTTTAACTCTCCCCCTTGATATTTGCTACTAAAAAAGAATTAAGTAACAAAAATTACTTAATATTGGCCATAGTGTTTAAAATAAGTTTTAAGTTAAGAAATCAAAAAATTGATTTCTTAACCTTGGCCTTTACTTCCATTTTGTTAACAAGTTAACTTAAAGTTAAGTAAGTTACTTTTTGTTAACAAGTTAACTAAAAGTTAAGTAAATTATTTTCTGTTAACAAGTTAACTAAATGTGTTAAAGTTTGAGTAAGCCTTAAAAAAAATATTGATCCCTTAACTTTGGCATTTTTCTCCCCCTTTTGCCATATATCGAAAAGAGTGAGAGTGTGTCTGGAATAAAAACAAGTTTTAATTTTAAAGTCCAAGCATGTTCCACATTATTTTGAAAATAATATACTGAAAATAAGTTCATCTATAAAATGTTCGACTCATATTTGGCTTGATTGATATGGAAGATCAATCAGTCCTGGTCAGAGTCAGTTAGTATGTATGATTATACTCTGTGGTTCATAGCGATGCACTAGCTCTACATCTGGAACCAGGAGTAAGGTCCTAACATCTCACGCCCATCTACGTGGAAAAATACACAAACACATTAGTCCTATGTGTTGTGAGATGTACTGGCTCCTTAAATCTCTAGGTGCATGATATCTAAGGTATGTCCTATGCTAGTTCCATGAACTTAAAGAAATAGTAGTAAGAACATATAATTTGCAAGTACCTATTCTATTACGCACATGCCCAATTTTCGTCTTAATAGACTAAATTCGGCTTCAGGTAGGGGTTTAGTAAATAGGTCTGCCAAGTTAGACTTTGATTCGACGTATTCGAGTTGTATGGCTCCGTTGGCCACATGTTCTCGAATGAAATGGAGTTTGACCTCTATATGTTTGGTCCTAGAGTGACATATCGGATTCTTTGTAAGATTAATTGAACTAATGTTATCTACATGAATTTTAGTATTCGTAAAGTCTAACTTAAAGTCGCGGAGAGTGTGCTTCATCCAAAGAAGCTGCGTGACACACTCACCCATCGCGATGTATTCGGCTTCGGTGGTAGATAAAGCAACACAGTGTTGCTTCCTACTGCACCAACTCACGAGACTCGAGCCGAGAAGTTGACAACAACCACTCGTGCTCTTTCTATCGAGCTTACTACCGGCATAGTCCGAATCGGAGTAGCCGGTTAGTTCAAACTCGGTAGATCTAGGATACCAAATACCGACATTAAGTGTACCCTTTAGATATCTAAGGATACGCTTAACTAGGGTTAGGTGAGACTCCTTAGCACAGGTTTGAAACCTGGCGCACATACTTACTACGAATAGGATGTCAGGTCGACTCGAAGTTAAGTATAGGAGACTTCCTATCGCGCTCCTATAGTACTTTAAGTCAATGGACTTACTTTCTAGGTCTTCTCCTATGTTAACATTAATCGCCATTGGGGTGTTTATTACCTTAGCGTCTTGCATTCCAAATCTTTTAATTAACTCCTTAGTGTATTTTTGTTGATATAGGTATATACCATCCTTAGTTTGTTTAATTTGTAGACCTAAAAAAAAAAACAAGTTCATTTCAAACTCACTTTCCATGAGCGAAATGAACTCGTTTAGTAAGGCTGAGTTAGAGGTTCCAAAAATTATATCGTCTACGTAAATTTGAGCTATGAATATTTCTTTACCTAAGGTTTTTACGAAGAGAGTTGGGTCAACTAAGCCTTGGTTAAACCCTTTTGACTTAAGATGGATTGAAAGTCTCTCGTACCAAGCTCGAGGAGCTTGTTTAAGTCCATAGAGAGCTTTCTTAAGTTTAAAACATGGTCGGGTTTATCTAGATTTTCGAATCTGGGGGGTTGGCTAACATAAACTTCTTCTTTAATGTATCCATTTAGGAATGCCGACTTAACATCCATTTGAAACAGCTTAAATCCTCGATGTGCGACATAAGCTAGCAACATTCAAATGGATTCGAGTCTAGCTCTTTGGGGCATAGGCTTTAAAGTCGTAATCTAAGCCTTCGACTTGACTAAACCCTTTGGCGACTAACCTAGCCTTGTTTCTAACTACTTCACCTTTATCATCAAGCTTATTTCGAAACACCCACCTTGTTCCAATTGTCGTTGTCTTTAGGTGGTGGTACTAATTTCCACACTTCATTCCTAGTAAATTGAGCTAGCTCTTCTTGCATTGCAATAATCCAATCGGGATCAAGAAGAGCTTGTTCAATTGATTTGGGTTCTATCTTTGAAATTAAGGAAATTTGACTAAGGTTCCTATAGGATGCTCTAGTTCGAACTCCTAGATTAGGATCTCCTATCACTTGATCGATAGGGTGGTTAGTCTGAATCCTAGATTGGGTTGGGTTTGTGTCACCTAATGCTTGATCAATGGGGTGACTTGGTTGAACACTAGTTTGACTCGGATCACTTGCCACTTGGTCGACAAGAGAAGTTGGTTGATATGGATTAGAACTCGATCTCAGGGTCGGAGACGAGTTTGGTATCAGTGGACTCAACACTTGGGGTCATTAAGGGTTTTGTAGGTTCGGGTACTTCATCGAACACTACATTAATAGTCTCTTCGACTTTAAGGGTATCGTGGTTATATACCCTATAGGCCCTACTCGTGGTTGAGTATCCTAAGAAGATTCCGGTGGAGGTTTTGGATTTGAATTTCCCTAGGTGGTTCTTAGTGTTTAAGATATGTACTTTACATCCAAATACCCTAAAGTACTTGATGTTGGGTACTTTATTGTGATAAATCTCGTACGAGGTCTTAAGGTGCCTCTTTACCATAAGGATCCTATTATGGACATAGCAAGGCATGCTAACGGCTTCTGCCCAAAACCTATCAGGTAGGTCGTATTCGTTCAACATGGTCCTAGCAGCTTCTTGTAGAGTTCGGGTTTTCCGCTCCACTAGGCCATTTTGTTGAGGGGTCCTAGGGCAAGAGAATTCATGGTGGTATCCATTTAGGTTACAGAAGTCGGTGAACCTTTGATTTTTGAATTCACCACCATGATCGCTTCTAAGTCTTTTAACCTTAAGGTTTTTTTTTATTCTCGATTAATTTGAATAGATTGATTAATTGATCTAGGGTATCATTTTTATGTTTGATGAACCTAACCCAGGTAAACCTGGAGTAGTCGTCAATTATGACTAAGCAATATTGACTTCTATTGAGTGACTTGGCTCCATGTGAATCGAATAGATCCATATGCAGGAGCTCAAGTACACTTGAGGTTCGTTCTTGGTTAGTTAACTTGTGTTTTTTGTGAGATGACTTCCAATTAAGTTGATTAAGTGCATTTAGGTTCAAGTAATTTTATGTTAGATTTGGATTTGTCCCTAGGCTTGTCAAGTTTACCTTTTCAAGATCATGGCTTCCAGGTCATGGCGAGGCACAGGGGCCTTCTTTTATCGGATCATCTACCACTTCCTTAGACAAAGTCATTTTCAAGAAAATGATGACTTGACTCATCTAAGACTATTTCCTAGTCTAACTGGTTATTTTTGAAAAGAGGCTCCCCGAGGCTCAATCTTTTCGAAGGATTTTAGTTGGTTATGTACGTGTTCTAAGTGAGTTCACAAGTTTAAAAAAAAAAGCATGCAATTTCTAAGTTAAAGCACAAACATGTTTTGTACTGGCTCCCCCTAGACCGTTGAATCGGTTCGGTCTATCCACATAGTGGAGTTGGTCCTTGGTAACCCAGTACGGGTTGGATCCTAGAGTTGAAATCAAAAAGTTCTTAGGGACCCATGCTTGGAGATGTTTCCTATGTCGACTTACAATCGACATATACGACCTATTAGTCGTGTTTGAGTTAAACCCTAGTCCAGCCTTGTTGTACACGACCCTTTGAGATCCAAGTAGGAGGTCAAGTCCTTTGGATCCCGAAGTGAACCTTTCCAACGTGTTCCTAAGATCTTCAACTTGACTTTTCAAGAGAGAGTTCTCAACTTCGAGCTTTTCAGCTCGAGTTGGGTCCTCTTCTCGAACTTGACTAGTCGAAGAGGTTAGGGAGACCTTGTGTTTGAGGAGTTTGACCTCCTCAACCAGGGTCTCGACCTTGGACTCGGACTTAACTAATTTCCTAGACAAAAACCTAACCGTATTATGTAAAGTATTAAATAAAGTTCGACTCACTTTAAGGGTATCTTTTGAACCGGATGCGTATCCGTGGCTTGACTTGAAGGTAGCTTCGTAGTCCGAGTCATCCTCAGGTTCTGACTCAAGTTCAGGTTCGGTCTCCGTGTCTGACTCAATCGATTTCGCCATGAAGACGTGGTCTTCATCTTCTTCGGATGACGCTTCTTCCCATGTCGCGTTGAGGGCCTTCTTGTGCTTAGGTGCTTGGTGGTTGAGCTTGGGGCACTCGGACTTGATATGTCCAAACCCGTTACACTCATAACACCTAATATTAGAACTTTTAGGCTTACCTTGGTTGGGTCGAGTCATGGTTCTCTTTCGTCCCTTGGCTATTCTTCGAGCTAGTTTCATTAGTTCGGCAGTCAACTCCGGGTCAACTTCTTCTTCGGACTCGTCTTCCTCCTCGGTTGGTGGTGGCTTGCTTGCGATTTTCTTCTTCTTTGAACCTGCAAACAAGGCTATACCCCTCTCGGGTTCCGAGTTGGACTGCTCATGTAATTCGAAATCTGAGAATAATTCATCTATTCTAACTTTAGAAAGGTCCTTGGAGACCTTGTAGGCGTCGACCATGGATGCCCACAAGGTAGTCCTCGGAAAAGAGTTTAGAACATACCTTATAAGGTCGCGGTTTTCGACCTTTTGCGGTGCATGTAGGTTGTTGGCGATGTCACGGACTCAGTGCAATTGTGTTGCCGTCTCGTGTTCCTGCATTTTTAGTGTGTACAATTTATTGAACAACAAATCACGTTTGGAAACCTTAGCTTGATCCGATCCTTCATGTAACTCGATCAGCCTCGTCCAGAGATCTCTTGCGCTGATGAATGGTCCGACTCGGTTCAACTCCTCCTTGGATAGCCCACACTGCAGGATTTGAGTCGCCTTTGCATCTGCCTCGACTTGTCGTTTAGTGGCAATGGACCACTAATTGTAATCCAAGGATTCACCTTCTTCATTAGTAGGAAGGGTGAACCCGGTTTGGATCACAATCCACATCTCTATTTGGGTTTTTAGGAAGCACTCCATCCGACCTTTCCAGTAACGGAAATCGTCACCGTTGTAAAATGGTGGTCGGACGGTGCTAAAACCCTCGAGATGGGCCATTAACATGAAAGACACAAAGAGACGAAGACGAAGAAACTAGCAACGACAAAAACACAAAAACATGTACCAAGACTCGTGTCTTGGATTAGTAGTGCGGGAGAAAAACTTAACAAAGCGAAATAAATAATAAAAAAAAAAGAATTAAGAGAAATATAAATCTGTTAAAATGGCTAGATTGGTGGTTTCACCAAATCTTAGCAACCCCTGGCTCTGATACCAATTGTTGGATTGATGCGGTTCGCTAGAGGGGGGGTGAATAGCGAAAAAAAAACTTTTTCTTTCGAATTCGTTTCAAGAAAAATATACGCAGCGAAAATGTAAATAAAAAAAAAAGAGACAAATAGTTTTTTACTTGGTTCGTAGACTTCGGCTACTACTCCAAGGCCCTAACGGTCCTAGACCGTGTATGGAGGGCAATTCACTAAAACACTCCTCCTCGTTGGAGGTAGGAGTTTACGATTAAAAAAAAACTTTCGAAGCACAAGATAGAGAGACAAACCCTCTCTTCTATTAAAATGAAACTGAAATGATAGAAAGCATTGATTAACAAACAAATTGCAAGATTAAAAGAAATGACAAGACAAGATTATACCAACAACTCATAGATAGGACTTAAACTAGGGTTGTTGGCAGCATTTCGTTGTCGTAGAGTTGTCGGAGAGTCGCAGCGTTGTGGAGGCTTTTGAGCACTTAGAATTGATGATGAAACCTTAGGTTTGACCCTCCTTTTATAGCCTTTGAGCCCCTTTTCGAGAGGAACCCTAGCCAATCACAATTGAGCACCACTCCCCTTGAAATTTGGTGATAAACCTTGACTCCTCGAGGCTGATCCTTTGACCATCGATCGGTGATGGTCATCATCGATCGTGATGGCGATCATCGATCAGTCGACCTCTGGCGATCGGCCCGATTGATGGCGGATCGTGATGCTTCTTCGCAAGTCAAAGTTAGCTCAACAAAAACATAATTTCGACGGTCGTCGACCGTCCGATCTCGACCTAGACCATCTATAGGATGTCTTTGGTCGGATATACTCTTAAGATCATCCCCGTAACGAGGATACGACCTCACTTACGCTCTCACACACGAGCTTACCTCGATACTTACATGTTGCTTTTGCATCCGACCTTCCACTCGATTCCTTCGGCTCCCTAGGAAGTCACTCGAGTGTCGCCCGACCGCCGTGGCTTCCTCCGGGTGTCGCTAGCCTTCAGTTCCAGCTATAGCAATTTACTGCACACTCGATTCAGCTCGTGAGATAATGACATGAGCTTAACTTTGTATCTTTTGCTATAATCAAAACTCAGGTTCGACTTAGGTGCCTACTTCACCAACAATCTCCCCCTTTTTAATTTATGGCAAACCCACATACAAAGTTAAGAAAAATAAATTAAGCAAAAAGAGTATGAGATATACATGAATGTGTAGGAGTATAAAAACTCTTTTTCAAATGCTCCCCCTTGAGGAAACCTCCTCCTTGACCGAGGGTGAGTACTTGAGAAAGAGTTTTAACTCTCCCCCTTGATATTTGCTACTAAAAAAGAATTAATTAATCGAAATTACTTAATATTGGCCTTTGTGTTTAAAATAAGTTTTAAGTTATGAAATCAAAAAATTGATTTCTTAACCTTGGCCTTTACTTCCATTTTGTTAACAAGTTAACATAAAGTTAAGTAAATTACTTTTTGTTAACAAGTTAACTAAAAGTTAAGTAAATTATTTTCTGTTAACAAGTTAACTAAATGTGTTAAAGTTTGAGTAAGCCTTAAAAAAAATATTGATCCCTTAACTTTGGCCATTTTCTCCCCCTTTTGCCATATATCGAAAAGAGTGAGAGTGTGTCTGGAATAAAAACAAGTTTTAATTTTAAAGTCCAAGCATGTTCCACATTATTTTGAAAATAATATACTGAAAATAAGTTCATCTATAAAATATTCGACTCATATTTGGCTTGATTGATATGGAAGATCAATCAGTCCTGGTAAGAGTTGGTTAGTATGTATGATTATACTCCGTGATTCATAGCGATGCACTAGCTCTACATCTTGAACCAGGAGTAAGGTCCTAACATCTCACGCCCATCTACGTGACTAAATACACAAACACATTAGTCCTATGTGTTGTGAGATGTACTGGCTCCTTAAATCTATAGGTGCATGATATCTAAGGTATGTCCTATGCTAGTTCCATGAAATTAAAGAAATAGTAGTAAGAACATATAATTTGCAAGTACCTATTCTATTACGCACAGGCCAATTTTCGTCTTAATAGACTAAATTCGGCTTCGGGTAGGGGTTTAGTAAATAGGTCTGCCAAGTTAGACTTCGATTCGACGTATTCGAGTTGTATGGCTCCATTGGCCACATGTTCTCGAATGAAATAGTGTTTGACCTCTATATGTTTGGGCCTAGAGTGACATATCGGTTTCTTTGTAAGATTAATTGAACTAATGTTATCTACGTGAAGTTTAGTATTCGTAAAGTCTAACTTAAAGTCGCGGAGAGTGTGCTTCATCCAAAGAAGTTGCGTGACACACTCACCCATCGCGATGAATTCAGCTTCGGTGGTAGATAAAGCAACACAGTGTTGCTTCCTACTGCACCAACTCACTAGACTCGAGCCGAGAAGTTGACAACAACCACTCGTGCTCTTTCTATCGAGCTTACTACCGGCATAGTCTGAATCGGAGTAGCCGGTTAGTTCGAACTCGGTAGATCTAGGATACCAAATACCGACAATAAGTGTACCCTTTAGATATCTAAGGATACGCTTAACTAGGATTAGGTGAGACTCCTAAGCACAGGTTTGAAACCTGGCGCACATACTTACTACGAATAGGATGTCAGGTCGACTCACAGTTAAGTATAGGAGACTTCCTATCGCGCTCCTATAGTACTTTAGGTCAATAGACTTACTTTCTAGGTCTTCTCCTATATTAACATTAATCGCCATTGGGGTGTTTATTACCTTAGCGTCTTGCATTCCAAATCTTTTAATTAACTCCTTAGTGTATTTTTGTTAATATAGGTATATACCATCCTTAGTTTGTTTAATTTGTAGACCTAAAAAGAAACAAGTTCATTTCGAACTCACTTTCCATGAGCGAAACGAACTAGTTTAGTAAGGCTGAGTTAGAGGTTCTAAAAATTATATCGTCTACGTAAATTTGATCTATGAATATTTCTTTACCTAAGGTTTTTACGAAGAGAGTTGGGTCAACTAAGCCTTGGTTAAACCCTTTTGACTTAAGATGGATTGAAAGTCTCTCGTACCAAGCTCGAGGAGCTTGTTTAAGTCCATAGAGAGCTTTCTTAAGTTTTAGAACATGGTCGGGTTTATCTAGATTTTCGAATCCGGGGGGTTGGCTAACATAAACTTCTTCTTTAATGTATCCATTTAGGAATGCCGACTTAACATCCATTTGAAATAGCTTAAATCCTCGATGTGCGGCATAAGCTAGCAAAATTCGAATGGATTCGAGTCTAGCTACTGGGGCATAGGTTTCGTCGTAATCTAAGCCTTCGACTTGTCTAAACCCTTTGGCGACTAACCTAGCCTTGTTTCTAACTACTTCACCTTTATCATCAAGCTTATTTCGAAACACCCACCTTGTTCCAATTATCGTTTTGTCTTTAGGTGGTGGTACTAATTCCCACACTTCATTCCTAGTAAATTGAGCTAGCTCTTCTTGCATTGCAATAATCCAATCGGGATCAAGAAGAGCTTGTTCAATTGATTTGGGTTCAATCTTTGAAATTAAGGAAATTTGACTAAGGTTCCTATAGGATGCTCTAGTTCGAACTCCTAGATTAGGATCTCCTATCACTTGATCGATAGGGTGGTTAGTCTGAATCCTAGATTGGGTTGGGTTTGTGTCACCTAATGCTTGATCAATGGGGTGACTTGGTTGAACACTAGTTTGACTCGGATCACTTGTCACTTGGTCGACAAGAGAAGTTGGTTGATGTGGATTAGACTCGATATCAGGGTCGGAGACGAGTTTGGTATCAGTGGGCTCAACACTTGGGGTCATTAAGGGTTTTGTAGGTTCGGGTACTTCATTGAACACTACATTAATAGTCTCTTCGACTTTAAGGGTATCGTGGTTATATACCCTATAGTCCCTACTCGTGGTTGAGTATCCTAAGAAGATTCCGGTGGAGGTTTTGGATTTGAATTTCCCTAGGTGGTTCTTAGTGTTTAAGATATGTACTTTACATCCAAATACCCTAAAGTACTTGATGTTGGGTACTTTATTGTGATAAATCTCGTACGAGGTCTTAAGGTGCCTCTTTACCATAAGAATCCTATTCTGGACATAGCAAGTCGTGCTAACGGCTTCTGCCCAAAACCTATCAGGTAGGTCGTATTCGTTCAACATGGTCCTAGCGGCTTCTTGTAGAGTTCGGTTTTTCCGCTCCACTAGGCCATTTTGTTGAGGGGTCCTAGGGCAAGAGAATTCATGGTGATATCCATTTAGGTTACAGAAGTCGGTGAACCTTTGATTTTCGAATTCACCACCATGATCGCTTCTAAGTCTTTTATCCTTAAGGTTTTTTTTGATTCTCGATTAATTTGAATAGATTGATTAATTGATCTAGGGTATCATTTTTATGTTTGATTAACCTAACCTAGGTAAACCTGGAGTAGTCGTCAATTATGACTAAGCAATATTGACTTCTATTGAGTGACTTGGCTCCACGTGAATCGAATAGATCCATATGCAGGCGCTCCAGTACACTTGAGGTTCGTTCTTGGTTAGTTAACTTGTGTTTTTTGTGAGATGACTTCCAATTAAGTTGATTAAGTGCATTTAGGTTCAAGTAATTTTATGTTAGATTTGGATTTGACCCTAGGCTTGTCATGTTTACCTTTTCAAGATCATGGCTTCCAGGTCGTGGCAAGGTACAGGGGCCTTCTTTTATCGGATCATTGACCACTTCCTTAGACAAAGCCATTTTCAAGAAAATGATGACTTGACTCACCTAAGACTATTTCCTAGTTTAACTGGTTATTTTTGAAAAGAGGCTCCCCGAGGCTCAATCTTTTCGAAGGATTTTAGTTGGTTATGTACGTGTTCTAAGTGAGTTCACAAGTTTAAAAAAAAAAAAGCATGCAATTTCTAAGTTAAAGCACAAACATGTTTTGTGCTGGCTCCCCCTAGACCGTTTAATTGGTTCGGTCTTTCCACATAGTGGATTTGGTCCTTGGGAACCCAGTACGGGTTGGATCCTAGAGTTGAAATCAAAAAGTTCTTAGGGACCCATGCTTGGACATGTTTCCTATGTCGACTTACAATCGACATATACGACCTATTAGTCGTGTTTGAGTTAAACCCTAGTCCAGCCTTGTTGTACACGGCCCTTTGAGATCCAAGTAGGAGGTCAAGTCCTTTGGATCCCGAAGTGAACCTTTCCAACGTGTTCCTAAGATCTTCAACTTGACTTTTCAAGAGAGAGTTCTCAACTTCGAGCTTTTCAGCTCGAGTTGGGTCCTCTTCTCGAACTTGACTAGTCGAAGAGGTTAGGGAGACCTTGTGTTTGAAGAGTTTGACCTCCTCAACCAGGGTCTCGACCTTGGACTCAGACTTAACTAATTTCCTAGACAAAAACCTAACCGTATTATGTAAAGTATTAAATAAAGTTCGACTCACTTTAAGGGTATCTTTTGAACCGGATGCGTATCTGTGGCTTGACTTGAAGGTAACTTCGTAGTCCGAGTCATCCTCAGGTTCTGACTCAAGTTCAGGTTCGGTCTCCGTGTCTGACTCAATCGATTTCGCCATGAAGACGTGGTCTTCGTCTTCTTCGGATGACGCTTCTTCCCATGTCGCGTTGAGTGCCTTCTTGTGCTTAGGTGCTTGGTGGTTGAGCTTGGGGCACTCGGACTTGATATGTCCAAACCTGTTACACTCATAACACCTAATATTAGAACTTTTAGGCTTACCTTGGTTGGGTCGAGTCGTGGTTCGCTTTCGTCCCTTGGCTATCCTTCGAGCTAGGTTCATTAGTTCGACAGTCAACTCCGGGTCAACTTCTTCTTCGGACTCGTCTTCCTCCTCGGTTGGTGGTGGCTTGCTTGCGATTTTCATCTTCTTTGAACCTGCAAACAAGGCTATAACCCTCTTGGGTTCCGAGTTGGACTGCTCATGTAATTCGAAATCTGAGAATAATTCGTCTATTCTAACTTTAGAAAGGTCCTTGGAGACCTTGTAGGCGTCGACCATGGATGCCCACAAGGTAGTCCTCGGAAAAGAGTTTAGAACATACCTTATAAGGTCGCGGTTTTCGACCTTTTGCCCGATTGCGTGTAGGTTGTTGACGATGTCCTGGACGCGGGCGTGCAATTTTGTTGCCGTCTCGTGTTCCTGCATTTTTAGTGTGTACAATTAATTGAAGAACAAATCGCGTTTGCAAACCTTATCTTGATCCGATCCTTCGTGTAACTCGATCAGCCTCGTCTAGAGATCTCTTGCGCTGATGAAGGGTCCGACTCGATTCAGCTCCTCCTTGGATAACCCACACTGCAGGATTTGAGTCGCCTTTGCATCTGCCTCGACTTGTCGTTTAGTGGCAATGGACCACTGATTGTAATCCAAGGATTCACCTTCTTCATTAGTAGGAAGGGTGAACCCGGTTTGGATCACAATCCACATCTCTATTTGGGTTTTTAGGAAGCACTCCATCCGAACTTTCCAGTAACGGAAATCGTCACCGTTGTAAAATGGTTGTCGGACGGTGCTAAAACTCTCGAGATGGGCCATTAACACGAAAGACACAAAGAGACGAAGACAAAGAAACTAGCAACGACAAAAACACAAAAACAAGTACCAAGACCCGTGTCTTGGATTAGTAGTGCGGGAGAAAAACTTAACAAAGCGAAATAAATAATAAAAAAAACAGAATTACAAGAAATATAAATCTGTAAAAATGGCTAGATTGGTGGTTTCACCAAATCTTAGCAACCCCCGGCTCTGATACCCATTGTTGGATCGATGCGGTTTGCTAGAGGGGGGGGTGAATAGCGAAAAAAAACTTTTTCTTTCGAATTCGTTTCAAGACAAATATACGCAGCGGAAATGTAAATAAAAACTAAAAGAGACAAATAGTTTTTTACTTGGTTCGTAGCCTTCGGCTACTACTCAAAGGCCCTAACTGTCCTAGACCGTGTACGGAGGGCAATTCACTAAAACACTCCTCCTCGTTGGAGGTTGGAGTTTACGATTACAAAAAAAACTTTCGAAGCACAAGATAGAGAGACAAACCCTCTCTTCTATTAAAATGAAAATGCAATGATAGAAAGCCTCGATTAACAAACTAATTGCAAGATTAAAAGAAATGAAAAGACAAGATTATACCAACAACTCAAAGATAGGACTTAAACTAGGGTTGTTGGCAGCACTTCGTTGTCGTAGAGTTGTCGGAGAGTCGCAGCGTTGCGGAGGCTTTTGAGCACTTATAATTGATGATGAAACCCTAGGTTTGGCCCTCCTTTATAGCCTTTGATCCCCTTTTTCAGAGGAACCCTAGCCAATCAAAATTGAGCACCACTCCCCTTGAAATTTGGTGATAAACCATGACTCCTCAAGGCTGATCCTTTGACCATCGATCGATGGTCATCATCGATCGATGGCAAGATCATCGAGGCCGACCTCCGACCGATCGGTGATTGGCGGCAATGAGTCCTCCAAGCCGGGCAATGATCGATGCTTGCTGCAAGTCAAAGTTAGCTCAACAAAAACATAATTTCGACGGTCGTTGACCGTCCGATCTCGACCTAGACCATCTATAGGATGTCTTTGGTTGGATCTACGCTTAAGATCATCCCCGTAACGAGGATACGACCTCACTTACGCTCTCAAACATGAACTTACCTCGATACTTACATGTTGCTTTTGCTTCCGGCCTTCCACTCGATTCCTTCGGCTCCCTACGAAGTCACTCGAGTGTCGCCCGACCGCCGCGGCTTCCTCCGGGTGTCGCTAGCCTTCAGCTCCAGCTATAGAAATTTATTGTACACTCGATTCAGCTCGTGAGATAATGACATGAGCTTAACTTTGTATCTTTTGCTATAATCAAAACTCAGGTTCGACTTAGGTGCCTACTGCACCAACATGTACGTGTTATTCATGAGGTGAATAAAATAGTGAATTATGACTTATACAAGCACGCCGGAAGAAATTAAAGTTCTGTGGTGGAATGAGTTCAAGGTAACTTATTTCAATCATTTAGTATATGAAATTATAGTTAATATAATAAATTTTATTTTCCTCTGCTGCAGCGGGTATTTATTTGGGAGGAGACTGAAACACTAGAGATTTGGAGGATTTTTAAGAAAAAATGTGGTGGTCATATTAGAAACATACTAAATCATGAAAAAACTAGAAATAAGAAACCGCCTTTGTATAATCGAGAGAATTGGAATAAAATTATTGCGCATTGGGGATCAGATGAAAGTAAGCAGAGGAGTGAACAGAATAAGCAAAATTAGAATTATAACTCCGGCGTTATGTCTGCCACGTATACGGGAGGATCCATAAATATCGATGAGCATAGACATCGATTGGTGAGTATTTTCAATTTATGGTTTTGTAATCTAATACTCACTAATTTATAAATATTAACTGTTTAATTTATTTAGGCCAAGGAGACAAGAACTAATCCATTATTTATTGACACTTTCACCCGTACATTCCAAAAAAAGGATAAACCATGGAGAGGGTAAAGAGCTAGAACAATAAAGGTGTGTAATTGTAAAAATTTAATTTCTTATGTTAATATTTAATTCTTTTTTCTTTCACAATAGGAGAAATACGATGAACTTTCACAAAGAAATTCGGGAGCAAGTGATGATGGAGTCGAATCGGAGCCATCTATTAGCAATATAAATTTATGGCTCGAAGCATCTGGAGGATCAAAAAGTTGAAGAATACTTGGACTCGGCTCTTTGAGCCGATCCTATAGAGTCCCTGATGCTTTTTCTTCATCCTCTCCAGCATCAAAAGCCCAAATTATTTAATTAACTGAAGAGGTTAATCATTTGAGAAAGTTACTAGCGCAGAAGGAAACTGAATCGAGAGAGAACGCTCAGAAAGTTGACGACTTAAATGAAAAGATGAACGAATTTCAAAGGCAACAAATGTTTATTATGCAACATCTTCAGTTAATGTCTAGCTCAAATCAACTTCCTCCTTCTAGCTCAGCTCCTCCTCCGCCTGATCCCTGTCATGGAGAAAATGATGATGTATTTTTTATGACGATGGTGATGATGTTGGTTATCTTTGACTGTATTTGTGAAAGTTTAATTGTTAGCTTCTTGACTTATGACATATGCCATATTTATGTTTTTATAAGTTTGTTGTATTTAACTGTTGCCTGATGATAATGGTACGGTGGACCTTTGGATGTATTTGTAATATGTATAAATTTGTTTGATGTCCATATTATTGTTTGTTGTATAATTGTGTTAATATTGTTGTGTGTTTGTTGTAAAACAGCGAAAAAAGATTAATTTCAAATATTTTTTTTTAATTTTTCTCCAGATTTGCAATGAAAATAAAATTTTTATTGTAAATTTATATGTATCAGTCGACTGACGTAAACATTCAGTCGACTGATACTTAAGAAATTGCGCAATCAAAAATTATTTTGGCCATCAGTCGACTGGTATATAATATCAGTCAACTAATGTCTTAATCGTGAAAGGTTACGTAACGCCGTGGCCGAATTAGTCGACTCGAGTAGCGATCGGTGATGGATATGATCGATCGCCATCGTAGCAACTCACAGAACATACGGTATGCGGTAGTCGATCGATCGCCGCGATCGATCGGTGATTAATACATCAGTCGACTGATAGTGCAATTTTTTGCGATGACTTTTTATTTTCGTCGCCAAATTTGCAACAAAAAAAAATTCGTCGCCAAATTTAATTTTATTTGTTAATCCCGTTCATAAAATTTTGGCTACGAATATTTTAAATTAAATAAATTTGGTGACAAAAATATTTTGAAAATTTACGAAAAATATATATTCGTCGCAAAATTTCATTATATTGGGCGGAGATGGATGCCAGAGTTTTGCGAAAAATAAATATTTCGTCGCATATTTGGTGGCGAAAAAATTTATTCGTCGCTAATTTGGCATCGAAAGTATAATTCGTCGCCGAATTTGGCGATGAAAACATTTATTTGTCGCCAAATACGGCGATGAAAATAATTATTCGTCGCCGAATTCAGCGACGAAAAGTATTATTTGTCGCAAAAATTTGCGACGAATCTTTGGCGACGAAACATTTATTCGTTGCCAAATTTGGCGACAAATTTTGCAATGAAATAATTATTCGTTGCAATTTAGCGATGAAATATATTTTTTCGTTGCAGAATTTAGCAGCGAATTATTTGCAACGAAAAAATTTTCGTTGCAAAAAAATTTTGCAACGAATTGTTTTGCAAATTTGGTTGCAAAATTCGTTGCCAAATATTGATTTTTTTTGTAGTGTATCATCTCGCCGCATCCTGGTACTATGTTATCAAGTATTGACGAGTTATAGTCCCTATCTAACCATTCTAAAATGAAAAGAAAGAAAAACTAAGCATGCAATTCTAAGTAATAGTACGAACAAGTTTTGTACTAGCTCCCCCTGGACCATTGAATCGGTTCGGTCTTTCCACATAGTAGATTTGGTCCTTGGGAACCGAGTACTAGTTAGATTCTAATTGAGAAATCAAGGTGGTCTTAGGGACCCATGCTTGACATGTATTTTATTTCGACTTACAATTGACATATACGACTTGTTAGTCGTATTTGAGCTAAACCCAAGCCCTACCTTGATGTACATGGCCCTTTGCAATCCAAGTAAGAGGTAAAGTCCGTTGGATCCCAAAGTGAACCTTTCCAACGTGTTTCTAAGATCTTCGACTTGACTTTTCAAGAGTGAGTTCTCAAATTCGAGCTTTTCAACTCGAGTTGGTTCCTCCTCTTGAACTTGACTAATCGAAGAGGTTAGGGAGACCTCGTGTTTAAGGAGTTTAACCTCCTCGAACAGGGTCTCGACCTTGGAATCGGACATAGCTAACTTCCTAGTTAGAAACTTAATTGCATTGTATAAAGTACTAATGAGGGACCGACTTACCTTGAGAGTATCTCTTGAACCAGATGCATATCCGGGGCTTGTCTTGAATAGAGATTCGTAGTCCGACTCATCCTCGGGTTTAGATTCGGATTCCGGCTCCGATTTGGTTGGTTTAGCCATGAAGACGAGGTCATCATCTTCTGTAACGCCCGCCATTATCTGCTCTCAGGGCGGCGCTACTTCTTTTTTTCCTTATAACATAACATATATGGATCATTTCTCCTTCTACTTAAACATGTTATCATGGCTTAAACCTTCTTTTATATATGCATCACATATCATATTCATAATTAGCATGTTATCTCATCTTATCTCATTTTATAACATGCATAACATCAAGATTCATCCATGAGTTCTAACATACCAAACTTTCATAAGTAATTGAACCGTAACATAACTAAGCAACATTCAATCATGGTACAAATAAATCATAGGTCTTATAAGCGGAAGCACATGTCTTAAGGTGTTCACTGAGCATATAAATATAAGCAGATAGTAATAGGGTCTCTTTCCACCATGCCACTATCACACACACTTGGCCCCTCCTGCTACTTCCTCTTAGTTCATGTTTCCTTTATCTGCAGTATATGGACAACATAAACTATAAGCATATAGCTTAGTAAAATTCTTGCCTACTCACAAAAGCCACAAACTTCATCAAACAATTAGAAAACAGGAGCATACTAGCAAAAATAGCATAAGTATTTCATAGCAACACTATTCATCATCATACCAACGTAATGAAAACATAAGCATGGCATACAATTTACATAAGCATGCTAAACATAATTAACTCTAAGCAAGGCATAAATTAAACATAAGCATTCATAATTGCATAAATCCTAAACATGCATCAAAGACATAATCATAAACATTCTTAAACTTGAACATAAGCATTCATAATTACATAAATCCTAAACATGCATCAAAGACATAATCCTAAGCATTCTTAAACTTGAACATAAGCATTCATAATTACATAAATCCTAAACATGCATCAAAGACATAATCATAAGCATTCTTAAACTTGAACATAAGCATTCATAATTACATAAATCCTAAACATGCATCAAAGACATAATCATAAGCATTCTTAAACTTGAATATAAGCATTCATAATTTCTTAAATCCTAAACATGCATCAAAGACATAATCATAAGCATTCTTAAACTTGAATATAAGCATTCATAATTTCTTAAATCCTAAAATGCATCAAAGAAATAATCATAAGCATTCTTAAACTTGAACATAAGCATTCATAATTACATAAATCCTAAACATGCATCAAAGACATAATCATAAGCATTCTTAAACTTGAATATAAGCATTCATAATTTCTTAAAGGTCTTTTCATTTCAAAACATATACATATAGATACTTCAACATAATCATAACTTGCATGGGGGGGCCCAGGTTAAGTAGCACATAATGCGTGTTTCCTAATAGGCTGGGGTAGCGAGCCACCAGACCTACTAGAGCATGACCTCTTACGTCTTACCAGGGCAAGACCTCTTACGTCTTCTTATGTCCCTATGGATTTGATTAACGACCACCTGACGGGTCGGGTACTTAACCTCTTACAAAGTAAAATACTTAATTCCTTTTTTTCTTGTCTTATCATAAGGAGAGCTCTTAATCCCTACTTGAAAGGGAAGCATCTCCATCTTATCTTATCATAAGGAGAGCTCTTAATCCCTACTTGAAAGGGAAGCATCTCCATCTTATCTTATCATAAGGAGAGCTCTTAATCCCTACTTGAAAGGGAAGCATCTCCATCTTAGACATTTCATAGCATACATGTATTCATAACATAAGAGTACCCTAAAGGGGTCCTAAAGCATAAACATGTTTATCACATAAGCATAATTCATAGACATATTCATGGCATATTAAATCATAAAACATGTTCATCATATAGGCATATTTCATGGCATATTACATCATAAACATGTTCATCACATAGGCATATTTCATAAACATATTTCTTGGCATATTAAATCATAAAACATGTTCATCACATAGGCATATTTCATGGCATATTACATCATAAACATGTTCATCAAATAGGCATATTTCATAAACATATTTCTTGGCATATTAAATCATAAAACATGTTCATCACATAGGCATATTTCATAAACATATTTCTTGGCATATTAAATCATAAAACATGTTCATCACATAGGCATATTTCATGGCATATTACATCATAAACATGTTCATCACATAGGCATATTTCATAAACATATTTCTTGGCATATTAAATCATAAAACATGTTCATCACATAGGCATATTAAAGTCATCCACCTAACATAACTTCATAAGGGGGTGTTTTCATGAAACCCTAACCCTAAACCCAAGGTCGGCCGAAACATATAGGAGCCCAAAGCTTGGATTTTGTCACCTAAATTTATTCTTGTAGGCATATATCATAACATAACTTCATAAGGGGTATTTTCATTAAACCCTAACCCTAAAACCATTGGTGGCCGAAACATATAGGGCCATTATCTTGGATTGTTGTCACCTAAGAATCCTACTTGAAGCATACCATCTATGAACATAACCTTAGAATCAAGTTCATGCAACCCTAACCCCAAAAGCTTGGGTTGGCCGAAACATGTAGGGCTATAATCTTTGGACTTTTGACACCTAAAGATTCCTTCTTGAAGCATACAACCTATAAAAAATTTCCCTAGTAGCATTTTCATGAATCCTAGCCCATAAACTTAGTTGGCCGAAACATATAGGGCTACAAACTTCATATTTCTTTCATGTAACCTATCCTACAAATCTAATATACTGCAGGTGAGGGAATCTTACATCCTTCGCTTGCTTTTAGTGGGTAGTTGACCTTATGGAAGCCAAGAACTAGCTTCTCCTTGCTTGGATGGGGTTCGTCCAAAGGTGAAAATGGAGAGGGGGAGAGATGGTTTTCGGTGAGGAAGAAGAAGGGAAGAAGAAGTGGCCAAGTGGAAACTTCCTTCTTCTTTATAAAGGGAGGAAGAGAAGTTTCTCTTCTCTTTTCCATGCCCCTTAATTTACCCTCATCACACTTATCTACAATTTCCCCTCTTCTTCCAATGATATAATCCTATTGGGCTTCTGGTTAGTGGGTGCATCTATAGGGCTTGGCTATCTCTAGAGGTTTAGGGTTCAATTCCTAGGCCTTGCATCTCTTTTTGCCTATTTTCTTTTATTTTTCGAAAAAAAACCCAGATCAAGCCCATTATTGTAAAGCCAAAAACTCTCGTAAAATTGCTAGAAATTTTACGAGCTGCTATAATCCTCATACCTTGTAAAAGATTCGTCCTCGAAACTTAAAATAATTCAGGTATTTCGCTTCATGTCCTCCTCTCGCTCCTGTGTAGCTTCCTCGTATCGTTGATTCTCGCCACGTGACCTTTACTAAGGGCACCTCTTTGTTCCTTAGCCTCTTGACCTCTCGGTCCAGTATCTGGATAGGCCGACTTTCCATACTCAGGTCCTCTTGAACTTGTACAGTCTGTGGCTCAATCACTTGGTCCGCACTGGATATGCATTTCTTGAGCATAGAGACATGGAACACGTTGTGTATAGCTGACATCTCTTGAGGCAGCTCCAGCTTGTAAGCTACCTTGCCAACCCTCCGCAATATCGATACGGTCCCACGAGCGTGGACTCGGCCACCCTTCCTTCCGAATCTCATCACTCCTTCATAGGGGCCACTTGAGGAATACTAGGTCCCCGACTCAATTCTAATGGTCTACGCCAGATATCCGCATAGCTCTTTGTCCGGGCCTGAGCGATTCTCGACGAATATTCTCAGATAGCTCGGTGGTATCACAATAATATCGGCCTTAAGCCTCATTTCCTCCTTTCACAACCCTCGTACTCAACAGATAGGAGACTCGCATCTTCTCCGTGATAGAGCTTCATAGGGTGCCATTCCAATAGTAGCCTGTAATCAAGCTGTTGTAAGCAAATTCTGCCAAGCACAAATATCGACACCAGCTCCCCTTAAAGTCTAGAGCACAAACTCGCAACATATCTTCCAGCACCTGGTTCACTCTTTCTGTCTGACCATCGGTCTGAGGATGAAACGCAGTGCTGAATCTCAACTTAGTGCCAAGATCCTTCTAAACACATTCCCAGAAATGGGAGGTAAAACGGCCATCACGATCAGAAATAATAGCCTTAGGCACTCCATGTAATCTGATAATTTCCTTGACATATAATTGAGCTAGTTGCTCAACCGGATAGGTCATCTTAATTGCCAGGAAATGGGCAGACTTTGTCAACCGGTCTATGATTACCCATATAGTATCATAACCATTTGTTGTTCTGGGTAATCCCGTGATGAAATCCATAGAAATTTCTTCCCATTTCCACTCTGGAATCAGACGCAGTAGTCCCCTGTGTTCGTGTTCTCGCCTTAACCCTCCGCAGTCGAGTGTGCCGACGATCGAGCCACATCCCTTTTCATGCCGGACCACCAAAATTTATCTCGTAAGTCCTGATACATTTTTGTAGATCCAGGATGCATGGTATAAGGTGTTCCATGGGATTCCTCAAGTATCTTCTTCCGTAATTCCGGATCGTTCGGAATACATAGGCGGTCCCGAAAGTATAATAATCCGCCGTCGGCGATGCGGAATCCATTATCCCTTCCTTCACGGACTTCCTGTTTGATTTTCTGGATGTCTGAATCACCATCTTGCTTTCCCAATATATCGTCGAACAACGTCGGCGCTATAGCCATGGTGGAAAGTTGTCCAGAAATAATCTCTATTCTGTAATTCATTATTTCCTTTCGTGGGGCTGCGATAGCATTGATAAGGACATCAAAGCATTAATCGACTTTCGCCAAAGGCATCCGCCACTTTGTTGGCCTTCCGGATGATAGAATATCTCACAATCATAATCTTTGACTAGCTCGAGCCATCGGTGTTGCCTCATATTTAGGTCTTTCTGAGTGAAGAAATATCTTAGACTTTGGTGGTCTGTATAAATCTTGCAACGAGCTCCGTATAAGTAGTGCCTCCATATTTTCAGAGCAAACACCACAGCTGCTAGTTCTAAGTCATGGGTAGGATAATTTCTTTCGTGCTCCTTGAGCTGTTTAGAGGCGTAAGCGATAACCTTGCCATTTTGCATAAGTACAGCTCCGAGCCCCAGTTTAGAAGCATCACTATACATATCGAAGCTTTCATTATCTTCAGGGAGTGTCAGAATGGGAGCACTGGTTAGTCTCCTCTTCGGGCCTGTAAACTCCTCTCACACCTCACCCATTTGTATTGCTGGTCCTTTCGGGTGAGGGCTGTCATAGGGGCTGCAATTCTAGAGAAGTCCTCTACAAATTTTCTATAATAGCCTGCTAGCCCGAGAAAACTTCTGATTTCACTCGCATTCCTTGGCCTATTCCAGTTCCTCACAGCTTCAATCTTTATTGGGTCTACCATGATTCCTTCTTTAGAGATGACATGACGCAAGAACGACTCTTGATTGAGCCAGAACTCACATTTGGAGAATTTCGCATATAGTTGCTCTTTCTGAAGAATCTGTAGTACGGTCTTCAGATGTTCAGCATGCTCTTCTCGGTCTCTCGAGTAGATAAGAATATCGTCGATGAAAACGACATAAATTTGTCGAGGAAGCCCGAGAATACTCGATTCATCGAGTCCATGAACATCGCAGAGCATTGGTTACCCAAGGGCATAACTACTTAACTCATAAGTAATTTCAAAGAACCGAACTTATCATCTCTTATTCATACTTTCCTACCTTCATACTGAAGGAAAAATGTTAACATATAACATTTCTTATTTCTAATCTAAACAAAACTACTTGAGAAGATAGTTCATTACTTAATTCTCCCACTAGGACAAACCCTAGTGCAATTGTAATTATTTTTAGTCCTATCTTCCTTGGCCTCACTAGGGTAGTCTCAGCCGCCAATAAGTTGACTTTTATAGAACTCTCTTCATTCTTCTCGAGGCCAGCTACCACCAGATTCTCTACAACGGGCTTCTCTTGAACCTTGTGCTCCAGTAGTTCCCAACAAACTCAGCATATGTTATCCGCCCTTCATAGTGGCCCCATACGTGATGTGCAACTACCATGAGATCATTTGGTAGAGAGCGTACCAAGGCCCATATCCTATAATTATCCAGTAACGGAAACTCCTGTTGCTCGAGTCTCCTAAAAAGACCATCGAGCCTTCTCATGTGTCCGCTGACCCCACCATCAGGTTTATAAACTATCTCTTCAATAGCTTCCCTTAGTCGGTTTCGTAACACATCACGACGGGTCATGGTGGTCATCGTCCGTGCCATCTGGAATTGAAAATGAAGTCAGTACAAAACCGACTAACCCGTACGAAACCGACTTAATTCAATTCATATGAGCATAGACCTTACACAAATAATTACGAAAATCAAATCTTCGTAATTTTAAGAGTTTTTTTTTCGATGGTATTTCTGGGTTAGAGACATGTTTCTATCATATAAAGCTTGGAAAGGTATCCTTCTTAGTTGAAATTCTAGGTGAGAGACATGTTTACCTTTTCAAGATCATGGCTTCCAGGTCGTGGCGAGGCACAGGGGCCTTCTTTTATCGGATCATCGACCACTTCCTTAGACAAAGCCATTTTCAAGAAAATGATGACTTGACTCACCTAAGACTATTTCCTAGTCTAATTGGTTATTTTTGAAAAAAGGCTCCCCGAGGCTCAATCTTTTCGAAGGATTTTAGTTGGTTATGTACGTGTTCTAAGTGAGTTCACAAGTTTAAAAAAAAAAGCATGCAATTTCTAAGTTAAAGCACAAACATGTTTTGTACTGGCTCCCCCTAGACCGTTGAATCGTTTCGGTCTATCCACATAGTGGAGTTGGTCCTTGGGAACCCAGTACGGGTTGGATCCTAGAGTTGAAATCAAAAAGTACTTAGGGACCCATGCTTGGAGATGTTTCCTATGTCGACTTACAATCGACATATACGACCTATTAGTCGTGTTTGAGTTAAACCCTATTCCATCCTTGTTGTACACGACCCTTTGAGATCCAAGTAGGAGGTCAAGTCCTTTGGATCCCGAAGTGAACCTTTCCAACGTGTTCCTAAGATCTTCAACTTGACTTTTCAAGAGAGAGTTCTCAACTTCGAGCTTTTCAGCTCAAGTTGGGTCCTCTTCTCGAACTTGACTAGTCGAAGAGGTTAGGGAGACCTTGTGTTTGAGGAGTTTGACCTCCTCAACCAGGGTCTCGACCTTGGACTCGGACTTAACTAATTTCCTAGACAAAAACCTAACCGTATTATGTAAAGTATTAAATAAAGTTCGACTCACTTTAAGGGTATCTTTTGAACCGGATGCGTATTCGTGGCTTGACTTGAAGGTAGCTTTGTAGTCCGAGTCATCCTCAGGTTCTGACTCAAGTTCAGGTTCGGTCTCCGTGTCTGACTCAATCGATTTCGCCATGAAGACGTGGTCTTCGTCTTCTTCGGATGACGCTTCTTCCCATGTCGCGTTGAGGGCCTTCTTGTGCTTAGGTGCTTGGTGGTTGAGCTTGGGGCACTCGGACTTGATATGTCCAAACCTGTTACACTCATAACACCTAATATTAGAACTTTTAGGCTTACCTTGGTTGGGTCGAGTCGTGGTTCTCTTTCGTCCCTTGGCTATCCTTCGAGCTAGTTTCATTAGTTCGGCAGTCAACTCTGGGTCAACTTCTTCTTCGGACTCGTCTTCCTCCTCGGTTGGTGGTGGCTTGCTTGCGATTTTCTTCTTCTTTGAACCTGCAAACAAGGCTATACCCCACTCGGGTTCCGAGTTGGACTGCTCATGTAATTCGAAATCTGAGAATAATTCATCTATTCTAACTTTAGAAAGGTCCTTGGAGACCTTGTAGGCGTCGATCATGGATGCCCACAAGGTAGTCCTCGGAAAAGAGTTTAGAACATACCTTATAAGGTCGCGGTTTTCGACCTTTTGCCCGATTGCATGTAGGTTGTTGACGATGTCCTGGACTCGGGCGTGCAATTGTGTTGCCGTCTCGTGTTCCTGCATTTTTAGTGTGTACAATTTATTGAACAACAAATCACGTTTGGAAACCTTAGCTTGATCCGATCCTTCATGTAACTCGATCAGCCTCGTCCAGAGATCTCTTGCGCTGATGAATGGTCCGACTCGGTTCAACTCCTCCTTGGATAGCCCACACTGCAGGATTTGAGTCGCCTTTGCATCTGCCTCGACTTGTCGTTTAGTGGCAATGGACCACTAATTGTAATCCAAGGATTCACCTTCTTCATTAGTAGGAAGGGTGAACCCGGTTTGGATCACAATCCACATCTCTATTTGGGTTTTTAGGAAGCACTCCATCCGACCTTTCCGATGCGAAATCGTTACCGTTGTAAAATGGTGGTCGGACGGTGCTAAAACCCTCGAGATGGGCCATTAACATGAAAGACACAAAGAGACGAAGACGAAGAAACTAGCAACGACAAAAACACAAAAACATGTACCAAGACTCGTGTCTTGGATTAGTAGTGCGGGAGAAAAACTTAACAAAGCGAAATAAATAATAAAAAAAAAAGAATTAAGAGAAATATAAATCTGTTAAAATGGCTAGATTGGTGGTTTCACCAAATCTTAGCAACCCCTGGCTCTGATACCAATTGTTGGATTGATGCGGTTCGCTAGAGGGGGGGTGAATAGCGAAAAAAAAACTTTTTCTTTCGAATTCGTTTCAAGAAAAATATACGCAGCAAAAATGTAAATAAAAACAAAAAGAGACAAATAGTTTTTTACTTGGTTCGTAGACTTCGGCTACTACTCCAAGGCCCTAACGGTCCTAGACCGTGTACGGAGGACAATTCACTAAAACACTCCTCCTAGTTGGAGGTAGGACTTTACGATTAAAAAAAAAACTTTCGAAGCACAAGATAGAGAGACAAACCCTCTCTTCTATTAAAATGAAACTGAAATGATAGAAAGCCTTGATTAACAAACTAATTGCAAGATTAAAAGAAATGACAAGACAAGATTATACCAACAACTCGAAGATAGGACTTAAACTAGGGTTGTTGGTAGCACTTCGTTATCGTAGAGTTGTCGGAGAGTCGCAGCGTTGTGGAGGCTTTTGAGCACTTAGAATTGATGATGAAACCCTAGGTTTGGCCCTCCTTTTATAGCCTTTGAGCCCCTTTTCGAGAGGAACCCTAGCCAATCACAATTGAGCACCACTCCCCTTGAAATTTGGTGATAAACCTTGACTCCTCGGTGATCCTTTGACCATCGATCGGTGATGGTCATCATCGATCGTGATGGCGACATCGATCAGTCTTGACCTCTCGATCGGTCGATTGATGGCGGTGATCGGCCGATGCTTCGCAAGTCAAAGTTAGCTCAACAAAAACATAATTTCGACGGTCGTCGACCGTCCGATCTCGACCTAGACCATCTATAGGATGTCTTTGGTCGGATATACTCTTAAGATCATCCCCGTAACGAGGATACGACCTCACTTACGCTCTCACACACGAGCTTACCTCGATACTTACATGTTGCTTTTGCATCCGACCTTCCACTCGATTCCTTCGGCTCCCTAGGAAGTCACTCGAGTGTCGCCCGACCGCCGTGGCTTCCTCCGGGTGTCGCTAGCCTTCGACTCAGCTAGAATTTCTCCACACTCGATTGCTCGTGAGATAATGACATGAGCTTAACTTTGTATCTTTTGCTATAAACAAAACTCAGGTTCGACTTAGGTGCCTACTTCACCAACAATCTCCCCCTTTTTAATTTATGGCAAACCCACATACAAAGTTAAGAAAAATAAATTAAGCAAAAAGAGTATGAGATATACATGAATGTGTAGGAGTATAAAAACTCTTTTTCAAATGCTCCCCCTTGAGGAAACCTCCTCCTTGACCGAGGGTGAGTACTTGAGAAAGAGTTTTAACTCTCCCCCTTGATATTTGCTACTAAAAAAGAATTAATTAATCGAAATTACTTAATATTGGCCTTTGTGTTTAAAATAAGTTTTAAGTTATGAAATCAAAAAATTGATTTCTTAACCTTGGCCTTTACTTCCATTTTGTTAACAAGTTAACATAAAGTTAAGTAAATTACTTTTTGTTAACAAGTTAACTAAAAGTTAAGTAAATTATTTTCTGTTAACAAGTTAACTAAATGTGTTAAAGTTTGAGTAAGCCTTAAAAAAAATATTGATCCCTTAACTTTGGCCATTTTCTCCCCCTTTTGCCATATATCGAAAAGAGTGAGAGTGTGTCTGGAATAAAAACAAGTTTTAATTTTAAAGTCCAAGCATGTTCCACATTATTTTGAAAATAATATACTGAAAATAAGTTCATCTATAAAATGTTCGACTCATATTTGGCTTGATTGATATAGAAGATCAATCAGTCCTGGTCAGAGTTGGTTAGTATGTATGATTATACTTCGTGATTCATAGCGATGCACTAGCTCTACATCTGGAACCAGGAGTAAGGTCCTAACATCTCACGCCCATCTACGTGACTAAATACACAAACACATTAGTCCTATGTGTTGTGAGATGTATTTGCTCCTTAAATCTATAGGTGCATGATATCTAAGGTATGTCTATGCTAGTTCCATGAAATTAAAGAAATAGTAGTAAGAACATATAATTTGCAAGTACCTATTCTATTATGCACATGCCCAATTTTAGTCTTAATAGACTAAATTGCTTGGGTAGGGTTTAGTAAATAGGTCATGCCAAGTTAGACTTGATTACGTATTCGAGTTGTATGGCTCCATTGGCCACATGTTCTCGAATGAAATAGTGTTTGACCTCTATATGTTTGGGCCTAGAGTGACATATCGGTTTCTTTGTAAGATTAATTGAACTAATGTTATCTACGTGAAGTTTAGTATTCGTAAAGTCTAACTTAAAGTCGCGGAGAGTGTGCTTCATCCAAAGAAGTTGCGTGACACACTCACCCATCGCGATGAATTCAGCTTCGGTGGTAGATAAAGCAACACAGTGTTGCTTCCTACTGCACCAACTCACTAGACTCGAGCCGAGAAGTTGACAACAACCACTCGTGCTCTTTCTATCGAGCTTACTACCGGCATAGTCTGAATCGGAGTAGCCGGTTAGTTCGAACTCGGTAGATCTAGGATACCAATACCAGCAATAAGTGTACCCTTTAGATATCTAAGGATAAACGCAACTAGGATTAGGTGAGACTCCTTAGCACGGTTTGAAACAGCGCATATACTACGAATAGGATGTCGGGTTGGGACTCACGATTAAGTATAGGAGACTTCCTATCGCTCTATAGTACTTTAAGTCAATGGACTTACTTTCTAGGTCTTCTCCTATATTAACATTAATCGCCATTGGGGTGTTTATTACCTTAGCGTCTTGCATTCCAAATCTTTTAATTAACTCCTTAGTGTATTTTTGTTAATATAGGTATATACCATCCTTAGTTTGTTTAATTTGTAGACCTAAAAAGAAACAAGTTCATTTCGAACTCACTTTCCATGAGCGAAACGAACTAGTTTAGTAAAATTTGAGTTAGAGGTTCTAAAATTATATCATCTCGTAAATTTGATCTATGAATATTTCTTTACCTAAGTTTTTTACGAAGAGAGTTGGGTCAACTAAGCCTTGGTTAAACCCTTTTGACTTAAGATGGATTGAAAGTCTCTCGTACCAAGCTCGAGGAGCTTGTTTAAGTCCATAGAGAGCTTTCTTAAGTTTTAGAACATGGTCGGGTTTATCTAGATTTTGAATCCGGGGTTGGCTAACATAAACTTCTTCTTTAATGTATCCATTTAGGAATGCCGACTTAACATCCATTTGAAACAGCTTAAATCCTCGATGTGCGGCATAAGCTAGCAACATTCGAATGGATTCGAGTCTAGCTACTGGGGCATAGGTTTCGTCGTAATCTAAGCCTTCGACTTGTCTAAACCCTTTGGCGACTAACCTAGCCTTGTTTCTAACTACTTCACCTTTATCATCAAGCTTATTTCGAAACACCCACCTTGTTCCAATTATCGTTTTGTCTTTAGGTGGTGGTACTAATTTCCACACTTCATTCCTAGTAAATTGAACTAGCTCTTCTTGCATTGCAATAATCCAATCGGGATCAAGAAGAGCTTGTTCAATTGATTTGGGTTCAATCTTTGAAATTAAGGAAATTTGACTAAGGTTCCTATAGGATGCTCTAGTTCGAACTCCTAGATTAGGATCTCCTATCACTTGATCGATAGGGTGGTTAGTCTGAATCCTAGATTGGGTTGGGTTTGTGTCACCTAATGCTTGATCAATGGGGTGACTTGGTTGAACACTAGTTTGACTCGGATCACTTGTCACTTGGTCGACAAGAGAAGTTGGTTGATGTGGATTAGACTCGATATCAGGGTCGGAGACGAGTTTGGTATCAGTGGGCTCAACACTTGGGGTCATTAAGGGTTTTGTAGGTTCGGGTACTTCATTGAACACTACATTAATAGTCTCTTCGACTTTAAGGGTATCGTGGTTATATACCCTATAGTCCCTACTCGTGGTTGAGTATCCTAAGAAGATTCCGGTGGAGGTTTTGGATTTGAATTTCCCTAGGTGGTTCTTAGTGTTTAAGATATGTACTTTACATCCAAATACCCTAAAGTACTTGATGTTGGGTACTTTATTGTGATAAATCTCAGAAGGTCTTAAGGTGCCTCTTTACCATAAGAATCCTATTACGGACATAGCAAGTCGTGCTAACGCGCCGCTAAAACCTATCAGGTAGGTCGTATTCGTTCAACATGGTCCTAGCGGCTTCTTGTAGAGTTCGGTTTTTCCGCTCCACTAGGCCATTTTGTTGAGGGGTCCTAGGGCAAGAGAATTCATGGTGATATCCATTTAGGTTACAGAAGTCGGTGAACCTTTGATTTTCGAATTCACCACCATGATCGCTTCTAAGTCTTTTAACCTTAAGGTTTTTTTTTATTCTCGATTAATTTGAATAGATTGATTAATTGATCTAGGGTATCATTTTTATGTTTGATGAACCTAACCCAGGTAAACCTGGAGTAGTCGTCAATTATGACTAAGCAATATTGACTTCTATTGAGTGACTTGGCTCCATGTGAATCGAATAGATCCATATGCAGGCGCTCCAGTACACTTGAGGTTCGTTCTTGGTTAGTTAACTTGTGTTTTTTGTGAGATGACTTCCAATTAAGTTGATTAAGTGCATTTAGGTTAAAGTAATTTTATGTTAGATTTGGATTTGACCCTAGGCTTGTCATGTTTACCTTTTCAAGATCATGGCTTCCAGATTGTGGCAAGGCACAGGGGCCTTCTTTTATCGGATCATCGACCACTTCCTTAGACAAAGCCATTTTCAAGAAAATGATGACTTGACTCACCTAAGACTATTTCCTAGTTTAACTGGTTATTTTTGAAAAGAGGCTCCCCGAGGCTCAATCTTTTCAAAGGATTTTAGTTGGTTATGTACGTGTTCTAAGTGAGTTCACAAGTTTAAAAAAAAAAAAAGCATGCAATTTCTAAGTTAAAGCACAAACATGTTTTGTGCTGGCTCCCCCTAGACCGTTTAATTGGTTCGGTCTTTCCACATAGTGGATTTGGTCCTTGGGAACCCAGTACGGGTTGGATCCTAGAGTTGAAATCAAAAAGTTCTTAGGGACCCATGCTTGGACATGTTTCCTATGTCGACTTACAATCGATATATATGACCTATTAGTCGTGTTTGAGTTAAACCCTAGTCCAGCCTTGTTGTACACGGCCCTTTGAGATCCAAGTAGGAGGTTAAGTCCTTTGGATCCCGAAGTGAACCTTTCCAACGTGTTCCTAAGATCTTCAACTTGACTTTTCAAGAGAGAGTTCTCAACTTCGAGCTTTTTAGCTCGAGTTGGGTCCTCTTCTCGAACTTGACTAGTCGAAGAGGTTAGGGAGACCTTGTGTTTGAAGAGTTTGACCTCCTCAACCAAGGTCTCGACCTTGGACTCAGACTTAACTAATTTCCTAGACAAAAACCTAACCGTATTATGTAAAGTATTAAATAAAGTTCGACTGACTTTAAGGGTATCTTTTGAACCGGATGCATATCTGTGGCTTGACTTGAAGGTAACTTCGTAGTCCGAGTCATCCTCAGGTTCTGACTCAAGTTCAGGTTCGGTCTCCGTGTCTGACTCAATCGATTTCGCCATGAAGACGTGGTCTTCGTCTTCTTCGGATGACGCTTCTTCCCATGTCGCGTTGAGTGCCTTCTTGTGCTTAGGTGCTTGGTGGTTGAGCTTGGGGCACTCGGACTTGATATGTCCAAACCTGTTACACTCATAACACCTAATATTAGAACATTTAGGCTTACCTTGGTTGGGTCGAGTCGTGGTTCGCTTTCGTCCCTTGGCTATCCTTCGAGCTAGGTTCATTAGTTCGACAGTCAACTCCGGGTCAACTTCTTCTTCGGACTCGTCTTCCTCTTCGGTTGGTGGTGGCTTGCTTGCGATTTTCATCTTCTTTGAACCTGCAAACAAGGCTATAACCCTCTCGGGTTCCGAGTTGGACTGCTCATGTAATTCGAAATCTGAGAATAATTCGTCTATTCTAACTTTAGAAAGGTCCTTGGAGACCTTGTAGGCGTCGACCATGGATGCCCACAAGGTAGTCCTCGGAAAAGAGTTTAGAACATACCTTATAAGGTCGCGGTTTTCGACCTTTTGCTCGATTGCGTGTAGGTTGTTGACGATGTCCTGGACGCGGGCGTGCAATTTTGTTGCCGTCTCGTGTTCCTGCATTTTTAGTGTGTACAATTAATTGAAGAACAAATCGCGTTTGCAAACCTTAGCTTGATCTGATCCTTCATGTAACTCGATCAGCCTCGTCTAGAGATCTCTTGCGCTGATGAAGGGTCCGACTCGGTTCAGCTCCTCCTTGGATAGCCCACACTGCAGGATTTGAGTCGCCTTTGCATCTGCCTCGACTTGTCGTTTAGTGGCAATGGACCACTGATTGTAATCCAAGGATTCACCTTCTTCATTAGTAGGAAGGGTGAACCCGGTTTGGATCACAATCCACATCTCTATTTGGGTTTTTATGAAGCACTCCATCCGAACTTTCCAGTAACGGAAATCGTCACCGTTGTAAAACGGTGGTCGGACGGTGCTAAAACTCTCGAGATGGGCCATTAACACGAAAGACACAAAGAGACGAAGACGAAGAAACTAGCAACGACAAAAACACAAAAACAAGTACCAAGACTCGTGTCTTGGATTAGTAGTGCGGGAGAAAAACTTAACAAAGCGAAATAAATAATAAAAAAAACAGAATTACAAGAAATATAAATCTGTAAAAATGGCTAGATTGGTGGTTTCACCAAATCTTAGCAACCCCCGGCTCTGATACCCATTGTTGGATCGATGCGGTTTGCTAGAGGGGGGGGTGAATAGCGAAAAAAAACTTTTTCTTTCGAATTCGTTTCAAGACAAATATACGCAGCGGAAATGTAAATAAAAACTAAAAGAGACAAATAGTTTTTTACTTGGTTGGCTACTACTCAAAGGCCCTAACTGTCCTAGACCGTGTACGGAGGGCAATTCACTAAAACACTCCTCCTCGTTGGAGGTTGGAGTTTACGATTACAAAAAAAACTTTCGAAGCACAAGATAGAGAGACAAACCCTCTCTTCTATTAAAATGAAAATGCAATGATAGAAAGCCTCGATTAACAAACTAATTGCAAGATTAAAAGAAATGAAAAGACAAGATTATACCAACAACTCAAAGATAGGACTTAAACTAGGGTTGTTGGCAGCACTTCGTTGTCGTAGAGTTGTCGGAGAGTCGCAGCGTTGCGGAGGCTTTTGAGCACTTATAATTGATGATGAAACCCTAGGTTTGGCCCTCCTTTATAGCCTTTGATCCCCTTTTTCAGAGGAACCCTAGCCAATCAAAATTGAGCACCACTCCCCTTGAAATTTGGTGATAAACCATGACTCCTCAAGGTCGATCCTTGGTCATCATCGATCGATGATGGCGATCATCGATCAGTCGCGACCTCCGACGATCGGTGATTGGCGGCGATCGAGTCCTCCAGTAGCGGATCGATCGATGCTTCTTGCAAGTCGTTAGCTCAACAAAAACATAATTTCGACGATGCGTTGTGACCGTCCGATCTCGACCTAGACCATCTATAGGATGTCTTTGGTTGGATCTACGCTTAAGATCATCCCCGTAACGAGGATACGACCTCACTTACGCTCTCAAACATGAACTTACCTCGATACTTACATGTTGCTTTTGCTTCCGGCCTTCCACTCGATTCCTTCGGCTCCCTACGAAGTCACTCGAGTGTCGCCCGACCGCCGCGGCTTCCTCCGGGTGTCGCTAGCCTTCAGCTCCAGCTATAGAAATTTATTGTACACTCGATTCAGCTCGTGAGATAATGACATGAGCTTAACTTTGTATCTTTTGCTATAATCAAAACTCAGGTTCGACTTAGGTGCCTACTGCACCAACATGTACGTGTTATTCATGAGGTGAATAAAATAGTGAATGACCATTGGGCCGACGCTTCTATGACTTATACAAGCACAGCGGAAGAAATTAAAGTTCTGTGGTGGAATGAGTTCAAGGTAACTTATTTCAATCATTTAGTATATGAAATTACAGTTAATATAATAAATTTTATTTTCCTCTGCTGCAGCGGGTATTTATTTGGGAGGAGACTGAAACACTAGAGATTTGGAAGATTTTTAAGAAAAAATGTGGTGGTCATATTAGAAACATACTAAATCATGCAAAAACTAGAAATAAGAAACCGCACTGTATAACTGAGGAGAATTGGAATAAAATTATTGTGCATTGGGGATCAGATGAAAGTAAGCAGAGGAGTGAACAGAATAAGCAAAATCAGAATTGTAACTCCGACGTTATGTCTGCCACGTATACGGGAGGATCCATAAATATCGATGAGCATAGACATCGATTGGTGAGTATTTTCAATTTATGGTTTTGTAATCTAATACTCACTAATTTATAAATATTAACTGTTTAATTTATTTAGGCCAAGGAGACAAGAACTAAGCCATTATTTATTGACACTTTCACCCGTACATTCCAAAAAAAGGATAAACCATGGAGAGGGTAAAGAGCTAGAACAATAAAGGTGTGTAATTGTAAAAATTTAATTTCTTATGTTAATATTTAATTCTTTTTTCTTTCACAATAGGAGAAATACGATGAACTTTCACAAAGAAATTCGGGAGCAAGTGATGATGGAGTCGAATCGGAGCCATCTGTTAGCAATATAAATTTATGGCTCGAAGCATCTGGAGGATCAAAAAGTGGAAGAATACTTGGACTCGGCTCTTTGAGTCGATCCTATAGAGTCCCTGATGCTTTTTCTTCATCCTCTCCAGCATCAAAAGCCCAAATTATTTAATTAACTGAAGAGGTTAATCATTTGAGAAAGTTACTAGCGCAGAAGGAAACTGAATCGAGAGAGAACGCTCAGAAAGTTGACGACTTAAATGAAAAGATGAACGAATTTCAAAGGCAACAAATGTTTATTATGCAACATCTTCAGTTAATGTCTAGCTCAAATCAACTTCCTCCTTCTAGCTCTGCTCCTCCTCCGCCTGATCCCTGTCATGGAGAAAATGATGATGTATTTTTTATGACGATGGTGATGATGTTGGTTATCTTTGACTGTATTTGTGAAAGTTTAATTGTTAGCTTCTTGACTTATGACATATGCCATATTTATGTTTTTATAAGTTTGTTGTATTTAACTGTTGCCTGATGATAATGGTACGGTGGACCTTTGGATGTATTTGTAATATGTATAAATTTGTTTGATGTCCATATTATTGTTTGTTGTATAATTGTGTTAATATTGTTGTGTGTTTGTTGTAAAACAGCGAAAAAAGATTAATTTCAAATATTTTTTTTTTAATTTTTCTCCAGATTTGCAATGGAAATAAAATTTTTATTGTAAATTTATATGTATCAGTCGACTGACGTAAACATTCAGTCGACTGATACTTAAGAAATTACGCAATCTAAAATTATTTTGGCCATCAGTCGACTGGTATATAATATCAGTCAACTAATGTATCTTATGTGAGTTACGTAACGCCAGAATGAATGACGAAGTCGACTCTTGAAGCGGTGATCGATGGATATGATCCCATCGCCATCGTAGCAACTCACGAACATCTGGTATCATCGTCGGTCGACGCGATCGATCGCCATCGATTAATACATCAGTCGACTAATAGTGCAATTTTTTGCGATGACTTTTTATTTTCGTCGCCAAATTTGCAACAAAAAAAAATTCATCGCCAAATTTAATTTTATTTGTTAATCCCGTTCATCAAATTTTGGCTACGAATATTTTTTTTCGTCGTAAATTTGGCGACGAAAAAAATATTTTGACGCCAAATTTACGACGAAAAATATATTCGTTGCCAAATTTCATTATATTGGGCGGAGATGGATGCCAGAGTTTTGCGAAAAATAAATATTTCGTCGCATATTTGGTGGCGAAAAAATTTATTCGTCGCTAATTTGGCATCGAAAGTATAATTCGTCGCCGAATTTGGCGATGAAAACAATTATTTGTCGCCAAATACGGCGATGAAAATAATTATTCATCGCCGAATTCAGCGACGAAAAGTATTATTTGTCGCAAAAATTTGCGACGAATCTTTGGCGACGAAACATTTATTCGTTGCCAAATTTTGCAACGAAATAATTATTCATTGCAATTTAGCGATGAAATATATTTTTTCGTTGCAGAATTTAGCAGCGAATTATTTGCAACGAAAAAATTTTCGTTGCAAAAAAATTTTGCAACGAATTGTTTTGCAAATTTGGTTGCAAAATTCGTTGCCAAATATTGATTTTTTTTGTAGTGAATCATCTCGCCGCATCCTGGTACTATGTTATCAAGTATTGACGAGTTATAGTCCCTATCTAACCATTCTAAAATGAAAAGAAAGAAAAACTAAGCATGCAATTCTAAGTAATAGTATGAACAAGTTTTGTACTAGCTCCCCCTGGACCATTGAATCGGTTCGGTCTTTCCACATAGTAGATTTGGTCCTTGGGAACCGAGTACTAGTTAGATTCTAATTGAGAAATCAAGGTGGTCTTAGGGACCAATGCTTGACATGTATTTTATTTCGACTTACAATTGACATATACGACTTGTTAGTCGTATTTGAGCTAAACCCAAGCCCTACCTTGTTGTACATGGCCCTTTGCAATCCAAGTAAGAGGTCAAGTCCGTTGGATCCCAAAGTGAACCTTTCCAACGTGTTTCTAAGATCTTCGACTTGACTTTTCAAGAGTGAGTTCTCAAATTCGAGCTTTTCAACTCGAGTTGGTTCCTCCTCTTGAACTTGACTAATCGAAGAGGTTAGGGAGACCTCGTGTTTAAGGAGTTTAACCTCCTCGAACAGGGTCTCGACCTTGGAATCGGACATAGCTAACTTCCTAGTTAGAAACTTAATTGCATTGTATAAAGTACTAATGTGGGACCGACTTACCTTGAGAGTATCTCTTGAACCGGATGCATATCCGGGGCTTGTCTTGAATAGAGATTCGTAGTCTGACTCATCCTCGGGTTTAGATTCGGATTCCGGCTCCGATTTGGTTGGTTTAGCCATGAAGACGAGGTCATCATCTTCTGTAACGCCCGCCATTATCTGCTCTCAGGGCGGCGCTACTTCTTTTTTTCCTTATAACATAACATATATGGATCATTTCTCCTTCTACTTACTTAAACATGTTATCATGGCTTAAACCTTCTTTTATATATGCATCACATATCATATTCATAATTAGCATGTTATCTCATCTTATCTCATTTTATAACATGCATAACATCAAGATTCATCCATGAGTTCTAACATACCAAACTTTCATAAGTAATTGAACCGTAACATAACAAAGCAACATTCAATCATGGTACAAATAAATCATAGGTCTTATAAGCGGAAGCACATGTCTTAAGGTGTTCACTGAGCATATAAATATAAGCAGATAATAATAGGGTCTCTTTCCACCATGCCACTATCACACACACTTGGCCCCTCTTGCTACTTCCTCTTAGTTCATGTTTCCTTTATCTGCAGTATATGGACAACATATACTATAAGCATATTGTTAGTAATATATGAGAGATGTCCTAAGGCAATCGCCTTATGTATGAACCATTTATATGATAAATGAAGATTCACTATTTGAGTATACATGTTTTATGTATTTGATTGGATCTTAAACTCATTTACTGAATGTCCACGATACGATTCACAGCATGAGAGAATTTGTGATTGGATCACAACTAGTGAGTATCTCTACATGTGTAATTGTGATGTATAGGAATTATCCCTAGTCGATGAATTGATGGATTTGGACACCATCAATTCTGTCGAGACTAGCACGAGGTATACTCCTTGGTGTATCCAAGCAGCTGATTCTCACTGGCTGGAGACATTGTGATGTCCGGAGTTAATCGTGGATGCTAGTTATGGTAACTAGTTCATTGGAGTGACCAGCCGTAAGACTTCATATGGTTCTCTGCATATATAGATATGTCAATGAAGTTCTTACTGTGGCTTAAGTGCGATGTTCCTTTGACTTGCGATATTCAAGTCATCTTGATCATGGAGACTTATGCTTTGACATCTTAAGCAAACATCTCTAAGGAGATGTGGACCCGGGATGATTGGGTATAAGTCGAAGTGATCGAAGGTGTTTGAATAGCCTATAAAGGATTCACCACTCCTTGCGAGGAGATGTATACCCATGGCCTCTCGTCGGATTGTTACTAAAGTCTTTGGCCAAAGCATTACATGTTAAGAGTAAGGTACTCTTCGATACATGTGCAGTAACTAGAATCCGTAGGACGAGGAAATGATACTTGGGCTAGGTGTGACGTAGTCAGCCTAGTGGGGACTGACACTATAGACCATGTCCTGAACCAAGTGGGTATAAGATGAGTGAAGGGAATGGGGCACGATTAATTCGAGCTGCTGAAGGGTTTCAGAAATAGTTCTGGATCAACCGTTGATCTTTTCGGTTAATTGGGGAACATGATGTACTACTAGGTGCCACTCATGATCGATCTATAATTAATGGTTAATTATAGACGGCCAACATAAACCGAGAACCTATTTGGTCACACGCACAACGAGTGTAATCCAAAGGATTTAAAACGAGCTTGAGAATGAGATTCTCAGACCGAGAGAAACTATGTTTGGTTGGACCAAACATAAAGCGAGCATGAAATTGTTTCAGTCGCAGAGGAAGCGTGGATGGGCCGTGTCTTATGAAGACATAATGGATGGACCAAAATGGTTTGGTTCTAATCCAATGGATATGAATAAACCAAAGGGTTTGGTTTATTTTAAACGAATGAACCAAAAGTTGGTTCGGTTCGTTTTAACTTAAAATAAACCATCATGGTTTGGTTTATTTTAACTTATCTTAATGGAGCGGGTTAACGGGCTTTATGGATATGATCCATTAACCATTAAGAGAATTAGTTCTCTATAAAAGTGGGCTTAAGGGATTGTTAAACCCTAACTAATCATCCAAACCCTAGTCGCCCAACATGTTGTTGCCGCCCAACACATTGTTGCCGCCCAGCTTATGGTGGCGCCGTCCAGCTCCTTCTTGGCGTCAAGCTGGTGAACCTCTCGGCATCAAGGTGAGCTTTGTCTCCTTGTTTTGGCGGCGCCTATCTCCTCCACCAAGCTGTCCAGTTTTCTGGACAGCTTCTTCTCGTCGGGCGTCGTTTGGACGTCGGTTAGTGCTCCGACAGCGGCTAACTTACCAGGGATTTGATCTCCGGTAATCCTCTGAGGTGGAGGACGAAGGATTCGTCAAACGGTTGACGAATACCTCTCCGGAGAAGCGAGTTTTGAGAACTCGTTTTGGATCCGAATTTGGATTCGGATCGTGATCATCTCTCGATCACGTCGTCTTCAACACGAGGCTAGTAACCCGTCACGAAGAGCGAAGCTCGTGGCTTAAGCGAAGTCATCGAGAGCTCGGCGTGGATACGGATAGAGACGATTCTTACGAGGATCGTTCCGGTTGATGCCGTTCCCGCTACACGTCATACGAAAGGTATAACGTAGTTTAATTTCCTTTTATTGCAATTTTAATTTACGGTTATGTCTACACTTGTTGTAATAGCATGCGTGTGTTGTGTGTGTTGTAATAAATAGGAGTATTTATTATTTTTATTGCTTCCGCTGTGCTCATGTTTACGAAACATGATCGAACACACACACGCCGCGGTGCCCGAAACACAACACATATAGCTTAGTAAAATTCTTGCCTACTCACAAAAGCCACAAACTTCATCAAACAATTAGAAAACAGGAGCATACTAGCAAAAATAGCATAAGTATTTCATAGCAACACTATTCATCATCATACCAACGTAATGAAAACATAAGCATGGCATACAATTTACATAAGCATGCTAAACATAATTAACTCTAAGCAAGGCATAAATTAAACATAAGCATTCATAATTGCATAAATCCTAAACATGCATCAAAGACATAATCATAAGCATTCTTAAACTTGAACATAAGCATTCATAATTACATAAATCCTAAACGTGCATCAAAGACATAATCCTAAGCATTCTTAAACTTGAACATAAGCATTCATAATTACATAAATCCTAAACATGCATCAAAGACATAATCATAAGCATTCTTAAACTTGAACATAAGCATTCATAATTACATAAATCCTAAACATGCATCAAAGACATAATCATAAGCATTCTTAAACTTGAATATAAGCATTCATAATTTCTTAAATCCTAAACATGCATCAAAGACATAATCATAAGCATTCTTAAACTTGAATATAAGCATTCATAATTTCTTAAATCCTAAAATGCATCAAAGAAATAATCATAAGCACTCTTAAACTTGAACATAAGCATTCATAATTACATAAATCCTAAACATGCATCAAAGACATAATCATAAGCATTCTTAAACTTGAATATAAGCATTCATAATTTCTTAAAGGTCTTTTCTTTTCAAAACATATACATATAGATACTTCAACATAATCATAACTTGCATGGGGGGGCCCAGGTTAACTACCACATAATGCGCGTTTCCTAATAGGCTGGGGTAGCGAGCCACCAGACCTACTAGAGCAAGACCTCTTACGTCTTACCAGGGCAAGACCTCTTACGTCTTCTTATGTCCCTATGGATTTGATTAACGACCACCTGACGGGTCGGGTACTTAACCTCTTACAAAGTAAAATACTTAATTCCTTTCTTTCTTGTCTTATCATAAGGAGAGCTCTTAATCCCTACTTGAAAGGGAAGCATCTCCATCTTATCTTATCATAAGGAGAGCTCTTAATCCCTACTTGAAAGGGAAGCATCTCCATCTTATCTTATCAAAAGGAGAGCTCTTAATCCCTACTTGAAAGGGAAGCATCTCCATCTTATCTTATCATAAGGAGAGCTCTTAATCCCTACTTGAAAGGGAAGCATCTCCATCTTATCTTATCATAAGGAGAGCTCTTAAACCCTACTTGAAAGGGAAGCATCTCCATCTTAGACATTTCATAGCATACATGTATTCATAACATAAGAGTACCCTAAAGGGGTCCTAAAGCATAAACATGTTTATGACATAAGCATAATTCATAGACATATTCATGGCATATTAAATCATAAAACATGTTCATCATATAGGCATATTTCATGGCATATTACATCATAAACATGTTCATCACATAGGCATATTTCATAAACATATTTCTTGGCATATTAAATCATAAAACATGTTCATCACATAGGCATATTTCATGACATATTACATCATAAACATGTTCATCAAATAGGCATATTTCATAAACATATTTCTTGGCATATTAAATCATAAAACATGTTCATCACATAGGCATATTTCATAAACATATTTCTTGGCATATTAAATCATAAAACATGTTCATCACATAGGCATATTTCATGGCATATTACATCATAAACATGTTCATCACATAGGCATATTTCATAAACATATTTCTTGGCATATTAAATCATAAAACATGTTCATCACATAGGAATATTAAAGTCATCCACCTAACATAACTTCATAAGGGGGTGTTTTCATGAAACCCTAACCCTAAACCCAAGGTCGGCCGAAACATATAGGGGCCCAAAGCTTGGATTTTGTCACCTAAATTTATTCATGTAGGCATATATCATAACATAACTTCATAAGGGGTATTTTCATTAAACCCTAACCCTAAAACCATTGGTGGCCGAAACATATAGGGCCATTATCTTGGATTGTTGACACCTAAGAATCCTACTTGAAGCATACCATCTATGAACATAACCTTAGAATCAAGTTCATGCAACCCTAACCCCAAAAGCTTGGGTTGGCCGAAACATGTAGGGCTATAATCTTTGGACTTTTGACACCTAAAGATTCCTACTTGAAGCATACAACCTATAAAAATTTCCCTAGTAGCATTTTCATGAATCCTAGCCCATAAACTTAGTTGGCCGAAACATATAGGGCTACAAACTTCATATTTCTTTCATGTAACCTATCCTACAAATCTATTATACTGCAGGTGAGGGAATCTTACATCCTTCGCTTGCTTTTAGTGGGTAGTTGACCTTATGGAAGCCAAGAACTAGCTTCTCCTTGCTTGGATGGGGTTCGGCCAAAGGTGAAAATGGAGAGGGGGAGAGATGGTTTTCGGTGAGGAAGAAGAAGGGAAGAAGAAGTGGCCAAGTGGAAACTTCCTTCTTCTTTATAAAGGGAGGAAGAGAAGTTTCTCTTCTCTTTTCCATGCCCCTTCATTTACCCTCATCACACTTATCTACAATTTCCCCTCTTCTTCCAATGATATAATCCTATTGGGCTTCTGGTTAGTGGGTGCATCTATAGGGCTTGGCTATCTCTAGAGGTTTAGGGTTCAATTCCTAGGCCTTGCATCTCTTTTTGGCTATTTTCTTTTATTTTTCGAAAAAAAACCCACATCAAGCCCATTATTGTAAAGCCAAAAACTCTCGTAAAATTGCTAGAAATTTTACGGGCGTTACAATCCCTCATACCTTGTAAAAGTTTCGTCCTCGAAACTTAAAACAATTCTGGGTATTTCTGCTTCATGTCCTCCTCTCGTTCCCAGGTAGCTTCCTCGTATCGTTGATTCTGCCACAGGACCTTTACTAAGGGCACCTCTTTGTTCCTTAGCCTCTTGACCTCTCGGTCCAGTATCTGGATAGGCCGACTTTCCATACTCAGGTCCTCTTGAACTTGTACAGTCTGTGGCTCAATCACTTGGTCCGCACTGGATATGCATTTCTTGAGCATAGAGACATGGAACACGTTGTGTATAGCTGACATCTCTTGAGGCAGCTCCAGCTTGTAAGCTACCTTGCCAACCCTCTGCAATATCGGATACGGTCCCACGTAGTGTGGACTCAGTTTACCCTTCCTTCCGAATCTCATCACTCCCTTCATAGGGGCCACTTTGAGGAATACTAGGTCCCCGACTTCGAATTCTAATGGTCTACGCCGTATATCCGCATAGCTCTTTTGTCGGCTCTGACGGTTTGATTCTCGCGAATATTCTGTATAGCTCGGGTGGTATAAATCGATAATATCGGTCTTAAGCCTCATTTCCCTCCTTTCACAACCCTCGTACCGAGATAGGAGACACGCATCTTCTCCGTATAGAGCTTCATAGGGTGCCATTCAATAGTAGCACAATGCTTATGTTGTTGTAAGCAAATTGCAAGCACAAATATCGACACGGCTCCTTAAAGTCTAGAGCACAAACTTCAACATATCTTCGGCACAGTTCACTCTTTACATGTCGACCGTCGATGCGAGGATGAAACGCGATCTTGAATCTCAACTTAGTGCCAAGATCCTTCTAAACACATTCCCAGAAATGGGAGGTAAAACGGCCATCACGATCAGAAATAATAGCCTTAGGCACTCCATGTAATCTGATAATTTCCTTGACATATAATTGAGCTAGTTGCTCAACCGGATAGGTCATCTTAATTGCGAAAATGGCGGACTTTGTCAGCCGGTCTATGATTACCCATATAGTATCATAACCATTTGTTGTTCAGGTAATCCTGTGATGAAATCCATAGAAATTTCTTCCCATTTCCACTCTGGAATCTGTATAATTGTAGTAGTCCCCGGGTTACGGTGTTACGCCTTAACCCTCTGGCGGTCCAGTCTTGTGTCTTGAGCCACATCCTATGCGGACCAAATTTATCTCGTAAGTCGATACATTTTGTAGATCCGGGATGCATGGTATAAGGTGTTCCATGGGATTCCTCAAGTATCTTCTTAGTAATTCCGGATCGTTAAGAATACATAGGCGGTCCGAAGTATAATAATCCGTCGCGTGATGCGAATCCATTATCCCTTCCTTCACGGACTTCCTGTTTGATTTTCTGGATGTCTGAATCACCATCTTGCTTTCCCAATATATCGTCGAACAACGTCGGCGCTATAGCCATGGTGGAAAGTTGTCCAGAAATAATCTCTATTCTGTAATTCATTATTTCCCTTTTCAGGGGCTGCGATAGCATTGATAAGGACATCAAAGCGGCCTTGGACTTTACGCTCGATCATCGCCACTTTGTTGGCCTTTCCGGGATGATAGAATATCTCACAATCATAATCTTTGACTAGCTCGAGCCATCGGTGTTGCCTCATATTTAGGTCTTTCTGAGTGAAGAAATATCTTAGACTTTGGTGGTCTGTATAAATCTTGCAACGAGCTCCGTATAAGTAGTGCCTCCATATTTTCAGAGCAAACACCACAGCTGCTAGTTCTAAGTCATGGGTAGGATAATTTCTTTCGTGCTCCTTGAGCTGTTTAGAGGCGTAAGCGATAACCTTGCCATTTTGCATAAGTACAGCTCCGAGCCCCAGTTTAGAAGCATCACTATACATATCGAAGCTTTCATTATCTTCAGGGAGTGTCGAATGGGAGCAGTTAGTCTCCTCTTGATTCAGTAAAACTCCTCTCACGATCCTCATCCATTTGTATTCTTTGGTCCTTTCGGGTGAAAGTCATAGGCTGCAATTCTAGAGAAGTCCTCTACAAATTTTCTATAATAGCACCTTGCTTAGAAAACTTCGATTTCACTCTCGCATTCCTTGGCCTATTCGAGTTCCTCACACTTCAATCTTTATTGGGTCTACCATGATTCCTTCTTTAGAGATGACGCGGCCCAGAACGACTCTTGATTGAGCCAGAACTCACATTTGGAGAATTTCGCATATAGTTGCTCTTTCTGAAGAATCTGTAGTACGGTCTTCAGATGTTCAGCATGCTCTTCTCGGTCTCTCGAGTAGATAAGAATATCGTCGATGAAAACGATTACAAATTTGTCGAGGAAGCCCGAGAATACTCGATTCATCAGGTCCATGAACATCGCAGGAGCATTAGTTACTCCGAAGGGCATAACTACGAACTCATAAGTAATTTCGAAAGAACCGAACTTATCATCTCTTATTCATACTTTCCTACCTTCATACCAGAAGGAAAAATGTTAACATATAACATTTCTTATTTCTAATCTAAACAAAAACTACTTGAGAAGATAGTTCATTACGACTCCCACTAGGACAAACCCTAGTACAGTTGTAATTATTTTTAGTCCTATCTTCCTTGGCCTCACTAGGGTAGTCTCAGGCTGGCCAATAAGTTGACTTTTTATAGAACTCTCTTCATTCTTCTCGAGGCCAGCTACCACCAGATTCTCTACAACGGGCTTCTCTTGAACCTTGTGCTCCAGTAGTTCCCAACACAACTCAGCATATGTTATCCGCCCTTCATAGCGGCCCCATACGTGATGTGCAACTACCATGAGATCATTTGGCAGAGAGCGTACCAAGGCCCATATCCTATAATTATCCAGTAACAGAAACTCCTGTTGCTCGAGTCTCCTAAAAAGACCATCGAGCCTTCTCATGTGTCCGCTGACCCCACCATCAGGTTTATAAACTATCTCTTCAATAGCTTCCCTTAGTCGGTTTCGTAACACATCACGACGGGTCATGGTGGTCATCGTCCGTGCCATCTGGAATTGAAAATGAAGTCAGTACAAAACCGACTAACCCGTACGAAACCGACTTAATTCAATTCATATGAGCATAGACCTTACACAAATAATTACGAAAATCAAATCTTCGTAATTTTAAGAGTTTTTTTTTCGATGGTATTTCTGGGTTAGAGACATGTTTCTATCATATAAAGCTTGGAAAGGTATCCTTCTTAGTTGAAATTCTAGGTGAGAGACATGTTTCCATCCCATAAGGCATGGTAAGGTATCCTTACTATCTAGGTCACAAGTACGGTCCCATTCTACTAAAACATGACGAGGTATTATTTCTATCTAAATCACGAGTGTGATTCTATTCTACTAAAACATGATGAGGTATTAATTCTAACTAGATAGAAGACACTCTTCATTATAAAAGAAACTTAGGTATGCATAAAGTTACTTACTAGGAAACAGTAGGAAGGAGGCTTGATGTGTGATAGTGGAAAGGTGAACCCGGCTCTGATACCAACTATGCATCGCCCTTATCTGCTCTCGGTAGCGCTACTTTTTTTTATAACATAACATATATGGATCATTTCTCCTTCTACTTACTTAAACATGTTATCATGGCTTAAACCTTCTTTTATACATGCATCACATATCATATTCATAATTAGCATGTTATCTCATCTTATCTCATTTTATAACATGCATAACATCAAGATTCATCCTTGAGTTCTAACATACCAAACTTTCATAAGTAATTGAACCGTAACATAACTAAGCAACATTCAATCAAGGTAATAATAAATCATAGGTCTTATAAGCGGAAGCACATGTCTTAAGGTGTTCACTGAGCATATAAATATAAGCAGATAGTAATAGGGTCTCTTTCCACCATGCCACTATCACACACACTTAACCCCTCCTACTACTTCCTCTTAGTTCATGTTTCCTTTATCTGCAGTATATGGACAACATAAACTATAAGCATATAGCTTAGTAAGATTCTTGCCTACTCACAAAAGCCACAAACTTCATCAAACAATTAGAAAACAGGAGCATACTAGCAAAAATAGCATAAGTATTTCATAGCAACACTATTCATCATCATACCAACATAATGAAAACATAAGCATGGCATACAATTTACATAAGCATGCTAAACATAATTAACTCTAAGCAAGGCATAAATTAAACATAAGCATTCATAATTGCATAAATCCTAAACATGCATCAAAGACATAATCATAAGCATTCTTAAACTTGAACATAAGCATTCATAATTACATAAATCCTAAACATGCATCAAAGACATAATCCTAAGCATTCTTAAACTTGAACATAAGCATTCATAATTACATAAATCCTAAACATGCATCAAAGACATAATCATAAGCATTCTTAAACTTGAACATAAGCATTCATAATTACATAAATCCTAAACATGCATCAAAGACATAATCATAAGCATTCTTAAACTTGAATATAAGCATTCATAATTTCTTAAATCCTAAACATGCATCAAAGACATAATCATAAGCATTCTTAAACTTGAATATAAGCATTCATAATTTCTTAAATCCTAAACATGCATCAAAGACATAATCATAAGCATTCTTAAACTTGAACATAATCATTCATAATTACATAAATCCTAAAAATGCATCAAAGACATAATCATAAGCATTCTTAAACATGAATATAAGCATTCATAATTTCTTAAAGGTCTTTTCTTTTGAAAACATATACATATAGATACTTCAACATAATCATAACTTGCATGGGGGGCCCCAGGTTAAGTACCACATAATGCGCGTTCCCTAATAGGCTGGGGTAGCGAGCCACCAGACCTACTAGAGCAAGACCTCTTACGTCTTACCAGGGCAAGACCTCTTACGTCTTCTTATGTCCCTATGGATTTGATTAACGACCACCTGACGGGTCGGGTACTTAACCTCTTACAAAGTAAAATACTTAATTCCTTTCTTTCTTGTCTTGTCATAAGGAGAGCTCTTAATCCCTACTTGAAAGGGAAGCATCTCCATCTTATCTTATCATAAGGAGAGCTCTTAATCCCTACTTGAAAGGGAAGCATCTGAATCTTAGACATTTCATAGCATACATGCATTCATAACATAAGAGTACCCAAAAGGGGTCCTAAAGCATAAACATGTTTATCACATAAGCATAATTCATAGACATATTCATGACATATTAAATCATAAAACATGTTCATCATATAGGCATATTTCATGGCATATTACATCATAAACATGTTCATCACATAGGCATATTTCATAAACATATTTCTTGGCATATTAAATCATAAAACATGTTCATCACATAGGCATATTTCATGGCGTATTACATCATAAACATATTCATCATATAGGCATATTTCATAAACATATTTCTTGGCATATTAAATCATAAAACATGTTCATCACATAGGCATATTTCATAAACATATTTCTTGGCATATTAAATCATAAAACATGTTCATCACATAGGCATATTTCATGGCATATTACATCATAAACATGTTCATCACATAGGCATATTTCATAAACATATTTCTTGGCATATTAAATCATAAAACATGTTCATCACATAGGCATATTAAAGTCATCCACCTAACATAACTTCATAAGGGGGTGTTTTCATGAAACCCTAACCCTAAACCCAAGGTTGGCCGAAACATATAGGGGTACAAAACTTGGATTTTGTCACCTAAATTTATTCATGTAGGCATATATCATAACATAACTTCATAAGGGTTATTTTCATGAAACCCTAACCCTAAAACCATTGGTGGCCGAAACATATAGGGCACTTATCTTGGATTGTTGACACCTAAGAATCCTACTTGAAGCATACCATCTATGAACATAACCTTAGAATCAAGTTCATGCAACCCTAACCCCAAAAGCTTGGGTTGGCCGAAACATGTAGGGCTATAATCTTTGGACTTTTGATACCTAAAGATTCCTTCTTGAAGCATACAACCTATAAAAAATTTCCCTAGTAGCATTTTCATGAATCCTAGCCCATAAACTTAGTTGGCCGAAACACATAGGGCTACAAACTTCATATTTCTTTCATGTAACCTATCCTACAAAACTAATATACTGCAGGTGAGGGAATCTTACATCCTTCGCTTGCTTTTAGTGGGTAGTTGACCTTATGGAAGCCATGAACTAGCTTCTCCTTGCTTGGATGGGGTTCGGCCAAAGGTGAAAATGGAGAGGGGGAGAGATGGTTTTCGGTGAGGAAGAAGAAGGGAAGAAGAAGTGGCCAAGTGGAAACTTCCTTCTTCTTTATAAAGGGAGGAAGAGAAGTTTCTCTTCTCTTTTCCATGCCCCTTCATTTACCCTCATCACACTTATCTACAATTTCCCCTCTTCTTCTAATGATATAATCCTATTGGGCTTCTGGTTAGTGGGTGCATCTATCGGGCTTGGCTATCTCTAGAGGATTGGGGTTCAATTCCTAGGCCTTGCATCTCTTTTAGGCTATTTTCTTTTATTTTTCGAAAAAAAACCCACATCAAGCCCATTATTGTAAAGCCAAAGACTCTCTTAAAATTGCTAGAAATTTTACGGGCGTTACATATTCTTCCTCTGATGCCTCTTCCCACGTAGCATTGAGCGCCTTCTTGAACTTCAGTGCTTTGTTTCTAATCTTCGGACATTCCGACTTGACATGTCCTAACCTGTTGCATTCATAGAACCTAATGTTAGAACTAGTTTTAGATTTACCTTCGTTGGGTTGAGTAACGGGTCATCTTCGGCTCTTGATCATGCTCCGAACTAGGTTGACTAGTTCGGTCTCCATCTCTGGATCGACCTCCGACTCGTACTCGTCTTCTTCTTCCTTCGGGGGTGGCTTACTTGCGGGCTTCTTCTTTTGACCTGCAATAAGAGCTATACCTTTCTCGGGTAATAAATTAGACTATTCGTGAAGTTCAAATTCTGAAAATAATTCATCTAACCTAATTTTTGATAACTCCTTAGAAACCTTATAGGCATCAACCATGGATGCCCACAAGGTAGTCCTAGGAAATGAATTCAAGACATAACTTATTAGGTCACAGTTTTCGACCTTTTGTCCGATGGCGTGCAAGTTGTTGACGATGTCTGTTACCCAGGCATGTAGTTGAGCCACGGTCTCATGTTTATGCATTTTTAAATTATATAATTTATTAAAGAGAAGGTCTCATTTGCATACCTTTGCTTCGTCAGTTCCTTCATGCAATTCCACTAATTTGTTCCACAAGTTCTTTGTACTGATGAAGGGGCCGACGCGATTAAGCTCCTCCTTGGACAAGCCACATTGAAGGATTTGAGTCGCCATGGCATCGACTTCAACTTGTCTTTTTGTAGCATTGATACATTGGTCATAATCCAAAGATTCACCCACTTCGTTAGTCGGAAGTGTGAATCCCGTTTGGATTATGATCCACATCTCGATTTGGGTCTTAAGGAAGCAGTCCATCCGACCCTTCCAATAACGAAAGTCATCTCCATTGTAAAACAGAAGTCGAATGATGCTAAAACCCTTGAGATGGGCCATTGATACAAAAAGTGCAAGAAAAACAAAGAAGAAACCTAGCAACGACAAAAACAAGCGGAATGTACCAAGACTCGCGTCTTGGATAAGTAGTGCGGGAGAGAATCTTAAACAAACGAAAAAGCTTGAGAACAAAATTTGAAATAAACAGAAATAAAATGAAAATAAATTTGTAAAAAAACTAGATTGGTGGTTTCACCAAATCCTAGCACCCCCGGCTTTGATACCAATTATTGGATCGATTAGAGTGCTTGAGGGGGGGGGTGAATAGCTTAAGACAAAATTCGTTCGTTCGATAAATAATGCGAGTGTGAGTAAATGCAGCGGAAAGGAAAAAGTACTCATTTGTTTTTACTTGGTTCACAGCCTTCTGCTGCTAGTCCAAGGCCCTAATGGTCCTAGGCCGGGTATGGAGGTCAAAGCACTAAAAACACTCCTCCTCGTTAGAGGTAGGAGTAAGCAAAGACAATCGATGAAAAAGCTCAAGGTAGAGGGACACTCCCCCTCTCCTTGTTATTATTAAAACATGATAAATAATGATTTATATATGACAATAAAAGAGAAAACCAACGACAAAATAAAGTAAGAAAATTAGGCACTTGTTGTCGGAGATGCGGTAGCACTTTGTCGTCGTAAGGTCTTCGTAGAAGAGTATCGTAGCAGAGGCTTTTTAGAGAGCTTTTGATGATGAAAATAGGGTGGAGAACCCCTACTTTTATAGCCTTGCAAACCCTAGATGTTCACATCTTCAACCAATGAGAGCAAGCCTCCTATCCCTTCAAAAATGGAGATAAGATTTGACTCTCCTCGAAGCTGATCCTTGATTAATAGTCGGCTGCTACCCTTACCAGTCGACTGCTGATGGATCAGTTGATTGATACAAGCCCTCAGTCGACTGATGGCAAGTTTTCGAGCTACAATGAAGAGTTAGCTTGAAAATACAGTTAATATAAGCAAATTAAATGGTCATATATCATCCGATCTCGACTTAGACCTTTCATGGGAGGTCTTGGTCGGATCGTCACCTAAGAATGTCCCCGTACATATGACACGACCTTCCTTGCGCTCACTCACACGAGCTTACCTCAACATTTACCTTGTAGCTTTTGCTTCTGGTCTTTCACCTGATACCTTCGGCTCCCTCTGAAGTCATCCTGGTGTCGCCCGACTATCATGGCTCCCTCCGAGTGTCGCTGACCTTCAGCTCTAGCTTTAGCACTTTTCTGCGCATTTGATTTAGCTCGTGAGATAACAAAATGAGCTTAACTTTGTATCGTTTGTTATAATCAAAACTCAGGTTCGACTTAGGTTCCTACTGCACCAACATGCTCCCCAAGGGTACCAATGTCTCATATCCCAATGAGATTTTATATTTCCCCTTAGTCCAAAAACATCTTGGATGCCTTCACTCTTCCTAGTGATAAGTCCCATATCACTAAATGAGAGGCAATCCTCACTTCTCCAATCTCTCCTCCTATGAGGAAAAACACATCCATCATTCCATGATGGATAACCTCCCACTAAAGGCTTGCTCCCCCTTGACTATTGCACCAACAATGTTCTTTGAGAGTCGCTAAGCCTACAGAAACACTAAACCATCAAGATTAAGGGCAAAAGTTCAAACTTGAACTTTCACACTCCTCAAAATTCGATTCTCACCCTAAACAACTCTTCTAATCCATTTCCAATGGATTTTCACCCTTCTAATGCTTTCCAAAGCATATCCTAGGGTTAGAGCAGTTAAGGTAGCCTAAAATAGCTTAAGCATGGGCAAAACAACTATGTTTACCCGAAATCAACATTTGGCAAATGACTCATCAATCAACAATGACATCTTATCGCCAACGACCGCCATATAGCGAATGATCGTTTCTACAAATGTAGAAATCCAATTTCAGAGAATGAAATTTAGAAATACATAAGTAATTATACGTAATTTGAAAAATAGTAAAACTTCATACACATAATACTTAAGTCAATCATTATGGGTGAAAAATATTTGAAAAATAAAATATCCATAAAATAGTGAAATTGATACAAAGTTCAAAAAATAAAGAAAACTTCAATGTTTTGAGCCTACTTTGTATCAACTTCATCAATGGTGACTTCTATCAAAATATAGACTACACCAAGATTTTCCAAAATGATTTTACAACCTTATATTGGACCATGATCTATGGGCTCAATGCACATGACCTGCACATTAGCTTTCCCCATGATCCATCAATGGTATAGGATGAGTTTGAGTTCATCTAGATGCAAAAACATTGCACCTTGAACATAACTCATTTTCCTAATATCTCACATATGTCTAGGGTGTATCAATACACACACATGTCAATTTGATGTGAGATGTGGGTTTTGGTTATTCCTATACTAAGGTCTCATGCATTTTCTAAGCAACACTATTTAATTCCATTATACATGAGACTTCAAATCATGTCATTTGTCATTAAATCAATTTTCATTAATCCTAAATGCATGAATGATGATTATGGTATATATTGATAGCATAAATAAAACATGTGAAAATAATCATGATGTCATGGCATAAAAATAGACCTAACATACATGACATTAAAAACTTAAATATAAGCATCATCATGACATATAATATGATTAAAAAGAAATATGTTGTCATGCATGGTATATGGCAAGCAAAGCATGGAAAATAAAGTTTAAAGGCATAAGAATACCTAGATTTTAGTATTAATATCCATTTGTTAGGATTAAGTCTATTTTACCATATACTAATCATCTCCCAAATGTAGCAAAAACCCAAAATGGCACATTATGACCTTAAAACCTAATTCGTGACAATTTGATCAATTTATCAAACTTCTTAAATGATATTGTCACATCCTAAATTCCTTTAGGATATAAATCCAAACTTATTTCCAAAGTATCCCATTACCTTGGAAATGACCTAAAGTGCCAACTTTGCTATGGTTAGGTTAACTACCCATTCATTCAAGGTTGACAAAATCTAACCCATTTAGCATGATGGGATCACGCTCCTAGGAACCCAATACCTGTTGGAGCTCCTTGGGTTTACAAGGTATTCACTAGGAATAACTTCCTTTGATACCTTCCTAATGACCCTTTTTGGTTTGGAAGCCTTGGTCAATTGGGGATTGCCTAGGTCAACTCTAGGGGTAACTCCCCTTGTAACCTTCTTAGTGGCTTCCCTAGGTTTTCTTGAAACCTTAGCCACTAGGCACACACCATGGTTAACATTAGGGATGACTTCCCTAGTAACCTTAGTTTTTCTAGACCTATGAATGGTTCCATAATCGAATGGAACACTATGGTAGGTCTCTTTGGGCTTAGGTTTGTGACCCAAACCTTTCTTACCCCTAGATGGTTTTTGTCTTCTAGACCATAGGTTTTGACTTCTAAACCCTAGACTTTGACCATTTGACCCTTGAATTTGATTTTGCATCTTCCTAAGGGTCTTCTCTAATTTCTCATGTCTCGACTTCAAGTCTTGATTTTCTAATTCTAATTTTTCCAATTTTGATTGTTTATTAATGTTTTGGGAATGGTTTCTCCTCTTAGGCATATGCCTACCCTTCTTAGGGTTAATGCCTAAATATTTTCTACCTTTCTAATTGTTGGTGAAATCGGTCCAGGTCATGATTGACCAAACTCGAGTTGGACTCAAGTAGTGTTTTGATGTTTGATAATGGTTTGGGGAGATTGTTGGTGCAATCGACTTGCATCATGATTGACCGAACTCGAGTTTGACTCGAGGGGTATTTTGATGTTTGACGATGGTTTGACCATTGTTTGACTATATGGTTGACATGGGGTTGACCATATGATGGAGAAGCCCACGTCATGGGTACTTGGCATGGAAAGTCCAAGCATGAGTCTTGGCAAGGGAAAGTCCAAACTTGAGTCTTGGCAAATGGAAAGTCCAACATGGGTTGGCATGGGAAGTCCAAGGGGTAATATTGGCGGCGTAAGGTCCAAGGGTGGAGTCTTGGCAACATAAGTCTAATGGTTGGCGGCGTAAAGTCCAAGCGGGAGTCTTGGCAGCGTAAGCCCAATGTGCCTTGGCGGTGTAGACCACGTTAGCATGCCAATAGCTGATGGAAGCACCTGAAGGATAGCATATGGATGAACAAGTTATGGATGAATTGAAGGGATGTGATAGGCGTGAGGCTGATGGAGGTGCCTAGAAGCCTTAGGTCTAGGCTAAGGGTGGTCTAGCAAGTATGAGGGCATCATACTTGGTGTTAAAACCTCATGGATGAAGGTATCAGTCGACTGATATTATTGGCAGTCGACTGATGTGAGTCAACTGGTGTTTGATTGTAGGAAATGGCATAGCAGTCAATTGCCAGCATTGGGGAAGTCGACTAATGGACTGATCAGTCGATTGATATGGTGATCAGTCGACTGATGGTCGACTTTTTGGAGATAGAAAGTTTTCGAGTTGACTATTTGGGTGTGACAATCGAGTGATGGCTAGATCAGTTGACTGATGGGCATGATGAGTCGCCTGATGGTCTATCCGTTGGAACTTATCCAACGTGGCTCGGGTCATTGTGAGATAACGGCTACAGGAGCAATCCACTGATGGTCTTGATCAGTCGACTACTAGGCAAAATCTAGCCTCAATGTAGGTTATAAAAGCAGCTCGTGGAGAAGGATTTCTCTAAATTTTCTTGAGGCGATTTGGAGGTGATTTAATGCTTCAATCTAGACCTTCAAGGCTATTCTCAAGTAACCAAAAGCATGCAATCAAAGATCTCTTGTAATGTATTTTTCTTTACTTGTATTGTATTTTATACTTGTATTTGCTTGCATTTATTGTATTACTTTGTGCAATCGCTTGTACGAGGTTTCTCCACCTCTAGCGTGTTGTCAAGAAGGAGTATTACTGATTAGTGGTATTTGTTGCATCACTAGATATAATTTGAGTTCAATCCGAGGAGTAGGAACCTTGAGGTTCTAAACCACATTACATACTTGTATATTTGTATTTGTCTTCATTTTGGTTATTGCTTTTATATACATTCCGCTACGCATAACAAGCTTTGTAGAGATGAACACGAATAAATTCTATTGACGTATGAAACGCTATTCACCCCCCCCCCCCCTCCGCCCTCTAGTGGTCATTACGGTCCCAACAATTGGTATTAGAGCGAGGCCGCTCTTCAAAGTTTAACAACAAAGGGAGCACCGCTAGAGGAACAAGATGGAATTTAAAGATAAAGTTGGATGGGACATCAACACTCCGGTCTCGTATACAATCTATGGACGAGAAGACTTCAATTCAGGGATGGGAAGGATTGAAGACTTCATCATGATGAGAAATTTCGAAGAATGGTCCATCTTAACGAAAGGATTTAATTATCCAAGAGGACCAAAGGGAGGTTTCCTCAAAATGAAGAAGTGGACCGGGGAACAACTCCAAGAATTTGAGAAAAATACAAAGGTAATAAAATTTTGGGTTGATTTAATCCCTAATGACATCTTGTGTAGCTTAGGTCAATACAAGGTTGCCAAGGAGCTTTGGCACGAGTTGACAAAATATCATGAAGATCCATCTCCGACTCAAGAAGAGGAGGAGGCCGAAGAAAAAAGCTCTTTCTCACAAGAAAGTGAGGATTAGGAGGCTGATAGGGAATCAACATCGGGATCGGAATCGGTGGAAGAAGTAGAATTGGAGAAAGCTTCCACTTCAAGGTTTGAGGGGGAGGAGACTAGGTCATCTTCAACATCGGAACCAACTCAAGAGGAACCAACTCAAACATCAAAAAAGGGGACATTGTTGGTGCAATCGGCCCAGGTCATGATTGACCAGACTCGAGTTGGACTCGAGTTGTGTTTTGATGTTTGATAATGGTTTGGGGAGATTATTGGTGGAATCGACCTGGGTCATGATTGACCAGACTCGAGTTTGACTCAAGAGGTATTTTGATGTATGATGATGGTTTGACCATTGTTTGACTATAAGGTTAACATGGGATTGACCATATGATGGAGAAATCAAAGTCATGGGTACATGGCATGGAAAGTCCAACCATGGGTCTTGGCAAGGGAAACTCCAAGCTTGAGTCTTGGGAAATGGAAAGTCGAACATGAATTGGCAAAGGAAGTCCAAGGGGTAATATTAGCAGCATAAAGTCCAAGGGTGGAGTCTTGGCAACATAAGTCCAATAGTTGGCGGCGAAAAGTCCAAGTGGAGTTTTGGAAGCATAAGTCCAATGTGCCTTGGTGGTGTAGACCATGTTAGCATGATAATAGTTGATGGAAGCACCTAAAGGCTAGCGTATAGATGGACAAGTCATGGATGACTTGGAGGGATTCGATAGGCGTGAGGTTGACGGAGGTGGCTAGAAGGCATAGGTCTAGGCTAAGGGTGTCTAGCAAGTCTGAGGGCATCATACTTAGTGTTAAAACCTCATGTATGAGGGTATCAATCAACTGATATTATGGGCAGTCGACTGATGTAAGTCGACTGGTGTTTGACAGTAGGAAATGGCCTAGCAGTCGATTGCCAGCATTGAGGCAGTTGATTGATATGGTGATCAGTCGAATGATGGTTGAGTTTTTGTAGATAGTATGTTTTCGAGTCGACTGCTAGGATATGATAGTTGTGTGAGGGATAGATCAGTCGACTGATGGGGATGATAAGTCGACTGATGGTCTATCCGATGGAACTTATCCAACATGGTTCGGGCCGTTGTGAGACAACGACTACAGGACTAGTCGACTAATGGTCTCGATCAGTTGACTGCTAGGTAAAATCTAGCCTGAATGAAGGTTATAAAAGCAGCTCATGGAGAAGAATTTGGCTAAGGTTTCATGAGACAAATTGTAGGGGATTTGCTGCTGCAATCCATACCTTAAAAGCTATTCTCAAGCAACCAAAAGCAAGCAATCAAAGATCTCTTGTAAAGTGTTTTTCTTTACTTGCATTGTATTTCATACTTGTATTTTCTTGCATTTGTTGTATTACTTTGTGTAATCTCTTGTACGAGTTTCTCCACCTCCGACTTGTTGTTGAGATGGAGTATTATTGATTTGTGGTGTTGGTTGCATCTCTAGAGCTCATTTGAGCTCAATCTGTGGAGTAGGAACCTTGAGGTTCCGAACTACGTTACATCCTTGTGTATTTATGTTAGTCTTCATTTTTGTAATTGCTATTATATACATTTCGCTACGCATAACAAGCTTTGTAGAGCCGAACACGAACAAATTCTATTGACGTACGAAATGCTATTCACCCCCCCCCCTCTAGCGGTCATTATCGTCCCAACAATTGGTATTAGAGCGAGGCAGCTCTTTAAGGTTTAACAACTAAGGGAGCACCGCTAGAATAACAAGATGGAATTTGAAGAAAAAGTTGGATGGGACATTAAAACTCTGATTTCATATGCAATCTATGGACGAGAAGGCTTTAATTCAAGGAAGGGAAGGATTGAAGACTTCATCATGATGAGGAATTTTGAAGAATGGTCCATCTTGATGAGAGGATTTAATTATCCAAGAGGGCCAAAGGGAGGTTTCCTCAAAATGAAAAAGTGGACCGGGGAACAACTCCAAGAATTTGAGAAAAATACAAAGGAAATAAAATTCTTGGTTGATTTAATCCCTAATGACATCTTGTGTAGCACAGGTGAATACAAGATTGCCAAGGAGCTTTGGAGCGAGTTGACAAAATATCAAGAAGATCCATCTCTGACTCAAGAAGAAGAGGGGGCCAAAGAAGAAAGCTCTTCCTCACAAGAGAGTTAGGATTCGGAGGCAGATAGGGAATCAACATCCGGATTGGAATCAGTGGAAGAAGTAGAATTGGAGAAAGCTTCCACTTCAAGGTTTGAGGGAGAGCATACTAGGTCATCTTCAACACCGGAACCAACTCAAGAGGAACCATCTACCTCTGGTGAAGGAGAGGAGGAAGTTTAAAATTCCACCACCACCTTAGGTAACTCAAAAACATGCTTTAGTAATAAGAATCATATAATATGTTTTGAGTGTAGGGAAGTCGGACACTATAAGAGCAAGTGCCCTAAGAAGGTCAAGAAGACTCAACCGGCGCCAAAAGTTCAATCTAAAACCAATGAAGCCGAAGCCCTAATTAGGAAGAGCAAGGAGCTTGTCATTTACTTCAAATATCCTCAAAAGGGGAATTATAGAAGCCAAATGCCCTATGGGAGAAAAGAAGACTGAAGAGGAAGCATCACATGTAGGGGGAGCTAAGGCAACCCCCAAGGTAACATTTAAGTATGCTTCTACTTCAATTAATAGTCAAAAGCATGCTAGAAGTAATCTTGATATTTATCATAAAGAGCATTTTAGAAATAGTAAACTTTATTTCTTATGTGCAAAGTCTTGTCATTTTAGGAATAAAAAGAAATTTTGCACTTATGTCCCTAAAAAAAAGTTTACCTAAGGCAAGCATTAGGAAAATAGAAGACCATCTAGGTTTTAATCCAAAGAATTCTAGACATATGCCTAGGAAGGGAAAAAATGATCAAATAAACAATGGACCCACCAAATTAGAGAAATTAGAGTTAGAAAATGAAGTCTTGATAAAATGGAAAAGACCCTTGAAAAGATGCAACATCAAATTAAAGGGTCAAATTGTCAAAATCTAGGGTTTAGGAGTCAATGTCAAAGGCCTAGGAAATAAGAACCCTCAAGGGGCATGGAAGGTTTGGGTCAAAAACCTAATCCCAAGAAGACTTATCATAATATTCTATTCGATTATGGAACTAAACCTAGGTCTAGGAAGGTCATGGTTGTTAGTGATCTTTGGAAGGCTATAGGGGGGTGAATAGCCTATTTTCGAATTCTACAAGAAATATTAGCGGAAGCAAAATACTAAACAAAATTAAGAAGCTAAATACAAATGCTAACACGAAGGCTTTTACATGGTTCGGAGATAATGCTCCTTCTCCATGGTGATCCTTAAGGTGGATCAACACTAGTAATTCCACTAAGAAGCTTTTCATACAACACCCTCCTCTTCTTACAAAAGATGAAGATGAAGATTAGAGAGGTGGGGAATGAAAATCACTTTGAATGCTTAGGAAAAATGTGGGAGCTTGAGAGTATGGTTGGAATGTAAGCACTAGCCCACTCAAGCACACCAAACCCTCATTGTATAGAGAGAGGGATGTTTTTCGCGTTGAGCCTCGATCAGTCGACTCATGTACAACATCAGTCGACTGCCGTCGCAGCCAATGGCTTCTGACGAGGTGAAATCGCGGGGATACGTAGCCGTCATTTCCAATGGTAGCCTGATCAGTCGACTGATCACTTCATCAGTTGACTGATGAAGCGATCACTCGAGTGTTCCCCGCGAGGAGTCGAGTGAGACTCCATTCTGTGCCAGATGTCGACTTTATCAGTTGACTGCCAGTATTGGCAATCGATTGCTCGTCATGTTTTCAGCTTGACTCAATCGAGCACCTTATCAGTCGACTGCTACATCATATCAGTTGACTGATACTCATCAAGTATGAGTAATTCATACTTGAATTGACTCCCTAGACCTAGACTTAACCTTCTAGCTCTTCCTTTAGCCTTGCGCCTCCAGGATCCCTCAGAGTCTGCGACTTGTTCATCATTTGCGCTTGCTTCCAAGAGCTTCCTTCGGTTTCGTCATGTCTTGGGTTTCTCTTTGCCAAAGTACGCTTGGACTTTATGCCACCAAGACTACATACTTGGACTTACACTGCCAAAACTTTCCTTTGGACTTCCTTTGCCAAGGATCGCTTGGACTTTATGCCGCCAAGACTACATGCTTGGACTTACGCTGCCAAGACCTTTCCTTGGATTTCTCTTGCCAAGATCATACTTGGACTTTTCTTTTACTAAGTCTTCATACTTGTATTTTCTTGTCACTTAAAAATGTTCACAATTAGATCACAAAGCATTTCCTAACTTAGATGATTATTCAAACATCAAAACATATAAATGCTTGGGGCATTTTTGCACCAACAATCTCCCCTTTTTGATGTTTGGTAATCATTTAAGTTAGGTCTTTGCACATAATCATATTTTCAATATGAATTCTAACTTAAACATTCCTTCTCCCTCTTTGACATACATCAAAAAGAGAAGGATTCATGCAAAAATAAGTTTCATGAAAGAATTGAATTTGTTATAACTTGAACTAAGGTATAAGATCGATATGAGGCTCCCCCTTAATCCAAGACATGGTTCATGATGTGTGAATAACATGTGGATAAAAGCATAAGAAAAGATAGAGAGTTAAGTCCCAACTTTCCATCAACAATATAAATTTAGGGGATGAAAAGATTTATATTATGAAGCTCCCCATAAAACATTGCATCAAACAATCCTAAAACTTCTTTTTACTAATGATTATCATACCATAGTTTTTAGGACACTTAAGAGCACACTCAAGACCAAGAAATAAGGCTGAATTATAGAAAAAACATGGGTATCAGTCGACTAAATTTTGATTCAGTTGATTGCCACACCCGAAAGCCCTTTTTCAGGTTTTTCAGCCCAACTTCATAAATGTACCAAAAATTCAAGAAACATCGAAAAACCATGAAATTTTGTGTACACATTTCTGAAATCATTTTCTATAAAGGAAAAATAATTTAAAAAATATATAGTTTCCAAATTTCGAAAATGATACAATTTTGAAACCTAGCAAAAGCTTTAAGTATTTATCAAACTTTGTATCACTTTTGCTTAGCAATTGAAAACTGTTTTTCAAAATATGACAAGCATAGTTTAAATTATATTTTATTTGACATTTCCAATCATATCCTTGGAGCTTTATGCACATCAATTGTGCATAAGCCTTCCCAATGATTGGTCCAATGAAGCATTAATGTCTCTAGATGACACTTTGGTTCATAGTAATGCATCATAACAAGCTTGATGAACCAAGTACATCTTCCTAACATCTCACATGTTGTCTAAGTGGCTCAATACAAAAATTATGGTTTCTTATGTGTTTTGTGAGATGCTTCGAGGTATAAGTCCTAGAATTTCTATGGGATCATGAAAACCTAGACCTCTATTATACTAAGCACATCCCAAGTTCTCTCCTTAGTGATGAATATTCCTCTTCAGTGAGAGCCTTGGTGAATATGTCGGCTAAGTTAGACTTAGATTCTATGTAATTAAGTTCAATGTCCCCCTTAGCCACATGATCTCTAATGAAGTAATGTTTCACTTAAATGTACTTAGTCCTAGAGTGATGTACCGGATTTTTGGTCAAATTTATGATACTCACATTATCACAATAAACTTTTACATTGGAGTAGTGTAGCTCATAATCCTCTAATGTGTGTCTCATCCAAAGTAATTGAGCCACACAACCACCCATAGCCACATATTCGGCCTCGGTGGTTGACAAAGCAACACAAGGTTGCTTTCTACTACTCTAACTTACTAGGGAGGATCCAAGAAATTGGCATCCACCACTAGTACTCTTCCAATCCAACTTGCAACCCGCATAGTCGGAATCGGTGTACCCAATTAAATCAAAAGATTTTATCCTAGGTTACCAAAGTCCTACGTTTATTGTGCCCTTGATATACGTTAAGATTCTCTTAACGACCACTACATGAGACTCTTTGGCACATGATTGGTATCTTGCAAACATACCTACCGCAAATAATATATCGGGTCTACTAGCGGTTAGGTACAAAAGGCTACCAATCATACTCCTATAGAGTTTAAGGTCAATTTGTTTTCCTTCATGATCATTATCTATTTTTGTATTAGTTGCCATTGGGGTTGAAACTACCTTAGCATTTTCCAAACCATATTTCTTAATCATTCCTTAGCATATTTGGTTTGGTATACATAAATTCCTTCATTTGTTTGTTTGACTTGTAGAACTAGGAAGAAATTTAGTTCTCCAACTAAACTCATCTCAAACTCATTCTCCATATTTTTGATGAAGTCTTGAAGGAGCTCATCATTTGTTGACCCAAAGATAATGTCATCTACATATACTTGGGCTACAAAGATGTCCTTAGACTTTGATTTAATGAAGAGAGTTTGGTCTACTTGACCCCTTCTAAACCCCTTAGAGACCAAGAAAGATGACAATCTTTCATACCTAGCCTGGGGAGCTTGTTTCAATAGGCTTGTTTCAAACCGTATAAAGCCTTTTTAAGCTTGAATACATGGTTTGGATAGTCTATGCTTTCAAACACAAGAGGTTGTTCTATATATACTTCCTCCTTAATGAACCCATTTAGGAATGCCAACTTTATATTCATTTGATGGAGTTTAAAGCCCATGTAAGAGGCATATCCTAGTAGGATTCTAATCGACTCTAACATAGCAACCGGGGCATATGTTTCATCATAATCAAGTCCTTCAACTTGATTGAAGCCCCTTGCAACTAACCTTGCTTTATTCCTAGTTATATTGCCTTGATCATCTAGTTTGTTCCTAAAAAACCATCTTGTAGTAATGATGGTACTATCATTAGGTCTTGGAACTAACTCCCATACTTGACTCCTTTCAAATTGAGTCAATTCATCTTGCATTGCTAAGATCCAATCTGGATCAAGTAATGCATCATTGATTGTTTTGGGCTCAATTTGGGAGATGAGTGTTATATGACTAGAGGGAGCTCTATGAAATGACCTAGTCTTAATACCTTGAGATAATTCACCTACGACATGATCTAGAGGGTGATTTTGATGAACTCTTAATGTTCTAAGAGGTGTATTAAATTGATTTTGATCATGATTATCTTCAACCCTCCTTTCATCATCAGAATCACCTCTTACTCCCCCTTAATCATTACCCCCTAAAGTTAAATCTTGAAATTTTTGGGTAATTTCTTGATTTTTGTCATTGATATCATTATCAATGGGGGATTTCCTAGGGTAAGTATTTGAGGTTTCATCAAATTGGATATTTGAAGATTCCTCAACCTTTTGAGTTCTTTTATTATAAACTTTATACCTTGCAATAGTGGATGATTATCCAACTAGGATTCCCTCATCCGCTTTGGATTCAAATTTATCGAGGTTGTCTTTGGTTTTTAAAATGTAGACTTTGCATCCAAAGACTTTGAAATAGTGAATTATTGGAATTGTACTATTCCATAATTCAAATAGGGGTTTTTCCTAAAAGCCTATGAATTAAAACCCTATTTTGGATATAGCAAGCGGTATTGACCGCTTTCGCCCGCAAGTAGCTAGGTAGAGAATATGCATTAAGCATAGTCCTAGCAGCTTCTTGTAGGGCACAATTTTTCCTTTCCACCACCCCATTTTATTGGGGTGTTCTAGGACATGAAAATTCATGCATGTACCCTTGTTCTAGGCAAAATTTTGAGAAGTTAGAGTTCTCAAACTCTCCACCATGATCACTACAGATCCGGTTGATTTTGAGATTCTTTTCATTCTCTACTCTTTTGCTAAAACCTATGATTATTCCTAGGGTTTCATCCTTATGTTTCATGAAGAATATCCAAGTAAATCTAGAAAAATCATCTACTATAACTAGACAATATTTACTACCAATCATGGAGGGAGTACTATGACAATCAAATAAATCAACATGCAAGAGTTCTAAAGGTAAAACGGTACTAAGTAATGTTTTACCTTTGTGTGATGATCTTGATTGCTTTCCTTCTTGGCATGCATCACACATTTTGTCCTTAAGATACTTGACTTTTGGCAACCCCTTGACTAGCTTCATCTTGGCTATTTTGGCAATGTTTTTCATGTTGATCTGCCCTAGCCTCCTATGCCATAGCCAACTCTCTTCTTCTTTTGCAATAAGACACTTAGTAGAAGCGTTAGTAGCATAGGATAAATCAACATAGTATATATTTGATTTCCTAAAATCTACTAACATGCACTCATTTTGATTTTTTTTGTCTTATTAAGCATTTAGAAGAATCAAATTGAACATCAAAATTGGCATCACATATTTGACTTACACTAAGCAAATTAAATTTCATATTTTTGACTAACAATACTTTGTGAATTGCAAGGTTTAGGGATACCTCAATTGTCCCTTTTCCTAGGATCTTAAGTTTACCACTATTTTCAAAAGACACCTTCCCTTTGCTAATGTGGTTGATTGTTGAGAATTTGCTCTCATCACTAGTCATGTATTTTGAGCAACCACTATCAACAATCCATATGCTTAATCCTTCTACCTATACAACATGAAAAATACAAGTCTTAGGCACCCAAATTTTAGGTTCGGTAGCATCAATTAAAAATTTATTAGGGACCAAAGCCTTTCTAACCTTGCTCCTAATGGTTGATTTTCTGCTACCAAGGGATGTAAAGGCTACTTCCTTCTCCTTAGGCCTATATCCTATTCTGACCTTGTTGTAAATAACCCTTTGATCCTTAATTATCATATATAGGTATTTAGAGCCATTTGTAAATTTTTCTAAGCATGCTCTTAGTTCACCTATTTCTTTTCTAAGTTCATCATTTTCATTCCTAAATGAACATGCATCATCAAAAGAAATTTCTACATTCTTAATTGATTTAATTTCTACTTTTAAATTCTTAATCCTAGATTTTGATTTATTTAGTGCATTTTGAAGACATGCAATAGTTTTATATAGTAATTCTATTATAGGGGAGTCCTTTACCTCATCGTCACTAGATGATGATTCATCGCTTCAGGAGGAGGATGACTCTTCACTTGAGCTATCCTCCAAGGCCATGAGTGCCATGTTTCTTGTGACATGGCAAAGTTCTTCATCATCGAAGGAATCTTCTATGCTTTGTGTATCCCAAGTTTGGGCTATCATGGCCTCCTTCTTCTTCTTTTTCTTCTTGTCCTCCTTCTTCTTTTCTTTTTCCTCCTTTTTCTTTAGTTCCGAACAATTTGGCTTGATATGACCCTTTTTGTTTCAACCATAGCAAGTAACGTTAGAAGTAGGAATTGAACTAGTAGAATTTTTATCTTTGGAGGATTGGAACAACCTCCTCACATCCTTCTTGGTGAGTTTCCTTGACCTCCCACCAAACTTCTTTACATAATGAGCCACCTCACTTGCCGATAGCTCTTCATCACTACTAGATGACTCCTCCTCAGATTCGGATGAGGAAGAGACTTCTTTCTTCTCCTTTTTCTTGTCCTTTTTTCCTACAAAAAGAGCTACACCTTTCTCCTTTGATGAAGTGTTAGCTTGCTCGTGCAACTCAAATTCACAAAAGAGTTCATCTAATTTAACCAAAGAAAGATCCCTAGACACCTTATAAGCATCTACCATTGATGCCCATAAGGTTGTTCTAGGGAAGGCTTGGAGAATATACCTCACAAGGTCTCAGTTTTTGACCTTCTCACCTATCACATGTAGTCCGTTGACTACCTCCATGAAGCGACCGTGCATTTGGCTCACAGTCTCATTGGTCTTCATTGTGAAGCATTGGAGTTGGCCTATCAAGAGGTCCCTCTTGGCTCTCCACATCTCCTTTGATGCTTCATTCAATTCGATAAGCTTCTCCCAAAGCTTTTTAGTGGAGTTGAAGGGACCGACTTTGGACAATTGCTCCATCAATAGACCACATTGGAGTGTGGTCGTTGTCTTTGCATTTGCCTGCACCTTCTTTGCCATCTCTTTTGTCCAATCCTTTGTTGATATTGTTGGCAATGTGCTAATCCTCGGAATGCTCATCGGCTCCCATGTCCCCGGATTAAAATTTTCACTAATGAAAAACTAATCCGGATGGGATGAGTTTCCTAAGCACAACCAATTCGTCGTCGTGCCAACGACTCGAGCAATCGTTTGAACAAACTAGTTGTTCAAGCAACCAAACTCTTCTAGTCGATTAGCCGCGGAAGAGACGACGGACGGATCGCCGGTTTTTGTGTTTCTTATTCGGGGTCCATGATTATACAAATACATACAAATGTAAACTAGTATAATCAACATATACTAACATAAAGAACATAAGCAAGCATATCAATAAGAACATGCAAAGAACAATAATAAAAGTTATAAAACTTTTATACCTCTTGATCTTCTATCGTATGTCCTAACCTCCTTGTAGACTTCGTGTGGGCGAAGATCCTCCACAAGTTGAAGCTTCCTAGATCTTCTTCAATCCAAAGAAAGAAGAACTCTCTTTCCCTTCTTGCTTGAGCCAACCACCAATCCATAAAAGGATTGATGCCGTCGGCCCCAAGAATAGAGAGAACATAATGGAAACAACCAAGGTACCGAACTAAGGACAAACCCTTGTTTTGGTGCCGCCGACCAAGATGGAGTGAAGAGGATAAAGGGAATATGTTGGGCGCCAGCCACGGTGGAGGGAATAGAGGAAGGAGCCGACCACAACCTAGGAAGAGGAAGAGCTCCTCTCCTATAGTTGCCGCCCACCTTCCTTGCATACCCTAGCCGCCCAACCATAGGAGCCAAACCCTAATTAGGGTTTCCTCCTTAGGTCTTCTTGCCGCCCAACCAAGGTGGAAGGAGGAGATCTAAACCGGCCACCTTTCCTAGGAAGAAGAAGAACTCTTCCACAAGATGCCGCTTACCCTCCTTCCAAACCTTGGCCGCCCAACCCTAAAGGAGCCAAACCCTAACTAGGGTTTCCTCCTTAGGGTTACTTGCCGCCCAAGCCATCCAACTCCATCAACTATGCGCCGGCCATGGAAGAGGGGATAGAAGAATAGAATGTGGACCAACCAAGGTAGAAGGGTAGAAGGAAGGGACCGGCCATGCCTTAGGAAGAAGAAGAAACTCTTCTTCCACTTGTTCCCGCCCCATACCTTTCTCCCAAACCCTAGCCGCCCAAAAGATTCTAAACCAACTAGGGCTCCTAGCCTCCAAAGGAAGCAAACCCTAATCCCCTAAACCATCCATGATCAATTTTCTCTTGCCACCCACTTTAAGCCTATATATATATAGAGTTAGGTTTAGGCCTTGGTTTAATCTCCACCGTCGGTTCTAGGGTTTTAATCCCAACCGTCGGATCTAGAGATTTAATCTCAACCATCGGTTCTAGGGTTTTAATCCTAACCATCGGATCTAGAAATTTAATCTCACCCGTCGGTTCTAGGGTTTTAATCCCAACCGTCGGATCTAGAGATTTAATCTCCACCGTCGGTTCTAGGGATTTAATCCCAACCGTTGGATCTAGAGATTTGTTTTCCATCATTTGATCTATACTTCATGAGGTTTATATTAGGCTACGATAGGGACCATGAGGAGGAGTTGGGTCTTGGCCACCCGATGGATCGGAACCACACAAACTTGATCCATCAATGATGTTCCATTCCACTAGAGGATCATCATCGAACTACCTCACCAACCCTCATAAATTAATATGGGCTCCATATATTATTTGTACATCTATCTCCCCGTGTTTAAGATATCGAATGTCGGTCAATTAATTGATTTGCTGATCATCAATTAATTAACATCTAACTCCTCGAGTAGTACCACTCAACCTTATCATCATGTTGACTAAGTCAACCTGCAGGGTTTACATGATGAACCTTATGAGCTCCTCAAGGGGACATCATCAACCTAATACATAGGACATGGATTCCTCCTATAATCAACGGCACACCATGTAAATAATATCATTTCTCAACTTACCGGGCATATTGATTTAATCCATAGAAATCTCACCCTTAGGTAAATCAAAGAAATAAATACTAAGTACATGTGCCCGTTATTATATCGGGATTAAGAGCATGTACAACATAATATCCGAGGTCCGATTCAATTATGTAGTCAGCAACAAATTGAATCACCTCTATGTTGGTCCTGCTCAATACACCGAATTGTACTAGTGTAACTTTATGTTCAAGAAAAAACAATACCAAGCTACACTACAACCATGCCAATGGTTTGTCCAAAACCATCTTGGTTGTGAGCCTCTACTTATACTCTACAAGGGACTGATAACATGATCTTCTGTGCCACACCCAAGCACCATGTTATCTACAATCTAAAGTATTAGACAATATGCACATATATAAATATAAAGTGCAAACAATGATCATGTGATTCTTATTTCAAAATAAAATGTTCATACCAAAGAGCTAGGCTTTCAGTATACATCCCAACAATCTCTCACTTATACTAAAAGACTATGCTGTCATCATACTACCATACATCTGATTCCCCTTCCCTCCACATGCCTATCAAAGCTCTCGCTAGAAAGGCCTTAGTGAAAGGGTCTACCAGGTCATCCTTTGATGCAATCTAGGCGACAGCAACTTCTACCTCCTTTACGATTTCTCGTATCAGGTGGTACTTGCACTCTATGTGTTTACTAGCCTTATGGGGTCGTGGTTCCTTCGAGTTTCCAACTGCACCATTATTATCACAATAAATTGTGATAGTTCTGGGCAAACCAGGAATCACATCCAAGTCCATCAGAAAGTTCCTGAGCCACACAACTTCTTTGGCCGCCTGGGGGCTGCCACATACCCAGCTTCCATGGTAGAGTCCACCACGCATTTCTACTTGACACTCTTCCATACTATGGCTCCACCTCCAAAAGTAAACACAAAACCTGAGGTAGACTTACTGTTATCCCTATCTGATTGGAAATCGTAATCCATGCAACCCACAGGGAGTAATTGGTCTGCCCGGTAAACTTGCATATAATCCCTAGTCCTTCTCATGCACTACAATATATGCTTTTACCGCAGTCCAATGTCCCTGTCCTGGATTACTCTGATATATGCTAACCATGCCCACGGCAAAGCAGATATCTTGTCTCGTACATAGCATACATGAGGCTTCCTACTGCCAAAGCATAAGGAACCACCTTCAGCTCCATTATCACCTCAGATGATCTAGGACACATCTCCTTAGATAAAGGAATTCCATACCTGAAAGGTAGAAAACCCTTCTTGGAGTTCTGCATGCTAAAACGATCCAAAATCATGTCTATGTATGAAGCTTGGGATAAGCACAACAACCTTGATCCCAAGGTTGTGACCCACTAATCCCAAGTCCTTCAAAAGTGTTTGGACAACCATACCCTTACGTCTGATAACACTCTGATATTGTTGCCAACTACCAAAATATTATCTCGTATAGTACAAGAAATACCACTACGTTTCCGTCACATCTCTTGTATACACAAGACTCATCTGGTCTTTGAATAAATCCATAAGTCTAGATTTACCTCATCAAAGTGGATGTTCCAAGACCTCAAAGCTTGCTTCAATCCAAAAATGGACCGATTAAGCTTACATACAAGATGCTCTTTGTCCTTAGCAATGAATCCCTCTGGTTGCTTCATATAGATGGATTCCTCAAGACTTCCACTAAGGAAAGCTGTCTTGACATCCATCTATCACACCTCATAATCCATATGAGATGCTATGCATGAGAGCTTTCAGACCTGACTTGAATCTATAGATTCAATCTCAGTATTCATTGCACTTTGCCAAGATACTGCATCTTTATCTTGGATTGCCTCGTCATATGTCCAGGGATCAGGTTCATGTTCGCCAGGGACCAAATCAGAAGATTCTCCCAAGAACATGAATCTCTCAGGCTGTCTAACAACCCTCCCACTACGACGAGGTATCACCTGTGTATCTTCTGTGACACGCGGTGCAGTGACATGTGGTATATCCTCTTGTACCGGTGGTATTGAAGTCGGGACTTCCCCTGTCAAATCCTCAAGAATAATCCTACTCGTGGGCTTGTGGTTCATCACATAGTCCTCCTCTAGAAATCTGGCATTCGTACTAACGATCACCCTCTGATCTCTAGGACTATAAAACAAACCACCTTCGTTCCCCTAGGATAGCCAACAAACAAGCTCACTTCTGTACGAGGTTCCAACTTACCAGCATCAGCCTTCAGCTCATGTGCTGGACTCCCCATATCTGAAGATGTCTTAGACTAGGCTTCCGCCCAGTCCACAACTCTGTGGGAGTAGAAGGCATTGATTTAGATGGAACCAAGTTCAGAATGTACACCGCCGTATATAGAGCATATCCCCAGAACGAATCTAGCAAGTCAAAATAACTCATCATCGATCTAACCATCTCCATAAGAGTCTTTTTCCTTCGCTCCGCTACACCATTCTGCTGGGGTGTGCCAGGTGCAGATAATTGGGATTGAATCCCAACCTCTGATAAGTAATTCCTAAACTCTCCCAAGAGGTATTCACCACTACGATCAAATCGTAGTGTCATCTTGAATAATTGTCTATGAAAAAGATGAAATATTCAAAACCACCTCTTGCCTAGATAGTCATAGGACCACACAAATCAGAATGAACCATTTCTAACACACCTTTGGCTCTATACCCCTTGGCCTTAAAAGGGCCTCTTGGTCATCTTACCCTCCAAGCAAGATTCGTAGGTTGGGAGATCCTCCACCACTAATGAACCCAAAGGTCCATCAGCTATCAACCTTCGAATTCTGCTTAGGTTAATGTGACCAAGCCTAAGAAGCCAAAGATATGTTTGGTTCATCTTCGAAGGTTCTTTTCTCTTATTTGAATTAGAAGATGAGTTATTAACTTCAATTTGCATCGTGGGAGGTTTTGGTTCAAATTTCCTTTCAATGTACCTGAATAGATATTCTCCCTATTCCTTTTTATAACAACTCTGTCATTAAAAGAAATAGAATATCCATCCATAATAATTTAGAAACTGAAACTAAATTCTTTCTAAATAAAGGTACATAAAGGAAATTTTCCAGAACCAAAGTTTTATTATTTTCAAGAGATAAATAAAACTTCTCCCACTGCAATAGCCGTCATCTGCATGATATTGCCCAAGTAAATGGTAATATCCCCTTTAGCTAGTCGTCGGGTTTCCTGGAACCCCTGGAAAGTGTTGCAGACATTATTAGTGGCTCTCGTATCTACACACCAGGTGTCGGTAGATAATGCCTCTAACCATGTTTCAACGACTGGACCAAAGGATATACCTTTGTTCTTCTTTGGATTGGGACAGTCTTTCTTCCAATGTCCATCCTGCTAGTAAGTGAAGTACTTGCCTTTCGTCTTCTTCACTCTTCCCTGAGATCCTCCCACCACATTTGCTCCACCTTGTTTCTCCTTCTTCTTTCCTTTCGGCTTAGAAGTAGAAACCTTTTTGAGCAACCATGGCTTGAGGATACTCTTCGAAGAGTGCATACATGTACTTCCTAGCAGATAAGACAATATTTGGATTCTTTTCCAATCAATATTATTAGGGTACAGTAAGTTTATTTCCTTTAGTATCACAATAAGTGGACTGAAAGTCATTTTGAAAATCCTAAGAATCACATAGATCATTACTTTAGATTTCAAATATTATTGATTCCTCAAAACAATAAAATTCCGAAATCAACCAACACCTCAAAACACCGAGAATATCGCATGCCACGCAGTGTGGACGTATACGAATTCTACATTTGTAAGAGGAGGTTTTACCCATTAATTTTATTATCTTGTCAACCTTACTTTTTGACAAATAAAATTAATAGTTGGTTCCTCTTTGGCCCTACAAATAAAAGCAGTGACTCCGATGGGGAGGATACTTTATATTTGCATCTAAGTGTGCACCATTACACGATACTAAGGGAATTATTTCGGATTATGTGCCTTACTGCTGTGGAAGTACACATGGTCTTAGATAATTTTCTATAACCATTATTTGACCTAGTGATCCCCCAATAAACTCATCCGCAGGGAGGAAGGCACTCAGAGCCGACACGCAAGTTTGTTGCATCACACATCAAATTGTAATGGAGGCCGCGGGAATTAATTAAAATATCCCTCTCCCACTTAGTAAATTGAAAATGAGGAATTTTCAAGCACACACAACATGCATATAAAACAAATCAGCAATAAATATGGAAAAAATAGAATTTTTCCAACTATTATGGCATTGTTCTCCAATATGCGTCCCGTCGTGTCGCCACCTCGTCCGCTCCTCCTACGCCATGTACGAGCCAACCAGAGATCCGAGCCGAGAATAAAACCTATTTTATTTTACATCCATCGATCCTTTACTCCACGAGGGAGTGTACATGAAATCTAGATCGAAAGTAAAATAAAATAAAGAGTGGCTAAACAATGTCGTATTCAATTACAAAAATTAAATACTAATTTAGCCTCATCAACCCCGAGGATTCAAATAATATACAATCACACACACATGCAATCACATACACACATATATAGCCATAATAGTTGGATCTTATGTCTGCAACCAAAAAGTTAGCCTACGTACATCCTACTATTATCCGGCATACACAATATATGATAAGTGCGTGAAAGTAACCGAATCCAAAACACACAAAACCGGAAACCGTGGCTCTAATACCAATTGTTGACAATGTGCTAATCCTCGGAATGCTCATCGGCTCCCATGTCCCCGGATTAAAATTTTCACTAATGAAAAACTAATCTGAATGGGATGAGTTTCCTAAGCACAACCAATTCGTCGTCGTGCCAACGACTCGAGCAATCGCTTGAACAAACTAGTTGTTCAAGCAACCAAACTCTTATAGTCGATTAGCCGCGTAAGAGACGACGGATGGATCGCCGGTTTTTGTGTTTCTTATTCAGGGTCCATGATTATACAAATACATACAAATGTAAACTAGTATAATCAAAATATACTAACATAAAGAACATAAGCTAGCATATCAATAAGAACATGAAAAGAACAATAATAAAAGTTATAAAACTTTAATACCTCTTGATCTTCTATCGTATGTCCTAACATCCTTGTAGACTTCGTGTGGGCGAAGATCCTCCACAAGTTGAAGCTTCCCAGATCTTCTTCAATCAAAAGAAAGAAGAACTCTCTTTCCCTTCTTGCTTGAGCCAACCACCAATCCACAAAAGGATTGATGCCGCCGGCCCCAAGAATAGAGAGGACATAATGGAAACAACCAAGGTACCGAACTAGGGACAAACCCTTGTTTTGGTGCCGCCGGCCAAGATGGAGTGAAGAGGATAAAGGGAATATGTTGGGCGCCGGCCACGGTGGAGGGAATAGAGGAAGGAGCCGGCCACAACCTAGGAAGAGGAAGAGCTCCTCTCCTATAGTTGCCGCCCACCTTCCTTGCATACCCTAGGCGCCCAACCATAGGAGCCAAACCCTAATTAGGGTTTCCTCCTTATGTCTTCTTGCCGCCCAACCAAGGTGGAATGAGGAGATCTAAACCGGCCACCTTTCCTAGGAAGAATAAGAACTCTTCCACAAGATGTCGCTTACCCTCCTTCCAAACCTTGGCCGCCCAACCCTAAAGGAGCTAAACCCTAACTAGGGTTTCCTCCTTAGGGTTGCTTGCCGCCCAAGCCATCCAACTCCATCAACTATGCGCCGGCCATGGAAGAGGGGATAGAAGAATAGAATGTGGACCAACCAAGGTAGAAGGGTAGAAGGAAGGGACCGACCATGCCTAGGAAGAAGAAGAAACTCTTCTTCCACTTGTTGCCGCCCCGTACCTTTCTCCCAAACCCTAGCCGCCCAAAAGATTCTAAACCAACTAGGGTTCCTAGCCTCCAAAGGAAGCAAACCCTAATCCCCTAAACCATCCATGATCAATTTTCTCTTGCCGCCCACTTTAAGCCTATATATATATAGAGTTAGGTTTAGGCCTTTGTTTAATCTCCACCGTCGGTTCTAGGGTTTTAATCCCAACCGTCGGATATAGAGATTTAATCTCAACCATCGGTTCTAGGGTTTTAATCCTAACCATCGGATCTAGAGATTTAATCTCACCCGTCGGTTCTAGGGTTTTAATCTCAACCGTCGGATCTAGAGATTTAATCTCCACCGTCGGTTCTAGGGATTTAATCCCAACCGTTGGATCTAGAGATTTGTTTTCCATCATTTGATCTATACTTCATGAGGTTTATATTAGGCTACGATAGGGACCATGAGGAGGAGTTGGGTCTTGGCCACCCGATGGATCGGAACCACACAAACTTGATCCATCAATGATGTTCCATTCCACTAGAGGATCATCATCGAACTACCTCACCAACCCCCATAAATTAATATGGGCTCCATATATTATTTGTACATCCATCTCCCCGTGTTTAAGATATCGAATGTCCGTCAATTAATTGATTTGCTGATCATCAATTAATTAACATCTAACTCCTCGAGTAGTACCACTCAACCTTATCATCATATTGACTAAGTCAACCTGCACGGTTTACATGATGAACCTCATGAGCTCCTCAAGGGGACATCATCAACCTAATACATAGGATACGGATTCCTCCTATAATCAACGACACACCATGTAAATAATATCATTTCCCAACTTACCGGGCATATTGATTTAATCCATAGAAATCTCACCCTCTGGTAAATCAAAGAAATAAATACTAAGTACATGTGTCCATTATTATATCGGGATTAAGAGCATGTACAACATAATATCCGAGGTCCGATTCAATTATGTAGTCAGCAACAAATTGAATCACCTCTATGTCGGTCCTGCTCAATACACCTAAGTGTACTAGTGTAACTTTATGTTCAAGAAAAAACAATACAAAGCTACACTACAACCTGTTAGTAATATATGAGAGATGTCTTAAGGCAATCGCCTTATGTATGAACCATTTATATGATAAATGAAGATTCACTATTTGAGTATACATGTTTAATGTATTTGATTGGATCTTAAACTCATTTACCGAATGTCCACGATACGATTCACAGCATGAGAGAATTTGTGATTAGATCACAACTAGTGAGTATCTCTACATGTGTAATTGTGATGTATCGGAATTATCCCTAGTCGATGAATTGATGGATTTGGACACCATCAATTCTGTCGAGACTAGCACGAGGTATACTCCTTGGTGTATCCAAGCAGCTGATTCTCACTGGCTGGAGACATTGTGATGTCCGGAGTTAATCGTGGATGCTAGTTATGGTAACTAGTTCATTGGAGTGACCAGCCGTAAGACTTCATATGGTTCTCTACATATATAAATATGTCAATGAAGTTCTTACTGTGGCTTAAGTGCGATGTTCCTTTGACTTGCGGTATTCAAGTCATCTTGATCATGGAGACTTATGCTTTGACATCTTAAGCAAACATCTCTAAGGAGATGTGGACCCGGGATGATTGGGTATAAGTCGAAGTGATCGAAGGTGTTTGAATAGCCTATAAAGGATTCACCACTCCTTGCGAGGAGATGTATACCCATGGCCTCTCGTCCGATTGTTACTAAAGTCTTTGGCCAAAGCATTACATGTTTAGAGTAAAGTACTCTTCGATACATGTGGAGTAACTAGAATCCGTAGGACGAGGAAATGATACTTGGGCTAGGTGTGACGTAGTCAGCCTAGTGGGGACTGACACAATAGACCATGTCCTGAACTAAGTGGGTATAAGATGAGTGAAGGGAATGGGGCACGATTCATTCGAGCTACTGAAGGGTTTCAGAAATAGTTCTGGATCAACCGTTGATCTTTTCGGTTAATTGGGGATCATGATGTACTACTAGGTGCCACTCATGATCGTTCTATAATTAATGGTTAATTATAGACGGCCAACATAAACCGAGAACCTATTTGGTCACACGCACAATGAGTGTAATCCAAAGGATTTAAAACGAGCTTGAGAATGGGATTCTCAGACCGAGAGAAACTATGTTTGGTTGGACCAAACATAAAGCGAGCATGAAATTGTTTCAGTCGCAATGGAAGCGTGGATGGGCCGTGTCTTATGAAGACATAATGGATGGACCAAAATGGTTTGGTTCTTATCCAATGGATGAGAATAAACCAAAGGGTTTTGTTTATTTTAAACGAATGAACCAAAAGTTGGTTCGGTTCGTTTTAACTTAAAATAAACCATCATGGTTTGGTTTATTTTAACTTATCTTAATGGAGCGGGTTAACGGGCTTTATGGATATGATCCATTAACCATTAAGAGAATTAGTTCTCTATAAAATAGGGCTTAAACCCTAATCATCCAAAAACCCTAAACCTAGTGGCCGCCCAACATAGTTGCCGCCCACCTCCTAGGTGATTTCGGCGCCCAACTACTAGCTGCCGCCGCCCAGCTTTGTGCCGCCATCCAAGACCCTTTCCGGCGTCCAAGCTCCAGCCGGTGAACCTCCGGCGACCCTCCGGTGATCTCCTATAGGTTCGGCATCAAGGTGAGCTTTTTCTCTCCTTGTTTTGGCCGGCGCCTACTCCTCCACCAAGCTGTCTAGTTTTCTGGACAGCTTCTCCTCCTCTCGTCGGAGCATCGTTTGGACGACGGTTAGTGCTCCGACAGCGGCTAACTTACCGGGGATTTGATCTCCGGTAATCCTCTGAGGTGGAGGACGAAGGATTCGTCAAACGGTTGACGAACACCTCTCCGGAGAAGCGAGTTTTGAGAACTCGTTTTGGATCCGAATTTGGATTCGGATCGTGATCATCTCTCGATCACGTCGTCTTCAACACGAGGATAGTAACCCGTACGAAGACGAAGCTCGTGACTTAGTGAAGTCATCCCGAGGAGCTCGGCGTGGATACGGATAGAGACGATTCTTACGAGGATCGTTCCGGTTGATGCCGTTCCCGCTACACGTCATACGGAAGGTATAACGTAGTTTAATTTCCTTTTATTGAAAATTTTAATTTACGGTTATGTCTACACTTGTTGTAATAGCATGCGTGTGTTGTGTGTGTTGTAATAAATATAGATTTATTAATTTTAATTGCTTCCGCTGTGCTCATGTTTACGAAACATGATCGAACACACACACGCCGCGGTGCCGGAAACCCAACAGTGGTATCAGAGCCAGGTTGTGTTTCGACATAATCGTAAAAATGGTTTTGCGATAGTCATAATGTATTTATGGAAATTTTCTAAATTTTGGAAATTTAGAAGTATTTATGGAAATTTTTCAATTTTGGAAAGTCTAGAAGTATTTATGGAAATCTTCCACTTTTGGAAAGTTGGAAGTATTTATGGAAATTGATATTTTCCATAAATAAAATATTTGATTAGATTCTGGAAATTTGTTTCCTAATTTAATCATGATTTTATTTGGGAAATCAAATCTTAAAATATTTTATTTCCATAAGTAGTTTTAATGATTTAGGAAATTGGTTTCCTAAATAGATTTTCCTTAATCAAATAATTCCATGAATAAAATATGTGATTAGATTTGGAAATTTGTTTCCTAATTTAATTATGATTTGATTTAGAGAATCAAATCTTAAACATTTTTTATTTCCATAAATAGTTATGACATATAAGGAAATATATACATGACATAATTGTATGCCATGTAATTGCATTAGATGCATAACATTATGCCATGCGTGTCGTGACATGTAGATGTATGCCATGTATGTCATGCCATGTAGATAATAGTTATTTGCATGCAAAGAGGATGAGACATAAAAACCCTAACTCAATATTAAAGCCTACACCTTCCATTAATATGGTTAGAACCAGAGTTCTGTTTCCTGTTTGGGTTGTTGGACTCACTCCAAGCCCGGCTCGAACCTGAACATGTTCAAATCATTGGAATAGTTTAACTCTAATATGGTAAGAGTCAGAGGTCAATCGTTAGTTTGGGTTGTTGGACTCACTCCAAGCCTGACTAATTGGTTGAATGCGCTCTAACCATATTAAAACTATTTCGCGATTAATGGGTCGGCTTTAACTTGGAGCATCGATTTGTTGGACTCACTCCAAGGTCGATGTGAAGAGAGGTGAAGTTGGGTGCTATGCATATGATGCATACTTATTAATGTGTTAACAACCCAATGTATGTGTGAACATTCAATTAGTTGATAGCACATTGTGATAGTTACATATACATGATATGTAATCGGTATACTTGATATCCACCATCATAGCTAAGAATGGCTTGTTGGACTCACTCCAAGGTTGTTCTTATCTATGATGGATATCAGCCCATTCGGAGATGGACCTACGATCTCCCGAAGTGATTTTAAGGGTTTTTTGAAATTCGAAAAATTAATGGGATTTATAAATGTATATTGATGCATTTTAAAATCATTTTCTCATATATGCTCGTTTTGTATTTCTAGGTCAATAAATTGATCATGACGTCTTTGAATTTGCGCACTATTTTGGATTCGAACAAACTGACTGGGCCTAACTTCCTGGACTGGCTTAGAAACCTGAGAATTGTTCTCAAGGCGGAAAAGCTTGCATATGTCCTTGAAGAGCCTCTTCCTGACCGTCTTAAGGACGATGCAACTCCAGACCAAATGTTGGTCTATCAGAAACATGTGGCAGATTCTGAGCTGGCGAGTTGCATCATGCTAGCGGCGATGGTACCTGAGCTGCAAAAGCAGCATGAGCATATGGATGCTAATACTATGGTCTTCCATCTTCATGAGTTGTTCGATGAGCAAGCGAGATCCGAAAGGTTCGAGGTCTCTAGGCTCCTCTTCACTACGAAGATGCAAGAAGGTTCGTCTGTAGTGCAGTTTGTGCTAAAGATGAACGGGTACATCGAGCGGCTAGCTACCCTCGGTTTTGTGATGGATCATGAGTTAAGTATTGACTTAATTCTGCATTGTTTGCCCAAGAGCTTCTCACAATTTGTGATGAACTATCGGATGAACAAATTGGAATCCACCATTCCCGAGCTCCTTAATATGCTGAAGACTGTGGAGCCTTCTATAAAGCATGAGGAGAAGGCGGTTCTGTTAGTTGATTCCTCAAAGAAAGGTTCTAAGAGGAAGGAAAAAGAACAGAAGAAAGGAAAGAAAAAGGCAAAGAAGGCGGAACCAGCGCAAAAGGGCACTTGCCATCACTGTGGCAAGGAAGGCCACTGGCGAAGAAACTGCAAGACTTATCTTGAGTCCATGAAGAAGAAGAAGGCATCCGATGCCCCATCCTCTTCAGGTATCTTCGTTATTGATTGTCATTCTATTTCCTTAGACACTTGGGTATTGGATACTGGGTGTAGCTCACATATATGTAATGACATACAGGGGCTAAGGAATAGAAGAAGACTTGTCAGAGGGGAGTCAAATTTGCGAGTTGGCAATGGAGCAAAGGTTGCTGCGGTCGCCATCGGAACTTATTTGCTGAAGCTCCCTAGTGGACTAGTCTTGGAACTGGACAATTGCTATTATGTTCCTTCTCTAATAAAGAACATTGTTTCTATTTCATGCTTAAATAGAAATGGTTTCCATTTAACGTTTAGTAACAATTGTTGTTATATAACTTTGAATGGCGTACTTTATGGAACTGGAACTTTGAGTAATGACATTTATACGCTTGGACGATTCCAAATGACATTTTCAATATCGAGCAACACGCGTGCTCGAAAGGATAATCACATAGACTCCTATATGTGGCATTGTCGTCTTGGCCATATAAGCAAGAAACGCATGTCCGAATTACACCGATGTTGAATTCTGGAATCGTTTGAATTGGATTCATACGATACATGCGAATCATGCTTAAAAGGCAAGATGACTAAGTTACCTTTTACTGGAAAAGGTGAACGAGTGGGAGAGTTACTAGGTCTAGTACATACTGATGTATGTGGACCTATGTCAACTCAAGCATTAGGAGGCTATAGCTACTTCATTACCTTCACTGATGATCACTCACGGTTTGGGTATGTGTTCTTGATGAAACACAAGTCTGAAGCCTTTGAAAGGTTCAAAGAATTCAGAAATGAAGTAGAGAAACAACATGACAAAAGTATTAAAATACTTCGATCGGATCGAGGTGGTGAATACTTAAGTCAAGAGTTTCTTGATTATCTAAGAGACAATGGCATATTGTCTCAATGGACTCCGCCCTATACACCACAGCATAATGGTGTATCTGAGAGGCGTAACCGGACCTTGTTGGACATGGTCAGGTCAATGATGAATCATGCGACTCTTCCCAAGTCCTTTTTGGGTTATGCACTTCAGACAGCTGTTTACTTGTTAAACAGAATGCCTACCAAGGTAGTCTCTACTACTCCATATGAGATATGGGCTAGTAAGAAACCTCATGTATCTTACTTGAAGATATGGGGTTGTCCTGCTTATGTGAAGCGGACTGTATCAGACAAATTGGATGTTAAGTCTGATAAATGTCTATTTATTGGATACCCTAAGGAAACAAGGGGTTACCAATTCTATCATTCTGTGGAACAAAAGGTGTTTGTTTCAAGGCATGCTGTGTTTCTAGAGAAAGAGTTTCTCTTGCAAGAAAACAGTGGGAGTGTCGTCGAGCTTGAGGAGGCTCGAGAGACTCAAATAGACATTGATGAGATACCTGGTGAAGCACAACAGCCGACAACTCATAGTGATGAGCAATCGGCTGGACCTATTGTAACACCACATCTTCATAGTTCTGGTAGAACACGCAATATTCCTGAGAGATATGGATTTCTCGTAAGTGAATCGAACGACGTGTTACTCATTGATGATGAGGAGCCTACCAGTTATGAAGAAGTGCTGACAAGTTCAGAAAGGGATAAGTGGCTTGGTGCCATGAAGTCGGAAATGGATTCCATGTACGAAAACCAAGTTTGGAACTTGGTTGACCCACCTGAAGGTATAAAACCTATAGGGTGCAAGTGGGTTTTCAAGAAGAAAACCGACATGGATGGTAATGTGATTACCTATAAGGCTAGATTGGTGGCGAAAGGATATCGTCAAAAACAAGGTGTTGATTATGACGAAACCTATTCACCTGTAGCTATGCTTAAATCCATTCGGATGCTCCTGGCCATAGCGGCTCATTATGATTATGAGATATGGCAGATGGATGTGAAAACAGCTTTCCTTAATGGAAACCTGCTCGAGGACGTGTATATGATACAGCCTGAGGGTTTCACATCGGTTGACAAAACCAAGGTATGCAAATTGCGACGATCCATTTATGGATTGAAGCAAGCATCCAGGAGCTGGAATATCCGTTTTGATGAGACAATCAAAAAGTTTGATTTCTCACAAAATCCAGACGAACCTTGTGTGTACAAGAAGGTTAGTGGGAGTGCAGTCGTGTTCTTAGTATTGTATGTCGATGACATATTACTTATAGGAAACGATGTGTCAATCTTACAGTCAGTTAAGGTTTGGTTATCCAAGACATTCTCCATGAAAGACCTGGGAGAAGCAACCTACATCCTTGGGATTAAGATCTATAGAGATAGATCGAAACGGTTGCTTGGTCTTTCGCAGTCTACATATATAGACCGAGTGCTAAAGAGGTTTAGCATGTCGGAATCCAAGAAAGGTTATCTACCCATCAGGCATGGGGAACACCTTTCGAAGTCTATGTGTCCGCGCACAGAAGACGAGAGGATTTGCATGAGTAAGATTCCCTATGCATCCGCAATAGGATCTATCATGTATGCTATGTTATGTACGAGGCCCGATGTATCGTACGCTCTGAGTGTCACGAGCAGATACCAATCCGATCCAGGAATGGATCATTGGGCGGCTGTTAAGACGATCCTTAAGTACTTGAGAAGAACTAAGGATGTGTTCCTAATATATGGAGAAGGGGACATGGTGATACGCGGGTATATGGATGCCAGCTTCCAGACAGACAAGGATGATTCCAGGTCTCAGTCTGGATACATGTTCACCTTGAATGGGGGCGCAGTGAGTTGGAAAAGTTCCAAACAAGAGACTGTAGCGGATTCTACCGAGGCGAGAATATTGCGGCAGGCGGCAAAGGAAGCGGTTTGGATCAAGAAGTTCGCTCATGAACTTGGTGTGATTCCGCCATTGTTGAAGCAATACCGGTCTCTGCGACAACAATGGAGCAATTGCGACAAAGCGAAAGAGCCAAGGTCTCATCAACGATCCAAACATGTGCTTCACGCTATCATCTTATCAGAGAGATCATAAGTAGGAACGAAATACAAATCGAGAAAATTCCCACTGAAAGGAACTTAGCGGATCCCTTGACTAAGGCATTACCTCAAAATAAGTTTGAGGGTCATGTTAGAGCTTATGGTATTGGATACCATAGCGATTGGCATTAGGCCAAGTGGGAGTCTGTTAGTAATATATGAGAGATGTCCTAAGGCAATCGCCTTATGTATGAACCATTTATATGATAAATGAAGATTCACTATTTGAGTATACATGTTTAATGTATTTGATTGATCTTAAACTCATTTATCAATGTCCACGATACAATTCACAAGATGAGAGAATTTGTGATTGGATCACAACTAGTGAGTATCTCTACATGTGTAATTGTGATGTATCAGAATTATCCCTAGTCGATGAATTGATGGATTTGGACACCATCAATTCAGTCGAGACTAGCACGAGGTATACTCCTTGGTGTATCCAAGCAGCTGATTCTCACTGGCTGGAGACATTGTGATGTCCGGAGTTAATCGTGGATGCTAGTTATGGTAACTAGTTCATTGGAGTGACCAGCCGTAAGACTTCATATGGTTCTCTGCATATATAGATATGTCAATGAAGTTCTTATTGTGGCTTAAGTGCGATGTTCCTTTGACTTGCGGTATTCAAGTCATCTTGATCATGGAGACTTATGCTTTGACATCTTAAGCAAACATCTCTAAGGAGATGTGGACCCGGGATGATTGGGTATAAGTCGTGATCAAGGTGTTTGAATAGCCTATAAAGGATTCACCACTCCTTGCGAGGAGATGTATACCCATGGCCTCTCGTCGGATTGTTACTAAAGTCTTTGGCCAAAGCATTACATGTTTAGAGTAAAGTACTCTTCGATACATGTGGAGTAACTAGAATCCGTAGGACGAGGAAATGATACTTGGGCTAGGTGTGACGTAGTCAGCCTAGTGGGGACTGACACAATAGACCATGTCCTGAACTAAGTGGGTATAAGATGAGTGAAGGGAATGGGGCACGATTCATTCGAGCTACTGAAGGGTTTCAGAAATAGTTCTGGATCAACCGTTGATCTTTTCGGATAATTGGGGATCATGATGTACTACTAGGTGCCACTCATGATCGTTCTATAATTAATGGTTAATCATAGACGGCCAACATAAACCGAGAACCTATTTGGTCACACGCACAACGAGTGTAATCCAAAGGATTTAAAACGAGCTTGAGAATGGGATTCTCAGACCGAGAGAAACTATGTTTGGTTGGACCAAACATAAAGCGAGCATGAAATTGTTTCAGTCGCAATGGAAGCGTGGATGGGCCGTGTCTTATGAAGACATAATGGATGGACCAAAATGGTTTGGTTCTAATCTAATGGATGAGAATAAACCAAAGGGTTTGGTTTATTTTAAACGAATGAACCAAAAGTTGGTTCGGTTCATTTTAACTTAAAATAAACCATCATGGTTTGGTTTATTTTAACTTATCTTAATGGAGCGGGTTAACGGGCTTTATGGATATGATCCATTAACCATTAAGAGAATTAGTTCTCTATAAAATAGGGCTTAAACCCTAATCATCCAAAACCCTAAAGCCCAACATAGCCGCCACCTCCTTGGTGATTTCGGTGCCCAACTACTAGCTGCCGCCCAGCTTTGTGCCGTCAAGACCCTTGCCGGCGTCCAAGCTCCAGCCGGTGAACCTCCGGCGACCCTCCGGTGATCTCCTATAGGTTCGGCATCAAGGTGAGCTTTTTCTCTCCTTGTTTTGGCCGGCGCCTACTCCTCCACCAAGCTGTCCAGTTTTCTGGACAGCTTCTCCTCCTCTCGTCGGAGCGTCGTTTGGACGACGGTTAGTGCTCCGACAGCGGCTAACTTACTGGGGATTTGATCTCCGGTAATCCTCTGAGGTGGAGGACGAAGGATTCGTCAAACGGTTGACGAATACCTCTCCGGAGAAGCGAGTTTTGAGAACTCGTTTTGGATCCGAATTTGGATTCGGATCGTGATCATCTCTCGATCACGTCGTCTTCAACACGAGGCTAGTAACCCGTACGAAGACGAAGCTCGTGACTTAGTGAAGTCATCCCGAGGAGCTCGGCGTGGATACGGATAGAGACGATTCTTACGAGGATCGTTCCGGTTGATGCCGTTCCCGCTACACGTCATACGGAAGGTATAACGTAGTTTAATTTCCTTTTATTGCAAATTTTAATTTACGGTTATGTCTACACTTGTTGTAATAGCATGCGTGTGTTGTGTGTGTTGTAATAAATATAGATTTATTAATTTTAATTGCTTCCGCTGTGCTCATGTTTACAAAACATGATCGAACACACACACGCCGCGGTGCCGGAAACCCAACACAACCATACCAATGGTTTGTCCAAAACCATCTTGGTTGTGAGCCTCTACTTATACTCTACAAGGGACTGATAACATGATCTTCTGTGCCACACCCAAGCACCATGTTATCTACAATGTAAAGTATTAGACAATATGCACATATATAAATATAAACTGCAAACAATGATCATGTGATTCTTATTTCAAAATAAAATGTTCATACCAAAGAGCTAGGCTTTCAGTATACATCCCAACAGATATTGGCACTCCTAATTCATCAACCGGCTTCTTGAAACCATCTACAATGTTAAACCAATTTTCAATATCGTTCATAAGGTAGTATTCCATCCTACCTTTCCAATATTCGAAGTCATTGTCGTCGAAGTATGGAGGCCTCGCCATGCCATACCCCTCTTGAAATGCCATCGTGCTCCGGTTGATTGTTAGATCTTCCGATGCGATCCGGGCTCTGATACCACTTGTTAGTGATCTTTGGAAGGCTAGAGGGGGTGAATAGCCTATTTTCGAATTCTACAAGAAATGTTAGCGGAAGAAAAATACTAAACAAAATCAAGAAGCTAAACGCAAACGCTAACACGAAGGCTTTTACATGGTTCGGAGATAATGCTCCTACTCCACAGCGATACATAAGGTGGATCAACCCAAGCAATTCCACTAAGAAGCTTTTCTTACAAGACCCTCCTCTTCTTACAAAAGATGAAGATTAGAGAGGAGGGGAATGAAAATCACTTTGAATGTTTAGGAAAAACGTGGGAACTTGAGAGTATGGTTGAAATGTAAGCACTAGCCCACTCAAGCACCCCAAACCCTCTTTTTATAGAGAGAGGGATGTTTTTCTCATTGAGCCTCGATCAGTCGACTGATGTACAATATCAGTCGACTGTCGTCACAGCCAATGGCTTCTGACGAAGCGAATCCATGGGGATACGCAATCGTCATTTCCAATGGTAGCCTGATCAGTCGATTGATCCCTTCATCAGTCGACTAATGAAGCGATCTGTCGAGTGATCCCTATGAGGAGTCGAGTGAGACTCCATTCTGTGCCCGATGTTGACTTGATCAATCGACTGCTCGTCAGGTTTTTAGCTTGACTCAGTCGAGCACCGTATCAGTCGACAGCTACATCATATCAGTCGACTGATACTCATCAACTATGAGTAATTCATACTTAAATTGACTCCCTAGACATAGACTTAACTGTTGGTGCAGTAGGCACCAAAGTCGAACCTAAGTTTTGATTATAGCAAACGATACAAAGTTAAGCTCTTGTCGTTATCTCACGAGCTGAATCGAGTGTGCAGAAGATTGCTAAAGCTGGACCTGAAGGCTAGCGACACCTTGAGGAAGTCGGGTGGTCGGGCCACACTCGAGTGACTTCGGAGGGAGCCGAAGGAATCGAGTGGAAGGCCGGAACCAAAAGTGACATGGTAAGTATCGAGGTAAGCTCGTGTGCGCGAGCGTAAGTGAGGTCATATCCTCCTTACAGGGATGGTCTTAAGCGTAGATCCGACCAAAGGCATCCCATCGATGGTCTAGGTCGAGATCGGACGGTCGAAGGCCGTCGAAATAATATTTTCTTTGAGCTAACTTTGACTTGCAACAAGCATCACGATCGCTACTTGGAGGACTCATTGCCACAAACAATGCCGCTCGAGGTCGACATTCGATCGATGTCGCCATCAGTCGATTGATGATGGCCATCAGTCGACTGATGGTCAATGATCAGCTTCGAGGAGTCAAGGCTTATCACCCCATTTCAAGGAGATTGGTGCTCAATTGTGATTGGCTAGGGTTCCTCTCATAAAGGGGCTTAAAGGCTATAAAAGGAGGGCCAATCCTAGGGTTTCATCATCAATTCTAAAGCTTCCAAAAGCCTCCGCCAAGCTACAACTTTTCCGACAACAAAGTGCTTTCTCTCCGACGTCTAGGTCTTAATTTCTCTCTTATTGTAACGTCGGTTTTAGCTTTTATTTTAAGTTCATTACTTTAATCTTTCAGAGCTTTTATCGTATACGAGGAGAGGGGGAGTGTCCCTCTACCTCAAGTTTTTGTTCCTTCTTGTATCGATTAACTCCTACCTCCAACGAGGAGGAGTTCCTTTAGTGCTTTTGCCCTTCGTACGTGGTCAAGGACCACTAGGGCCTTGGAGTAGTAGCCGAAGGCTACGAACCATGTAAAAAGAATTGTCTCTTTTACTTATTGCTTATCTTTTCTACTGCAAATTAATTATCTACTCGGATTTTAAACGAACGAACGAAAAAAAGAAAGTTTTAACGCTATTCACCCCCCCTCTAGCATTTCAAATCGATCCAACAATTGGTATTAGAGCCGGGGGTTGCTAAGATTTGGTGAAACCACCAATCTTTCCATTTTACAGATTTTTTTTATTTTTAATTCTGTTTATTTCAGATTTATTTCGTTTTGTTAATTTTTCTCCCGCACTACTAATCCAAGACGCGAGTCTTGGTACCTTCTTGTGTGTTTTTGTCGTTGCTAGGTTTTTCGTCTTCGTCTCCTTGTGTCTTTTGTTCTAATGGCCCATCTCGAGGGTTTTAGCACCGTCCAGCCTCTGTTTTACAACGGAGATGACTTCCGTTATTGGAAGGGTCGGATGGAATGCTTTCTCAAAACCCAAATCGAGATGTGGATCATAATCCAAACGGGATTCACACTTCCGACTAACGAAGTGGGTGAATCCTTGGATTATGACCAATGGACCATTGCGACAAAAAGACAAGTCGCCGACGCCAAGGCAACTCAAATCCTTCCAATGTGGCTTGTCCAAGGAGGAGCTTAAATCGCTGGCCCCCTTCATAAGCGCAAAAGGACCTTTGGACAAAGCTAGTGGAGCTACACGAAGGACCGGCGAAGCCAAGGTATGTAAGCGTGATCTTCTATTCAATAAACTATATACCACGCCTGTCCAAGACATAGTCAACAACCTACACGCAATAGGGCAAAAGGTCGAAAACCGCGACCTTATAAGTTATGTCCTAAACTCTTTTCCGAGGACTACCTTGTGGGCATCCATGGTCGATGCCTACAAGGTCTCCAAGGATCTTTCTAAACTTAGGTTAGTTGAACTCTTTTCTGATTTCGAACTTCATGAGAAGTCTAACTCGGAACCCGAGAAGGGTATAGCACTTTTTGCAGGTTCGAGAAGAAAACCGCAAGCAAGCCACCCCCGAAGGAAGAAGAGGATGAGTCCGATTCGAGGTCGACTCGAAATGGAAGCCGAACTAGTCAACCTAGTTCGAAGGATAGTCAAGGGCCAAAATGAGCCACTCGACTCCAAGGTAAGCCTAAAAGTTTAAACATAAGATGTTATGAATGCAACAGTTTGGACACATTAAGTCCGAATGCCCAAAACTCAAGAGCAAGGCACCAAAACATAAAAAGGCACTCAACGCTACTTGGGAAGAAGCTTCGAGGAAGAAGATAAATGATCGAGTCCTCATGGCTAAACCGTGGAATCGGAGACTGAGTCGAACGAACCTAAATCGGAAATCAAGACGAAGCCTGATCGCAAACACTATTCAAGACAAGCCACTGATACGCATCCTGCTCAAAAGATACACTCAAGGTAAGTCGTCTCTTATTACTACACTTTATAGTGCAATTAAGTTTTTAAATAGAAAGTTAGCTAAGTCCGAGTCCAAGGTCGAGACCTCGTTGAGGAAGTTAAACTCCTCAACTTTATTGAGAGAGTACTATGTGAAGCAACAATGTAACTGAAAGGACTCAACTCGGGTTGAGAAACTTGAAGTTGAGAACTCACTCTTGAAGAGTCAAGTTGAAGATCTTAGGAATACGTTGGAAAGGTTTACTTTGGGATCCAAAGGACTTGACCTCCTACTTCGATCGCAAAGGGCCGTGTACAACAAGGCCGGGCTAGGGTTTAGCTCAAACACGACCAATAAGTCATATATGTCAATCGTAAGTCGACATAAAAAATGTGTCCAAGCATGGGTCCCTAAGACCACCTTGATTTCAAACTTAGGATCAAACCAGTACTGGGTTCCAAAGGACCAAATCCACTATGTGGAGAGACCGAATCGATTCAACGGTCCAGGGGGAGCTAGTACGAAATTTGTTTGTGTTTTAACTTAGAAATTGCATGCTTAGGTTTTTATTTAGTTTGATTTTTCTTTTTAGAATGGTTAAATAGGACTATAACTCGTCAATACTTGATAACATAGTACCAGGACGCGGCGAGATGATAGTACGCTAGGAAAGCGGAGTCTTGTGTATTCGGGCTAGATAAGGCGTATCTAGTTCGGTGCACTTGACCGAGCGGAACTAGTTGAAGCTACCTCGCCATATCCTAGACTAGTTAGACCAGGAAGTGGTCTTAGGTGAGTCAAGTCTCTATTTTCTTGAAAATGGCTTTGTCTAAGGAAGTGGTCGTTTTTTCGATCAAAGAAGGCCTCTGTGCCTCGCCACAACCTGGAAGCCATGATCTTGAAAAGGTGACTTGATGAGCCTAATGTCAAATCCGAATCTAACGCAAGGTTGACAAGTGTTTAAGTCATTAAATTTAATTCAACTAAAATTTGAAGTCATCTCACAAGAACATATAGGATTAACATGTTTGATCATGTAGACATGGGTGAGATGATTTAGGTCAATAATTTTCAACCAATTTTTAATAAATCCAATATTCGATCCAACTACCTTGCGTGTAGGATCAATGGATGTTGGACAGTGGTTGCTCCCGACACATGACCGGGGATCAACTCAAGTTTTCAAAGCTTCGATTCAAACGACAAGGATCGGTAGCCTTCGGAAATAACGGCAAGCTCAAAATCATCGGATCAGGTGATATTGAGCTTAACTCAAATTTTGTCATTCAAAACGTTTTATTAGTAGAAAATTTTCAATATAATCTTCTCAGTGTAAGCCAATTGTGTGATAATAACTATAAGGTCATATTTCTAGAAAATGAATGCGTAATTAATACAAACGAAACCTCTAAAACAATTCTTAAAGGGACTAGAAATAATAACATTTACACTATCAACTTAATTAACTCCTCAACTAAGTGTCTTATGACACGGCAAGAGGAATCATGGTTGTGGCACCGACGACTTGGTCACTCACACCCAAGACTCATCCACAAGATGAGTCAGAGTGATTTAGTCAGAGGTTTGCCTAACCTCAACAACTTGGATAATAAAATATGTAATGCTTGTCAACAAGGTAAACAATCTAGGACACAACATCAACTAACTAGTCAAGAACAAACCAAAAGTGTGCTTGAGCTCCTACACATGGATCTATTTGATTCACACGGAGCTAAGTCACTTAACGGAAGTAAATTCTGTTGAGTCATTATTGATGACTACTCTAGATTTACTTGGGTTAGGTTCATCAAACACAAAAGTGATACCCTAGATCAATTAATCAACCTATTTAAGTTAATAGAAAATCAACAAAGCATTAAAATCAAAAGACTTAGGACTGATCATGGTGGTGAATTTAAAAATCATACATTTACAGAATTCTGTAACCTAAATGGATACCACCATGAGTTCTCTTGCCATAGAACTCCACAACAAAATGGCCTAGTAGAACACAAAAATAGAACCCTACAAAAAGCCGCTAGGACAATGCTTAATGAGTATAACCAACCCGATAGGTTTTGGGCCGAAGCCGTGAGTACGGCATGCTATGTCCAGAATAGGATCCTTATGGTAAAGAGGCACCTTAAGACCTCATACGAGATTTATCACGATAAAATACCTAACATCAAGTACTTTAGGGTATTTGGGTGTAAGGTACATATCCTAAACACTAATAATTACCTAGGGAAATTTACATCCAAAACCACGACCAGAATCTTTCTAGGATACTCGACTACAAGTAGAGCTTATAGAGTATATAATCATAACACCCTTAGAGTCAAGGAAGCTATCAATGTAGTATTCGATGAAGGACACGAACCTACAAAACCCCCGGCAACCCCAATTAGCGAGCCGATTCATACTAGACCTAACTCTGATCTGGAGATCAGGTCTAGTGTTAATCCTAACCTAAGTCAACCAAGTCACTCTATTGATCAAGTGATAGATGACTCCAACCAAACTAGAACTCAAACAAGCCATCCTATGGATCAAGTTGCAGAATCAAACCCAAATCCAACTAGGACTCAAACGAATCATCCTATCGACCAAGTGATAGGTGATTCAAGTCTAGGAGTTCGAACTAGAGCCTCATACAGAAACCTTAGTCAAATATCTTTGATTTCTAAAATTGAACCCAAAACTATTGACCAAGCTCTTCTTGATCCCGATTGGATTATTGCAATGCAAGAAGAGTTGGCTCAATTCACTAGGAACGAAGTATGGGAATTAGTACCACCACCTAAAGATAAAACAATCATTGGAACAAGGTGGGTGTTTAGAAATAAAATTGATGATAAAGGTGAAGTAGTTAGAAATAAAGCTAGACTAGTTGCTAAAGGGTTTAGTCAAGTCGAAGGTTTAGATTACGACGAGACCTATGCCCCAGTAGCTAGATTAGAGTCCATTCAAATTCTATTAGCATATGCAGCACATCGAGGATTTAAATTGTTTCAAATGGATGTGAAATCTGCATTCTTAAATGGATACATTAAAGAAGAAGTTTACGTTAGTCAACCCGCCGATTTCAAAAGTTTAGACAAACTCGATCATGTCCTTAGATTAAAGAAAGCGCTTTATGGACTTAAACAAGCTCCACGAGCTTGGTACGAGAGACTTTCGATTTATCTTAAGTCCAAAGGCTTTAACCAAGGTGTAGTTGACCCAACCCTTTTCGTAAAAACCTTAGGTAAAGACATATTCATAGCCCAAATCTACGTAGATGATATTATTTTCAGAACCACCAACTCAATCCTACTAAATGAGTTTATTTCACTTATGGAAAGTGAATTTGAAATGAATTTAGTAGGCGAATTAAGTTTCTTCTTAGGATTACAAATTAAACAAACTAAAGAAGGAATATATCTACATCAACGCAAATATACTAGGGAATTAATTAAACGCTTTGGAATGCAAGACGCTAAAATTATTAATACCCCAATGGCAACTAATGTTAATATAGAAGAAGTAATTGGAAACCAAATTGATTTAAAATACTATAGGAGCATAATAGGAAGTCTCCTTTACTTAACTGCAAGCTGACCTGATATCTTATTTGAAGTGAGTATGTGCACAAGGTTTCAAACCTATGCCAAGGAGTCTCACCTAACTCTATTCAAGCGTATCCTTAGATATATAAAGGGTACACTTAATGTCGGTATTTAGTATCCTAGATCTACCAAGTTCGAACTAACCGGTTACTCCGATTCGGACTATGCCGATAGTAAGCTCGATACAAAGAGCACGAGTGGTTGTTGTCAACTTCTCGGCTCGAGTCTAGTGAGTTGGTGCAATAGGAAGCAACATTGTGTTGCCTTATCTACCACCGAAGACGAATACATCGCGATGGGTGAGTGTGTCACTCAACTTCTTTGGATGAAGCACACTCTCCGCGACTTTAAGTTAGACTTTACGAATACTAAACTTCACGTAGATAACATTAGTTCAATTAATCTTACTAAGAATCCGATATGTCACTCTAGGACCAAACATATAGAGGTCAAACACCATTTCATTCGAGAACATGTGGCTAACGGAGCCATACAACTCGAATACGTCGAATCAAAGTTTAACTTAGCAGACCTATTTACTAAACCCCTACCCGAAGACGAATTTAGTCTATTAAGACGAAAATTGGGCATGTGCGTAATAGAATAGGAACTTGCAAATTATATGTTCTTACTACTATTTCTTTAATTTCATTTTTATGGAACTAGCATAGGACATACCTTAGATATCATGCACCTATAGATTTAAGGAGCCAATATATCTCACAACACATAGGACTAATGTGTTTGTGTACTTAGTCACGTAGATGGGCGTGAGATGTTAGGACCTTACTCCTGGTTCCAGATGTAGAGCTAGTGCATCGCCATGAACCACGGAGTATAATCATACATACTAACTGACTCTGACCAGGACTGGTTGATCTTTTATATCAATCAAGCCAAATATGAGTCGAACATTTTATAGATGAACTTATTTTCAGTATATTATTTTTAAAATAATGTGGAACATGCTTGGACTTTAAATTTAACACTTATTTTTGTTTTCCACACACACCCTCACTCTTTTCGATATATGGCAAAAGGGGGAGAAAAAGGCCAAAGTTAAGGGGTCAAATTAAGTGATTTCACTCTTACTTTATATTTAAACCAAAAGTTAACTTTAAGTTTTGAAAACTTATTAAAGGCCAAGTTAAGAGAATTCTTAACATAAACTTATTTGTGCCATCAACGTTTTACCTATTTTAAACATTATGCCCTTAATGTTTTACTTAAGGAGGAGAAACCAAAAGTTAACTTTAAGTTTTGAAAACTTATTAAAGGCCAAGTTAAGAGAATTCTTAACTTAAACTTATTTGTGCCATCAACATTTTACCTATTTTAAACATTATGCCCTTAATGTTTTACTTAAGGAGGAGAAAGGGCCAAGTTAAGAAGAACTCTTAACTTAAACGTTTTACTAAGGCCAACTTTAAGTAATGTTAATTACTTAAAGCAACCCTCAAGGGGAGGATTAAGGTCTTTCTTCAAGACTCACCCTCTGTCAAGGGGGAGGTTTCCTCAAGGGGGAGTACTTGAAGAAAATCCTTACTACTCCAACTTAATCTTCTTTATTTTTTGTTTGTTTCTAATGCACATTATTCTTCATGCTTGATATTTACTTAACTTTGTATGTGGGTTTGCCATAAATCAAAAAGGTGGAGATTGTTGGTGCAGTAGGCACCTAAGTCGAACCTAAGTTTTGATTATAGCAAACGCTACAAAGTCAAGCTCATGTCATTATCTCACGAGCTGAATCGAGTGTGCAGAAGATTGCTAAAGCTGGAGCTGATGGCTAGCGACACCCAGAGGAAGCCGGGTGGTCGGGCGACACTCGAATGACTTCGGAGGGAGCCGAAGGAATCGAGTGGAAGGTCGGAAGCAAAAGCGACATGGTAAGTATCGAGGTAAGCTCGTGTGTGCGAGCGTAAGTGAGGTCGTATCCTCCTTACGGGGATGGTCTTAAGTGTAGATCCGACCAAAGACATCCCATCGATGGTCTAGGTCGAGATCGGATGGTCGAAGGCCGTCGAAATAATGTTTTCTTTGAGCTAACTTTGACTTGCAGCAAGCATCGAACTTGAGGACTCATCGCCACAATCACGATCACTGAGGTCGACATCGATCCGCCATCCATCGATTGGATGATGGCCATCAGTCGACTGATGGTCAATGATCAGCTTCGAGGAGTCAAGGCTTATCACCCCATTTCAAGGAGATTGGTGCTCAATTGTGATTGGCTAGGGTTCCTCTCGAAAAGGGGCTCAAAGGCTATAAAAGGAGGGCTAATCCTAGGGTTTCATCATCAATTCTAAAGCTTCCAAAAGCCTCCGCCAAGCTACAACTTTTTCGACAACGAAGTGCTTTCTCTTCGACGTCTAGGTCTTAATTTCTCTCTTATTGTAACGTCGGTTTTAGCTTTTATTTTAAGTTCATTACTTTAATCTTTCGGAGCTTTTATCGTATACGAGGAGAGGGGGAGTGTCCCTCTACCTCAAGTTTTTGTTCCTTCTTGTATCGATTAACTCCTACCTCCAACGAGGAGGAGTTCCTTTAGTCTTTTGCCCTTCGTACGTGGTCAAGGACCACTAGGGCCTTGGAGTAGTAGCCGAAGGCTATGAACTAAGTAAAAAGAATTGTCTCTTTTACTTTTTGCTTATCTTTTCCATTGCAAATTAATTATCTACTCGGATTTTAAACGAACGAATGAAAAAAGAAAGTTTTAACGCTATTCACCCCCCTCTAGCGTTTCAAATCGATCCAACATTAACCTTCTATCTCTTTCTTTAGCCTTGCACCTCCAGGATCCCTCCGAGTCTGTGACTTGTTCATCCTTTGCACTTGCTTCCAAAAGCTATCTTCGGTTTCGTCATGTCTTGGGTTTTCTTTTGCCAAAGTATGCTTGGACTTTACGCCGCCAAGACTACATGCTTGAACTTACGCTGCCAAGACTTGCCTTTGGACTTCCTTTGCCAAGGGCCGCTTGGACTTTACGCCGCCAAGACTAGATACTTAGACTTATGCCACAAAGACCTTTCCTTGGACTTCTCTTGCCAAGATCATACTTGGACTTTTCTTTTACCAAGTCTTCATACTTGGATTATCTTGTCACTTAAACATGTTCACAATTAGATCACAAAGCATTTCCTAACATAGATGATTATTCAAACATCAAAACATATAAATGTTTGGGGCATTGTTGCACCAATAATGGTTACTAGGGAAGTCATCCTTATGGGTAACCATGGTGTGTGTCTAGTGGCTAGGGTTTTGAAGAAACCTAGGGAGGCCACTAAGAAGGTTACAAGGGGAGTCACCCCTAGAGCTAACCTAGGCAAGACAATAATGACCAAGGCTACCAAGCCTAGGAGGATCATAAGGAGGGTATCTAGGGAGGTCATCCCTAAGGAATACCTAGTAAACCCAAGGAGCTAAAATAGGTTTTGGGTTTCTTGGAGCGTGATCGACTCACGCTAAATGGGTTAGGGTGTGCCAACTTTATTTGGATGGGTAGTTAACCTAACCATGGTAAAGGTGGCACCTTAGGTCATTTTCAAGGTTATGGATACCTTGGAAATTGGTTTGAATTAATATTCTAAAGGATTTTAGGATGTGCCAATATTAGCTTGAGAATTATGAAAAATCACTTAGATTGGCTCAAACTAGGTCTAGAGGTCATGGTGTGTCTTTTTGGGTTTTTGGCACACTTTGAGGATAAGTAACATTAAGGCAAAATTGGATTTAATTCTAGAAATGACAATTTGGCTTAACACTTACGTATTTAATACCTTAGTATTTTATAATTGCCATGCTTTGTTTGCCTTGTCATGTCATGATATCATGTTTCTTTTAATCATATAAAATGTCATGATTATGCTTAGGACTTTTTATGTCATATATGCTTAGGTTATATCATATGTCATGACATCATGATCATTGGTCATGCTTATTTATGTCATCATTTATGTCATGATCATTCATGCATTAAAGTAATTAAAATTGATCTAAGGACTATGGCATGACTAGAAGTTCCATGTATAAGGGAACAAGTAGTATTGCCCTAGAAAATTCATGAAACCCTAGTTTAGGATGAACAAAACCCACATCTCACATTACATTGACATGTGTGTGTATTGATACACCCTAGACACATGTGAGATTCTAGGAAATAAGTTAAGTTCAAGGTGCATAGTTTTTGCATCTAGATGAGCTCAAACTCATCTTATAACATGAATGAATCTTGAGGAAAGCTTGTGTTCAAGTCATGTGCATTAAGCCCATAGACCATGGTTCAATATAAGGTTTTAAAACTATTTCAAAATCATTTTGAAAAACCTTAGTGTAGTCTATCTTTTGATAGAAGTCACCATTGATGATGTTGATACAAAGTGAGCTTAAAACAATGAAGTTTTTCTCATTTTTAACTTTGTATCAATTTCACTATTTTGTGGGTAAATTATTTTTCAAATATTTTTCACCAATTGTATTTGACATAAGTATTATACATATGAAGTTTCAAGATTTTTCAAAATACATACATTTACTTATGAATTTTTGAAAAAATTTTCTATTCCTGATTTCTATATTTTGCATATATCAGTCGACTGATGCATAGGACAGTCGACTGATTACTCTCAGAGTCGTATGCTAATGTTGATTTCGGGTAAACAAACTTTTTTAGCCCATGTTTCAGCTATATTAGGCTACCCTAACTTCTCCTAACCCTAGGATATGCTTTGGAAAATATTGGAAAGGGTGAAAATCCATTGGATATGGATTAGGAGAGTTATTTAGGGTGTGTATCAATTTAATGGGTGTGAAAGTTCAACTTTGACATGTTGACCTTAATTTGATGGTTTAATGTTCCTATAGGCTTAGGGAATCTCCAAGGACATTGTTGGTGCAATGGTCAAGGGGGAGCAAGCCTTTAGGGGGAGGTATCCATCATGGGATGATGGATGTGTTCTTCCTCATCAGGGAGAGAAATGGAAATGTGAGATGCCCAATTTGGAAATTGGGAGAGTTTATAGGAAGCCTCTCTTAAGTGAATTGGGACTTCTCACTAGGAAGAGTGAAGGCATCCTAGATCTTCTTGGACCAATGGGAGATTGTAAGATCTCATTGGGATATGAGATATTGACCTCCTTGGGGAGAACCTTTTTGATGTATGTCAAAAAAGAAGAGAATTTATAGGAGAAGTTATAGGAGAATTGGTAAGAAGATTTGAGTTAGGTGGCCTAAAACAATGTTTTGTTTGTGGTTTTTGTCAAACATCAAAAAGGGAGAGATTGTTGGTGCAATTGGCTCAGGTCATGATTGACCAGACTCGAGTTAGACTCAAGTAGTGTTTTGTTGTTTGATAATGGTTTGGGGAGATTGTTGGTGCAATCGACCCGGGTGATGATTGACCAGACTCGAGTTTGACTCGAGGTTTGATGTTTGATGATGGTTTGACCATTGTTTGACTATATGATTAACATGGGGTTCACCATATGATAGAAAAGTCTAAGTCATGGGTACTTGGCATAGAAAGTCCAAGCATGGGTCTTGGCAAGGGAAACTCCAAGCTTGAGTCTTGGCAAATGGAAAGTCCAACATGGGATGGCAAAGGAAGTCCAAGGGGTAATATTGGCAACGTAAATTCCAAGGGTGGAGTCTTGGCAGCATAAGTCTAATAGTTGGTGGCGTAAAGTCCAAGTGAGAGTCTTGGAAGCATAAGCCCAAAGTGCCTTGGCGGTGTAGACCATGTTAGCATGACAATAGCTTATGGAAGCACCTGAAGGTTTGCTTATGGATGAACAAGTCATGGATGACTTGGCGGGATCCGATAGGCGTGAGGTTGACAGAATTGGCTAGAAGGCTTAAGTCTAGTCTAATGGTGTCTAGCAAGTCTGAGGACATCATACTTGGTGTTAAAACCTCATGGATGAGGGTATCAGTCAACTAATATTATGGGTAGTCGACTGATGTGAGTAGACTGGTGTTCGACTGTAAAAAATTGTCTAGCAGTCGACTGCTATCATTGGGGAAGTTGACTGATATGGTGATCAGTCGAATGATGGTTGAGTTTTTATAGACAGAAAGTTTTCGAGTCGACTGTTAGGATTTGACAGCCGAGTGATGGGTAGATCAGTCAACTAATGGGCATGATAAGTCGACTGATAGTCTGTCCATTGGAATTTATCCAACATGGTTCGGGCCGTTGTGAGACAATGGCTACAGGATCAGTCGACTGTTGGTCTCGATCAGTGGACTGCTAGGCGAAATCTAGCCTGAATGCAAGTTATAAAAGCAGCTCATGGAGATGGATTTGGCTAAGGTTTCTTAAGACGATTTGGAGGGATTTTCTACTGCAATCTAGACCTTCAAGGCTATTCTCGAGCAACCAAAAGCAAGCAATCAAAGATCTCTTGTAAAGTATTTTTCTTTACTTGCTTTGTATTTCATACTTGTATTATCTTGCATTTTTTGTATTACTTTATGTAATCACTTGTGCGAGGTTTCTCCACCTCCGACGTGTTGTTGAGAAGGAGTATTACTGATTAGTGGTGTTGGTTGCATCGCTAGAGCTCATTTGAGCTCAATCTGTGGAGTAGGAACCTTAAGGTTCCGAACCATGTTACATCCTTGTGTATTTGTGTTGGTCTTAATTTTTGTTATTTCTATTATATACATTAACAAGCTTTGTAGAGACGAACACGAACAAATTCTATTGACGTACGAAATGCTATTCACACCCCCTCCCCACTCCCCCCCCCCTCCCCCGCTCTCTAGCAGTCATTACGGTCTCAACAATTGGTATTAGAGTGAGGCACAACTAAGGGAGAACCGCTAGAGGAACAAGATGGAATTTGAAGAAAAAGTTGGATGGGGCATCAACACTCCGGTCTCGTATGCAATCTATGGACGAGAAGGCTTCAATTGATGGAAGGGAAGGATTGAAGACTTCATCATGATGAGGAATTTTAAAGAATGGTCCATCTTGATGAAAGGATTTAATTATCCAAGAGGGTCAAAGGAAGGTTTCCTCATAATGAAGAAGTGGACCGGGGAACAACTCCAAGAATTTGAGAAAAATACAAAGGTAATAAAATTCTTGGTTGATTTAATCCCTAATGACATCTTGTGTAGCTTAGGTGAATACAAATTTTCCAAGGATCTTTAGAGCGAGCTGGAAAAATATAATGAAGATCCATCACCGACTCAAGAAGAGGAGGAGGCCGAAGAAGAAAGCACTTCCTCCGAAGAAAGTGAGGATTCATACACTGATAGGGAATCAACATCCGGATCAGAATCGGTGGAAGAAGTAGAATTGGAGAAAGCTTCCACTTCAAGGTTTGACAAAGAGCAGACTAGGTCATCTTCAACACCGTAACCAACTCAAGAGGAACCATCTACCTCTGGTGAAATAGAAGAGGAAGTTCAAAATTCCACCACCACCTTAGGTAACTCAAATACATGCATTAGTAATAAGAATCATATAATATGTTTTGAGTGTAGGGAAGTCGGACACTATAAGAGCAAGCGCCCTAAGAAGGTCAAGAAGACTCAACCAACGCCAAAAGTTCAATCTAAAACCAATGAAGCCGAAGCCCTAACTAGGAAGAGCAAGGAGCATGTCATTTTCTTCAAATGTCCTCAAAAGGGGCATTATAGGAGCCAAAGCCCTATGGGGGAGAAGAAGACTCAAGAGGGAGCATCACATGTAGGGGGAGCTAAGGCAACCCCCAAGGTAACATTTAAGTATGCTTCTACTTCAATTAATAGTCAAAAGCATGCTAGAAGTAATCTTGATATTTATCATAAAGAGCATGCTAGAAATAGTAGACTTTATTTCTTAGGTGCAAAGTCTTGTCATTTTAGGTATAAGGAGAAATTTGAACCTAATGTCCCTAAAACAAGTTTACCTAAGGGAAGTATTAGGAAAATAGAAGATCATCTAGGTTTTAATCCAAAGAATTCTAGACTTATGCCTAGGCAGGGCAAAAATGATCAAATAAACAATGGGCACACCAAATTAGAGAAATAAGAGTTAGAAAATCAAGTCTTGAGGTCAAGGCTTGAGAAAATGGAAAAGACCCTTGAAAAGATTCAACATAAAATTAAATGGTCAAATTGCCAAAATCTAGGGTCTATGAGTCAAAGTCAGAGCTAAAATAGGTTTTAGGTTCCTTGGAGCGTGATCGACTCACGCTAAATGGGTTTGGGTGTGCCAACTTTAATTGGATGGGTAGTTAACCTAACCATGGTAAAGGTGGCACCTTAGGTCATTTTCAAGGTTATGGATATCTTGGAAATTGGCTTGAATTAATATTCTATAGGATTTTCGGATGTGCAAATATTATCTTGAGAATTATGAAAAAACAATCAGAATGTCTCAAACTAGGTCTAGAGGTCATAGTGTGTCATTTTGGGATTTTGGCACACTTTGATGATAAGTGACATTAAAGCAAAATTTGATTTAATTCTAGAAATGACAATTTGGGCTTAACACTTAGGTATTTAATAACTTAGTATTTTACAATTGCTATACTTTATTTGCCTTGTCATGTCATGATATCATGTTTCTTTTAATCATATAAAATGTCATGATTATGCTTAGTACGTTTTATGTCATCTATGCTTAGGTTATATCATATGTCATGACATCATGATCATTGATCATGCTTATTTATGTCATCATTTATGCCATGATCATTCATGCATTTAAAGTAATTAAAATTGATCTAAAGACAATGGCATGACTTGAAGTCTCATGTATAAGGGAACAAGTAGTGTTGCCCTAGAAAATGCATGAAATTCTAGTTTAGGATGAACAAACCCCACATCTTACATTATATTGACATGTGTGTGTATTGATACACCCTAGACACATGTGAGATGCTAGGAAATGAGTTAAGTTCATGGTGCATAGTTTTTGCATCTAGATGAACTCAAACTCATTTTATAACATGAATGAATCTTGAGGAAAGATTGTGTTCAAGTCATGTGCATTAAGCTCATAGACCATGGTTCAATATAAGGTTTTAAAACTGTTTCAAAATCATTTTGAAAAACCTTAGTGTAGTCTATCTTTTGATAGAAGTTACTATTGATGATATTGATACAAAGTGACCTAAAAACAATGAAGTTTTTCTCATTTTTGAACATTGTATAAACTTCACTATTTTGTGGGTAATTTTTTTTCAAATATTTTTCACCAATTGTACTTGACATAAGTATTATATGTATGAAGTTTCAAGATTTTTAAAACTACTTACATTTACTTATGAATTTCTAAAATTCATTTTTTGTCGACTAATTATTGTCAGAGTCATCTGCTAATGCTGATTTCGGGTAAACAAGGATGTTTAGCCCATGTTTCAGCTATGTTAGGCTACCCTATCTTTTCCTAACCATAAGATATGCTTTAGAAAACATTAGAAAGGGTGAAAATCCATTGGATATGGATTAGGAGAGTTGTTTAGGGTTTGTATCAATTTTAAGGTGTGTGAAAGTTCAACTTTGACCTTTTGACCTTAATTTTGGTGGTTTAGTGTTCTGATAGGCTTAGCGAATCTCCAAGGACATTGTTGGTGCAATGGTCAAGGGGGAGCAAGCCTTTTGGGAGAGGTATCCATCATGGGAAGATGGATGTGTTCTTTCTCATCAAGGGGAAAAATGGAAATGTGAGATGCCCAATTTTGAAATTGGTAGAGATTATAGGAAGCCTCTCTTAAGTGATTTTGGACTTATCACTAGGAAGAGTGAAGACATCCTAGGTCTTCTTGGACCAATGGGAGATTGTAGAATCTCATTGGGATATGAGACATTGACCTTCTTGGGGAGAACCTTTTTGATATATGTCAAAAAGGGGGAGAATGTATACGAGAAGTTTTGGGAGAATTTGGGATTACTAATTTTGGAGAATTGGTAAGGAGATTTGAGTTTGGTGGCCTAACAAAATATTTTGTTTATGGTTCTTGTCAAACATTGAAAAGGGAGAGATTTTTGGTGCAATCGGCCTAGGTCATGATTGACAGACTCGAGTTCGACTCGAGTATTGTTTTGATGTTTGATAATGGTTTGGGAAGATTGTTGGTGAAATTGATCCGGGTCATGATTTACTAGACTCGAGTTTGACTCAAGAGGTATTTTGATGTTTGACGATGGTTTGACCATTGTTTGACTATATGGTTAACATGGGGTTGACCATATGATGGAGAAGTCCAAGTCATGGGTACTTGGCATGGAAAGTCCAAGCATGGGTCTTGGCAAGGGAAACTCCAAGCTTGAGTCTTGGCAAATGGAAAGTCCAACATGGGTTGGCAAACGAAGTCCAAGGGATAATATTGGCGGCGTAAAGTCCAAGGGTGGAGTCTTGGCAGCATAAGTCTAATGGTTGGTGGCGTAAAGTCCAAGTGAGAGTCTTGGAAGCATAAGCCCAATGTGCCTTGGCGGTGTAGACCACATTAGCATGACAATAGCTGATGGAAGCATCTAAAGGCTAGCGTATGGATGAACAAGTCATGGATGACTTGGAGGGATCCGATAGGCATGAGATTGTCGGAGGTGGCTAGAAGGCTTAGGTCTAGGCCAAGGGTGTCTAGCAAGTCTGAGGGCATCATATTTAGTGTTTAAACCTCATGGATGAGGTTATCAGTCAACTGATATTATGGGCAGTCGATTGATATGAGTCGACTGGAGTTCGACTATAAAAAATGGCCTAGTAGTCGACTGGCAGCATTGGGGCAGTTGACTGATATGGTGATCAGTCAAATGATGGATGAGTTTTTGTAGACAGGAAGTTTCTGAGTCGACTTTTAGGATTTGACAGTCGAGTGATGGCTAGTTCAGTCGACTGATGATCTATTCGTTGGAACTTATCCAACGTGATTCGGGCCGTTGTGAGACAACGGCTATAGGACCAGTCGACTAATGGTCTCGATCAGTGTACTGCTAAGTGAAATCTAGCCTGAATATAGGTTTTAAAAGTAGCTCGTGGAGAGGGATTTGGCTATGATTTCATGAGACGATTTGGAGAGGATTTGCTGCTGCAATCTAGACCTTCAAGGCTATTCTCAAGCAACCAAAAGCAAGCAATCAAAGATCTCTTGAAAAGTGTTTTTCTTTACTTGCATTGTATTTCATACTTGTATTTTCTTGCATTTATTGTTTTACTTTGTGTAATCGCTTGTACGATGTTTATCCACCTCTGACGTGTTGTTGAGAAGGAGTATTACTGATTAGTGGTGTTGGTTGCATCGCTAGAGCACATTTGAGCTCAATCTATGGAGTAGGAACCTTGAGGTTCCGAACCATGTTACATCCTTGTGTATTTGTGTTGGTCTTCATTTTTGTTATTGCTATTATATACATTCTGCTACGCATAACAAGCTTTGTAGAGACAACACGAATAAATTCCATCGACGTACGAAATGCTATTCCCCCCCCCCCCTCTAGCGGTCATCACGGTCGCAAAACTAATTGCTTCCTTAGGTAGAATTGTTTTCAGGCTATTATTTCTAGATATGTCCTTAACCCTAAAATTACAAGATTTAGCACCTAAGCAATAGAATCTATTATTTCTAGCATGATCCTTATGATTATACACAATTGCAAGTGAATTAAAAGCATGCTTTTGATTGTTACATAAAGAATGAGCATTATTTAAATTTACCTTAGGGTTTGCTTTAGAAGCTCCCCCTATATGTGATGCTCCTTCTTCGCCCTTGCTAGGTTTCCTCCCCTTATGGAATTGATTTCTATAATGTCCCCTTTGTTGGCATTTGAAGCACACCACTGATGTGAGCAAAACATATAGGGTTTTAGGAGTAGTTTTTGCTCACATCTTGTTACATTTTGTGATAGTTTCATGCATATGTTACTCTGTTTTTGAATGCATTTCCTATTTTCTAGTTTGGAGGTCTGCTCGTTCTTCTTTTGAATGTAGGTTGGCTTTTTGGCCAGAAAAGACGTGTTTTTGGAGCGAAAGAAGGACATTTTATGCTAGACGCAGAGTGGGACACGGCCGGGCATGTGGATTCACATGGCCATGTCCGATGGGCGAAGATCAGCACACCAGGGCCGCACATTACCTGGCCGTGTGGCGACCCGATGGAGTTGCGCGACTAGGGTTTTTTCTCGATTTCGTAGCGGTCCGAGGCGACGTCTATATAAGGATGGATCTGCCCAAACCCTAGGGAGGTGGCACGATGGCTAGGACGGCACACCGAAGCCCTAAAAATCTTTGGTAACTTACAGCAGGGAGGAGGAACGCCGCTAGAGGTCCATAACTTGCAATACAACACCAGAGAGAAGATCACAATGCATTGTATATCTCTATTTCTGTGCTTTATCTCTATTGTATTCGAACTCAAACATGTTTTGTGATTCTTCCTTCGTATTTATAGAGTAGTACTTTTGATTATAGGATTAGGGAGTAGCTTGAGTTCATATACAATGTTGGTTCATAATAAATTTTGGCCAAAAGTTTAATTTGATAGTTGGTAGTTGTTCTCTATTATACTTTCATGAATTTGGCTTTCTTTCTGCTGTGCTTATGCGATACGAGGTGGTGACAGCGAAACCGAAGTCCTAGAATCGCCTTTTCAAGACCCCGACACACTCTTTTCCTCCTCCGTGTGACACCACACTGAGTAGGGTCTTCCAATAGTCCTCACCAACCGAATCTCTCTGAGATTCCGTCCGAACAATCACAACCACTTAGTGTATTAGTACTCGAATCTCAGTCCCTGTGGGATCGATAATCTATTATTACTTGATGAAATCCATGCACTTGCGGGCATTAAGCGTGAGCGCGTACTTTGAGTCTTCGACGGTCTCCGTCGCGGGATTTAGTGTCGTGACCGTGTGCATCAAGTTTTTGGTGCCATTGTCGGGGACTATTGATTCGATATCAAATCGAACGGTGGTAGATTGGATCGAACTTAGGATTAGATTATTTTATTGCTTTATTTTCTTATTAGTTTACTTTATTTGCTTTAGTTTTATTTTCCATATTTAGATTTAGTTTTTATTTTCAGTAGTAGTTTCCTGTTTACTTATTGCATCTTAGGTTTTTATTTACTAGATTTATTTATTTTCTGCTTTTAGCATTAGGTTAGCACTCTCACTTTTGTGTGTTGGTTCGTCGTATGATTAGAAGACTAGGATTGGAAGGTCTAATTCCGATCAATTTAGAGATTGAGCGAACCTTTCACTGACAGAGAGCATCGCAGCAAAAGATGGAAGATCAAGTTGCATCCGAGTTGAACATAGGCAACCGACCTTTGCGGGACTATGCAACTCCTAGCGCTAGAGGATTCAGGTCGAGCATAGCTGGACCATCAATTTTGGCAAATAACTTTGAGCTAAAGCTGGCACTTATAAATATGGTCCAGCAGAGCCAATTCGGGGGAGCTTCCACTGAAGACCCGAACCGGCATCTTGAGGCTTTTCTCGAAATCTTCTCTACTATGAAACTGAACAGAGTCCCTTCTGACGCGATCCGCCTGAGCCTGTTCCCGTTTTCGCTATGGGATAAGACTAAGGCATGGCTTCACTCCCTACCCTCTGGCAGCATCACCACATGGGAGTAGTGTGAGCAGAAGTTTCTGAATAAATACTTCCCACCAAGTAAGACTGCTCACATGTGCCATCTTATCACTAGCTTTCGCCAGAAGGAGGGGGAGTCCTTATTTTAAGCATGGGATCACTACAAGGGGCTACTTTATCAATGGACACACCATGGACTGGAGAGGTGGTTGGTGATCCACATTTTCTATAATGGGATCACTTACGCCACAAAGATGTCCCTAGATTCTGCTGTAGGAGGAGCTTTAATGAACAAGACCATAGAGGAGGCAGAGGAGCTTATCGAAGAGGTGGCCCAAAACCACCATCAATGGGCCTCCAAACGTGGTCAACCCACGCCTGTAGCGGGACATTACACTGTCAATTCCATGGACTACTATGGAGGGCAAGGGACCCAGGACGAGCAGATTGAGCACTACGATGCGATTGGGGACTACAACCCAAGACCCAACAACCAACACTCCAGCACTTCTCATCCAGGATGGAGGAACCACCAAAATGTTCCTTATAAGAATACCTTAGGAAGGTTCCAACCGCCGGGAGAGAATGGGCAGCCACATCCCTCTAACACCCGGCTGGAGAATATGCTAGAGAATTTCATTCGAACGCAACGGGAGGTGAACACTGAATTTTAGCGATGGCATTCGCAGACAGATATGATGATCGAGGGGTTGGGGTCATCAGTAAGAGATCTTGACACTAGGCAGAAGTCGCTGAAGATTCTAGTAGATCGCGAACCAAATCTCCAGGATACCAGGGAAGCTACCAGGAAGAGCAGAGGCCAATTCGGTAGAGCAGTGCTAGGTAGTGACGCTGCGAAGCGGGAGGATCCTGAAAGAAATGCCAGGACAGTCAATTACCGAATAGGACAAGGGATCTAAACCGCTAGAGCCTCTGGGGGAGGCAGACAATGAAAAAGCAAGAGAGACGAACTGAGAGCTTCCTGTGAGGGCTAAACCACCCCTTACTGCACCATTCCCACAGCGGTTGATGAATGCAAAGAAAGACGCCGAGTTTGGTAAAATCCTGGATATGCTGAAGACGATCTTGGTAGAGGTACTGATACTCGAAGCGTTGTAGCAAATGCCCCAGTTCACTAGGTTCATGAAAGATATTCTGGCACATCGTAGGAAGGTAGCGGAGTCGGAAACAGTAGCTCTCACGGAGGAGTCAAGCGCTTATCTCCGAAACGAAGCTACTCAGAAATTAAAAGATCTAGGGAGCTTCTATATCCCATGGTATATAGGGACGACACTAATTAGTAAAGCCTTCTGTGAATTGGGAGTGAGTGTGAGTCTTATGCCCTATACCTTATGTAAAAAGCTAGGGTTAGGAAATTTAAAATTCACTACTATGACACTACAACTAGCTGACCACACATACCATTACTCATTGGGGATTTTAGAAGACATTCCTGTTAAGGTGGGGAAGTTTACATTGCCAACTGACTTTGTGGTGATGGAGATGGAAGAAGATTCCAAGATACCCATCATCCTGGGGCGACCATTTTTAGCGACTGCAGGAATGGTCATTGATGTTAAGAATCACAAGCTGACTTTAAAAGTGGGCGAGGATAAGATCGAATTTGAGCCCACTGGGACAGGAAGTCAGGAATGTGCGTCAGGGAAATATGTGATTCCAGTGAAAGCCAGGAAGGAAGCGGCATATGCAGATCCGGAGATGGATGAATGGAGGTTCACTGAACACCAAAGCTGAGTTGATAGAAGAGTGCGGTCGAGCTAAACGACCTTAAACAAAGCGCTTCTTGGGAGACAACCCAAGTTTAGTTGTAGATTTCCCTTTTTCTATTGCATTGCATACATGTGTTAGATTTTAGTTTTGTTTTCCATCACATTTAGAGTTAGGAGTAGAAAAGAACTTCCCTAAGCGAAAATAAAACCCATATTAGTCTACACGGCGAAGTGTATGAACAAATTCGGGCCATGGTGTATGAAAGGGGTGAAAAATGGAGGCACACAGCCTAGTCGTGTGTTTTCCCACTACCGTGCTCGCTTGACCAGAGGCGCACATGACCTGGCCGTGTGTTTTCACACAGCCATGGCTCGCGAGGTTAAAAGGGGTGAGCCGTGTGTTTTCACCTCATTTGTGTCGCATGCTTCAAAAGTTCTTTCCCTAGCCATGTGATTTCGCTTTCCCCTTCCCTTAGAAGCATTTTCAACTTCTTTAGAAGCCAAAAGGAGCAAGGATGAGGAGGACCAAGACCATAGCATCCCGATCCTGTGCCTCGGAGCGACGAACAAGAAGAGCCGACGCTCCTCAAGCTCCGGAAGAGGGTAACGCCCTACCCCCTCTACTTTTTCGCAATAATAAACATAGAAATAGGTTCAATATGCTCTCTACTCGTAAACTTAATTACTACTACTAGGTACTTAGATGAGGATTTGCTAGGATCTTTAGGTTTGTTGGGTGACATGCAAACCCTATTTGCAAAAATGGGGTGGGATGAGATTATGGGAATAAGGCACCTAACTTACCCTAGGATAGTTTTGGAATTTTTGAGCTCTTTAGAGGAAGAAGTTTTAACGGGTAGAGAGAGCGAGGAGGGTAGGATAACTTTTAGACTTTTTAATATTGAGCATGAGTGGACCCTTCACCAATGGAACTCATGCTTTGGCTTGCCAAGTGGGGGAGAGAGAAGAATCCCTAATAGGTACAACTCTCATTTGATTTGGACTGAGTTGATAGGGGAGCACGTTATGACCCTTCTAGGGCCAAAGCATTGTGCCTCCAAAACCCCGTCTTTCGATACCTTCACCGTGTCATGGCCAGTACTATATTTTGTCGTGGGGAGAGTGACGATGTAGTGAGAACCAGTGAGTTGCTTTGCCTATGGGACATGCTACAAGAAAGGAGTAGCATCGATGTAGGATCCCACTTCATCAGAGACTTAGTGAAGATAGGCAAAGCAACACGTGGAGAGATCTGTTGGGGATCGATTGGCCGGCTAGAGGGGGGTGAATAGCCCTCTTACGTTTGATGTCGTAATTCGCTCGTTCTCGTTGCGTTGCTTGTCTACGATTGTCGTTAGCGCAGCGGAAACAATAAAACAATAATAATACTAACAACAAATAAGCACACGCAAACACACACGATATACGTGGTTCGGAACCGAATGGTTCCTACTCCACGGGCGAGCTCCTCGAGCTCTAGAGATGCACACGACAATACTCAAACTCCTTCTCGACTACACGTCGGAGGTGGAGAAACCTCTCACAAGCAATTACAACAGTAATATAGAAATACAAGAAAATACACAAATACAATACACAAGAAAACTTTCATCGATTGCTTTGATCACTTGCTTGTTGCTTGCTTTAGATGGCTCTTGAAGGACTGGAATGCAGCAGCAATTCCCCTCCAATAGCTCCACACAAGGCTTGGCGAAATCCTCCCTCTTGAGCTCCTTTTATAACCTGCATCAAGCTAATTTCGCGCCCATCAGTCGACTGATCGTGACCATCAGTCGACTGGTCCCGTAGCCGTTGTCTCACAACGGCCAGATCCACGTTGGTTAAGTTCCAACAGATCACACATCAGTCGACTGATGGCACCCATCAGTCGACTGATCATCCATCAGTCGAGTGTTGGAGAGCTCGACTCCATTCTGTGCTCGTGCACAGTGTCATCGATCGCATCCCTCGATCGGTCTGACCGATTCTCCCAACGATCGCCCTCCTCGGCTGATCGATCACCGAACTTGTTCAGTCGAACACTGGTCGAACCCATACGACCTAGAGCAGTCGACTGGCACCTATTCCAGTCGACTGATGTCGGCTAAAACCTCAAACATAACGATGTTGGAGCCTCCAACACTCAGTCTTAGCCACTTGGCCAAGTCCACCTTATCCCTCAAGGAGTTCCCAACCGAAGCTCTCTTCCCTCGGCCTACGTCCCTCGGATGCGCCAAGCGCACGGCTTCGCAACGCCATCCTTCGCGTCTCATGCCCTATAAGTATGCTTCCCTTTGGGCTCACTCCATTCGCTCCCCGTCCGACGGTCCCTCGAATGCACCAAGCGCACGGCTTCGCAATGCCATCCTTCACCGACTCAAGGACCCGAGCCTAGTGAACTTGCCAAGTTCTCAAGACTTCCCAAATGCACCAAGCACACGGCTTCGCAATGCATTTCTCACCAAGCACCAAGCGCACGGCTTCGCAATGCTTTGGACTTTCCCATGCCAAGGCTTCCCCCTTGGACTTCCACACCAAGCTCCATGCTTGGATTTTCCATGCCAACCCCATGTTGGACTTTCCCATGACAATCCCATGTCATAAGTTTTGTCTATCATCAAAATACTATCAAGGTACTGCTCGAGTCAAACTCAAGTCAACCTGGGCCGATTGCACCAACAATCTCCCCCTTTTTGATGATTGACAAAACTACCATCTCAAGTCTACCAATTCTCCCATATTGGCAATTCTCATATCCCAATGAGAATTCCAACGAACCCTAATTGGTAACTTAGTAACTTCTCCCCCTTTTTGACATTACATCAAAAAGGTCCTCCCAAAGGGTATGAATGTCTCATATCCCAATTAGATCTTACAATCTCTCCCTTGGATTAACACATGCCTACAATCTTTCTAGTGATCCCATATCACTTAAAGAGAGGCAACCCAATTTTCCTCCCATGAGGAAATACACATCTATCTTCCCATGATGGATACCTCCCCCTAGAGGCTTGCTCCCCCTTGACCATTGCACCAACAATGTCCTTGGAGAGTCCCTAAGCCAATAGGAACATTAACCAAATCAAAATTAAGGCAAAGTTCAACAATGAACTCTCTTCCACCTTAAAATTGATACTCACCCTCAACCCAACTCCTAATCCATATCCAATGGATTTCCACCCTCTCTAATGCTCTCCCAAGCATATCCTAGGGCTAGGAGTGGTTATGGGACCAAAACATGGCTAAACATGGGCCTAACTATCAAGTTTACCCGAAATCAGCCTGTGCCAGTCGACTCCGTCAGATACCAGTCGACTGCCATTATAGGCAGTCGACTGATAACTGCATTCTGCAGTTTTTCAGTTTCAGAAATTGGATTTTCGAAATCCATAAGTAAATATACGTAATTTTAAAAATCTTGAAAATACATACGTATAATACTTATCCTAAACACTATAAGTGAAAAATATTGGAAATTTATTTTACCCATTAAATTAGGAGATTGATACAAAGTTCAAAATTTAAGAAAAGCTTCAATAAAGAGTCATCTTTGTATCATCCCATTCAATGGTGATAGCTATCAAAAGATAGGCTTCACCAAGGTTTTTCAAAATGTTTTCAAAATGTTTTTCAAACCTTTATTTTATTTTTCCTAAACATCTCACCAATATCTAGATGTGTAAAACACATACAAGTCAAATTTTTGTGAGATGTGGGTTTTGTTTTGTTTATGTTCTCATGCATATTTCTAAGGCAATATTCTTTGATTCCCATCAAATCATGCCATAGTCCATAATTTCATTTTATTTATATGCATGATATGATTATGGCATAGATATGATATAAGTAAAAGCATATGCCAATATCATGATGTCATGGAATATAAATGAGATCTAGGCATTCATGACATCTAAACATAATTCTAAACATGATTATGATATTTTATAGATAAAAATGAAAATGATGTCATGACATGGTAAGGCAAACAAATCATGTCAAGTAAAATATACTAAGGTATAGAATACCTAAGTGTGAAAATCAATTTGCCATTTTTAGGGATTAAATACATTTTGCCTTAATGCCATCATTCCCCCTAGTGTGCCAAAAACCCAAAATGGCACACCAATACCTCTAAGACCTAATTGTGCCAATTTAAATCATTCTAAACTTCTCAAAACATATTGGCACACCCTAATGTGTTAACTCATCATGGCTAGGTTAACTACCCATGCACTTAGGGTTGACACACCCTAACCCATCTAGCGTGAATCGATCACGCTTCTAGGAACCCAATACCTATTGGAGCTCCTTGGGTTAACAAGGTATTCCCTAGGGATAACTTCCCTAGATACCTTCCTAATGATCCTTTTTAGCTTTGAAGCCTTAGTCAAATGGGTCTTACTTGGTTCAACTCTAGAGGTGACTCCTCCATTGACCTTCTTAGTGGCTATAATTGATTTCTTTGAGGTGTTAGCCACTAAACACATACCATGGCTAGACTTAGGGATGACTTCCCTATTAGCCTTGGTTTTCCTAGACCTAGATGTGGTTCCATAATTAAATGGAACATTATGGTAGGACATAGGTTTGTGACCCAAACCCTTCTTGCCCTTAGACATTTCTTGTTTTCTAGGTCTTGACTTTTGTACATTAGACCCCTTAACCGAATTTGATATTATTGCTAGGGTCTTCTCCAATTTTTCTAGCCTTGACCTCAAGGCTTGGTTTTCTAACTCTAATTTTCCCAATTTTGAATTTTCATTTATCTTTTGGAAAATGTTTTTCCTTTTAGGCATATGCCTAGATTTCTTGGGATTAACACCCAAGTTTTCTTCAATTCTCCTAATTGACTCCCTAGGTAAAATAGATATAGTGTTTTGAGTCCTAGGTTTGTCCTTAGAGAAACTAACATGTTTAGCACCTAGACAATACACCTTATTATTTCTCTTAGCATGCTTTTCATTGATAATAGCAAGAGAACTAAAATAATTTTTAGCATGCTTTTTGACTTTAGGAATTAAAGGTGCATTAAGTAAATTTACCTTAGGGTTAGCTTTAGGAGCTCCCCCTACATGAGTTGCACCTTCTTTCCCTTTCTTCCTCCCCCTAGGGCATTGGCTTCGGTAGTGTCCCTTTTGATTGCATTTGAAGCACACAATGTTCTCTTTGCTCTTGATTTTGGGAACACCGGCATCCTTTGACTTTGGGTTGACTTTTGGTGTTGATGCCTTTTCCTTAGCCAATTTAGGGCATTTGCTCTTGTAATGCCCTTTCTCCCTACACTCAAAGCATATTATGTGATTTTTCTTTAAAATTACAACACTTGAGTTACCTAGGGAGGTGGTGGAGGCCTCTTCACTTCTTCTGGAGGTAGAAGCTTCATCTTGATCTTTCTCCGGAGTAGAAACCCTTTCCTCCCCCTCAATGCTAGAGGTGGAGGTCTCCACCAAATCATCAACATCTTCAAATGTGGATGGGCTTTCTTCCACGGCATCTTCCTCTACTTGTGCCGGTTGGAAATTTTCTTGGAATTTCGTTATCTTATTCCATAATTCCCTTGCATCCCTATAATCACCCAATCTAGACCAAATAGTGTTAGGTAACAAATCACTTATCAACTTGATTACCTTGAGATTTGTCTTGAAGTCTTTGATTTTGTCTTGGGTCCATTTTGACTTCTCAATTGGCTTGTTGTTTTTATCCCTAGGCATTTCAAAACCGTTTTCTATAATTAACATAGAATCAAAATCGGTTTCAAGATATACCTCCATCCGTTTCCTCCACCAAGCAAAATCTTCATCGAATTTCGGTGGATGGATGAAGCCGGCCATTTTGTAGTGCTCTCGCAGCGGTTAGTCCTTGAAGAGCGACCTTGGCTCTGATACCACTTGTTGGGGATCGATTGGCCGGCTAGAGGGGGGTGAATAGCCCTCTTACGTTGGATGTCGTAATTCGCTCATTCTCATTGCGTTGCTTGTCTACGATTGTCGTTAGCGTAGAGGAAACAATAAAACAATAATAATACTAACAACAAATAAGCACACGCAAACACACACGATATACATGGTTCGGAACTGAATGGTTCCTACTCCACGGGCGAGCTCCTCGAGCTCTAGAGATGAACACGGCAATACTCAAACTCCTTCTCGACTACACGTCGGAGGTGGAGAAACCTCTCACAAGCAATTACAACAGTAATATAGAAATACAAGCAAATACATAAATACAATACACAAGAAAACTTTCACCGATTGCTTTTATCACTTGCTTGTTGCTTCCTTTAGATGGCTCATGAAGGACTGGAATGCAGCAGCAATTACCCTCCAATAGCTCCACACAAGGCTTGGCGAAATCCTCCCTCTTGAGCTCCTTTTATAACCTACATCAAGCTGATTTTGCGCCCATCAGTCGACTGATCATGACCATCAGTCGACTGGTCCCGTAGTCATTGTCTCACAACGGCCAGATCCACGTTGGTTAAGTTCCAACGGATCACACATCAGTCGACTGATGGCACCCATCAGTCAATTGATCACCCATCGATCAGTCTTTGGCGAGCTCGACTCCGATCTGCACCGTGCTGCGGTGTCATCGATCAGACTACCATCCCTACGGTCGGTGTGATTCTCCCGATCTGCCCTCCCTCGGCAAAACCTCAAACATAACGATGTTGGAGCCTCCAACACTCAGTCTTAGCCACTTGGCCAAGTCCATCGTATCCCTCAAGGAGTTCCCCACCGAAGCTCCCTTCTCTCATCCTACATCCCTTGGATGCGTCAAGCGCACGACTTCACAACACCATCCTTCGCATCTCATGCCCTAGAAGTATGCTTCCCTTTGGGCTCACTCCATTCGCTCCCCGTCTGGCGGTCCCTTGGATGCACCAAGCGCATGGCTTCACAATGCCATCCTTCACCGACTCAAGGACCCGAGCCTAGTGAACTTGCCAAGTTCTCAAGACTTCCCAAATGCACCAAGCGCACGGCTTCGCAATGCATTTTTCACCAAGCACCAAGCGCACGACTTCGCAATGCTTTGGACTTTCCCATGCCAAGGCTTCCCCCTTGGACTTCCACACCAAGCTCCATGCTTGGATTTTCCATGCCAACCCCATGTTGGACTTTCCCATGACAATCCCATGTCATGAGTTTTGTCTATCATCAAAATACTATCAAGGTACTGCTCGAGTCAAACTCAAGTCAACCTGGGCCGATTGCACCAACAAGATCAATGTGGGGGGCCTACTTACCCACATTTGTTATAGGATAGGGTATGACTACACAGCATTGGAGAGTATAGAGGGGAGCCCTAGGATCGACCTAGGAGTATGCATGGTCATGTAGATGATTGTAAGAGAAGGAGACTCCTTATGCTTTTTAAGGAAAAATCTTATATCCCTTAGGCTCCCCGACACGGATCATACCACCATCGCTATACGCACCAATTGGCGCTTAGACCTGATAGTGGAGTCCCCTCCACATGAGGGACCATCCACATCAGCGCCCATCTCTCCACCTTTGTACCACTCTCCCTCCAGTCCACACATACATAGGAGCCCACCTAGTCCACGTTGACATGAGCCTACACCTGTACCACTATCTTTTTCTACTTTTGAGCAGGATGCAGGTACGTCGGTATATGATTTCTCAGAGTTCCAATCACGCCTCGACGACATTTACTCTGAGCAGCAGACGCAGAGGCAGCAATGGGAGGAGCAGAGCGCCTACTAGCAGGCGGAGTTCCAGGGATTTCGGGAGCATTTCCAACGGGCAGAGGAGTTCTACGATGAGGCCCGCATATACTTCCAGGAGGAGGCTGCTCGTCGCCAGGATGAGGCAGCTTACCGCAGGTAGATGCGGCAGCATATGCACGCCCAGTAGCCACAGTGGGCTAGGGAGGAGGAGCACCAAGCAGCCACTGCATCCACCAGCTCTCAGATTGACCACATGTATATGTGACATCAGGGCTCAGTAGCAGGTTTTCCCAGGATCTAGAGATACCCAAGTTTCCAGACTTTCCATCTCGTCCACCATATTAGAGCTATATTTTTATTTAAGTCTAGGGGGGAGACCCCAAAATCTATTTTGTTTTGTTTCCTAGTAGTAGTTTCTTTTCTAGTATTTTCATTCGTTTGTTCATGCATGCATGAGTTGTTTAGTTCCTTTCAGTACTTAATTCTTGGTGTCTGTAAAGTTACCTCAGTAGTATTTTTGAAAGTTGCTTGCATGAGTTGTTCCCATAGGTAGCTTAACTCCATTTATCTTGTGGTATTTTATTCTATGTACTCTACTGAATGTTCCAGACTTACACTGATTAGCTCTATTTTTGCACTTACACATGTCGAACAGTCTGACAGGGAGAATCTAGCACATACCTAGTTATGATTCACTTCAATAGTCTAGTACTTTGGAATCCATAGGTGACTCTAGGTTTAGCATTTTAGTTACTGGAGATGCTCGAATTGTGTAAGCCCATTTGGAAAAATCAAAATCTCTGTGAGCTAAAAAAAAAGATTATGAGGGATAAAAAATAGTTGTCATGGGTGGAAATGGCTAGGTTCCCCTTTGAGACCGAGTTAGGTTACTAGGGAAACACCTCCCAATTTCTCTCAATACCGAGCACGCCTTTGAGACTTTATGCTAGATCTAGGGAACAACCCTCGCTTTGGGCAGGTAAGCGCCTAAGAGCCAGAAACCTTAGGAAAGCTATGAGGTGACGACTTAACTCACCATGGAACGGGCATCCCCTAAGAATGATTCGCCTAGCACGAGCACGAGGAGCTAACTTAGTGAATTTTTAGAACATATCTATTTTGCTTTGATTGCAAATATCACCTGATAAATTTAGTAGCATGCTCATTATGGAACAATATCTTTTTAAAATTGTATGGCACTGAGGTTTGCTTGAGGACAAGGAAAGATTTAAGTCTGGGGGAAGTGATGTGAGCAAAACATATAAGGTTTTAGGTGTAGTTTTTGCTCACATCTTGTTACATTTTGCGATAGTTTCATGTATATGTTACTCTATTTTTGCATGCATTTCCTGTTTTCTAGTTCGGAGGTCTGCTAGTTGTTCTTTTGAATGCAGGTTGGCTTTACGGGCGGAAAAGATGCATTTTCAGAGCGAAAGAAGGACATTTCATGCTAGACGTAGAGTGGGGCAGGGCCAGGGCGTGTGGATTCACACGGCCGTGTCCGATGGGTGAAGATCAGCATATCAGGGCCACACACGGCCTGGCCATTTGGAAACACACGGTTATATGGCGACCCGATGGAGTTACGTGACTAGGGTTTTTTCCCGATTTCGCAGCGGTCTGAGGCGACGTCTATATAAGGATGGCTCCACCCAAACCCTAGGGAGGAGGCACGATGGCTAGGACGACACGCTGAAGCCCTAAAAAGCTTCGGTAACTCACAACGAGGAGGAGGAACGCCACTGGAGGTCCACAACTTGCAATACAACTCCGAAGAGAAGATCACAATGCATTGTATATCTCTATTTCTATTCTTTATCTCTATTGTATTTGAACTCAAACATGTTTTGTGATTCTTCCTTCGTATTTATGGAGTAGTACTTTTGATTCTAGGATTAGGGAGTAGCTTGAGTTCATATACAATGTTGGTTCATATTAAATTCTAGCCAAAAGTTTAATTTCACAGTTGGTAGTTGTTCTCTAATATGCTTTCATGAATTTGTCTTTCTTTCTGCTGTTCTTATACAATACGAGATGGTGACAGCTCTCGCAATCTATATTTAGGAGGTTTGATCAAGAAACCTAGGGGTAACCTGACCTCCCGTAACTGCAGGGAGAAGGGAGCGGTGGAATCGGAAACGGTCCACCGCAAGGATTGATTTGCCATCCTCGTACCCTCTATCCCATCCTTTTGGGCAAGGATAGCTCCCGGTGAATGCGGCGGCTCTACGGAAGAGTGTATGATATCTCTTCCCCAAAACCGTAAGTAGTCGTTTAGATGATGCCAATTGACAACATTGTTATATGGTACACAAGCGAAACCGAAGTCCTAGAATCGCCTTTTCAAGACCCCGACACACTCTTTTCCTCCTCCGTGTGACACCGCACTAAGTAGGGTCCTCCAATAGTCCTCACCAACCGACTCTCTCTGAGATTCCATCCGAACAATCACAACAACTTAGCGTATTGGTACTTAAATCTCAGTCCCTGTGGGATCGATAATCTATTATTACTTGACGACATCCGTGCACTTGTCGGTGTTGAGCGCGAGTGCGTACTTTAAGTCTTCAACAGTCTCCGTCGCGGGATTTAGTGTTGTGACTGTGCGCATCAACCACGTGCTCCTTGCTCTTTTTAGTGAGAACACTAGCATCCTTGACCTTGGGTGTCAGTTTAGCCTTCTTGACCTTCTTAAAACACTTGCTCTTGTAGTGTCCTACTTCCCTATACTCAAAGCATACAATATTATTTTTATTTAAAATTGAAATGCTTGAGTTACCTAAGTTAGTTGTTGGATGAATTTGGTCGGATTCTTCATGGCGATTGGAGGTGGATGCTTCTTCTTGCTCTTCCTCCGACATGGAAGACCTAATATCCTCCCCCTCAATCCTAGAGGTGGAGGCTTCCTCTAATTCTTCCATCTCTTCCTCAGATGTTGATGACCTTTCAACCTCCAATTCTTCAAGCTCTAAAGATGAACCTCAACATTCTTCTTCTTGAGCTTGAGAGGATGAACACTTCTCTTCCTGCTTCAATTTAGCCTTGTCATCTTACACCAATGAGGAATCTTCATAGATCTTAGCTAGCTTATTCCATAATTCCTTTGCATCCTTGCACTCTCCTACCTTATGCAAGATATTACTAGGCATACGATTATCAAAATTATAATTACCTTCTCATTGATTTCGTGTTTCTCATTTTGCTCTTTGGTTCACTTCTTATTCTTGAGGACTCTTCCTTTCTTGTCTTTGGGAGGATCAAAACCATCTACAATACTACACCAATGATTTATATTTTTATTTAAACAACATTCCATTTTACCTCTCCAAGACATGAAATCTTCTCTTTCGAAGAAGAATGTAACCATAGTGTCATCCCTCGATTGTTCTTGAAACTCCATCTTCTCTAGCACGTTTGCTCCTTCGATTGTGAAGCAGGTGAAGAGCGACCCGCTCTGATACCACTTGTATGACCTTTGGTGACGCGCTAGGGGGGGTGAATGGCATGTTCATTCGTTCGATGGAAATTTGATCACTTTTGTGTGCTTGTCTACAATACTCATTAATATATGTAGTGGAAATAATAATAGAGCATAAACGAAATACACAAGCATATAATGTGGTTCAGAACCTTAGGGTTCCTACTCCACGAGTTGAGCTCAAATGAGCTCTAGTGATGCAAACACCACCACTAATCAATACTTCTTCTCGGAACAATCCGAAGGTAGAGAAACCTCGTACAGGTGATTACAAAGGTAATACAATGAAATACAAAAAGTAAACTAAGCAATACCCAAATACAAGTAAAGAAAACTTTACACTAAGGACTTTGGATTGCTTGCTTGTTGATTGCTTTGGTTTGCTCTTGAAGGACTAAAATGCAACAACAATTCCTCTATAAATCACCCCAAGAACCAGGGCTAAAAACCTTCCCTTTGTACTCCTTATAAAGCTTCAACTTGGGTTCATTTCCACCTAGTAGTCTATTGCTCATACCCATCAGTCGACTACTCCTGTAGTCATTATCTCACAATGGCTATACAGCAGTTGACTAATCAGACCCATCAGTCGACTACTCCTGTAGTCATTATCTCACAATGGCTATACAGCAGTTGACTAATCAGACCCATCAGTCGACTACTCGTGGCCTCTAGTCGGCTTCCCTTACTCAACAACAGACTCAGAAATATTTTGTGCTTGTGTCCTCAACCATCAGTCGGCTGCCCTCTATGGAAGTAGACTGATTAAGGCCAGTTGACTACCCAAGGCTGGCAGTCGATGCCACATAGCCATAGTTGAGCGCCAGTCAACTGGTCATAATCCCAGTCGACTGATCAGAGTCAACTAGGTTACCAAGTGTTAAAACACTTGACCAATCGACTGGTCTATAACCCCTATCAACTGATAAATCTCAACCATGAGGTTTAACTAAAGTATGATGCCTTCATACTTGCTAGACCACCCTTAGCCAAGACCTAAGCCTTCTAGCCACCTTCGTCAACCTCACGCTTAATGAATCCCTTCAAGTCATCCATGACTTGTTCATTCATACGCTAACCTTCAGGTTCTTACATCGGCTATTGTCATGCTAATCGGGTCTATACCGCGAAGGCACATTTTGGCTTACATTGCCAAGACATATTCTTGGACTTTACACCACCAAACATTGGACTTATGCCACAAAGACTTTCTCTTAGACTTTACACCGCCAATATCATACCCTTGGATTTCCAAATTGCCAAGTACCCATGACTTGGACTTTCACCACCAAGACTACACCCTTGGACTTTCCATGTCAACTTCATGTTGGACTTTCCAAATGCCATGACCCATGCTTGGACTTTCCATTTCCAAGTACACAAGACTTGGACTTTCCCATGCCAAGTGTCCCACATGGACTTCTCCATCATATGGTTAACCCCAATGCCCAACTCATCATCAAACATCAAAACACTACTTGAGTCAAACACGAGTCTGGTCAATCATGTCCTTGGCCGATTGCACCAATAAAATCAACTCAGTGGTTGTGTGACTCGTGACAAGGGCATCCTAGTGACAACAACCTCCTAAGCTTTGTCGATCTGAAAGGGAAACTTTGCTAGGAATAGGAAATTCCCGCGTAGAACCAAAAGTTCAACGGAATTAAACTTGATGATCCTCCCACAAAACAAATCATAGATAACTTAGGAACATAAGTAGATGACATATTCAGCATCACATAGGTGAAACTAAAATCTTAGAATCATCCCATCGATCATTACAGGGACCCAATGATAATGGTGTCCCTGTAAAAGTGATCTCCCAGCTTTCTTGCTCTCCGTCTTTCTCACTTTCAACCTCTTTTCCAACCAATTTGGTCTAAACAATCTTAATTTGCTTAGTAAACCAGTACTCAATTACTAGTCCTTATGGAATCAATATTTTATTACTTGACGACAACCGTACACTTGCAGTAGTTGAGCACAAGCGTGTGCATCAAGTTTTTAGCATCTTCGCTAGGGACATGAGGTCACGTTTGTGCGCATCAAGTGATATTCATATGATGTATACATGTTAATGTGTTAAAAATCTAATATTTATGGAATAAAAATTAAGTTGATATCATAATGTGATAGTTATATATGTGAGATATTAATTAGTATATGTGATACCTACCGCTATAGCTAAGAATGGCTAGTTGGATTCACTCCGAGGTTATTCTTATCTATGATGGATATCAATCCACTTGTAAAAAAATCTATGATCTTTCGAAAGTAAGTGCTCTTGAATTCGATAAATAAGTGGGGTTCTCAAATGTATGTAAATTATTTACATTATATTGAAAAATATCTTTCTCATATTTGCTCAATTGTATATTTCTAGGGCATTAAATTACACATGACATCTATTAATATGCACTTAATTTTGGACACGAATAAATTGACTGGGCCAAGATTCTTGGATTGGTATCAAATTTTGAGAATTGTTCTCAAATCTAAAAGGATAGCCTATTTTCTCGAAGAGCCTCTTCCCAAACCTCTTGCAAACAAAGCTACTGATGAACAAATGTTGGTTTATCATAAGCACTTAGTTGACTCAGATTTGGCTAGTTGTATCATGCCAGCCTCGGTGTCTTCTAAATTGAAAAACCAATATGAGCATATGGATACTTATGTTAGTGCCTATAAGATTCACATATCTCCATAATAGCATGATATTTTTTGGTGCAGTAGGCACCTAAGTCGAACCTGAGTTTTGATTATAGAAAACGATACAAAGTTAAGCTCATGTCGTTATCTCACGAGCTGAATCGAGTGTGCAGAAAATTGCTATAGCTGGAGCTAAAGGCTAACGACACCCGGAGGAAGCCACGGTGGTCGGGCGACACTCGAGTGACTTCGAAGGGAGTTGAAGGAATCAAGTGGAAGGCCGGAAGCAAAAGCGACATAGTAAGTATCGAGGTAAGCTCAAGTGAGTAAAGTGATGTGAGGTCGTGTCCTTTGTACGGGGACGTCCTTAGGCGACGATCCGACCCAAGACTTCCCATGGAAGGTCTATGTTGAGATCGGACGGCAAGTGACCGTCGAATTCACTTATATTTTGAGCTAACTCTTTATTGTAGTCAAAAATCCTGGCCATCAGTTCAACCGGCCAGTTCAACCGGGCCAGTTCAACCGGCCAGTTCAACCAGGCCAGTTCAACCGGCCAGTTCAACCGATAGTCAAAAATCAGCCTCGTGGAGTCAAGCTTTATCACCATTTTTCAAGGAGTTTTATGCCCAATTCCTATTGGTTGAAGACCCATTCGATGAGGGGCTTAAAGGCTATAAAAGGAGGGCTTCTCCTAGGGTTTTTCATCATCTCTAAGTGCTCACAAACCTCCACAACTCTGCGATTTTCCGACGACTCTACGACGAAGTGCTGTCAACAACCCTAGTTTACTTTCTACTCTTTTAGTTGTTGATATTCTTATTTTGTCGTCTCTTTAAATATTGCAATTCCTTTATTAATCAAGGTTTTCTATCATTGCACTTTACATTAATAGAAGAGAGGGTTTGTCTCTCTATCTTTTCTTTCGAAGTTTTTTTTGTAATCGTCAAACTCCTACCTCCAACGAGGAGGAGTGTTTTTAGTGAATTGCCCTCCGTGTGTGATCAAGGATCACTAGGGTCTTGGAGTAGTAGCCGAAGGCTACGAACCAAGTAAAAAAATATTTGTCTCATTTATTTATAGTTTATCTTTCCGCTGCAATTAACTGTCTACTTGAGTTTTAACGAACGAATTAAAAAAAAGGGTTTATCGCTATTCACCCCCCCCTCTAGCGATCTGCTTCGATCCAACAATTGGTATCAGAGCCGGGGGTGCTTAGATTTTGTGAAACCACCAACCTAACATTTTCTTACAGATTTGTTTTTCGTTCGTTTAAATTTTTTCCCGCACTACTAATCCAAGACGAAGTCTTGGTACTCTTCATTTGATTTTGTTTTGCAAGTATTCGCTTTTGGAGTAGCCGACGGTAAAACATGCATAACTTTTCGTACAAGTTGACCCACGAAACGGTCTACCTACCAAAACAAAGCTCTCAGAGAGATCTACACTACTTACCAGGGTAAACCCTCGTAACAAGCTGTATTCACCCCAAAAAACCATCGTTTAGTACCATTTCGGGGACATCGAAGGTTGTAAGTGCTCATTTTTTTTAGTTGGTTATTTCTCATTTATTCCTTTTGTTTCTTTTCATTTCTTACATTACTAACCCAAGACGAAGTCTTGGAACCTTTTTCATGTTTTTTTTGGTATTTTTTTTGTGCAAGGTTTCCCTTCCAAATGGCCCATCTCGAGGGTTTTAGCACCGTCCGACCTCCGTTTTACAACGGAGATGATTTCAGTTACTGGAAATGTCTGATGGAATGTTTTCTCAAAACCCAAATCGAGATGTTGATTATAATCCAAATGGGTTTCACACTTCCGATTAACGAAGTGGGTGAATCCTTGGGTTATGATCAATGGACCATTGCGACAAAACGACAAACGACAAGTCGGCCTCAAATTCTTCAATGCGGCTTGTCTAAGGAGGAATTAAATCGTGTCAGCCCCTTCTTAAGTGCAAAGGACCTTTGGACAAAGCTAGTGGAGCTACACGAAGGGACCGATGAAGCTAAGGTATGTAAGCATGATCTTTTATTTAATAAACTATATAATCTAAAAATGCAGGAACACGAGTCCGAGATGCAACTTCACGCCCGCGTCCAAGACATAGTCAACAATCTACACATGAACGGGCAAAAGGTCGAAAACCGCGACCTTATAAGGTATGTCCTAAACTCCTTTCCGAGGACAACCTTGTGGGCATCCATGGTCGATGCCTACAAGGTCTCCAAGGATCTTTCTAAACTTAGGTTAGATGAACTTTGTTCTGATTTCGAACTTCATGAGCAGTCTAACTCGGAACCCGAGAAAGCTATAGCACTATTTGCAGGTTCAAAGAAGAAAACCGCTAGCAAGCCACTCCCGAAGGAAGAAGAGGATGAGTCAGATTCGGAGGTCGACCCGGAAATGGAGGCCGAACTAGTCAACCTAGTTCGGAGGATAGTCAAGGGCTGAAAGTGAACTGTCACTCGACCCAATGAAGGTAAGCCTAAAAGTTCTAATATTAGGTGTTATGAATGCAACAGGTTTGGACACATCAAGTCCGAATGCCGAAAGCTCAAAAGCAAAGCACCAAAATACAAAAAGGCACTCAATGCTACATGGGAAGAAGCTTCCGAGGAAGAAGACAATGATCGAGTCCTCATGGCTAAACCGGTGGAATCGGAGATGGAGTCGGAACCAGAACTTGAATCAGAAACCGAAGACGAGTCGGACTGCGAAGCACTATTCAAGACAAGCCACGGATACGCATCCGGTTCAAAAGATACACTCGAGGTAAGTCGGTCTCTCATTACTACACTTTATAGTGCAATTAAGATTTTAAATAGTAAGTTAGCTAAGTCCGAGTCCAAGGTCGAGACCCTGGTTAAGGAAGTTAAACTCTTCAAACACGAGGTCTCCTTAACCTCTTCGACTAGTCGAGTTCAAGAGAAGGACTCAACTCGGGTTGAAAAACTCGAAGTTGAGAACTCACTCTTGAAGAGTCAAGTCGAAGATCTTAGGAATACGTTGGAAAGGTTTACTTTGGGATCCAAAGGACTTGACCTCCTACTTGGATCGCAAAGGGCCGTGTACAACAAGGTCGGGCTAGGGTTTAGCTCAAACACGACCAATAAGTCGTATATGTCAATTGTAAGTCGACATAAAAAATGTGTCCAAGCATGGGTCCCTAAGACCACCTTGATTTCAAACTTAGGATCGAACTAGTACTGGGTTCCCAAGGACCAAATCCACTATGTGGAGAGGCCGAATCGATTCAACAGTCCAGGGGGAGCTAGTACAAAACTTGTTTGTGTTTTAACCTAGAAATTGCATGCTTAGGTTTTTATTTAGTTTGATTTTCCTTTTTAGAATGGTTAGATAGGACTATAACTCATCAATACTTGATAACATAGTACCAGGACACGGCGAGATGATAGTATGCTAGGAAAGCGGAGTCTTGTGTATTCGGGCTAGATAAGGCGTATCTAGTTCGGTGCACTTGACCGAGCGAAACTAGCTGAAGCTACCTCGCCGTATCCTAGACTAGTTAGACCAGGAAGTGGTCTTAGGTGAGTCAAGTCTCTATTTTCTTGAAAATGGCTTTGTCTAAGGAAGTGGTCGTTGTTTCGATCAAAGAAGGCCTCTGTGCCTCCTCACGACCTGGAAGCCATGATCTTGAAAAGGTGACTTGATAAGCCTAAGGTCAAATCCGAATCTAACGCAAGGTTGACAAGTGTTTAAGTCATTAATTTAAATCAAGTAAAATTGGATGTCATCTCACAAGAACATATAGGGTTAATGTGTTTGATCATGTAGACATGGGTGAGATGATTTAGGTTAATAATTTTCAACCAATCTTTAATAAATCCAATATCTGATCCAACTACCTTGCGTGTAGGATCAATGGATGTTGACGTGCTCCCGGAGCACATGGCGATCAACTCAAGTTTTCGAAGCTTCGATTCAAACGACAAGGATCGGTAGCCTTCGGAAATAACGACAAGCTCAAAATCATCGGATCAGGTGATATTGAGCTTAACTCAAATTTTGTTATTCAAAACGTTTTATTAGTAGAAAATTTTCAATATAATCTACTTAGTGTAAGCCAATTGTGTGATAATAACTATAAGGTCATATTCCTAGAAAATAAATGCGTAATTAAAACAAACGAAACCTCTAAAACAATTCTTAAGGGAACTAGAAATAACAACATTTACACTATTAACTTAACTAACTCCTCAACTAAGTGTCTTATGACACGGAAAGAGGAATCATTGTTGTGGCGCCGACGACTCGGTCACTCACACCCAAGACTCATCCACAAGATGAGTTAGAGTGACTTAGTCAGAGGTTTGCCTAACCTCAATAACTTGGATAATAAAATATGTAATGCTTGTCAACAAGGTAAACAATCTAGGACACAACATCAACTAACTAATCAAGAACGAACCAAAACTGTGCTTGAGCTCCTACACATGGATCTATTTGATTCACACGGAGCTAAGTCACTTAATGGAAGTAAATTCTGCTTAGTCATAATTGATGACTATTCTAGATTTACTTGGGTTATGTTCATCAAACACAAAAGTGATACCCTAGATCAATTAATCAATCTATTTAAGTTAATAGAAAATCAACAAAACATTAAAATCAAAAGACTTAGGACTGATCATGGTGGTGAATTCGAAAATCATAGGTTTACAGAATTCTGTAACCTAAATGGATACCACCATGAGTTCTCTTGCCCTAGAACTCCACAACAAAATGGCCTAGTAGAACGCAAAAATAGAACCCTACAAGAAGCCGCTAGGACAATGTTAAATGAGTATAACCTATCCGATAGGTTTTGGGGGGAAGCCGTGAGTACGACATGCTATGTCCAAAATAGGATCCTTATGGTAAAGAGGCACCTTAAGACCTCATACAAGATTTATCACGATAAAATACCTAACATCAAGTACTTTAGGTTATTTGGGTGTAAGGTACATATCCTAAACACTAAGGATTACCTAGGGAAATTTACATCCAAAACCACGACCAGAATCTTTCTAGGATACTCGATTACAAGCAGAGCTTATAAAGTATATAACCACGACATCCTTGGAGTCGAGGAGACTATCAATGTAGTATTTGATGAAGGACACGAACCTACAAAACCCCCGGCAACCCCAATTAGCGAGCCGACTCATACTAGACCTAACTCTGATCCGGAGATTAGGTCTAGTGTTAATCCAAACCTAAGTCAACCAAGTCACTCTATCGACCAAGTGATAGATGACTCCAACCAAACTAGAACTCAAACGAGTCATCTTATGGATCAAGTTGTAGACTCAAACCCAAATCCAACTAGGACTCAAACGAATCATCCTATCGACCAAGTGATAGATGATCCAAGTCTAGGAGTTCGAACTAGAGCCTCATACAGAAACCTTAGTCAAATATCTTTGATTTCTAAAATTGAACCCAAAACTATTGACCAAGCTCTTCTTGATCCCGATTGGATTATTGCAATGCAAGAAGAGTTGGCTCAATTCACTAGGAACGAAGAATGGGAATTAGTACCACCACCTAAAGATAAAAAAATCATTGGAGCAAGGTGGGTGTTTAGAAATAAAATTGATGATAAAGGTGAAGTAGTTAGAAATAAAGCTAGACTAGTTGCTAAAGGGTTTAGTCAAGTCGAAGGTTTAGATTACGACGAGTCCTATGCCCCAGTAGCTAGATTAGAGTTCATTTGAATGCTATTAGCATATGCAGCACATCTAGGATTTATGTTGTTTCAAATGGATGTGAAATCTGCATTCTTAAATGGATACATTAAAGAAGAAGTTTATGTTAGTCAACCCCCCGGCTTCGAAAGTTTAGACAAACCCGATCATGTCCTTAGGTTAAAGAAAGCTCTCTATGGACTTAAACAAGCTCCTCGAGCTTGGTACGAGAGACTTTCAATTTATCTTAAGTCCAAAGATTTTAACCAAGGTGTAGTTGACCCAACCCCTTTTCGTAAAAACCTTAGGTAAAGACATATTCATAGCCCAAATCTACGTAGATGATATTATTTTCGGAACCACCAACTCAATCCTACTAAATGAGTTCATTTCACTTATGGAAAATGAATTTGAAATGAATTTAGTAGGCGAGTTAAACTTCTTCTTAGGTCTACAAATTAAACAAACTAAGGATGGAATATACCTACATCAACGTAAATATATTAGGGAATTAATTAAACGCTTTGGAATACAAGACGCTAAAATTATTAATGCCCCAATGGCAACCAATGTTAATATAGAAGAAGATTTAAAATACTATAGGAGCATAATAGGGAGTCTCCTTTACTTAACTGCAAGCCGACCTGATATCCTATTTGCAGTAAGTATGTGCGCAAGGTTCCAAACCTGTGCCAAGGAGTCTCACCTAACTCTAGTCAAGCGTATCCTTAGATATCTAAAGGGTACACTTAATGTCGGTATTTGGTACCCTAGATCTACCGAGTTCGAACTAACCAGCTACTCTGATTCGGACTATGCCGGTAGTAAGCTCGATAGAAAGAGTACGAGTGGTTGTTGTCAACTTCTCGGCTCGAGTCTAGTGAGTTGGTGCAGTAGGAAGCAACACCGTGTTGCCTTATCTACCACCGAAGCTAAATACATCGCGATGGGTGAGTGTGTCACTCAGCTTCTTTGGATGAAGCACACTCTCCGCGACTTTAAGTTAGACTTTACGAATACTAAACTTCACGTAGATAACATTAGTTCAATTAATCTTACTAAGAATCCGATATGTCACTCTAGGACCAAACATATAGAGGTCAAACACCATTTATTCGAGAACATGTGGCCAACAGAGTCATACAACTCGAATACGTCGAATCAAAGTCTAACTTAGCAGACCTATTTACTAAACCCCTACCCGAAGACGAATTTAGTCTATTAAGATGAAAATTGGGCATGTGCGTAGTAGAATAGGACTTTGCAAATTATATCACTACTATTTCTTAATTTTTATTTTTTATGGAACTAGCATAGGACATACCTTAGATATCATGCACCTATAGATTTAAGGAGCCAATACATCTCACAACACATAGGACTAATGTGTTTGTGTACTTAGCCACGTAGATGGGCATGAGATGTTAGGACCTTACTCCTGGTTCCAGATGTAGAGCTAGTGCATCGCCATGAACCACGGAGTATAATCATACATACTAACCGACTCTGACCAGGACTGGTTGATCTTTCATATCAATCAAGCCAAATATGAGTCGAACATTTTATAGATGAACTTACTTTCAGTATATTATTTTCAAAATAATGTGGAACATTTTCAAATTAATCCTTATTTTTTATTCCACACACACCCTCACTCTTTTCAATATATGGAAAAAGGGGGAGAAAAAGGCCAAAGTTAAGGGATAATTTTTTTTTATGGCCAAGGCTTAGTTAACTTGTTCGTGTTAACAAAACGGAAAGGTTTACTTAACTTTAAGTTAACTTGTTAACAAAACGGAAGTAAAGGCCAAGGTTAAGAAATCAGTTTTTTGATTTCTTAACTTAAAACTTATTTTAAATACTATGGCCAATATTAAGTAATTACGGTTACTTAATTCTTTTGTTTAGTAGCAAACATCAAGGGGGAGAGTTAAAACTCTTTCTCAAGTACTCACCCTCGGTCAAGGGGGAGGATTCCTCAAGGGGGAGAACTTGAAAAAAAAGTTTTTATATACTCTTGCTCATTCATGCTTTTTTATACTCCTGCTCATTCATGCATATCTCTTGCTGATTTAGCTTAATGCACTTAATTTATTTTTCTTAACTTTGTATGTTGGTTAGCCATAAATCAAAAAGGGGGAGATTGTTGGTGTAGTAGGCACCTAAGTCGAACCTGAGTTTTGATTAAAGAAAATGATACAAAGTTAAGCTCATGTCATTATCTCACGAGCTGAATCGAGTGTGCAGAAAATTGCTATAGCTGGAGCTGAAGGCTAGCGACACCCGGAGGAAGCCACGGTGGTCGGGCGACACTCGAGTGACTTCGGAGGGAGCCGAAGGAATCAAGTCGAAGGCCGGAAGCAAAAGTGACATAGTAAGTATCGAGGTAAGCTCGAGTGAGTAAAGTGAAGTGAGGTCGTGTCCTTTGTACGGGGACGTCCTTAGGCGTCGATCCGACCCAAGACTTCCCGTGGAAGGTCTATGTTGAGATCGGACGGCAAGTGGCCATCGAATTCATTTATATTTTGAGATAACTCTTTATTGTAGTCAAAAATCCTAGCCATCAGTTCAACCGGCCAGTTCAACCGGGCCAGTTCAACCGGCCAGTTCAAATGATGGTCAAAAATCAACCTCGAGGAGTCAAGCTTTATCACCATTTTTCAAGGAGTTTTGTGCCCAATTCCTATTGGTTGAAGACCCATTCGATGAGGGGCTTAAAGGCTATAAAAGGAGGGCTTCTCCTAGGGTTTTTCATCATCTCTAAGTGCTCACAAACCTCCACAACTCTGCGATTTTTCGATGACTCTACGACGAAGTGCTATCAACAACCCTAATTTACTTTCTATTTTTTTAGTTGTTGATATTATTATTTTGTCGTCTCTTTAAATATTGCAATTCCTTTATTAATTGAGGTTTTCTATCGTTGCACTTTACATTAATAGAAGAGAGGGTTTGTCTCTCTATCTTTTCTTTCGAAGTTTTTTTTGTAATCGTCAAACTCCTACCTCCAACGAGGAGGAGTGTTTTTAGTGAATTGCCCTCCGTACGTGATCAACGATCACTAGGTTCTTGGAGTAGTAGTCGAAGGCTACGAACCAAGTAAAAAAATATTTGTCTCATTTATTTATAGTTTATCTTTCCGTTGCAATTAACTGTCTACTTGAGTTTTAACGAACGAATTAAAAAAAAAGGGTTTATCGCTATTCACCCCCCCCCCCCTCTAGCGATCCGCTTCGATCCAACAATATTGCCCACTTTGGGCCTAAGCCCTCATGGTTTTATTTTTGGGCTTTACCCAAAGGCCTCATGTCAATGGAGATATCTTTTTCATCTTATAAGCACATGATCTTTTCCATGTCATACCAATGTGGGACTTTGGTTGTATTCCTCATACTCCCAACAATCCCTCCCTCAAACGAAGGACCACATTGAGCCCCCCCCCTCAAGCCTATCCCTCCTCGAAGGATATTCTTTGCTTGATGTCCGATCTTCAACCCACTAGGACTTCCTGCCAACTGTCTGGTCCTCCTGACCTAGTTGGACTTTCTGTAAATTGTCCAGCCCTACTGGCCCAACTGGACTTCTTGCCTGGTGTCTGGTTCTCTAGATCCAAACATGGGAGCACCACTTCTTTCGTTCGAGGTTCATGGCTTGACATGGACCATGACTCTGATACCAATTGTTAGTGCCTATAAGATTCACATATCCCCACAATAACATGATATTGTCCACTTTGGGCTTAAGCCCTCGTGGTTTTATTTTTGGGCTTTACCCAAAAGGCCTCATGCCAATGGAGATATTTTTTTCATCTTATAAGCACATGATCTTTTTCATGTCTTACCAATGTGGGACTTTGGTTGTATTCCTCATACTCCCAACAACTTATATAATTGTTTTTCATCTCTGTGAATTGTTTGATGAGCAAGCAAGATTCGAATGGTTTGACATCTCCAAGCTCATCTTTCGCTCTTTGATGCAAGATGGTTCATCTGCGATACAACATGTACTAAAGATGAATGGCTACATTGAGCAATTGGGATCACTTGGTTTCGTTATGGATCATGAATTAAGTATCGACTTAATTCTACATAGTTTGACTGATAATTATTCATATCTTATGATGAACTATTGGATGAATAGTATTGAATCAATGATTCCAGAACTAATCATCATATTCAAGATTGCAGAGCCACCTGTTAAGAAGGAACAGAAGGAAGTGATGTTGGTTGATTCTTCAAATAATTGTTCTAAGAGGAAGCCAAAACATCAAGATAAAAGAAAGAAAAAGGCCGAGAATGAAGAACCTACTCCAAAGGGCCCTTGCCATCATTATAGCAAGGAAGGACATTGGCGAAGAAACATCAAAATCTATCTTGAGTTAATGAAGAAAAAGACGACATCTAGTGCTCCATACTCTTTAGGTATCTTCATTATTGAATGTCATACTATTTCCTCTAACACTTGGGTATTGGATACTGAGTGTGGCTCACATATATGTAATGACAAGCAAGGGATAAGGAATAGTATATGACTAATCAAAGGGGAATAAAATTTACGAGTTGTCAATGGAGCAAAGGTTGCAGTTGTACCCATCATAACTTATTTGTTGAAGCCCCTAGTGGATGAGTTTTGGAATTGGATAATTGTTATTTTCTTTCTGCATTAATAAAGAATATTATTTCCATTTTTTTAAATAGAAAAGGGAACCATTTGATATTTAGCAATAATTGTTGTTGTAGGGATTTCTTATGCAAAATAGCATATGCGCAACGGAAAAATAGGATCCCTTCCAAGTGATCCTTGCGAAAGAAAACCTCGTACAAAAATAAATTTCTCAAAACCTATCTTTATAGGAGAATATTACCTTTGTTGCGTGCCCTTTTTAATCCCGCTTCTCCTTGGTTTTGTTGGATCTTTTAGCACGTTCAAATGTCCGTGCCTCTATATGTATCCACACAAGCAAGCTCTTGTCTCACAAAAGAAGCTAGAAGAGCTCTCCTTTACTTCTTGCTAGAGAAGTCCCTAAAGGAGAGGAAGGTAGGGAAAAAGAGAAAGGAAGAAGAAGACCACTCTTCTTGTTAGCCTACACTCACAAAAGCCACACAACCAAAGCTTCTCACCACCAAGCTCTCTCCAAGCCTCAAGCTTCACCAACCCATTGGCCGGCCACCCCATGGAGTGTTTTATAGGCGTCGTCTCTTCCGCGGCTAACCAACGGAAGAGTTGTGTTGCTTGAACAACTAGTTTGTTCGAGCGACCACTCAAGTTGTTAGCACGACGACGAATTGGTTGTGCTAAGGAAGCTCATCCCATCCGGATTAATTCTTTCATTAGTGAAAATTTTAATCCGGGGACATAGGAGCCAATGGGCCTCCGAAGCAACTCCCTACAATTGGTATCAGAGCCACGGTTTTCAGTTTTGTGTGTTTTGGATTCGGTTAATTTTTTATGCACTTTTTCATATATTATATGTGCCGGATAATAGTAGGATATGCGTAGTTTAACTCTTTGGTTGCAGGCATAAGATCCGACTATTATGGTCTTGTGTGTGTATGTGAATGGATGTGTGTAAAAAATTTATTATTTGAATCCTCGGGGTTGACGAGGCTAGATTAGTATTTAATTTTTGTAATTAAATACGGCATTGTTTAGCCGATCATTTTAGTTTACTTTTGATCTAGATTATTTGTACACTCTTTCGTGGAGTATAGGATCGATGGATGTAAATAAAATAATTTATCTCGGCTCGGAACTCTTTGGTGACTTGCGCACGGGAAAAGATGGAGCGGACGAGGTGGCGACACGACAGGATGCATATTGGAAGACAATGCCATAATAGTTGGAAAAATTCTGTTTTTTCCATATTTATTGCTTATTTGTTTTATATGCATGTTGTGTATGATTTAAAATTCCTCATTTGCAATTTACTAAGTGGGAGAGGGACATTTTAATTAATTCCCGCGGCCTCTATTACAATTTGACGTGTGATGCAACAAACTTGTGTGTCGGCTCTGAGTGCCTTCCTCCCTGAGGATGGGTTTGTTTGCGGATCACTAGGTCAAATAATGGTTATAGGAAATTATCTAGGAGCATATGTACTTCCACAGAGGTAAGGCACATAATCCAAAATAATTCCCTTAGTATCGTGTAATGGTGCACACTTAGATACAAATAAAAGTATCCTCCCCATAGGAGTCACTGCTTTTATTTGTAGGGCCAAAGAGGAACGAACTATTAATTTTATTTGTCAAAAAGTAAGGTTGATAAGATAATAAAATTAATGGGTAAAACCTCCTCTTACAAATGTAGAATTCGTATACGTCCACACAGAGTGGCATGCGACATTCTCGGTGATTTGAGGTGTTGGTTGATTTCGGGATTTTATTGTTTTGAGGAATCAATAATTTTTGAAATCTAATATTTTGATCATTGTGATTTTTAGGATTTTCAAATGGCTTTCAACCCACTTGCTGTGATTTTAAAAGAAAACAAACTTACTGGTCCAAACTACATTGATTGGAAAAGAAACCTGGATATTGTCTTAACTGCGGAGGAGTACAAATTTGTACTCTTCGAGATCTGTCCTCATAAGCCCTCCGATGACTCTGATGAAAAGGAGATAGAACGTTATAAGAAATGGGTTAAGGCAGATGAGATGGCGCGGTGTTACATTTTGGCATCTATGTCAAATGTGCTGCAACATCAGCATCAGGCCATAGCCACAGCTTATGACATGATGTTCAATCTCAAGGAACTTTTCGGACATCAGAGTAGGGCGGCTAGGCAGGAGGCAATGAGAAACTTGATGACGACCACCATGATCGAGGGAACACCCGTTAGGGATCTTGTTCTCAAGATGATGGCTCATCTTAATGAGATGGAAGTCCTAGGAGCTGAGATCGATGGGGAAACCCAGGTCGATATCATTCTCCGATCTCGCTTAGGAGTTTTGAGCGATTGCCTCAACTACAACATGAACAAAAGGTTGTATTCGTTGGCGGAGCTTGTAACTCCAGCGGTAGAGGGCTTTCGTCAGTGCTCAAGCCATGGTCGCTCGGAAGGTTTCTTCCTCTAAACCGAAAGGTAAGAAGAAGAAGAAACAAGGTGGAGCGAAGAAAGTGGCGGGACCCGCAGAGTGAAGAAGCTGATAGGCAAGTGCTTCACTTGCAAGCAGATCGACATTAGAAGGCGGACTCGCCTCGAAAGAACAAAGGTATATCTTCTTGTTTAGTTGTTGAAACATGTTTAGCGGTGTTATCTACGATTGCACGGTGTGTAGATCAGAGAGCCATCGATCATGTCTGCAATACTTTGCGAGGGGTTCCAGGAACCCGACGACTAGCTGAGGGAGAGATTACCGTCTTCATGGGCAATGCTTCAAAGGTGGCGGCTATTGCAGTGGGAGACGTTTATTTATCTTTTGATAGGAATAAAGTTTTGGTTTTGAGAAATTGTCTTTATGTACCTACTTTTAGAAAGAATTTAATTTCAGTTTCTAAATTGTTTATGGATGGGTATTCTGTTTCTTTTAATGACAAAGTGGTTATAAAAAGAAATAGGGAGATTATCTGTTCTGGTACATTGGTTGGCAATTTATATACTCTTGAACCAAAAACTCCCACGATGCATATAGAAATCAATAACTCATCTTCTAAGTCTAATAAGAGAAAAGAACCTTCGCAAATGAACCAAACATATCTTTGGCATCTAAGGCTTGGTCATATTAACCTAAGCAGAATTCAAAGGTTGATAGCTGATGGACCTTTGGGTTCATTAGTGGTGGAGGATCTCCCTGTAGGGAATTCTATATGTCAAATAGCATATGCGCAACGGAAAAATTAGGATCCCTTCCTAGTGATCCTTGCGAAAGAAAACCTCGTACAAAATAAATTTCTCTAAAACCAAACCTATCTTATAGGAGAGGATTACCTTTGTTGCGTGCCCTTGTTAATCCCGCTTTTCCTTTAGGTTTGTTGGATCTTTAGCATGTTCAAATGTCCGTGCCTCAATACGTATCCACACGAGCAAGCTCTTGTCTCACAAAAGAAAAACTAGAAGGGCTCTCCTTTACTTCTTGCTAGAGAAGTCCCTAAAGGAGAGGAATCTAGGGAAAAAGAGAAAGGAAGAAGAAGACTACTCTTCTTGCTAGCCTACACTCACAAAGCCACACAACCAAAGCTTCCACCAAGCTCACAAGCTCTCTCACAACCACAATGCTTACCATGGCCGGCCACTTCATGGAGTCTTTTATAGGGTTGGAAAAACCCTTTCACCTCCACACATTCAATGCAATCCATTGCATTGAGACACAATCCAAAAAGGAGTTGGCTTCCTTGTTTGGCCGGCCACTTAAGGAGACAAAAACCACTTTGTCTCCTTCCACCTCATCTAGCTTAGGTGGATGCTTAGGTGGCATGCTTATGTGGCATTCTTATGTGGCATTCATGCATGTTGAATTAATCTTATTAATTCAATTAAGCTTATGTTATCATATTGAATTAATCTCATTAAATCAATAAGGTAACATATTGAATTAATCTCATTAAATCAATTAGCTAAAATTCTCATTAAGCTTAAAGTCCAAAAACCATTTTGTACTTAAGCTTATTCCCAAATTATTCTAGTCAAACTAGAATACTCTAATTCCTCTAATTATCATGCTCTTTGTGTGTGACCCTATAGGCTCTCATAACGTTGGCAGTGGATCTAAACTCTTTTAGATACACAAGCAATGAGCGGCATCTAGCAATACATCATTGCTACCCAAGTTATGAGATAAGTCAAGATCCGACTAACCTTTCCGTGACTACTTTAATGTATGACCGTGTCCTTCTATCCTTGATATCAGATTGACCAATGAGGCATAGACCGTGTCATCCTCGATCAATCTATGTGTTTCTTGATCCCTGAGTAAACTAACTCAAACAAATGAGCTCAATATCTCATATTGACTCATTCGAGCATGGTCATGCATTTTAGTAGTTCTACTCAATCAAGGGGCCCACCGATATCACTCTCGTCATATGAGAGGGATAGATCCCATCTACATCACTCACATCCCTCCGCATAATTTGTTATATACCCAGTAATCGCCTTTATGCTCCACCCTGTTACGGGTGACGTTTGATGATACCAAAGTACATAACTCCTTATGTAGGGAACCGTAGTGACTTCAGGTCTGAGGACTATTCATACCAATAGTCACATGAGAAAGTTTATGACACTCATATAACGATCCATGAAACTTTCTCATGGCGGGTCAGTTCAGTATATATTCTCTAATATATACCCATGTGTCAACTTGATATCATATATCCATGACTTGTGAGATCAAGTCATCAATTGACCTACATGCTAGTCTTTATGTATTAATATTGCCCTTGCATATTAATACTTGACTAGGAACTTTTAGAAAGTGTTCTCTACAGCCTCTCATAATCAATTCTGCCAATTGATGTGCTGTAGATAAGAACCTACTTTTCTAGGGCATTACTATATTTAATTTACCTGGCACAAGCAAGACTTAAATATAATAACCAATCCTTTGCCTTTATAGAATATGATACAAAATGTTCCCTTTTCAACCATCACATGATTGGCTCTAGGGCTATAACTAACAATCTCCCACTAGCACTAGTACCAATCACTATGATATCTAATACCTAGTGACCTAGTGTGACCATCATGCTTCCTCTGTGCCAAAGCTTTGGTCAATGGATCTGCGATGTTAGCTTCTGTCGGTACTCTGCATATCCTCACATCTCCTCTATCGATGATCTCTCGAATGAGATGGAAGCGCCGCAGTATGTGTTTGGTCCGCTGATGTGATTGAGGTTCCTTAGCCTGTGCAATAGCCCCATTGTTGTCACAATAGAGGTCTATTGGATCTGTAATGCTAGGAACTACCCCAAGTTCACTGATGAACTTATGGAGCCAAACAGCCTCCTTTCTTTGCATCGACGCGACGCAATATATACCGCTTGTAGAATCAAGAATCGTGTCTTGCTTTGAACTTTTCCTCACACTCCACCATTCGTGCAAAACACGTACTCGATTGATCTATAGTCATCCTTGTCTGTTTGGAAGCTTGCATCACTGTAACCCTTTACAGCTAGCTCCTCATTGCCTCCAAATATCAGGAAATATTCTTTTGTTCTTCGTAAGTATTTAAGAATATTTTTGACTGCTATCCAGTTACTTTCACCTGGATCCGACTGGTATCTACTCGTCATGCTCAAAGCATACGAGACGTCAGGTCGAGTACAAAGCATGGCGTACATGATAGACCCTATGGCAAATGCATAAGGGATCTTATCCATGCGATCTCTCTCCTCCTTAGAAGAGGGACATTGAGTCTTCGAAAGACTCACACCATGTGATAAAGGCAGAAATCCTTTCTTGGAATTTTGCATAGCATAACGATCTAGCACTTTATCAATGTATGTACTCTGACTTAGGCCAAGTAATCTTTTAGATCTATCTCTATAGATCTTGATGCCTAGAATATAGGCAGCTTCACCTAAGTCTTTCATCGAGAAACAATTCCCTAACCACATCTTCATAGACTGGAGTGAGGGAATATCATTTCCGATGAGAAGTATGTCATCTACATACAAGACAAGAAACACAACTGTGCTCCCACTATTTCTCTTGTAGACACAAGGTTCATCTTCATTCTTGATGAAACCAAACTCCTTGATTGCATCATCGAATCGAAGATTCCAGCTTCGAGAGGCTTGCTTTAGTCCATAAATGGACCTTTGCAGTTTGCATACCTTTCCAGGATGCTTTGGATCTTCAAAACCCTCAGGCTGTGTCATGTACATATCCTCGAGTAGCTTTCCATTCAGAAAAGCGGTTTTGACATCCATCTGCCAGATCTCATAATCGTGGTAGGATGCAATAGCAAGTATGATCCGAATGGATTTAAGCATCGCAACTGGTGAAAAGGTTTCATCATAGTCAATACCATGAATTTGTTTGAATCCTTTAGCCACCAATCTACCTTTATAGGTATGCTTATTACCATCCATGTCAGTCTTTACTTTAAAGACCCACTTACACCCAATGGGTTTTACCCCTTCAGGTGGATCAACCAAAGTCCATACTTGGTTAGTGTACATGGATTCCATTTCGGATCTCATGGCCTCTAGCCATTTCTCGGAATCTGGGCTCATCATAGCTTCTTGATAGGATGTAGGCTCGTCAAGATCGACAAGCAATACCTCACCGTTGTCAGTCAAGAGAAAAGAATATCTCTCGGGTTGACGACGGATCCTATCAGATCTACGAAGAGGTTGGTCTACTTGAACAGGTGTTTGCTCCACAACTCTTTGGGCAACACTTTCCTCATCCACAACACTTTGTGGTTCCTGTTCATTTTCCATCGAAGCCTTAGTGTTATCGTCATCTTGAACTTCTTCAAGATGAATTTTACTCCCACTAGTATTTCTAGAAATAAATTCTCTTTCTAGAAAGACAGCATTTCTGGCAACAAACACCTTGCCAAGTGTGGGATTGTAAAAGTAATATCCCTTAGTTTCCTTGGGATATCCTACAAAATAACACTTATCTGATTTGGGTCCTAGTTTATCTGAGACTTGACGTCTTACATAAGCTTCACAACCCCAAATCTTTATAAAAGATATTTTGGGACTCTTCCCAGTCCATATCGTATATGGTGTCTTTTCTACGGCTTTTGATGGGATGCGATTAAGTGTGAAAGCGGCTGTCTCTAGAGCTAGTCCCCAAAAGGAAGTAGGTAGATCAGTCTGGCTCATCATTGATCGTACCATATCTAATAGAGTACGATTTCTCCTCTCAGATACACCATTCCATTGTGGTGTTCCAGGTGGAGTGAGTTGGGATATTATCCCACACTCAGCCAAGTGATCACGAAACTCTTGACTAAGGTATTCACCACCTCGATCTGATCGAAGTAGCTTAATACGCTTACCAAGTTGGTTTTGTACTTCATTCTTGAATGCTTTGAACTTTTCAAAGGATTCTGACTTATGTCTCATCAAATATAAGTAGCCGAATCTACTCATATCATCAGTGAAAGTAATAAAGTATTTATAGCCTCCTCTGGCTTCGACATTGAAAGGGCCACATACATCAGTATGTATGAGTCCTAACAAGTCCGTCGCTCTCTCGCCATGTCCACTAAATGGAGTTTTAGTCATCTTTCCTAAAAGACAAGATTCGCATACCTCATATGATTCAAAATCAAATGAGTCCAATAATCCATCTTTATGGAGTTGGGATATGCGTTTTTCATTTATGTGACCTAGGCGACAGTGCCAGAGATATGTTTGGTTCAAATCATTCGATTTGAACCGTTTGGTATTTACGTTATATATTGGGTTTTCTAAATCTAGAACATAGAGACCATTCATAAGTGGTGCATTACAATAGAACATTTCATTCAAATAAATGGAACAACATTTGTCCTTTATTATAAAAGAAAAGTTTTTCTTGTCTAAACAAGATACAGAAATTATGTTCTTTGTTAATGCAGGTACATAAAGGCACTCCTCTAGTTCTAAGATAAGCCCAGTAGGCAAAGACAAAGAATATGTTCCTACAGCTACAGCAGCAACTTTTGCGCCATTGCCTACTCGCAGGTCCACTTCGCCCTTTGCCATTAGTCTACTATTTCTCAGTCCCTGCACATTAGTACAAATGTGAGATGCACATCCGGTATCTAATACCCATGTAGAAGAAATAGATAGATTAACTTCTATAACGTGTATACCTGAGGCAGAAGTCCCACTTCTTTTCTTCTTTACTTCCTCAAGGTAGACTTTGCAGTTCCGCTTCCAGTGTCCAGTCTCACCGCAATGGAAACAGTCCCCTTCCTTAGGTACTTTACCTTTACCCTTTGAAGTGGATGAATTGGCCTTGCCTTTGGCTTGGGTCTTACCCTTGCCTTTGCGCTTACCTTTGCCCTTGTTGACCATTAGTACGTTACTAACTTTCTTCTTGAGATTCGGTTCAGCAGTTCTTAACATGCTGAGAATCTCAGGCAAAGGTTTATCAATTTCATTCATGTTATAATTCATGACGAATTGATTATATGCTTCCGGCAACGATTGCAGGATAACATCGGTTGCCAATTCTTGGCTCAGTGGAAAACCTAGTCTTTCAAGGTTCTCAACGTACCCAATCATTTTAAGTACGTGAGTTCCTACAGGTGTTCCTTCTTGCATCTTGCATGCAAAAAGAGCCTTAGACACTTCAAAACGCTCGTGTCTGGCTTGTCCTTGATATAGTTGTTTCAAATGCTCAACCATATCATAGGCATCCATGTTCTCATGTTGCTTCTGAAGCTCAGAGTTCATGGTTGCAAGCATAACGCATGACAAATCTAATGAGTCATCTTGATGCTTCTTATAAGCATCTTTTTCAGCACGAGTGGCGCGAGGCGGTATTTTGAGGTAGACTGCTCTAGGACATACTGTTTGCGTTCTTGCTTGAGGATAATCCTCAAGTTCCTATACCAGTCAAGAAAGTTCGCTCCATTGAGCTTGTCCTTCTCAAGGACAGATCGCAAGTTGAGGGGGTGTGTCGTGTTAGATGACATGGTGATCTACAACAATAAAATGCAAAATTAAGTATCATACCTAAGTCATTTAATTAGGCCTTTAATTAAATGAGGCTCCCACTAAATTCGCATAGCTTTGATATGAGCTAATCATTGATGTAGGCAAACACATTTTGCTTACATTATTAGCTTCTATTTAGCTATAAATTTATATGGGATAAAGATCCACATCATAATTCGTCTTGAGTTAGCTTTGGCTAATCGCCCAAGACGTAGTATAATTAGGTAGGCAATCTTTTGCCAATTACATCTGATGTAACTCTTTAATAGCTTTGGTTAAGTTTAGATTAGTTTAGTGTTTATTCCTAAACCAGCCTTCGGTCGTGGCGAGGCACAGGGCCTTCTTGGATATCGAGCAACACCACTTCTAAGACAAAGCTGATGTTCGGAAATCACATAAAACTAATTTTAAAACTTATGTTCAAAGCTAATATATGCCTCTACTTTCTTAACTAATTAAGAAAAACTTAATTAAGTCTTAACCAAGTTTGATAGCGGGACATCACGATTGTCCACTCGCACTCTTCCAAGATAAAATGCATTGCTTTGCTTTGGCAAACCCAATAACAAATGATCGAGGAAGTAGTGAGTACCAAACTTTGGTAGGCAGATCATTTTTGACTTATTAAGATATAAACTTAAACATGCATCATATACATATTAGCATACATCACATATAAGCTAAATTAACATGCATCACATACAAGCTAAATTAACATGCATCACATACATATTAAACTAAGCGTGTCATGGTTATGGCCCTTATTCTACAATCTTCTCAAGCCAATGAAAAGATTGATTGGTCAACCTAGGGATAGCATCTTCTCCCAAGTGCTTCCTTTTGGTTGTCTTGTGTGTTGACTTCCTCCTTGTAACCTCATCTTCCAATGGACCCTCCATCTTTGTTTTGTATATTACAAAAGGAGAAATACTCGAGTTACATTCGAGTCTAAAACTAATTTTACAACAAGAATTTTAGGAGAAAGGCACGACACGCAGGCCGTATTAAGAATTACAACACACAATCACAAACTTTTTGGGACTAGGCCATAACCATGCACCATGTCAATTTTAACCTTTTAAAAGACATCGGATATTTTATTATGTTTGAAAAATTGCTAATGTAATTATCAACTCATAATAAAATTTATCCTACTTCTATATCATATATAAAATAGAGAAAAACTATTTTTATACGATCTTTCGCAAGTGGCTCTGATACCACTGTAGGGAATTCTATATGTCAAATAGCATATGCGCAACGGAAAAATTAGGATCCCTTCCTAGTGATCCTTGCGAAAGAAAACCTCGTACAAAATAAATTTCTCTAAAACCAAACCTATCTTATAGGAGAGGATTACCTTTGTTGCGTGCCCTTGTTAATCCCGCTTTTCCTTTAGGTTTGTTGGATCTTTAGCACGTTCAAATGTCCGTGCCTCTATACGTATCCACACGAGCAAGCTCTTGTCTCACAAAAGAAAAACTAGAAGGGCTCTCCTTTACTTCTTGCTAGAGAAGTCCCTAAAGGAGAGGAATCTAGGGAAAAAGAGAAAGGAAGAAGAAGACTACTCTTCTTGCTAGCCTACACTCACAAAGCCACACAACCAAAGCTTCCACCAAGCTCTCAAGCTCTCTCACAACCACAATGCTTAGCATGGCCGGCCACTTCATGGAGTCTTTTATAGGGTTGGAAAAACCCTTTCACCTCCACACATTCAATGCAATCCATTGCATTGAGACACAATCCAAAAAGCAGTTGGCTTCCTTGTTTGGCCGGCCACTTAAGGAGACAAAAACCACTTTGTCTCCTTCCACCTCATCTAGCTTAGGTGGATGCTTAGGTGGCATGCTTATGTGGCATTCTTATGTGGCATTCATGCATGTTGAATTAATCTTATTAATTCAATTAAGCTTATGTTATCATATTGAATTAATCTCATTAAATCAATAAGGTAACATATTGAATTAATCTCATTAAATCAATTAGCTAAAATTCTCATTAAGCTTAAAGTCCAAAAACCATTTTGTACTTAAGCTTATTCCCAAATTATTCTAGTCAAACTAGAATACTCTAATTCCTCTAATTATCATGCTCTTTGTGTGTGACCCTATAGGCTCTCATAACGTTGGCAGTGGATCTAAACTCTTTTAGATACACAAGCAATGAGCGGCATCTAGCAATACATCATTGCTACCCAAGTTATGAGATAAGTCAAGATCCGACTAACCTTTCCGTGACTACTTTAATGTATGACCGTGTCCTTCTATCCTTGATATCAGATTGACCAATGAGGCATAGACCGTGTCATCCTCGATCAATCTATGTGTTTCTTGATCCCTGAGTAAACTAACTCAAACAAATGAGCTCAATATCTCATATTGACTCATTCGAGCATGGCCATGCGTTTTAGTAGTTCTACTCAATCAAGGGGCCCCCCGATATCACTCTCGTCATATGAGAGGGATAGATCCCATCTACATCACTCACATCCCTCCGCATAATTTGTTATATACCCAGTAATCGCCTTTATGGTCCACCCTGTTACGGGTGACGTTTGACGATACCAAAGTACATAACTCCTTATGTAGGGAACCGTAGTGACTTCAGGTCTGAGGACTATTCATACAAATAGTCACATGAGAAAGTTTATGACACTCATATAACGATCCATGAAACTTTCTCATGGCGGGTCAGTTCAGTATATATTCTCTAATATATACCCATGTGTCAACATGATATCATATATCCATGACTTGTGAGATCAAGTCATCAATTGACCTACATGCTAGTCTTTATGTATTAATATTGCCCTTGCATATTAATACTTGACTAGGAACTTTTAGAAAGTGTTCTCTACAGCCTCTCATAATCAATTCTGCCAATTGATATGTTGTAGATAAGAACCTACTTTTCTAGGGCATTACTATATTTAATTTAGCTGGCACAAGCAAGACTTAAATATAATAATCAATCCTTTGCCTTTATAGAATATGATACAAAATGTTCCCTTTTCAACCATCACATGATTGGCTCTAGGGCTATAACTAACACTCCCAACCTGTGAATCTTGCTTGGAAGGTAAAATGACCAAGAGGCCTTTCAAGGCCAAGGGGTATAGAGCCAACGATATGTTAGAATTGGTTCATTCTGATTTGTGCGGTCCTATGTCTATCCAGGCAAGAGGTGGCTTTGAATACTTCGTCTCATTTATAGATGATTATTCAAGGTATGGATACATTTACTTGATGCGCCACAAGTCTGAATGCTTTTACAAGTTCAAAGAATTCAAGGCTGATGTGGAGAACCGTTAAGGTAAAAGTATCAAGACATTACGATCTGATCATGGTGGCGAGTACCTCTTGGGAGAGTTTAGGAGTTACTTATCAGAGGCTGGGATTCAATCCCAATTGTCTGCACCTGGCACACCCCAGCAGAATGGTGTAGCAGAGCGAAGGAATAGGACTCTTATGGAGATGGTCAGATCGATGATGAGTTATTCTGAGTTACCTGTTTCGTTCTGGGGGTATGCACTGGATACGACAATGTACACTCTGAACTTGGTTCCATCTAAATCAGTACCTTCTACCCCTGTAGAATTGTGGACTGGGCGAAAGCCTAGTCTGAGACATATTCGGATATGGGGGAGTCCAAAGATGTCTTTGGCGTCATCGGTAAGTTGGAACCTCGCATGTGTGCATGTTTGTTGGCTACCCTAAGGAACGAAGTGGTTTGTTTTATAATCCTAGAGATCAGAGGGTGATCGTTAGCACGAACGCCAGATTTCTAGAGGAGGATTATGTAATGAACCACAAGCCCAAGAGTAGGATTGTTCTTGAGGAGTTGACAGGGGAAGTCCCGACTTCAGTACCACTGGTACAAGAGGAGACACCACAAGTCACTGCACCGCGTGTCACAGAGCATACACAGGAGGCACCTCGTCGTAGTGGGAGGGTTGTTAGACAACCCGAGAGATTCATGTTTTTGGGAGAGTCTTTGGACTTAGTACCTGGTGAACATGAACCTGATCCCTGGACATATGACGAGGCAATCCAAGATAGAGATGCGGTATCTTGGCAAAGTGCGATGAATTCAGAGATAGAATCTATGGATTCTAATCAGGTCTGGGAGCTAGTAAAGCCACCCGATGGTGTAAAAACCATTGGATGCAAGTGGATCTACAAGAGAAAAAGAGGAGTAGACGGGAAGGTTGAGACCTTCAAAGCTAGGCTTGTTGCGAAAGGGTATACTCAGAAAGAGGGTATCGATTATGAGGAGACCTTTTTGCCGGTAGCTATGCTTAAGTCTATCCGGATTCTCTTATCTATAGCTGCTCATATGGATTATGAGATTTGGCAGATGGATGTCAAGACATCTTTCCTTAACGGAAGTCTTGAGGAGAACATCTATATGCGGCAACCAGAGGGATTCATTGCTAAAGGCAAAGAGCATCTTGTATGTAAGCTTAATCGGTCCATTTATGGATTGAAGCAAGCTTCTAGATCTTGGAACATCCGCTTTGATGAGATAATCCAGTCATATGGATTTATTCAAAGTCCGGATGAGCCTTGTGTATACAAGAGATGTGACAGAAACGTAGTGGTGTTTCTTGTACTATACGTAGATGACATTTTGTTAGTTGGCAACAATATCAAAGTGTTATCAGACGTAAGGGTATGGTTGTCCAAACAGTTTGATATGAAGGACTTGGGAGAAGTGGGACACATCCTTGGGATCAAAGTTATAAGGGATCGCAAGAAAAGTATGTTGTGCTTATCTCAAGCTTCATACATTGACACTATCCTTGCTCGTTTTAGCATGCAGAACTCCAAGAAAGGTTTCCTACCTTTCAGGCATGGAGTTCCTTTATCTAAAGAGATGTGTCCCAAAACATCAAAGGAGATAGAGGACATGAAGGCGGTTCCTTATGCTTCGGTAGTAGGAAGCCTTATGTATGTTATGCTATGTACGAGACCAGATATCTGCTTTGCCGTGGGCATGGTTAGCAGATATCAGAGTAATCCTGGACAGGGACATTGGATTGCGGTAAAGCATATATTGAAGTACCTGAGAAGGACTAGGGCTTATATGCTGGTTTACCGAGCAGATCAATTAGTCCCTGTGGGTTACACGGATTCGTATTTCCAATCAGATAGGGACAAGAGTAAGTCTACCTCGGGGTTTGTGTTTACTTTTGGAGGTGGAGCCATAGTATGGAGGAGTGTCAAGCAGAAATGCGTGGCGGACTCTACCATGGAAGCTGAGTATGTGGCAGCCTCTGAGGCAGCTAAGGAAGTTGTATGGCTCAGGAACTTTTTGATGGACTTGGATGTGATTCCTGGTTTGCCCAGAACTATCACAATTTATTGTGATAACAGTGGTGAAGTTGCAAACTCGAAGGAACCATGAGCCCATAAGGCGAGTAAACACATAGAGCGCAAGTACCACCTCATACGAGAGATCATAAAGCGAGGAGAAGTTGTTGTCGCCAAGAATGCATCAGAGGATAACCTGGCGGATCCATTCACTAAGGCCCTTCCAGCAAAAGCGTTTGATAGGCATGTGGAGGACATGGGGATCAGATGTATGGCAGAGTGATGACAGCATAGTCATTTAGTATAAGTGGGAGATTGTTGGAATGTATACTGAAAGCCTAGCTCTTTTTGTATGAACATTTTATTTTGAAATAAGAATCACATGATCATTATTTGCATTTTATATATTCATTATATATGTGTGCATATTGTCTAATATTTTACATTGTAGATAACATGGTGCTTGGTGTGGCACAGAAGATCATGTTATCAGTACCTTGTAAAATATAAGTAAAGGCTCACAACCAAGATGGTTTTGGACAAACCATTGGCATAGTTGTAGTGTAGCTTGGTATTGTTTTATCTTGAACATAGAGTTACACTAGTACACTTAGGTGTATTGAGTAGGACCGACATAGAGGTGATTCAATTTAGTACTGACTACATAATTGAATCGGACCTCGGATATTATGTTGTACATGCTCTTAATCCCGATATAATAACGGGCATATGTACTTAGTATTTATTTCTTTGATTTACTAGTGGGTGAGATTTAGATGGATTAAATCAATATGCCCGGTAAGTTGGGAAATAATATTATTTACATGGTGTGTCGTTGATTATAGGAGGAAACCGTGTCCTATATATTAGGTTGATGATGTCCCCTTGAGGAGCTCATAAGGTTCATCATGTAAACCCAGCTGGTTGACTTAGTCAACATGATGATAAGGTTGAGTGGTACTACTCGAAGAATTAGATGTTAATTAATTGATGGTCAATAAATCAATTAATTGACGAACATTCGATATCTTAAACACGGGGAGATTAATGTACAAATAATATATGGAGCCCATATTGATTTATGGGGGTTGGTGAGGTAGTTCAATGATGATCCTCTAGTGGAATGGAACATCATTGATGGATCAAGTTTGTGTGGTTCCGATCCATCGGGTGGCCAAGACCCAACTCCTCCTTATGGTCCCTATCGTAGCCTAATATAATCCTTATGAAGTCTAGATCCAAGAATGTAAAACAAAACCTAGAACCAACGGTTGGGATTAAATCCCTAGATCCCATGGTTGGATGAAACCCTAGAACCAACGGTTGGGATTAAATCCCTAGATCCGATGGTTAGGATGAAACCCTAGAATCGATGGTTGGGATTAAATCCCTAGATCTGATGGTTGCGATGAAACCCTAGAACTGACGGTTGGGATGAAACCTTAGATCCGAAGGTTGGGATGAAATCCTAGATCCGATGGTTGGGATTAAACCCTAGATCCGACGGTTGGGATAAAACCTTAGATCCGACGGTGGAGATTAAATCCCTAGATCCGACGGTGGAGATTAAAGGAGGCTTAAGCCCTATTCTATAAATAGATGCTTAGGGTTGGGCGGCAAGAATAATCAAGGATTTGAATTAGAGAATTAGGGTTTGGCTTTTGGAGAAGTGGGCGGCAACTTTCTTCTTCCTTCTAGTTGTTGCCGGCGCCCAATTTCCTCCATCAATACTTGGCCGCCGCCCATCATTAAGGCCTTTCTCTTCTTCCTTAGCCGGCGGTTCTCCTCCCATTGGTCGCCGGTTCTCATCCTCCTCCCTATTCTCCAAGGTGGCCGGCGGTTCTCCTTCATTTGGTGGCCGGCGCATCATCCATTGCTCCTTGGCCGGCGGTTGCACCAAATTCCCTAATTTGGTGGCCGGTTCTAGATAGGAAGGTATTTGTGGTTTCTTCTCTTTGTTCGCAGCGGACAAGGTAGAGAAGAAAGTGATCTAGAAGGCTTCTACTCGTGGAGGATCTTCGTCCACACGTCGTCCACGAGAAGGATAGGACATACGGTAGAAGATCGTAAGGTATAAAGTTATTTTAACTTTATGTACAGATCTGAGCATGTTCTTATTTGTTTTGATTATGCATGTGTGTGTATGAATATATATTGTATAATCATGGACCCCGAAGACAAACACAAAAACCGACGATCCGTCCGTCGTCTCTTCCGCGGCTAACCAACGGAAGAGTTGTGTTGCTTGAACAACTAGTTTGTTCGAGCGACCACTCAAGTTGTTAGCACGACGACGAATTGGTTGTGCTAAGGAAGCTCATCCTATCCGGATTAATTCTTTCATTAGTGAAAATTTTAATCCGGGGACATGAGAGTCAATGGGCCTCAAAGCAACTCCCTACAATAGTTGTTTCAAATGCTCAACCATATCATAGGAATCCATGTTCTCATGTTGCTTCTGAAGCTCAGAGTTCATGGTGGCAAGCATAAGACATGACACATCTAATGCCTCATCTTGATTCTTCTTATAAGCATCCTTTTCAGCACGAGTGGCCGCAGGGGCGGGTGTTTCAGGGGTAGACTGCTCTAGGACATACAGTTTACGTTCTTGTTTGAGGATAATCCTCAAGTTCCTATACCAGTCTAGAAAGTTAGCTCTATTGAGCTTGTCTTTCTCAAGGACAGATCGCAAGTTGAGGGGGTGTGTCGTGTTAGATGACATGGTGATCTACAACATTAAAATGCAAAATTAAGTATCATACCTAAGTCATTTAATTAGGCCTTTAATTAAATGAGGCTCCCACTAAATTCTCATAGCTTTGATATGAGCTAATAATTGATGTAGGTAAACACATTTTGCTTACATCATTAGCTTCTATTTAGCTATAAATTTATATGGGATAAAGATCCACATCATACTTCGTCTTGAGTTAGCTTTGGCTAATCGCCCAAGACGTAGTATGATTAGGTAGGCAATCTTTTGCCAATTACATCTGATGTAACTCTTTAATAGCTTTGGTTAAGTTTAGATTAGTTTAGTGCTTATTCCTAAACCAGCTTCGAGTAGTGGCGAGGCACAGAGGCCTTCTTTGATATCGGAGCAACGACCACTTTCTAACAAAAAGCTGATGTTCGGAAATCACACAAAACTAATTTTTAAAACTTATGTTCAAAGCTAATATATGCCTCTACTTTCTTAATTAAATAAGAAAAACTTAATTAAATCTTAACCAAGTTTGATAGAGGGACATCACGATTGTCCACTCGCACTCTTCTAAGATAAAATGCATTGCTTTGCTTTGGTAAACCCAACAACAAATGATCGAGGAAGTAATGAGTACCAAACTTTGGTAGGCATATCATTTTTGACTTATTAAGAAATAAACATGCATCACATACATATTAGCATACATCACATATAAGCTAAATTAACATGCATCACATACATATTAAACTAAGCATGTCATGGTTATGGCCCTTATTCTACAATCTTCTCAAGCCAATGAAAAGATTGATTGGTCAACCTAGGGATAGCATCTTCTCCCAAGTGCTTCCTTTTGGTTGTCTTGTGTTGATGACTCCCTCCTTGTAACGTCATCTTCCAATGAACCCTCCATCTTTATTTTGTATATTACAAAAGGAGAAATACTCGAGTTACATTCGAGTCTAAAACTAATTTTACAACAAGAATTTTAGGAGAAAGGCACGACACGCAAGCCGTATTAAGAATTACAACACACACATTCACAAACTTTTTGGGACTAGGCCATAACCATGCACCATGTCAATTTTAACTTTTAAAAGACATCGGGTATTTTATTATGTTTGAAAAATTGCTAATGCAATTATCAACTCATAATAAAATTTATCCTACTTCTATATCATATATAAAATAGAGAAAACCTATTTTTATACGATCTTTCGCAAGTGGCTCTGATACCACTGTAGGGATTTCTTATGCAAAATAGCATATGCGCAACGGAAAAATAGGATCCCTTCCAAGTGATCCTTGCGAAAGAAAACCTCGTACAAAAATAAATTTCTCAAAACCTATCTTTATAGGAGAATATTACCTTTGTTGCGTGCCCTTTTTAATCCCGCTTCTCCTTGGGTTTGTTGGATCTTTTAGCACGTTCAAATGTCCGTGCCTCTATATGTATCCACACGAGCAAGCTCTTGTCTCACAAAAGAAGCTAGAAGATCTCTCCATTACTTCTTGCTAGAGAAGTCCCTAAAGGAGAGGAAGGTAGGGAAAAAGAGAAAGGAAGAAGAAGACCACTCTTCTTGCTAGCCTACACTCACAAAAGTCACACAACCAAAGCCTCTCACCACCAAGCTCTCTCCAAGCCTCAAGCTTCACCAACCCATTGGCCGGCCACCCCATGGAGTGTTTTATAGGATTGAAAAAACCATTCACCTCCTATCACATTCAATGCAATCAATTGCATTGAAAGATAATACACTCCTTGTTTGGCCGGCCACATGTGGAGAAATTCCAAAGGTCAAAACCCTTTGTCTCCTTCCACCTTATCAGCTTAGGTGGCATGCTTAGGTGGCATGCTTATGTGGCATTCATGCATGTTGATTTAATCTTATTAATTCAATAAGCTTATGTTATCATATTGAATTAATCTCATTAAATCAATAAGGTAACATATTGAATTAATCTTATTAAATCAATTAAGCTTAGGCTATCATGATAACATATTTATTTAATCTTATTAAATTAATAAGCTTAGCATATTGAATTAATCTCATTAAATCAATAAGCTAAAATTCTCATTAAGCTTAAAGTCCATAAACCATTTTGTACTTAAGCTCATTCCCAAATTATTCTAGTCAAACTAGAATGCACTAATTCTTCTAATCATCATGCTCTTTGTGTGTGACCCTATATGCTCTCATAACGTTGGCAGTGGATCTAAACTCTTTTAGATACACAAGCAATGAGCGGCATCTAGCAATAAATCATTGCTACCCAAGTTACGAAATAAGTCAAGATCCGACTAACCTTTCCGTGACTACTTTAATGTATGACCGTGTCCTTCTATCCTTGATATCAGATTGACCAATGAGGTATAGACCGTGTCATCCTCGATCAATCTATGTGTTTCTTGATCCCTGAGTAAACTAACTCAAACAAATGAGCTCAATATCTCATATTGACTCATTCGAGCATGGCCATGCGTTTTAGTAGTTCTACTCAATCAAGGGGCCCACAAATATCACTCCCATCATATGGGAGGGATAGATCCCATCTACATCACTCACATCCCTCCGCATAATTTGTTATATACCCAGTAATTGCCTTTATGGTCCACCCTGTTACGGGTGACGTTTGACGATACCAAAGTACATAACTCCTTATGTAGGGAACCGTAGTGACTTCATGTTTGAGGACTATTCAAACTAATAGTCACATGAGAAAGTTTATGACACTCATATGACGATCCATGAAACTTTCTCATGGCGGGTCAGTTCAGTATATATTCTCTAATATATACCCATGTGTCAACTTGATATCATATATCCATGACTTGTGAGATCAAGTCATCAATTGACCTACATGCTAGTCTTTATGTATTAATATTGCCCTTGCATATTAATACTTGACTAGGAACATTTAGAAAAGTGTTCTCTACAGCCTCTCATAATCAATTCTGCCAATTGATGTGCTATAGATAAGAACCTACTTTTCTAGGGCATTATTATATTTAATTTAGCTGGCACAAGCAAGACGTAAATATAATAACCAATCCTTTGCCTTTATAGAATATGATACAAAATGTTCCCTATTCAACCATCACATGATTGGTTCTAGGGCTATAACTAACAATTGTCACATAACTTTGAATGGTGTTCTTTACGCCACTGGAACATTATGCAATGGTGTCTACACACTAGAAAAATCCGATGACATACTCAATATTGAAATGAGCAACAAACATGTTCGAAGAGATGATCTGTTAGCCTCCTACATGTGGCATTGTCGCCTTGGCCATCTAAGTAAGAAATGCATGTCTGAGTTTCACAATTGTGGATTTTTGGAATCATTTGAATTAGATTCATTTAATACATGCGCTTCATGCTTAAGAGGCTAGATTACAAAGTTACCTTTTAAGGGAATAGGTGAACGAGATAATGACATACTAGCCCTCATATATATTGATGTTTGTTGACCTATATCTACTCTTGCATGAGGAGGTTATAGCTACTTCATTACCTTCATTAGTGATCGTTCATGAATTGGGTATGTGTATCTATTGAGATACAAATATGAGGCCTTTGAAAGTTTCAAAGAATTCATACATGAAGTAGAGAAACAACTTGGAAAGAGTATCAAAACACTTTGATCGGATCGAGGTGGCGAGTACTTAAGCCGAGCATTTCAAGATTATCTCAGAGACAATGGTATATTGTCTCAATAGACTCCGTCATACACACTACAACATAATGGTATGTCAGAGAGGCAAAATCGAACCTTGTTGGGCATGGTTAGGTCGATGATGGATCATGTGAGTCTTCCCAAATCCTTTGAGGGTTATGCACTCGAGACAACTATTTACTTGTTAAATAGACTTTTGTCTAAGACAACCTCTACTAGTCCATATGAGATATGGATTGTTAAGAAACCTCAGTTGTCTTACTTAAAGACATGGGGTTGTCCTGCTTTTGTAAAGAGGACAATGTTAGACAAGTTGGAGGATGAGTCTGATAAGTGTCTATTTATTGGTTACCCTAAGGAAATAAGGGGTTACTAATTCTATCATCCTTTGAAACAAAAGGTGTTTGTTTCAAGGTATGTTGTATTCCTAGAGAAAGAGCTTCTCTTATAGAAAAATAGTGGGAGTGAGGTTGAACTTAGTGTAGTTCAAGAGACTCCAATAGACATAACCCCTTATTACTCATAGAGATGAGGTAACAGGTGAACCTTTATAAGCAAAACCTTTCGTAGATCTGGTAAGATACGTCATGTTCCTAAGAGACATTAATTTCTCGTAAGTGAATCGAATGACATATTACTCATAGTGGATGATAAGCCTACTAATTATGAAGAAGTTCAGAAAAGTTTAGATAGAGAAAAGTATGAAATCAAAAATGGATTTCATGTACGAAAACCAAGTTTAGAACCTTGTGGACCGGCTCGAAGGCATTTTGTCTATTGGGTTCAAGTGTTCTTTCAAGAATAAAACTGACATGGATGGTAATATGATTATATATAAAGCTAGATTTGTGGCAAAAGGATATTGTCAAAGACAAGGTGTTGACTATGACAAAACTTTTTCACCAGTAGTTATACTTAAATGCATTCAGATACTCTTGACCATACACTACAACAAATTTGACCGTCTGCAACACGTTATCAATGACAAACATATATAGTGTGTTGTTAATAATAGTTTTTATGGCACACCAAATCAAGCGCACTGCATATAGTAGTTTGATTTTACAAATAACAATACACATTAAAAGGTATGTGTTAAAAGTCTACTATTCGCTGCACACATTAATTTATGATGTTAAAAGTTTACAATTCATAGTGTGCATTAATCTATGCAGTTAAAGGTCAACTATTCGCAGTGTACATTAATGTATACTGTTAAAAGTGCACTATTCATAGCGCGCATTAATATATGTTGTTAAAAATCTACTATTCACAGAATGTAATACTGTACGCTGATAAAAGTTTTTTTTTAATAAATTAATTAATTGTATGTACAAGGGGGTGAATAACAATTCGCTGATTTGTTGCTTGGAATTCGTTCGATTGTGTTCATCTACAAAATTTGTTAGCGTTGTGGAAACAATTAGAAATAACAAAATACAACAAACACTCAAAATACACAAGATATAATGTGGTTCGGAACCTAGGATTTCTACTTCATGGGTCGAGCTCAAGTGAGATCTAGTGATGCACACCACCACTAATAAACTCCTTTACGGTGACCTGCCAGAGGTGGAGAAACCTTTTACAACAAACTTACAACAATAATAATGAAGATACAACCAAATACAACAAGAGTACGAATGAAATATAAAGAACACTTTACAAACTAGAGCATTTGATTTCTTGTTAATGTGGTTGCTTGGACGAGCTTGAAGGACCCTGAAATGCACCAGCACTTCGCCTTAAATCGCCCCTAGACCCGTTACCGAAATCCTTCCCGTCAAGTTCTTTTTATGCCTCTGTGTGACCTAGATTTCTACCTATCAGTCGACTGCCCAAAGGCACCAGTCGACTGCCTATAGTACAGTGTCTCACAGTGGACTTAATCCACTTTGGCATTCCAGCCAACAGATACACTGATCGCGCCCTTACCTGATCATTGTTGCTCGATGATCTGCCGATCGACTACCAAAGCTTGTTTGCTCGTGTCCACAAACACCAATCGACTTCCATTCATGGCAATCGACTGCTTAAGGCCAGTCGACTGCCCACAACTAGCAGTCAACTACAAGAGCATAGCTCGAGTAGTACAACCTCAGGTGATTACATGACCAGTCGATGGGTCATAATCCAGTCGACTACTCTGAGTCAACAAAGCTCTCGAGTGTTAAACAATCGGCTAGTCGACTCTCCAATACCCTAGTCGACTGATAAACCTCAACAATGAGGTTTAACTCCAAGTATGATCCCCTCATACTTGATATATCACCCTTACCCTAGACCTAAGCCTTTTAGCCACCTCCATCAACCTCATGCCAATCGGATCCCTCCAAGTCCTCCATGACTTGTTCATTCATACGCTAGCCTTCAAGTGCTTTTATCAACTATTGTCATACTAACAGGGTCTACTTTGCCAAGGTACATTTGAACTTATGCCGTCAAGACAAACACTTGGACTTTATGTCGCCAAACATTGGACTTATGCTGCTAAGACTGCATGGTTGGAATTTACACTGGCAATATCAAACCCTGGACTTCCCAATTGCCAAGTACCCATGACTTGGACTTTCAACACCATGACTACACAATGGACTTACGTGGCCAAGACTACACCCTTGGACTTTTACAATTGCCAAGTACCCATGACTTGGACTTTTCCATTTCCAAGACCCATGCTTGGACTTTTCTGACCAAGTATCCAAAACTTGGACTTTTCCTCGAGTCTCACTCAAGCTAGGTCAACATTGACCTGAGGTCGATTGCTTCACCAATCTTCCCATAAAGCCATCTCCTCATAAGGTCAAACCCATGTCAGCCATATGATCAACCTATTGTCAAACAATGATCAAACTCATTGACAATCCATTATCAATCCCATTGTCAAACATCAAAACCCTACTCGAGTCCACTCAAGTCTGGTCAATTGTGACCTGGGCCGATTGCACCAACAATCTCCCCCTTTTTGATGTTTGACAAAACCTTTGAGTTAGGCTACCTAACTCAAATCATCAATTCTCCCCCTTTTTGACATACATAAAAAAAATTTCTCAAATGGTATCCATGTCTCATATCCCAATGAGATTACTCAATCTCCCCCTTAGTTCAAAATCATCATTAATGCCTTCATTTTACCCAGTAATACTCTCTTATCACAAAATGCAAGGAATTTTCTCCATTCTCCAACTCTCCCCCTTTGAGAAAAAACTCATCCATCATTCCTTGATGGATAACCTCCTCTTAAAGGATTGCTCCCCCTTGACCATTGCACCAACGATTTCCTTGGAAAGTTCTTAAGTCAATAAGAACACTAGACCATCAAAATTAAGGGAAAAAAATTCAAACTTGAACTTTCACACACCTTAAAATTTGATTCTCCACCCAAAACAACTCTCCTAATTATTTTCGAATGGGTTTTCACCTTTCCAATGCTTTCCAAAGCATATCCTAGGGTTATGAAACGCTAGGTGAAGCCTAAACTTGTTGATAAATGGTCGAACAAACCTAGTTCATTCGAAATTAATTTCAGCAGTTGACTCGATCAGAAACCAGTCGACTACCCTCAAGCGACAGTCGACTGATATTTGCAAATGCAGAAATCAGGTTCAGAAATTGAATTTGAATCATTCATAAGTAATTATACATAATTTGAAAAATAATGAAACTTCATACATATAATACTTATGCCAAATACAATGGGTGAAAAATAGTTTTATGATAAAATTCCCATTAAATTGTGAGATTGATACAAAGTTCAAAAACTATTGAAACCTTTAATGTTTAAGTCAATGTTGTATCAACTTCATCAATGGTGTTAACTATCAAAAGATAGACTTCACCAAGATTTTTGAAAATGATTTAAATATGGTTTAAAACCTTAATTTCAATCATTATTTATATGCTAAGTGTACATGACTTGTATACTAGCTTTCCCCATGATTTATACCTATGATTGAGATGAGTTTGAGTTCATCTAGATGCAACATCTATACACCTTGAACTTAACTAATTTCCCTAACATCTCACATGTGTCTTGGATGTATAAATTCTCACACATGTCAATCTAATGTTCTTGTGAGATGTGGGTTTAGGTTCTTAGGGTTTCATGTATTTTTCAAGGCAACTCTATTTGATTCCCTTAACATGGGACTTCAAATCATGTCATTGTCCTTAATTCAATTTGGATTAACCTAAATGCATGAAAGATGATCATGGCATAAAGTGATAGCATAAATAAGACATATCCAATAATCATGAAGTCATGGCAAAAACATAAACATTAAAACATGCATGACATATACATTAAACTTAAGTATTATCATGACATTTTAGATGATTAATATTAAGTATGATGTCATGACATGGCAAGGCAAACAAAGCATGAGAAAAATAAAATACAAAGGTATATAATACCTAAGTGTTAAGTCCAAATATCCATTTTCTTAAATTAAAACTAATTTGTCATTACTAATTAACCTACCAAGTGTGCCAAAAATCCAAAATGGCACATCATTGACCATTAACCTAATTGTACAAATTTTGATTGATTTTTCAAACTTCTTAAATTCTATTGGCACATCTTAAAATATTTAGGATAAAAAATCTAACCTCATTTCTAAAGTATCACTTTACTTTGTAAATGCCTTAAAGTACCAACTTTGCTATGGTGAGGTTAATTTCCCATCCATTCAAGGTTACCACAACCTAACCAATCTAGTGTGAAGGGATCACACTCCAAGGAACCCAATACCTATTGGAGCTCCTTGGGTTTACTATGTACTCACTAGGGAAAACTTCCCTTAGTACTTTCCTAATGACCCTCCTAGGCTTTGAAGCCTTGGTCATTTGGGTCTTGCCTAGGTCAACTCTAGGGATGAATTCCCATGAGACCTTCATAGTGGCTTCCCTAGGTTTCGTGGAAACCATGGCCACTAGGCACCTACCATGGTTAATCTTAGGGATGCCTTCTCTAGTAACCTTGTTTTTCCTTGACCTAGATTTAGTTCCATAATCAAATGGAACATTATGGTAGGTTGGCATGAATTCCTTAGACTTAGATTTGTGAGCCAAACCTTTCCTATCCTAGGAAGGCTCTTGCCTCCTAAACCCTAGATTTTGCCTATTTAATCCTTGATTTGAATTTGTCATTTATGCAAGGGCCTTTTCTAATTTCTCAAGCCTTGACCTCAAGATTTTATTTTCCATTTCTACTTTCCCAATTTTTTATTTTTCATTGACCTTTTGGGAATCGTTTCTTTTCCTAGGCATGTGCCTACCCTTCTTAGGGTTAATGCCTAAATTTTGATTCTCTACCTTCCTATCCTTAGGTAAAATTGGTCTAGCATTATCCATGGACCTAAGTTCACAACTTTTAGCACCTAATCAATAAATTCTATTTCTAGCATGGTTTTCATGAACAATAGCAATTGCATTAAAATTCTTCCTAACATGTTTCTTGATACTAAAATTTAAATGTGCATTAATAAATGATACCTTAGGGTTTGCTTTAGAAGCTCCTCCCTTGTCCTCCTTGGAGTGACTCCCCTTAGGACATTGACATCAATAGTTACTCCTTTGATTGCACTTGAAGCAAACAATGTGCTCTTTGCTCTAAATTGTTGGAGTTCCGACCTCCTTTGACTTATCCTTAAATTTAGGTGTTGGTTGAGTTTTCTTGACTTGCTTTGGACACTTACTCTTGTAATGTCCATTTTCCCTACACTCAAATCATGTAATGTGATTTTTAGTTTTAACCAATGCACATGAGTTACCTATAGGGGTAGAGTAATCATGAGCTTGTTCTTCATCTCTTCCGGATGTAGAAGCTTCTTCTTGCTCTTCCTCCGGCGTGGAAGGTCTAATCTCCTCCCCCTCAACCTTGAGGTGGAGGCTTCTCCAACCTCCTCTACTGACCCGGATGTTGAGAATCTCTGAACTTTCGAATCCTCATAGTCTTGGGATGATGATGAACTTTCTTCTTCTTCAGGCTCCTTCTCTACTTGGGCCAGTGAAAGGTTCTCATAGAGTTTGGATAGCTTTCTCCATAAATCCTTGGAATCTTGATATTGACCTATCCTACATAATAGGTCATTAGGAATTAAATCAACCAAGAATTTTATTAGCTTCTTGTTTTCCTCGAATTTTTGGAGCTATTCCTCGGTCCATTTCTTCATATTGAGAATCCTCCCTTCATCCCTCTTAGATATTTGAATACTTCCATAAAAATGAACCAATCTTCAATGTTCAACATGAGGAAGGTTTCTATACTCTCCTTCCATTGGTCAAAACCCCCAATTCCATAAAATCCATAGGGCAGTGGAGTTTTGATGTCATGACCTAATCTAAAACTTGCCTCCTTCATCTTCCTTCTTCCCTCTAGTGCTTTGCTCTCTTGAAGGTTAGTTCGTATAAGAGCTCCTAGCTCTGATACCATTTGTTGAGGATTGATGACCACGCTAGAGGGGGTGAATAGCGATTCGCCGATTCGTTGCTTGGGATTCATTCAATGTTGTTCATCTACAAAACTTGCTAGCACAACAGAAACAAATAGCAATAACAAAATACAACAAACACTCGCAATACACAAGATATAATGTGGTTGAAAACCTAAGGTTCCTACTCCATGGGTCGAGCTCAAGTTAGCTCTAGTGATGCACACCACCACTAATAAACTCCTTCACGGTGACACACCGATGGTTGAAAAACCTCTTATAACAAACTTACAACAATAAGAATGAAGATACAACCAAATACAACAAGAGTACAAATGAAATGTAAAGAACACTTTACAAACTAGGGCATTTGATTTCTTGTTGATGTGGTTGCTTGGAGGAGCTTAAAGGACCATAAAATGCACCAACACTTCGCCTCAAATTGACCCTAGAACTATTGCTGAAACCCTCCCCATTGAGCTCCTTTTATGCCTCCGTGTGACCTGAATTTCTGCCAGGCAGTCAACTGCCCAAAGGCACTAGTCGACTTCCTATAATGTCATTGTCACGCAGCAGACTTAATCCACATTGGCATTCCAACCAATAGATAAAATAGCAATCAATTACCCTTACTAGTAGTCGACTGTTACTCAGTAGTCGACTGTTGCTCAATAGTCGACTGGTTAGTTAACTACCAGAGCTTCTGTGCTTGTACCCACAAACACCATTCAACTACCATTCATGGCAGTCCAATTCCCTAGCCCAGTCGACTTCCCACAACTAAGAGAACTGCTCGAGCAATTGAACCTTAGTCGACTACACAACCAGTTGACTGGTCATAATCCTAGTCGACAGCTCTGAGTCAACTTGGCTCCCGAGTGTCAAGCACTCATCCAGTTGACTTTCCAATACCCCAGTCGACTGATAAACCTCAATAATAAGGTTTAACCCCAAGTATGATCCCCTCATACTTGATAAACCACCCTTAACCTATATCAATGCCTTCTAGCCAACTCAATCAGCCTCATGTCTATCAGATCCCTCCAAGTCCTCCATGATTTATTTATCCATATGCTAGCCTTCAGGTGCTTCCATTGGCAATTGTCATGCTAACCAAGTCTACTTTTCCAAAGTACTTTAGACTTATAGCGCCAAGACAAACGCTTGGACTTTATGCCACCAAACATTGGACTTATGATGCCAAAACTACATTCTTGGACTTTATGCTACCAATATCACACCCTTGGACTTCCCAATTGCCAAGTATCCATGACTTGGACTTTCACCGCCAAGACTGCACACTTGGACTTATGTTGCCAAGACTACACCCTTGGACTTTTACAATTGCCAAGTACCCATGACTTGGACTTTACTATTGCCAAGACCCATGCTTGGACTTTTCATGCCAAATATCCAAAACATAGACTTTCCCTCGAGTCGCACTCGAGCTAGGTGTATCTTGACTTGAGGTCGATTGCTTCACCAATCTCCCCATAAAGCCATCTCCTTATATATTCAAACCCATGTCAACCATATGATCAACCTATTGTCAAACAATGGTATAACTCATTGGCAATCGAATTATCAAACATCAAAACCCTACTCGAATCCACTCGAGTCTGGTCAATCATGATCTGGGTCGATTGCACCAACATATATAAGGGGTATATATTATAAGGGGATATATAGTGATGTGTTAAGGAGTTTAATTAACTTAAACTCTTAAATTTATTTTTTTTCTGATACCTATTCCCATCTCAACCCCTTCTCCTTCGATCGCGATACTCTTTGTCCCGAACAAGTCACCGTCTCCCTTCTCCGGTCGCCTTCCTTGCCACTGTGATACTCGGCACCTTCTCATTGACCTTGCATCGCTTTTCTTCCAGTCACCCTTTCTCATTGACCTTGAATCATCTTCCTCTTCTCCGTGATACTCGGTGCCGCCTCCCTCCCCGTCTCCACAAAATCAAGGATCTTCTTTTTGGTAAGCTTCCATCTGCACTATTAAATATTCCAAACATGTTTGTCTCAACTTTTCGGATGTACCATTCTCTCCATATGCATGCATTGCCTTGTCTTTCTCATTAGTCACTAATGGAAGTGAGAAACCTGCACTAGGTTCATTTTTGATGATATTCCAATAGTGAACAATGTGATTATTAGTCTCAGGTCTTAAACATGCTGCAATCGGAGCACCATTAGATTTTTCATTATTTTCATCACAAGCGAATAACTATGCCCAAGAAGAGTTAATCTTGTTGTGGCCATTTCCAAGCCTGAATAAAGGAGGAGGGTTGCATTAGGTTGCCAGCCAGGGTTAAACTAAGGCAAATGTTCAATGAATGGATCAATTAGACTATTATGCTAATGTTAGGATGTTCTCCGGAAGGAACGCATTACAGGATCCGACTGTAACGTCTCGGCAATGTCCACTACATCTCCAGAACTTGGGTGTAGTGATAAATATACAAGAGTTTGTGTTACATGATTCGACTGTAACGTATCAACAAGGACCGCTATATCTCCATGAGAACTTGGGTGTAGTGTTAAATAAGCAAGAGTTCTCAAACCATAAGTTGGGTAAGAATAAATATTATAGGAAAACTAATAGTCTAATATTTGGTACATGGAACATATGAACCCTCACTGGTAAAGCAATGGAGGTAGTAGATACGATGAATAGGAGAAGAATTATTATCATGCATGTACAAGAGACAAAATAGGTAGGCAATAAGGCAAAGATGATAGAGAAATCGGGTTTCAAGTTATAGTATACAAAAAAGAGTAAAACAAGAAATGGAGTTGGTATTATTGCAGATAGTTCGATAAAGGATGAAGTTGTAGGAGTAATTAGAAAGGGGGGTAGAATTATAGCTCTCAAAATAGTAGTGGAGAAAGAAACTATGAACGTAATTAGAGTATATGCACCTCAAGTAAGATTAGATAAAAATATCAAATTAAGGTTTTGGGACGACCTAGATGAAGTATTACAAAACATTTCAACAAGCAAAATGATTTTAATAGGAGGCGATTTAAATGGGCATGTATGAGTAAAAAATGAGGAATATGAGAGGGTGCATGGGGGTTATGGGTTTGGAATAAAAAATGAGGAAGGTAAAACTATATTGGATTTTGCAATAGAATATGATCTTATATTAACTAATATATTTTTTACAAAAATATAAGAACACTTGGTGGTGTTCAAAAGTGAAAATAATAAATCACAAATTGACTTTCTTATGGTTAGGAGAGGAATAGAAAGATTTATAAAGATTGTAAGGTCATTTAGGGAGAAAGCTTAACTATCCAACATAGGTTAGTATATTGGATATACACCTCAGACATATTATTAATGTAGGAAAATATACATGACTCTTAGAATTAAGTGGTGGAAGTTAAAGGATAAGAAACAAAATATATTTAAAGAGAAGGTAGGAATAAAAGTTTAGATGAAATATACGGTGACCCTAATACGACATGGGATAAGATAATATCAAAGTTGAAGATTGTAGCCAAGAGTGTACTCAGTGAGTCAAAGGGGTATACACCACCAAGTAAGGAATCTTGGTGGTGGAATGAGAAAGTACAAGAGAAAGTGAAGAAAAGAGGAGTAGCCTATAAGGAATTATATATTTGTAAAAATGAGAAAAACTTGAAAAAATATACAATAACCAAGAAAGAAGATAAGAAAGTAGTGAATGAAGTTAAAACTGAAACTTTTGAATGATTATATCAAAAACTAGATACAAAAGAAGGGGAGAGAGACATTTATAGAATAGCTAAAGTGAGAGAGAGGAAAACAAAATATCTTAATCAAATAAGATGTATTAAAGATTATTGCAATAGTGTACTAGTAAATGATGAAGAAATAAGAGAGCAGTGGAAGAGATATTTATCGGATCGAAATGAGCACTAGAGGGGGTGAATAGCGCAAAATAATCTTTTCGTTTCGTTCGATATAAAACATGAGTAGCAGCGGAAAATAAATAAGACGATTTTATTTTTACTTGGTTCATAGCCTACCGGCTACTAATCCAAGGTCCTAACGGTCTTAGACCGTAAACGGAGGATAATTCACTAAAACACTCCTCCTTGTTGGAGGTAGGAGTTGACGATTACAAAGATATGAGAAAACTCGAGGTAGAGAGACAAACCCCTCTCTCCTCGTTACGATAAAAACTCAGAAATACAAACTTAAATACAAGCAATCTGAAATGACAACTTAAGATGTTACCGACGACTAAGGAGTGGAAGGTTGAGCTCGTGTCGTCGGTGTTTTGACAGTGCTTCGTTATTGTAGAGTTATCGAAGAGTTGCGACATTGCGAGAGCACTTGAGAGCACTTGAAATGATGCAAATGGTGAAGAACACTCCTTCTTTTATAGCCTTAGATGCCCCCAACGTTCAGTCCCAGCTCATGGTCATAGAGCCTCATCTCCCCAAGATAAGTGGATGAGGTTTTGATTAACCTCGAAGATGGAATTTGAACAGTAGTTGAACTGGCCAGTTGAACTGGTTGGTTGAACTTGCCGGTTGAACTGATACCCTGGATTTTCAACTGCATCAAGAGTTAGCTTGAAAATGACATTGAAATAAGTGTTTTGGATGACTACCAACCATCTGATCTCGACATAGACCTTCCATGGGATGTCTTAGTCGGATCATCGCCTAAGGAGATCCCCATACCAAGGACTCGACCTTACTTATACTTACTCACACGAGCATACCTCAAGCTTTACCTTTGTAGCTTTTGCTTTCGGTCTCCACTGCTAGGGCAATCAACCTGTGATATGGTTTTGATGTGTGTGGCAAAGGGTTTAAGTTAGGATGTGTGGATTTGATATGTGCGTTGGAGTATTGCAGGACTTAGTAATTCGCACATGGAGCATTGGCGAGTTTCACATCTCATGACTCGGTCCTTGAGTCGGTTAAGGATGACTTTGCGAAGCCATGCGCTTGGAGCATCCAAGGGACCACCGGACGAGGAGATTGGAGTGAAGCCGAAGGAAGTAGACTTCAGGGCAAGATGCGAAGGATGGCGCTGCAGAGCCGTGCACTTGGCGCATCCGAAAGATGTGGTTGGACGAAGACAACTTCAAAGGCGAGGGACTCCAAGGGATGAGAGTGAGTGAATGTAACCCAGGAAGGGTTAGTGCGTTTAGGAGAAACTTGGCCAATTGGCTAAGTGTCGGATGTGATTTCCCGACACTAGTCGACTTCCATGTAATGGTAGTCGACTACTCTAAGTCGACTATGACTCGACTAGTATTTGAGTCCGATTTATGTGCTAATAGTCGACTGCCATGGATTAGCAGTCGACTGTCGAGACCACCAGTCGACTGATGAATGCATCAGTCGACTGGTCGCAATGGTTTCAGGCACAGAATGGAGTGTTAGCTTCTAGCACTCGACTAATAGCTCCATCAGTCGAATGATGTCAAGATCAGTCGACTGATGTGGGAGTTGTTGGATGAAATCCAACTGGAAGAAGCCGTTATTGGGAAACAGCTACTGTTGGGGGATCGAAACGGCCGGCTAGAGGGGGGTGAATAGCCCTCGTTCGTTGGATGTCGTATTTTGCTCGTCTACAAAATGTTAGCGCAAGCGGAATATGCAAATATAAATAAAGACAAAGCAAAAGATAAACAAACAATACAAACACCGAGATGTAACGTGGTTCATGGCTACGCCGCAAATCCACGGTCCGATTCATCCACGGTGAATCACTCCGCATTCTATCCACTAGATCTCTCCTTTGCACAAAGCTAGGTGGAGGTAACCCCTTTACAATCTCTCTTCTTGCAATAGAATGGAAATAAAGCAAGTAAAAAGAGTAGGGAATCGTGTATGGCACTTTGGGAGAAGTTTAGAGCTTAAGCATTAGCCCCCCAAAGCTCCACACCCTCTCTTTTTATAGAGAGGAGGCTTTTCTTCCGTTGGCGCCACGCCACGATCACGCTCTTGGCCCGCGATGCCGCCACTACAATGTCTCGAACACGTTCGATCCCGGACCGTTGTAGTCCAATGGAACACTTGGCAGTCGATTGATGGACCTCATCGGGCCGATCACGCTTCTCGTAGTCGGCGCGATCATCGGCTACGAGCGGTTCTATGGCCAAACCGTTGACGGCCATTGCGCCTTGATAGTGGGATCGATGGTCTTAGCGATCGGCCCCATATGGCAGTCGACTGCTGGCCTCAAAACACTTAGTCGAATACCAGTCGAACCACGTTCGACTCAGAGCAGTCGACTGCCATTCCATGGCAGTCGACTGGTGTCGGGAAATCCCATCCGACACTTAGCCAAATGGCCAAGTTTCACCTAAGAGCTACCCCTTCCCGGGTTACATTCGCTCACTCTCATCTCTCGGAGTCCCTCGCCTTCGAAGTTCTCTTCGTTCACGGCCACGTCCCTCGGCACCATCAGGCGCACGACTCTGCAATGCTCCTTCGCGTCTCTTGCCTCGAAGTCTACTTCCTCCGGCTTCACTCCAAGCTCCTCGTCCGGCGGTCCCTCGGATGCTCTAAGTGCACGGCTTCCGCAAAGCCATCCTTCACCGACTCAAGGACCGAGTCATGAGTTGTAAAACTCGCCATGGCTCCATGTGTGAATTACTAAGTCCTGCACGACTTCAACGCACATATCAAATCAACATAACAAACTAACTTAAACTCTTTGCCACACACATCAAAACCTAATCATGGCAAGAGATTGCCCTAACAATCTCCCCCTTTTTGATGTGTGGCAATCTGTTTAAGTTAGGTAAAAACATTTGATAAAAATTTCTAAGGTAAGAAAGCATGTAAACATAAACATGATATAGCAACATGCAACTCCCCCTTAATCCATGAAACTCTCTCTCCCCCTATCATAATTTACTTAAACATAATCATTTCTCCCCCTTTGACACCATCAAAAAGATTAACAATAAGTTATAAACTCATGGCATCAAGTATAATAGAAGGAAAAATACCAAAAATTAGTCTAAAACCTGAATTCGGCCTTAACTAGTCTGATTTTCAGGCCACCAGTTGACTAGTTCAGACTACCAGTCGACTGGCACGCGAATTTCAGAACTTTCTGATTTTCGGACCGAATTTCAAAAATGCATTAAAAATTCCAGAAAATTCGAAAAATTATGAAATTTGGGGAACATATTTCTTGTAAGATTATTTATCAGTGAAAAATAGGTCTCCATGAAAAATCATTATATTTTCACATATTTTCCAAAAATCCAAAAGGTTTAAAAACCACTAGGTTTTTGATCATGTGAGTATCAAGTTTAACACCTAGTTTTGGTTCCAATTGTTTCAAAACATGAATACATAGATTTTAGATTAAGAAATTGTTTTGAAAACATATGAAATATCCAACCATGATCTTTGGGCAATATGTCTATGAATTAAACATAAGTCTTCCCCATGATTGGTCTATTATTGCTATTTTGATACTTTAAATGACCATTTAAATGCCATAGGCATTAGTGGACATTTGTATCATCCTAACATCTCACTCATGCTAAGTTTTCTATCAAAGTAGCCTATAGTGAGTGTGATATGCATCCTAGGGGGTATTTGTATATACTTAACCATTATATTCATACAATTCTATCAAGGTTAAGTATCAACCTAACAATCCTCATGATCATTAAGGCATATATCAATTAATTCTACATTATGATCATGAAATACATGTATTCATTGAATTGTTATCATGCATTAGGTATTATATCATGATTATAAACAAAGTATCACCTAAAGCATGATCTACACTTATTTCTCATGATTATGTGCCAAATATCAAAATCATAAATCATGATTGCGCATATACATAGCAATTACATTGATTATCATGATTTAAACATTATTAACTATTTATAGGCACGTTATCATCACCTAACACTATTTCAAAATGTTGTCCCGCCATCCTAAGTCAACCAAAATATGATATAGGTAAATTGCATATGGTTGACTACCTTAGGGTTTTCCTAACCCTTAAGAATGGATTTTGGAACCCAAAATAAGTTCTTGCCCATGGGGTCCACTAGATACTCCTTAGGAATCCATTTCCTAGCTATTACTTTCTTCTTATCTTGTCCCCTAGCAATTAGGCATTTATAGGCCTTTTCATTTTTCTTTTCTTTGTATCCTAGGCCTTTCTTATTGAAACTAGCTCTTTGGCTCCCTATAATCATGTTCAATGTATTTGAGCCAATTGTAAACTTTTCTAGGGCTTTGGTTAAATAATATACTTTCTCTCTTAAAGCCCTATTTTCTTCTATACATGCATCACTAACATCCAAATGAATATAGTTATCATGTGAGCATGCATCATTTAAGCTAGAAGAAATATTTTCATTTTCATTTAAGCATGCTTTTTCTAACTTATTTTCTAAGTCCTTAATTTCATCTAGCATGCTTTTGTTCTTCTTCTTAGCTCTAAATAAGTCCTTAGTGAGGCTAGAAATCATAGACATAATTTGCTTAGGGGGTAGATTTGTTACCTCACTTACCAAATCCTCTTCTTCGGATGAGGAGGATGTAGAGGCTCCCCCTTCACTTGAGCTTGATTCTTCATTTTCGGTGGAGGAGCAATCCAAGTCGTCGAAGGCCATTAGTGCTAAATTTGAGTAGACATGTTCTTCTTCTTCTGATGAGGATGAGGAAGCAAGGGCATCCCATGTCTTTGCTTTGAATGCCATGGCCTTCCCTTTTTCTTTTGCCTTCTTTTCTTCTTCCTTTCTCTTGCTCCCCTTCTTCTTCCTCTTTTCTTCTTTCTTTTTCTTCTCTTCCTTGCTCTTGTTTAGGAGGGGACAATTATCCCTTATATGTCCCTCTCCTTGGCAATTGTAGCATATGACTTTCCCCCTTGGTCTTCTACTCTTATCATTGGATTTATTAAATCGAAAACCTTTTAAAGCACGCCTTACCCTCCTTACCATATACGCTTCTTCCGTGCTATCCATGGAGGAGGAGGAAGAGGCTTCATCATCGGAGGAGGAGGGGATCTCTATCTTCTTCTTCCCCTTGTTGGCCAATAATGCTACTCCTCTTGACGGTTGGATTCTTGGCTCTTCTTGTATTCCTTCAAGCCTAGATTCATGTAATTCCATAGTGGAGAAAAATTCATCTAGAGTACTTACATCTAGATTCTTTGAAATATAAAATGAGTCCACCATTGAACTCCACTTGGATGATCGGGGAAAAACATCTATGGCTTTCATTATCATATCCCGGTTGGAGAGATTTTCACCTACACTTGTTAGCCCAATTAAAATCTCTTTAAACCTAGAATGCAATGAAGTTACCTTTTCTCCCTTTTCTAATTTTATGTTGGATAATTGGGAGTGGAGGAGATCTCTCCTTGCAAGTTTAGCCTCCGAAGTGCCTTCATGAAGCTCTACTAGCTTCTCCCACATCTCCTTGGCACTTAGGCAATCTCCAATTCTATTTATTTCTTGTTGAGGAAGCACATTGTATAGATGATGCTTGGTTTTTGAGTTTGCAAGGTGCTCCTCTCTTTGCCTCTTGGTTGACCTTGACTTCTCTATTGGCTTCCCCTCTTCATCCCTAGGCAAAACAAAATCGGATTCCATTGTAATCATAATATTAAAATCCGTCTCAAAAAATACCTCCATTCGCTTCTTCCACCAAGCGAATTCCCCTTCGAACTTCGGTGGATGAATGTTTGAGCCAGCCATCTTTTTGTAGTGCTCCCGCGGCGGTTAGTCCTTCAAGAGCGACCTTGCTCTGATACCACTTATTGGGGGATCGAAATGGCCGGCTAGAGGGGGGTGAATAGCCCTCGTTCATTGGATGTCGTATTTTGCTCGTCTACAAAACATTAGCGCAAGCGAAATATGAAAATATAAATAAAGACAAAGCAAAAGATAAACAAACAATACAAACATCGAGATGTAACGTGGTTCACGGCTACGCCGCTAATCCACGGTCCGATTCGTCCACGGTGAATCACTCCGCAATCTATCAACTAGATCTCTCCTTTGCACAAAGCTAGGTGGAGGTAACCTCTTTACAATCTCTCTTCTTACAATAGAATGGAAATAAAGCAAGTAAGAAGAGTAGGGAATCGTGTATGGCACTTTGGGAGAAGTTTAGAGCTTAAGAATTAGCCCCCCAAAGCTCCACACCCTCTCTTTTTATAGAGAGGAGGCTTTTCTTCCCGTTGGCCACCACTCATTCTGCGCCCTTGGCGATCATTGCGCCACTACAACGGTCTCGAACAGTTCGATCCGGCCGTTGTAGTCCAACGAACACTTAGCGGTCGGTGATGGACCTCATCGATCATCCTCCGTAATCGTCGCCCGATCGGCTACGGCGGTCAATGGCCAAACCCTTTCGACCCGGTCATCGCGCCTTCGATGATCGATGGTCTTGGCATTTGCCCACATATAGCGATCGGCTAGCCTCAAAACACTCAGTCGAATACCAGTCGAACCACGTTTGACTCAGAGAAGTCGAATGTCATTCCATGGCAATCTACTGGTGTCGGGAAATCCCATCCGACACTTAGCCAAATGGCCAAGTTTCACCTAAGAGCTACCCCTTCCTGGGTTACATTCACTCACTCTCATCTCTCGAAGTCCCTCGCCTTCGAAGTTCTCTTCGTTCGTGGCCACGTCCCTCGGCACCATCAGGCGCACGACTCTGCAATGCTCCTTCGCGTCTCTTGCATCGAAGTCTACTTCCTCCGGCTTCACTCCAAGCTCCTCGTCCAGCGGTCCCTCGGATGCTCCAAGCGCATGGCTTCCGCAAAGCCATCCTTCACCGACTCAAGGACCGAGTCATGAGTGTTGAAACTCGCCACGGCTCCATGTGTGAATTACTAAGTCCTGCACGACTTCAACGCACATATAAAATCAACATAACAAACTAACTTAAACCTTTTGCCACACACATCAAAACCTAATCATGGCAAGAGATTTCCCTAACAGCTACTAGATCAGTCGACTGATCGAGGGCATCAGTTGACTAGTCCTGTATCAACGGGAAGAAACCCTCTTCCTCTTTTAAGAGGAGGGGTGAGGGCCTTTGGGAGGCTAATGTTCATTCTCTAAACTCTCCCAAAGTACCCTAAAGGTTTTCCATCCTCTTACTTGAGTTTATTTACATCATAATCATAAGAGGAGTGATTTTTGTGTAAAGAGGTTACCTCCACCTAGCTTGGTGCAAAGGAGAGAATAATGAAAGCTCGAGGTGTGATTCACCTTGGATGAATTGGACCGTGGATTAGCAGCGAGGTCGTGAACCGCGTTACATCCCTTGTTAGCGTTTGTATTCTTGTTATTGTTTTTGTTAGGGCAATCTCTTGCCGTAATATGGTTTTGATGGTGTGGCAAAGGGTTTAAGTTAGTTTGATATGTTGATTTGATATGTGCGTTGAAGTCGTGCAGGACTTAGTAATTCGCACATGGAGCCATGGCGAGTTTCACATCTCATGACTCGTGCCTTGAGTCGGTGAAGGATAGCTTTGCGGAAGCCGTGCGCTTGGAGCATCCGAGGGACCGCCAGACGAGGAGCTTGGAGTGAAGCCGGAGGAAGTAGACTTCGAGGCAAGAGACGTGAAGGAGCATTGCGAGCCGCAGCGCTGATCCGCCGAGGACGTGGCTAACGAAGAGAACCGGCGAGGGACTTCGAGGGATGAGAGTCACCGATTGTAACCCGGGAAGGGTAGCTCTTAGGTGAAACCTGGCCATTTGGCCAAGTGTCGGATGAGTTTTCCCGACACCAGTCGACTACCATGTTATGGCAGTCGATGGGTCGATCGCTAATGTGAATCAAGTTGATCGATCGACCCCGAAGATGGCTGATCGATGGTTTGATCCCGATCGCTGAGGCGCGATCGGCAGCGTCACCGCGTACCTGCATGCAGAATGAGTCGACCTCGTTGAGGACTCGGTTGACATCGATCGGTGATGGGTGCCATCTCGTGATGCGATCTTGGATAGTATCCAACGTGGAAAGCGGCCGTTATTGGGCAACGGCTACAGCACCAGTCGACTGATGGGTGCAATCAGTCGAATGCTCATGTGTCAACGGGAAGAAACCCTCTTCCTCTATAAAAAGGAAAGGGTTGGGGCTTTGGGGGGTTAATGCTTGAACGCCCAACTACTCCCAAAGTGCCCTAAATGATTTCCCACTCTTCTACTTGCTCTAATCTTCATTCCATTGTAGAAGAGTGATCTTTGTTGTAAAGAGGTTACCTCCACCTAGCTTTGTGCAAAGGAGAGATCTAGTGGATAGATTGCGGATTGATTCACCGTGGACGAATCGGACCGTGGATTAGCGGTGTAGCCGTGAACCACGTTATATCTCCATGTTTGTATTGTCTTTGTTTTATTTCTATTTGCTTGTCTTAATTTATTGCTTCCGCTTGCGCTAACATTTTCGTAGACGAGCAAAATACGACATCCAACGAACGAGGGCTATTCACCCCCCTCTAGCCGGCCAATCGATCCCCAACAAGTGGTATCAGAACCAGGTCGTTTGTCGAGGACTAACCACCGCAACAAACACTTCATCTAAAGATGGCCGGCTCAAACATCCACCCACCAAAGTTCGACGGCGAATTCTCTTGGTGGAAAAAGAGAATGGAGGTATTCTTCGAAATCGACTTTGAAATATTGTTAATTATGGAAAACGGTTTCGAGTTGCCTAGGAACGAAAATGGGGAGCCATTGGAGAAATCAAGGTGGAGCAAGAGACAAAGAGAAGAATACTTGGCGAATTCAAAGGCCAAGCACCACCTATACAATGTCCTTCCCCAACAAGAAGTCAATAGGATAGGGGAATGTTCTAGTGCTAAGGAGATGTGGGAGAAGCTAGTAGAGCTTCATGAAGGTACCTCGGAGGCTAAGCTAGCAAGAAGAGACCTCCTCCGCTCCCAACTCTCGAACATCAAATTAGAAAAGGGAGAAAAGGTAACTTCCCTACATTCTAGAATTAAAGAAATATTAATTGGGCTAACGAGTGTAGGAGAGAAGCTCTCCAACCGGGATATGGTAATGAAGGCCATAGATGCCTTCCCCCGGTCCTCAAAATGGAGCTCCATGGTGGACTCATTTTATATCTCCAAGAACTTAGAAGTAACCACCTTGGAGGAATTCTTCTCAACAATGGAGCTTCATGAAACTAGGCTAGAAGGAATACAAGAAGAGCCTAGAGTCCAAAATTCAAGGGGAGTAGCCTTGTTGCCAAACAAGGGGAAGAAGAAGATGGAAGTCCCTTCCTCCTCATCCGATGAAGCCTCTACCTCCTCCATGGATAGCACGGAAGAAGCCTACATGGTAAGGAAGGTAAGGCGTGCATTTAAGAATCTTAGATTTGATAAATCTCATGATAGGAATAGAAGACCAAGGGGGAAGGTCATATGCTATAATTGCCAAGGAGAGGGACATATAAGGGATAATTGTCCCCTCCCAAACAAGAGCAAGAAAGAAGAAAAGAGGAAGAAGAAGGGGAGCAAGAAAAAGGAAGAAGAAAAGAAGGCAAAAGGAAAAGGGAAGGCTATGGCACTCAAAGCCAAGACATGGGATGACGTTGCTTCCGCCTCCTCATCCGAAGAAGAAGAGCATGTCTACTCCAACCTAGCACTAATGGCTCTTCATGACTCGGATTGCTCCTCTTCCTCAAATGAAGAATCAAGCTCAAGTGGGGAGAGCTCAAATGAAGGGGGAGCTTCTACATCCTCATCATCCGAAGAAGAAGAAGAAGACATGGAAACTATGGTAACGAATGCTTCTCCTAAGAAAATAGTTTCCATAATCTCTAGTTTAACTAAGGACTTATTTGGCATGAAAAAGAAAACTAAGAGCATGCTAGATAAAATTAAGGATTTGGAAAATAAGCTAGAAAATTCATGCTTAAATGATAATGTTTCTTCTTGCCATGATGATGCATGCTCACATGAATATATGCCTTTGGATGTTAATGATGCATGCATAGAGGAAAATAGGGCATTAAGGGAAAAGGTAGATTATTTAACCAAAGCCCTAGGAAAATTCACAATTGGCTCCAACACATTAAATATGATCATAGGGAGCCAAAGGGCAAGCTTTAACAAAAAGGGCCTAGGATATAAGGAAAAGAAAAATGAAAAGGCCTACAAATGCCTAATAGCTAGGGGACAAGATAAAAAGAAAGTAATTGCTAGAAAATGGATCCCCAAGGAATATCTAGTGAACCCAATAGGAAAGAACTTATTTTGGGTTCCAAAATCCATCCTTAAGGGTTAGAATAACCCTAGGGTAGTCGACCACATGGACTTAATCTATATCATACTTTGGTTGACTTAGGATGACGGGACAACATTTTTTAGATAGTGTTGGGTGATGATAACGTACCCATAAATAGATAATAATGCTTAAATCATGATGATTAATGTAATTGCTATGGATGTTTACAATCATGATTTATGTTTTTGAAATTTGGCACGTTATCATAAGAAATAGGTTTGAATCATGCTTTAGGTAATACCTAATTTATTATCATCATATAATACCTAATGCATGACTATTATTTGATGAATAGATGAGTTTCATGATCATAATGTAGAATTCATTCATATATGTCTTTATGATCATGAGGATTATTAGGTTGATACTTAACCTTGATAGAATTGCATGAATATATTGGTTAAGTATGCACAAATACCCCCTAGGATGCATCTCACACTCACCATAGGCTACCTTGATTGAAAAAAAAAACTTAGCATGAGTGAGATTTTAGGATGATACAAATGTCCACTAATGCCTATGGAATTTAGATGGTCATTTAAAGTATCAAAATAGCAATAATAGACCAATCATGGGGAAGACTTATGTTTAATTCATAGACATATTGCCCAAAGATCATGGTTGGATATTTCATATGTTTTCAAAACAATTTCTTAATCTAAAATCTATGTATTCATGTTTTGAAACAATTCAAAGCAAGACTAGGTGTTAAAATGGATACTCTTATGATTAAAAACCTAGTAGTTTTTATAGCTTTTGGATTTTTGACAAATATGTGGAAATATAATGTTTTTTCATGAAAACATATTTTTCACTGATAGATATACTTAAAAGAAATGTGTTCCCCAAATTTCATGATTTTTTGAATTTTCTGGAATTTTTACTGCATTTCTGAAATTCGGTCTGAAAATCAGAAAATCCCGAAATTCACGTGCCAGTCGACTGGTATCTGAACCAGTCGACTGATGGCCTAAATATCAGACCAGTAATGGCTGAATTCCGAATTTTAAATCAACTTGTGGTATTTTCTTTCTTTTAGACTTGATGTCATGTGTTTTTAACTTAGTAATAATCTTTTTGATGGTGTCAAAGGGGGAGAAAATATTATGTTTAAGTTAATTATTTTAGGGGGAGAAATTATAAAAGGGGGAGAAATTTAGAGAGTTTCATGGATTAAGGGGGAGTTGCATGTTGCAATATCATGATTATCTTTACATGCTTTCTTACCTTAGAATTTATATCAAATGTTTTTACCTAACTTAAACGGATTGCCACACATCAAAAAGGGGGAGATTGTTAGGGAAATCTCTTGCCGTAATATGGTTTTGATGGTGTGGCAAAGGGTTTAAGTTAGTTTGATATGTTGATTTGATATGTGCGTTGAAGTCGTGCAGGACTTAGTAATTCGCACATGGAGCCATGGCGAGTTTCACATCTCATGACTCGTGCCTTGAGTCGGTGAAGGATAGCTTTGCGGAAGCCGTGCGCTTGGAGCATCCGAGGGACCGCCAGACGAGGAGCTTGGAGTGAAGCCGGAGGAAGTAGACTTCGAGGCAAGAGACGCGAAGGAGCATTGCAGAGCCGTGCGCCTGATGCTGCCGAGGGACGTGGCCGCGAACGAAGAGAACTTCGAAGGCGAGGGACTCCGAGGGATGAGAGTGAGCGATTGTAACCCGGGAAGGGTAGCTCTTAGGTGAAACTTGGCCATTTGGCCAAGTGTCGGATGAGTTTTCCCGACACCAGTCGACTACCATGTTATGGCAGTCGACTGCTCTGAGTCGATGGGTCGATCGACTGGTCTAATGTGGCTGAATCAAGTTGATCACCGATCAGCATGGCGGTCCGATGATGTCGATCGACCGCCAAGGACGGTGATCGATGTCACTGTGCACGGGCACAGAATGGAGTCGACCTCGTTGAGGACTCGACTGGTTGACATCAGTCGACTGATGGGTGCCATCAGTCGACTGATGCCAGTACCGTTGGATAGTATCCAACGTGGAAAGCGGCCGTTATTGGGCAACGGCTACAACACCGGGCCGATCGATGGGTGCCATCACGATCCGCTCTCTATGTCAGCGGAAGAAACCCTCTTCCTCTATAAAAAGGAAAGGGTTGGGGCTTTGGGGGGTTAATGCTTGAACGCCCAACTACTCCCAAAGTGCCCTAAACGATTTCCCACTCTTCTACTTGCTCTAATCTTCATTCCATTGTAGAAGAGTGATCTTTGTTGTAAAGAGGTTACCTCCACCTAGCTTTGTGCAAAGGAGAGATCTAGTGGATAGATTGCGGAGTGATTCACCGTGGACGAATCGGACCGTGGATTAGCGGCGTAGCCGTGAACCACGTTATATCTCCGTGTTTGTATTGTCTTTGTTTTATTTCTATTTGCTTGTCTTAGTTTATTGCTTCCGCTTGCGCTAACGTTTTCGTAGACGAGCAAAATACGACATCCAACGAACGAGGGCTATTCACCCCCCTCTAGCCGGCCAATCGATCCCCAACAGTTTTGTCTTTATTGTTTATACTTCCGCTTGCACTAATGAATTTGTAGACGAGCAATCGATGAGAAAATTCCACCATATGCGTATTAGGCTATTCACCCCCCTCTAGCCGGCCACCGATCTTCCCTACAAGTGGTATCAGAGCCAAGTCACTTATCGAGGACTAATCGTTGCAACAAGCACTTCATCAAGAGATGGCCGGCTCTAACATTCATCCGCCAAAGTTCGAGGGGGAATTCGCTTGGTGGAAGAAGCGAATGGAGGTATTTTTTTAAACCGATTTCGATATCATGCTTATAATGGAAAACGGTTTTGAGATGCCTAGGGATGAAGAGGGGAGAATACTAGACAAATCAAGGTGGAATAAAAAGCAAAGAGAGGAGCACCTTGCAAATTCAAAGGCTAAGCACCATCTTCTCAATGTACTCCCCCAACAAGAAGTAAACCGGATTGGGGAATGCTCTAGTGCCAAAGAGATGTGGGAGAAGCTAGTAGAGCTTCATGAAGGTACCTCGGAGGCCAAGCTTGCAAGGAGAGACCTCCTCCGCTCCCAACTAACGAATATCAAACTTGAAAAGGGAGAAAAGGTAACCTCACTACACTCTCGATTTAAAGAAATAATAACCAGTTTATCTAGTGTAGGGGAGAAGCTTTCAAATAGGGACATGCTCATGAAGGCAATAGATGCCTTCCCTCGGTCCTCAAGATGGAGCTCAATGGTGGACTCTTTTTACATCTCCAAGAACCTAGAAGTTAGCACTTTGGAGGAATTCTTCTCAACCATGGAGCTCCACGAAACAAGGCTCGAAGGAGTAGTAGAAGAGCCAAAATTTCAACCATCAAGGGGAGTGGCACTATTGGCTAACAAAGGGAAGAAAAAGATGGAGACTCCCTCCTCCTCTGATGAAGCATCCTCCTCCTCCATGGATAGCACGGAAGAAGCTTACATGGTAAGGAAGGTAAGACGTGATTTGAAAAATTTTAAATTTAATAAATCTAATGATAGGAAAAGAAGACCAAGGGGGAAGATAATTTTCTATAATTGACAAGGAGAGGGACACATAAGGGACAATTGTCCCCTCTTGAACAAGAGCAAAGAGGAGAGGAAGAAGAAGGAAGAAAAGAAGAAGAAGGGGAGCAAGAAGAAGGAAGAAGAGAAGAAGGCCAAAGAAAAAGGGAAGGCCAAGGCACTGAAGGCAAGGACATAGGATGATCCCTCTTCATCATTATCATCATCGGAAGAGGAGAATGCTTTTGTCACCAACCTTGCTTTGATGGCGTTTGGTGACCTAGACACCTCATCCTCCGAGCAAGAAGAAAGAAGCACAAGTGAGGAGAGCTCTAGTGAAGGGGGAGGTTCATCATCATCCTCCTCATTCGAAGAAGAAGACATGGAAACTATGGTAACGAATCTCTCACCCAAGAAAATACTTTCCATGATATCTAGCCTCACTAAGGACTTGTTTAGGGCAAAGAAAAAGAACAAATGCATGCTAGATCAAATTAACGACTTAGAAGAAAAATTAGAAAAATCATGCTCAACTATTAATGATAATATTTCCTCCAGTCATGATGATGCATGCTCACATGATCTTTATATGCCATTCGATGTCAATGATGCATGCATAGAGGAAAATAGGGCTTTAAGAGAGAAAGTAGATCATTTAACCAAGGCCCTAGAAAAATTCACTATTGGATCCAACACCCTTAACATGATCATAGGGAGCCAAAGGGAAAGTTTCAATAAGAAAGGCCTAGGATATAGGAAAAATTAAAATGAAAAGTCCTATAAATGCTTAATTGCTAGGGGTCAAGATAAAAAGAAAACAATAGCTAGAAAGTGGATCCCTAAGGAATTTTTAGTGAACCCCATAGGAAAGAACTTGTTTTGGGTTCCTAAATCCATCCTTAAGGGTTAGGAAAACCCTAGGATAGTCAACCATATGGAATTTACCTATATCATATGTTTTGGTTGACTTAGGATGGTGGGACTAAATTTTTGAAATAGTGTTGGGTGATGATAATGCACACATAAATAGTTTAAATCATGTTCAACACTTAGTGTTATGTATGTTGACACTCATTTTTAGCATAGTGTTGGGTGATGATAATGTTCCCATAAATTGATAATAATGTTTAAATCATGATAATTAATTTAATCGTTATATGTGTTTGCAATCATGATTTATGATCTTGATATTTGGCACATAGTCATGGGTATTAGGGTTCAAATCATGCTCTAGGTGATATTTGACCTTTTATCATGATTTCATACCTAATGCATAATTACAATTTGTTGAATACATTTGTTTTATGATCATAATGTGAAATTAATTCATATATGTCTTTATGATCATGTGGGTTGTTAGGATGATACTTAATCTTGTATAGAATTGCATGAAATTAATGGTTAAGTGATATATAAATACCTTTAGGAACATCAAATACTCACCATAGGCTACCTTGATTGAAAACTTAGCATGGGTGAGATGATAGGATGATACTAATAGTCCACTAATGCCTATGGCATTTAGATGGTCATTTTAAGTATCAAAATAGCAATAATAGACCAATCATGGGGAAGACTTATGTTTAATTCATAGACATATTTCCCAAAGATCATGGTTGAATATTTCATATGTTTTCAAAACAATTTCTTACTTTAAAATCTGTGTGTTCATGTTTTGAAATAAACCAAAGCAAAACTAGGTGTTAAAATTGATACAAACTTGATCGAAACCCTAGTTGATTTTGAGACTTTTGGATTTTTGGCAAATCATTAAAAATATAATGATTTTTCATGGAAAATTATTTTTCACTGATAAAGTAACTTACAAGAAATATGTTTCCCAAATTTCATAATTTTTCGAATTTTGTAGAATTTTTAATGCATTTCTGAAAATCACCCTGAAAATCAAAAAAATCAAATCAGAGTTTCAATCGATCAGTAGTCTAACCAAATGATCGATCGATCGATAACATGCCCAAGAACCTCTTTTATCAGATTTTAAGGCATGTTTTGATTGATTTTTGTTTTTCCCTAGAATTGATGTCATGCTTGTATATACCTTGTTTCATATTTTTTATGGTGTCAAAGGGGGAGAAATATGCATGTTTAAGTAAGGGGAGAATTGCATTTAGGGGGAGTTTCATGTATTAGAATTGCATTTAGGGGGAGTTTCATGTATTAAGGGGGAGAGTTGATAATCATGTTTATTTACTGTTGGTGCAGTGGGCACCTAAGTCGAACCTAAGTTTTGATTATAGCAAATGATACAAAGTTAAGGTTATATTGTTATCTCACGAGCTAAATCAAGTGTGCAGAAAAGTCTCAATGCTGGAGCTGAAGGCTAGTGACACCCGGAGGAAGCCGCGGTGGTCGGGCAACACTTGAGTTACTTCGGAGGGAGCCGAAGGAATCGAGTGGAAGGCCGGAAGCAAAAGCGACACGTAAGTATCGAGGTAAGCTCGTGTGTGCGAGCGTAAGTGAGGTCGTATCCTCTTTACGGGGATGATCTTAGGCGACGATCCGACCCAAGACTTCCCATGGAAGGTCTATGTTGAGATCGGACGGCAAGTGGCCGTCGAATCCGCTTATATTTTGAGCTAACTCTTTATTGTAGTCAAAAATCCTGGCCATCAGTTCAACCGGCCAATTCAACCGGTGCCAGTTCAACCGGCCAGTTCAACCGGTGGTTAAAAATCAGCCTCGAGGAGTCAAGCTTTATCACCATTTTTCAAGGAGTTTTGTTCCCATTTGTGATTGGTTGAAGACCCATTCGTTGAGGGGCTTAAAGGCTATAAAAGGAGGGCCAAACCTAGGGTTTCATCCTCAATTCTAAGTGCTCAAAAGCCTCCGTAACGCTGCAACTCTCCGACGACTCTACAACAACGAAGTGCTGCCAACAACCCTAGCTTAAAGTTTCTTTTGTTTAGTTGTTGGTATAATCTTAATTTGTTATTGCTTTCAATATTGCAATTCTTTTTAATCGAGGCTTTTCGTTTCATTTTACTTTAATAGAAGAGAGGGTTTGTCTCTCTATCTTTTTGCTTCGAAGGCTTTTGTAATCGTAAAACTCCTACCTCCAACGAGGAGGAGTGTTTTAGTGAATTGCTCTCCGTACACGGTCCAGGACCGTTAGGGCCTTGGAGTAGTAGCCGAAGGATACGAACCAAGTAAAAAAACTATTTGTCTCATTTAGTTTTTATTTACATTTCCGCTGCGTTTAATTGTCTATCGAACGATTTTAAAGAAAAGTTTTTATCGCTATTCACCCCCCCCTCTAGCGATCTGCTTCGATCCAACAATTGGTATCAGAGCCGGGGGTTGCTAAGATTTGGTGAAACCACCAATCTAGCCATTTTTCACAGATTTATTTTTCTTTTATTTCTGTTTATTTCTGATTTATTTCGCTTTGTTAAATTTACTCCCGCACTACTAATCCAAGACGCGAGTCTTGGTACCTTGTTTTGTGTTTTTGTCGTTGCTAGTTTCTTCGTCTTCGTCCCTTTTTGTCTTTTGTTCTAATGGCCCATCTCGAGGGTTTTAGCACCGTCCGACCTCCGTTTTACAACGGAGATGACTTCTGTTATTGGAAGGGTCGGATGGAATGCTTTCTCAAAACCCAAATCGAGATGTGGATCATAATCCAAACGGGTTTCACACTTCCGACTAATGAAGTGGGTGACTCCTTTGATTATGATCAATGGACCATTGCGACAAAACGACAAGTCGAAGTCGATGCCAAGGCAACACAAATCCTCCAATGCGGCTTGTCCAAGGAGGAGTTAAATCGCGTCGGCCCCTTCATTAGCACAAAGGACCTTTGGACAAAGCTGATCGAGTTACATGAAGGATCGGATCAAGCTAAGGTTTGCAAACGTGATTTGTTGTTCAATAAATTGTACACACTAAAAATGCAGGAACACGAGTCCGCGATGCAACTCCACGCCCGTGTCCAAGACATAGTCAACAACCTACACGCAATCGGGCAAAAGGTCGAAAACCGCGACCTTATAAGGTATGTTCTAAACTCTTTTCCGAGGACTACCTTGTGGGCATCCATGGTCGATGCCTACAAGGTCTCCAAGGACCTTTCTAAACTTAGATTAGATGAACTCTTTTCGGATTTTGAATTACATGAGCAGTCCAACTCGGAACCCGAGAGGGGTATAGCCTTGTTTGCAAGTTCAAAGAAGAAGAAAATCGCAAGCAAGCCACCACCAACCGAGGAGGAAGATGAGTCCGAAGAAGAAGTTGACCGAATTATGGAACTAATGAACCTAGCTCGAAGGATAGCCAAGGATGGGCGAACCACAACTCGACCCAACCAAGGTAAGCCTAAAAGTTCTAATATTAGGTGTTATGAGTGTAACAGGTTTGGACATATAAAGTCCGAGTGCCCCAAGCTCAACCACCAAGCACCTAAACACAAGAAGGCCCTCAATGCGACATGGGAAGAAGCGTCATCCGAAGAAGACGAAGATCACGTCTTCATGGCGAAATCGATTGAGTCCGACACGGAGACTGAACCTGAACTTGAGTCAGAACCTGAGGATGACTCGGACTATGAAGCTACCTTCAAGTCAAGCCACGGATACGCATCCGGTTCAAAAGATACCCTTAAGGTGAGTCGAACCTTATTTAATACTTTACATAATACGGTTAGGTTTTTGTCTAGGAAGTTAGCTAAGTCCGAGTCCAAGGTCGAGACCCTGGTTGAGGAAGTTAAACTCCTCAAACACGAGGTCTCCCTAACCTCTTCGACTAGTCGAGTTCAAGAGAAGGACTCAACTCGGGTTGAAAAACTCGAAGTTGAGAACTCACTCTTGAAAAGTCAAGTCGAAGATCTTAGGAATACGTTGGAAAGGTTTACTTTGGGATCCAAAGGACTTGACCTCCTACTTGGATCGTAAAGGGCCGTGTACAACAAGGTCTGACTAGGGTTTAGCTCAAACACGACCAATAAGTCATATATGTCAATCGTAAGTAGACATAAAAAATGTGTCCAAGCATGGGTCCCTAAGACCACTTTGATTTCAACTCTAGGATCCAACTCGTACTGGGTTCCCAAGGACCAAATCCACTATGTGGATAGACCGAACCGATTCAATGGTCTAGGGGGAGCCAGTACAAAACATGTTTGTGTTTTAACTTAGAAATTGCATGCTTAGATTTTTTTTTTTCTTTCATGAACTCACTTAGAACACGTAAATAAACAACTAAAATCCTTCAAAAAGATTGAACCTCGGGGAGCCTCTTTTCAAATAACCAACTAAAATCCTTCGAAAAGATTGAGCCTCGGGGAGCCTCTTTTCAAATAATCAACTAAAATCCTTCGAAGAGATTGAGCCTCGGGGAGCCTCTTTTCAAAAATAACTAGTTAGACGAGGAAATAATTTTAGGTGAGTCAAGTCATCATTTTCTTGAAAATGGCTTTGTCTAAGGAAGTGGTCGATGATCCGATAAAAGAAGGCCCCTGTGCCTCGCCACGACCTGGAAGCCATGATCTTGAAAAGGTAAACTTGACAAGCCTAGGGTCAAATCCAAATATAACATTACTTAAACATAAATGCACTTAATCAACTTAATTGGAAGTCATCTCACAAAAAACACATAAGTATAACATGATTGATCATATAGACACAGGTGAGATGACCTAGGTTTAACAACTTACAACCAATTTTTTTTTTAAAAAAAATCTAACATCAATCCAACCACCTTGTGTGTGTAGGATCAATGGATGTTGGACACGGTTGCTCGACACATGACCACAGGGGATCAACTCAAATTCAAAAGCTTGATTCAAGCGACAGGAGCCTTTGGGAATAACGGCAAGCTCAAAATCATCGGATCAGGTGATATCGAGCTTAACTCGAATTTTGTTATTAAAAATGTATTACTTGTAGAGAATTTTGAATATAACCTACTTAGCGTAAGCCAATTATGTGACAATAATTATAAGGTCGTATTTTTAGAAAATGAATGTGTAATTAAAACAAATGAAACAGCTAAAACAATACTCAAAGGAACTAGGACAAATAACATTTATACAATTAACTTAATCAAATCCTCAGCCAAATGTCTTATGACACAGGAAGAGGAATCATGGTTGTGGCACCGACGACTCGGTCACTCGCACCCAAGACTCGTCCACAAGATGAGTCAGAATGGCCTAGTCAGAGGCTTACCCAACCTTAACAATTTGGTTAATAAAATCTGTAATGCTTGTCAACAAGGAAAACAACCTAGGACACAACACAAGTTAACTAACCAAGAACGAACCTCAAGTGTACTTGAGCTCCTGCATATGGATCTATTCGATTCACATGGAGCCAAGTCACTCAATAAAAGTCAATATTACTTAGTCATAATTGACGACTACTCTAGGTTTACCTGGGTTAGGTTCATCAAACATAAAAATGATACCCTAGATCAATTAATCAATTTATTCAAATTAATCGAGAATCAAAAAAACCTTAAGGTTAAAAGAATTAGAAGCGATCATGGTGGTGAATTCGAAAATCTAGATAAACCCGACCATGTTCTAAAACTTAAGAAAGCTATCTATGGACTTAAACAAGCTCCTCGAGCTTGGTACGAGAGACTTTCAATCCATCTTAAGTCAAAAGGGTTTAACCAAGGCTTAGTTGACCCAACTCTCTTCGTAAAAACCTTAGGTAAAGAAATATTCATAGCTCAAATTTACGTAGACGATATATTTTTTGGAACCTCTAACTCAGCCTTACTAAACGAGTTCGTTTCACTCATGGAAAGTGAGTTTGAAATGAACTTGGTAGGCGAGTTAAGTTTCTTTTTAGGTCTACAAATTAAACAAACTAAGGATGGTATATACCTATATCAACAAAAATACACTAAGGAGTTAATTAAAAAATTTGGAATGCAAGACGCTAAGATAATAAACACCCCAATGGCGATTAATGTTAACATAGGAGAAGACCTAGAAAGTAAGTCCATTGACTTAAAGTACTATAGGAGCGCGATAGGAAGTCTCCTATACTTAGCTATGATCGACGACATCCTATTCGCATAAGTATGTCTTGAGTTTCAAACCTGTGCTAAGGAGTCTCACCTAACCCTAGTTAAGCGTATCCTTAGATATCTTAAGGGTACACTTAACATTGGTATTTGGTACCCTAGATCTACGGAGTTCGAACTAATCGGCTACTCCGATTCAGATTATGTCGGTAGTAAACTCGATAAAAAGAGCACGAGTGGTTGTTGTCAACTACTCGGCTCAAGTCTAGTGAGCTGGTGCAGTAGGAAGCAACATTGTGTTGCCTTATCTACCACCGAAGCCGAATACGTTGCGATGGGTGAGTGTGTAACTCAGCTTCTTTGGATGAAGCACACTCTCCGAGACTTTAGGTTGGACTTCACCAAAACTAAAATTTTTGTAGACAACATAAGTTCGATAAATCTAACTAAGAACCCTATATGTCATTCAAGGACAAAGCATATAGAGGTAAAACACCATTTCATTCGAGAACATGTAGCCAACGGCTCCATACAACTCGAATATGTTGACTCGAAGTCTAACCTAGTAGACATATTTACTAAACCACTACCCGAAGCCGAATTTAGTCTCTTGAGACGAATATTAGGCATGTGCGTAATAGAATAGGAGCTTACAAATTATATTTTCTTACTACTATTTCTTACTTTTTTTTTCATGGAACTAGCATAGGACATATCTTAGATATCATGCACCTATAAATTTAAGGAGCCAATACATCTCACAACACATAGGACTAATGTGTTTGTGTACTTAGCCACATAGATGGGCGTGAGATGTTAGGACCTTACTCCTGGTTCCAGATGTAGAGCTAGTGCATCGCTATGAACCACGGAGTATAATCATACATACTAACCGACTCTGACCAGGACTGGTTGATCCTTCATATCAATCAAGCCAAATATGAGTCGAACATTTTATAGATGAACTTATTTTCAGTATATTATTTTTAAAAATAAAAATGTGGAACATGCTTGGACTTTAAATTTAACATTTATTTTGTTTTCCACACACCCCTTACTCTTTTCGATATACGGCAAAAGGGGGAGAAAAAGGACAAAAGTTAAGGGGTCAAAAATTTTTTTTGATAACTTAACTCTTACTTCATAATTAAACCAAAAGTTAACTTTAAGTTTTGAAAACTTATTTAACTTTTAAAGGCCAAGGTTAAGAAATCATTTGGTTTCTTAACTTAAAACTTATTTTAAACACTAGGCCAATATTAAGTAATTTCGGTTACTTAATTATTTTTCTTAGTAGCAAATATCAAGGGGGAGAATCAAGGGGGAGAGTTAAAACCCTTTCTCAAGTACTCACCCTCGGTCAAGGGGGAGGATTCCTCAAGGGGGAGCACTTGAAAAAGAATTTTTATATACTCCTAATCATTCATGCATAATCTCATACTTATTTTTGTCTTAACTTTGTATGTGGGTTTGCCATAAATCAAAAAGGGGGAGATTGTTGGTGCAGTGGGCACCTAAGTCGAACCTAAGTTTTGATTATAGCAAACGATACAAAGTTAAGCTTATATTGTTATCTCACGAGCTAAATCAAGTGTGCAGAAAAGTCTCAATGCTGGAGCTGAAGGCTAGCGACACCCGGAGGAAGCCGCGGTGGTCGGGCGACACTCGAGTTACTTTGGAGGGAGCCGAAGGAATCGAGTGGAAGGCCGGAAGCAAAAGCGACACGTAAGTATCGAGGTATGCTCGTGTGTGCGAGCGTAAGTGAGGTCGTATCCTCTTTACGGGGATGATCTTAGGCGACGATCTGACCCAAGACTTCCCATGGAAGGTCTATGTTGAGATCGAACGGCAAGTGGCCGTCGAATCCGCTTATATTTTGAGCTAACTCTTTATTGTAGTTAAAAATCCTGGCCATCAGTTCAACTGGCCAGTTCAACCGGCCAGTTCAACCGGTGGTCAAAAATCAGCCTCAAGGAGTCAAGCTTTATCACCATTTTTCAAGGAGTTTTGTGCCTATTTGTGATTGGTTGAAGACCCATTCGTTGAGGGGCTTAAAGGCTATAAAAGGAGGGCCAAACCTAGGGTTTCATCCTCAATTCTAAGTGCTTAAAAGCCTCCATTACGCTGCAACTCTCCGACGACTCTACAACAATGAAGTGCTGCCAACAACCCTAGCTTAAAGTTTCTTTTGTTTAGTTGTTGGTATAATCTTAATTTGTTATTGCTTTCAATATTGCAATTCTTTTTAATCGAGGCTTTTCATTGCATTTTACTTTAATAGAAGAGAGGGTTTGTCTCTCTATCTTTTTGCTTCGAAGGCTTTTGTAATCGTAAAACTCCTACCTCCAACGAGGAGGAGTGTTTTAGTGAATTGCCCTCCGTACACGGTCTAGGACCGTTAAGGCCTTGGAGTAGTAGCCGAAGGCTATGAACCAAGTGAAAAAACTATTTGTCTCATTTAGTTTTTATTTACATTTCCGCTGTGTTTAATTGTCTATCGAACGATTTAAAAGAAAAGTTTTTATCGCTATTCACCCCCCCCTCTAGCGATCCGCTTCGATCCAACATTTACATGCTTTCTTACCTTAATATTTTTATCAAATGTTTACCTAACTTAAACGGATTGTCACACATCAAAAAGGGGGAGATTGTTAGGGCAATAAACCCGTGATATGGTTTTGATGTGTGTGGCAAAGGGTTTAAGTTAGGATGTGTGGATTTGATATGTGAGTTGGAGTCTTACAGGACTTAGTAATTCGCACATAGAGCATTGGCGAGTTTCACCTCTCACGACTCGGTGAAGGATGGCTTTGCGGAAGCCGTGTGCTTGGAGCATCCGAGGGACCGCCGGACGAGAAGATTGGAGTGAAGCCGGAGAAAGTAGACCTTAGGGCAAGATGCGAAGGATGGCGCTGCAGAGATGTGCGCTTGGCGCATCCGAGGGACGTGGCCGGAACAAGAAAACATCAAAGGCGAGGAACTCCAAGGGATGAGAGTGAGCGAATCTAACCCGGGAAGGGGTAGTGCGCTTAGGTGAAACTTGGCCAATAGGCTAAGTGTCAGATGGGATTTCCCGACACCAGTCGACTGCCATGTAATAGTAGTCGACTACTCTAAGTCGATTGTGACTCGACTAGTGTTTGAGTTCGATTTATGTGCTAACAATCGACTACCATGGATTGGCGGTATTTGAGACCACCGATCGGTGATGAATGCATCGGTCGGTAGTCCACAAAATGAAGTGTTCGCTTCTGGCACTCGACTGATAGCTCCATCAGTCGACTGATTTCTTCGACTCCCTCCGAAGTCCTCCGGGTGTCGTCTGACCACCACTGTTTCTCAACATGAGAACCTCCGGGTGACGTTGGACCTTCAGCTTTAGCTTAGCATTCCTACACACTTCATTCAGCTCGTGAGATAACGATATAAGCTTAACTTTATGTCTTTGTCATAATCAAAACATAGGTTCAATTATCTGGTGCCCCTGCACCAACAATCTCCCCCTTTTTGATCTATGAAAAATCAACGCAAAGTTAAGGGAAATTTAAAGCATAAGACATAAAACAAGTAAAGTAAATGATAAACTCACTTTAAAGAACTCCCACTTAACCCTAGGTGAGTTTTGAATGAAATACTTTAATTGTTTAAATTTAAATTTTTGTGGTACTCCCCCTTAACTTACGCTCTTCTCCCCCTTTTTCCATAAATCAAAAATAAGGTCGGGGTGGTTTATATAAAATAGGGGTTTTAAATGCAATGTTATAAATATAGCATGCGATAAGGAATAAAAACGAATATGAGTCCAAGCATGCATCTCTAATTGGTTAAGTAAATTGGTTCGAGGTATATCCTTCTGCACCAACAATTTAACAAGTTTTTGAAAACATAGTTTAGATTTTCAAAATACTTATAAGTTAAAAAAACAAACTTTAAAGGGTTGTGATATAACCCTTATGGTTAGTTGTCTCTCCCTCTTAGTCAAATATATGAAGTATAAGAGAGTTAGGGGGTGCTAAACTTTGGCCTAAAGAGTTGTATATTTTGTATTGGCCGATTATAATTATTCATTTAAGCGCAATAGTTGAAAAAATAGAAATCTTTTTGAAAAGGTTATGTATTTTATAATTATGCTTTAATCATCTCACCCATTCTATGTGTCTCAGAATGTGTTTGCCTTATGTGTTTTGTGAGATGATTTAAACTCAATTAAGTTAGTCAACCTTGGATAATCCTTCATCATCATCATCGGAGGAAGAAAATGCCTTTGTCACAAATCTAGCTCTAATAGCAATAGAAGATGTGGACACCACTTCCTCTGAAAAAGAAGAAATAAGCTCAAGTGAGGAGAGCTCAAGTGAAGGGGGAGGCTCATCATCATCCGAAGAAAAAGACATGGTAACTATGGTAAAACATCTTCCCACTCAAGAAGTAGTTGCCATGATTTCTAGCTTAACTAAGGATTTGTTTAGGGCTAAAAAGAAAAATAAGAGTATGCTTGATCAGATTAAGGCCCTAAAGGAAAAACTAGAAAATGCATGCGTTAATATTAATGATAATGTTTCTCCTAGTATTGATAATGCATGCTCATATGATAATTACATGCCTTTTGATGTGAATGATGCATGTATTGAAGAAAATAGGGCTTTAAGAGAAAAGGTAGACCATTTAACTAAGACCCTAGAAAAATTCACTATAGGCTCCAACACATTGAACATTATCATAGGGAGCCAAAGGGCAAGCTTCAATAGGAAAGGCCTAGAACATAAGGGAAACAAAAATGAAAAGGCCCATCATTGTTTAATTGCTAGGGGTCAAGCTAAAACTAAAACAATAGCTATAAAATGGATCCCTAAAGAATATTTAGTGAATTCCATAGGAAAGAACTTATATTGGATTCCTAAATCCATCCTTAAGGGTTAGAAAAACCCTAGGTTAGTCAATCATAGTGGACTTAACTTTTATCATGTTGATTGGTTGACTTAGGATGGTATGGGTTATAAATTTCTAACATAGAGTTGGGTGATGATAATGCATAACCCATAAATTTAATGGTTAAATCATGATTCATACTCAATTTTATAATTTATAATCATGATATGCAATGATTGATGATTTATGATTATGATTGACAATTCTTGATGCATGTTAATGATTGGGTTTCTAGGATGATACTTAACCATGGGTAGAAATGCATGAAATTTTGGTTGAGTACAAATACCTTTAGGAACATCTCACACTCACCATAAGGTTAACCTTGATTGAAAACTTAGCATGGGTTAGATGTTAGGATGATACTAATGGTCCACTAATGCCTATGACATTTAGATGGTCATTTAAAGTATCAAAATAGTAATAATAGACCAATCATGGGAAAGGCTTATGTTTAATTCATAGACATATAGCCCAAAGATCATGGTTGGATATTTCATATGTTTTCAAAACCATTCCTTACTTTAAAATCTGTGTTTTCATATTTTGAAACAATCTAAAGCAAAACTAGGTGTTAAAATTGATACAAACTTGATCAAATACTAGTTATTTTTGAAACTTTTGGATTTTTGAAAAATCATTGAAAATATAAGTAATTTTCATGAAAACTCATTTTTCACTAATAAAGGACTTTAAATGAAATGTGTTTTCAAAATTTCAAAATTTTTCAAATTTTTTGGAATTTCTGGTGCATTTCTGAATTTCGATCCGAAAATAAGAAATTGCTGAAACCAATGTGTCAGTTGACTGATGTCTGATTCAGTCTCCTGGTGGCACTGTTCATGACCTGATTTCAGTGTTTTCAGGTTGTTTTGATGGTTTTCGACTCTTAGACTTTGATGCCTTGGATTATGATATTATGTTAATTGTTTTGATGGTGTCAAGGGGGAGAAATAGAGATGTTTGAGTTTAATCATGCTAGGGAGGAGATTAGCATGGGTTAAGGGGGAGTTGCATGTAATTAGGGGGAGTTTGATGCTCATGAATTGTTTACAAGCTTTCCTTGCTTATGTTATTTTATTTACAATTTACCTAACTTAAATGTAGTTGTCACACATCAAAAAAGGGGAGATTGTTATGACAATCGACCCAAGTTATGGTTTGGATTATGGTTTTGATGTGTGTGGCAAAGGTTTAAGTTAGGATATTATTGTGGATTTAATGTGTGTTGAAGTCATGCAGGACTTAGTAATTCACACATATGATGAATATCATTGGTAAGATCACCAACTCACAACCTTGTGCTTGAGTCAGTGAAGGAGCATTGCAAAGTTGTGCGCTTGATGCATCCGAGGGACCGCCGGATGAGATAACTTGAAGCGAAGTCATGGAAGCAGACTTCGAGGGAAAGAGACGTGAAGGAGCATTGTGAAGTCTTGCGCTAGGTGTTGCCGAGGGACGTGGCCACGAACGAAGAGAGCTTCGGCGAGGGACTTCAAGTGAGATGAGAGAATGAGTGAAATGTAAGTAGCTCATTAGGAGAACTTGGCCGATATGGCTAAGTGTTGGAGGCTCAACCGAGTTGGTTCAGGTTATACCCGACATGTTTAGTTAATTCGAATGCTCAACCAACTTGGCTGGGGTTTTACCTGAAAAGTCGGATGCTCAACCGAAGGGTTGAGGTTTTACCCGATGAATGGTTTAGTCGGATGCTCAAACATTGGTTTGAGGTTTTACCTGATGAAGTGGAGTGTCGGATGCTCAACTGTGAGGGTTGAGGTTTTACCTAACCGCTGGACGCTCAAACGGATGTGAAGTTTGAGGTTTACCCGGCATCAGTCGACTACTGTGAATGGGCAGTCGACTTCTCTAAGTTGACTTAGGTTCGATTGGTGTTCGACTGGTGGGTTTCTGGCCAAGAAGTCAACTGCCAAGAATGGCAGTCGACTACTAGACTATCAATCGACTGCCAAGGATGGCAGTCGACTGATGAAGGCAGTCGCGGGCACAGAACCTCCCGTAGACGATTGATCAGTCGGCTATAGAGGCATCAGTCGACTGATGGATACATCAGTCGACTACCAAGTCTCCCGTTGAACTATAACGGTCGGGATCTGACGTGTTCAGAAGTCATTGTAACGGCGGCAGTCGACTGCCAAAGGTAGCAATCGACTGATGGGTGACCAATGGGAAGAAATCAACCCTCTCTATTAAAAGAGAGGGTGTGGGATTTTGGATGGCTAATGCTTATGTTCCAAATGATCATCCAAGTGCCCCACAAGCTTTAAACTCTTTCTCTTGTTCTTATTTCAAATCCATTATAAGAAAGAGTGTTTTTGTGTTGTAAGAAGGTTTACCTCCACCTTGCTTTGCCTAAAGGGAGAGAACATATTGGATTGGTTTCAGATTGATTCACTAGAGACGAATCAGACCGTGGATTAGCAGAATAAGGTCGTGAACCACGTTATATCTCTTTGTTAGCATTATTTTTATCTTGTTTATTTTTATTGTTGTTTAGTTTTATTTCCGTTGTGCTAACCCTAACGTGTAGATAAACGAACGATCGAATTCCATTCTATGATGACTTAGGGCTATTCACCCCCCCTCTAGCCGGCCACCGACGTTCAAACACCACCTTCCCTCCAGTCGCTGGAGAGGAAAGGGGATTCCCTCCTTCTCCGATGACTGGCGCCACTCCACCTCCATACCACTGCCAGACTCCATCTTTTCCGCTCCGAGCTTTGCCCCTGCCAACCAATCGAAGACGGGTTTCCTCTCCGATCGATCCGACCAGCTCCTCCAGCCATCTCCATCCGGCAGCATCTTATAGCTCCGCCAGCTCTGAGTTTCCACCTACGATTGGAGGAGCCAGTCACAGCTTCACCAACAATTTCCAATCGTCGACAGCTCCATTTCTGTCGCCGACCAATCGGAGTGAGGATTCTCCTCGGATCGATCCAGCCACCACAGTCACCGGAGTGGGGATTCCCTTTCATTATCACTTCAACCACCATCATCTCTGGCAACCGATCCACAACTCTGATAGTGCTCCACTTTTGTGGCCAGCACCTTCACGGCAGTGCCAATTTCATCTTCCCTTCCGACGCCAATTCCAGTTTTAATTTCAGATTCCACACAAGCTGTGCTTTGATTATTTCATTAATGTGTTGATTGCTTATCATGTTTGCTTATTGTTTGTAATCAAGATTACTTCCACGTTTTGAATTTCACGTATTTAGATTAATTTGTTTCATGCATATTTAGTGTTTGATGAAATGTTTCTTTGAGTAATTAGGCTGTAGTTCATTACGTTAGATTAGTTTCATGCTTTACTTTACTTCCATATTATTTTGCATTTGACTTGTTATTTAAATTCCAACACTTTCTTATTTGAATGCTTAGTTTAAGTTTCTTTTAATTTCATCGCAATCATAGTTTAGTTAGATTAGAGTTTGATTACGTGCATTGTCTTTTCGTTAAGTAGGATTAGTCTTTTACAATCCAAACCCTTCATTTACATTAGAAAATTCAAAGCAATAATTAGAACTCCTAAGTTTACTATTCTATCGATTACACTTGTTGGGAAACAATCCAAGCCATCCACTATGCTATATTAGTGTAGTTAGGGGGTTCGGTAAATAATTTGGGAACGGTATCACATGACAAAATCGCCGTTATCACTCATACCCATAGTCGATCGCTCGATCCTCACAGCTTTCTATCCTGCGACCAAAACCAATGATGAGTCGATCGCCCTCCATGGAAGTCATTCGCTCATGGCTCAATCGCCCAATCTTTGAAGTCAACTGCCAAGGCCATTTGTCTACAATCTAACACCAATCAACTCACCACAATCGACAGATCATAATCCTAGTTGACTACTTAGTGTCGACTCGGCTACCAAGTGTGAAATACTTGACCAGTCGATTGGTCCATAACCCTAATCAACTACTACACCTCAACCATGAGGTTTACCCCAAATATGATGCCCTCATACTTGCTAGACCGCCCTTAGCTTAGACCTAAGCCTTCTAGCCACCTCCATCAGCCTCATGCCTATTGGATCCCTCCAAGTCATCCATGACTTGTTCATCCATACACTAGCCTTCAGATGCTTCCATTGGCTATTGTCATGCTAAGCTGGTCTGCACCGCCAAGGCACATTAGGCTTACGCTGCCAAGACACATGCTTGGACTTTACACCGCCAACCATTGGACTTGTGTTACCGAGACTCCACTCTTGCACTTCACACCGCCAATATCAATCCTTGGACTTCTCTTGCTAACCCATGTTGGACTTTCCAATTTCCAAGACTCAAGCTTAAACTTTTTCTATGCCAAGACCCATGCTTGGAATTTCCATGCCAAGTACTCAAGACTTGGACTTTAACATTGCCAAGACCCATGCTTGGACTTTCCATGCTAAGTGTCCCACTTGGACTTCTCTATTATATGGTCAACCCTATGTCTACCATATAGTCAACTCATTGTTAAACAATGGTCAACTCATCATCAAACATCAAAACACTGAAATCAAACACTACTCAAGTCAAACTCGAGTCTGGTCAATCGTGACCTGGGTCGATTGCACCAACAATCTCCCCTTTTTTGATGTTTGACAAATACCAAACCTTTGAGTTAGAACACTAACTCAATCCTATCCTCCCAATTGTCCAAATTGGGAATTCTCACATTCTCCTATCAATTTTCCACAATTCTCCCACATCAATTCTCTCCCTTTTTGACATACATAAAAAAACTCTCCCCAAGGGTATCAATGTCTCATATTCTAATGAGATTTTACAATCTCCCCCTTGGTCCAAAAACATCTTGGATGCCTTCACTTTTTCTAGTGATAAGTCTCATATCACTAAAGAGAGGCAATCCATCATACTCTCCCAATTCATAAAATTCTTTCCCTCATGAGAAAGAACACATCCATCATCCCATGATGGATAACCTCCCCCTAAAGGCTTGCTCCCCCTTGACCATTGCACCAACAATGTCCTTGGAGAGTCCCTAAGCTTATAGGAACACTAAACCATCAAAGTTAAGGGCAAAAGTTCAACCTTGAACTTTCACACACCTTAAAATTGATACACACCCTAAACAACTTTCCTAATCCATATACAATGGATTTTCACTCTTTATAATGCTTTCTAAAGTATATCCTAAGGTTAGGAGCAGTTAGGGTAGCCTAACATAGCTGAAATTAGGCTAAACAACCCTTGTTTACCCGAAATTAGGCCTTGCAGTCGACTCTTTCAGTCCACAGTCGACTACCCTTGATGCCAGTCGACTGCCATCCATGGCAGTCGACTGATTTCTGCAAATGCAGAAATCAGGTTGATAAAATGAATTTTGGAAATACATAAGTAATTATACATAGTTTGAAAAATAATAAAACTTTATACGTATAATACTTATTGTAGGATCGAGTGAGCCGAGAAAGGGGGTGAATCTCGGTGTTTAATAATTTTAATTAATTTTAATACGAGTACGCAATAGAAATTATATGCAGTTACAAACAAAGGCAATTTACTTGGTTCACAACCCTGACTGGGTTGCTACTCCAAGGCCCGTAACTCTCCAAAAAGCTACCTCGATGGGCAATCTCTATAATACCCTCTGATTCGAGAACTCTCGACTTTGGAGGGTTTCTCTTTTTACAAATAATGGAGTTAGGTGACAAACCACCCACTCTTAAAGTTAAGTATACAAGTGAAACAATAAATTAAAGAATACAAGACTTTATACCGACACTTAAGAATCATAGAGGTAGTCATAGAGTGTCGGAAGGTTGCCTTGTTGTGGAATGAAAATTTTGTGGACGAGCAAGTATTTTAGCAGCACTTTGACGTAGATGCAATTGATATCTTGGATTTGGTCGAGCACAACTTTTATAAACTTTTTCCAGTCAACTGGAATGCCTTCCAGTCGACTCCATATCAACCAGTCGACTGAAACCTCTGCATTTGACTCCATGTCACTCGGCTCCGCATCGAGAAATTTCCCTCTTCAGTCGACTCAAACTCTTCAGTCGACTAAATCCCTTTCCATCTGCATCTATGATCTCTGATCGATCACCAGTTGATCCTGCCAAATAGGTATCTAGTCAACTAATACACCTCCAGTCGGCTGGACTTCAGTCGACTTGAAACCATTCAGTCGACTGATCCCTGCAAAAGAGGATTAGCATAAATAGATAATATGAAATGTGATAGTAGTAGTAATACTGCTCGATCTCAACTACTAAGTCTCATGCATACTTTTCGTCGGATCGACGCCTAGCTTTATCCTCCTACAGAGGACTCGACCTCACCTCTTCACTCGAGGCTTACCTGCCGGCTACTTGCCAAACTTACCACTCTTGACATCCGATCTGACCCACCAGGGCTTCCACTAGCTGTCCGGTCTATCTGACCCAACTGAACTTTTTGCCGATTGTCCTGTCTCCTGGCCCAATCGGTCTTCATGCCAAATGTCCGATCCACATGACCCATCTGAACTTCATGCCTAGTGTCCGGTCCTCATGATCTGTCAAGATACGTGCCTAGTATCCGGTCAACACGATCTACTAGGACTTCTTGTTAAGCCTGGACACTTAACACTGAATTAAAACACAAGTAAATCCTAACTTTTAACTAGGGTTCATACATCAAAACAAAGGAGTGATGCTAACTCCATCAACAATCTCTCCCTTTTTGATGTATGACAACACATCAGTTAAAGTTAGGAGAATCATATACCAATATCCAAATATTGACATGTATAAGAAATGAACTATTTATAGGGATGTATACTGAAATGTCTACCTTTTGTATGAACATCTTTATTTTGAAATAAGAATCACATGATCATTGTTTGCATTTTTATGGTTATGCAATATTGTCTAATACATTACATTGTAGATAACATGGTGTGTGGTGTCACACGGGAGATCATGTTATCGGCTCCTTGTAAAGTATAAGTAAAGGCTCGCAACCAAGATGGCTTTGGACAAACCATCGGAATTGTTGTAGTGTGATTTGGTATTGGTTAGTCTTGACCATAGAATCACACTAGTGCACTTTGTGTGTATTGAGCAGGACCGACTTAGAGGTGATTCGATTTATTATTGACTACATTATCAAATCGGACCTGAGATATTATTTAGTAAATGCTCTTAATCCCGATATAATAATGGGCATATATACTTAGTATTCATCTCTTTGATTTACCAATGGGTGAGATTTATAGATTAAATTGATAGGCTCGGTAAGTTGGGAGATGATACTATTTATATGGTGTGCCGTTGATTATAGGAGGAAACTGTGTCCTATATATTAGGATGATGATATCCCCTTGAGGAGCTCATAAGGTTCATCATGTAAACCCTGCAGGTGGACTTGGTCCGACATGATGAAAAGGTTGAGTGGTACTACTCATGGAGTTAGATGTTGATTAATTAATGGTTAGTAAATTAATTAATCGACGGACATTGGAGATCTTAAACACGGGGAGAAAATGTACAAATAATATATAAAGCCCATATTAACTTATGGGGGTTGGTGAGGTAGATCAATGATAATCCTTTAGTGGATTGGATTATCATTAGTGGATCAGACTTTATGTGGGATTGATCCATGGGTGGCCAAGATCCAACTCCTCATCATGGTCCCTATTGTAGCCTATTAACACCTCATGAAGCTTATATCCAATGGATAGAAACAAAACTCTAGATCCAAAGGTAGTGATTAAATCTCTAAGATCCGACGGTTGAGATTAAATCTCTAGATCCGACGGTTGAGATTATATCCCTAGAACCAATGGTGGAGATTGAACCAAGGTTTATCCCTAACTCTATAAAAGGGTGGACTAGGGGTGGGTGGCAAGACACAATTTAGAGGAAAGGGGCTAGGGTTTTGGGTGGCAAGGGCAAGGGAGACTTAGGGTTTTGGGTGGCCACAATTAAGGAAAGAGTTTTCTTCTTCTTCTTATTCCTAAGGTGGCTGAAACCCTTCCTCCTTCTTCTCTCCTTGGTTTGCCGGCGCCCAAGCTTCTCCCTTTCATCTATGGCTTATGATGGATGGCATTAGGGTTGCTTCCCTTGGGTGGCAAGCAATCCTAGTTGGGATAGGAATAGGATTGGGCAGCTAGGGTTAGGTTTTGAGGGTTGTTGGTGGGCGGCAACAAGGAGGAGAGATTCTTCTTCTTCTTCCTAAGGTTGGCAGGCCCATCTTCCTTCTTCCCTCTACCTTGGTTGGAGCTCAACCTATTTTTCTTCCCTTCATCCTTGGCCGGAAATTAGGAGAGCTTAATTTAGGGATTGGGCGGCAACAAGGAGGAGGATTGTTTTTCTTTCTCTTCTCTAAGTGTTGGCCGATGCCCATGCCCTCTTTTATTCTCCTTTGGTCTGTTTCCATACTCCATGTTCTCTTCCTTGGCCGGCGGCAACATCGAGTTTATTGACTTGATGGCTGGTTCTAGATGGGAAGAAGAGTTTTGTTTTATCATCTTCCTTTGTTCGGAGTGAACAAGGAAAGGAAGATTGGTGATCTAGGAGGCTTCAACTTTTGGTAGATCGTCGCCCACACGACGTCTGAAAGGAGGAAGGACATACAATAGAAGATCAAGAGGTATAACAAGAGGTATAATCTTGTTTATTTTGATTAGTGTTCTTTTGTATTATGTTTATAATTGATTTTCAATTATATGCATGTGTTGTGTGGATGTTTACTTTATGTATGTGGCTAAATAATACTTGGATCCCGATCATAAATACAAAAGCCGACAATCCGTACATTGTCTATTTTGTGGCTACTCGTAGAATAGAGGATAGTCGCTTGAACAATGAGTTTGTTCAAGTGACCTCTCTAAACGAATAGCACGATGATGACTTGGTTGTTTGAGCAATCCCTTTTGTCTAGGATTAAATTTTTAATCCGGGGACATCGATGGGATCGCCATGAACAAGCAACCGAGGTGAAGCGGGAAGCGAAGTTTCCCCTCACAAACTCGATAAGTAAAACCCTTCAATTGGTATCAGAGCCAAGGTTTCCGATTTTGTGTGTTTAGGATTCGGTTAATTTTTATGCACTTTTCATATATGTGTCGGATAATAGTAGGATATGCGTAGTTTAACTCTTTGGTTGTAGGCATGAGATCCGACTATTATGGCCATATGTGTGTATGTGATTGTATGTGTGTAAATGTTTATTTTGTTGAATCCTCGGGGTTGACGAGGCTAGTATTTGATTTCTTGTAAATTAGATACGACATTGTTTAGCCACTCTTTATTTTATTTTACTTTCGATCTAGATTTCATGTACACTCCCTAGTGGAGTATAAGATCGATGGATATAAATTAAAATAGGTTTTAGTCTCGGCTCGGATCTCCGGATGGCTCGTACATGGCGTAGGAGGAGCGGACGAGATGGCGATGCGACGGGAGACATATTGAAGACAAAAGCCATAATAGTTGGAAAATAATTTATTTTTCATATTTATTGCTTTTTGTTTGATATGCATGTCGTAGGCTAGGAAAATTCCTCAATATCAAATTACTAAGTGGGAGAGGGAAATTTTTATAAATTCCCATGACCTCCATTACGATTTGACATGTGATGCAAACAAACTTGTGCGTCGGCTCTGAGTGCCTTCCTCCCCATAGGATGAGTTTGTTTGCAGATCACAAGGTCGAATATGGTTATAGGAAATTATTAAGGAGCGTGTGTACTTCCCCATCGTAAGGCACATAACCCAAGATAATTACCTTGGTACCAAGTAATGGTGAACACTTAGATACAAATATAAGTATCCTCCCCATCAGAGTCACTGCTTTTATTTGTAGGGCCGAAGAGAAACCAACTATTAATTTTACTTGTCAAAAAGTTAGGTTGACAAGATAGTAAAATTAATGCGTAAAACCTCCTCTTACAAATGTAGAATTCGTATATGTCCACACTATCGTGGCATACGATATTCTCAGTGTTTTGAGGTGTTGGTTGATTTTAAAATTTTATTGTTTTAGGAATCAATAATTTTTTAAAATACAAAGTAATGATCTATGTGATTCTTAGGATTTTCAAAATGACTTTCAGTACACTTGTTGTGATACTAAAGGAAAATAAGCTCACTGTACCCAAATTATATTGATTGAAAAAGAATCTAGATATTTTCTTAACTCCTGAGGAGTACAAATATGTACTCTTCAAAGAGGGTCCTCCTAAGCCTTCGAATGAGCTGGAAGTCCTTGGAGCTGAGATCGATGGGGAAACCCTGGTCGATATCATTCTCCAGTCGACAGAAAGGCTTACTCAGGCTCAGGCCATTTTTGCTCAGAAGGTTTCTACTTCTAAGCTGAAAGGCAAGAAGAAGAAGAAACAAGGTGAAGCAAAGGTGGTGGGGGGATCTCAGGGAGGAGTGAAGAAGCCGAAAGGCAAGTACTTCACTTGCAAGCAGACTGGACATTAGAAGAAGGACTGTCTCAATCCGAAGCAGAACAAAGGAATATCCTGTGGTCTAGTCATCGAAACATGATTAGCGGTGTTATCTACCGGCACCTAGTGTGTAGGTACGGGAGCCACTAATCATGTCAGCAATACTTTGTAGGGGTTCCAGGAAACCCGATGACTAGCCAATGGGGATGACTATTGCAGTGGGAGACGTTTTATTTATCTTTTGAGAAAAATAAAATTTTGGTTCTGGAAAATTCCCTTTATGTACCTTTATTTAGAAAGAATTTAGTTTCAATTTCTAAATTTTTTATGGATGGATATTCTATTTCTTTTAATGACAGAGTTGTTATAAAAAGGAATTAGGACATTATCTGTTTAGGTGCATTGATAGGAAATTTATACACACTTGAACCAAAACCTCCCACGATACAAATTGAAGTTAATAACTCATCTTCTAATTCCAATAAGAGAAAAGAACCTTCAAAGATGAACCAAACATATCTTTGGCATCTTAGGCTTGGTCACATTAACCTAAGTAGAATTCAAAGGTTGATAGCTGATGGACCTTTGGGTTCATTAGTGGTGGAGGATCTCCCAACCTGCGAATCTTGCTTGGAGGGTAAGATGACCAAGAGGCCTTTTAAGGCCAAGGGGTATAGAGCCAAAGATGTGTTAGAATTGGTTCAATCTGATTTGTATGGTCCTATGTCTATCCAGGCTAGAGATGGTTTTGAGTATTTCGTCTCTTTTATAGACAATTACTCAAGATATGGATACATTTACCAGATGCGTCAGATGTCTGAATGCTTTGACAAGTTCAAACAATTCAAGGCTGATGTGGAGAAACATCAAGGTAAAAGTATCAAGACACTATGATCTGATCGTGGTGGTGAGTACCTCTTGGGAGAGTTTAGGAACTACTTATCAGAGGCTAGGATTCAATCCCAATTGACTGCACCTGGCACACCCCAACAGAACGGTGTAGTAGAGCGAAGGAATAGGACTCTTATGGAGATGGTTAGATCGATGATGAGCTATTCTGAGTTGCCAGATTTGTTCTGGGGATATGCTCTAGATACGGCGGTGTACATTCTAAACTTGGTTCCATCTAAATTAGTGCCTTCTACTCCCACAGAGTTGTGGACTAGGTGAATGCCTAGTCTAAGACATATTCGGATATGGGGGAGTCTAGCACATGTGCTGAAGGCAGATGCTAGTAAGTTGGAACCTCGTACAGAAGTACGCATGTTCGTTGGCTATCCTAGATGAACGAAGGGTGGTTTGTTTTATAGTCCTAGAGATTAGAGGGTGATCGTTAGCACGAACGTCAGATTTCTAGAGGAAGACTATGTGATGAGCCACAAGCCCAAGAGTAAAATTGTTCTGGAGGAATTAAAAGGGGAAGTCACTTCACCTGCAGCACAAGAGGATATACCACATGTCACCGCACCGCATGTCACAGAGGATACACAGTGATACCTCATCGAGTGGAGGGTTGTGAGACACCGATAGATTCATGTTCTTGGGAGAATCTTCCGATTTGTCCCCGTGAACATGAACCTCGATCCTCGACATATGACGAGGCAATCCAAGATAAAGATGCAAAGATTCGGCAAAGTGCAATGAATGCTGAGATTGAATCTATGGATTCAAATCAGGTCTGGGAGCTAGTAGAACCACCCGATGGTGTAAAAACCATTGGATGCAAGTGGATCTACAAGAGAAAGAGAGGAATAGATGGGAAGGTTGAGACCTTCAAAGCGATGCTTGTTGCGAAGGGGTATACTCAGAAAGAGGGTATCGATTATGAGGAGACCTTTTTGCCGGTAGCCATGCTTAAGTCTATCTGGATTCTCTTATGCATAGCAGCTCATATGGATTATGAGGTGTGGCAGATGGATGTCAAGACAGCTTTCCTTAATGGAAGTCTTGAGGAAAACATCTATATGAAGCAACCAGAGGGATTCATTGCTAAAGGCAAAGAGCATCTTGTATGTAAGCTTAATCGGTCCATTTATGGATTGAAGTAAGCTTTGAGGTCTTGGAACATCCGCTTTGATGAGGTAATCTAGTCTTATGGATTTATTTAAAGTCCGGATGAGTCTTGTGTATACAAGAGATGTGACAGAAACATAGTGGTATTTCTTTTACTATACGTAGATGATATTTTGTTGATTGGCAACAATATCTAGGTGTTATCGGACGTAAGGGTATGGTTGTCCAAACAGTTTGATATGAAGGACTTGGGAGAAGTGGGACACATCCTTGGGATCAAGGTTATAAGGGATCGCAGGAAAAGGATGTTGTGCTTATCCCAAGCTTCATACATAGACACGATTATGGAGCGTTTTAGCATGCAGAACTCCAAGAAGGATTTTCTACCTTTCAGGCATGGAGTTCCTTTATCTAAGGAGATGTGTCCTAGATCATCTGAGGAGATAGAGGAGATGAAGGTTGTTCCTTATGCTTCAGCAGTAGGAAGCCTCATGTATGCGATGCTATGTATGAGACCATATATCTACTTTGCCGTGGGCATGGTCAGTAGATATCAGAGTAATCCAGGATAGGGACATTGGACTGCGATAAAGCATATATTGAAGTACCTGAGAAGGACTAGGGATTATATGCTGGTTTACCGGGCAGACCAATTACTCCCTATGGGTTACATGGATTTCGACTTCCAATCTGATAGGGATAACAGTAAGTCTACCTCAGGTTTTGTGTTTACTTTGGGAGGTGGAGCCATTGTATGGAGGAGTGTCAAGCAGAAATGCATGGCGGACTCCACCATGGAAGCTGAGTATGTGGTAGCCTCTGAGGTGGCCAAAGAAGCTGTGTGGCTTAGGAACATCCTGATGGACTTGGATGTGATTCCTGGTTTGCCCAGTACTATTACAATTTATTGTGATAATAGTGGTTCAGTTGCAAACTCGAAGGAACCACGAGCCCATAAAGCTAGTAAACACATAGAGCGCAAGTACCACTTGATACGAGAAATCGTAAAGAGAGGAGAAGTTGTTGTGGCCAAGATTGCATCAGAGGATAACCTGGCAGATCCTTTCACTAAGGCCCTTCCGTCAAGAGCTTTCGATAGGCATGTGGAGGGAATGAGGATCAGATGTATGGCAGTTTGAGGACAACATAGTCTTTTAGTATAAGTGGGAGATTGTTGGGATGTATACTGAAAAGTCTACCTTTTGTATGAACATCTTTATTTTGAAATAAGAATCACATGATCATTGTTTGCATGTTTTTATGGTTATGCAATATTGTCTAATACATTACATTGTAGATAACATGGTGTGTGGTGTCACACGGGAGATCATGTTATCGACTCCTTGTAAAGTATAAGTAAAGGCTCACAACCGAGATGGCTTTGGACAAACCATCGGAATGGTTGTAGTGTGATTTGGTATTGGTTTGTCTTGACCATTGAATCACACTAGTGCACTTTGTGTGTATTAAGCAGGACCGACTTAGAGGTGATTTGATTTATTGCTGACTACATAATCGAATCGGACCTCAGATATTATTTAGTACATGCTCTTAATCCCGATATAATAACGGGCACATATACTTAGTATTCATCTCTTTGATTTACCAATGGGCAAGATTTATAGATTAAATCGATAGGCTCGGTAAGTTGGGATATGATATTATTTATACTGTGTGTCGTTGATTATAGGAGAAAACTGTGTCCTATATATTAGGATGATGATGTCCCCTTTAGGAGCTCATAAAGTTCATCATGTAAACCCTGCAGGCGGACTTGGTCCAGCATGATGAAAAGGTTGAGTGGTACTACTCATGGAGTTAGATGTTGATTAATTAATGGTCAGTAAATTAATTAATCGATGGACATTCGAGATCTTAAACACGGGGAGAAAATGTACAAATAATATATGGAGCCCATATTAACTTATGGGGGTTGGTGAGGTAGATCAATGATAATCCTTTAGTAGATTGGATTATCATTAGTGGATCGGACTTTATGTGATCTTGATCCGTGGGTGGCCAAGATCCAACTCCTCCTCATGGTCCCTATCGTAGCCTATTAACACCTCAAGAAGCTTAGATCCGATGGATAGAAACAAAACTCTAGATCCAAAGGTAGTGATTAAATCTCTAAGATCCGACGGTTGAGATTAAATCTCTATGGTTGAGATTAAATCCCTAGAACCAATGGTGGAGATTAAACCAAGGCTTATCCCTAACTCTATAAAAGGGTGGACTAGGGGTGGGCGGCAAGACACAATTTAGAGGAAAGGGGCTAGGGTTTTGGTCGGCAATGACAAGGGAGACTTAGGGTTTTGGGTGGCCACAATTAAGGAAAGAGTTTTCTTCTTCTTCTTCTTCCTAAGGTGGCCGAAACTCTTCATCCTTCTTCTCTCCTTGGTTTGGCCGGCGCCCAAGCTTCTCCCTTTCATCTATGGCTTATGATGGATGGCATTAGGGTTGCTTCCCTTGTGTGGCAAGCAATCCTAGTTGGGAAAGGAATAGGATTTGGTGGCTAGGTTTAGATTTTGAGGGTTGTTGGTGGGCGGCAACAAGGAGGAGAGATTCTTCTTCTTCTTCCTAAGGTTGGCCGACCCCTCTTCCTTCTTCCCTCTACCTTGGTTGGAGCTCAACCTATTTTTCTTCCCTTCATCCTTGGCCGGAAATTAGGAGAGCTTAGTTTAGGGTTTGGGCCGCAACAAGGAGGATGATTGTTTTTCTTTCTCTTCTCCAAGTGTTGGTCGGCGCCCTTGCCCTCTTTTATTCTCCTTTGGCCGGTTTCCATACTCCATGTTCTCTTCCTTGGCCGGTGGCAACATCGAGTTTATTGACTTGGTGGCCGGTTCTAGATGGGAAGATGAGTTTTGTTTTATGATCTTCCTTTGTTCGGAGTGAACAAGGAAAGGAAGATTGGTGATCTAGGAGGCTTTAACTTTTGGTAGATCATCGCCCACACGACGTCCGAAAGGAGGAAGGACATACAATAGAAGATCAAGAGGTATAACAAGAGGTATAATCTTGTTTATTTTGATTAGTGTTCTTTTGTATTATGTTTATAATTGCTTTTCAATTATATGCATGTGTTGTGTGGATGTTTACTTTATGTATGTGGCTAAATAATACTTGGATCCCTATCATAAGTACAAAAGCCGGCGATCCGTACATCGTCTATGTTGGGATGTATACTGAAAGCCTAGTTCTTTTGTATGAACATCTTTATTTTGAAATAAGAATCACATGATCATTGTTTGCATATTTTTATGATTATGCAAAATTGTCTAATATTTTACATTGTAGATAACATGGTGCTTGGTGTGGCACAGAAGATCATGTTATCAGTCCCTTGTAGAATATAAGTAGAGGCTCACAACCAAGATGGTTTTGGACAAACCATTGGCATGGTTGTAGTGTAGCTTGGTATTGTTTTGTCTTGAACATAAAGTTACACTAGTACACTTAGGTGTATTGAGCAGGACCGACATAGAGGTGATTCAATTTGTTGCTGACTACATAATTGAATCGGACCTCGGATATTATGTTGTACATGCTCTTAATCCCGATTTAATAACGGGCACATGTACTTAGTATTTATTTCTTTGATTTACCAGAGGGTGAGATTTCTATGGATTAAATCAATATGCTCGGTAAGTTGGGAAATGATATTATTTATATGGCGTGCCGTTGATTATAGGAGGAATCCATGTCCTATGTATTAGGTTGATGATGTCCCCTTGAGGAGCTCATAAGGTTCATCATGTAAACCCTGCAGGTTGACTTAGTCAATATTATGATAAGGTTGAGTGGTACTACTCGAGGAGTTAAATGTTAATTAATTGATGATCAGCAAATCAATTAATTGACGGATATTCGATATCTTAAACACAGGGAGATGGATGTACAAATAATATATGGAGCCCATATTAATTTATGGGGGTTGGTGAGGTAGTTCCATGATTATCCTCTAGTGGAATGGAACATCATTGATGGATCAAGTTTGTGTGGTTCCGATCCATCGGGTGGCCAAGACCCAACTCCTCCTCATGGTCCCTATCGTAGCCTAATATAAACCTCATGAAGTATAGATCAAATGATGGAAAACAAATCTCTAGATCCGACGGTTGGGATTAAATCCCTAGAACCGACGGTTGAGATTAAATCTCTAGATCCGACGGTTGGGATTAAAACCTTATAACCGACGGTGGAGATTAAACCAAGGCCTAAACCTAACTCTATATATATATAGGCTTAAGGTGGGAGGAAAAGGTAATTGATCGTGGATGGTTTAGGGGATTAGGGTTTGCTTCCTTTGGAGGCTAGGAACCCTAGTTGGTTTAGAATCTTTTGGGCGGCTAGGGTTTGGGAGAAAGGTATGGGGCGGCAACAAGTGGAAGAAGAGTTTCTTCTTCTTCCTAAGGCATGGCCAGTCCCTTCCTTCTACCCTTCTACCTTGGTTGGTCCACATTCTATTCTTCTATCCCCTCTTCCATGGCCGGTGCATAGTTGATGGAGTTGGATGGCTTGGGCGGCAAGCAACCCTAAGGAGGAAACCCTAATTAGGGTTTGGCTCATTTAGGGTTGGGCGGCCAAGGTTTGGAAGGAGGGTAGGCGGCATCTTGTGGAAGAGTTCTTCTTCTTCCTAGGAAAGGTGGCCGGTTTAGATCTCCTCCTTCCACCTTGGTTGGGCGGCAAGAAGACCTAAGGAGGAAACCCTAATTAGGGTTTGGCTCCTATGGTTGGGCGGCTAGGGTATGCAAGGAAGGTGGGCGACAACTATAGGAGAGGAGCTCTTCCTCTTCCTAGGTTGTGGCCGGCTCCTTCCTCTATTCCCTCCACCGTGGCCGGCGCCCAACCTATTCCCTTTATCCTCTTCACTCCATCTTGGCCGGCGCCACCAAAACAAGGGTTTGTCCCTAGTTTGGTACCTTGGTTGTTTCCATTATGTTCTCTCTATTCTTGGGGCCGGCGGCATCAATCCTTTTGTGGATTGGTGGTTGGCTCAAACAATAAGGGAAAGAGAGTTCTTCTTTCTTTGGATTGAAGAAGATCTAGGAAGCTTCAACTTGTGGAGGATCTTCACCCACACGAAGTCTACAAGGAGGTTAGGACATACGATAGAAGATCAAGAGGTATAAAAGTTTTATAACTTTTATTATTGTTCTTTGCATGTTCTTATTGATATGCTAGCTTATGTTCTTTATGTTAGTATATGCTGATTATACTAGTTGTTTGTGTGTGATTCTATGTGTATTATTTGAATCCTCGGGGTTAACGAGGCTAAATTAGTATTTAATTTTTGTAATTGAATAGGGCATTGTTTAGCCACTCTTTATTTTATTTTACTTTCGATCTAGATTTCATGTACACTCCCTTGTGGAGTATAGGATCGATGGATGTAAAATAAAATAGGTTTTATTCTCGGCTCGGATCTCCGGTTGGCTCGTATATGGCACAGGAGGAGCGGACGAGGTGGCGACACGACGGGAAGCATATTGGAGAACAATGCCATAATAGTTGGAAAAATTCTGATTTTTCCATATTTATTGCTGATTTGTTTTATATGCATGTTGTGTGTGCTTGAAAATTCCTCATTTTCAATTTACTAAGTGGGAGAGGGATATTTTAATTAATTCCCGCGGCCTCCATTACAATTTGATGTGTGATGCAACAAACTTGCGTGTCGGCTCTGAGTGCCTTCCTCCCTGAGGACGAGTTTGTTTGTGGATCACTAGATCAAATAATGGTTATAGGAAATTATCTAGGAGCATGTGTACTTCCACAGAGGTAAGGCACATAATCCAAAATAATTCCCTTAGTATCGTGTAATGGTGCACACTTAGATGCAAATAAAAGTATCCTCCCCATAGGAGTCACTGCTTTTATTTGTAGGGCCAAAGAGGAACCGACTATTAATTTTATTTGTCAAAAAGTAAGGTTGACAAAATAATAAAATTAATGGGTAAAACCTCCTCTTACAAATGTAGAATTCGTATACGTCCACATAGAGTGGCATACGATATTCTCGGTGATTTGAGGTGTTGGTTGATTTCGGAATTTTATTGTTTTGAGGAATCAATAATATTTGAAATCTAATATAATGATCTATGTGATTCTTAGGATTTTCAAAATTGACTTTCAGTCCACTTACTGTGATACTAAAGGAAATAAACTTACTGTACCTAAATAATATTGATTGGAAAAGATTCTAGATATTGTCTTATCTGCTAAGGAGTACAAGTATACACTCTTCAAAGAGTGTCCTCAAGCCATCATTGCTCAAAAGGGTTTCTACTTCTAAGCAGAAAGGCAAGAAGAAGAAGAAACAAGGTGAAGCAAAGATGGTGGGAGGAACTCAGGGAAGAGTGAAGAAGCCGAAAGGCAAGTACTTCACTTGCAAGCAGGATGGACATTGGAAGAAGGATTGTCCGAATCCAAAATAGAACATAGGTATATCTTTTGGACTAGTTATTGAAACATGATTAGCGGTGATATCTACCGGCACCTGGTGAGTAGATACGAGAGCCACTAATCATGTCTGCAACAATTTGCAGGGGTTCCAGGAAACCCAATGACTAGCTAAAGGGGAGATTACCATTTACTTGGGCAATGCCATGATGGTGGCGGCTATTGCAGTGGGAGAAGTTTTATTTATCTCTTGAAAATAATAAAACTTTGGTTCTGGAAAATTCCCTTTATGTACCTTTATTTAGAAAGAATTTAGTTTCAGTTTCTAAATTATTATGGATGGATATTCTATTTCTTTTAATGACAGAGTTGTTATAAAAATGAATAGGGAGAATATCTATTTAGGTACATTGAAAGGAAATTTGAACCAAAACCTCCCACGATGCAAATTGAAGTTAATAACTCATCTTCTAATTCAAATAAGAGAAAAGAGCCTTCGAAGATGAACCAAACATATCTTTGGCTTCTTAGGCTTGGTCACATTAACCTAAGCAGAATTCAAAGGTTGATAGTTGATGGACATTTGGGTTCATTAGTGGTGGAGGATCTCCCAACCTACGAATCTTGCTTGGAGGGTAAGATGACCAAGAGGCCTTTTTAAGGCCAAGTGGTATAGAGCCAAAGATGTGTTAGAAATGGTTCATTCTGATTTGTGTAGTCCTATGACTATCTAGGCAAGAGGTGGTTTTGAATATTTCATCTTTTTCATAGACAATTATTCAAGATGACACTACGATTTGATCGTAGTGGTGAATACCTCTTGGGAGAGTTTAGGAATTACTTATCAGAGGCTGGGATTCAATCCCAATTGTCTGCACCTGGCACACCCCAGCAGAATGGTGTAGCGGAGCGAAGGAAAAGGACTCTTATGGAGATAATTAGATCGATGATGAGTTATTCTGACTTATCAGATTCGTTCTAGGGATATGCTCTAGATATGACGGTATACATTCTGAACCTGGTTCCATCTAAATCAGTGCCTTCTACTCCCACAGAATTGTGGACTGGGCGAAATCCTAGTCTAAGACATATTTAAATATGGGAGTACAACACATTGGTTGAAGGCAGATACTGGTAAGATGGAACCTCGTACAGAAGTACGCATGTTCGTTGACTATCCCAGGGGAACGAAGGGTGGATTGTTTTATAGTCCTAGAGATCAGAGGGTGATCGTTAACACGAACGCCAGATTTCTAGAGGAAGACTATGTGATGAGCCACAAGCACAAGGGTAAAATTGTTCTGGAGGAGTTAAAAAAGGAAAGTCACTTCTTTAGTACCACCGGTACAAGAGGACATACCACATGTCACTGCACCGCGTGTCACAGAGGATACACAGGTGATACCTCGTCGTAGTGGGAGGGTTGTTAGACAGCCTGAGAGATTCATGTTCTTGGGAGAATCTTTTGATTTGGTCCCTAGCAAACATGAACCTGATCCCTAGACATACGACGAGGCAATCCAAGATATAAATACAACATCTTTGCAAAGTGCAATGAATACTGAGATTGAATCTATGGATTCAAGTCAGGTCTGGGAGCTCTTGTGCACTGCAGCTCATATGGATTATGAGTTGTGGCAGATGGATGTCAAGACAGCTTTCCTTAATGGAAGTCTTGAGGAAAACATCTATATGAAACAACCAGAGGGATTCATTGCTAAGGGCAAAGAGCGTATTGTATGTAAGCTTAATCGGTCCGTTTTTGGATTGAAGCAAGCTTCGAGGTCTTGGAACATCCACTTTGATGAGGTAAATCCAGACTTATGCATTTATTCAAAGACCTGATGAGTCTTGTGTATACAAGAGATGTGACGGAAACGTAGTGGTATTTCTTGTACTATACGTAGATAATATTTTGGTAGTTGGCAACAATATCAGAGTGTTATCAGACGTAAGGGTATGATTGTCCAAACAGTTTTGAAGGACTTGGGAGAAGTGGGTCACAACCTTGGGATCAAGGTTGTTGTGCTTATCCCAAGCTTCATACATAGACATGATTTTGGATCGTTTTAGCATGCAGAACTCCAAGAAGGGTTTTGTACCTTTCAGGTATGGAGTTACTTTATCTAAGGAGATGTGTCCTAGATCATCTGAGGTGATAAAGGAGCTGAAGGCGGTTCCTTATGCTTCGGCAGTAGGAAGCCTCATGTATGCTATGTACGAGACAAGATATCTACTTTGCCGTGGGCATGGTTAGCAGATATCAGAGTAATCCAGGACAGGGACATTGGATTGCGGTAAAAGCATATATTGTAGTGCCTGAGAAGGACTAGGGATTATATGCATACCAATTACTCCCTGTGGGTTGCATGGACTACGATTTCCAATCAGATAGGGATAACAGTAAGTCTACCTCAGGTTTTGTGTTTACTTTTGGAGGTGGAGCCATAGTATGGAAGAGTGTCAAGCAGAAATGCGTGGTGGACTCTACCATGGAAGCTGGGTATGTGGCAGCCCCCGGGCGGCCAAAGAAGCTGTGTGGCTCAGGAACTTTCTGATGGACTTGGATGTGATTCCTGGTTTGCCCAGAACTATCACAATTAATTGTGATAATAATGGTGCAGTTGCAAACTCGAAGGAACCACGAGCCCATAAGGCTAGTAAACACATAGAGTGCAAGTACCACCTGATACGAGAAATCGTAAAGGAGGTAGAAGTTGTTGTCGCCTAGATTGCATCAGAGGATGACCTGGTAGACCCTTTCACTAAGGCCCTTCTAGCGAGAGCTTTGATAGGCATGTGGAGGGAAGGGGAATCAGATGTATGGCAGTATGATGACAGCATAGTCTTTTAGTATAAGTGGGAGATTGTCGGGATGTATACTGAAAGCCTAGCTCTTTTGTATGAACATCTTTATTTTGAAATAAGAATCACATGATCATTGTTTGCATATTTTTATGATTATGCAAAATTGTCTAATATTTTACATTGTATATAACATGGTGCTTGGTGTGGCACAGAAGATCATGTTATCAGTCCCTTGTAGAATATAAGTAGAGGCTCACAACCAAGATGGTTTTGGACAAACCATTGGCATGGTTGTAGTGTAGCTTGGTATTGTTTTGTCTTGAACATAAAGTTACACTAGTACACTTAGGTGTATTGAGCAGGACCGACATAGAGGTGATTCAATTTGTTACTGACTATATAATTGAATCGGACCTCGGATATTATGTTGTACATGCTCTTAATCCCGATATAATAACGGGCACATGTTCTTAGTATTTATTTCTTTGATTTACCAGAGGGTGAGATTTCTATGGATTAAATCAATATGCTCGATAAGTTGGGAAATGATATTATTTACATGGCGTGTCGTTGATTATATGAGGAATCCGTGTCCTATGTATTAGGTTGATGATGTCCCCTTGAGGAGCTCATAAGGTTCATCATGTAAACCCTGCAGGTTGACTTAGTCAACATGATGATAAGGTTGAGTGGTACTACTCGAGGAGTTAGATGTTAATTAATTGATGATCAGCAAATCAATTAATTGACGGACATTCGCTATCTTAAACACGGGGAGATGGATGTACAAATAATATATGGAGCCCATATTAATTTATGGGGGTTGGTGAGATAGTTCGATGATGATCCTCTAGTGGAATGGAACATCATTGATGGATCAAGTTTGTGTGGTTTCGATCCATCGGGTGGCCAAGACCCAACTCCTTTTCATGGTCCCTATCGTAGCCTAATATAAACCTCATGAAGTATAGATCAAATGATGGAAAGCAAATCTCTAGATCCGACGGTTGGGATTAAATCCCTAGAACTGACAGTTGAGATTAAATCTCTAGATCCGACGGTTGGGATTAAAACCCTATAACCGACGGTGGAGATTAAACCAAGGCCTAAACCTAACTCTATATATATATAGGCTTAAGGTGGGAGGAAAAGGTAATTGATCATGGATGGTTTAGGGGATTAGGGTTTGCTTCCTTTGGAGGCTAGGAACCCTAGTTGGTTTAGAATCTTTTGGGCGGCTAGGGTTTGGGAGAAAGGTATGGGGCGGCAACAAGTGGAAGAAGAGTTTCTTCTTCTTCCTAAGGCATGGCCGGTCCCTTCCTTCTACCCTTCCACCTTGGTTGGTCCACATTCTATTCTTCTATCCCCTCTTCCATGGCCGGCGCATATTTGATGGAGTTGGATGGCTTGGGCGGCAAGCAACCCTAAGGAGGAAACCCTAATTAGGGTTTGGCTCCTTTAGGGTTGGGCGGCCAAGGTTTGGAAGGAGGGTAGGCTGCATCTTGTGGAAGAGTTTTTCTTCTTCCTAGGAAAGGTGGCCGGTTCAGATCTCCTCCTTCCACCTTAGTTGGGCGGCAAGAAGACCTAAGGAGGAAACCCTAATTAGGGTTTGGCTCCTATGGTTGGGCGGCTAGGGTATGCAAGGAAGGTGGGCGGCAACTATAGGAGAGGAGCTCTTCCTCTTCCTAGGTTGTGGCCGGCTCCTTCCTCTATTCTCTCCACCGTGGCTGGCGCCCAACATATTCCCTTTATCCTCTTCGCTCCATCTTGGCCAGCGGCACCAAAATAAGGGTTTGTCCCTAGTTCGGTACCTTGGTTGTTTCCATTATGTTCTCTCTATTCTTGGGGCCGGCGGCATCAATCCTTTTGTGGATTGGTGGTTGGCTCAAACAAGAAGGGAAAGAGAGTTCTTCTTTCTTTGGATTGAAGAAGATCTAGGAAGCTTCAACTTGTGGAGGATCTTCACCCACACGAAGTCTACAAGGAGGTTAGGACATACGATAGAAGATCAAGAGGTATAAAAGTTTTATAACTTTTATTATTGTTCTTTGCATGTTCTTATTGATATGCTAGCTTATGTTCTTTATGTTAGTATATGTTGATTATACTAGTTTACATTTGTTTGTATTTGTATAATCATGGACCCCGAATAAGAAACACAAAAACCGGCGATCCGTCCGTCGTCTCTTCCGCGGCTAATCGACTAGAAGAGTTTGGTTGGTTGAACAACTAGTTTGTTCAAGCGATTGCTCGAGTCGTTGGCACGACGACGAATTGGTTGTGCTTAGGAAACTCATCCCATCCGGATTAGTTTTTCATTAGTGAAAATTTTGATCCGGGGACATGGGAGCCGATGAGTATTCCGAGGAATATCACATTGCCAACAATCTATTCCGCGGCTACTCGTAGAATAGAGGATGGTTGCTTGAACAACGAGTTTGTTCAAGTGACCTCTCTAAACGAATAGCACGACGATGACTTGGTTGTTTGAGCAATCCCTTTTGTCTAGGATTAAATTTATAATCCGGGGACATCAATGGGATCGCCATGAACAACCAACCGAGGTGAAGCAGGAAGCGAAGTTCCCCCTCACGAACTCGATAAGAAAAACCCTTCACTATTAACTTTTGACATGAATAATAGATGCATAAATTTAACCATGTATGACATGCATAAGTCCTTATCAAATTTTTGCATCTTCTCTAATTTTATATAGCCTCTTTTTAATAACTTTATATCTCTTCTCTCCCCCTTTGGCATACATCAAAATAAAGATTAAGTATAAATGCCAACAACATATATTGGAGATAAGAAATTTTCAATCTCAACAATTAAGTTTTTAAAATTTTCACCAACAAATTTGATTTCAAAAACTTAATTTAAGATTTTTAATTTCAAACAATATTTCTAACTTTTCAACAATTTTCAAAGCTCCCCCTGAATAAAAGCTTATTTTCAAGAAATTTCAAACTTTTAAAATTTTTCAAAGCTCCCCCTGAATAAAAATTGATTTTCAAAATTTTTTTAAAAAAATCAAACTTATTAAATTTCAAAATTTTCAAAATTCCCCTGAATAAAAATTGATTTTTTCAAAAAAAAATTAAAGAATCTTCAACTTTTAAAATTTTCAAAACTCCCCCTTAATAATAACTTATTTTCAAATTTTTTAAAGTATTTTCAAAAAATTTCAAACTCTTTAATGTTTTCCAAAACTCCCCCTAGAATTAAGCTTTATAATGTTTAATTCCCATACATCAAAACCTATTAGTAATTTTACGTATTTAAACTCGAAACTATTTAAGCTTAAGTTTTTCTTTCCTTTAAGTTTTAAATTTTTCAATACTCCTCCTTAATGCTTTAAGTTTTCAAAAAGATAGTTTCACATAGATTCTTAGCTAGCTTTAAATTGTTCTTGTTTCCCCCTTAAGACTATTTCTTATCCAATTCTAATTTTAGAGAAGATATTAAATAAATCATAATTTAGCAAAATATTTTAGGTTCCCCCTTGACACTCAATCTCCCCCTTAAAGTAACATTGTTATATTCATACTTAATAAAGTTTTAATGTTTAAATCCCCCTAGAATTATAATATATCTTAACTCCCCCTTGATTATTTTGATTCTGTTAGAATTAAAGTTGAGTTGATTGAATTAAAATTAAGTTGAGTTGATTAGAATTGAGTTGAATATGTTGATTGGGGTTGAATCGATTGAGTTGATTAGAGTTGAATCGATTAAGTTCACTAGGTTGATTAAGTTGAAATAATTAAGTTGAATTGATTAGATAGTATGGATTGATGAGGTAGTTAATTAAGTTGATTAGAATTGAGATAATTAAGCTGGTTAAATTGACTTGATTAAGTTTAGTTGATTAAATTGAATTGATTATATTTAGTTGTTTAGTTAAGTTTAATTAAGTTGTTGTTAAGCTTAATTAAAATAATGTTAAGTTTAATTAAGTTGTTGTTAAGTTTAATTAAGTTATTGTTAAGTTTAATTAAGTTATTGTTAAGTTTAATTAAGTTGTGATTAAGTTTAATTATGTTATTGTTGAGTTTAATTAAGTTATTGTTAAGTTTAATTATGTCATTGTTATGTTTGATTATGTTATTGTTGATTTTAATTATGTTATTGTTAAGTTTAATTAAGTTATTGTTAAGTTTAATTAAGTTGTTGTTAAGTTTAATTAAGTTATTGTTAAGTTTAATTAAATTATTGTTATGTTTAATTAAGTTATTTTTAAGTTTAATTAAGGTAAGTTGTTTAGGTAAATTTATCAATTTTGATTTAAGTATATTAGAATGAGTTAAGCTAAATTAAACGAATTAAGCTTAATTAAGATCTAAATCATCTCACCCAAGCTAGGTTTTCAATACACTTATTCCTATGAGTTTTGTGAGATGAGGATTTCTTTTAATTTAATTAAATTTGATGAGCAATTTCAAAGTATTTAAACTTGTGTTAGATTCAAGCCTGGTTTGAGCTAGTCAAGTAGGTTTTTTCAGTATTGACTTTCAGGTCATGGCGAAGCACATGACCTTCTTGGTTATCGGAGCAACAACCACTTCCTAAACAAAGTCAATAAAAGAATCAAGTACTTGATTCACTTTAGAATAAACCATGGTCTAACTAGTTAAAGACTTAGTGAGTTAGCTTCGGTCAGTTCCACTCGACTTAGTGCACTAGGTCGTGGCGAGGCACATGGCCTTCTTGATTATTAGAGCAACGACCACTTCCTAGACATGCACTTCGAAGAGCTTCCCTAACTTACTATCAGTTCACTTGTCTTAGTACTAGGTTGTTCAAGTTTAAACTACTTTGTTTCCTATCTAGTCCATTCTAAATTAACCAAGTAAAGTAAACTAAAGCTTGCAAGTGTTTTATCTAATTAAGGAAACAATCAACTAGTTAGCTCCCCCTGCATAGTAGCTTTGTTGGGTCTTATTCACTAAGTAAACTTGTTTTTTGGGAATCCAAAATTGGTTCGGTTTAACTTGATTGACTAAGCTAGTCTTAGAAACCCAAGCTTGGACTCGACCCTTAGCATTTCTATTAAACAAGGACATGTATGATCTATATGTGTCCTTAGCCTTGTATCCGAGTCCGAACTTATTGTACATGGCTCGTTGAGACCCAAGCAACATATTGAGATACTTGGATCCCGACGTGAACCTTTCCAACGATCCGGTGAGATCTTCTACTTGTCTTTTTAGGAAAGAGTTCTCTTCCTCAAGTTTTGCAACTCGAGTTGAGTCTCTATCCTTAATTTGGCAAGTCAAAGTCTTCGAGTTGACTTGCTCCTTAAGTACTTGAACTTCCTCATGAAGCGAGTCAACTCGATTCTCGGACTTGACTAGTTTCCTACCTAGGCATGCAATTATGTTATACAATTTATCTTCTAGGGGAGAGGTTACCTCGTCAGAACCTTCGAAAACGGATGTGGATCCATGGCTTCTCTCGGACTCTGACTTGGACTCGGACTCAGAGTTTGTCTCGTCTTCGAACTCGTCCGCTTCCACGAGTGCTACAAAGCAATTCATTGATATTACCGTGTCCAACTCTTCCAACGATGACTTGTCCAATTTCTCCTTAGATGCTTTCTTCCTTTTCCTCTTTCTTGATTTGGGTTTCTTTCCTTTTGTGTTCGTTCCTACCATCAAAACTAGACCATCCTCGGCTTGACTCAAGTTAGCCTGTTCATGTAATAAAATTAATTTATCCCATAATTCTTTAGCATTTTTTACTAAACCGACTCGACATAGCTCTTTATTTGTGAGTCCGCATTGCAAAGTGTTTAAAACCTTGTAATCAACTTGTGCCTTTTTCCTAGAGTTTGCGGTCCATTTATTCGGATCTAACAACTCACCCGAGTCATCTACCAAAGCTACGAAGTGATGTGAGCGAAACATATAGGGTTTTAGGAGTAGTTTTCGCTCACATCTCATTACGTTTTATGTTAGTTTCATGCATATGTCACTCTATTTTTCATTCATTTCCTATTTTCTAGTTTGGAGGTCTGCTCTTTGTACTTTTGCGTGCAGGATAGCATTTCGGGGGAAAAAGGTGCACTTTTGGAGCAAAAGAAGGACATTTTGTAGCTAGATGCAAAATGGGACACGGCTAGGGCGTGTGGCTACGCACGGCCGTGTCCAATGGGCGAGATCAGCCACCCTAGGGCCGCACACAGCTTGGCCGTGTAGAAACACATGGTCGTGTGGCGACCTAGCAGATTGTTGGGACTAGGGCTTTTTTCAGATTTTGCAACGGTCCAAGGTGATGTCTATATAAGGATGGCTCCGCCCAAACCCTAGAGGAGAGGCATGAAGGCTGGGACGGCACACGGAAGCCCTGAAAAGCATCGGAAACTCACAATGGGGAGGAAGAACACCGCCGAAGGTCTACGTTATGCACTTCAATGTCGGAGAAAAGGACACATAGGCATTGTAATTTCTTGTTCTTGCGTTTTATTTCTGATATATTTGAACATGTACATGTCTTGTGATTCTCCTCTTTTATATATGGAGTAGTTCCTTCGATTCTAGGATTAGGGAGTAACTTGTGTGCGCATGACATGTTGGTTCAAATTAAATTCTATTTTTGAGTTTGAATTTGCAATAAGAAATTGTTTATACCCATATCTATGCGTATTTAGTTTTCTACCTGTTGTGCTTAGGCGATACGAGGGGTGACAACCCTCGTGATGGGTTTTCCTTATCGAGTACGTGAGGGGAAACTTCGCTTCCCACATCACCTCGGTTGCTTGTTCATGGCGATCCCATCGATGTCCCCGTATTAAAAATTTAATCCTAGACAAAAGGGATTGCCCAAACAACCAAGTCATCATCGTGCTATTCGTTTAGAGAGGTCACTTGAACAAACTTGTTGTTCAAGCGACCAACCTCTATTCTACGAGTAGCCGCGGAATAGACGATGTCCGAATCACCGGCTTTTGTATTTATGTTCGGGATCCATATATTATTTAGCCACAAACAGATTATATCATGCTCATAATGGAAAAAACAAAACCAAGCAAGTAACAAAAGAGAATAGAGAATAGATATACCTCTCGATCTTCTAATCTATGACCTTCCTCTTTTCGGACATCGTGTGGGCGACGATCTACCAAAAGTTGAAGCTCCTATATCGCCAATCTTCCTTCCTTGCTCATTCTGAGCAAGAGGAAGAATAGAAACAAAGCTCCTTTCCTTCTTTCAACCAACCACCAACATCCAATGTTGGAGCTTGCTGCCGGCCAAGAAGGAAAAAGAGATTAAGGTGGAAACCGGCCAAGACACTAAGGGAAAGCTCTAAATCTTGTTTCCACAAACCAAGGAGAAGGAGAAGATAGAGTTTGGATGCTTGCCAAGGGCTGGAAAGAAGGTTGTGGGCGCCGGCCACAAAGGGAGAGGAAGAAGAAAGGAAACTACTTCCTTATTTGGTGCCGCCCAAGCCTCCAAAACCCTAAGCCTCCAAACCCTAATCCTTACTCTCCTAATTGCCGGCCATGGAAGAGGGGAAGAAGAATAGGATGAGCACCGGCCAAGATAGAGGGGAGAAGTATATGTGTTGGCAACAACTTGGGAAGAAGAAGAAAAGAACTCTTCCTCATGTTGCCGCCCACCCCTATCTCCCAAACCCTAGCCGCCCAAACCTAATCCTAAACAAACTAGGATTCCGAGCCTCCACAGAAAGCAAACCCTAATCCCTTAAGCCATCCAACCTTGCTGCCCACTTTTAATCTCTATTTATAGATTTGGGTTCAAGCCATGATTTAATCTCCTCTATTGGTTCTAGGGATTTAATCTCAACCATCGGATCTAGATATTTAATCTCAACCATTGGATCTAGAGATTTAATCTCAACCTTCGGATCTAGAGTTTTGTTTTTATCCATTGGATCTAAAATTCATGAGGTGTTAATAGGCTACAATAGGGACCATGAGGAGGAGTTGGATCTTGGCCACCCATGGATCAAGCCCACATAAACTCCGATCCATTAATGATTATCCATTCCACTAGAGGATTATCATTGATCTACTTCACCAACCCCCATAAATTAATATGGGTTCCATATATTATTTGTACATTTTCTCCCTAATTAATTTACTGACCATTAATTAATCAACATCTATCTCCATGAGTAGTACCACTCAACCTTTTCATCATGCCGGACCAAATCCACCTGCAGGGTTTACATGATGTACCTTATGAGCTCCTCAAGGGGACATCATCATTCTAATATATAGGACACGATTTTCACCTATAATCAACGGCACACCATATAAATAATATCATTTCCCAACTTACCGAGCCTATCGATTTAATCTATAAATCTCGCCCATTGGTAAATCAAAGAGATGAATACTAAGTATATGTGCCCGTTATTATATCGGGATTAAGAGCATGTACTAAATAATATCTGAGGTCCGATTCGATTATGTAGTCAGAAATAAATCGAATCACCTATAAGTCGGTCCAGCTCAATACACACAAAGTGCACTAGTGTGATTCTATGGTCAAGACAAACCAATACCAAACCACACTACAACCATTCTGATGGTTTGTCCAAAGTCATCTCGGTTGTGAGCCTTTACTTATACTTTACAAGGAGCTAATAACATGATCTCCCGTGTGACACCACACACCATGTTATCTACAATGTAATGTATTAGACAATATTGCATATCCATAAAAACATGCAAACAATGATCATGTGATTCTTATTTCAAAATAATGATGTTCATACAAAAGATAGAATTTTCAGTATACATCCCAACAATCTCCCACTTATACTAAAAGACTATGTTGTCCTCATACTACCATACATCTGATTCCCCTTTCCTCCACATGCCTATCAAAACTCTCGCTAGAAGGGCCTTAGTGAAAAGGGTCTAACAGGCCATGCTCTGATGCAATCTAGGCGACAACAACTTCTACCTCTTTTACGATTTCTCGTATCAGGTGGTACTTGCGCTCTATGTGCTTACTTGCCTTATGGGCTCGTGGTTCCTTCGAGTTTGCAACTACACCACTATTATCACAATAAATTATCATAGTTCTGGGCAAACCAAGAATCACATCCAAGTCCATCAGGAAGTTCCTGAGCCACACAACTTCTTTGGCCGCCTCAGAGGCTGCCACATACTCAGCTTCCATGGTAGAGTCCGCCACACATTTCTTCTTGACACTCCTCCATATAATGACTACACCTCCCAAAGTAAACACAAAATCTGAGGTAGACTTACTATTATCCCTATCTGATTGGAAGTCGGAATCTGTGTAACCCACAGGGAGTAATTGCTCTGCCTGGTAAACTAGCATATAATCCCTAGTCCTTCTCAGGTACTTCAATATATGCTTTACCGCAGTCCAATGTTCCTGTCATGGATTACTCTGATATCTGCTGACCATGCTCACGGCAAAGTAGATATCTGGTCTCATACATGGCATCGCATACATAAGGCTTCCTACCGCCAAAGCATAAGGAACCGCCTTCATCTCCTCTATCTCCTCAGATGTTCTAGGACACATCTCCTTAGATAAAGGAACTCCATGCCTGAAAGGTAGAAAACCCTTCTTGGAGTTATGCATGCTAAAATGATCCATAATTGTGTCTATGTATGAAGCTTGGGATAAGCACAACATCCTTTTCCTGCGATCCCTTATAACCTTGATCCCAAGGATGCGTCCCACTTCTCCTAAGTCCTTCATATCAAACTGTTTGGACAACCATACCCTTACGTCTGATAACACCTTGATATTGTTGTCAATCAACAAAATGTCATCTACGTATAGTACAAGAAATACCACTACGTTTTCGTCACATCTCTTGTATACACAAGACTCATCCGGACTTTTGAATAAATCCATAAGACTGGATTACCTCATCAAAGCGGATGTTTCAAGACCTTGAAGCTTGCTTCAATCCATAAATGGACCGATTAAGCTTACATACAAGATGCTCTTTGCCCTTCGCAATGAATCCCTCTGGTTGCTTCATGTAGATGTTTTCCTTAAGACTTCCATTAAGAAAAGCTGTCTTGACATCCATCTGCCACACCTCATAATCCATATGAGCTGCTATGCATAAGAGAATCCGGATAGACTTAAGCATGGCTTCCAGCGAAAAGGTCTCCTCATAATCGATACCCTCTTTCTGAGTATACCCCTTCGCAACAAGCCTTGCTTTGAAGGTCTCAACCATCCCATCTATTCCTCTCTTTATTTTGTAGATCCACTTGTATCCAATGGTTTTTACACCATCGGGTGGTTCTACTAGCTCCCATACTTGATTCGAATCCATAGATTCAATCTCAGTATTCATTGCTCTTTGCCAAGATACCGCATCTTTATCTTGGATTGCCTTGTCATATGTCCAAGGATCGGGTTCATGTTCACCAAGGACCAAATCAGAAGATTCTCCCAAGAACATGAATCTATCAGGCTATCTCACAACCCTCCCACTACGATGAGGTATCACCTGTGTATCCTCTGTGACACGCGGTGATGTGACTTGTGGTATATCCTCTTGTACCGATGGTACTGAAGAAGTGACTTCGCCTTTTAATTCCTCTAGAATAATTTTACTCTTGGGCTTGTGGCTCATCACATAGTCTTCCTCTAGAAATCTGATGTTCATGCTAACGATCACTCTCTGATCTTAAGGAATATAAAATAAACCACCCTTCATTCCTCTAGGATAGCTAACGAACATGTGTACTTCTGAACGAGGTTGCAACTTACCAACATCTGCCTTTAGTACATGTGCTAGACTCCCCCATATCCGAATATGTCTTAGACTAGGCTTTCGCCCAGTCCACAATTCTGTGGGAGTAGAAGGCACTGATTTAGATGGAACTAAGTTCAGAATGTACACTGTCGTATCTAGAGCATATCCCCAGAACGAATCTGGCAACTCAGAATAACTCATCATCGATCTAACAATCTCCATAAGAGTCTTATTCCTTCGCTCTGCTATACCATTCTTCTGGGGTGTGCAGGTGCAGTCAATTGGGATTGAATCCCAGCCCATGATAGGTAATTCCTAAACTCTCCCAAGAGGTACTCGCCACCACGATCAGATCGTAGTGTCTTGATACTTTTACCTTGATGTTTCTCCACATCAGCCTTGAATTCTTTAAACTTGTCAAAGCATTCAGACTTGCGGCGCATCAGGTAAATGTATCCATATCTCGAGTAATCGTCTATAAAAGAGACGAAATACTCGAAACCACCTCTAGCCTGGATAGACATAGGACAACACAAATCAGAATGAACCAATTCTAACACATCTTTGGCTCTATACCCCTTGGCCTTAAAAGGCCTCTTGGTCATCTTACCCTCCAAGCAAGATTTTCAGGTTGGGAGATCCTCCACCACTAATGAACCCAAAGGTCCATCAGCTATCAACCTTTGAATTCTGCTTAGGTTAATGTGACCAAGCCTAAGATGCCAAAGATATGTTTGGTTCATCTTCGAAGGTTCTTTTCTCTTATTGAAATTAGAAGATGAGTTATTAATTTCAATATGCATCGTGGGAGCTTTTGGTTCAAGTGTGTACAAATTTCCTATCAATGTACCCGAACAGATAATGTCCCTATCCCTTCTTATAACAACTCTGTCATTAAAAGAAATAGAATATCCATCCATAAACAATTTAGAAACCGAAATTAAATTCTTTCTAAATAAGGGTACATAAAGGCAATTCTTAAGAACCAAAAGTTTATTTTTCTCAAAAGATAAATGAACGTCTCCCACTGCAATAGCCGCTACCTTCGTGGCATCGCCCAAGTACACGGTAATCTCTCCCTCAGCCAGTCGTCTGGTTTCTTGGAACCCCTGCAAAGTATTACAGACATGATCAGTGGCTCCCGTATCTACACACCAGGTGCCGGTAGATAACACCGCTAAACATGTTTCAACGACTAGACCAAAAGATATACCTTTGTTCTTGCGGTTGGGGCAGTCCTTCTTCCAGTGTCTAGTCTGTTTACAAGTGAAGCACTTGCCTTTCGGCTTCTTCACTCCTCCCTGAGTACCTCCCATCACCTTTGCCCCAGTTTGTTTCTTCTTCTTCTTGCCTTTCGGCTTAGAAGTAGAAAACTTTTGGGTCATCATGGCATGTTCCTGAGCACTCTGACGAAATAGCTCCTCTGCCGCCTGGAGTTCTGTCAGAAGTTCCGCCAACGAATACAACCTCTTGTTCATGTTGTAGTTCAGGCGAAACTGCTCAAAACTCCTAGGTAGAGATTGGAGTATGATATCGACCTGGGTTTCCCCATCGATCTCAGCTCCAAGGACCTCCAGCTCATTCAAATGAGCCATCATCTTGAGAACATGATCCCTTACGGGTGTTCCCTCGATCATGGTGGTCGTCATCAAGTTTCTCATGGCTTCTTGCCTAGCAGCCTGATTCTGGTGTCCGAAAAGCTCTTTGATATTGAGCATCATGTCATAAGCAGTGGGCATGGCTTGATGCTGATGTTGCAGTACATTTGACATAGATGTCAAAATGTAACACTGCGCCATCTCATCGACCTTGATCCACTTCTTATAACTCTCTCTCTCCTTTTCCCTAGAATCTTCTGCAGGCTTAGGAGGGCACTCTTCGAGGAGTACATATTTGTATTCCTCAGCAGTCAAGACAATGTCTAGATTCCTCTTCCAATCAACATAGTTGGGTCCAGTAAGTTTGTTCTCTTTCAGTATCACAGCAAGTGGGTTGAAAGTCATTTTGAAAGAAACCTAAGAATCACATAAATCAAAACATTAGATTTCAAAAAATTATTGATTCCTCAAACAATAAAATTTTAAAATCAACCAACACCTCAAAACACCGAGAATATTGTATTCCACGATAGTGTGGACGTATACGAATTCTACATTTGTAAGAGGAGGTTTTACCCATTAATTTTACTATCTTGTCAACCTAACTTTTTGACAAGTAAAATTAATAGTTGGTTTCTCTTCGGCCCTACAAATAAAAGCAGTGACTCCGATGGGGAGGATACTTATATTTGTATCTAAGTGTTCACCATTACTCGGTACCAAGGTAATTATCTCGGGTTATGTGCCTTCCGATGGGGAAGTACACACGCTCCTTGATAATTCCCTATAACCATATTTGACCTTGTGATCCACAAACAAACTCATCCGATGGGGAGGAAGGCACTCAGAGCCAATGCGCAAGTTATTTTGCATCACTTGTCAAATCGTAATGGAGGCCGTGAGAATTTTTGAAAAATTTTCCTCTCCCACTTAGTAATTTGAAAATGAGGAATTTTGTAGCCTATGACATGCATATCAAACAATAAGCAATAAATATGAAAAATAAAATTTTTTTCAACTATTATGGCTTTTGTCTTCAATATGTCTCCCGTCGCATCGCCATCTCGTCTGCTCCTCCTATGCCATGTACGAGTCATCCGGAGATCCGAGCCGAGACTAAAACCTATTTTAATTTAAATCCATCGATCCTATACTCCACGAGGGAGTGTACATGAAATCTAGATCGAAAGTAAAATAAAATAAAGAGTGGCTAAACAATGTCGTATCTAATTTACAAAAATCAAATACTAGCCTTGTCAACCCCGAGGATTCAACAAAATAAACATTTACACACATACAATCACATACACACATATGGCCATAATAGTTGGATCTTATGCCTGCAACCAAAGAGTTAAACTACGCATATCCTACTATTATCCGGCACATATAATATATGAAAAGTGCAAAAAAATTAACCGAATCCTAAACACACAAAACCAGAAACCTTGGCTCTGATACCAATTGATGGGTTTTCCTTATCGAGTCTGTGAGGTGAAACTTCGCTTCCCACTTCACCTCGGTTGCTTGTTCATGGCGATCCCATCGATGTCCCCGGATTAAAAATTTAATCCTAGACAAAAGGGATTGCCCAAACAACCAAGTTATCGTCATGCTATTCATTTAGAGAGGTCACTTGAACAAACTTGTTGTTCAAGCGACCAACCTCTATTCTACGAGTAGCCGCGGAATAGACGATGTCCGAATCGCTGACTTTTGTAATTATGTTCGGGATCCAAGTATTATTTATCCACAAACAGATTATATCATGCTCATAATGGAAAAAATAAATACAGGCAAGTAACAAAAGAGAATAGAGAATAGATATACCTCTCGATCTTCTAATGTATGACCTTCCTCCTTTCGAACATCGTGTGGGCGACGATCTACCAAAAGTTGAAGCTCCTAGATTGCCAATCTTCCTTCCTTGCTAGTTCCGAGCAAGAGGAAGAATTGAAACAAAGCTCTTTTCCTTCTTTCAACCAACCACCAACATCCAATGTTGGAGCTTGCCACCGGCCAATAAGGAAAAAGAGATTAAGGTGGAAACCGGCCAAGACACTAAGGGAAAGCCCTAAATCTTGTTTCCACCAACCAAGGAGAAGGTGAAAAGGGAGTTTGGATGTCGGCCAAGGGCTGGAAAGAAGGTTGTGGGCGCCGGCCACCTAGGGAGACGAAGAAGAAAGGAAACTACTTCCTTATTTGGTGCCACCCAAGCCTCCAAAACCCTATGCCTCCAAACCCTAATCCTTACTCTCCTTATTGCCGGCCATGGAAGAGGGGAAGAAGAATAGGATGAGCACCGGCCAAGGTAGAGGGGAGAAGTATATGTGCCGGCAACAACTTGGGAAGAAGTAGAAAAGAGCTCTTCCTCATGTTGCCGCCCACCCCTACCTCCCAAACCCTAGCCGCCCAAACCTAATCCTAAACAAACTAGGATTCCTAGCCTCCAAAGGAAGTAAACCCTAATCCCCTAAGCAATCCAACCTTGCCGCCCACTTTTAATCTCTATTTATAGAGTTGGGCTCAAGCCATGATTTAATCTCCTCCATTGGTTCTAGGGATTTAATCTCAACCGTCGAATCTAGATATTTAATCTCAACCGTCGGATCTAGAGATTTAATCTCTACCTTTGGATTTAGAGTTTTGTTTCTATCCATTGGATTTAAGCTTCATGAGGTTTTAATAGGCTACAATAGAGACCATGAGGAGGAGTTGGATCTTGGCCACCCATGGATCAAGCCCACATAAAGTTCGATGCATTAATGATTATCCATTCCACTAGAGGATTATCATTGATATACCTCACCCACCCCCAGAAATTAATATGGGCTCCATATATTATTTGTACATTTTCTCCCCGTTTTTAAGATCTCGAATGTCCGTCGATTAATTAATTTACTGACCATTGATTAATCAACATCTAACTCCATGAGTAGTACCACTGAACCTTTTTATCATGCCGGACCAAGTCCACCTGCAGGGTTTACATGATGAACCTTATGAGCTCCTCAAGGGGACATCATCATCTTAATATATAGGACACGGTTTCCTCCTATAATCAACGGCACACCATATAAATAATATCATTTCCCAACTTATCGAGCCTATCGATTTAATATATAAATCTCGCGCATTGGTAAATCAAAGAGATGAATACTAAGTATATGCATCCGTTATTATATCGGGATTAAGAGCATGTACTAAATAATATCTGAGGTCCGATTCGATTATGTAGTCAGCAATAAATCGAATCACCTCTAAGTCGGTCCTGCTCAATACACACAAAGTGTACTAGTGTGATTCTATGGTCAAGACAAACTAATACCAAACCACACTACAACCATTCCGATGGTTTATCCAAAGTCCTCTCGGTTGTGAGCCTTTACTTATACTTTACAAGGAGTTGATCACATGATCTCTCGTGTGACACCACACACCATGTTATCTACAATGTAATGTATTAGACAATATTGCATAACCATAAAAACATGCAAACAATGATCATGTGATTCTTATTTCAAAATAAAGATGTTCATACAAAAATAGAATTTTCAGTATACATCCCAACACCTCGTATCTAAGATTTAGAAAATTTTATACAAGGAACCTAGGGATAAACTTGATCTCCTGTAACCGTGGGTAGAAGGATGCGATGGAACCGAAATGGTTCGTCGCAAGGATTGATTTGGCATCCTTGTAGTATCTATTGTTGGAAATTTGACGCCGCTAGAGGGGGGATGAATAGCGTTTGACCGTTCGTAGATGGAATTCGATCACGTGTTCGTGTCTACAAGTTTTGTTAGCACAGCGGAATATATATATGATAACAATAACAAAACACAATCATACACACAATAACACAAAGATTTAACGTGGTTCGGAACCACACGGTTCCTACTCCACGGATCGAGCTCTAACGAGCTCTAGCGACGCCAATGCAATCACTAATCAATAAACTCCTTCTCGACAACAAGTCGGAGGCGGAGAAACCTCGTACAAACGTTTACAACAATAAATGAAAGAAATACAAGAAAATACAAGTGAAAATGTAAAGAACACTTTACAAACTAGGGTTTTGAGCGCTTGCTTGTCGGTTGCTTGGATGAGCTTGAAGGACCCTGAAATGCACCTGCAAATCGCCTTCAAATCGCCTCACCAAAGCCCCCAAAGAACTGATGATGAAATCCTCCACGAGCTCCCCTTTTTATCTTGCGTCGGGCTGGATTTCCGCCTATCAGTCGACTGATGCCACTGTTGTCGTGAGACAACGGCTCAATCCACGTCGGACAAGTTCCAACGGGACTCTTGGCAGTCGACTGCCAACATTGGCAGTCGACTGCCAGCGCCCGTAGCCGACTGGCCAGTCGGCTACGGAGCGTTCTGTGCTCGACATTGGACTGGCAGTCGACTGCCGACCCTTGGCAGTCGACTGCCGTCGACACCAGTCGACTGCTCCAATGAGCAGTCGACTGCCAGAGCATTTCCAGCTCTAAACTGGCAGTCGAACTCAAGTCGACTCACGGCAGTCGAACCGGCCATAATGTCAGTCGACTGCCAACCTCAAAAATGAGGTTTTAACCCAAGTATGGTGCCCCCATACTTGCTAGACCACCCTTAGCCTAGACCTAAGCCTTCTAGCCACCTCCATCAGCCTCACGCATCTCGGATCCCTCCAAGTCATCCATGACTTGTTCATCCATCGCGCTAGCCTCTAGGTGCTTCCATCGGCTATGTCATGCTAACGGTGTCTACACCGCCAAGGCACATTGGACTTACGCCGCCAAGACTCCGCTTGGACTTTACGCCGCCAACCATTGGACTTATGCTGCCAAGACTCCCGCTTGAACTTTACGCAGCCAATATCAAACCCCTTAGACTTCTCATGCCAAGACTCAAGCTTGGACTTTCCCTTGCCAACCCATGTTGGACTTTTACATTGCCAAGACCCATGCTTGGACTTTTCCCTTGCCAACCCATGTTGGACTTCTCAAATGCCAAGACCATGCTTGGACTTTCCCTTGCCAACCCATGTTGGACTTTTACATTGCCAAGACCCATGCTTGGACTTTTCATGTGCCAAGTGTCCCACTTGGACTTTTCATGCCAAGTACTCAAGACTTGGACTTTACCAAATGCCAAGTGTTCCACTTGGACTTTCCATGCCAAGTACACAAGACTTGGACTTTCCCATGACAATTACATTGTCATATGTTTTTGTCGAAACATCAAAACATCACTCGAGTCAAACTCGAGTCCTGGTCAATCGTGACCTGGGCCGATTGCACCAACAATCTCCCCCTTTTTGATGTTTGACAAAAACCAAACAAAACATTTGAGTTAGACCACTAACTCAAATCCCTTACCAATTATCCCAAATTGGTAAACACTCTCCAAATGTTCTCCCCCAAACATTCTCCCCCTTTTTGACTAACATCAAAAAGGTTTTCTCTCCAAGGAGGTCAATGTCTCATGTCCCAATGAGATCTTACAATCTCCCCCTTGATCCAAAAATAAATACCTAGGATGCCTACCATCTTCTTAGTGATAATTCACATATCACTCAAGAGAGACAATCCTATACTCTCTCCCAATTTCCAAATTGGGTATCAAAAACCCATCAATTTTCCCAATTGATGATACTCTCCCAATAACTTCTCCTCTTCAAGGAGAAAAACACATCCATCATCCCAAGATGGATACCTCCCCCTAAAGGCTTGCTTCCCCTTGACCATTGCACCAACAATGTCCTTGGGAAGCCCCTAAGCCAATAGGAACTCTAAACCATCAAAATTAAGGTTTTAAGTTCAACATAGAACTTTCACTCACCCTAAATTTGATACTTTGACCTAACACAGCTCCTAATCCATATCCAATGGATTTTCACCCTTTATAATGCTTTCTAAAGCATATCCTAGGGTTAGGAGTGATTAGGAACCTTTTCCATAGCTGAACACGGGCTAAACAAACCTTGTTTGATCGACTCCGATGTCGGTCATTGCCACCAATATCGATCATTGCCACAGGCGATCGATAGCTAAATTACAATTTAATTTATCGTAATCGAGATTTGGAAAAGCATAAGTAATTCTACGTAATTTGAAAAATCATAAAATTTGATACGTATATTACTTATAGTCATTAAAATGGGTGAAAAATATTTGAAAATTATTTTACCCATAAAATAGTGAGTTTGATACAAAACTCAAAACCATTGAAATTTTCAATGTTTTGGCCCTATTTTGTATCAACTCTATCAATGGTGATTGCTATCAAAAGATAGACTTCACTAAGGTTTTCTAAATTGATTTTAAAATGATTTCAAAACCATGTCTTGGATCATATTCCTTGGGCTCTATGCACATGACTTGTACACAAGCTTTCCTAATGATCCACAAATCATATAAGATGAGTTTGAGTTCATCTAGATGGAAAACCTATGCACCTTGAACTCAACTCATATCCTAGCATCTCACATGTATCTAGGGTGTATAAAATACACATACATGTCAATTTAATGTGAGATGTGGGTTTTGTTCATCCTAATCTAGGGTTTCATGCATTTCCTAGGCAACCCTACTTGATTCCCTTATAAATGGGACTTCAAGTCATGCCATAGTCCTTAAATCAATTTCAACCAATTGTCTTAAATGCTTGAATGATTATGGCATTAGAAATGATATAAATAAGCATATGCTCATAATCATGATGTCATGGCATAAGATGAAATCTAAAAACACATGACATTTAAAACCTTAATCCTAAAACATGAACATGACATATAAAATGATTAAAAGTAAGCATGATGTCATGGCATGTTATATGGCAAACAAAGCATGGCATATAAAATATATAGGTATAATAATACCTAAATTTTAACATTAATTGCCATTTGTTGGGATTAATCATATTTTGTCATATTAACCTAATCTCCCTAGTGTGCCAAAAACCCAAAATGGCACACTAACCTCTAAACCTAAATTGTGCCAATTTAATTGATTTTTCTTAATTTCAAAAGTGCATTGGCACATCCTAAAATCTTTTAGGATATTGATTCAAATCTATTTCCAAGGTAACCATAACCTTGAAAATATCCTAAAGTGTCACCTTTACCATGGTTGAGTTAACTACCCATCCAATCAAGGTTGGCACACCCTAAACCCATCTTAGCGTGAATCAATCACGCTCTTAGGAACCCAAAACCGATTTGAGCTCCTAGGGTTAATTAGGTATTCCTTAGGGATAACCTCCCTAGATACCTTCCTAATGACCCTCCTAGGCTTATTGGCCTTGGTCATTTGGGTCTTACCTAGGTTGACTCTAGGGGTAACTCCCCTTGCAACCTTCTTAGTGGCCACCCTAGGTTTCCTAGAAACCCTAGCCACTAGGCACAACCTTTGGTCAACCTTAGGGATGACTTCCCTATTGACCTTGGTCTTCCTAGACCTAGTTTGTGTTCCATAATCAAATGGAACACTATGGTAAGCCACCTTAGGCTTAGGTTTGTGACCCAAACCTTGCTTGCCCTTGGTTGACTTTTGTCTTTGAGCTCCTAGGTGTTGACTTTGAGTCCTAAACCTTTGACTTTGACTTTTGGACCCTTGATTTTGACCACTAGACCCTTGCATTTGATTTTGCATAATTTTGAGGGTCTTTTCTAATTTCTCAAGCCTTGATCTCAAGGCTTGGTTCTCTAATTCTAGTTGCCCAATTTTAGAATTTTGATTAAGTTTTTGGGCATTACCATTTTCTATAGGCATATGCCTAGTCCATTTAGGATTGAAACCTAGGTGCTCTTGCACCTTTCTAATTGTCTACCTAGGTAAAATTGATCTTGAGTTATTTGACCTACGTTTGTTCTTAGGTAAATTATTTTTAGGGACATTAGTCCCAAATTTCTCCCTATTATCTAAGTAGACATTCTTAGCTCCTAAGCAAAAATACTTGTTCCTATTAGCATGCTTTTCATAAATTGCATGTGAATTGAAATCCCTAGCATGCTTTTGCTTGTAAATTGAAGAAGGAGCAAAATTAGAAGTTACCCTAGGGTTTGCCTTAGCTCCCCCTACATATGATGCTCCATTTTGAGTCTTCTTGTCCCCCTTCTTGCATTGACTCCGGAAATGTCCCGGTTGTCGGCACTTGAAGCAAATTACTTGTTCTTTGCTCTTTTGCATTGAGGGACCAGCATCCTTGACCTTTGGAGCCGGTGGAGCTTTCCTATTCTTCTTTGGGCACTTGCTTTTATAGTGCCCGGTTTCCCTACACTCAAAACATATTATATGCATTTTATTATTAACACATATGTTTGAGTTACCTAGGTTAATGGAAACCGGAATTGGACTTTGGGCTTCTTCATCTTGACTGGATGTCGAAGCTGTTAGGGCAATCTCTTGCCGTGATATGGTTTTGATGGTGTGGCAAAGGGTTTAAGTTAGTTTGATATGTTGATGTGATATGTGCGTTGAAGTCGTGCAGGACTTAGTAATTCGCACATGGAGCCGTGGCAAGTTTCACATCTCATGACTCGTGCCTTGAGTCGGTGAAGGATAGCTTTGCGGAAGCCGTGCGCTTGGAGCATCCGAGGGACCGCCGGACGAGAAGCTTGGAGTGAAGCCGGAGGAAGTAGACTTCGAGGCAAGAGACGCGAAGGAGCATTGCAGAGCCGTGCGCCTGATGCTGCCGAGGGACGTGGCCGAGAACGAAGAGAACTTCAAAGGCGAGGGACTCCGAGAAATGAGAGTGAGCGATTGTAACCCGGGGAAGGGTAGCTCTTAGGTGAAACTTGGCCATTTGGCCAAGTGTCGGATGGGTTTTCCGACACCGGCCGCCATGTCATGGCGATCGCCCGAGTCGAATCAGTGAGTTCGGCCGGTATACGATCGGCCTCGGATTGGCCGCGAATGACTTCATACGTGGGCGATCCGATTGCCAAGACCAGATCGGCTGCGAAGCGGCGATCGACCGTAGATAAGGGTTCGACCAGCTGTTCGTAGCCGGCCCAGGCGTCGACTACGGGCTGATCGTGATGAGGTCCATCAGTCGACTGCCAAGAGTTCCGTTGGACTACAACGGTCGGGATCCGACGTGTTCGGAGGCCGTTGTAGTGACGGCAGTCGACTGCCAAGGGCGGCAGTCGACTGATGGCGGCAAACGGGAAGAAGTTAGCCCTCTCTATAAAAAGAGAGGGTGTAAGCCTTTGAGAGGCTAATGCTCATACTCCAAACGATCTTCCTAGTGCCCCACAAGCTCTAAACTCTTCTTACTTGTCTTTACTTCAATCCTATTGTAAGAAGAGTGATCTTGGTTGTAAAGGTTACCTCCACCTAGCTTTGTGCAAAGGAGAGACCGATAGTGATTGGTTTTTGGCGGAGTGATTCACCGTGGATTAGCGGCGTAGCCGTGAACCACGTTATATCTCGGTGTTTGTATTGCTTGTTCATTTATTGCTTGTCTTAGTTTATTGCTTCCGCTTGCGCTAACGTTTTTGTAGACGAGCAATTTACGACGTCCAACGTACGAGGGCTATTCACCCCCCTCTAGCCGGCCATATCGATCCCTTACAAGTGGTATCAGAGCCGAGGTTGCTTGTCACCGGACTAACCGCCGCAACAAGCCCTACATCAAAAATGGTCGGCTCCAACATCCATCCTCCGAAGTTTGAAGGAGAATTCGCTTGGTGGAAGAAGCGAATGGAGGTATTTTTCGAAACGGATTTTGATATAATGATTACAATGGAATCCGGTTTCGTTTTGCCTAGGGATGAAGAAGGGAAGCCAATAGAGAAATCTAGGTGGACCAAGAGGCAAAGAGAGGAGCACCTTGCAAACTCCAAAGCCAAGCACCATCTCTACAATGTGCTCCCTCAACAAGAGATCAACCGGATCGGAGAATGTGCTAGCGCCAAAGAGATGTGGGAGAAGCTTATAGAACTCCATGAAGGCACATCCGAGGCCAAGCTAGCAAGGAGAGACCTCCTCCGCTCCCAATTATCCAATATAAAACTAGAAAAGGGAGAAAAGGTAACCTCACTACACTCTAGGTTTAAAGAAATTTTAATTGGGCTAACAAGTGTAGGTGAGAAGCTATCAAATCGGATATGGTAATGAAGGCCATAGATGCCTTTCCCTGTCCTCAAAATGGAGCTCCATGGTGGACTCATTTTATATCTCCAAGAACCTAGAAGTGAGCACCTTGGAGGAATTCTTTTCAACCATGGAGCTTCACGAAACTAGGCTTGAGGGAATACAAGAGGAGCCTAGAATTCAACCCTCAAGAGGAGTAGCATTATTGGCAAGTAAGGGGAAGAAGAAGATGGAAATCCCCTCCTCCTCCGATGACGAAGCGTCTTCCTCCTCCTCCATGGATAGCACCGAAGAAGCCTATATGGTAAGGAGGGTAAGACGTGCATTTAAGAATTTTAGATTTGATAAATCTAATGATAGGATGAGAAGACCAAGGGGGAAGGTTATATGCTACAATTGCCAAGGAGAAGGGCACATAAGGGACAATTGTCCTCTCCTAAACAAGAGCAAGGAAGAGAAGAAAAAGAAAGAAGAGAAGAGGAAGAAGAAGAAGGGGAGCAAGAGAAAGGAAGAAGAAAAGAAAACAAAGGAGAAGGGAAAGGCTAAGGCTCTCAAGGCAAGGACTTGGGATGATCCTTCCTCATCCTCCTCCTCATCATCGGATGAGGAGAATGCCTTTGTCACCAATTTGGCCTTGATGGCCTTTGATGACTTGGATTGCTCTTCATCCGAAAATGAAAGATCAAGCTCAAGTGGGGAAAGCTCAAGTGAAGGGGGAGCCTCCACATCCTCATCATCCGAAGAAGAAGAGGACATGGAAACTATGGTAACAAATCTAACCCCTAAGAAAATAGTTTCCATGGTTTCTAGCTTAACTAGAGATTTATTTAGGGCAAAGAAGAAAAATAAATGCATGCTTGAACAAATTAAGGAATTAGAACAAAAATTAGAAAATGCATGCTTAAATGATAATATTTCTTCTAGCTTAGATGATGCATGCTCACATGTTTATATGCCTTTGGATGTTAGTGATGCATGTATAAATGAAAATAGGGCTTTAAGGGAAAAGGTAGATTATTTAACAAAAGCCCTAGAAAAATTCACTATTGGCTCCAACACCTTAAATATGATCTTAGGGAGTCAAAGGGCAAGTTTCAACAAGAAAGGCCTAGGATACAAAGAAAAGAAAAATGAGAAGGCCTATAAATGCCTAATAGCTAGGGGACAAGATAAAAAGAAAGCAATAGCTAGAAAATGGATCCCCAAGGAGTATTTAGTGAACCCAATAGGAAAGAATTTATTTTGGGTTCCAAAATCCATCCTTAAGGGTTAGAAAACCCCTAGGGTAGTCAACCATATGAACTTGACCTATATCATATTTTGGTTGACTTAGGATGACGGGACAACATTTTTTAGATAGTGTTGGGTGATGATAACGTACCCATAAATAGGTAATAATGCTTAAATCATGATGATTGATGTAATTCCTATGTATGTCTTAAATCATGATTTATGATTTTGATATTTGGCACGTTATCTTGAGAAATAAGTTTAAATCATGCTTTAGGTGATAATTTGTTTATTATCATCGTATAATACCTAATGCATGACTATAATTTGATGAAAACATGTATTTCATGATCATAATGTAGAATTAATTTATATATGTCATTATGATCATGTAGGATGTTAGGTTGATACTTAACCATGATAAAATTGCATGAATATATTGGTTAAGTATATACAAATACCCCCTAGGATACATCTCACACTCACTATAGGCTAACTTGATTGCAAACTTAGCATGGGTGAGATATTAGGATGATACAAATGTCCACTAATGCCTATGGCATTTAGATGGTCATTTAAAGTATCAAAATAGCAATAATAGACCAATCATGGGGAAGGCTTATGTTTAATTCATAGACATATTGCCCAAAGATCATGGTTGGATATTTCATATGTTTTCAAAACAATTTCTTACCCTAAAATACATGTATTCATGTTTTGAAACAATTGGATGCAAAACTAGGTAGCTAACTTGACACTAGAATGATCAAAAACCTAGTGGTTTTTAGAACTTTTGGATTTTTGGCAAAAACAAGAAAATATAATGAGTTTTCATGAAAAACTATTTTTCATTGATAAATATACTTAAAAGAAATATTTCATGATTTTCAAAATTTTTGGAATTTATAATGCATAAAATCGAAATATGGATTCATTGCGATCATAAATCAGAATATTGAAGGCTGAATTCAGTTTATAAACCTCCTACAAGTGTTAGAAATACCAACAAGTGGTAGAAATATGACAAATGGTACCCAATTTTAAATCAACTTGTCATATTTTCCCTCCATTATACTTGATGCCATGAGCTTATAACTTAGTGTTAATCTTTTTGATGGTGTCAAAGGGGGAGAAATAATTATGTTTAAGTTAATCACATTAGGGAGAAATATATTGTAGGGAGAAATATATGTAGAGAAATATATGATAGGGAGAAAATTTGCATAGAAATTTCATGGATTAAGGGAATTGCATGTTGTTATATCATGTTTATCTTTACATGCTTTCTTACCTTAGAATTTATATCAAATGTTTTTACCTAACTTAAACGGATTGCCACACATCAAAAAGGGGGAGATTGTTAGGGCAATCTCTTGCCGTAATATGGTTTTGATGGTGTGGCAAAGGGTTTTAAGTTAGTTTGATATGTTGATGTGATATGTGCGTTGAAGTCGTGCGGGGACTTAGTGTCGCACATGGAGCCGTGGCAAGTTTCACATCTCATGACTCGTGCCTTAGTCGGTGAAGGATAGCTTTGCGAGCCGTGCGCTTGGAGCATCAGAGGGACGGACGACGAAGCTTGGAGTGAAGCCGGAGAAGTAGACCGAGGCAAGAGGCGAAGGAACATTGTAGGCCGTGCGCTGATCTTTGAGGGCGTGGCGAAGCGAAGAAGAACTTCAAAGGCGAGGACTCAGAAATGAGAGTGGCGATTGTAACCCGAGGAAGGGTAGCTCTTAGGTGAAACTTGGCGTTTGGCCAAGTGTCGGATGGTTTTCCGAAACACCGATCGGCCAGCCATGTCATGGCGATCGGCCTTCAGTAATCCAGTGAGTTCATTGGTATCATTGGCGGATTGTGGCGGCATGATCGCCCATCGACGATGATTGCCAGAACCTGATCGGCTAAGGCGGCGATCTAGTAGATAAGGGTTGACCGCAGAACCGTTCGTAGCCCTTGGCGTCGACTACGGAGCGGCGATCGTGATGAGGTCCATCGGTCATTGCCAAAGTTCTAGTTGGACTACGCGGTCGATCGGCGTGTTGAGCCGTTGTAGTAGCGATCGCCAAGGCGGCACCGATCGTGATGCGGCTAAGCAGGGAAGAAGTTAGCCCTCTCTATAAAAAGAGAGGGTGTAAGCCTTTGAGAGGCTAATGCTCATACTCCAAACGATCTTCCTAGTGCCCCACAAGCTCTAAACTCTTCTTACTTGTCTTTACTTCAATCCTATTGTAAGAAGAGTGATCTTGGTTGTAAAGGTTACCTCCACCTAGCTTTGTGCAAAGGAGAGACCGATAGTGATTGGTTTTTGGCGGAGTGATTCACCGTGGACGAATCGGACCGTGGATTAGCGGCGTAGCCGTGAACCACGTTATATCTCGGTGTTTGTATTGCTTGTTCATTTATTGCTTGTCTTAGTTTATTGCTTCCGCTTGCGCTAACGTTTTTGTAGACGAGCAATTTACGACGTCCAACGTACTAGGGCTATTCACCCCCCTCTAGCCGGCCATATCGATCCCTTACAGAAGCTTCTTCTTGATGTTCCGGTGTGGAAGTTATCTCCTCCCCCTCAATCCTTGAGGTGGATGCTTCTTCCACTTCCTCCACCTCCTTGGAGATTGATGGCCTCTCAACCTCCAATTCTTCACACTCTCCTCTTGCCCCGGATGTTGACTCTTCTTCAACTTCCGAATCCTCACTTGCTTGTGAGGAGGAGCTTGCTTCTTCGGCCTCTTCCGATTGAACCGATCAGCATTCTACATCTTCTTCTTCTTCTTGGACCAGTTGAGGGTTTTCATGGAGCTTGGCCAAATTGCTCCATAGCTCCTTGGCATCCACATAGTCACCTAGACTACACAAGAGGTCATTAGGAATTAAATCAAAGATGAATTTGATTACCTTCTTGTTTTTCTCGAATTGTTGGAGTTGCTCCTCACTCCACTTCTTCTTCTTGAGAAACCCTCCCTTTGGTCCCTTAGGATATTCAAATCCTTCCATCAACGCGGACCACTCCTCAAGGTATCTCATCATAAAAAAATTTTCAATTCTCGCCTTCCAAGAATTGAAACCTTCTCGTCCATAGAAGGAATAGGGAATTGGGGTGTTGATGTCCCATCCCAATGGTTCTTCCATCTTCACCCTCTAGCCTCTTTGTCTTAGCTCCCGGCGGTTAGTCCGTAGAAGAGCCTCGGCCTCTGAAACCACTTGTTGGAAATTTGACGCCGCTAGAGGGGGGTGAATAGCGTTTGACCGTTCGTAAATGGAATTCGATCGCGTGTTCGTGTCTACAAGTTTTGTTAGCACAGCGGAATATATATATGATAACAATAACGAAACACAATCACAAACACAATAACACGAAGATTTAACGTGGTTCGGAACCACACGGTTCCTACTCCACGTATCGAGCTCTAACGAGCTCTAGCGATGCCAATGCAATCACTAATCAATAAACTCCTTCTCGACAACAAGTCGAAGGCGGAGAAACCTCGTACAAACATTTACAACAATAAAAGAAAGAAATACAAGCAAATACAAGTGAAAATGTAAAGAACACTTTACAAACTAGGGTTTTGAGCGCTTGCTTGTCGGTTGCTTGGATGAGCTTGAAGGACCCTGAAATGCACTTGCAAATCGCCTTCAAATCGCCTCACCAAAGCCCCCAAAAAACTGATGATGAAATCCTCCACGAGCTCCCCTTTTTATCTTACGTCGGGCTAGATTTTCGCCTATCAGTCGACTGCCATAAGTCCTCAATCGACTGATGCCACTGTTGTCGTGAGACAACGGCTCAATCTACGTCAGACAAGTTCCAACGGGACTCTTGGCAGTCGACTGCTAGCGCCCGTAGTCGACTAGCCAGTCGGCTACGGAGCGTTCTGTGCTCGACATTGGACTAGCGATCGCCGACCCTTGGCGATCGCTGCGACACCGCCGATCGCTGCTCCAATGAGCGCCGATCGCTGCAGCATTTCCAGTTCTAAAGCGGCTAACTGTCGATTTCACGGCAATGAACCGCCATAATGCCGATCGCCAACCTCAAAAATGAGGTTTTAACCCAAGTATGGTGCCCCCATACTTGCTAGACCACCCTTAGCCTAGACCTAAGCCTTCTAGCCACCTCCATCAGCCTCACGCATCTCGGATCCCTCCAAGTCATCCATAACTTGTTCATCCATCGCGCTAGCCTCTAGGTGCTTCCATCGGCTATGTCATGCTAACGGTGTCTACACCGCCAAGGCACATTGGACTTACATCGCCAAGACTCCGCTTGGACTTTACGCCGCCAACCATTGGACTTATGCTGCCAAGACTCCCGCTTGGACTTTACGCAGCCAATATCAAACCCCTTAGACTTCTCATGCCAAGACTCAAGCTTGGACTTTCCCTTGCCAACCCATGTTGGACTTTTACATTGCCAAGACCCATGCTTGGACTTTTCCCTTGCCAACCCATGTTGGACTTCTCAAATGCCAAGACCATGCTTGGACTTTCCCTTGCCAACCCATGTTGGACTTTTACATTGCCAAGACCCATGCTTGGACTTTTCATGTGCCAAGTGTCCCACTTGGACTTTTCATGCCAAGTACTCAAGACTTGGACTTTACCAAATGCTAAGTGTTCCACATGGACTTTCCATGCCAAGTACACAAGACTTGGACTTTCCCATGACAATTACATTGTCATATGTTTTTGTCGAAACATCAAAACATCACTTGAGTCAAACTCGAGTCTTAGTCAATCGTGACCTGGGTCGATTGCACCAACATCTATGCCATCCTTGTAATGCAGAGATAGCTTCCGGTAGATGCGGTGGCTCATCGAAAGAGTGTATGATGTCCCTTGCACACAACAATAGCTTGACATTTAGACAACACCCAGTTGACAACATGTTTTGCGACACACGAGCGAAACCGAAGTCCTAGAATCATTTTTAAAGATATCAGCATGCTTCTTTCTTCCTCCGTGTGACACCGTATTAGATTTTAGTCCACCGACAACCCTCACAATCGAAACCTTTTAGATTTTACTTCCGAACAATTTCAACCACTGAACATATCGATATTCGAATCCCAATCCCTGTTGGATTGATAATCTTTTATTACTTGACGACATTCGTGCTCTTGTGGGCGTTGAGCGCGAGCACGCACTTTGAGTCCTCGACAGCCTCTGTTGCGAGATTTGAGGTCGCGTTCACGTGCATCAATTTTTTGGCGTCGTTGCCGGGGACTAATTGATTTGATATCGAATCGAACAGTGGAAAATTTGATTAGATTTAGGATTAGGTTTATTTACTTGCTTTATTTTCATTTGCCTTATTTACTTTAGTTCTAAATTTTCCATATTTAGATTTAGTTTTTTATTTTTAAATTTTTAGCAGTAGATTTCTATTTCCTTATTGCATCTTAGATTTTATTAGCTAGATTTGTTTATTTCCTTTTTCTTCATATTAGGCAAATACTCCTCACTTTTCTCCGTAACTAAAACTTTGGTTCCCCCCCCTTCCAAGCTATCTATTGTATATGATTTAGTAATCCCCTCTCATTCAAAGGACCCTGAAATGTTAACATAGGCCGATCGACCCTTGAAAAATTACATAGTGCCTAGATGAAAAGCTCGGGACGCTTGCATAGTTATTCCTCGAATTCAGGCCACGAGCTGGGAAATAAACCCTTCATTAATTGCTCTTATTCAAGAAAAGCAGTTTGGAGGGGCCTAGATTGAGGAACCCTATCTACTCCTTGAAGAGTTTCTGGCATATTGTGGCACAGTTCAATATGAAGGAGTCCCAGCAAATGCCATTAAGCTCATTATATTCCTATTTTCACTGAAAGTGGGGGGCTAAGCAATGGATACGCGTGCTACCCGAAGAAGTATAATGACATGGGAACAAATGGAAGACACTTTCCTAAGTAAATTCCCCCCCCCCCCCCACCCCTCCAAAACATCCCACTTTAGGGATAAAATACTTTCATTCGAGCAAGGGCAAGAAGATACTCTGCCCGAGGCATGGAAGAGGCTACAGGGATTGGTTATCCGCTGGCCACACCATGGATTACAGGATTGGTTACTCCATGTTTTTTATTCTGGGATAACTAACTCATCAAAATAACTCTTGGACATAGCAACAAGGGGCGTGTTGATGAGAAAAAGCACGAACGACGCATATCGCATTATAGAGACGGTGGTGGGGACTCTCGAAATTTTGGTGAACAGCGAGCAACATTTTCAAGAAGCTTTCCCGATCAAGGGGATAGACATACCTAAAATAGCCTGCCAAGTACAGGGGGAGAACAAGGAGAGGGAGTACTGGATGGAAGAAAATTCTCTATCCTCAAGATCAGAGGAATGGGAGGAATTGGGGTAGGAGGTGGAAGAGAAACATAAAGCATTTGAGATGAAGCCACTTCCACCTAGCCTAAAGTACGAATTCTTAGGGCCTACTGCAACCAATTCTGTGATTATAAATGCCAACTTGAGTGAGGAAAAGATAGGGAAGTTGCTAGGAGTTCTCAGGACATATAAAAAGGTGTTGGGCTATACCATTGATGACATAAAAGGGATAAGCCCGTCTCTGTGCATGCATAGGATAATACTTGAGGACGGGTGTAAGTCGATCGTGGAGCGCCAAAGGTGACTTAACCCTCATTTGCAGGAGGTAGTGAAAAAGGAAGTGCTTAAACTCTTGGATGCCGGAATAATTTACTCGATTTTGGATAGTGAGTGGGTAAGTTCAGTACACGTAGTATCAAAGAAAGGCGCCACTACGGTGGTCAAAAATGAGGAGAATGAGTTGATTCCTGTTCGAATGGTAACAGGGTGGAGAATGTGCATAGATTACCATAAATTAAACAAAGCAACAAGAAAGGATCATTTTCCACTTTCATTTATCGACCAGATGCTGGAACGCCTCACTAAACATTCCTATTTTTGCTACCTTGATGGGTACTCAGGTTTTTTTTCAAATTCAAATCCACCCTAATGACCAAGAGAAGACCACCTTCACCTGCCCGTACGGAACCTTTGCATACAGACGAATGCCCTTTGGCCTATGTAATGCTCCAGCCACGACTATCTTTTCAGACATGATCGAACAAATTATAAAGGTATTCATGGATGATTTTTCCATCTACGGAACAAGTTTTGATGCATGTCTAAGGAATTTAGAAAGGGTTCTGCAAAGGTATGAGGAGAATAGTTTGGTTCTGAATTGGGAAAATGTCACTTCATGGTAACTGAAGGTATAGTTCTAGGACATAAGATATCAGGGAGTGGTATCGAAGTAGACAAGGCAAAGGTCGAAGTAATTGAAAAGTTGCCGCCACCCAGGGATGTAAAAGGGGTCCGGAGCTTTCTTTGGCATGCGGGTTTTTATTGAAGGTTCATAAAGAATTTTTCTCAGATAACTAGACCTCTAACAAATCTACTAGCTAAGGACACAGAGTTTATTTTCTATCGGCAATGTTTAGTGGCATGTGAAGAAATAAAGAGAGCCTTAGTGACGTCCCCAATAATACAGCCGCTTGACTGGAGCATACCATTCTAGGTCATGTGTGATGCTAGTAATTATGCAGTGGGGGCAATATTAGGGCAACGGAAGAAGAAAAAACTACATGCCATTCACTATGCTAGTAAGACACTGAACGGGGCGCAAATCAATTATGCCATGACTGAGAAGGAATTGTAGCAGTTTTGTTCGCATTCTACAAGTTCAGACAATACTTAGTAGGTTCAAAGGTAGTGGTTTACATCGACCATGCTGCAATTCGTTACTTGCTAAGTAAGAAGGATGCTAAACCCCGCCTTATTCGCTGGATTTTATTACTTCAAGAATTTGATATAGAAATCAGGGATAATAAGGGATCAGACAACATCATCGCGAACCACTTATCGTGCATGCCCATACATAGCAGAATAGAAGAAGGAGACAGTGTCCAAATAGACAATGCTCTACGGGATGATACCCTCATGGGCATCACTAAGGTCACCACCCTCTGGTATGTAGATTTGGTAAATTTTCTCGCGGGAAGAGTGATACTGCTAGAATTTACGACCCAATAGAGGAAAATATTCTTTATAGAGGTTCGGCAATACGTATGGGATGCCCCCTTCCTATTTAGGAAGTGTGTAGATAGCGTATATCGAAGGTGTGTACCATAAGAGGAAGTGGAGAGCATCCTCTTCCACTTTTATTCCTTTGCATATGGGGGTCATGCTGGGATTGCAAAAACCACCGCGAAGGTACTGCAGGTAGGATTCTACTGGCCTAGCCTGTTTAGGGACACACAGAACTATGTAGTCTCCTGTGATCGGTGCCAGTGAACAGAAAATATTGGAAGAAGACATGAGATGCCAGCAAACACCATATTAGAGGTGGAGCTCTTCAATGTATGGGGAGTAGATTTCATGGGGTCATTCCCCGTTTCTGACGGAAACAGATATATCCTGGTCGTTGTAGACTACGTTTCCAAATGAGTGGAGGCCATAACATCACCCCATTGTGACGCCAGGACTGTAATAAAAATGTTCAAAAGAAATATATTCCTTAGATTCGGAGTTCCACGAGTAGTAATCAGTAATGGAGGATCCCACTTCATCGAAAAATAGTTTGAAAAATTACTACATAAGTTTGGGGTGATCCACAAAGTTTCAACAGCTTACCACCCGCAAACAAGGGGACAAGTGGAAATTTTGAATTAGAAGATCAAAAGTATCCTAGAAAAAATAGTAGTGGCATCACGGAAAGATTGGTCACAAAAGCTAGACAATGCTCTCTGGGCCTACCGCACAGCCTTATAAGATCTCGATATGCATGATCCAATTCCATTTAGTCTATGGGAAGCCTTGCCATCTATCTGTTGAATTAGAACACAAGGCTTTCTGGGCCTTCAAGAAGCTCAACTTGGATTACTGCCAGCAGGAGAAAAAAGGAAACTGCAGATAAGTGAGTTGGACGAAATTCGAAGAGACGCATATGAACATGCTAAGGCATATAAGGAAAGAACTAGGAAATGTCATGAAAAACACATTTTGAGAAGGGAGTTTAAGGAAGGAGACTTAGTTCTACTGTATAATTCCAAGTTAAAACTTTTTCTAGGAAAGCTAAAATCAAGGTGGTCAGGACCGTTTCAGGTGAAGAGGGTATACCCATATGGTGCAGTGGATATATGGAGTAAGGAATCAGGGGAGATCAAGGTAAATAGGCAACGATTAAAAAGGTATCTAGGGGAGTCTCCAAATTCCGAGATGGATGAATGGAGGTTCACTGAACCTCCAGAGCCAAGTTGATAGTGGAGTGCGGTCGAGCTAAACGACCTTAAACAAAGCGCTTCTTGGGAGGCAACCCAAGTTTAGTTTTTTTTTGTTTTAGATTTCCCTTTGATTGTATTTCATGCATTTATTTAATTTTAGTTTTGATTTCCATCTCATTTAGAATTAGGACTAGAAATTAACTTTGTTAGGTAAAAATAAAATCCATATTAGCTTACACGGCGAAGTATGTGAGAAAATTCAGACCGTTATGCAAAAATGGGAGAAAAAGGGGGACACACATCTTGGCCGTGTGTTTTCCCATGATCATGCCCGACTGAACCAAGGCGCACATGCCCTGACTGTGTGTTTTCACACGGTCGTGTTCCGCAAGGTTAAATAGGGTGAGTTGTGTGTTTTCACCCCATTTTGTGCCGTGTGCTTTGATTTCTCTTGCCCTAGCTGTGTGGTTTCTTCTTCCCCACCACCTAGAAGCTTTTCCAACCTTCAAGGAAGCCAAAAGAAGAAAGGATGAGGAGGACCAAGCAAGTGGCATCTCGATCCGGTGCTTCGGAGCAATGAGCAAGGAGAACCGACACCCCTCAAGCTCTAAAAGAGGGTAATGCTCTACCAACCCTTCTTTTTCGCAATAATGAACATAGAGATAGATATAATATGCTTTCTACTCATAAACTCACTGCTACTAGGTACCTAGATGAAGATTTGCTAGAGTCTTAAGGGTTGTTGGGTGACATTCAATCCCTATTTGCAAAAATGGGGTGGGAAGAGATGATGGGAATAAGACACCCAACCTACCCTAGGATAGTTCTAGAATTTTTGAGTTCCTTAGAGGCATAAATTTTAACGGGTAGAGAGAGCGAAGAGGGTAGGATAACTTTTAGGATTTTTAACATTGAGCATGAATGGACCCTCCACCAATGGAATTCATGCTTTGGCTTGCCGAGTGAAGGAGAGAGAAGAACCCCTACGGGGTTTAACTCTCGGATATTTTGGACCGAGTTGATGGGGGAGCACACTTATGACCCTTCTAGGGCCAAACCATCGCATCTCCAAAACCCTGTTTTCTGATACCTCCACCAAATAATGGCCAGTACTATATTTGGTTGTGGGGAGAGTGATGGTGTAGTAAGAGCTAGCGAGCTGCTTTGCCTCTGGGACATGCTACAAGAAAGGAGTAGCATCGATGTAGGGACCCACTTCATCAGACACTTAGTGAAGATGGGTAAAGCAGCGAGAGAAGAGATTAATGTGGGAGGCCTACTTACCCACATTTTCCATAGGATGGGGAATGATTACACTACATTAGAAAGTATAGAGGGGAGCCCTAGGATCGACCTAAGAGTGTGCATGGCCATGAAGATGATTGTGAGAGAAGGACACTCCTTATGCTTTATAAGGAAAAACTTGACCGCCCTTAGGCTCCCCAACCCTGATCATACCACCATCACTACACACGTCAACTGGCGCTTGGATCTAATAGTGGAGTCCCCTCCACATGAGGGACCACCCACATCGGCACCCATCTCTCCCCCTTTACATCACTCTCCCTCCAGTCCACACATGCATAGGAGCTCACCTAGTCCACGCCGACATGAGCCTGCACCTGCACCACCACTTTTTTTTTCCCACTTTTGAGTAGGATACGATCGCCTTGATGACATATCGCGGAGTTCGGGAGCACTTCTGAGGAGTTCTACGACGAGGCCCGCATCTACTCGAGAGGGCTCGTCGCGGGATGAGTGCCTACGCCAGAGAGATGCGACAACACATGCATGCCAGGGATAGTGGGCTAGGAGGAGCAGAGAGCAGCCATGCATCCACCAGCTCTCAGATCAACCACATGTACATGTGGCATCAGCGGCTCAACAGCAGGTTCTCCCAGGATCCCAAGATGCCGAGACTTCCAGACTTTCCACCTCGTCCACCATACTAGAGGTATACTTTCATTTAAAACCTGGGAGGGGGGGACCCCAAATTTTATTTTGTTTCTAACAATAGTTTCTTTCCTGGTATTTTCATTATTATTAACATTCATTTATTCTTGCATAGGTTGTTGAGTTTCTTTCAGGACTTAGTTTTTGTTATCTGTAAAGTTGTCTCAGTGGTATTTTTAAAAGTCTTCTTCATGAGTTATTTCCATGAGTAGTGTAACTTCATTTATCTCGTGGTATTTTATTTTATTCGCTCTAATGAATGTTCTAGACTTACACTGGTTAGTTTTTAGTTTTACACCTACATATGTCAAACATTCTGAAAGGAAGAATCTAGTACATACTTAGTTATGATTCATCTCAGTAGTCTAGTACTTTGGAATTCATAAGTGACTCTAGGTTTAGCTTTTTAGTTACTAGATATGCTCAGATTATGTAAACCCATTCGAAAAAATCAAAATCCCAGTGAGCCAAAAAATAAAAGAGAGAAAAGAAAAGAGAAATAAAAGAGAAAGAGAAAAAGAAATGAAAAAGAAAACAAAGAAAAAAAGAGAGAGAAGATTATGAGGGATAAAAAAATAGTTGTCGTGGGTGGAAATGGCTAGGTGCCACTTTGAGACCGAGTTAGGTTACTAGGGAAACACCTACCAATTTCTCTCAATACCGAGCATGACTTTGAGACTTTGTGCTAGATCTAGGGAATGACCCTCGCTTTGGGCAGGTAAGTGCCTAAGAGTCGGAGACTAGGAAAGGTATAAAATGATGACTTAACTCACCATGGAATGGGTATCCCCTAAGAATGATTCACTTAGCATGAGCACGAGGAGCTAACTTAGTGAATTTCTAGAACATATTTATTTTGCTTTAATTGCAAATACCACTTGATAAATTTAGTTAACATGCTAAGTATAGAACAATATCTTTTTAAAATTTCATGACACTGAGGTTTGCTGGAGGACGAGCAAAGATTTAAGTCTGGAAGAAGCACTACAAAAAAAAACCCTTTAGAAGCGGTTTTAAAAAGCCTTTAGAACCACTTATCAACCGCTTCTAAATAATTAGAATCGGTTTATAACCGTTGTAGATAATGGCGATGCTAAAGACAACCGAAGCGGTAAAATAAACCGGTGGTTCAAAATAAAGAGCCGGTTGTGTTGGAGACCTATAGAAACGGTTTTTAACCGGTTCTAAAGAGTTTTCAACCACTCCTATTGTACAAACATCACAAACGCTTGTGACCGCTTGTGTTGGAGACCTATAGAATCAGTTAAAAACCGATTCTACAGAGTTTGCAACTGCTCCTATTATACAAACATCACAAGCACTTATGACCGCATCTATAAACATACATTTTAAAAGCGGTTAAAACCACTCCTAATGTGTCTGTTGTCGATGTAATAAACAGAGTTTTAGGAGCGGTTTTAACCGCTCCTAATGTGTTTGTATGGCGATCCAATAAACAAAGGTTTAGGTGCGGTTAAAAACCGCTCCTAATGTATATATATCTCAAGCATAATTTTAGAAACGGTTACGGCCGATTCTATAATCATATTTTTAAGAGAGATTATAAGCGCTTCTAATATCGAGTTTGAACAATGATCTCATATCATATTGATACAATACCAAATTAAATCAATTTACAATATTCACATTTCACTTCACAAAACAAATTTATTGTATTATCAAACTAACACATAATATTCATGTTTAAGTTCAAAATGTTTAGTTACTCACTAGTCTTCAAAAGAACAGTTGGAGTTTACATGTCAAAAATCCTTTCGCTCACGATCAAATTTTCATTTTTATGAGATAGAATCACAAAAACAATCTGTAAGCAGCCTCCTTCCCATGACAAGATCTTCTCTGTGAGACTTCCATAAAGCATCACCAGCTCCACCCCTTTCAAATTTCTAGCGTTGAAGTTTGCAAAATCCCTCCGCTCAAAGCCAAAGTTTTGTGACGCCCATTATCCGCTCTCATTCTGATACCATCTTGTCCATGTTTCCAAAATAGGTCGCTATATATGAGTTGATTGAAACAATGACCTTTAGCATACAACGGGTACCTAAAACAAAGAAAAAAACATTAGAGTTATTATTATTTTTTGAATGGTAATTTCTTTTCAGCAGTGTCGAGAGAATATTTGCCATTATTACCACCTCTTGTAGCATTTCTATTTGCATCATAATCATTTAGATGACTCTAGTTTATCCTATTTGGAAGTTGGGATAATGGAGGAGTTATAAAGCCTTGATGATACATCTTCTAGTATTGACTGGAATGAAGTAGCGATGGTTCGTGCCTAATTCAAATTAATGTGTTGCTTTCAAGCTTTGGAAAAGCATAGTGAATATAGCATGACTTGGTACCCTACATGGCACATATCCGAGGCATATTTGGTCATTAAACTTCTTTTAGAAAGAATATTTAGATCAGTAGAAATGGCTTATCATATAATGAAGGATATTAGTCGGCACTTTTGGCTCATACTTCCATATGAAAAATATTTCATGCAACACACAAAACATGAACTAATCAATAATGATTGACAATGGAGAATTGATGATATACAAGTAACATACATGGAATTAATATCTAAATGATTACCACTTGCCAATTGCTTGTATTAATATCTCTAAGTTACGGCTATCAAATAGGAAGGCGTGGTTTTGTCAATTCATTATTTTCAATGACCATTTTAATGCACAGTTGTATCATTGAACGAATGGAAACAAACATTCGAGTAACAAAATGTAAACAAAATCAAGTATCGAGCATGAGAAGATTCTCCAACCCGATTTAACAAAATGATACGAATTAATTTCTCATTAATGTAACAGCTTAGAGTTTCCTTTAATGGAAGATAACATTATACAATTCTAACTACTCCCTTCTTCATGCATATTGATAACTACATGACTTGATAATTAAGGACATAGGCTTCACCTCATAGCAACCCTTGAAAACATTTCATCTACAGAGACTTTAGTATCAACTAGCATAAGAATCACGAAATCGGGGTGGAGACAAAAACATAATCCTTTTCTTCTAGTTATGTGCTCAAAGCTCATTTCTTCAAATATCATTTTGCAGGAATGAACTCACAGATGAAACATTCATTTTTTTCTATGAATAGATCTCAAACTGTAAGTGCCTAGATAATTTTCATTGTTAGCACATGCAGCTATTAATAAATCAGGTTACCCCTCTTGGGCATATCCAAGAGGTGCACAACAGAAGTCCTCTAGAGAACACGAGTTCAAGGTCCGATAATATTTAAAATGCATATTATATTCTAGGAAGATGTTGGTAAGTATGTACAAGGGCATGCTTTATCTACGTGTAGAAATCAGAAGAAATCGAGAGGTCTAGAGGATAGTTATTTTTAAGAAAGGCAGTTGCTCTTTTAGAGAATTGGAAAGAAAAATGCAAGGGAGGCCTTGGAGAACCATTCAAAAGTTTCTTGGGAAGAAAAATGCAAGGGAGGCCTTGGAGAACCCATTCATATAATATTATTGGTGTCCATATACTTGATATAATGTAATATCATCAATTCATATAATTCTGAAAATCCTATACCTGATATAATGTTTACATGAAAAATGAAACAAAGTAATTAAATAAAACACAAGAACAGGCTAATTCTATCTAGTTCACCAAAATTGATTCAAATCCTAGTTTGTTGAACTACAATATTGTTCTTCAGAGGCAAGTTAACCTCATTTCATAGAAAACAAATTATTAGTTAAAAATCATTTCAAACATTTTGGCAGTGCAATACTGCCAAAAGGAGTTGGGTTCAGATATGGCAAGTATAGAAACATATGTATTTAAAAAATAAAAATATTAAATACTCTAATAGAAACATATGTATTTAAAAACCAACCTCAACGATTGCATTCAAAATTCTCTCTAGTCATCAGTTCGTGATGGGGAGGATCTATATCTATTTTCTTCCGCAGTCGATGGAAATTGTTGTTGCATAATATTTGTAAATATAGCTGTCATCTACAAAAATAAATAAATTTGATATCATGTACTTAATTATAAAAATACTTTTTTGCCTTTATTTTGTTTGTGTGAGAAATGTTATTACTTGTGCCGGTAAAAATTCAGGTCCACGAGAGCCCCCACCACTTCCAGACATCATATTTAGCATTACTCGTGCAAAATTTTGAAACTGATTATTTTCTTGCATTTGTCTTCTCATCTCCTCTATTTCCGTCTGTCGTTGTGCTTCTCGCAACTCCATTTCTTTAATTTTCTCTCCCATTTCCCTAAATTTATCTGTTAAATTTGAATTAGAGTGATAATCTTGCCAGTACATTGAGTTGTGTTTACATTGCTCTGGGAACACTTGGCTAGGTAGCGCACCAGCTCCTAAACATCTAACTCGACCAGAGTGCTCGGGTCCAAAAACCTCACTATATATATAAAAAACATAATTAAAATTGAACCATATTTAACTTCTATAAAAAAATAAATTAAATTATAAGTAAATTGTTACCGAAATGCCTCCTCGTGTACTTCTATTGGTTGTGTTCCTTCAGGTTTATCTTGGAGGTGACGATCCACAACCTCTTTAAGTAAATTCTAACAAGAAAATAAAATGTTAATAGAATGAAAAAAAATTTAAAAGCCAACTTAAGGAGTAAAATATATTATTCTTACCTCAACTCGTATTGCCTCATCGTCAATAGGAGCACCTCCTTTCTTTTTACTTCTTCGACTTAATTGTTGTATTTCAATACGACTCGGTTTTCTGCCATTCTCTTGAGACTAACATGTTAATAAATTCACATTTAACACCAAGGATAAGAGAATTAAAGTTTAAAACAATAAATGAGCAGTGAGAAACTAATCAGAAGAAGAAAAAAATAATTTTGATTCTTACAAACTTATATTCCAACGATGGAATACAAGTGCGCCTTGTGCATGGGTCCCTTTCTTTTGTTTGCATTTTCTCTATTGATTTTTGAAGTTCTCGACACAAAAATTTATAATAAATTATAACATCTATAAACATATGTAAAAACAATTAATACTAATTGTACCTCAAGAGACTTCCAATAGTTACATAAAACTTCCCAAGTTTGAAATGTCAACCCATGAGGAATGTGTCATATTGCAACAAGCTCTTCTAGTGGAGTATTAGAATCATAAGATGTAGCTTTCACTGATCCTCCACCGTCTCCATGCGGTTCCCATCATTTGCATTATAACTTTTCTATGGCGATTGGGGATACAGAACGTGCCTATAAACAAAAAATTAAATATGTGCATGCTTTAAATTCAAATTTGAAATTAACACTTGTCAACTTACAAAGAATAAGTTCCCATGCATCATTCAAGTGATTTGTCGGCATTTTTCTCCAATCTAAAAGTTTAGAGGCAACACAAGTCCATTCCGTGCAATAGTCCCAATAAAATTTGCAAGTGTCGGTTGTAAATCACCGTAAGGTTGTCCCCTTTATTGAATTTCACTACTAGCACATGATCGGGATGTAAAGCATGAATATCTCTCATAATAGTCTTTCCACGTCTTCTTTGTTGAGCTTGGGATGAAGACATGGCCTCATTTTCCTCTGAAAAATATAATTTTCACTTGGTGTTGCAAAACTAATCACTATTCATATCCAAAAAAATTTCACCTTGCTCATTAACCTCATGATTTTGTGTATCATTTTGTATCTCTAATGGTGAATGAGATGTTGTGTCTTGTGATTCATTTTCATCATCAACTCTTCTATTAATTGATTCTTCTCCCTAGATCGCCTTTGACTATTTTGGAGTAGCTTGATTCTTTTGTTTGCCATTTTGAAAGTTACCTAAAATAATATAGAAATCGTTACAAACTAATAGAAAATTATCCTATTTCCCATTGCATAGGTAGCATAAGAGTAGCATATAATATGGTAAGCTAAACAAACTAATAAGAAATCAAAGTGACAACAATTGAAAGATTGCCAAAAAGGTGAAAAGCATAATCAACCTGGTGATATTTTCATGATGAACAATTAACAAAATCTATAGTTAATAAAATGTGAGCACACACACCCACTAAGGATGAAAGTTTATACCAACAATCCAAATTTGAACTGAAACTTAAATGGAAACAAAAATAGGAGAACATAAAGGAAATACAAACAATATCTATTGTTTTGAGTTCTTACCAAGCTCAGATAGATAACTTAAAATAACAGGATTTGTAAAAGAACATAAAGGAAATACAAACAATATCTATTACATATGTATACACAAATCTTTTATAAACCTGTGTAAACGAGCTTTTCTGTGTTTTAAAAAAAAAAACCTACTTAAACATAGAAATTGGGATATTCTGCATTAGGAATTGATATAATGATCTAACTCAAATAAATCAACTTAAAACAAAACACACATTAGGAACTCTCACACATATGGAAGAAGTTCTTGTTTTATCTGTCTCAATCAGTTCTATGTGCCCATCGGCTAGTGGAACAAGATGTTTGACTAGCATCAGAGAAAGCCATTTCCTTTATATTGTTCAGAAGCCACAGAAATCTACACTAACCCAAATTAAATTAACATAAAAAAATCAAGAGAAGGAATACCTCAATTCCAATTTTTATTTCTATTTTCCCAACTGTTCTTCCTTCTCCAACAGCAACTACCTCACCACTTTGAGGTTTTGTCTGAGCAGTAGTAGGCAGAAGTATTCCTCCACTGGTTTGCTCCTCAGAAGACTTGATCTTAACTAAGACTCTATCACCCACGGGCTGGATAGATGTGTACTGCGAAAACCATAGAGAGATTGAAAATGAATAAAGCATAATTTCTTATGGTATTGTGTTCTAGATGCATTTTTGCAACTAACAATTCAAAGACGTAAATCACTAAGGCCCAAGCAATGATCCAGATGAAAGACGTTATCCATAATGGACAATGAGAAGTATATGACGTCTTGGTTATCAAGAATCATAAACACAATATTCATAATATGCTTTTAATATTGGAAGTATCTATATTTTGTTGAATATATTGTAACTTCAATTGAAAAGTATATGAGAATTAATAAGGTGCTAATACAATTAATTTTCATTGTAAATGAGTATACGGTGTATGGATGGTAATCTGTAATATGGATAATTAACACAACATCTAAAAGACCCATAGATGGACCATGAGAAGCATAGAGATCTTGGTTATTGAGAATCATAACCAAAGTTCATGCAACTCAAGTTGAAAATATTAAGAGAATGATGAAGCTATTAATACAACTTGGCTTCCAAATATGGAGGCTTCGTAATCTATAAAATCTATTCCAGATGATCCAATAACAAAATCGCTTGCATGCAAAAACCAATAAAAACACGAACTCAAATATCCATCTACAAAGGAGATACTCAAATTGTATCTAAAGTAGCCCAAGCACACAAGCACGCTAAACAAGCAAATTAAATCCCAGAAATAGAAAATTTTACACAGTGCGGTACCATGACAATTGGCAGGCGATGGACATTCTATGGCGGGCGGACAGGGCGGAGAGGCGGATTTGGGGCTGAGGCGGAGATATAGGCTGCAGAATACGAAAAATTTCATCAAAAACAGGAAATTAACCTAAAGGATGACCTTTTAGAGCGGTCTAAAACCGCTCTCGAAAAGTATCCAATAGAATCGGTCAAATATTCCGCTTAAAGGTTTTGCCTATAGAACCGGTCAAAATTTACCGCTTCTAAATGTTACCAATAGAACCGATCAAAATATACCGCTTCTAAAGGTTGCCAATAACCTTTCGTAGGGAAACCGGTACCGACCTTTAGAAGTGGTCAAAAACCGCTTCTAAAGGTCCCCAATAGAACCTGGTCCAAAAATGACCGCTTCTAAAAGTTAATCTTTGATTCATTCATTCAACTCGTATTTTGGTACTGCCTTTAGGAGCGGTCAAAACCGCTTCTAAAGGTCCCAAATAGAACCGATCCAAAAATGACCGCTTCTAAAAGTTAATCTTTGATTCATTCTTTTCCAAACTGTATTTTTGGTACCATTTTTTCTAAATGGAGCGAAAAAGAGAGTGCTAATTAAAATCCAAGCCAATCAAATTTTGAAAATCTTCTTCTCATCTATAAAAGAGTTGAATAATCATAAACTAATATAAATCTTATAATTGAGAAATAGCATCTTTGCGCAAAGGTTCGAGTTGCAAAGAATACGAACAATACAAGAATAACAAAATAGAGGATGAAAATTTACTGAACATCTTCGAGAGTTTCATAATTCTAAATATAGTTTCAACATAATGAAAGAAAATACAAAAATCAACCAAAGTATTCATCATTTGTTTTATTGTTCACAACCGGAAGAACCTCAACTATTGAACCCTCAATGTTCTAATTAATTCAACATCTACTTTATTTACATCACTTAATATCGATTCCATATTATATAAATTATTATGAATAAAACACATTGTATCCATATCATCTTCATTGCCAATGTTGTACGTATCTCTTGGTGTGTGACGAATGGCACAATACCAATCCTCCTCCTTTGGATCACGAACATAATAAACCATTTGAGCTTGCGTAGCCAAAATAAAAGGTTCATGCCCATCAAGTTCTCCGTATAAGCGTGAAAAATTCACCATTGTAAATCCAAATGGATCAATTTTCAAACCGGTAATAGTGTTAATCCAATCACATCGAAAAGAACAATTCCCCACAACCACCATAATCAAGTGAGATGACATCGCTTAGTTGACCATAATAGATTGACTCATGATCATCATCATGCATAGCCGCAAGCACCATGACTCGCTTATTTTGCACTTTTTGTTTTTTCAGATTCTACCGCGAAATGCAAAACCATTTATGTTGAATCCATGATAACTAAATGCTACGGGTTTTGGACCACGTTAAAGCACCTTTCGAGATAAGTCTTCAATCCGTTCTTTTACTCGATCAACCTGTAAGGTACACATATAATTTGTAAAGAAAAAAGTCACAAGTCTATTTATTATGAATCTGTAATAAAAAAATAAATAACAAATATTACTTACTCGTTTTGCAAACCATTCTGGAAATTGCATTCTAACCATATCATCTAATTGAGAATTACTTGGGCGACGACCATATCTATGTCTTCTCTTCAGTTCATTTTTTAATTCAGTGTTCAATGTCAACACTAATATATAATTAGAAAAATTAAAACATTATGAAAAAAATGATATAGAATATGGTATTCAACATGTAATACTTACTCACGATATGGTTGCAAGGTCACATAATTAGAGAGAATATATCTATGACCTTGAGTTAAAGTTTTGTCATCCAAGGCATACTTGAAGTCCTTTGTTGGTCGCCCTACTTGTGGAAACATCGAAAGTGTGGGAAAGTCAATATTTGGTGTCTCTTATGTCGTGTTCCATGATTGTTGAATGAGATGTTACCCTCTATATAACGTGAACAAAACACAACACATTCATCTGCTAAATATGCCTCTGCAATGTTGGCCTCTGGTCGTGCTTTATTTCTGACAAAATTTTTAAGTTTTCCCATGTACCTTTCTATTGGATACATCCATCGATAATGTCTGTGCCCAAAGAATTTCGCTTCATACGCTAAATGTACCACCAAATGAACCATTATTGTGAAAAAAGATGGTGGAAATATTCTCTCCAATTGACATAAAACCAAAACAACTCCTTCTTCAGCCTTCTGTAATTCTTCTTCTTGTAGGGACTTTGCACACACTATTCTAAAATATTCACACAAAACAATAAGTGTAGCAGTTACCTTTTTTGACAACACCCGACGAAGAGCAATTGGAAGGAATTGTTCCATCATGATATGACAATCATGGCTTTTCAAGCCCATAATCTTGCAACGTCCAACATCCACACACTTTGAAATATCAGATGACATACCATCGTGACACGAATATCTTTCAATCTGAACAAAATATCTTTTTCAACTTTACACATAGAATAACATGGAGGTGGCAAATACTCTCTACCATCTGATTGTGTTCGGGGCCATAGTTGTTTCATAATACCCAAAATCTTTAAATCTCTACGTGCAGCATAATTATCTTTACTCTTGTTGGAATCATCTAAAAGTGTTCCAATAATGTTGTCGCAAACATTTTTTTCAATATGCATAGGGTCCAAATTATGTCGGATCAAATTAAATTCCCAGTATGGCAGACTAAAAAATATGCTTTGTTTTCTCCACATTTGTTCAATTGACCCTGTTTTCATTCTCACATTTGGTTTTGATGCATTACTCTTACCAAAAATCACATTCTTGTTTAAGGTCATTCGTAGAACGTCAGATCCAGATAATGGAGCCAAATCTAACTCGCGTTGTTCTGGTTGCCCATAACTTAACATTGTTCGAATTTCTGAATCTAGTGGTAGAAAACGACGATGGCCTCTGAATGACCACTTTTTGCCATGCTTCAGGTACATTGCATCTGTCTTATCAGCACAAGTTGGACATGCATTCTTGGCATATGTATTCCATCCAGACAAACATCCCAAACCAGGAAAGTCACTAACTGTCCAAATTAATGCAGCCCGCATTTGAAACATTTCTTTGTTACAAGCATCAAATGTGGCAATTCCATTTTCCCACAAATCTTTTAATTCAGTCAATAGAGGACGTAAATACACATCGATATCATTTCCAGGTGCTTTTGGACCTGGAATAAGGGTGGATAAAATAATAGAATGAGGCTTCATGCATTCCCAAGGTGGCAAATTATAAGGCATCAAAACAATAGGCCAAGTACTATGTGCAGTGCTTTGATTTTTAAATGGATTAAAACCATCAGCAGCAAGTCCCAAGCGTACATTTCTCGGATCGATGCAAATTCACAATGTCGCTTCATCAAATTCCTTCCACGCCGAGAATCACTTTGGATGCCTTAGATTTCCATCCAAAACTCATTTTTGAAATGCCATTGCATACTTTCGCACGCCTTGGATGACATGAATAATCATTGCAATCTTGGTTTCAATGGAAAATACCAAAAGACTTTGGCTGGAATATTAACCACAAGACATTTTTTTCCACCTTTATATAACCTCCTAGATGATTTCTGTAAATTTTTCCATCTTGAAAGGTTACACACTTTGCAAGCCTGTTCATTCTCACTTTCCCCCCAATAAATCATGCAATCATTTGGACAAGCGTGTATTTTTTCATAATGAAGTCCTAAACTAGAAATTAATTTCTTTGCTTCATAAAAAGACTTAGGCACTTGAGCTTCAGCTGGAAGTACTCGACGAAGGAAGTCCAACAATGCTGTAAATGACTTATCACTCCATTTTCCACTAACTTTTAATTGAAATAACTCAATAAGGAATGTCAGTTTAGAAAACTCTGTGCATCCGGTATATAGTTGTTGTTTCCCTTCCTCTATTAGTCGATAAAAATCTTTCACACTAGACTACTCCAGATATGACTAGTCGATGCTCTAGTCTGCTTTTCATTACTTACAGATCCTTCATGCATTCCAAATGCATCATTCAACATTTCTTCTACGAAGGGTTCATGGCTAGTTACTTCAGGAACTTGTTGCGCTAAATCTCGAAGTTGGTTGTTATCGTGATCTTGTACAATTAGATTTTCTCCATGAAAATTCCATATTCGATAATCTTGTAAGATACCATTTATCATCAGATGCTCATGTATTGTATCTCGATCATGACTCAATGAGTTTATGCATTTGCAACAAGGACATGGTCTTGTCACTTCTTGAGTTGCATCACCAAATGCATAACGTAAAAAATATAGAATTCCCACTCGATACTCAAGACTACCATGTGGGGCAGCCATCCATTCCTTCTGCATGATTTGATCTTGTTCAATAATTTTTAAACATTTACACATTGAAATATGATATATCAAAATTAAATAAACATTTGTAGATAAACACATACCAATTTTAAGGAATTTAACAAACATAAAAATACAATTCCTAAATATAAATTTTCAAATATATAAATAGAATGATTTCATAAAATAAAAAAATCACGAGAAATCTTTTATATTATTCAATTTAGAGGAAAAAAAATATGAAAATAAAGCTTAGCATAATAAACAAAATATAATACACAAAATATAATAATAAATTTGAAAAACAATACAAATAACTTGAAAAAAGATAAATCAAAGGATTCATAAAAAAAGACAAACTCTAATCGATTATAATTTTGTCACCATTAATACTTAAAAAATTTATCACATAATAAAAATTAAACAAAGAAATTACCTCCACAAACAAAATCAAAGGCTTATGACAAAGAAGTAGAAGGCCAGATGAAACTAGGGCGCAACTGATTTGATGGACCGCTAGAATAGAGAAGACTGCTGAAACAGAGAGATGAAATTGGAAAATAATACACTCCTTAAATCCAAACCGGCTAGCTAGGATTTTTTGGAAAATAAAATCTAAGATACGCCCACCCCTCTAATCCAAGACGTAAGGCTGCTTAGGGTTTTGAGAGAATAGACAATAATACCTCTTTTTATAAACCTTTAGGAGCGGTTATTAACCGCTCCTAAAGAATTGGGATCGGTTATTAAACGATCCTAAAATTATTATACAAATCGATTCTAAATAAACTGAACAGAATCGGAAAAATTAAAAAAAAATGTTCAATTGAAGCGGTATTAGGAGCGGTTATAATTACCGATTCTAAATATCTTAAACAGAATCGGAAAATTATCCGCTTCAAAAAATGGTATATTGAAGCGGTATTAGGAGCGGTTATAATTACCGATTCTAAATATCTTAAACAGAATCGGAAAATTATCCGCTTCAAAAAATGGTATATTGAAGCGGTATTAGGAGCGGTTAATAACCGCTCCTATAAAATTTATATAGAGCCGTTTGTTAACCGATTCTAAACATACGCAACAGAATCAAAAAATCATCCGCTTCAAAAAAAAAATCAATTGAAGCGGTATTAGCACCGCTTAAGAAAACCGCTTCTAAAAGCCCCTCCTTTACCATCATTTTCCCAACCGCTTCTAAATTTCTGATCCAAATGCCTCATTTTTTTTGTAGTGAAGTGATGTGAGCGAAATAGGGTTTAGGAGTAGTTTTCGCTCACATCTCATTACGTTTTATGTTAGTTTCATGCATATGTTACTCTATTTTGCACGCATTTACTATTTTCTGATTCGAAGGTTTTCTCTTTGTACTTTTGCGTACGGGATAGCATTTCGGGGGAAAAAGGTGCACTTTCGGAGCAAAAGAAGGACATTTTACAGCTAGATGTAGAATGGGACACGGCTAGGGCGTGTGGCTATTGGACGAGATCAGCCACCCTAAGCCCACACACAGCCTGACCATGTGGAAACACACAGCCGTGTGGAAACACACGGCCGTGTGGTGGCCAAGTAGATTGATGCGACTAGGGCTTTTTCCGGATTTTATAGCGGTTCGAGATGATGTCTATATAAGGACGGCTCCGCCCAAACCCTAGAGGGGAGGAACGATGGCTGGGACGACACACCGAAGCCCTAAAAAGCTTCGGGAACTCACAATAGGGAAGAAGAATGCCGCCAGAGGTCCACGTTCTGCACTTCAACGCCGGAGAAAAGGACACATAGGAATTGTAATTTCTTGTTCTTGCATTTTATTTCTAATATATTCGAACATGTACATGCCTTGTTATTCTCCTCTTTTTTATATGGAGTAGTTCCTTCGATTCTAGGACTAGGGAGTAGCTTGTGTGCGCATGACATGTTGGTTCAAATTAAATTCTATTTTTGAGTTTGAATTTGCAATTGGAAATTTTTTATACCCATATCTATTCGTATTTGGTTTTCTACCTAGTGTGCTTAGGCGATACGAGGTGTGATAACCCTCATATTTAAGATTTAGGTGATTTTATACAAGGAACCTAGGGGTAAACCTGATCTCCTGTAACCGTGGGTAGAATGATACGATGGAACTAGAAACGGTTCATCACAGGGATTGATTTGGCATTCTCGTACCGTTTATCCAGTCCTTGTAAGGCAGAGATAGCTCCCGGTAGATGTGGTAGCTCATCGGGAGAGTGTATGATATCCCTTCCACAAAACCGTAGCTAGACGTTTAGATAACGCCCAATTGACAACATATTTTTTGACACACAAGCGAAACTGAAGTCCTAGAATCTCTTTTTAAAGATCTCGGCACGCTCCTTTCTTCCTCCGTGTAACACCGTATTAGAGTTTAGTCCACCGACAACCCTCGCAATCGAAACCTTTTAGATTTTACTCCCGAACAATTTCAACCACTGAACATATCGGTATAAGAATCCCAGTCCCTGTGGGATCGATAATCTTTTATTACTTGACGACATTTGTGCACTTGCGGGCGTTGAGCGCGAGCGCATGCTTCAAGTCCTCAACGGCCTCCATCGCAAGATTTGAGGTCGCGTTCACGTGCATCACGAACTCTTTCCTAATTGAAAACCAGACCTCTAGGTCGGTCTTCAAGTAGCACTCCATTCGCCTCTTCCACGAGGAAAAATCCTTTCCGTTGAAGAGAGGAGGGCGAACGGTGCTGTAACCCTCTAAGTGTGACATTATTAAGAAATTATTCTCTAACTACAGAAAATTAAATCAAATATTTTATAAGGCAAGAAAAATTAAATCTAATATTTTCTAACCAGAAAATTAATTAAATTAATCTAGATATGTAGAAAATTAATTTTAACTTATTTTAAAATGCAGAAAATGATTTTTAAAAAATCTAAAATACAGAAACTGATTTTAAAATATCTAAAATGCAGAAAATGATTTTTAAAATATGTAAAATGCATAAAATGATTTTTAAAATATCTAAAATGCAGAAAATGATTTTTAATTAAATTAAATATGCAAAAAAATATTTTAATTATTTTAAATAAGCAGAAAATGATTTTTAATTAATTTAAATATACAGAAAATATTTTAATTGAGTTACATATGCAGAAAATGATTTTTAATTGATATAAATATGCAAAAAATATTTTAATTGATTTAAATATGAAGAAAACGATTTTTAATTAATTTAAATATGCAGAGAATGATTTTTAATTAAATTAAATATGTAGAAAATATTTTAATTGATTTAAATATGCAAAAAATAATTTTTAATTAAATTAAAAATGCAGAAAATATATTAATTGATTTAAATATGCAGAAAATGATTTTTTAATTAAATTAAATATCCAGAAAATTTTTTGTTTGATTTAAATATGCAAAAATAATTATATTAATTAATTTAAATATGAAAAAAATGATTTTAATGGAGTAAAAATTATTCTAATGCAATATGAATTAATCTATCGCAATAAGAATTAATCTAAAGCAATAAGAATTAATCTAAAGTAATAAAAATTAATCTAAAGTAAAAAACAATTAATCTAAAGCAATAAGAATTAATCTAAAATAATAAAAATTAATCTAAAGTAATAAAAATTAATCTAAATTAATCTAAAGCTCACGATGGTGGTTTCATCAACTTGGAGCGCCCTTGCTCTGATACCAATTGTAGGATCCAGTGAGCCAAGAGAGGGGGGTGAATCTCGGTGTTTAATAATTTTAATTAATTTTAATACGAGTACGCAATGGAAATTAAATACAGTTACAGATATAGGAAATTTACTTGATTCACAACCTTGACTGGGTTGCTACTCCAAGGCCCGTAGCTCTTCCAAGAGCTACCTCGATGGCCAATCTCTATAATACCCTCCGATTCGAGAACTCTCAACTTCGGAGGGTTTTAAGTTATGTATACAAGCGAAACAATAAATTAAAGAATACAAGACTTTATACCGACACTTAAGAATCGTAGAGGTAGTCACAGAGTGTCGGAAGTTCGCCTTATTGTGGAATTAAAATTTAGTGGACGAGCAAGTATTTTGGCAGCACTTCGACGTAGATGCAATTGATATCTTGGATCTGGTCGATCACAACTTTTATAAACTTTTTCCAATCGACTGTAATGCCTTCCAATTGACTCCACATCAGCATGTCAATATGGAATTTGTAGTCTTCCAGTCAACTGAAACCTCTCCAATCGACTCCACGTCACTCGGCTCCACATTGGAAAATTTCCCTCTTCAGTCGACTCAAACTCTTCAGTCGACTGAAGCCCTTTCCATCTGCATCGCACGATCTTTGATCGATCACTAGCTGATCCTGTGAAATAGGTATCCAGTCAACTGATACACCTCCAGTCGACTGGACTTCAGCTGACTTGAAACTATTCAGTCGACTGATCCCTACAAAACAGGATTAGGACAAATAGATAATATGAAATGCGATGGCAGTAGTAATACTGCTCGATCTTTACTACTAAGTCTCATGCGGACTTTTCGTCGGATCAACGTCTAGCTTTGTCCTCCTATAGAGGACTTGGCCTCACCTCTTCACTTGAGGCTTATCTACTAGCTACCTATCGGACTTACCACTCTTGACCACTGGGGCCACCACCGTCCTGGTCACGCCTCTACCGAATTTTTATCGATTGTCCGGTCTCCTGACCCAACTAGTCTTCATGCCAAATGTTCGGTCCATGCGACCCATCTGGACTTCATGCCTAGTGTCTTGTCCTCTTGATCTGTCAAAATACATGCCAAGTATCTGGTGAACACGACCTACTAGGACTTCCTGTTAAGCCTGCACACTTAACACTGAATTAAAACACAAGTAAATCCTAACTTTTAACTATGGTTCATACATCAAAACTAAGGAGTGATGTTCACTAAATCAACACTTATAACAATTATAATGGGTGAAAAAAATATTTGAAAAATAAAATACCCATAAAATAGTGAGCTTGATAGAAAGTTCAAAAACAAGAAAAACTTCATTGTTTTGAGCCAACTTTGTATCAACTTCATCAATTGTGACTTCTATCAAAAAATAGACTCCACCAAGGTTTTCTAAAATGATTTTGAAATATTTTTAAAACCTTACATTGAACCATAGTCTATGGGCTTAATGCACATGACTTGTACATAAGCTTTCCTCATGATTCATCCATGGTATAAAATGAGTTTGGGTTCATCTAGATGCAAGCTCTATGAACCTTGAACTTAACTCATTTCCTAACATCTCACATGTGTCTAGAGTGTATCAATACACACACATGTCAATTGATGTGAGATGTGGATTTTTTTCATCCTAATCTAAGGCCTCACGCATTTTTCTAAGGTAACACTATTTGATTCCCTTATATATGGGACTTCAAATCATGTCATAGTCCTTAAATCAATTTTGTTAATGCATGAATGATGATTATGGCATATAATTATAGCATAATTAAAAATATGTGCTAATAATCATGATGTCATGACATATGATTAAATCTAAATACACATGACATAAAAACTAACTTAAGCATTGTCATGACATTTTAATAATAAAAATAAGATATGATGTCATGACATGGCATATGACAAACAAGTCATGTCAAATAAAATGTGAATGTATAGAAATACCTAAGTTTTAGTATTAATTGTCATTTGTTATAGTTATAAATTTATTTTTTCATATTACTACTTATTTCCCAAGTGTGTCAAAAACTCAAAATGACACACCAAGACCTTTAAACCTAACTTCTGTCAATTTGATCAATTTTTCATAGTTCTCAAAATATATTGGCACATCCTAAAATCCTTTAGGATTAAATTCAACCTTATTTCCAAAGTACCCCATAACCTTGGAAATGACCTAAAGTGTCAACTTTGCTATGGTTAGGTTAACTACCCATCCATTCAAGGTTGCACATCCTAACCCATTTGGAGCTCCTTGGAACCTAATACCTATTGGAGCTCCTTGGATTTACTAGGTATTCCTTAGTGATAACATCAGCTCCTAGGAACCTAATACCTATTAGAGCTCCTTGGATTTACTAGGTATTCCTTAGGGATAACTTCCTTAGATACCCTCCTAATAACCCTTCTAGGCTTTGAAGCCTTGGTCATTTGGGTCTTACCAAGGTTAACTCTAGGGGTAACTCCCCTTGTAACCTTCTTAGTGGCTTCTCTAGGTTTCCTTGAAACTTTAGCCACTAGGCACTTACCTTGGTTACCCTTTGGCATAACTTCCCTAGTAAAAGTTATTTTTCTAGACCTAAATTAAGTTCCATAATCAAATGGAACATTATGGTAGGTCTCTTTGGGCTTAGGTTTGTGACCCAAACCTTTCTTGCCCTTGGGTGGACCTTGCTTCCTAGACCCTAGGCTTTGACTCCTAGATCCTAAATCTTGATCATTTGACTCTTGCATTTGATTTTGTATTTTCCTAAGGGTCTTTTCTAATTTCTCAAGTCTTGATCCCAAGACTTATTTTTCCAACTCTAATTGCTCAATTTTTTATTTTTCATTTAGTCTTTGAGTATTACCATTTCTTCTAGGCATATGCCTACCCTTCTTAGGGTTAATGTCAAAATGGTCCTCTAACTTTCTAATAGTTTCCCTAGGTAGGATTTTTCTAGGGTGATTAGTCCCAAATTTCTCCTTAGTTCTAAAATTATAAGATTTTGCACCTAAGAAATAAAATCTATTATTTCTAGCACGCTCCTTATTATTATTCACATTTGCAAGTGAATTGAAGGCATGCTTTTTAACATAAAAATTTGAAGGTGCATTACTAAAAGATACCTTAGGGTTTGCTTTAGAAGCTCCCCCTACATTTGATGCTCCTTCTTGACCCTTCTTCCTCCTCCTAGGGCATTAACTTCTATAATGGCCCCTTTGATTGCACTTGAAGCAAATTGCATGCTCCCTGCTTTTTCTAGTGGGGGACAGTAGTGTCCTTGACCTTTGGTGTTGATTGAGCCTTCTTAACATTCTTAGGGCATTTGCCCTTATAGTGCTTGTATTCCCAATACTCAAAACACATAATATGATTTTTATTATTTATTAATGTTCTTGAGATACCTAGGTCGGTGGTTGAAGCCTCTTGAGTTTGTTCATCACCTCTCTTGGAAGTTGATGGCTCCTCTTGATTTTGCTCTGGCATTGAAGATGAACTCTCCTCCCCCTCAACCCTAGAGGTGGAGGCTTCTTTCACCTCTTCTCTATCGGATGTTGAGCACCTCTCAACCTCCGATTCCTCAAGTCCTTGAGCCGATGAGCATTCTTCAGCTTCTTGGGATTGTTCTTCACTTGAGGCCAAGATGGTTCTTCATGATACTTTGCCAATTTTCTCCAAAGCTCCTTGGCATCTTGAAATTCACCTAATCTAGACAATAAATCATTAGGTATTGAATCGACTAACATATCAATTACCTTGTCATTAATTTCATATTTATGGAGTTGGTCTTGGGTCCATCTCTTCTTCTTGAGATATCCTCCTTTTGGACCCCTCAAAAGTTCGAATCCATCTAGTATGATGAACCATTGCTCGATGTCCATCATCAAAAAATTGTCCATCCACATCCTCCATTGGTCAAATCTCTTAGCTCCAAAAATTTCATATGGAGGAGGTGTGTTGATGTTGCGACCCAGTTTATGACTTGGCTCCTCCATCTTCTTCTTCACCCTCTAGTGATGCTCCCTTGGTTGTTAAACCTTGAAAAGTGGCCTTGCTCTAATACCAAATGTTCAAACTTTGGTGAGCACTAGAGGGGGGTGAATAACACGTTTTCATTGGTTGAGGCAATTGGATGATGCTTTCTACAATTTGATTAGTACGTAGCAGAATATATAATAGTAGAAACAAAAGAACAATACAATCACACAAGACACAAGATATGTTAGGACCGTTGGCGTCGCTAGAGAGGGGCGAATAGCAATTTGCGTCAATTTCGTTGCTTGCATTCGTCGTGCTTGTCTACAATCATTAGTACGTAGCGGAAACACAAATACGAGTACAAATACAAAAACAAATCACACAACAAGCACAACACAAGGAATTTTACATGGTTCGGAACCCTAGTTCCAACTCCACGGTCGAGCCCTAGTGGGCTTTAGTGATGCACACCACCACTATAACACTTCTCCTTCTCGGTGACACACTGGAGGTGAAGGAACCTCTTACAAGTCTCTTACAACAATAAGGATGAGATAAAGACAAGCAAATGAACAAACGTTACAGATTTAGGTCTTTTGAATGCTTGCTCATAGATCGCTTTGAGATGACTTTGAAGGCCCTGAAATGCAACAACACCTCCCTTTAAATTTCCCCTAAAAACTCAAGAGAATCATGTTCGAAGATGCCCTCGATCCTCCTTTTATAGAGCCCCATCGAATCTTCCCGATCTGCAACGGTCATTTCGCCAGTCGAGGCTCCAGTTGAGCCACCTTGCTTCTATGTTGTCGTCTTCATACCTATGTTGAAAGCAGTCGAAGTGCTAGTCACATACTCCAGTCGAGGTGCCGCCTCGACTGGACTTCAGTCAAGGCGCTGGTTGAGCACGCCTCACCTCTGAGCCTCCTTCCAGAAGGTCTGGTCGAGGCACAAGTCGACACCTCCAGTCGAGTTGCCGCCTCGACTGATACTCCAGTTGAGGCATTGGTCGAGTGTTTCCATAGCACTATCTCGACTCTTCTTTGTCTCGCGGCTCGACTATCCCTTGTTAGTCAAGGCGCCACCTCGATTAACCTCTAGTCTAGGCGCTGGTTGAGCCCAACTTGCTTCTGTTTGCCTACAAACGAAGCCCAATTGACTGATCCAACCTACTAGTCGACTGCTATACCTCTACAACAAGGTTTAATACCCCCAGTATGATCCCTTAATACTTGATACTTACCTTAAGCCTAGACCTAAGCCTTCAACCCACTTCCATCAGCCTCACGCCTCCCCGATCCCTCAAGTCTGCGACTCTTCATCCATGCGCTAGCCTTCTAGTGCTTCCATCGGCTATCGTCATGCTATGGGGTCTATATTTGCCAAGCTCGATCTCCCTGATCATCCGGGTCTTCCCTTGCCAAGACTCCCTATCTGGGACTTCTTTTCCAAGAAGCCACACCTCCGAGACTTCACTGCCAAGACTCCTTGTCTGGGACTTCACTACCAAGACTCCTCGTCCAGGACTTCATTTGCCAAGCACGGTCTCCCAGACCTGCCGGGACTTCCCTCGCCAACTCCCCGTTGGTCTTTCCTACACCAAGTGTCCGGTCTCCCTTGACCAACTTAGATTTTCCCTTGCCAAGTATCCATACTTGGACTTCTCCTTGCCAAGTCACCAAACTTGGGCTTCTCCAATAGTCTCCCTTGGATGTCCCATACAATCCATTAGTCATATGGTCTAACCACATTTGTAAACTATTATCGAACATCAAAACACTAATCGAGTCCCACTCGAGTCTGGTCAATTATTACTTGGGTCGATTGCACCAACAATCTCCCCCTTTTTGATGTTTGACAATACCATTAAGTTAGGTTATCCCATAAACCCAACTTTACACTTCTTATGCCAAAGCATCATGAAGTGTTCCCAATCTAGAATTCAAATTTTAAAGTTTTTGGGGTTTTGTGTATATTTGGGTTCCTACGTTAAAAATCTAACTTAACCCCTTCCATTTCTCCCCCTTCTTGACACACATCAAAAAGTCCACCAAGGTTTATCATATCTCATTTTACAATGAGATTCTTCCTTCTTCTCCTTGGTCAAAAATCATCTTGAATGTCTTCATTCTCCTTAGTGATCTATCACTAGATGAAAAGTGAACTCCCATTTTCTCCCTTTTCGTAAACCATCACCCATAATACCTAGATGGATAATCTCCCACTAAAAACTTACTCCCCCTAGACCATTGCACCAACAATGTCCTTGGAGAGTTCTCGGGTAGTTTGGACACCAATTCAGTGTGGTATGTTTATGTCAGGGAGGTTTCGCATGTTTACAGGGAAGTTCAGTACCATTCTAGGGAAGTTTGATATAGTTCCAGAGTGGTTTAGTATAGTTTCAGGGTAGTTTGCTTAATTTCAGGGCAGTTTGCTTAATTTTAGGGCAGTTTTGCAGGGCAGTTTTGCCAAGGAAGTTTCGTAGGGCAGTTTCGCTAGGGCAGTTTTGAAATCCTAAACTTTAAACACTTAAACTTAAACTCCACTTATCTCTCCCCCTTTGGCAAACACGCAAAAAGAGCAATCGATAGTGTCCCCCCCCTGAATTCTTACCCTTAACTATCCAATGCACCAACATTGTATTTGGAGAGTTCCTAAGCCAATTAGGAACCTTAAACACTAGAAATTTAGGATAAAAGTTCAACTTTGAACTTTCACAACCCTTAAAATTTGATTTGTACTCCAATTCATTTCCAATGAAAATATCACCCTTTCAATGCTTGTCTAAGCATATTAAAGGTGTAGGAGTAGTTATTTAGCCTAGGGTTTTGGTCAGATGGCTTAAAACAACATTGGTAAGCTAAAATAGTGCTAACAATCGACTGAGAAAGCTCTCAGTCGAGTGGTAGCAGCTCTAGTCGAGGCACCGCCTCGACTGGTTTCGGACTTTTCTTAAATCGAATTTTCAGACCAACTTCAGAAATGCATAAATAATTCTAGAAAATTCAAAAAATCATGAAATTTCAACCACATATTACTTGTGCCAAATACTATAGGGCAAAATAGTTATCTATGAAAATATCTTTTAAATTCAAAGTTCAAAAGCATTGAAACTTTTAATGTTTTAAGCCAACTTTGTTTCAATCTTCTCAATGGTGATTGCTATCAAAAGATAGGTTTCACTAAGGTTTTTCAAAATGATTTTTAAATGTCTTCAAAACCTTAATTTTAATCATGATCTATGGCCTAAATATACATGACTTGTATACTAGCTTTCCTCATGATTTATACCTATGATTGAGTGAGTTTGAGTTCATCTAGATGCAACATCTATGCACCTTGAACTTTACTCATTTCCTAACATCTCACATGTGTCTAGAGTGTATCAATACACACACATGTCAATTTGATGTGAGATGTGGGTTTTCGTTATACCTATACAAAGGTCTAATGCATTTTCTAGGCAACACTATTTGATTCCCTTATAAATGGGACTTCAAATCATATCATTGTCCTTAACTTAATTTTATTAATGCATGAATGATGATTATGACATAAATGATAGCATAATTAACCATGTGTCAATAATCATGATGTCATGACATATAAATGAAATTTAAACATATATGACATTAAACATTAATCCTAAGCATGATCATGATATTTTATACGATAAAAAGTAAATATGATGTCATGACATGTATATGACAATCAAAGCATGGCAAATAAAGTATAAAGGTATATAATACCTAATTGTTAAGCCCAAATTGCCATTTGTAGGATTAAATCTATATTTGTCATATAACAACTTATCTCCCTAGTGTGCCAAAAACCCAAAATGGCACACTATGACTTTTAACCCTAATTGTGCCAATTTGATCAAATATTTTTTTTTTCAACTTTCATAAATTATATTGGCGCATCCCAAAAACCTTTAGGATATAAGATTCAATCTTATTTCCAAAGTACCCAATTACCTTGGAAATAGCCTAAAGTGCCAACTTAGCTATGGTTAGGTTAACTACCCCACCAATTCAAGTTGACACATCCTAACTCATTTAGCGTGAATCAATCATGCTCCTAGGAACCCAATATCTATTGGAGCTCCTTGGGTTAACAAGGTATTCACTAGGGATAGCTTCCCTAGATACCTTCCTTATGACCCTCCTAGGCTTGGAAGCTTTGATCATTTTGGTCTTGTCAAGGTTGACCCTAGGGATTGCTTCTCTTGTAACCTTGTTAGTGGCTTTCCTAGATTTCATTGAAATCTTAGACACTAGACACATACCATGGTCAACTCTAGGGATGACTTTCCTTGTGACCTTGGCTTTCCTAGACTTATAACTTGTTCCATAACTATATGGAACACTATGGTAGGTAGGCATATCTACCTTGGACCTAAGCTTTGTAGGAGATTGATACGGCCGACTAGAGGGGGGTGAATAGCCCTCTTCTGATGAATTTCGGAATTCTCTCTTTCGTTTGCTCGTCTACACAATCGTTAGCGCAAGCAGAAGCATAAACAATAAAGACAAAGCAATAAACGAAAATACAAATGCTAACAAAGAAGATGTAACGTGGTTCACGGCTACGCCGCTAATCCACGGTCCGATTCGTCCACGGTGAATCACTCCGCAATCTATCCACTAGATCTCTCCTTTGCACAAAGCTAGGTAGAGGTAACCTCTTTACACAAAAACACTCCTCTTACAAATATAATGGAAATAAACTCAAGTAAGAGGATGGAAAGCTTTAGGGAACATTCGGAGAGTGTTAGAGCATAAGCATTAGCCTCCCAAAGCCCCATCCCCTTCCTTTTTATAGAGGAAGAGGGTTTCTTCCCGTTGACACAGGATCTGATCGATGCCCTCGATCACGATCGATCCCGTGAGCCGCTTCCCAATAACTATCGCTTTCCACGCTTGGATTCTATCCATCCGATTGGTATCACCGATCGATGGCACCCATCACCGATCGATGTCTATTAGTCTAGTGCTCGCGAGATCGACTCCATTCATGCGTCTGCGGTGTCATCACCGACCGCCGTCTGGTAGCCGATCGATCACTACACCGACCGCCTGCGCAATGATCGATCAACTTGATTCACCATATATTAGACCACCGATCTAACCATCGACTAGAGCGCGATCGCCATGACATGGCAGTCGACTGGTGTCAGGAAAACTCATCCGACACTTGGCCAAATGGCCAAGTTTCACCTAAGAGCTACCCCTTCTCGGGTTACATTCGCTCACTCTCATCTCTCGGAGTCCCTCGCCTTCGAAGTCTTCTTCGTTTGCGGCCACGTCCCTCGGCAGCATCAGGCGCACGACTCTGCAATGCTCCTTCGCGTCTCTTGCCTCGAAGTCTACTTCCTCCGGCTTCACTCCAAGCTCCTCGTCTGGCGGTCCCTCGGATGCTCCAAGCGCACGACTTTCGCAAGGCTATCCTTCACCGACTCAAGGACCGAGTCATGAGATGTGAAACTCGCCACGGCTCCATGTGCGAATTACTAAGTCCTGCACGACTTCAACGCACATATCAAATCAACATAACAAACTAACTTAAACCCTTTGCCACACACATCAAAACCTAATCATGGCAAGAGATTGCCCTAACAATCTCCCCCTTTTTGATGTGTGACAATCCGTTTAAGTTAGGTAAAAACATTTGATAAAAATTTCTAAGGTAAGAAAGCATGTAAACATAAACATGATATAGCAACATGCAAATCCCCCTTAATCCATGAAACTCTCTCTACAAATTTCTCCCCCTCTCATAATTAACTTAAACATAATATTTTCTCCCCCTTTGACACCATCAAAAAGATTAACACTAAGTTATAAACTCATGGCATCAAGTCTAATAGAAGGAAAATACCAAATATTAGTCTAAAACCTGAATTCGACCTTTACTGTTCTGATTTTTAGGCCATCAGTCGACTGATTCAGACTACCAGTCGACTGGCACATGGTTTTCAGGAATTTCTGATTTTCGGACCGAATTTCAGAAATGCATTAAATATTCTAGTAAATTCAAAAAATCATGAAATTTGGGGAATATATTTCTTGTAAGATTCTTTATCAGTGAAAAATAGGTCTTCATGAAAAATCATTATATTTTCATGTATTTGCCAAAAATCCAAAAGCTTTAAAAACTATTAGGTTTTTGATTATGATAGTATCCATTTTAACACCTAGTTTCAATTTGAATTGTTTCAAAACATGAATAAACATATTTTAAGGTAAGAAATTGTTTTAAAAACATATGAAATATCCAACCATGATCTTTGGGCAATATGTCTATGAATTAAACATAAGCCTTCCCCATGATTGGTCTATTATTGCTATTTTGATACCTTAAATGACCATCTAAATGCCATAGGCATTAGTGGACATTTGTATCATCCTAACATCTCACTCATGCTAAGTTTTCAATCATGGTAGCCTATAGTGAGTGTGAGATGCATCCTATGGGGTATTTGTATATACTTAACCATCATATTCATACAATTCTATCAAGGTTAAGTATCAACCTAACATCCTCATGATCATAAAGGCATATATCAATTAATTCTATATTACGATCATGAAATACAAGTATTCATCAATTAATAATCATGCATTAGGTATTATATCATGATAATAAACAAAATATCACCTAAGGCATGATTTAAACCCTATTTCTTATGATGATGTGCCAAATATCAAAATCATAAATCATGATTGCAAACATGTGTAACAATTACATCAATTATCATGATTTAAGCATTATTATCTATTTATAGGCACGTTATCATCACCTAACACTATTTAAAAATGTTGTCCCGCCATCCTAAGTCAACCAAAATATGATATAGGTCAATTGCATATGGTTGACTACCTTAGGGTTTTCCTAACCCTTAAGGATGGATTTTGGAACCCAAAATAAGTTCTTGCCTATGGGGTTCACTAGATACTCCTTAGGAATCCATTTCCTAGCTATTACCTTCTTTTTATCTTGTCCCCTAGCAATTAGGCATTTATAGGCCTTTTCATTTTTCTTTTCTTTATAACCTAGGCCTTTGTTATTAAAACTTGCCCTTTGGCTCCAAATTATCATATTCAATATGTTGGAGCCAATTGTAAACTTTTCTAGGGCTTTGGTTAAATAATCTACCTTTTCCCTTAAAGCCCTATTTTCATCCATGCATGCATCACTAACATTAAATGGCATATATTCATGTGAGCATGCATCATCATGGCAAGAAGGAATATTTTCATTTTCATTTAAGCATGCTTTTTCTAACTTATTTTCTAAGTCCTTAATTTGGTCAAGTATGCTTTTGTTCTTTTTCTTGGCTCTAAATAAGTCCTTAGTGAGGCTAGAAATCATAGACATAATTTGCTTAGGGGGTAGATTTGTTACCTCACTTACCAAATCCTCTTCTTTGGATGAGGATGTAGAGGAGGCTCCCCCTTCATTTGAGCTCTCCCCACTTGTGCTTGATTCTTCATTTGAGGAAGAGGAGCAATCCAAATCATCAAAAGCCATTAGTGCTAAATTTGAGTAGACATGTTCTTCTTCTTCTGATGAGGATGAGGAAGCAAGGTCATCCCATGTCTTTGCATTGAGAGCCATGGCCTTTCCTTTTTCCTTGGCCTTCTTTTCGTCTTCCTTCTTTTTACTCCCCTTTTTCTTCTTCTTTTCTTCTTTCTTTTTCCTTTCTTCTTTGCTCTTGTTTCGGAGAGGACAATTGTCCCTTATGTGCCCCTCTCCTTGGCAATTATAGCATATGACCTTCCCCCTTGGTCTTCTTCTCCTATCATGAGATTTATTAAATTGAAAACCTTTTAAAGCACGCCTTACCCTCCTTACCATATACGCTTCTTCCGTGCTATCCATGGAGGAGGAGGAAGATGCTTCATCATCGGAGGAGGAGGGGATCTCTATCTTCTTCTTCCCCTTGTTTGCCATCAAAGCTACTCCTCTTGAAGGTTGGAGTTTTGGCTCTTCTTGTATACCTTCAAGCCTTGTTTCGTGGAGTTCCATTGTTGAGAAGAACTCCTCCATGGTGCTCACTTCTAAGTTCTTCGAGATATAGAAGGAGTCCACCATGGAGCTCCACTTTGAGGACCGGGGAAAGGCATCTATGACCTTTATTACCATATCCCGGTTGTATAGCTTCTCACCTACACTTGACAAACCGGTTATAATTTCCTTGAAACGAGAATGTAAGGAAATTACCTTTTCTCCCTTTTCTAGTTTAATGTTGTTGAGTTGGGAGCGGAGGAGGTCTCTCCTTGCTAGCTTTGCCTCGGATGTGCCTTCATGAAGCTCAATTAGCTTCTCCCACATCTCCTTGGCACTTAGGCATTCTCCAATTCGGTTGATCTCTTGTTGGGGGAGCACATTGAAAAGATGATGCTTGGCTTTTGAGTTTGCAAGGTGCTCTTCCCTTTGCTTTTTGGTCCACCTAGATTTTTCTATTGGCTTTCCTTCTTCATCCCTAGGCAAAACGAAACCGGATTCCATTGTAATCATAATATCAAAATCCGTTTCGAAAAATACCACCATTCTATTTTTCCACCAAGAGAATTCGTCGTCGAACTTCGGTGGGTGGATGTTGGAGCCGGCCATTTTGAATGTTGCTTGTTGTGGCGGTTAGTCCTCGACAAGCTTTCCTTTGCTCTGATACCACTTGTAGGAGATCGATACGGCCGACTAGAGGGGGGGTGAATAGCCCTCTTCCGATGAATGTCGGAATTCTCTCTTTCGTTTGCTCGTCTACACAATCATTAGCGCAAGCGGAAGCATAAACAATAAAGACAAAGCAATAAACGAAAATACAAACTCTAACAAAGAAGATGTAACGTGGTTCACGGCTACGCCGCTAATCCATGGTCTGATTCGTCCATGGTGAATCACTCCGCAATCTATCCACTAGATCTCTCCTTTGCACAAAGCTAGGTGGAGGTAACCTCTTTACACAAAAACACTCCTCTTACAAATATAATGAAAATAAGCTCAAGTAAGAGGATGGAAAGCTTTAGGGAACTTTGGGAGAGTGTTATAGCATAAGCATTAGCCTCCCAAAGCCCCATCCCCTTCCTTTTTATAGAGGAAGAGGGTTTCTTCCCGTTGACACAGGATCAGTCGATTGATGCCCTCGATCAGTCGACTGATCCCATAGCCGTTGCCCAATAATGGCCGCTTTCCACGTTGGATTCCATCCAATGGTATTGGCATCAGTCGACTAATGGCACCCATCAGTCGACTGATGTTAATTAGTCAAGTGCTCCGCGAGTTCGACTCCATCCTGTGCCCGTGAACAGTGTCATCGGTCATGCAGTCGCCTTAGCGATCGGTGATCAACTCCACCGATCACCGTCTTTGGCGATCTTGATCAACGATTGACCATATTAGACCAGTCGATCTAACCATCGACTCAGAGCATTCGACTGCCATGACATGGCAGTCGACTGGTGTCAGGAAAACTCATCCGACACTTGGCCAAATGGCCAAGTTTCACCTAAGAGCTACCCCTTCCCGGGTTACATTCGCTCACTCTCATCTCTCGGAGTCCCTCGCCTTCGAAGTCTTCTTCGTTTGTGGCCACGTCCCTCGGCAGCATCAGGCGCACGACTCTGCAATGCTCCTTCGCGTCTCTTGCCTCGAAGTCTACTTCCTCCGGCTTCACTCCAAGCTCCTCGTCCGGCAGTCCCTCGGATGCTCCAAGCGCACGACTTCCGCAAGGCTATCCTTCACCGACTCAAGGACCGAGTCATGAGATGTGAAACTCGTCACGGCTCCATGTGCGAATTACTAAGTCCTGGACGACTTCAACGCACATATCAAATCAACATAACAAACTAACTTAAACCCTTTGCCACACACATCAAAACCTAATCATGGCAAGAGATTGCCCTAACAAGCTTGTGACCCAAGCCTTGCTTGTCCTTAGATGGACCTTGCCTCCTATAGCCTAAGTTTTGTTCATTTGAACCATTAATCATATTTTCCATCTTTTGAAGTGTCTTTTCTAATTTTTCAAGCCTTGACCGATTTTCAACTTCTAATATCTCAAATTTTGATTTTTCATTGACTCTTGAGATATTCTTCTTTCTAGGCATATGTCTAATCCATTTTAGGGTTGATTCCTAGGTTATTGTTATCTACCTTCCTATCCTTAGGTAAGGTTGATCTAGCATTGTCCTTAGTTAAATTGACATGCTTAGCACCTAAACAATAAAATCTATTTTTAACATGCGTTTTGTCATGATGAATATCAATTGCATTAAAATTATTATCATGCTTTCTAACATTAGATAAAGGAAGAGCTTTATTTAAATTTACCTTAGGGTTTGCCTTAGCTCCCCCTACATTTGAACTCTCTCCTTTTCCATTCTAAGGGTTCCTCCCCCTAGGACATTGGCTTCGGTAGTGTCCCCTTTTGTTGCACTTGAAGCATACTATATGCTCCTTGCTCTTGTGAATTGGGGCTCCAGCTTCCTTTGACTTTTCTTTGACCTTTGGTATCTGTTGAGCCTTCTTGACTCTTTTTGGGCATTTACTCTTATAGTGTCCTACTTCCCTGCACTCAAAACATGTTATATGACTTTTATCTTTAACAATTGCATTTAAATTACCTTCTTGAATGATTAGAGAATTTTAAACTTCTTCTTCATTTCTCTCAGAGGTAGAGGGCTCCTCCTCTTGTTCTTGTTCCAAGGTTGAAGATCTAAGCTCCCCCTCAATTCTTGAAGTGGAGGCTTCGACTATTTCTTCCACCTCTTCATCGGAAATTGAACATCTATCAACCTCCGAGTCTACATGAGCTTGGGACGAAGATGGACTTCCTTCTTCTTGAGGCTCCTCTATTTGTGTGGATGAGGAATCTTCATGAAGCTTGGTTACCTTGCTCCATAATTCCTTAGCATCCCTAAACTCACCTAATCAACCTCATTAGGTTACAAATTTAATAACAATTGTGTTACCTTATCATTTCTTTCGAATTGTTCTAGTTGCTCCTTTGTCCATTTCTTTTTCTTGAGTATTCTACCTTTCTTTTCCATAGTAACTTCAACTCGTTGCATCAAAATAAACCAATTTTATATTTCACACATTAGAAAATGTTCCATCCTTATCTTTCATTGATCAAATTCTTTAGCTCCATAGAGTTCATATGGAGGAGGCACATTGATGTCCCATCCCAAATCAAAATTTGGCTCCTCCATCTTCCTTCTTCCCTCTAGCGTGCTCCCTTGGTTGTTAAGCCTTGAAGTGCGACCTTGCTTTGATACCACTTGTTAGGACCGTTGGCATCGCTAGAGGGGGTGAATAGCAATTTGCATCGATTTCATTGCTTGGATTCATCGTGCTTGTCTACAATCGTTAGTATGCAGCGAAAACACAAATACGAGTACAAAAACAAATACAAATCACAAAATAAGCACAATACAACGAATTTTATGTGGTTCGGAACCCTAGTTCCTACTCCACGGTCGAGCCCTAGTGGGCTTTAGTGATGCACACCACCACTATAACATTTCTCCATCTCAGCGACACACCGGAGGTAGAGGAACCTCTTACAAGTCTTTTACAACAATAAGAACGAGATAAAAGATAGGCAAGTACAACAAATATAGAAACAAATGAACACACGTTACAGATTTAGGACTTTTGAATGTTTGCTGATAAATCGCTTTGGGATGACTTTGAATGCCCTAAAATACAGTAGCACCTCCCTTCAAATCGCCTCTAAAACCTCAAAGAGAATCGTACTCGAAGATGCCCTTGATCCTCCTTTTATAGAGCTTCGTCGAATCTTCCCGATCTGCAACGGTCATTTCGCCAGTCGAGGCGTCGCCTCAACTGATAACCTAGTTGAGCCACCTTGCTTCTGTGCCGCCATCTTCATACCTGTGTTGAAAGCAGTCGAAGTGCCAGTCGCATACTCCAGTCGAGACGCTACCTCGACTGGACTTAAGTCGAGGCATTGGTCGAGCGCGCCTCGCCACTAAGCCTCCTTCCAGATGGTTTAGTCGAGGCACCAGTCGCCGCCTCGACTAATACTCCAGTTGAGTCGCCGCCTAGACTAATACTCTAGTTAAGGCACTAGTCGAGTGCTTCCATAGCACTGTTTCGACTCTTCTTTGTCTCGCAGCTTGACTATTCCTTGTCAGTCGAGGCACTGCCTCCACTAGCTTCTAGTCGAGGCGTTGGTTGAGCCTAGCTTGCTTCTGTTTGCCTACAAACAAAGCCCAATCGACTGATCCAACCTACCAGTCAACTGCTATACCTCTACAATGAGGTTTAATACCCCAAGTATGATCCCTTCATACTTGATACTCACCCTAAGCCTAGACCTAAGCCTTCAACCCACTTCCATCAGCCTCACGCCTCCTGAATCCCTCAAGTCCATGACTCTTCATCCTTGCACTAGCCTTCTAGTGTTTCCATCAGCTATCATCATGCTCTTGGGTTTACATTTGCCAAGCTCGATCTCCTTGATTAGCCGAGTCTTCCCTTGCCAAGATTCCCTGTCTTGGACTTCTTTGCCAAGAGGCCACGCCTCTGGGACTTCATTGCTAAGACTCCCTGTCCGAAACTTCACTGCCAAGACTCCTCATCCGGGACTTCATTTGCTAAGCACGGTCTCCCATACCTGCCGGGACTTCCCTCGCCAACTCTCCATTGGTCTTTCCTACACCAAGTGTCCGGTCTCCCTTGATCGACTTGGATTTTCCCTTGCCAAGTATCCATACTTGGACTTCTCCTTGCCAAGTCACCAAACTTGGGCTTCTCCAATAGTCTCCCTTGGATGTCCCATACCATCCACTAGTCATGTGGTCTAACCACATTTGTAAACTATTGTCGAACATCAAAACTCTACTTGAGTCCCACTTGAGTCTGGTCAATTATGACCTGGGTCGATTACACCAACAAGATATACGTGGTTCGGAACCTTAGGGTTCCTACTCCATGGGGTGAGCTCAATGAGCTCTAGTGATGCACACACCACTAATAAAACTCCTTCTCAACAACACGTCGGAGGTGGTGAAACCTCGTACAAGCAATTTCAACAATAATAAACAAATATACAAGCAAATACAAAGACAATAATGAAATACAAGTAAAGAACACTTTACAAGTATTGCTTTGAACTCTTACTTGTTGCTTTCATTGGTTTGCTCTTGAAGGTCTAGAATGCAGCAACAATTCCCCTTCAAAATCTACCCAAAAGTTGTGGCAAAATCCTCCAACTCGAGCTCCTTTTATAACCTACATCGAGCTGATTACGTGTCCAGCAGTCGACTGCCAATAGTGTTGTTGTCTCATAACAACTTAATCCATGTTGGTATTCTAGCCAACGGATACACTGGCAGTCGACTGCCAGTTACCATCAGTCTACTTCTCATACCCATAGCCAATTGCTTAGTCGGCTACCTAGCTTTCTGCCTCGCGACCAAAACTGGCAGTAGTCGACTGCCCTCCATAGTAGTTGACTGCTCATTGCCAATCGATTGCCCAATGCTGGGAGTCGACTGCCCTCCATAGAAGTTGACTGCTCATTGCCAATCGACTGCCCAATGCTGGTAGTCGACTACCAAGGTCATTTGACCACAGTCGAACATCAGTTGACTCACAGAAGTCGACTGATCATAATCTCAATCGATTGCTCAGTGTCGACTTGCCTGCCAAGTGTCAAACACTTGACTAGTCGACTGGTCCATAACCCCAGTCAACTATTACACCTCAACCATGAGGTTTACCCCAAGTATGATGCCCTCATACTTGCTAGACCACCCTTAGCCTAGACCTAAGCCTTCTAGCCACCTCCATTAGCATCATGGCTATTAGATCCCTCCAAGTCATCCATGACTTATTCATCCATACGCTAGCCTTCAGGTGCTTCCATCGACTATTGTCATGTTACGCTAGTCCACACTGCCAAGGCACATTGGGCTTATGCTACTAAGACACACGCTTGGACTTTACACCGCCAACCATTGGACTTATGTTGCCAAAATTCCACTCTTGAACTTTATGCCACCAATATAAATCCTTGGACTTCCCTTGCTAACCCATGTTGGACTTTCCAATTGCCAAGACTCAAGCTTAAACTTTCCCTCGCCAAGACCCATGCATGGACTTTCCATGACATGTACTCAAGATTTGGACTTTACCATTGCCAAGACCCATGCTTGGACTTTCCATGCCAAGTGTCCCACTTGGACTTCTCCATCATATGGTCAACCCCATGTGAACCATATAGTCAATTCACTGTCAAATAATGGTCAACTCATCATCAAACATCAAAACACTAACATCAAACACTACTCGAGTCAAACTCGAGTCTGGTCAATCGTGACCTAGGTCGATTACACCAACAGCTACCTCACCACATCCTAAACTAGTTAGGCCATGACTTGATCCTAAGTAAATTAAGTGGGTAATTTTCTAAGTTAGATTTGTCTAAAGAAGTGTTTGTTGTTCCGATCAAAGAAGGCTTCTGTGCCTCACCACGACCTGGAATCCCTCTTTTGAAATGTTCACTTAACTACGTAATGGTTAAATCCGATTCTAGCCCAAGGTTAATTAATTCTAAGACATTAAACTTAACTAAGTAAAATTAAATTCATCTCACAACACCTATAAGGATAACTTGGTTGATCATGTAGAATGAGTGAGATGTTAAGGACAACAAATTGAAAATAGTTTTGAAAATGATTTCATTATTTATATATATAAATAGATTCTTAAATCTATTTTTATTGGTTGTCATGATTGTTGTGTGTAGTTATATGTAGTCTTTGAAATAACTATGTTTCTTAAAATAATGGTTAGTTGACCAATACTGAACTTCTAGATTCTTAGGTCAACTTTAGACACCTAGACGCTCTGGACACTTAGGTAAGCCTTCCTTGTGCCCAACAAGGATGTCCTAAGAGTTTGTCAGACAAAGGCAGAGGTTTTGATTGACTGAGACCCTCTAGATAAACCTTCCTTGTGGTTAAGGGGGAGGTTCTAATTTGATAATCATTGTTTATAGAAGTTGTTAAAATATTATTTTAAAAAAATGATTTGGAAAATGTTTAAAAATTTTAGGATACTCTTTATTAATTCAAAATCAATTGAAAAATTGATAATACTTTCAAAATTAAAAAAAAACACTTTCTTTTTGATAATATGCCAAAGGGGGAGAGAAGACTTAAGTTAGACAACTTAGTATCTCTGGCTACCTCTAGTTAGGCATAAGACTTATTAGACGTCGATTTGTTAACCAAATTTAATCTCTCTAGCTACCTTTAATATCTTGTAAACATTGTTGGTGCAGAATCTAGAAACCTTAGGTCTTAAATGTCAAAGGAAGAGAGACGTGAATACCTTTAGATTTACTTACAACCATTAGAATCTTGAGTCCAAATTAAACATAAAAAAAAGAGTTCAACATGCTCTTAAGGACAATTTATTAGATGAGTTATATTGAAAATATTATTTTACACAAAGGAGGATTCATAAAGGTATTTAATTATTTTTTTTATCATGTGAACTTATAGTGCTTTCTTGAAAAGCTAGTTAGAGTTTGAAATTTCACAAGATTCTTTTACTTTACATATGTGGTTAACATTAATCTTATAAAAGCACCTCTCATAAAATTATTTTTGATATATGGCAAAGAGGGAGAGAAAGATTAAAGTTAAGAGGTTATGTTTACTATTTTTTCAAAAAGTATTTGTTTTTTAAAACTCACCTAGGGTTAAGGGAGAGGTAGCCTTGAGGGGGAGGTATCCTTAAGGGGGAGGTTTTGAAAAATGTCTAAATAATGGTTACTACTTATTTTCTCTTAAATTTGAATTGGTTTTCCATAAATCAAAAAGGGGGAGAATATTGGTGTTGGAGGATTGTGGCCGGCTAGAAGGAGATTTGAACATCCTCGATGATCATCGATGGAATTCTCGAATCTTAATTATCTACGATAATGATTAGCGCAGCGGAAATACAAAGATAAAGATAATTAAGCTAAACAAAGTAAGTAAATAGAGCAAACTCAAACACAAATATGTAACGTGGTTCACGATCCTTGGCGCTAATCCACGGACAATTTGTATGGCGAATCACTCCCTCAACCAAATCCACTAATCTCTCCTTTAGCTCAACAAGGTGGAGGTAACCCTTCTTACACAATCCTCTCCCTCTTACAATAAGATAGAAATAAGAACAAGGAAGAGGGAAGAAAATTGTTCACAGGACTTGGGAGTATGGTTGGGAGTAAAGCATTAACCTCCCCAAGGCACCCAAGGCCTCTTTTTATAGAGATGAGAACATTTTGCCCGTTGAACATGTAGCGATCTGCTGCATCGTCGATCGGCCATCATTCCAACGACTTGACCATGCGGATCATGGTTGTTAAAATAAGCGACACTCGATCGATCGGTGTGATCAAGCCATCAGTCGAGTGATCCAGGCAATCAGTCGACTCAAAGACCTTCTGTGCCCGTGACCACCTTTAGCAGTCGATTGTCATCCCTTGCCAGTCGAAAGATGGTGCAGCAATCGACTGTGAAACGCTAGCAGTCGAATGTTGGGCCAGAAGTCCATCAATCGAACACCAGTCGATCGCTCTCGACTTGGATTAGTCGACTGCTATCTATAGCAGTCAACTGATGTCGGGTAAAACCTTAAACAAACACTTGTTTGAGCATCCGACAGTCGGGTAAACCTCAAACCACATGTTTTAGCATCCGACACTTCCATTCGTCGGGTAAAACCTCAAACTCATGTTTGAGCATCCAACTTAACCAATCATCGGGTAAAATCTCAAACACAAGTTTGAGCGCTCAACTTGTCGGGTAAAACCTCAAACCTAAGTTTGAGTGTCCGACACTTGACTTAGTCATTCGACCAAGTTCACCTAGCTAAGCTACCCTATCCCAAGTTATAATCACTCACTCTCATCTCCCATGAAGTCCCTCATCTCGAAGCTCTCTTCGTCCTGTGTCTCTCGGATGCACTAAGCCCTCGGCTCTTCAGTGCCATCCTTCGCATCTTGCCACAAAGTCTGCTTCCTCCGGCTTCACTTCATTTGCTCCTCGTCCGATGGTCCCTCGGATGAACCAAGCATACCACTTCCACAATGCCATCTTTCATCGACTCAAGGACCTAAGTCATAAGATGGTGAACTCGCCAATGCTTCATCAAGCTAACACATATGTGATTTACTAAGTCCTGCACAACTTAAACACGCATATCAAATCACATAACAACCTAACTTAAACTCTTTGCCACACACATCAAAACCAAACCATACTTGGGTTGATTGCCTTAACAGTCTTCCCATTTTTAATGTGTGGCAATATGTTCAAGTTAGGGAAAACATTAACAAAAACACTAAGGCAAGGAAAGCATGTAAACATACCATGAGTATCAAAACACTCCCCCTTAATACATGCAACTTCCCCTTAACACATGTTAATTCTCCCCCTAGCATGATTCACGTAAACACTGACATTTCTCTCCATTTGACACCATCAAAAACATCTAACATATGTTATACAACATGGCATCAAAGCCTAAAGGAAGAAAAATACCAAAATCAGACGTAAATCCACCTAAAATAGGTTACTATGCTTGTGCACAGTACATCAGTCGACTGCATCAGATCGCCAGTCGATTGGCACCTAAAAATTCAGATTTCTAATTTCTGAACCCAAATTCAGAAATGCATTGAAAATTCTAGAAAATTCAAAAAATCATGAAAATTGGGGAACATATTTCTTATAAGTCCCTTTATCAATGAAGAATTATTTTTCATGAAAATTCAATCAATTTTCAAAAATAAGGCAAAAATTCAAAAGTTTGAAAAAGACTCAATTTTGTATCAACTTGAAAGCTAGTTTTGTCTTAGAACCTTTTCAAAGCATGAACTCACAGTTTATAAAACATAAAATGATTTTAAAACATTTGAAATATTCAACCATGATCTTTGGGCAATATGTCTATGAATTAAACATATGCTTTCCCCATAGTTGGTCTATGATTACTATGTTATGATACATACAATGATTCATCAAAATGTCATAAGCATTAGTGAATCACTTGTATCAACCTAACATCTCACCCATTGCTATGTTTTCCATCAAGTTAGCCTTATGGTGAATGTGAGATGTACCTAAGGTAATTATACTTAACCATCAATTTTCATGCAATTTCTACCAAGATTAAGTATTATCAAAAACACCCATCATGATCATAAAATAAATATTATCCATAACTACACATCATGATCATGTTGGACTTTCCGAGCTACAAAAACCGCTTTTTGCGTTGCGGAAACCTTGGAAGTCCGACCACGGATTCGTACGAAGATATATAAAAACAAAATAAAACATGTATGTGTTAAAATACCCTAGATCTACCTTAGATCTACAAGATGAGAGCATTACCCTCGTAGCGACGCCCTTCGCTTATCCCGCTCATCCAAATGCTTTGCCGGAACTCAAGAGTGTCAAGTGTACACTCCTCTATTGGTATCTACACAGACAAATGGTGGAGAAGACACCTTAGAGTGTGCTAGCACCCTTGATGTCCACGGCAAGATCAGGAATGGGAGAGAGCAAGAAGGAGATCACCAAGGAAGAAGATGAAGTTACATCCAATAACTTCCCTCCATCAAAATATTGGTCGGCCACTTCATTTGGGTGGGGGTTACATGCATGCATGTAACTCCAAGAGCCAATGGCTCTTGGTCTTCCTCATGAGGTGGCACCTCATGATAAGTCAATGATGATGTGGAACACTATCATTGGCCGGCCCCTATGTCATGTCACCATGACATGGCAATTGGTCAAGTCAAAATTGACCATTCATCTTCCCTCTCAAGTCAAGTCAAACTTGACCTCTTATCTCCCATGGTTGATCAAATCTAACCACTTGATTCAAGTCAATTTGATTTAATGAATCTCTATTCATTAATTTAAATTGACTCAATGAATTAAATCTAAATTAGACTCATTCAACGCTTGAATCAAATTGAGTCTAACTCAATTAGTCTAATTTGGATTACTCTTAATCCAATTTGGTTCATCCAATGAACCTAATCCTTATGGTTCATCATATGAACCTAATCTCCATCTAATTGCCCTTTGTGTGTGACCCTATAAGTTCTTGTAACGTTGGCAATACTCCTAAACCGATTTAGGAACATAAGCAATGAGCGGTATCTAGCAACACATCATTGCTACCCAAGTTATAAGAAAGTTGAGTTCCAACATCACCTTTGTGACTACTAATTGTGACTATCACAATATGTGACAATGTCCCTCTATCCTTGACATCTAGATTGACCAATTGAGGCATAGACCATGTCATCCTCGGTACAATCTATATCTTGAACTCCAAGTAGACTCACTCTAATCAAATGAGCTCAATATCTCATATTGACTCATTTGGGCATGGCCATGCACTTCGTGGTCTCACTCTATCCAGAATAACGATGTCACTCCCGTCATATAGGAGGGATAGATCCCATCTACATCACTCACATCCTTCCGCATAATTTGTTACATATCCAGTAATCGCCTTTATACTCCACCCATTTACGGGTGATGTTTGACAAAGCCAAAATATGCAACTCCTTATGTAGGCAACCATGGTGACTTCAGGTCCAAGAACTAATAGTCATACTAATAGTCACATGAGAGAGTATATGACACTCATATAACGATCCATGATACTTTCTTATGACGGGTCATTCAGTATACATTCTCCAATGCATACCCATGTGTCAGCTTGATATCTCATATCCATGACTTGTGAGATCAAGTCATCGAGTTGACCTACATGATAGTCTTTACACATTAACATTGTCCCTGAATGTTAATACTTGACTAGGAATGATTAAGAGTAGTGTTCTCTATATCATCTCATTATCGATTCAACCAATCGATTGATATAGATAAGAACCTTCTACTCATGGACGTTATTATACTTAGTTTATTGGGCACCAATACAAGTAAATATAATAACCATACCTTTATAAATAGGAAAATGATACAATAAAGTCTATACAACAATCATCACATTATTGGCTCTAGGGCTTTCACTAACAATCTCCCACTAGCACCAGTGTCAATCACCGTAGTATCAATACCCAATGACCTAGTTTGACCATCATGCTTTTTTTGTGCCAAAGCCTTGGTCAAGGGATCTGTGATGTTAGCCTCTGTGGGTACTCTGCAAATCTTCACATCTCCTCTATTGATAATCTCTCGAATGAGATGGAAGCACCGTAGTATGTGTTTGGTCCGCTGGTGTGAGCGAGGTTCCTTAGCATGTGCAATCGCTTCATTGTTGTCACAATAGAGCTCTATGAGATCTTCTATGCTAGGAACCACCCCAAGCTCAGTAATGAAGTTGCGGATCCAAACTGCCTCCTTTGCTGCCTTAGATGTAACGCCCGTAAAATTTCTAGAAATTTTATGAGAATTTTTGCATGATCATATGGGCTTTTATGTGGGCTCTTCCAAAAATAAAAGAAATAGAGCCAAAAATGATGCATGGCCTAGGAATTGAACCCCAAACCTCTAGTAGATAGCTAAACCCTAAGATGCATCCAATAACCAGAAGCCCAGCAGGGTTGTGCTATTAGAGGGATATGAGAAATGATAGATAAGGGTAAGGGAGGCTAAGGGACACCTTCAAGTGGATAAATAGGGGAATGAGGAGACAAGAGAAATCCCAATTTTCATTCTCCACTTCTCTTCTTCTTCCTCACCGAAACCTTAGGCTCCCCTCTTCCATTTTTTGAAAGCTAACCAAGCTAGGAGAAGGCTCTAATCTTGGCACAACCTAGGGTATTTTTCAACTATTAACAAAGTGAAGGATGTAAGTATCCCCTCACCTGCATACAAGTTGTTTCGATTGATGTTATTAAGTAAAACCCTTCATGAACTTTCGGCCAAGACCCTTCCTTGTGCTTTCCATGATGATCCATGCTATACCTTGTATGAATATGATGATGATAGGTTGCTAGATAGGTTTGGTTAAGTGTTAGATCTTAAAAACTTCAAGAAACTTTCGGCCAAGACCATTCCTTGTGCTTTCCATGATGGTCCATGCTATACTTTGTATGAATATGAAGATGATAGGTTTCTAGATAGGTTTGGTTAAGTGGTTGATCTTCAAACCCTCATAGAACTCTCGGCCAAGCCCCTTTGGACCCCTAATGGTTTTTCTAGGCTATGCTCTAGATGAGTTCATGCCATGTTTTGATGTTAGATGAAGATAACATGTTCTATGCTATGCTCTAGATGAGTTCATGCCATGTTTTGATGTTAGATGAAGATAACATGTTCTATGCTATGCTCTAGATGAGTTCATGCAATGTTTTGATGTTAGATGAAGATAACATGTTCTATGCTATGCTCTAGATGAGTTCATGCCATGTTTTGATGTTAGATGAAGATAACATGTTCTATGTTATGCTCTAGATGAGTTCATGATATGTTTTGATGTTAGATGAAGATAACATGTTGTTAACTAAACTAAATTTAAGTGGTTGAACTTTAAAGCTCCTTGAGACGTTCGACCAAGACCCATTTAGGCCCCTAATGGTCTATCATGCTAGGACCTATAAGTTGTCATGCTATGTTTTGATTGTAGATTAAGATAACATGTTGTTAGCTAACCCAAATTTAAGTGGTTGATCCTTAAAGTTCCTTGAAATATTAGGCCAAGACCCATTTAGGTCTATCATGCTATGATCTATAAGTTGTCATGCTATGTTTTGAATGTAGATGAAGGTAACATGTTGATAGCTAAGCTAGATTTAAGAAATGGGTCTTAGGATTCCTTGAAGCTCTCGACCAAGACTCATTTAAACTCCTAAGTGTCTTCCTTGCCATGATTTATATGTGATAGAATTAATATGTGATTAGTTAGATCATGTACAAGTTGTTTAGGGTTTAAAATTTTGGTAGGACTCCATGTAGGGGATCGATACGGCCGGCTAGAGGGGGGGGGTGAATAGCCCTCTTACGATGGATGTCGTAATTCATTCGTTCTCGTTGCGTTTCTTGTCTACGATTGTCGTTAGCGCAGCGGAAACAATAAAACAATAATAATACTAACAACAAATAAGCACAAGCAAACACACACGATATACATGGTTCAGAACCGAATGGTTCCTACTCCACGGGCGAGCTCCTCGAGCTCTAGTTATGCACACGACACTAACTATAACACTCCTTTTCGACTACACGTCGGAGGTGGAGAAACCTCTCACAAGTAAATACACTAAGTAATGAAATACAAGCAATACAAAGACAAATACGAAATACACGTAAAGAACACTTTACAACGCTTGCTTTGAATCCTTTTCTTGTTGCTTGCTTTAGATGGCTCTTGAAGGTCTGGAATGCAGCAGCAATTCCCCTCCAATAGCTTCACAAAAGGCTTGGCGAAATCCTCCAACTCGTGCTCCATTTATAACCTACATCAAGCTGTTTTTGCGCCTAGCAATCGACTGCCAAAAGGCCCCAGTCGACTGCCCCTGTAGCCGTTGTCTCACAACGGCCAGATCCACGTCGGACAAGTTCCGACGGATCACCTACCGATCGATGATGCCCATCACGATCGGTGACTTAAAGATCGATCGCCCGAGACTACGGGCGCTGTGCTCGCGACACTCCCATCAGTCGACTATCATCCCTGGCGGTCATTGCTCGACTTCATTGCCGATCACATCCATGGCGATCGCCGCCAAGCACAAAACCCTAGCCTTACACCAGTCGAACTCTAGTCGACTTGGATCAGTCGAACCGGCATCTATGCCAGTCGACTGATGTCGGGAAAAACCTCAAACACCAAGTTGTTTGAGCCTCCGACACTCAGTCTTAGCCACTTGGCCAAGTCCACCTTATCCCTCATGGAGTTCCCCACCAAAGCTCTCTTCCCTCGGCCTACGTCCCTCGGATGCACCAAGCGCACGGCTTCGCAATGCCATCCTTCGCGTCTCATGCCCTAGAAGTATGCTTCCCTTTGGGCTCACTCCATTCTCTCCCCGTCCGGCGGTCCCTCGGATGCACCAAGCGCACGGCTTCGCAATGTCATCCTTCATCGACTCAAGGACCCCGAGCCTAGTGAACTTACCAAGTCCTTAAGACTTCCCAAATGCACCAAGCGCACGGCTTCACAATGCATTTCTCACCAAGCACCAAGCGCACGGCTTCGCAATGCTTTGGATTTCCCATGCCAAGCACCAAGCGCACGGCTTCGCAATGCTTTGGACTTTCCCATGCCAAGGCTTCCCCCTTGGACTTCCACACCAAGCTCCATGCTTGGATTTTTCATGGCAACCCCATGTTGGACTTTCCCATGACAATCCCATGTCATGAGTTTTGTCTATCATCAAAATACCATCAAGGTACTACTGGGCCGATTGCACCAACAATCTCCCCCTTTTTGATGATTGACAAAACTATCATCTCAAGTCTACCAATTCTCCCATATTGGCAATTCTCATATCCCAATGAGAATTCCAACGAACCCTAATTGGTAACTTGGTAACTTCTCCCCCTTTTGACATTACATCAAAAAGGTCCTCCCCAAGGGTATGAATGTCTCATATCCCAATGAGATCTTACAATCTCTCCCTTGGAGGAACACATGCCTATAATCTTTCTAGTGATCCCATATCACTTAAAGAGAGGCAACCCAATTTTCCTCCTATGAGGAAATACACATCCATCTTCCCATGATGGATACCTCCCCCTAGAGGCTTGCTCCCCCTTGACCATTGCACCAACAATGTCCTTGGAGAGTCCCTAAGCCAATAGGAACATTAACCAAATCAAAATTAAGGCAAAGTTCAACAATGAACTCTTTTCCACCTTAATATTTGATACTCACCCTCAACCCAACTCCTAATCCATATCCAATGGATTTCCACCCTCTTTAATGCTCTCCCAAGCATATCCTAGGGTTAGGAGTGGTTAGGGGACCTTAACCTAGCTGAACATGGGCCTAACCAACACGATTTACCCGAAATCAGCTTGGGCAATGAAATCGTAAATCGATCGGTTTGCCATCATCGATCGACTACAATCCATGGCGATCGTGATAACTCATTGCAATTTTGATTTGAAATGGATTCAAATCCATAAGTAAATATACATAGGTGTAAAATTCGTGAAATTTCATATGCATATTACTTATCCTAAACATTATGGGTGAAAAATATTGGAAAATTATTTTACCCACTAAATTAAGAGATTGATACAAAGTTCAAAAGTTTAGAAAAGCTTCAATAAAGAGCCCTCTTTGTATCATCCCATTCAATGATGATAGCTATCAAAAGATAGGCTTCACCAAGGTTTTTCAAAATGTTTTCAAAAAGTTTCCAAAACCTTTAATTTCTTTTCCTTAAACATCTCACTTATATCTAGATGTGTAAAAACACATTCAAGGTAATTAATCTAGTGAGATGTGGGTTTTTGTTCTTTAAAATGGTCTCATGCATATTTCTAGGCAATATTATTTGATTCCCATCAAATCATGCCATAGTCCTTAATTTCATTTTAATTTATACATGATGATGATTATGGCATAATTATGATATAGATAAAGACATATGCCAAAATCATGATGTCATGGCATGTGAATGAAAATTAAGCATACATGACATACAAACATAAGTCTAAACATTATCATGACATTTTTATAAATAAAAATGAGAATGATGTCATGACATGGCAAGGCAAACAAATCATGGCAAGTAAAGTATACTAAGGTATAGAATACCTAAGTGTTAGAATCAATTTGCCATTTCTAGAGATTAATTCAATTTTGCCTTAATGCCATTCATTTCCTAGTGTGCCAAAAACCCATATTGGCACACCCTAATGTGCCAATTTAATCATTTTTAGACTTCTCAAACCATATTGGCACACCCTAATGTGTCAACTCTACTATGGTTAGGTTAACTACCCATCCACTTAGGGTTGACACACCCTAACCCATTTAGCGTGAATCGATCACGCTTTTAGGAACCCAATACCTATTGGAGCTCCTTGGGTTAACAAGGTATTCCCTAGGGATAACTTCCCTAGATACCTTCCTAATGACCCTTTTAGGCTTTGAAGCCATAGTCTTTTGGGTCTTTCCTAGGTCAACTCTAGAGGTGACTCCTCCATTGACCTTCTTAGTGGCTACTTTTGATTTCTTTGAGGTGTTAGCCACTAAACACATACCATGGCTAGACTTAGGGATGACTTCCCTATTAGCCTTGGTTTTCCTAGACCTAGAAATAGTTCCATAATTAAATGGAACATTATGATAAGTCTTCTTGGGCTTAGGTTTGTCACCCAAACCTTCCTTGCCCTTAGACCATTTTCGAATCTTAGGTCTTGACTTTTGGACATTTGACCCTAGAATTGAATTTTCTATGATTCTAAGGGTTTTCTCCATTCTCTCAAGTCTTGATCTCAAGACTTGGTTTTCTAACTCCAATTTCCTCAATTTTGAATTTTCATTTGGTTTTTGGGAGTTGGTTTTCTTCTTAGGCATATGCCTAGATTTCTTGGGATTAATACCCAAATTCTCTTCAATTCTTCTAATTGATTTCCTAGGTAGGATAGATCTAGTGTTTTGAGTCCTAGATTTGTCCTTAATTATATGAACATGCTTGGCACCTAGACAATACACCTTATTATTTCTCTTAGCATGCTTTTCATTGATAATAGCAAGAGAACTAAAATAATTTTTAGCATGCTTTTTGACTTTAGGAATTAAAGGTGCATTAACTAAATGTACCTTAGGGTTAGCTTTAGGAGCTCCCCCTACATGAATTGCACCTTCTTGCCCTTTCTTCCTCCCCCTAGGGCATTGGCTTGGGTAGTGTCCCTTTTGATTGCATTTGAAGCACACAATGTGCTCTTTGCTCTTGATTTTGGGAACACCGGCATCGTTTGACTTTGGGTTGACTTTTGATGTCGATGCCTTCTTCTTAGCCAATTTAGGGCATTTTCTCTTGTAGTGCCCTTTCTCTCTACACTCAAAGCATATTATGTGATTTTTATTTAAAATAATGACACTTGAGTTACCTAGGGAGGTGGTGGAGGCCTCTTCATGATCTTCACTTCTCCCGGATGTGGATGCTTCTTGTTCTTGCTCCGGGATGGAAGATTGCCTTTCCTCCACCTCAATGCTAGAGGAGGAGGTCTCCACCAAGTCATCCACATCTTCAAATGTGGATGGGCTTTCTTCCACGACATCTTCCTCTACTTGTGCCGATTGGGAATTTTCTTGGAATTTCATTACCTTATTCCATAATTCCCTTGCATCCCTATAATCACCCAATCTAGACCAAATAGTGTTAGGTAACAAATCACTAATCAATTTAATTACCTCAAGATTTGTCTTGAAGTTCTTGATTTGGTCTTGGGTCCACTTTGATTTTTCAATGGGCTTGTTGTACTTGTCCCTAGGCATTTCAAAACCGTTTTCTATAATAATCATATAATCAAAATCGGTTTCGAGATATACCTCCATCCGTTTCCTCCACCAAGCAAAATCTCCATCGAATTTCGGTGGATGGATGAAGCCGACCATTTGTAGTGCTCTCGCGGCGGTTAGTCCTTGAAGAGCGACCTCGGCTCTGATACCACTTGTAGGGGATCGGTACGGCCGGCTAGAGGGGGGTGAATAGCCCTCTTACGATGGATGTCGTAATTCGTTCATTCTCGTTGCGTTGCTTGTCTACGATTGTCGTTAGCACAGCAGAAACAATAAAACAATAATAATACTAACAACAAATAAGCACACGCAAACACACACGATATACGTGGTTCGGAACCGAATGGTTCCTACTCCACGGGCGAGCTCCTCGAGCTCTAGTTATGCACATGACACTTACTATAACACTCCTTTTCGACTACACGTCGGAGGAGGAGAAACCTCTCACAAGCAATTACACTAAGTAATGAAATACAAGCAATACAAAGACAAATACGAAATACACGTAAAAAACACTTTACAACACTTGCTTTGAATCCTTTGCTTGTTGCTTGCTTTAGATGGCTCTTGAAGGTCTGGAATGCAACAGCAATTCCCCTCCAATAGCTTCACAAAAGGCTTGGCGAAATCCTCCAACTCGTGCTCTATTTATAACCTGCATCAAATTTGTTTTCGCTAGCGATCCGCCAAAAGGCCCCAATCGATCGCCCTGTTGTCTCACAACGGCGGATCCACGTCGGACAAGTTCCAACGGATCACCTACCGATGATGATGCCCATCGATAGTGATCAATAATCGGCCCATCGGCTACGAGCGTCGTGCTCGCAACCTCCCATCGATCATTGCCATCCCTCGGCGATCATTGCTCGACTTTCGATCATTGCGATCCATGGCGATCGGCGCCAAGCACAAAACCCTAGCCTTACACCAGTCGAACTCTAGTCGACTTGGATCAGTCGAACCGGCATCTATGCCAGTCGATTGATGTCGGGCAAAACCTCAAACACCAAGTTGTTTGAGCCTCCGACACTCAGTCGTAGCCACTTGGCCAAGTCCACCTTATCCCTCATGGAGTTCCCCACCAAAGCTCTCTTCCCTCGGCCTACGTCCCTCGGATGCGCCAAGCGCACGGCTTCGCAACACCATCCTTCGCGTCTCATGCCCTAGAAGTATGCTTCCCTTTTGGCTCACTCCATTCGCTCCCCGTTCGGCGGTCCTTCAGATGCACCAAGCGCACGGCTTCGCAATGCCATCCTTCACCGACTCACGGACCCCGAGCCTAGTGAACTTACCAAGTCCTTAAGACTTCCCAAATGCACCAAGCGCACGGCTTCGCAATGCATTTCTCACCAAGCACCAAGCGCACGGCTTCGCAATGCTTTGGATTTCCCATGCCAAGCACCAAGCGCACGGCTTCGCAATGCTTTGGACTTTCCCATGCCAAGGCTTCCCCCTTGGACTTCCACACCAAGCTCCATGCTTGGATTTTCCATGCCAAGGCTTCCCCCTTGGACTTCCACACCAAGCTCCATGCTTGGATTTTCCATGCCAACCCCATGTTGGACTTTCCCATGACAATCCCATGTCATGAGTTTTGTCTATCATCAAAATACCATCAAGTTACTGCTGGGTCGATTGCACCAACACTCCATGAAGTTTAGATCACACCATGTTATGCTTGTTCATGATGTTTATGCCATGTCCTATATGTGTGTGCTATTAGCATGATGTTAAGTAGTCCTTGCTCAAGTTGTTTAGCATGATTGGTTTATGGCACTACCATATGTCCATGTTAATTGTAGGAATGCATGATTATGTTATGCTCATTAACATGTTAAATGTATGATCATGTTATGCTCATTGCCATGTAAATTGTATGAATTTATAATATGTTATAAAGAAGGAACATGATATGTATGAAAAGAAATATGATATGTTATGAAGAAGGAACATGATATGTTCTAAAAAGCAATATGATATGTTATGAAGAAGAAACATGTTATGCTATGAAGAAGAAACATGATATGCCACGATAAGGAACATGATATGTTTATGAAAAGAAATATGATATGTTATGATAAGAAACATGATATGCTATTTTACTTTCTGCATGGCTTGTACCAGGACCCTAACAAGGTCCAAGGGATGGGCTCCTACGTGCCCCTGGTTCGATGGTCGTAGTACGGACTCAGTACGCGATGGGCTCCCAGATGCCCTAGGCCGACAGTCATAAGTACGGGCTTAGGATGGGCTTCTATGTTATGTTGCCCCTAGGCCGATGGACATAGTACGGGCCTAGTACTCTAGTGGGTTCGAGAATAGCTACCTCGGGTCTATTAGGGATGCGCGCTATGATGATGATGTATGTGGTACAATGTTGGGCCCAATATGTTGAGATTATGTTTAAGTACTTATAATATATATGTTTTCAAAGAGCATCTTTCATATACCTATATTCATGTCTAGATCATTATGATGTTATATGCATGATATGATTGCTTATGTTCTTAAATGTTTATATGAATGCTATGCTTATGTTCTGGTACGTTTATATTCATGTTATGTTTGTTTATGTTCTTGAATGTTTATATGAATGCTATGCTTATGTTCTGGTATGTTTATATGCATGTTATGAATACCTTGCTTATGTTCTGGTATGTTTATATGCATGTTATGTTTGTTTATGTTCTTGAATGTTTATATGAATGCTATGCTTATGTTCTAGTATGTTTATATGCATGTTATGTTTGCTTATGTTCTTGAATGTTTATATGAATGTTATGCTTGTATGAGCTTATATGATCATGTCACTACTCTATGCTTAATGCTTGACGTATGGTTTATAGCAATACGTAAAAGGGTAAAGCATGACTAAACTAAAGGGAGCAGCAGGAGGGGCAAAGTGTATGTGGTAGTGGCATGGTGGAGGAGATCTGTTTATGCTTCCCATACTTATGCACGTTTTCTTTAAGTTGAATGTCAAGAACTGGAACTAAGTATTTATGAAATGATGATGCATGTTTATGTTTAAAAGAAGAAAAAAATATGTCTAAAGTCTTTCGCTGTAAGAAGTATATGTAGTCTTCCGCTGTAATGCATGTATGTACGATCGCGTCGCGCCTGCCCCTCCGAACCCCTGGAAAGGGCGGGCGTGACATCAGATGCAGTGATATACTCGACTTCTATTGTAGAATCAGCAACTGTGTCCTTCTTTGAACTCTTCCAGCTCACAGCGCCACCATTCAAGCAAAACACGAACCCTGACTGTGATCTATAATCATCCTGGTCAGTTTGGAAGTTGGCATCGCTGTAACTCTTTACAGCTAGCTCCTCATCGCCTCCAAATATCAAGAAATATTCTTTAGTCCTTCTCAAGTACTATCCAATGATGCTCACCTGGATCTGACTGGTATATACTCATCATGCTCAAAGCATACGAGACATCAGGATGAGTACACAGCATGGCGTACATGATAGATTCTATAGCAGATGCGTAAGGGATCTTATCCATGCGGTCTCTCTCCTCTCTAGAAGAGGGACTTTGAGTCTTCGAAAGACTCACACCATGTGACATCGGCAGAAGTCCCTTCTTGGAATTATGCATGGCAAACCGTAGTAATACTGTGTTAATGTATGTACTCTGACTTAGGCCCAGCAATCTCTTAGATCTATCTCTATAGATCTTGATGCCTAGAATACAGGCTACTTCACCTAAGTCCTTCATTGAGAAGCACGTCTCCAGCCAAGTCTTCACAGACTGTAGCAAAGGGATGTCATTCCCAATGAGTAGTATGTCATCCACATACAATACAAGGAAGACAACTGTGTTCCCATTAACCCTCTTGTAGACACAGGGTTCATCTTCATTCTTGATGAAACCAAACTGTTTGATCGCATCATCAAATCGAAGATTCTAACTCCGAGAAGCTTGCTTTAGCCCATAAATGGACCTTTGTAGCTTGCATACTTTCCCAATATATTGTGGATCTACAAAACCCTCAGGTTGTGTCATGTACACATCCTCGAGTAAGTTTCCATTCAGAAACGCAGTTTTGACATCCATCTGCCAGATCTCATAATCGTGGTATGCTACAATAGCAAGCATGATCCGAATGGACTTAAACATTGCTACTGGAGAAAAGGTTTCATTATAGTCAATACCATAAATTTGCTTGAAACCTTTAGCCACCAATTGTCCCTTATAGGTATGCGTAAGTCCATCCATGTCAGTCTTTCTCTTAAAGACCCACTTACACCCAATGGGTTTGACCCCTTCAGGTGAATCAACCAAAGTCCATACTTGGTTGGTGTACATGGATTTCATCTCAGATCTCATGGCCTCTAGCCATTTCTCAGAGTCTGGGCTCATCACAGCTTCCTGATAGGAGGTAGACTCATTCTCAATGAGCATAACATCATCATGGTCAGACAAGAGAAATGAGTATCTCTCAGGCAGATGACGTACCCTATCAGACCTGCGAAGAGGTAGGTCTACATGAACAGGTGGTTGTTCCACAACTCTTTGTGCAACAATATCATCACCCACAACACTTTGTGGTTCCTGTTCAACCTCCATCAAGGCCTCAGTGCTATGATCTTTCTCTTGAATTTCTTCAAGATTGAACGTACTCCCACTAGTTTTTCTAGAAACAAAATACATTTCTAGAAAAAACCCAGTCTTTGCCACAAACACTTTGTACTGACTGGGAATGTAGAAGTAATATCCCTTCGTGTCCTTGGGATATCCAACAAAATAACACTTATCGGATTTAGGTCGCAGTTTTTCTGAGACTTGACGTCGAATATAAGCCTCACAACCCCAAATCCTCATGAAAGACATCTTGGGATTTCTCCCTGTCCATATCGTATATGGTGTCTTTATCACAGCCTTGGATGGTACACGGTTAAGGGTGAAGGCTGCTGTGTCTAGAGCATATCCCCAAAAAGATATAAGAAGATCTGTGTGACTCATCATAAATTGTATCATATCTAATACGGTACGATTCCTCCTTTCTGACACACCATTCCACTATGGTGTTCTAGGAGGAGTGAGTTGGGATAGAATCCCACACTCTGCTAGATAGTCACGAAACTCATGGCTAAGGTATTCACCATCTTGATCTGATCGAAGTATCTTAATACTCTTGCCAAGCTGGTTTTGTACTTCATTCTTGAATTCTTTGAACTTTTCAAAGGATTCTGATTTATGTGTCATTAGATACACATAGCTATATCTACTGAAGTCATCAATAAATGTAATGAAGTACCTGTAACCACCTCTAGCAGCAACATTGAAAGGGCCACATACATCACTATGTATAAGTCCTAACAAATCTGTTGCTCTTTCGCTGTGTCCACTAAAGGGAGTCTTGGTCATCTTGCCTAGAAGGTAATACTCGCATGTCTCATATGATTCAAAATCAAATGAGTCCAACAGCCCATCCTTATGGAGCTGGGATAAGCGACTCTCATTTATGTGACCTAAGCGACAATGCTAGAGATAGGTTTGGTTCAACTAATTTGACTTGAACCTTTTGGTACTTATGTTATAGATGGGGCTCTCTAAGTCTAGAAAGTAGAGTCCGTTCATTAGAGGTGCACTACAATAGAACATATCATTTAAATAAACTAAAAAATATTTGTTCTTTATTATAAATGTAAATCCTTTCTTGTCCAAACAAGAAACTGAAATTATGTTCTTAGTTAAAGCAGGCACATAACAACATTCATCTAGTTCTAGTACAAGCCCAATGGGCAGAGATAGATCATAAGTTCCTACAGCAACTCTTGCTCCATTGCCTACTCATAGGTCCACCTCGCCCTTTGTCAATGCCCTGCTATTTCTCAACACCTGCACATTGGTACAAATGTGAGATGCACATCCGGTATCTAATACCCATGATGAAGAAATAGATAGATTGACTTCTATAATATTTATACCTGAAGTAGAAGTCTCACTTCTCTTCTTCTTAAGATCTTCCAGGTAAGCTTTGCAGTTACGCTTCCAGTGTCCAGCTTCATTGCAGTGGAAGCAAGCCCCTTCATTGGCCACCCCTCCTTTGGGTTTCAGTTCTTTACCTTTGCCCTTGGCTTGGGACTTTCCCTTACCTTTAGGCTTGACCTTGCCTTTCTTCTTTTACACCATCAAAATTGAGTCAGATTTTCCCTTCTTAAGGTTGAGCTCAACAGTTCTCAACATGCGGAGCATCTCAGGCAGTGGATTATCAATTTCATTCATGTTGTAATTCATGACAAATTGATTGTAGCTTTGTGGCAAAGACTGCAAGATCAGGTCAGTGGTCATCTCTTGGCCAAGGGGGAATCCCAATCTCTGTAGGTTTTCTACGTACCCAATTATCTTGAGTACATATGGACCTACGGGAGTCTCATCTTGCATTTTGGACTGAAACAATGTCTTAGAGACTTCATATCTCTCGTGCCTTGCTTGTCCTTGATATGGTTAACGAAGATGTTCTACCATATCATATGCATTAATGAACTCGTGTTGCTTTTGAAGCTCAGAGTTCATGGTCGTGAGCATGAGACATGACATATCTAATGCATCATCTTGATGCTTCTTGTAAGCATCTTTGTCAGCTCGCGAGGTAGTGGCAGGAGGTGCCTCCGGAATGGGTTGCTCCAAGACGTACAGTTTCCTTTCTTGGGTGAGAATGATTCTCAGATTCCTATATCAGTCCAGGAAATTTGCTCCATTGAGCTTGTCCTTCTCAAGGACAGAACACAGGGAGAGAGTGTTCATGTTTGTCGACATAGTAATCTACAACATACACAATGTAGAAAATTAATATCATATTCCTTTTATCATTTAATTAGGCCTTTAATCAAATGATGCTCCCACTGAATTATAAGAATTTTGTAGAATCGAGTTATGGATGTGGTCAAACCACATTACTAGATTCATACAAACATGCTATAATTTTTATGGGACAAGATCCACATCATACTAAGCCTTGAGTTAGCTTTGGCTAAATCGCCCAAGACTTAGTATGATCGGTGGGTAACACATTACCGATTACATCTTTATACAACTCTTGTTTATAAGATCAAGACCCACATTTACAAAAGATCTTGAGTTAGCTTTGGCTAAATCGCCCAAGATTTAGTGTAAATGTGATCTTATCCTATTTTTTCAACGGTTGGAATATGCCTATAGTTCTACTCGATCCAATTGAGTTAACTAGTTTTACTCAATCTAATTGAGCTTACTCTAACCCAAGCCATGATAGGAGGGACCAAGATTGTCCCTCCGCACCCTACCAAGATAATATGTGTTGCTTTGCTTTGGCAGATTCAACAACTACAAATGATCGAGGTAGTGATGGGTATCAAGGACTTGGTAGGCATTTTGGTGTTGATTCGATTAAGATGTAATCTAATCGTGAATGTGTATCATATACGCATCAAGGTCTTTATTATCCTATACTAGCATGCATCACATACATACAAGCATTATTCTAGCATGCATCATATACATACAAGAAAAATATCCTAGCATGCATCATATACATACAAGCATTATTCTACTAGCTTGCATCACATACATACAAGCAAAAACAAATATATATATATATCAACATATATATATATATAATTAATTGTGATGTTGTCATGGCCCTACTATGATCTTCTCAAGCCAATGAGAAGATCGGACGGTCAACCTAGGGTTAGCGGCTTATCCAAGCGCCTCCTTTGACCGCCATGTGTCGTCGGCACCCTTCTCGTAACTTAGTCTACAAGTGGACTTTCCACCGCTCCATTTTGTACATTACAAATATGAATCTCGAGTTACATTCGAGTCTAAAACTATTTACAACTAGAATTTTAAAAGAAGAGGCACGACGCGTAGGTCGCATACCCTATACAACATGCACAACCACAAAAATGGCACGCATACCGTATTATGAATTACAACATATTATCATCCAATCATATTAGGGTTCTTGGACCATGACCATCACAGAATTATAAATAATACTAAATCATGTATTTTACAGAAAATTTCTATAATTTTTCCTATTTTTTTTTCAATTTTATGAGGCACCTCTCCGTAACGGTCCCACTAAGCGATTTCCGAGCGCGATCGCGGGACAAGGCCCCTTTCGGGGATAGGGACAGCGCCCCTACTCGCAAAAATAAACTTTGCGAGTGTCCCTACTAGATCTTACAGTGACTTAAGTCACTATCCCAAAAACCTAAAGCGAGAACTCACCGTTTCGGAGAGTTTTTCTCGGCGGTTGAAGCCTACAAGTGTCCCAACACTTGTTGCTTCGACTCTTCGAGAAAAATACCCAAAAATTCTATAAAAATAGGAAATTTACATAAACTTAAAAATATATAATTTTTATATCTAATAAAAAAACTACAAATATGAAATGCATACATGCTTCGCACGTGACTCTGATACAACTATTGGACTTTCCGAGCAGCAAAAACCGCTTTTTGCGTTGTGAAAACCTCGGAAGCCCAGCCATGGATCCGTGCGAAGATATATAAAAAATAAATAAAACATGTATGTGTTTAAATACCCTAGATCTACCTTAGATCTACAAGATGAGAGCATTATCCTCGTAGCGACGCCCTTCACTTATCCCGCTCGTCTAAATGCTTTGCCGGAACTCAAGAGTGTCAAGTGTACATTCCTCTATTGGTATCCACACAGACAAATGGTGGAGAAGACACCTTAGAGTGTGCTAGCACCCTTGATATCCATGGCATGATCAGGAATGGGAGAGAGCAAGAAGGAGAGCACCAAGGAAGAAGATGAAGTTACTTCCAATAACTTCCCTCCATCAAAATATTAGCCGGCCACTTCATTTGGGTGGGGGTTACATGCATGCATGTAACTCAAAGAGCCAATGACTCTTGGTCTCCCTAATGAGGTGGCACCTCATGATAAGTCAATGATAATGTGGAACACCATCATTGGCCGACCCCTATGCCATGTCACCATGACATGACAATTGGTCAAGTCAAAATTGACCATTCATCTTCCCTCTCATGTCAAGTCAAACTTGACCTCTTATCTTCCATGGTTGATCAAATCTAACCACTTGATTCAAGTAAATTTGATTTAATGAATCTCTATTCATTAATTTAAATTGACTCAATGAATCAAATCTAAATTAGACTCATTCAACACTTGAATCAAATTGAGTATAACTCAATTAGTCTAATTTGGATTACTCTTTATCCAATTTGGTTCATCCCATGAACCTAATCCTCATGGTTCATCATATGAACCTAATCTCCATCTAATTGCACTTTGTGTGTGACCCTATAGGTTCTTGTAACGTTGGCAATGCTCCTAAACTGATTTAGGAACATAAGCAATGAGCGGTATCTAGCAACACATCATTGCTACCCAAGTTACAAGAATGTTGAGCTCGAACATCACCTTTGTGACTACTAATTGTGACTCACAATATGTGACAATATCCCTCTATCCTTGACATCTAGATTGACCAATTGAGGCATTGACCGTGTCATCCTCGGTACAATCTATATCTTGAACTCCAAGTAGACTCACTCTAATCAAATGAGCTCAATATCTCATATTGACTCATTTGGGCATGGCTATGCACTTCGTGGTCTCACTCTATCAAGAATAACGATGTCACTCCCGTCATATATGAGGGATAAATCCCATCTACATCACTCACATCCCTCTGCATAATTTGTTACATACCCAGTAATCACCTTTATAGTCCGCCCATTTACGTGTGACGTTTGACGAAGCCAAAGTATGCAACTCCTTATGTAGAGAATCATGGTGACTTCAGGTCCAAGAACTAATAGTCATACTAATAGTCACATGAGAAAGTATATGACACTCATATAACGATCCATGATACTTTCTCATGGCGGGTCATTCAGTATACATTCTCCAATGCATACCCATGTGTCAACTTGATATCTCATATCAATGACTTGTGAGATCAAGTCATCGAGTTGACCTACATGCTAGTCTCTATGCATTAACATTGTCCCTGAATGTTAATACTTGACAAGAGTAGTGTTCTCTATATCATCTCATTATCGATTCACCCAATCGATTGATATAGATAAGAACCTTCTACTCAAGGATGTTATTATACTTAGTTTATTTGGCACAAATACAAGTAAATATAATAACCATGCCTTTATAAATAGGAATATGATACAATAAAGTCCATACAACAATCATCACATGATTGTCTCTAGGGCTTTCACTAACAGATCATAAGTCAAACATCATCATAAAGGTCAAAAGTCAACCATTTATCAGGATATAAATTAAGTCCACTTATGGTTGACTATCCTAGGCTTCTCTAAGGATTGACTTGGGAACCCAATATAGATTCTTTCCAATGGGGTTCACCAAGTACTCCTTTGGGATTCATTTCCTAACTATTATTGTTGTTTTGGATTGCCCCCTAGCAATTAGACAATGGTAGGCCTTTTCATTTTTTGTTCCCTTATATCCTCGGCCCTTCTTGTTAAAACTAGCTCTTTGACTCCCAATTATCATGTACAAAGTGTTTGAGCCAATTGTGAATTTCTCTAGGGCCTTAGTAAGGAAATCTATTTGTTCTCTTAAAGCCTTATTCTCTTCTAAACATGCATCATTAACACTAGAAGAAGAATCATTAACATGTGAACATGCATTTTTCAATTTTTCTTCTAGAGTTCTAATTTCATTAAGCATGCATTTGTTTTTTTTTCATTATAAACAAGTCCTTAGTCAAGCTAGTAATAATTGAAATTACATCATGGAAGGGTAGTTTATTTACCTCACTTACCCAATCCCCTTTGTTGGTGCAGTAGGCACCTAAGTCGAACCTAAGTTTTGATTATAGCAAACGATACAAAGTTAAGCATATATTGTTATCTCATGAGCTAAATCAAGTGTGCAAAAAAGTCTCAACGCTGGAGCTGAAGGCTAGCGACACCCGGAGGAAGCCGCGGTGGTCGGGCGACACTCAAGAGACTTCGGAGGGAGCTGAAGGAATTGAGTGGAAGGCCGGAAGCAAAAGCAACACGTAAGTACTAAGGTAAGCTCGTGTGTGCGAGTGTAAGCAAGGTCGTATCCTCTTTACGGGGAAAGACTTAAGCGTAGATCCGACCCAAGACATCTCATAGGTGGTCTAGGTCGAGATCGGATGGTCGACGACCGTCAAAATTATGTTTTTGTTGAGCTAACCTTGACTTGCAGCAAGCATCGATCATTGCCGACAGAGGACTCATTGCCATCAATCACCGATCGCGAAGGTCACTCGGTGATCTTGCCCGATGGTGATGGCCATCGATCTTGGTCAAAGGATCACTCGAGGAGTCAAGCTTTATCACCATTTTTCAAGGAGTTTTGTGCCCAATTCTTATTGGTTGAAGACCCATTCGATGAGGGGCTTAAAGGTTATAAAAGGAGGGCCAAACCTAGGGTTTTTCATCAATTAAAAAGCTTCCAAGTGCTTCCGATACGCTCCGACTCTCCGACATCCCTACGACGAAGCGATGCCGAGACGACGACTAGAGCTTCAACCTCCAACCTTTAAAGTAAATCTGAAAGTTCTAAATTGTATTTCAGTTTATTTCTTTTAGTAAAGCTTTAAATCATATCAAGGAGAGGGTGTCCTCTACCTTGAGTCTTTATCGAGTTTTGTATTCGTTTGACTCCTATCTCCAGGAGGAGTTTGGTTAGTATTTTGCCCTCCGTCGTGGTCAAGGACCACTAGGGCCTTGGAGTAGTAGCCGTAGGCTACAGACCAATAAAACCCTCGTGTTTTTATTTATTTATTGTTATCTTTCCGCTACGTTTTACTCGTACCTTAACGAACGATTACGAAAAAGTTTTTATCGCTATTCACCCCCCCTCTAGCGAACCACATCGATCCAACAATTGGTATCAGAGCCGGGGGTTGCTAAGATTTGGTAAACCACCAATCTAGCCTTTTTACAGATTTATTTTTCTTTTAATTCTGTTTTTTTATTATTTATTTCGCCTTGTTATGTTTTTCTCCCGCACTACTAATCCAAGACGCGAGTCTTGGTACTTATTTTCGTGTTTTTGTCGTTGTTAGTTTCTTCGTCTCCGTCTATTTGTGTCTTTTGTTCTAATGGCCCATCTCGAGGGTTTTAGCACCGTCCGACCTCCGTTTTACAATGGAGATGACTTCCGTTATTGGAAGGGTTGAATGGAATGCTTTCTCAAAACCCAAATCGAGATGTGGATCATAATCCAAACGGGTTTCACACTTCTGACTAATGAAGTGGGTGACTCCTTGGATTATGATCAATGGACCATTGCAACAAAACGACAAGTCGAAGCCGACGCCAAGGCAACACAAATCCTCCAATGCGGCCTATCCAATGGGGAGCTAAATCGCGTCGGCCCCTTCATAAGCACAAAAGATCTTTGGATGAAACTAGTGGAGCTACACGAATGGACCGATGAAGCCAAGGTATGTAAGCGTGATCTTCTTTTCAATAAACTATATAACCTAAAAATACAGGAACATGAGTCCGCGACCCAACTTCACACCCGAGTCCAGGACATAGTCAACAACCTACACGCAATCGGGCAAAAGGTCGAAAACCGCGACCTTATAAGGTATGTTCTAAACTCGTTTCCGAGGACTACCTTGTGGGCATCCATGGTTGATGCCTACAAGGTCTCCAAGGATCTTTCTAAAATTAGGTTAGATGAACTCTTTTCCGATTTCGAATTACATGAGCAGTCCAACTCGGAACCCGAGAGGGGTATAGCCTTGTTTGCAGGATCAAAGAAGAAGAAAATCGCAAGCAAGCCACCACCAATCAAGGAAGAAGCGTCATCCGAAGAAGACGAAGACCACGTCTTCATGGCGAAATCAATTGAGTCGGACATGGAGACCGAGCCTGAACTTGAGTCAGAACCTGAGGATGACTCGGACTACGAAGCTACCTTCAAGTCAAGCCACGGATACGCATCCGGTTCAAGAGATACCCTTAAAGTAAGTCGAACTTTATTTAATACTTTACATAATACGGTTAGGTTTTTGTCTAGGAAGTTAGCTAAGTCCGAGTCCAAGGTCGAGACCCTTGTTGAGGAGGTTAAACTCCTCAAACACGAGGTATCCCTAACCTCTTCGACTAGTCGAGTTCAAGAGAAGGACTCAACTCGAGTTGAAAAGCTCGAAGTTGAGAACTCTCTCTTGAAAAGTCAAGTCGAAGATCTTAGGAACACGTTGGAAAGGTTCACTTCGGAATCCAAAGGACTTGACCTCCTACTTGGATCTCAAAGGGCCGTGTACAACAAGGCTGGACTAGGATTTAACTCAAACACGACTAATAGGTCGTATATGTCGATTGTAAGTCGACATAGGAAACATGTCCAAGCATGGGTCCCTAAGAACCTTTTGATTTCAACTCTAGGATCCAACCCGTACTGGATTCCCAAGGACCAAATCCACTATGTGGATAGACCGAACTGATTCATCGGTCTAGGGGGAGCCAGTACAAAACATATTTGTGCTTTAACTTAGAAATTGCATGTTTTAACTTAGAATGTTTGTGCTTTAAACTTAGAAATTGCATGCTTTAACTTAGAAAGTTTGCACTTTAAAACTTGTGAACTCACTAATCAACTTCGAAAAGATTGAGCCTCGGGGAGCCTCTTTTCATAAACATAACCAACTAAAATTCTTCGAAAAGATTGAGCCTCAGGGAGCCTCTTTTCAAAAATAACCAGTTAGACTAGGAAATAATCTTAGGTGAGTCAAGTCATCATTTTCTTGAACATGGCTTTGTCTAAGGAAGTGGTCGATGATCCGATAAAAGAAGGCCCCTGTGCCTCGCCACGACTTGGAAGCCATGATCTTGAAAAGGTAAACTTGACAAGCCTAGGGTCAAATCCAAATCTAACATAAAATTACTTGAACCTAAATACACTTAATCAACTTAATTGGAAATCATCTCACAAAAAACACATAAGTATAACATGCTTGATCATATAGACACAGGTGAGATGACCTAGGTTTAACAACTTACAACCAATTTTTTTTTTAAATAAAAAAAAAATCTAACATCCAATCCAACCACCTTGTGTGTAGGATCAATGGATGTTGGACAGCGGTTGCTCCCGACACATGACCGGGGATCAACTCAAATTCACAAAGCTTCGATTCAAACGACAAGGATCGGTAGCCTTTGGGAATAACGGCAAACTCAAAATCATCGGATCAGGTGATATCGAGCTTAACTCGAATTTTGTTATTAAAAATGTATTACTTGTAGAGAATTTTGAATATAACCTGCTTAGCGTAAGCCAATTATGTGACAATAACTATAAGGTCGTATTTTTAGAAAATGAATGTGTAATTAAAACAAATAAAACAACTAAAACAATAGTCAAAGGAACTAGGACAAATAATATTTACACAATTAACTTAATCAAATCCTCAGCCAAATGTCTTATGACACAGGAAGAGGAATCATGGTTGTGGCACCGACGACTCGGTCACTCGCACCCAAGACTCGTCAACAAGATGAGTCAGAGTGGCTTAGTCAGAGGCTTACCCAACCTCAACAACTTGGTTAATAAAATCTGTAATGCTTGTCAACAAGGAAAACAACCTAGGACACAACACAAGTTAACTAACCAAGAACGAACCTCAAGTGTACTTGAGCTCCTGCATATGGATCTATTCGATTCACATGGAGCCAAGTCACTAGAAGTCAATATTGCTAATTGATACTACTCCAGGTTTACCTGGGTTAGGTTCATCAAACATAAAAATGATACCCTAGATCAATTAATCAATCTATTCAAATTAATCGAGAATCAAAAAGACCTTAAGGTTAAAATACTTAGAAGCGATCATGGTGGTGAATTCGAAAATCAAAGGTTCACCGACTTCTGTAACCTAAATGGATACCACCATGAATTCTCTTGCCCTAGGACCCCTCAACAAAATGGCCTAGTGGAGCGGAAAAACCGAACTCTACAAGAAGCCGCTAGGACCATGTTGAACGAATACGACCTACCCGATAGGTTTTGGGAAGAAGCCGTGAGTACGAAATGCTATGTCCAAAATCTGATCCTTATGGTAAAAAGTCACCTTATGACCTCATACGAGATATATCACGATAAAATACCTAACATCAAGTACTTTAGGGTATTTGGGTGTAAGGTACATATCCTAAACACTAAGGATTACCTAGGGAAATTTACATCCAAAACCACGACCGGAATCTTTCTAGGATACTCGACTACAAGTCGAGCTTATAGAGTATATAACCACGACACCCTTAGAGTCGAAGAGACTATTAATGTAGTGTTCGATGAAGTGCCCGAACCTACAAAACCTTTAATGACCCCAAGTGTTGAGCCCATGATACCAAACTCGCCTCTCAGGCCACGAGATCGAGTCTAATCCACATCAACCAACTTCTCTTGTCGACCAAGTGACAAGTGATCCGAGTCAAACTAGTGTTCAACCAAATCACTCTATTGATCAAGTGATAGATGACTCCAACCAAACTAGAACTCAAATGAGTCATCGTATGGATCAAGTTGTAGACTCAAACCCAAATCCAACTAGGACTCAAATGAATCATCCTATCGACCAAGTGATAGGAGATCCTAATCTAGGAGTTCGAACTAGAGCATCCTATAAGAACCTTAGTCAAATTTCCTTAATTTCAAAGATAGAACCCAAATCAATTGAACAAGCTCTTCTTGATCCCGATTGGATTATTGCAATGCAAGAAGAGCTAGCTCAATTTACTAGGAATGAAGTGTGGGAATTAGAACCACCACCTAAAAACAAAATGATAATTGGAACAAGGTGGGTGTTTCGAAATAAGCTTGATGATAAAGGTGAAGTAGTTAAAAACAAGGCTAGGTTAGTCGCCAAAGGGTTTAGTCAAGTCAAAGGATTAGATTATGACGAAACCTATGCCCCAGTAGCTAGACTCGAATCCATTCGAATGTTGCTAGCTTATGCCGCACATCGAGGATTTAAGCTGTTTCAAATGGATGTTAAGTCGGCATTCCTAAATGGATACATTAAAGAAGAAGTTTATGTTAGCCAACCCCCCGGATTCGAAAATCTAGATAAACCCGACCATGTTCTAAAACTTAAGAAAGCTCTCTATGGACTTAAACAAGCTCCTCGAGCTTGGTACGAGAGACTTTCAATCCATCTTAAGTCAAAAGGGTTTAACCAAGGCTTAGTTGACCCAACTCTCTTCGTAAAAACCTTAGGTAAAGAAATATTCATAGCTCAAATTTACGTAGACGATATAATTTTTGGAACCTCTAACTCAGCCTTACTAAACGAGTTCGTTTCACTCATGGAAAGTGCGTTCAAAATGAACCTGGTAGGCGAAGTTAAGTTTCTTTTTATGTCTACAAATTAAACAAACTAAGGATGGTATATACCTATATCAACAAAAATACACTAAGGAGTTAATTAAAAGATTTGGAATGCAAGACGCTAAGGTAATAAACACCCCAATGGCGATTAATGTTAACATAGGAGAAGACCTAGAAAGTAAGACCATTGACTTAAAGTACTATAGGAGCATGATAGGAAGTCTCCTATACTTAACTGCGAGTCGACCTGACATCCTATTCGCAGTAAGTATGTGCGCCAGGTTTCAAACCTGTGCTAAGGAGTCTCACCTAACCCTAGTTAAGCGTATCCTTAGATATCTTAAGGGTACACTTAACGTTGGTATTTGGTACCCTAGATCTACGGAGTTCGAACTAATCGCTACTCGATTCGGATTATGCCGGTAGTAAACTCGATAGAAAGAGCACGAGTGGTTGAGTCTAGTAAGTTGGTGCAGTAGGAAGCAACACTGTGTCGCTTTATCTACCACCGAAGCCGAATACATTGCGATGGGTGAGTGTGTCACTCAACTTCTTTGGATGAAGCACACTCTCCGCGACTTTAAGTTAGACTTTACGAATACTAAACTTCACGTAGACAACATTAGTTCGATTAATCTTACAAAGAATCTGATATGTCACTCAAGGACTAAACATATAGAAGTTAAACACCATTTCATTCGAGAACATGTGGCCAACGGAGCCATACAACTCGAACACGTCGAATCGAAGTCTAACTTAGCAGACCTATTTACTAAACCCCTACCCGAAGCCGAATTTAGTCTATTAAGACGAAAATTGGGCATGTGCGTAATAGAATAGGTACATGCAAATTATATGTTCTTACTACTATTTCTTTAATTTCATTTTTATGGAACTAGCATAGGACATACCTTAGATTTAAGGAGCCAGTACATCTCACAACACATAGGACTAATGTGTTTGTGTACTTAGCCACGTAGATGGGCGTGAGATGTTAGGACCTTACTCCTGGTTCCAGATGTAGAGCTAGTGCATCGCTATGAGCCACGGAGTATAATCATACATACTAACCGACTCTGACCAGGACTGGTTGATCCTTCATATCAATCAAGCCAAATATGAGTCGAACATTTTATAGGTGAACCTATTTTCAGTATATTATTTTCGAAATAATGTGGAACATGCTTGGACTTTAAAATTAAGACTTGCTCTCACTCTTTTCGATATATGGCAAAAGGGGGAGAAAAAGGCCAAAGTAAGTTAAGGGGTCAAAATTTTTTTGATAACTTAACTCTTACTTCATATTTAAACCAAAAGTTAAAACTTAGTTAACTTTTAACAAAAGGCCAAAGAATTCTTAACTTAAACTTATTTGTGACGTCTACGTTTTACTTAAACTTATTTTTTAAACTTTATGTCGTTAATGTTTTACTTAAGGGGGAAAAAGGGCTTAACTAAAACATTTTACTAAGGCAAACTTTAAGTAATGTTAATTACTTAAAGCAACCCTCAAGGGGGAGGATTAAGGTCTTTCTTCAAGACTCACCCTCGGTCAAGGGGGAGGTTTCCTCAAGGGGGAGTACTTGAAGAAAATCCTTACTACTCCAACTTAATCTTCATATTTTTTGTTTCTCATGCACATTATTACTCTTCATGCTTGCTATTTACTTAACTTTGTATGTGGGTTTGCCATAAATCAAAAAGGGGGAGATTGTTGGTGCAGTAGGCACCTAAGTCGAACCTAAGTTTTGATTATAGCAAACGATACAAAGTTAAGCATATATTGTTATCTCATGAGCTAAATCAAGTGTGCAAAAAAGTCTCAACGCTGGAGCTGAAGGCTAGCGACACCCGGAGGAAGCCGCGGTGGTCGGGCGACACTCAAGAGACTTCGGAGGGAGCCGAAGGAATTGAGTGGAAGGCCGGAAGCAAAAGCAACACGTAAGTACTAAGGTAAGCTCGTGTGTGCGAGTGTAAGCAAGGTCGTATCCTCTTTACGGGGAAAGACTTAAGCGTAGATCCGACCCAAGACATCTCATAGGTGGTCTAGGTCGAGATCGAATGGTCGACGACCGTCGAAATTATGTTTTTGTTGAGATAACCTTGACTTACAGCAAGCATCAGTCGACTGCCAGCTTAGAGGACTCGACTGCCATCAATCAGAGGTCAAGACTGACCGATGCCGCCATTGATGGTGATGGCCATCACGATCACGTCAAAGGATCAGCCTCGAGGAGTCAAGCTTTATCACCATTTTTCAAGGAGTTTTGTGCCCAATTCTTATTGGTTGAAGACCCATTCGATGAGGGGCTTAAAGGCTATAAAAGGAGGGCCAAACCTAGGGTTTTTCATCAATTAAAAAGCTTCCAAGTGCTTCCGATACGCTCCGACTCTCCGACATCCCTACGACAAAGCGCTACCGAGACGACGACTAGAGCTTCAACCTCCAACCTTTAAAGTCATCGGTAATGAAAGTTCTAAATTGTATTTCAGTTTATTTCTTTTAGTAAAGCTTTAAATCATATCAAGGAGAGGGGGAGTGTCCCTCTACCTTGAGTCTTTATCGAGTTTTGTATTCGTTTGACTCCTATCTCCAACGAGGAGTTTTGTTAGTATTTTGCCCTCCGTGCGTGGTCAAGGACCACTAGGGCCTTGGAGTAGTAGCCGTAGGCTACGAACCAAGTAAAAACCCTCGTGTTTTTATTTATTTATTGTTATCTTTCCACTGCATTTTACTCGTACCTTAACGAACGATTACGAAAAAGTTTTTATCGCTATTCACCCCCCCCTCTAGCGAACTGCATCGATCCAACACCCTTCTTCCAATGATGATGACACTCCCCCGACACTTGAGCTCTCCTCCTCACTTGAGCTTGCTTCTTCTCTTTCAGATGAGGTGTAGGCTACGTCATTTATTCCCATTAGTGAAAAATGGGAGGTGATCTCTTCTTCTTCCGATGATGATGGATCGTCCCATGTCGCTTTTAGATTTTGCGCTTTTGCCTTGCCCTTTTCTTTGGATTTCTTTTCTTCTTTATTCTTCCCTTCCTTCTTCTTGTCATTCTTTCTCGTTTCTTTCTTGCTTTTGTTCAAGAGAGGACATTCATCTCTCATATGTCCCTCTCCTTGGCAATTGTAGCATATCACTCTCCTAGTCCTTCTTCTCCTATCATGAGACTTGTTAAATTTAAAGTTTTTCATTGCACGTCTCACCTTTTTTACCATGTAGGCCTCTTCATTGTTATTCATTGATGAGGAAGATTCTTCATCCGATGAAGAGGGTGGAGTCTCCTTCTTCTTCTTTCCTTTGTCAGCTACAAGCACTACTCCCCATGATTGCTTGATTGGATCTTCTACTATACCTTCAAGCCTAGTTTCATGTAATTCCATGGTAGAAAAGAATTCTTCTAGAGTACTTAACCCTAGATTATTTGAGATGTAGAATGAATCCACCATGGAGCTCCATTTCGATGATCGGGGGAATGCATCAATTGCTTTCATTATCATGTCTCAATTTGAAAGCTTCTCACCTACACTTTATAACCCATTAATGATCTCCTTAAACCTAGAATGTAGTGAAAGTACATTTTCTCCTTTGTCTAGCTTGATATTGTTCAATTGAGTCAGAGGAGATCCCTTCTTGCGAGTTTTTCTTCGGAGGTGCCTTCATGAAGCTCCACTAGCTTCTCCCACATCTCCTTGGCACTAGTGCACTCTCCAATCTTATTGATTTCTTATTGAGGGAGAACGTTGTAGAGATGTTGCTTGGCTTTTGAATTTGCAAGGTGCTCCTCTCTTTGCTTCTTAGTCCACCTTGATTTTTCGATTGACTTCTCTTCTTCATCCCTAGGTATATCGAAACCAATTTCCATAATAACCTTAATATCAAAATCCATTTCGAAGAATACCTCCACATACTTTTTCCACCAAGAGAAGTCCCCTTCAAATTTTGCCAGATGAATGTTTGAGCAGGCCATTTCATTGTCATGCTTGTTTTGGCGATGAGTCTGTCGACAAGCTCCTCGCTCTGATACCACTTGTTGGAGGATCGTGGCCCGGCTAGAAGGGGGGTTGAATAGCCCTGATGATCGTCGATGGAATTCTCGTATCTTAATTGTCTACGATAATGATTAGCACAGTGGAAATACAATGATAAAGACAATTAGGCTAAACAAAGTAAGTAAAGAGATCAAACTCAAACATGAAGATGTAACGTGGTTCACGACCCTTGCCGCTAATCCACGGACGATTCGTATGGTGAATCACTGCCTTAACCAAATCCACTAATCTCTTCTTTAGCTCAACATGGTGGAGGTAACCCTTCTTACACAATCCTCTCCCTCTTACAATAAGATAGAAATAAGAACGAGAAAGAGGGAAGAAAATTGTTCACAACACTTAGGAGTATGATTAGGAGTTAAGCATTAACCTCCCCAAGGCACCCAAGGCTTATTTTTATAGAGAAGAGGTCATTCTTTCCGCTGGGCATGAAACAGTTGACTGCTGCATGCATCAGTCGACGACCACCATTCCAATGGCTTCTGACCATGCCAAATCGCAGTCGTCACAAACAACAACACTATGATCCATCAATTGATCATGTCCATTAGTCGATTGATCAAGCCATCAGTCGAGTGATCCAGGCAATCAATCGACTCAAAAACCTTCTGTGCCCGTGACCACCTTCAGTAGTCGACTGCCATCCCTTTGCAGTCCACTGATGGTGCAGCAGTCGACTACCAAACCCTAGCAGTCGACTGATGGGCCAGAAGTCCATCAGTCGAACACCAGTCGATCGCTCTTGACTTGGATCAGTCGACTGCTATCTATAGCAGTTGACTGGTGTCGGGTAAAACCTCAAACAAATACTTATTTGAGCATCCGACAATCGGGTAAACCTCAAACAACATGTTTGATCATCCGACACTTTCATTTGTCGGGTAAAACCTCAAACTCATGTTTGAGCATCCGACTTAATCAATCATCGAGTAAAACCTTAAATACAAGTTTGAGCGTCCGACTTATCATGTAAACTCTCAAACCTAAGTTTGAGCATCCGACACTTGACTTAGCCATTCGGCCAAGTTTACCTAGCTAAGCCACCCCATCCCGAGTTACAATCGCTCACTCTCATCTCCCATGAAGTCCCTCGCCTCGAAGCTCTCTTCAGCCTACGTCCCTCAGATGCACTAAGCCCTCGGCTCCTCCAGTGCTATCCTTCGCGTCTTGCCACGAAGTTTGCTTCCTCTAGCTTCACTTCATTTTCTCCTCATCCGGTGGTCTCTCAGATGCACCAAGTGCACAACTTTCGCAATGCCATCCTTCACCGACTCAAGGACCTGAGCCATGAGATGGTGAACTCACCAATGCTTCATCAAGCTAACACATGTGTGATTTACTAAGTCCTGCACAACTTAAACACTGATATTAAATCACATAACAACCTAACTTAAACTCTTTGCCACACACATAAAAACTAAACCATACATGGGTTGATTTCCCTAACAATTGGTGCAAGGGAACCAGATAATCGAACATAGGGTTTTGATAATGGTAAAGATTCAAAGTTAAGCTATTTTGTTATCTCATATGTTATGCTAAATGTGTAGGTATTATATTAGACTGTGCTAAGTGTTAGGGCAATCTCTTGCCGTAATATGGTTTTGATGGTGTGGCAAAGGGTTTAAGTTAGTTTGATATGTTGATTTGATATGTGCGTTGAAGTCGTGCAGGACTTAGTAATTCGCACATGGAGCCGTGGCGAGTTTCACATCTCATGACTCGTGCCTTGAGTCGGTGAAGGATAGCTTTGCGGAAGCCGTGCGCTTGGAGCATCCGAGGGACCGCCGGACGAGAAGCTTGGAGTGAAGCTGGAGGAAGTAGACTTCGAGGCAAGAGACGCGAAGGAGCATTGCAGAGCCGTGCGCCTGATGCTGCCGAGGGACGTGGCCGAGAACGAAGAGAACTTTGAAGGCGAGGGACTCCGAGAGATGAGAGTGAGCGATTGTAACCCGGGGAAGGGTAGCTCTTAGGTGAAACTTGGCCATTTGGCCAAGTGTCAGATGGGTTTTCCCGACACCAGTCGACTGCCATGTCATGGCAGTCGACTGCTCTGAGTCGAGTGAGTTCGACTGGTATACGACTGACTGGATTGTGGCCAGCAGTCGACTGCCATGTTGGGTTTTTCCGAGCCGCAAAAACCGCTTTTTGCGTTACGAAAACCTCGGAAGCCCCCGGCCACGGATCCGTGCGAAGTATAAAAATTATAATTACATGTATGTGCTTACAGAAATCCTAGATCTACCTTAGATCTAAGAGGTTAGAACGTTACCCTCGTAGCGACGCCCTTCGCTTATCCCGCTCGTCCAAAAGTTCGCCGGAACTCGAGAGTGTCAAGTGCACACTCCTCTATGGTATCCACACAAGCAATAGGTGGAGAAAAAGACACTTGAGTGTGCTAGCACTCCTCTATGGTGTCTCGGCAAGATGAGGTTGGAGAGGGAGAGCTTGAGAGAAAAATTCCCAAGGAAGAAGATGAAGTTATGGAGAGTTACACATAAAATGAATTTCACCCATGAAACCCCTAAAGTGTTGGCTGGCCACATTATGGAGAGGGAGTTACATGCATGCATGTAACTCCCATGTCCCTTGGTCTCCCTCATGAGGTGGCACCAATTGACAAAGTCAATGATGATGTGGAGCATCATCATTGGCCGGCCATGCCTAGTCATCATCATGACATGGCATTTGGTCAAGTCAAACTTGACCTTTCATCTTCCCTCTCAAGTCAAGTCAAACTTGACCTCTAATCTCCCATGGTTGATCAAATCTAACCACTTGACTCAAGTCAATTTAATATAATGAATCTCTATTCATTAATTTAAATTGATTTGATGAATCAAATCTCAATTAGACTCATTCAACACTTGAATCAACTTGAGTCTAACTCAATTAGTCTAATTTGGATTACTCTTAATCCAATTTGGTTCATCCCATGAACCTAATCCTCATGGTTCATCATATGAACCTAATCTCCATCTAATTGCTCTTATGTGTGTGACCCTATAGGTTCTTGTAACGTTGGCAATGTCCCTAAACCGATTTAGGAACATAAGCAATGAGAGGTATCTAGCAACACATCATTGCTACCCAAGTTACAAGAATGTTGAGCTCCAACATCACCTTTGTGACTACTAATTGTGACTCTCACAATATGTGACATTGTCCCTCTATCCTTGACATCTAGATTGACCAATCGAGGCATAGACCGTGTCATCCTGCATAATCTAAATCTTGAACTCAAGTAGACTCACTCTAATCAAATGAGCTCAATATCTCATATTGACTCATTTGGGCATAACCATGCACCGTGGTCTCACTCTATCAAGAATATCGATGTCACCCCGTCATATAGGAGGATAGATCCCATCTACATCACTCACATCCCTCCGCATAATTTAGTTACATACCCGATGTCGCCTTTATAGTCCACCCATTTACGGGTGGCGTTGTGAAGCAAAGTATGCAACTCCTTATGTAGGGAACCATGGTGACTTCAGGTCTAAGGACTAATAGTCATACTAATAGCCACATGAGAAAGTATATGACACTCATATAACGATCCATGATACTTTCTCATGGCGGGTCATTCAGTATACATTCTCCAATGCATACCCATGTGTCAACTTGATATCTCATATCCATGACTTGTGAGATCAAGTCATCATGTTGACCTACATGCTAGTCTCTACGCATTAACATTGTCCCTGAATGTTAATACTCGACTAGGAATGATTAAGAGTAGTGTTTTCTATATCATCTCATTATCGATTGAACCAATCGATTGATATAGATAAGAACCTACTACTCAAGGACATTATTATATTTAGTTATTTGGCACCAATACAAGTAAATATAATAACCATGCCTTTATAAATAGGAATATGATACAATAAAGTCCATACAACAATCATCATATGATTGGCTCTAGGGCTTTCACTAACAATCTCCCACTAGCACTAGTGCCAATCATCGTAGTATCTAATACCCAATGACCTAGTGTGACCATCATGCTTTTTCTGTGCCAAAGCCTTGGTCAAGGGATCTGCGATGTTAGCCTCTGTGGGTACTCTGCAAATCTTCACATCTCCTCGATCGACAATCTCACGAATGAGATGGAAGCACCGATATATTCGGCCTCTATTGTAGAATCAATAACTGTGTCCTGCTTGGAACTCTTCCAGCTCACAGTGCTACCTATTCAAGCAAAACACGAACCCTGACTGCGATCTATAATCATCCTGGTCAGTTTGGAAGCTGGCATCGCTGTAACCCTTTACAGCTAGCTCCTCATCGCCTCCAAATATCAAGAAATATTCTTTAGTCCTTCTCAAGTACTTAAGAATATTCTTAATCGCTATCCGATGGCGCTCACCGATCATCGTATCTACTCGTCATGCTCAAAGCATACGAGACATCGGAGCAGTACACAACATGGCGTACATGATAGATCCTATAGCGGATCGTAAGGGATCTTATCCATGCAGTCTCTCTCCTCTCTAGAAGAGGGACTTTGAGTCTTGAAGACTCACACCATGTGACATCGGCGAAGTCCTTTCTTGGAATCTGCGCATGGCAAAAGTAATCTGTGTCGATGTATGTACTCGACTTAGGCCAAGCAATCTCTTAGATCTATCTCTATAGATCTTGATGCCTAGAATACTGCTTCACCTAAGTCCTTCATTGAGAAGCACGTCCCGACCAAGTCTTCACGGTGTAGCGAAGGATGTCATTCCCAATGAGTAGTATGTCATCCACATACAATACAAGGAACACAACTGTGTTCCCATTAACCCTCTTGTAGACACAGGTTCATCTTCATTCTTGATGAAACCAAAGCTTGATCGCATCATCGAATCGAAGATTCCGGCTCAGAAGCTTGCTTTAGCCCAAATGGACCTTTGCGGCTTGCATACCTTCCCGATTATCTTTGTGGATCTACAAAACCCTCGAGTTGTGTCATGTACACATCCTCGAGTAAGTTTCCATTCAGAAATGCGGTTTTGACATCCATCTGCGGATCTCATAATCGTGGTATCTTTGCGATAGCAAGCAAGATCGAATGGACTTAAACATCGCCCTTTGGAGAAAAGGTTTCATCATAGTCAATACCATGAATTTGCTTGAAACCTTTAGCCACCAATCGGCCCTTATAGGTATCGTAAGTCCATCCATGTCAGTCTTTCTCCTAAAGACCCACTTACACCCAATGGGTTTGACCCTTCTGGATCAACCAAAGTCCATACTTGGTTAGTGTACATGGATTCCATCTCGGATCTCATAGCGTCTAGCCATTTCTCGAGAATCTGGGCTCATCACGGCTTCGATGGGAGGTAGGCTCATTCTCATGAGCATAACGTCATCATGGTCGGACAAGAGAAATGAGTATCTCTCGGTGACGACGTACCTATCGGACCTGCGAAGAGGTAGGTCTACTTGAGCAATTGGTTGTTCCACAACTCTTTGTGCAACAACCTCATCACCCACAACACTTTGTGGTTCCTGTTCAACCTCCATCAAGGCCTTAGTGCTATGGTCCTTATCTTGAATTTCTTCAAGATCGAAGGTACTCCCACTAGTTTTTCTAGAAATAAAATCCCTTTCTAGAAAAACCCGATCTTTCACAAACACTTTGTCTTGTGGGAATGTAAATAATATCCTTTGTATCCTTGGGATATCCACAAAATAGCACCTATCGGTTGGGTCCCGGTTTGTCCGAGACTTGGCGTCGAGCGTAAGCCTCACAACCCCAAATCCTCATAAAAGACATCTTGGGATTTTTCCCTGTCCATATCGTATATGGTGTCTTTACCTGACCTTGGATGGTACGGTTAAGGGTAAAAAGGCTTTGTGTCGAGCATATCCCCAAAAGGATATAGGAAGATCTGTGTGACTCATCATAGATCGTACCATATCGATAAGTACGATTCCTCCTTTCGGATACACCATTCCAGCCGTGGTGTTCGGAGGAGTGAGTTGGGATAGAATCCCACACTCAGCTAGATAGTCACGAAACTCATGGCTAAGGTATTCACCACCTCGATCTGATCGAAGTATCTTAATACTCTTGCCAAGCTGGTTTTGTACTTCATTCTTGAATTCTTTGAACTTTTCAAAGATTCAGATTTATGTCATAAGATACACATAACCATATCTATGAAGTCATCAAGAATGTAATGAAGTACTTAACCACCTCTAGCAAAGAATATTGAAAGGACCACATACATCACTATGTATAAGTCCTAACAAATCATTGCTCTTTCGCTATGTCCACTAAAGGGAGTCTTGGTCATCTTGCCTAAAGGCAAGACTGCATGTCTCATATGATTCAAAATCAAATGAGTCTAGCATCCTTATGGAGTGAGATAAGCGACTCTCATTTATGTGACCTGCGACAATGCGAGGAGATAGGTTTGGTTCAACTCATTTGACTTGAACCTCTTGGTACTTATGTTATAGATAGGGCTCTCTAAGTCTAGAAAGTAGAGTCCGTTCATTAGAGGTGCACTACAATAGAACATATCATTTAAATAAACTGAACAACATTTGTTCTTTATTATAAATGAAAAACCTTTCTTGTCCAAACAAGAAACTGAAATGATGTTCTTAGTTAAGCGGCACATAACAACATTCATCTAATTCTAGTACAAGCCCGGAGGCGAGAGATAGATCATAAGTTCCTCTGACAGAATGAGCAACCCTTGCTCCATTGCCTACTCGTAGGTCCACCTCACCCTTTGTCAATGCCTACTATTTCTCAGTGCACATTGGTACAAATGTGAGATGCACATCCGGTATCTAATACCCATGATGAAAAAATATATAGATTGACTTCTATAACATTTATACCAGTAGAAGTCTCACTTCTCTTCTTCTTAAGATCTTCAGTATGCCTTGCGATTCACGCTTCTAGTGTCACTGCTTCCTTGCGGAAGCAAGCCCCTTCCTTGGCTACCCCTCCTTTGGGTTTAAGTTCTTTGCCTTTGCCCTTGGCTTGGGACTTTCCCTTACCTTTAGGCTTGCCCTTGCCTTTCTTCTTCGCACCATCAAAATGGTGTCAGTTACCCTTCTTAAGGTTAAGCTCTGCGATTCTCAACATCTTTGAGCATTTGAACAATGGCTTATCAATTTCATTCATGTTATAATTCATGACAAATTGATCGAAGGCTTGTGGCAAAGATTGCAAGATTAGGTCAGTGGCCAGCTCTTGGCTAAGTGGGAATCCCAGCCTTTGTAGGTTTTCTACGTACCCAATCATCTTGAGTACATATGTACCTACGGGAGTCCCTTCTTGCATTTTGGACCCAAATAATGCCTTAGAGACTTCATATCTCTCATGCCTAGCTTGTCCTTGATATAGTTGTGAAGATGTCCAACCATATCATAAGCATTCATGAACTCGTGTTGCTTACGAAGCTCGAGTTCATGGTCATGGCGAGCATTAGACATGACACATCTAATGCATCATCTTGATGCTTCTTGTAAGCATATTTGTCAGCTCGTGAGGCATTGGCAGGAGGTGCCTCCGGAATGGGCTGCTCCAGGACGTACAGCTTCCTTTCTTGGGTGAGAACAATTCTCAGGTTCCTGTACCAGTCCAGGAAATTTGCTCCATTGAGCTTGTCCTTCTCAAGGATAGATCGCAGAGAGAGAGTGTTCGTGTTTGTTGACATAGTAATCTACAACATACAATGCAGAGGATTAATATCATATTCCTTTTATCATTTAATTAGGCCTTTAATCAAATGATGCTCCCACTAAATTATAGGAATTTTGTAGAATCGAGTTATGGATGTGGTCAAACCACTTTTACTAGATTCATACAAACTAGCTATAATTCTTGCGGGACAAGATCCACATCATACTAAGCCTTGAGTTAGCTTTGGCTAAATCGCCCAAGACTTAGTACGATCGGTGGGTAACACATTACCGATTACATCTCTATGCAACTCTTGTTTATAGGATTAAGACCCACATTTACAAAAGACCTTGAGTTAGCTTTGGCTAAATCGCCCAAGATTTAGTGTAAATGCGATCTTAACCTATCTTTCCAACGATTGGAATATGCCTATAGTTCTACTCGATCCAATTGAGTTAACTAGTTTTGCTCAATCTAATTGAGCTTACTCTAACCAGTCGTGATAGGCGGGACCAAGATTGTCCCTCCGCACCCTACCAAGATAATATGCGTTGCTCTGCTTTGGCAGATTCAACAACAACAAATGATCGAGGTAGTGATGGGTATCAAGGCTCGGTAGGCATTTTCGAGTTGATTAGATTATGATCTAATCTAATCGTAATGTGTATCTTATACGCATTTAGGCCTTTATTATCCTATATTAGCATGCATCATATACATACATTAATTATTCTAGCATGCATCATATACATACAAGAAAATTAACCTAGCATGCATCATATACATACAAACATTTTTCTACTAGCATGCATCACATACATACAAGCAAAATCAATTAAATATACATATATATATATCAACATATATATATATATCATTAAATGTGATATAGTGATGGCCCTACTACGATCTTCTCAAGCCAATGAGAAGATCGGACGGTCAACCTAAGGCTAGCGGCTTCTCCAAGCGCTTCCATTGACCGCCATGTGTCGTCGTCACCCTTCTCGTAAGCTCGTCGTCAAGTGGACTTTCCACCGCTCCATTTTTGTACATTACAAATATGAAACTCGAGTTACATTCGAGTCTAAAACTATTTACAACTAGAATATTAAAAGAAGAGGTGCGACGCGCAGGTCGCAAACACTTTACAACACGCACAACCATAAAACGGCACGCAGGCCGTATTATGAATTACAACACATATAATCCAATCCAATTGGGTTATTGGGCCATGACAATCACAGAATTATACATAATTCTAAATTATGTATTTTTACAGAAAATTTCTATAATTTTTTCTAATTTATTTTGAATTTATGAGTCACCTCTCCGAAATGGTCCCGCTAAGCGGTTTAAGCGCGATCGCGGACATGGCCTTCGGGATAGGGCAGCGCCCTACTCGCAAAAATAAACTTCGCGAGTGTCCCTACAATGATCTTACAGCGACTTAAGTCGCTGTCCCAAAAACCTAAAGCGAGAACTCGCCGATTCGGAGAGTTTTTCTCGACGGTTGAAGCCTACGAGTGTCCCAACACTCGTTGCTTCGACTCTACGAGAAAAATACCCAAAAATTCTATAAAATAAGAAAAATTTACAGAAACATATAAATCTGTAATTTTTATATCTAATATAAAAACTACAAAAACGAAACACATACATGCTTCGCACGTGGCTCTGATACCACTGTTGGGTTTTTCCGAGCCGCAAAAACCGCTTTTTGCGTTGCGGAAACCTCGGAAGCCCCCGGCCACGGATCCGTGCGAAGTATAAAAATTATAATTACATGTATGTGCTTACAGAAATCCTAGATCTACCTTAGATCTAAGAGGTTAGAACGTTACCCTCGTAGCGACGCCCTTCGCTTATCCTGCTCGTCCAAAAGTTCGCCGGAACTCGAGAGTGTCAAGTGCACACTCCTCTATGGTATCCACACAAGCAATAGGTGGAGAAAAAGACACTTGAGTGTGCTAGCACTCCTCTATGGTGTCTCGGCAAGATGAGGTTGGAGAGGGAGAGCTTGAGAGAAAAATTCCCAAGGAAGAAGATGAAGTTATGGAGAGTTACACACAAAATGAATTTCACCCATGAAACCCCTAAAGTGTTGGCCGGCCACATTATGGAGAGGGAGTTACATGCATGCATGTAACTCCCATGTCCCTTGGTCTCCCTCATGAGGTGGCACCAATTGACAAAGTCACTGATGATGTGGAGCATCATCATTGGCCGGCCATGCCTAGTCATCATCATGACATGGCATTTGGTCAAGTCAAACTTGACCTTTCATCTTCCCTCTCAAGTCAAGTCAAACTTGACCTCTAATCTCCCATGGTTGATCAAATCTAACCACTTGACTCAAGTCAATTTAATATAATGAATCTCTATTCATTAATTTAAATTGATTTGATGAATCAAATCTCAATTAGACTCATTCAACACTTGAATCAACTTGAGTCTAACTCAATTAGTCTAATTTGGATTACTCTTAATCCAATTTGGTTCATCCCATGAACCTAATCCTCATGGTTCATCATATGAACCTAATCTCCATCTAATTGCTCTTATGTGTGTGACCCTATAGGTTCTTGTAACGTTGGCAATGTCCCTAAACCGATTTAGGAACATAAGCAATGAGAGGTATCTAGCAACACATCATTGCTACCCAAGTTACAAGAATGTTGAGCTCCAACATCACCTTTGTGACTACTAATTGTGACTCTCACAATATGTGACAATGTCCCTCTATCCTTGACATCTAGATTGACCAATCAAGGCATAGACCGTGTCATCCTCGGTACAATCTAAATCTTGAACTCCAAGTAGACTCACTCTAATCAAATGAGCTCAATATCTCATATTGACTCATTTGGGCATGGCCATGCACTTCGTGGTCTCACTCTATCAAGAATATCGATGTCACCCCCGTCATATAGGAGGGATAGATCCCATCTACATCACTCACATCCCTCCGCATAATTCGTTACATACCCAGTAATCGCCTTTATAGTCCACCCATTTACGGGTGACGTTTGACGAAGCCAAAGTATGCAACTCCTTATGTAGGGAACCATGGTGACTTCAGGTCTAAGGACTAATAGTCATACTAATAGCCACATGAGAAAGTATATGACACTCATATAACGATCCATGATACTTTCTCATGGCGGGTCATTCAGTATACATTCTCAAATGCATACCCATGTGTCAACTTGATATCTCATATCCATGACTTGTGAGATCAAGTCATCATGTTGACCTACATGCTAGTCTCTACGCATTAACATTGTCCCTGAATGTTAATACTCGACTAGGAATGATTAAGAGTAGTGTTCTCTATATCATCTCATTATCGATTCAACCAATCGATTGATATAGATAAGAACCTACTACTCAAGGACATTATTATATTTAGTTATTTGGCACCAATACAAGTAAATATAATAACCATGCCTTTATAAAAAGGAATATGATACAATAAAGTCCATACAAGTCAATAGGGTTTCGCCACGAACTGCTCGAGCCGATCGGGCGGCTGATTACGGAGAAAGGATACGAGGTCCATCGGGCCGATCGCCAAGAGTTCCGCTGACTACAACGGCCGGGATCCGACGTGTTCGAGGCCTTGTAGAGGGCAATGACCGCCAAGGGCGGCAATGATCGATGGCGGCCAACGGGAAGAAATCAGCCCTCTCTATAAAAAGAGAGGGTGTAAGCCTTTGAGAGGCTAATGCTTATACTCCAAACGATCTTCCTAGTGCCCCACATGCTCTAAACTCTTCTTACCCGCTTTTACTCCATTCTATTTGTAAGAAGAGTGATCTTGATTGTAAAGGTTACCTCCACCTAGCTTGGTGCAAAGGAGAGACCATTTAGTGGATTGGTTTAACGGAGTGATTCACCGAGGACGAATCGGGAACCGTGGATTAGCGGCGTAGCCGTGAACCACATTATACCATCGTGTTAGCATTTGTTTTATTGTTTGTCTTTTGCTTTGTATTTGTATATTCCGCTTGCGCTAATCTTTTGTAGACGAGCAATTTACGACGTCAAACATACGAGGGCTATTCACCCCCCTCTAGCCGGCCATCCGATTACCTACACTAAGGTCAACGACACTAGGAGAATCTCGGGACGAGAAACCTCGGTGGTCAGGTGATGCCAGGAAAAACCTCGGTGGTTAGGTGATGCCAAGAGAATCACGAGACGAGAACCCTCGGTGGTTGGGTGACACCAGGAGAATCTCAGAAGGAGAAACCTCGGTGGTCAATTGACTAAAAGCTAAGAGACAAGTTAGAAGGACCAAAGGTAAGCATGGTAAGAACAGTGCATGGAGATGACAGGTTGCGTCCTCAATACAGGGGCATCCGTAGGCGACGATCCGACTAAGGCTTTCGGAGGAAGGCCGAAATCGAGTTTGGACAGTCTAGGGCTGCCACATGACCTGTCATTATACATTTTCTGTGCTAACCTTATGTTGCAGGTGTTAGGTTGGATTCTCAAGAGTAGAAGTTGACTGGAGGTTTCAGCAATCGACTAGGGTAGTCGACTGCCAATGGGATCAGTCGACTGATGTGCGTGAGAAGGACCAAGTGCCACCTCATGGATAAGTTTTGCAGATAAGGTTTTATCTAGATCTGGATCTAGATCTAGATCTGAATGAGCTAGGGTTTGGAAGGCCATAAAAGAAGGGGTGAGGCACCCCTTATAGAATCAAAAAAAGGCTCCAAAAGTAGCCCCGAGGGCAAACCCAGATGGCTAGCGCAACCGTGTTATGGCTTGAAAGGGCAAGGGATCGATTCCTGGAGGTGACCACCAGGCTACTGATGACTCTGCATTCCTGCGCTAGCCACCTGGGACCTGATTTACTCCCTCCACACGTAAGGGCAGCGGTGGGGGGCCGCTAATGTGGCGGTTCCACAAAAAAAGGCTCCAAAAGTGCACCTTCAATCCGAAGCTTTCTCTCACATGCGACAACGCCTTAACACCGACTGATCTCCCAATTCTTATCTTTTAAAGTCGGTACATTTCTTTTAGTTGTGTTTATTACTTACTAAGAGGAGAGGTAGGTTTGTGACCTCTTCCTCTACGTCATTTTTATAATTGTTTGTCTCTTCCCTCCAACGAGGAAGAGATATTTAATGTTTGGCCATCATAAGCAATCAAGGATCGCAAGGGCCTTGGGTTAGCAGCTGGTGAGCTATGAACCAAGTAAAAAATTATTGTGTCTCTTGTTTTCTTATTTTTGTGTTTTCCGTTGCATTTAACTTTGCTTTTATAAGAAAAGAAAAAAATTTTAAAATATGCTATTCACCCCCCCCCCCCCCTTAATGTTTCTCGATCCTACATAGAGTTCAATGGCATAGAAGGATCCATATAACTAACCTAGTGGGATAATGCTTGGTTGTTGTTGGTTGTTGTTATCATCACAAGTGATTCTTAGCAAAGTCTTGTGCACATGCTAAACTAAGTCATGTGGTAACAAATTTCTGCCAACAACAATTATTTTGGGTTGTTCAATAAGATAACTACCTCTATCTTCATATTTCCTTGATGCCTGTGTTGGGTTTCCGGCACCGCGGCGTGTGTGTGTTCGATCATGTTTCGTAAACATGAGCACAGCGGAAGCAATAAAAATAATAAATACTCCTATTTATTACAACACACACATGCTATTACAACAAGTGTAGACATAACCGTAAATTAAAATTGCAATAAAAGAAATTAAACTACGTTATACCTTCCGTATGACGTGTAGCGGGAACGGCATCAACCGGAACGATCCTCGTAAGAATCGTCTCTATTCGTATCCACGCCGAGCTCCTCGGGATGACTTCGCCAAGCCACGAGCTTCGTCTTCGTACGGGTTACTAGCCTCGTGTTGAAGACGACGTGATCGAGAGATGATCACGATCCGAATCCAAATTCGGACCTAAAACAAGTCCTCAAGACTTGCTTCTCCGGAGAGGTATTCGTCAACCGATTGACGAATCCTTCGTCCTCCACCTCAGAGGATTACCGGAGATCAAATCCCCGGTATGTTAGCCGCTGTCGGAGCACTAACCGTCGTCCAAACGACGCTCCGACGAGAGGAGAAGAAGCTGTCCAGAAAAACTGGACAGCTTGGTGGAGGAGATAGGCGCCGGCCAACAAAGGAAGCCAAGTGCTCACCTTGATGCCAAACCTAAGGAGGATCGCCGGAACTCTTCCGGCAGCAGCTCGACGCCGGCGAGGAGGAAGGAAGCTGCCTTCTGGACGCCGGTTGGAGGAGCTGTGGGCTGGGCGGCAACACAAGCTGGGCGGCAACTTTGTGTTGGGCGGCTAGGGTTTGGATGATTGGATTAGTTAGGGTTTAACAATCCCTTAAGCCCACTTTTATAGAGAACTAATTCTCTTAATGGTTAATGGATCATATCCATAAAGCCCGTAACCCGCTCCATTAAGATAAGTTAAAATAAACCAAACCATGATGGTTTATTTTAAGTTAAAACGAACCGAACCAACCTTTGGTTCATTCGTTTAATATAAACCAAACCCTTTGGTTTATTCTCATCCATTGGATTAGGACCAAACCATTTTGGTCCATCCATTATGTCTTCATAAGACACTGCCCATCCACGCTTCCATTGCATCAAACAATTTCATGCTCGCTTATGTTTGGTCCAACCAAACATAGTTTCTCTCCTCGAGAATCCCATTCTCAAGCTCGCTTTAAATCCTTTGGATTACACTCGTTGCGCGTGTGACCAAATAGGTTCTCGGTTTATGTTGGCCGCCTATAATTAACCATTAATTATAGAACGATCATGAGTGGCACCTAGTAGTACATCATGATCCCCAATTAACCAAAAGATCAACTTGATCCGTAACTATTTCTCAAACCCTTCAAGAGCTCGAATGAATCGTGCCCCATTCCCTTCACTCATCTTATACCCACTTGGTTCGTGACATGGTCTATTGTGTCAGCCCTCACTAGGTCGACTACGCCACACCTAGCCCAAGTATCATTTCCTCGTCCTACGGATTCTAGTTACTCCACATGTATCGAAGAGTACCTTACTCTAAACATGTATTGCTTTGGCCAAAGACTTTAGTAACAATCCGACGAGAGGCCATGGGTATACATCTCCTCGCAAGGAGTGGTGAATCCTTTATAGGCTATTCAAACACCTTCGATCACTTGAACTTATACCCAATCATCCCGGGTCCACATCTCCTTAGAGATGTTTGCTTAAGATGTCAAAGCATAAGTCTCCATGATCAAGATGACTTGAATACCGCAAGTCAAAGGAACATCGCACTTAAGCCACAGTAAGAACTTCATTGACATATCTATATATGCAGAGAACCATATGAAGTCTTACGGCTGGTCACTCCAATGAACTAGTTACCATAACTAGCATCCACGATCAACTCCGGACATCACTATGTCTCCAGCCAGTGAGAATCAGCTGCTTGGATACACCAAGGAGTATACCTCGTGCTAGTCTCGACAGAATTGATGGTGTCCAAATCCATCAATTCATCGACTAGGGATAATTCCGATACATCACAATTACACATGTAGAGATACTCACTAGTTGTGATCCAATCACAAATTCTCTCATGCCGTGAATCGTATCGTGGACATTCAGTAAATGAGTTTAAGATCCAATCAAATACATTAAACATGTATACTCAAATAGTGAATCTTCATTTATCATATAAATGGTTCATACATAAGGCAATTGCCTTAGGACATCTCTCATATATTACTAACAGACTCCCACTTGGCCTAATGCCAATCGCTACGGTATCCAATACCATAAGCACCAACATGACCCTCAAACTTACTTTGAGGTAATGCTTTAGTCAAAGGATCCACTAAGTTCCTTTCAGTGGGAATTTTCTCGATTTGTATTTCATTCCTACTGATGATCTCTCTGATAAGATGATAGCGGCGAAGCACATGTTTGGATCGTTGATGAGACCTTGGCTCTTTCGCCTGTGCAATTGCTCCATTGTTGTCGCAGTAGACCGGTATTGCTTTAACAATGGCCGGAATCACACCAAGTTCATGAACGAACTTCTTGATCCAAACCGCTTCCTTCGCCGCAATATATTCTCGCCTCGATGGTAGAATCCGCTACGCCTCTTGTTTGGAACTTTTCCAACTCATCGCGCTTCATTCAAGGTGAACACGATCCGGTGAGACTGAATCATCCTTGTCTGTCTGGAGCTGGCATCCGTATACCCACGTATCACCATGTACCCTTCTCCATATATTAGGAACACATCCTTAGTTCTTAAGGATCTCTTAACAATGCCCAATGATCCATTCCTGGATCAGACTGGTATCTGCTCGTGACACTCAGAGCATACGATACATCGGGCCTCGTACATAACATAGCATACATGATAGATCCTATTGCGGATGCATAGGGAATCTTACTCAAGCAAATCCTCTCGTCTTCTGTGCGCGGACACATAGACTTCGAAAGGTGTACCCCATGCCTGATGGTTAGATAACCTTTCTTGGATTCCGACATGCTAAACCTCTTTAGCACTCGGTCTATATATGTAGACTGCGAAAGACCAAGCAACCGTTTCGATCTATCTCTATAGATCTTAATCCCAAGGATGTAGGTTGCTTCTCCCAGGTCTTTCATGGAGAATGTCTTGGATAACCAAACCTTAACTGACTGTAAGATGGACACATCGTTTCCTATAAGTAATATGTCATCGACATACAATACTAGGAACACGACTGCACTCCCACTAACCTTCTTGTACACACAAGGTTCGTCTGGATTTTCTGAGAAATCAAACCTTTTGATCGTCTCATCAAAACGGATATTCCAGCTCCTGGATGCTTGCTTCAATCCATAAATGGATCGTCGCAATTTGCATACCTTGGTTTTATCAACCGATGTGAAACCCTTAGGCTGTATCATATACACGTCCTCGAGCAGGTTTCCATTAAGGAAAGCTGTTTTCACATCCATCTGCCATATCTCATAATCATAATGAGCCGCTATGGCCAGGAGCATCCGAATGGATTTAAGCATAGCTACAGGCGAATAGGTTTCGTCATAATCAACACCTTGCTTTTGACGATATCCTTTCGCCACCAATCTAGCCTTATAGGTAATCACATTACCATCCATGTCGGTTTTCTTCTTGAAAACCCACTTGCACCCTATAGGCTTTATGCCTTCAGGTGGGTCAACCAAGTTCCAAACTTGGTTTTCGTACATGGAATCCATTTCCGACTTCATGGCACCAAGCCACTTATCCCTTTCTGAACTTGTCAGCACTTCTTCATAACTGGTAGGCTCCTCATCATCAATGAGTAACACGTCGTTCGATTCACTTACGAGAAATCCATATCTCTCAGGAATATTGCGTGTTCTACCAGATCTACGAAGATGCGGTGTTACAATAGGTCCAGCCGATTGCTCATCACTATGAGTTGTCGGCTGTTGTGCTTCACCAGGTATCTCATCAATGTCTATTTGAGTCTCTCGAGCCTCCTCAAGCTCGACGACACTCCCACTAATTTCTTGCAAGAGAAACTCTTTCTCTAGAAACACAGCATGCCTTGAAACAAACACCTTTTGTTCCACAGGATGATAGAATTGGTAACCCCTTGTTTCCTTAGGGTATCCAATAAATAGACATTTATCAGACTTAGCATCCAATTTGTCTGATACAGTCCGCTTCACATAAGCAGGATAACCCCATATCTTCAAGTAAGATACATGAGGTTTCTTACCATTCCATATCTCATATGGAGTAGTTGAGACTACCTTGGTAGGCATTCTGTTTAACAAGTAAACAGCTGTCTGAAGTGCATAACCCCAAAAGGACTTGGGAAGAGTTGCATGATTCATCATTGACCTGACCATGTCCAACAAGGTCCGGTTACGCCTCTCAGATACACCATTATGTCAGTGGTGTAGGGCGGAGTCCATTGAGACAATATGCCATTGTCTCTTAGATAATCAAGAAACTCTTGACTTAAGTATTCACCACCTCGATCCAATCGAAGTATTTTAATACTCTTGTCATGTTGTTTCTCTACTTCATTTCTGAATTCTTTGAACCTTTCAAAGGCTTCAGACTTGTGTTTCATCAAGAACACATACCCAAACCATGAGTGATCATCAGTGAAGGTAATGAAGTAGCTATAGCCTCCTAATGCTTGAGTTGACATAGGTCCACATACATCGATGTACTAAACCTAGTAACTCTCCCACTGCTCACCTTTTCCAATAAAGGTAACTTAGTCATCTTGCCTTTTAAGCATGATTCGCATGTATCGTATGAATCCAATTCAAACGATTCCAGAATTCCACATCGGTGTAATTCGGACATGCGTTTCTTGCTTATATGGCCAAGACGACAATGCCACATCTAGGAGTCTATGTGATTATCCTTTCGAGCACGCGTGTTGCTCACTTCGATATTGAAAATGTCACTGGATACGTCCAACGTATAAATGCCATTACTCAAAGTTCCAGTTCCATAAAGTACGCCATTCAAAGTTATATAACAACAATTGTTACTAAACGTTAAATGGAAACCATTTCTATTTAAGCAGGAAATAGAAACAATGTTCTTTATTAGAGAAGGAACATAATAGCAATTGTCCATTCAAGACTAGTCCACTAGGGAGCTTCAAAGAAATAAGTTCTGATGGCGCATCGCAAAGAACCTTTGCTCCATTGCCAACTCGCAAATTTGACTCCCCTCTGACAAGTCTTCTTCTATTCCTTAGCCCCTGTATGTCATTACATATATGTGAGCTACACCCAGGATCCAATACCCAAGTGTCTAAGGAAATAGAATGACAATCAATAACGAAGATACCTGAAGAGGATGGGGCATCGGATGCCTTCTTCTTCTTCATGGACTCAAGATAAATCTTGCAGTTTCTTCGCCAGTGGCCTTCCTTGCCACAGTGATGGCAAGTGCCCTTTTGCGCTGGTTCCGCCTTCTTTGCCTTTTTCTTTCCTTTCTTCTGTTCTTTTGCCTTCCTCTTAGAACCTTTCTTTGAGGAATCAACTAACAGAACCGCCTTCTCCTCATGCTTCACAGAAGGCTCCACAGTCTTCAGCATATTGAGGAGCTCGGGAATGGTGGATTCCAATTTGTTCATCCGATAGTTCATCACAGAAACTCTTGGGCAAACAATGCACTAAGTCAATACTTAACTCATGATCCATCACAAAACCGAGGGTAGCTAGCCGCTCGATGTACCCGTTCATCTTTAGCACAAACTGCACTACAGACGAACCTTCTTGCATCTTCGTGGTGAAGAGGAGCCTAGAGACCTCGAACCTTTCGGATCTCGCTTGCTCATCGAACAACTCATGAAGATGGAAGACCATAGTATTAGCATCCATATGCTCATGCTGCTTCTGCAGCTCAGGTACCATCGCCGCTAGCATGATGCAACTCGCCAGCTCAGAATCTGCCACATGCTTCTGATAGACCAACATTTGGTCTGGAGTTGCATCGTCCTTAGGACGGTCAAGAAGAGGCTCTTCAAGGACATATGCAAGCTTTTCCGCCTTGAGAACAATTCTCAGGTTTCTAAGCCAGTCCAGGAAGTTAGGCCCAGTCAGTTTGTTCGAATCCAAAATAGTGCGCAAATTCAAAGACGTCATGATCAATTTATTGACCTAGAAATACAAAACGAGCATATATGAGAAAATGATTTTAAAATGCATCAATATACATTTATAAATCCCATTCATTTTTCGAATTTCAAAAACCCCAAAATCACTTCGGGAGATCGTAGGTCCATCTCCGAATGGGCTGATATCCATCATAGTTATAAACAACCTTGGAGAGAGTCCAACAAGCCATTCATAACTACGACGGTAGGTATCATCTATACCGATTGCATATCCCGTATATGCAACTATCACAATGTGCTATCAACTAATTGAATGTTCACACATACATCGGGTTGTTAACACATTAACAAGTATGCATCATATGCATAGCACCCAACTTCACCTCCCTTTACATCGACCTTGGAGAGAGTCCAACAAGCCGATGCTCCAGGTTAAAGCCAACCCATTAATCGGGACATAGTTTTAATATGGTTAGAGTGCATTCAACCAATTAGCCCAGCTTGGAGAGAGTCCAACAACCAAAGCTAACGATTGACCTCTAACTCTTACCATATTAGTATTAAACTATTCCATGGTTTGAACATATTCAGGTTCGAGCCGGGCTTGGAGAGAGTCCAACAACCCAAACAAGAAACAGAACTCTGGTTCTAACCATATTAATGGAAGGTGTAGGCTTTAATATTGATTAAGGGTTTTTATGTCTCATCCTCTTTGCATGCAAATAACTATTATCTACATGGCATGGCATACATGGCATACATCTACATGTCACGACACGCATGGCATAATGTTATGCATCTAATGCAATTACATGACATACAATTATGTCATGTTTATAATTTCCTTATATGTCATAACTATTTATGGAAATAAAATATGTTTAAGATTTGATTCTCCAAATCAAATCATAATTAAATTAGGAAACAAATTTCCAAATCTAATCACATATTTTATTCATGGAATTATTTGATTAAGGAAAATCTATTTAGGAAACCAATTTCCTAAATCTTTAAAACTACTTATGGAAATAAAATATTTTAAGATTTGATTTCCCAAATCAAATCATGATTAAATTAGGAAACAAATTTCCAGAATCTAATCAAATATTTTATTTATGGAAAATATCAATTTCAATAAATACTTCCAACTTTCCAAAAGTGGAAGATTTCCATAAATACTTCTAGACTTTCCAAAATTGAAAAATTTCCATAAATACTTCTAAATTTCCAAAATTAGAAAATTTCCAGAAATACATTATGACTATCGCAAAACCATTTTACGATTATGTCGAAACACAACCTGGGCTCTGATACCACTGTTGGGTTTCCGGCACCGCGGCGTGTGTGTGTTCGATCATGTTTCGTAAACATGAGCACAGCGGAAGCAATAAAAATAATAAATACTCCTATTTATTACAACACACACAACACACGCATGCTATTACAACAAGTGTAGACATAACCGTAAATTAAAATTGCAATAAAAGAAATTAAACTACGTTATACCTTCCGTATGACGTGTAGCGGGAACGGCATCAACCGAAACGATCCTCGTAAGAATCGTCTCTATCCGTATCCACGCCGAGCTCCTCGGGATGACTTCGCCAAGCCACGAGCTTCGTCTTCGTACGGGTTACTAGCCTCGTGTTGAAGACGACGTGATCGAGAGATGATCACGATCCGAATCCAAATTCGGACCTAAAACAAGTCCTCAAGACTTGCTTCTCCGGAGAGGTATTCGTCAACCGATTGACGAATCCTTCGTCCTCCACCTCAGAGGATTACCGGAGATCAAATCCCCGGTATGTTAGCCGCTGTCGGAGCACTAATCGACACCCAAACGACGCTCTGACGAGAGGAGAAGAAGCTGTCCAGAAAACTGGACAGCTTGGTGGAGGAGATAGGCGCCGGCCAACAAAGGAAGCCAAGTGCTTACCTTGATGCCAAACCTAAGGAGGATCGCCGGAACTCTTCCGGCAGCAGCTCGGGCGAGAGGAGGAAGGAAGCCGCCTCGACGCCGGTTGAGGAGCTGTGGGCGGCAACACAAGTGGCGGCAACTTTGTGTTGGCGGCTAGGGTTTGGATGATTGGATTAGTTAGGGTTTAACAATCCCTTAAGCCCTCTTTTATAGAGAACTAATTCTCTTAATGGTTAATGGATCATATCCATAAAGCCCGCTAACCCGCTCCATTAGGATAAGTTAAAATAAACCAAACCATGATGGTTTATTTTAAGTTAAAACGAACCAACCAACCTTTGGTTCATTCGTTTAATATAAACCAAACCCTTTGGTTTATTCTCATCCATTGGATTAGGACCAAACCATTTTGGTCCATCCATTATGTCTTCATAAGACACGGCCCATCCACGCTTCCATTGCGACTGAAACAATTTCATGCTCGCTTATGTTTGGTCCAACCAAACATAGTTTCTCTCGGCCGAGAATCCCATTCTCAAGCTCGCTTTTAAATCCTTTGGATTACACTCGTTGTGCGTGTGACCAAATAGGTTCTCGGTTTATGTTGGCCGTCTATAATTAACCATTAATTATAGAACGATCATGAGTGGCACCTAGTAGTACATCATGATCCCCAATTAACCGAAAAGATCAACGGTTGATCCAGAACTATTTCTGCAACCCTTCAGAATGATTCGTGCCCCATTCCCTTCACTCATCTTATACCCACTTGGTTCAGGACATGGTCTATTGTGTCAGTCCCCACTAGGCTGACTACGTCACACCTAGCCCAAATATCATTTCCTCAACCTACGGATTCTAGTTACTCCACATGTATCGAAGAGTACCTTACTCTAAACATGTAATGCTTTGGCCAAAGACTTTAGTAACAATCCGACGAGAGGCCATGGGTATACATCTCCTCGCAAGGAGTGGTGAATTCTTTATAGGCTATTCAAACACCTTCGATCACTTCGACTTATACCCAATCATCCCGGGTCCACATCTCCTTAGAGATGTTTGCTTAAGATGTCAAAGCATAAGTCTCCATGATCAAGATGACTTGAATACCGCAAGTCAAAGGAACATCACACTTAAGCCACAGTAAGAACTTCATTGACATATCTATATATGCAGAGAACCATATGAAGTCTTACGGCTGGTCACTCCAATGAACTAGTTACCATAACTAGCATCCACGATCAACTCCGGACATCACTATGTCTCCAGCCAGTGAGAATCAGCTGCTTGGATACACCAAGGAGTATACCTCGTGCTAGTCTCGACAGAATTGATGGTGTCCAAATCCATCAATTCATCAACTAGGGATAATTCCGATACATCACAATTACACATGTAGAGATACTCACTAGTTGTGATCCAATCACAAATTCTCTCATGCTGTGAATCGTATCGTGGACATTCAGTAAATGAGTTTAAGATCCAATCAAATACATTAAACATGTATACTCAAATAGTGAATCTTCATTTATCATATAAATGGTTCATACATAAGGCGATTGCCTTAGGACATCTCTCATATATTACTAACAGCCTGCCCACTTACAATATTAGACAATGTTTAATATATGTCATGGCTTCTGCATTAATTATGTGAACTCGCAGAATCATGAGAATGTTGGAGAAAATTTTGAACTTCATTCCAGATTGCAAAATTACTTTATCATTGGCCTGGGCTATGATTGTTTCAGTGCAAGAATTATAAAGGTCATATATAATTTCTGAATCTTTACTAGAAGCACCATATTCTTCTATTAATGCTTCAATAACATTGTAAGTTCTAGGAAACTGAAACTGTTATGATTAAAGAGATATTGTTTTGATAATGTTTGTTGTACATAGCTCTCTATTGCTTCCTTCGCTAAAGGAAACCCTTTCACATGCATCGATACCAAAGATCTTCACAAAAAACAATGCTCTAGTGACTTTTGTAAATGCTAAAAGCTCTCCAATATGAATAGAATGATCCGCCACAAACTTTGGCCATCCTTCTTGAAAAGCTAATTGATCATCAATCCTAGATAATTTGGTGAACTGCATATAGTTGTTAATCTAATTACAAGTAAACTTTGGCGAACTGCATATAGTTGTGAAAATGGAGAGAGAAAGAAATAAGCAAGTATCAAAAGGTAGGTTATCGATGCTTTTCTTTGATTTGTTAATATTGTTTTGGATTTTTGTATAATAATAATATTATTATTATGCAGTTTTATCTGAAGAGCACTATATGAAGTTTATAAAGATGTTAGTTTTATATATTTTTTCTCCTATTCAACCGTAGATATATTAATCTAATTATATAAAATAAGAATAACTTACATTTTAGGGTTTTGGTCATTTACGAAATGGATAAGGAATGGATGCTTCAAGGCTTGTACCGGAATATGAAGAAGGGGTTAAAAAATATCTTGCACAAGCTAGGAACTATGCCAAAACCCATGAAGTAATTTTATCTCCTTACAGTCATTGTCAAAATAAGAAATATATGAATTTGACCAAGTGTACGACCACTTAATTATGAAGGGGATAGATCTTCTTACTAGGGGTGAGAAAAATTCAATTAAACTGAATACACCTACTGAACCGATCAAAGCGAACTTTTTGGTTTAATTTAGTTTATTTTGAAATTTAGTTTTTTAAAAATAACTAATCATTTATTCGGTTTGATTTCAATTTTGAAACAAAAATGATCAATTAAATCGATTTAAATGAACTGAAGTCAATCAGTTGACTGACTTGTCATATTAGTCAACTGATTAATACAAATCATGATTGTCTTGAGCCCCATGATCTGAACAATTATCAGTCCGCTGACCATAATCAGTCGACTGATATGAAAATATCAATAGACTGATGATAAAAAATTCGGTTTGTTCAGTTTTCAACCTAACCAACTGATTTTTATGAGTTCGATTTGTTCAGTTTGGTTGAAAAGTTCAGTCAGTTCAATTTATTCAAAAAAAAATTGATTTATTTGATTTTGATTTAATCGGTTCGGTCGGTTCGATTATTAACTGATTGCTCACCTCTACTTCTTACACTATTTGGATCTTCCATGGTGAAACTTATACATCACAATTTCAAAGTGAAGGTAGTTCAAGAAGAAGAGGATGAAAGTAGAGAGGCATATCACTTATATAGAGATGTCTTTGTGACGGAAGAAGAGGTTGGTCATGCTACGTCTGAGACAAATGACTATGAGTTTGTTGATTCACTAAAAGATTCAGAAACTCCTCTCTTCCCTAGCTGTACAACTTATGAAAAATTATCAATAGTCGTCACATTATACAATTATAAGTCTACTAATGGTCACATTGACAATAGTTTCAATGAGCTTCTTAAGATCTATGGTGGCATGCTTTTCAAAAAAAAAATACACTTCCAGAAAATGTTTACTCAATGAGAAAGTTTTTGAAACCATTTGATTTAGGATATGAGAAGATTCATGCTTGCCCAAACAATTGTTGTCTATTTATAAAGGAACTTAAAGATTTGGACTCATGCCCAAAGTGTGGTTCCTCGAGATGGAAGGTTGACAAAATCTCTACTAAAGTTCATAAAGGAGTTCCAGAAAAGGTGGCTTGGTATTTTCCCCTGATACCTAGATTGAAAAGGATATTTAAATTAGAAGACAAGGTCAAAGACTTGATTTGGCACTCCAACCACAAAAGTCAAGATACTATGATGCGCCATCCAATTGATTCAGTAGCTTGGGATACAATAAATCATAAGTGGCTAGCTTTTGCATGGATCCTAGAAATTTGTGCCTTGGTCTTGCAATAGATGGATTCAATCCTTTTGGTGACCTTGTTCAAGATATAGTCATTGGTCGGCTAATTTGGTTAATTATAACCTTCCTCCATTGATGTGCATAGCGAAGGAAAATCTTATTCTAACATTACTAATGACATAGATGTATACTTGGAACCCCTTGTGAAGGAATTGAAGGAGTTGTGGGACACAAGTTTTGAGGCATTTGATGCATTTATTAAGTCAATGTTCAAACTTAAGCTTATTTTGATGTGGACTATCAATGATTTTTCAGCATATGGAAACCTATCTAGATGTGTCACAAAAGGTAAATTTGGTTGCTGGATATGTGGTAAAGACATATTATATGTCTCTTAAATAAAATAGAAAGTTTGCATACTTGGGCCATCGGAGATTCATTGTTCTTGATCATTCATTTCGAAAGAAAAAAAAGTGGTTTAATGGGAAAAAAAGAGAAAAGGGAAACTTAAACCATTGATTGGGTTAAAATTTGTTAATGCAGTGAAAGAAATTGAAAACGACTAGGGTAAAAAATAAAAGGGTGAGAACAACGCTACAAAGCAAAAGAGGAAGAAGCATGATAATTCAAAAAAGGTACAACAACCAATTCAAATGTGGAAGAAAAAGTCCATCTTTTTCAAATTTCCATATTGGAGTGCAAGTCATTTGACTCTATTCATTATTTTTTTAATGAATTTGGTATATTAGTGAACTAATATTATAACATCTATTGATGTTTACTTTTAGGGACTCTTGTTACGCCATAATTTAGATGTGATGCATGTCGATAAGTATTTGTGAGAGTATCATAACCACATTGTTAAATGTGAAAAAAAATCAAAAATAGTGTTAATGCCAGCAAAGATTTGATACACTTAAAAATTAGAGAAGAATTACATCCTAAAAAAAGGAGAAAACATGTATCACTTGCCTACTGCACCTTATACATTGTCTAAAAAATAAATTGATATATTTTGCTATAGGTTGAAGAAAATAAATTTACAAGATGGCTATAGCTCAAATATTGGTAATTGTGTTTCTTTAGAAGAGCGTAAGTTTATTGGCCTGAAATCTCATGAATGTCATGTTCTAATGCAACAATTGCTTTTAGTTGATTGAGAAGTCTTTTACCAAAAGGTCCACCCATTGCTCTATTTCTACTTTGTGTATTTTACAATGAATTATGTCAAAGAATGTTAGATAAGAACTGTTTAGAACAACTCGAGGAGAATATTGCTGAAACTCTATGCATGTTAGAAAGGTATTTTCCACCCGCTTTCTTCACCATTTTGGTTCATTTGACAATGCATTTAGCAAGAGAGGCTCGCTTGTGTGGACTAGTCCATTTCCGCTGGATGTATCCATTTGAAAGGTAATAATTATTATATAACAAATTATATTTTGTTATCAATAATCCTCAATTGTGACTTTTTTATTTAGATTTATGAAAATACTTAAAGGGTATGTGAAGAATGTTTCTTCAAAATATAAGCCTACAGAATGAAAAAGAACAGGTTAGTAATTTGATGAAAAGAATGTTTGTGCATAGAACTGCTAACTTATTAACAATATGACTTTTAACCTATTCTAATCATTATAATTTATAAGACTTTACATTATCTCCATGATGAGAACCGACTTTCTTGTCTAAGAAGTCAGCATCTTCTATTTCCTAATCCTGTGGCACACCCCTTAGATACAACACATTATTACAACACCAAGTGGTGCTGGAATTTTTCTAGCACCACCAAATTGAAGGTTTTGCAGAACCGAAGCTCTGATACCACTTGAAGGGAGAAACTTCGCTTCCCACTTCAACTCGGTTGCTTGTGTATGGTGATCTATTCTACGCCCCCGGATTAAAAAAATTAATCCTATACGAAGAGGGATTACCCAAGCAACCGATCCATCGTCGTGCTATTCGAATAGAGTGGTCACTTAAACAAACTTGTTGTTCAAATAACCTACCTCTTTTCCTTGATTAGCCGCTGAATAGACGATGTATGGATCACCGATTTTTGTGTTTGTCTTCGGGGTCCAAGAAAATTAGCCACATACAATACATACAATGTACAAAGAAACAAAAGGAAAGCAAAACAAGAATTATACCTCTTGTTTTCCTCAAGGTCTTCTATCATATGTCCTATCCTCCTCTTGGACGTTGTGTGGGCAACGATCTTCCAAGAGTTGAAACCTTCTAGATCATGATCTTCCTTTCCTTGCTCGCTCCGAACAAAAGGAAGAATAAAACAAAACTCCTTCTCCTATATAGAACCGACCACCAAGCTCCAAGCTTGATCCTTGCCGCCGGCCAAGGAGAGGAAGAGGAGCGCCGACCAACTTTGAAGGAAGGGATGCCGCCGGCCAAAGGAGAGGAGAAAAGTGTGCTTCGGCCAAGAGAGGAAGAAGAGAGGTTAACCCTAACCACTTTGTTGCCGGCCCTAGCTCTTGGACAATAGGCACTGCCTAAAGCAAAAGGAAACCAAAACCCTAATGCCTTGCCGCCCAAGCCAAGGAAGCAAAACCCTAATCTCCCAAAAAATTTCTTGCCAACCACTCCTAAGCCCTTATTTATAGAGTTAGGCTTAAGCCTCCTTTTAATCTCCATCGTCAAATCTAGGGACTTAATCTCAACCGTCGGATCTAGAGATTTAATCTCCACCATCGGATCTAGAGATTTAATCTCCACCGTCGGATCTAGAGTTCCATTTTCCACCTTTGGATCTAGGCTTCATGAGGGTTTTAATAGGCTATAATAGGGACCATGAGTAGGAGTTGGATCTTGGCCACCCAATGGATCAAGCCCACATAAAGTTCGATCCATTAATGATAATCCATTCCACTAGAGGATTATCATTGATCTACCTCACCAACCCCATAAATAAATATGGGCTCCATATATTATTTGTACAAATATCTCCCCGTATTTAAGATCTCAAATGTTCTTCAATTAATTAATTTACTGATAATTAATTAATCAACATCTAACTCCATGAGTAGTACCACTCAACCTTATCATCATGTCGGACCAAGTCCACTTGTAGGGTTTACATGATGAACCTTATGAGCTCCTCAAGGGGACATCATCATCCTAATATATAGGACACGGTTTCCTCCTATAATCAATGGCATACCATATAAATAATATCATTTCTCAACTTACCGAGCCTATCGATTTACTCTATAAATCTCGCCCATTGGTAAATCAAAGAAATAAGTACTAAGTATATGTGCCCATTATTATATCGGGATTAACAACATGTACATCATAATATCTGAGGTCCGATTCAATTATGTAGTCAGCAATAAATCGAATCACCTCTAAGTCGGTCTTGCTCAATACACACAAAGTGTACTAGTGTAATTCTATGGTCAAGACAAACCAATACTAAATTATACTACAACCATACCAATGGTTTGTCTAAAACCATCTCGATTGTGAGCCTTTACTTATACTTTACAAGGAACTGATAACATGATCTCCCATGTGACACTACACACCATGTTATCTACAATATAATATATTAGACAATATAAATAACCATAAATATGCAAACAATGATCATTTGATTCTTATTTAAAAAATAAAATGCTCATACAAAAGATAGACTTTTCAGTATACATCCCAATAATCTCCCACTTATACTAAAAGACTATGCTGTCCTCATACTGCCATACATCTGATTCCCATTCCCTCCACATGCCTATCAAAAGTTCTCGCTTGAAGGGCCTTAGTAAAAGGATCTACCAGGTCATCCTCTAATGCAATCTAGGCGACAAAAACTTCTACCCACTTTACGATCTCTCGTATCAGGTGGTACTTGTGCTATATGTGTTTACTTGCCTTATGGGCTCGTGGTTCCTTCGAGTTTGCAACTGCACCATTGTTATCACAATAAATTGTGATAGTTCTGGGCAAACCAGAAATAACATCCAAGTCCATCAAGAAGTTCCTGAGCCATACAGCTTCTTTGGCTACTTCAGAGGCTGCCACATACTCAACTTCCATAGTAGAGTCCGCCACGCATTTCTGCTTGACACTCCTCCATACAATGGCTCCACCTCCCAAGGTAAACACAAAACCTGAGGTAGACTTACTGTTATCCCTATCTGATTGGAAGTCGGAATCTGTGTAACCCACAAGGAGTAATTGATCTGTCTAGTAAACTAGCATATAATCCCTAGTCCTTCTCAGGTACTTCAATATATGCTTTACTGCAGTCCAATGTCCCTGTCCAGGATTACTTTGATATCTGCTAACCATGCCAATGGCAAAGAAAATATCCGGTCTCGTACATAGCATAACAAACATGAGGCTTCCTACTGCTGAAGCATAAGGAACCGCCTTCATCTCCTCTATCTCCTTTGATGTTCTAGGACATATCTCTTTAAATAAAGGTACTCCATGCCTAAAAGGTAGAAAACCTTTCTTAGAGTTTTGCATGCTAAAATGAGCCAAAATGGTGTCTATGTATGAAGCTTGAGATAAGCACAACATCCTTTTCTTGCGATCCCTTATAACCTTGATCCCAGGGATGTGCCCCACTTCTCCCAACTCCTTCATATCAAACTGTTTGGACAGACATACCCTTACGTCTGATAACACCTTGACATTGTTGCCAATTAACAAAATGTCATCTACGTATAGTACGAGAAATACCACTACATTTCCATCACATCTCTTGTATACACAAGACTCATCCAGACTTTGAATAAATCCATAAGACTGGATTACCTCATCAAAGCGGATGTTCTAAGATCTCGAAGCTTGCTTCAATCCATAAATGGACCGATTAAGCTTGCACACAAGATGCTCTTTTCCCTTTGCAATGAATCCTTCTAGTTGCTTCATATAGATATTTTCCTCAAGACTTCCATTAAGGAAAGCTGTCTTGACATACATCTACCACACCTCATAATCCATATGAGCAGCGATACATCAGAGAATCCGGATAGACTTAAGCATGGCTACCAGCAAAAAACTCTCCTCATAATCGATACTCTCTTTCTGAGTATACCCTTTCGTAACAAGCCTTGCTTTGAAGGTCTCAACCTTCCTGTCTATTCCTCTCTTTCATTTGTAGATCCACTTGCATCCAATGGTTTTTACACCATTGGATGGTTCTACTAGCTCCTACACCTGATTTGAATCCATAGATTCTATCTCAGAATTCATTGCACTTTGCCAAGATACCGCATCTTTATCTTGGATCAACTCGTCATATGTCCAGGGATCAGGTTCATGTTCGCCAAGGACCAAATTAGAAGATTTTCCCAAGAACATAAATCTATCAGGCTATCTAACAACCCTCCCACTACGATGAGGTATCACCTGTGTATCCTCTGTGACACGCGGTGTAGTCACTTGTGGTATATCCTCTTGTACCGGTGGTACTAAAGTAGTGACTTCCCCTCTCAATTCCTCCAGAACAATCTTACTCATAGGCTTGTGGTTCATTACATAGTTTTCCTCTAGAAATCTAGCATTCATTCTAACGATCACCCTCTGATATCTAGGACTATAAAACAAACCATCTTTCATTCCTCTAGGATAGCCAACAAACATGCGCACTTCTGTACGAGGTTCCAACTTACCAGCATCTACCTTCAGCATATGTGCTGGACTCCCCCAAATCCGAATATGTCTCAGACTAGACTTTCGCCCAGTCCACAATTCTATTGGAGTAGAAGGCACTGATTTAGATGATACCAAGTTCAGAATATACATTGTCGTATCCAGAGCATACCCCCAGAATGAATCTGGCAACTCAGAATAACTCATCATCGATCTAACCATCTCTATAAGAGTCCTATTCCTTCGCTCTGCTACACCATTCTGTTAGGGTGTGCCAGGTGCAGATAATTGGGATTGAATCCCAGCCTATGATAAGTAATTCCTAAACTCTCCCAAGAGGTACTCACCACCATGATAAGATCGTAGTGTCTTAATACTTTTACCTTGACGTTTCTCCACATCAGCCTTGAATTCTTTGAACTTGTCAAAGCATTTAGACTTGTGGTGCATCATGTAAATGTATCCATATCTTGAATAATTATCTAAAAAAGAGACAAAATATTCAAAACCACCTCTTGCCTGGATAGACATAGGACAACACAAATCAGAATGAACCAATTCCAACACATCTTTGGCTCTGTACCCCTTGGACTTAAAAGGCCTCTTGGTCATTTTACCTTCCAAGCAAGATTCGCAGGTTGGGAAATCTTCCACCACTAATGAACCCAGAGATCCCTCAGCTATCAACCTTTGAATTCTACTTAGGTTAATATGACCTAACCTTAGATGCCAAAGATATGTTTGGTTCATTTTCGAAGGTTCTTTTCTCTTATTAGAATTAGAAGATGAGTTATTTACTCCTATTTGCATCGTGGGAGATTTTGGTTCAAAGGTATATAAATTTCCTATCAATGCACCAGAACAGATAATCTCCCTATTCCTTTTATAACAACTCTATCATTAAAAGAAATTGAATATCCATCCATAAACAATTTAGAAACCGAAATCAAATTCTTTCTAAATAAATATACATAAAGGAAATTTTTCAAAACCAAAATTTTATTCCTCTCAAAAGACAAATAAACATCTCCCACTGCAACAGCCGCCACCTTCGTAGCATCGCCCAAGTAAACGGTAATCTCCCCCTCAGCAAGTTGTCTGGTTTCCTGGAACCCCTATAAAGTATTGTAGACATGATCAGTGGCACCCGTATCTATACACTAGGTGCCGGTAGATAACACCGCTAAACATGTTTCAACGACTAGACAAAAAGATAAGTCCTTCTTCCGATGTCGATTCTTCCTTGCAAGTGAAGCACTTGCCTTTCGGCTTCTTCACTCCTCCCTGAGATCCTCCCGCCACCTTTGCCCCACATTGTTTCTTCTTCTTCTTGCCTTTTGGCTTAGAAGTAGAAACCTTTTGGGCAATCATGGCCTGAGCCTGAGCACTCTGACGAAAAAGCTCCTCTGCCGCCTGGAGTTCTGTTAGAAGCTCCGCCAATGAATACAACCTCTTGTTCATGTTGTAATTCAGGCAAAACTGCTCAAAACTTTTAGGTAGAGACTGGAGAATGATATCGACCTGGGTTTTCCCATCGATCTCAGCTCCAAGGACTTCCAGCTCATTCAACTGAGCCATCATCTTGAGAACATGATCCCTCACGGGTGTTCCCTCGATCATGGTGGTCGTCATCAAGTTCCTCATGGCTTCCTGCCTAGCATCCCAATTCTGGTGTCCGAAAGCTCTTTGAGATTGAGCATTATGTCATAAGCAGTGGGCATGGCTTGATGTTGATGTTGCAATACATTTGAAATAGAAGCCAAAATGTAACACCGCGCCATCTCATCAGCCTTTATCCACTTCTTATAACTCTCCTTCTCCTTTTCCTCAGAATCATCCGCAGGCTTAGGAGGACACTCTTCGAAGAATACATATTTATACTCCTCAACAGTCAAGACAATATCAAGATTCCTCTTCCAATCAACATAATTGGGTCCAGTAAGTTTATTCTCTTTTAGTATCACAGCAAGAGGGTTGAAATTCATTTTTGAAAAACCTAAGAATCACATAGATCAAAACATTAGATTTCAAAAAATTATTGATTCCTCAAATAATAAAATTTTAAAATCAACCAACACCTTAAAACACCGAGAATATCATATGCCATGATCGTGTGGACGTATACGAATTCTACATTTGTAAGAGGAGGTTTTACCCATTAATTTTACTATCATGTCAACCTCATTTTTTGACAAATAAAATTAATAGTTAGTTCCTCTTTGGCCCTAGAAATAAAAGCAGTGACTCCAATGGGAAGGATACTCCTATTTGCATCTAAGGGTGCGTTTGGTTGGAGGTCATCTGTGATTACCTTAGTCATGTGATTACCAAGTAATCACATAACCAAGGTTATGGAGAATAAAACATAACTTTGTTTGGTTTAATACTATTTGGTTTAATCCTAGGTAATGAAACAAAACCTTGTTTGTTTGAAGGTTTTATTGTATTACTTACTTTGACATTTACAATATTACCCTGATTCAATTATAATATTTTTTACAATTAAATTAATTTGATATTTAAATAATGTTTAAAATTAAATTAAATCATTAATTATAATATTAATAATATAATATATATTATAAATTTTAAAATTTTAAATTATCGTGAGATTTTGGACTTCCAACTTTTCTGTTCAAACAAATTCAATATATGGAGAAAGCGCAATGTTAAGTTGCTTTGATGTTGAATAAATATGACGTACAAAGGGCATTCTTTTGATAAACCACTCTCCCAACCAGACAACAGTTGCTCCCAGCCATGAATAGTAAACTAATTTACTAGTAAAGTTGTCCTTCCCGCAAGCAATATAGAAAGTGACGTTGTTCATAATGAGCTGTAAAAGTACACATTGTATCTAGTTAATACAAGTCAAATGTCAACCGAATAACCTACAACCAATAGCATCATTAATGCTTTTGTTCTCCAGGTAGTAAAGGCATAAATCGTCTCAATTCTCTATATGATTTATCAATAAATTTTAGATCAAAATTTTTTTATAATTTATCTTTCTCACGATGACTCAAGAACGACTTATTTGATAAGGGTCATTTTGACGGATTTCAATTTTTTTTGTCAAATAATATATCATTACTATGCATTCAGTGGCATTCAATCATATACTCAGTGAAAAAATAGAAGATACTTGAGAGGATCGGACTTTGGAGGTACGAAGCAGTTAAAAAATGAGAATAAAAAAAAAGATAAAGATGGCTTTATTATGCATTGAAATTTTATTACTTTCAATATGCATGTTTTTTCTACATACAAATCACGTGCTCCTGCTTAATAAATCAAAGTCTTCTAATTAATTATAGCAAATTAAATCAGAATCAAATCACATTTTACCAAAAGTACCTTGGTCTCGAGGAGGAGAAGAAGAAAAATAATAATTCCATCTATATATGTTCTCTTCTCTCTTTTTCTTGCTGTTTAGTATCTCTTTCTGCTCGATAAATCAACTGAATGAAATGAATAAGAAAACAGATTTTTATTTTCCGTGAACAGATCATCACAGATTCTTATTATAAATACAACACTTAATAGACACAGAAGTAATCCAAAAATATATTCATCCAAAAAGAGCAATCCAAGTTCAATCCAAAATCACATTCATCCAAAAAGTTTTGTTCTAAATGATACGATGACTATCCAAAAATATATCCAAAATATAAGTACCAACAATGTATATCAGAATGACAATCTAATTCAAATAACTACTTCATTTGGAATGGAGCTCAGAGAGCAACTTCAACACATAACTTCTCCTAAATATCTGTGGCAATGCAAAGAAGTTGTCAAGCTTGTGTTCATCCTTGAGAATATACTCTCCAACATCCATAATTTCTTGCTCAGAGAATTCAGAAAGTTCTATTAACTCTTCGTATATCTTCTTTTTCCTATGATTATTCTCTGTTTGTTGCTTGAAGTAGTTGGAGATCTCCTCATCATATTTAGAAACAGAAGTAATATATTTTTGAATTTCTCCCACCAAGTCACCTAGAGCATCATCAGACTTCCCTTTTTTCTTTCTGGTTGATGTCTTGTTTGTTGGACAAACTGATGAACTTGGAGTCTCAGATGTTTTTATTACGTGGTTGTCATCATCAGATTTTTCATCTTTGTGATCTTCAATATATTCATCCTTTTCAAGCTCAAATGTGTCAACCTCTTCATCACATACATTTATCTCTTCTACTGCATCAGCGGGGGTTTCTGCATTAGCTCCTGTGACACGATCTTTCCCCCACACAAACATCAAGTCATCAAGGTGGGGGAACTCTTTGTTCCTTAAACCAATAGCAGCTGGATGACTCTGAATTAAAAATATATTATTAGTAAAAAGTCAACAGCAAAATTAACAGAGCTATTAAACTCATCAGTGCTATTAAAAATATATTAATTAAACACCGTGCATCATATCAGTGTTGTTTGGTTTCACTGTCTGCTAGCAGCTACAATTATTACAATTTAAAGACTTTTCAAAGCATTGTTAAATAGTTCTCCAAGTGTGAATCTGATAATAACAAATGTTGTGTAAGAGTCAAATACTAGTCTCCATCTGTAGTTGGTGCGAGATAATGAAACTGATGATGACCTCAATATGTTTACGCATGTGGTATAGTGTTGCAGTTTAAGAGTACTCATCCTAGCTCTAACCGATCGATCCTTGATTACATTTAAACATGAAAGTGGTTAATCACCACTTGAAAATATATGTATATATAGTGTACTTAACAGACAATCAATCTAAACTGGAGCAGAAATACTTGTGCAGAAAAACTGGAGCAGTTTAAAAAAAGTTACCTTTACCCAATCATCGAAGACATCCTTTGTTGTAATGATACACTTATCAACATCATTCCATCCAAATCCACTACTATGATTCAACATCTCATTGATAGCATGAAATTGCCTTTTCAGTAGCTTGTACCTCGACTCGATATGAGGGGTAGCACTCAGATTGCTGGATGGAAATTTAGCAGCCATGACTTTCTCCAAATGCATCAAGTATCCAATTCGAAAACCATTCTCGCTCTTCCAAGCTGAGTCTTTGCTTAACTCAACAAGGCAGTCAACTAAAACAGCATCCTCTTGTTTGGTCCACAAGTGTTTAGTGCTCGTAGTTTTTCTTTTGAACTTCGGTGGCATTGAACTTTCTACTTGTTCACTTAATGCATCCTTGGTTGTTTCTACTCCTTTTATCCTCTTCTGGCTATGTCGTTCCATTGAAAACTGAAATTAAACCATCCAAATAACACATTATTCTTGCATAAACCAAAATCAAATTGTTTAAATAAATAATATACAAACCCAGATACAATCAAATTGTTCAAACGTAATAAATCCAAGATACAACCAAATTGTTCAAACTTAATCAAACCCAGATACAATCAGATTGTCCAAACTTAATCAAATTCAAATACAACCAAATTGTTTAAACCATTCAACAGAATCATAAACCCAAATACAACATAAGCAAAGAGTTCAAATACATGGAAACTCAAATTTCAAGAAAGAACATTAAATTTAATTAACCGATGATGCACATGAACATATCATCCGCAAGCTTGTCTCTCCATTCAGTCCAAGCAGGGTTGGTCTCACAATGTCTGATCAAATCACCACCATCATCGACATCATCATCATCACTTTCAGTTGACTTGAGGACATCGAGCTCACTCTCTATCGGATCAATTGTCATTTCATACCTTATGAAATTATGCAGGATACAACAAGCAGAAATAATCCTACATTGAGTCTTAACATTATAAAATGACTTATCTCTCAATATAGCCTATCTGGCTTTTAAAATGCCAAAACACCTCTCAATGCAATTTCTGGCTTGAGAGTGTTTCATATTAAAGTACTCTTTGGCTGTTGTTGGTTGGTAACCTTGCCTCCATTCAGTCAAGTGGTACCTTTGACCTCTATATGGTGCCAAAAATCCATCCCCATTTGTGTATCCAGCATCACACAAATAATAACAACCTATATTACAAGTGAACATGTCTTAATATATATAATAACAACCCATTTTATGATAATTATAACTTAATTAACTCGAGGAATTTCAAGTCATTCCTCCTACTAATAGCATCCCTTAAGACTCTACCATCTGCTACAGATCCTTCCCAACCTGGTAAGACATAGCTAAATTGCATGTCCGATGTGCACACACCCAAGACATTGGTTGCAATTTCACTGTTTCTGGTTCGATACCTAGGTTTATCAACTACTAGGACATTGACATTAATATACGTCCCATCTAATGCTCCCAAACAACCCTACAATCAAAGAAGTCTCACAAATCAAATTAATTTATTGTGTATATTAAAATTATTGAAAAATAAATATGTAGAAATTATATACTTGTACCTTAAACCATTTCCACCTCTCATCCGTGCAATTTTCTGGGATTGGTTCAGGCTTCCTAAGCAAAATGTTATGTAACCGTAGAACAGAATTCAAAACTGAATGAAAATTGCCTACTAACTGTCTCACCGGATCTAGGTGTTTGTCGTTTTAGGACTCTATTCTTCACATTATGTACAATAATGTGAAAAAAAGATATTACAAGTTCACTAATTGACATATTTTTATTTTCTTTCATTTTTCCATGAGTCGTTAGCAAAGAACAAAGTTTGTCTAAAGACCTTCTATCCATCCTACAGTTATCAACACATTGTCGATCACTATGAAAAACCATCTCATTTAAGTTTATAGACCTAATATTATATCTAGACAATGCTTGATTAGTATATGATATCCTTCTCTCAAACCTGGCCCTCCTCTTGTTAGCTAAGACAACCGCCAACAATAAAAGCATCAATAACTTCCTTTGCATTCTCTTCTTGCGTATAATAAGTAGAGAAATGATCTTCATCTCTTGCCTTAGTGCTAATTGATCCATCTCAGCCTATCATGAAAGTAAGACAATGAAAAGTAAATCTAGCAACAAAATCTATAGAAAGGAACCATAGAGAGGAACACAAATCATGAAATAAAGCAAATCAAAAAAATCAAAAAGCCTCTATACTTATATACTTTGGATGAAGATAAAAATTAGAAACCACAACTACTACAAAAAATGTGATAAAACAGGAAGCCGAAAACCCAGGATCTCACTAGGATTTTTCTTTTCAGTGCTGTGTCACTCAATAACTAGTGACGGAATGGCATCAGCAGTGTTGTATAACTAGATAGCTAAATAAAACAAAGAATAGGTATGTGATCATATATTGATGCCAAAGGAAGCCACAGACTGAACTTTTACCTAACTAAAGCATGCTCGTTATAGAATCATTGAATTTTCCATGTCCACTTGTAATCTTTGGTAGTTTAATTTGTGCAGAGAAAGAAGGCACTTCTCATCTTTGCTGTCAGGTTTTAGTTTCTAGGAAGTAAGACCTATTTTCTCAGATTCAATGCTAAAAATCAATGGAAGGATCTAACATTTTAATCTTATAGGAAGTACAATTGGACCATAAACAATTAGATTCTAAACCACTAGGCGTGTTAAAAATCGGGAACTTAGCAGGCTATCTCTATTACTAAGGTTATTAGGAATGCGACAGGGGTTCTCGCCATTCATCTTTGGTATTCCAATTCCTATTGTATCTTGGCATATAGATCTGTGCCCCTTACACAAAAGCCTCAAATCTTAGCTAGAAAAGAAAGAGTTTCTATCCTCCAAATTGTATTAATTTCATTTCTTGTTTTATTTCTTTTCTAACCTTTCTAATATTCATTTTGTAGCACATTATTTTCATTTTAGAACTCAATTTTTCAGATTACTTTATTGGATTGATTCTTATAGTATGTGGACAATAGCCAGCATGTCGGTTTACCAATGCATTTAAAATTGTACAAGGGGAGTATCCAAGTGACTCGATAGTCATGTATATAACTCACAAAACCATTCATATAGTCAGCAAAGTAAGCTAGTGTTAATATACTTAACCATTTAGCCAGATTGACGTCGCTAAACCTCTCGGCAGGAATAGAAACATGTCAAACCATTAGAAAACAAGAGGCAAAACAGGCAGAGGTACTGCAATTATCTTGTACTTCAAAGCACTTCGAATCCAACAAGAATGGTCAAATCTGAAGAGTCTTCTAAAGTTCAATTGTGCAACAAAAAAGTGTATTCAAAATACCTTCGTCATCGACAACGCTAGATAACATTTTCTAAAATCTCAAGAAGACTGAAAAAGCCTGGCAATATCACCATGTTCTATGGAAATCAAGATAAAAACAGGATAAAAACAAACATATCAAAATCGCCGGTGAAGAAATGGAAGTTGCAGAATGCTAGGACTAAAGAGATCTCTGCCAAATCAGAATGGAAGAAAACAAAAGTAACAAACCCAGTAATGTTCGGTGATAGATCTTCGACACGAGGTGGACGACACCTTCGAATCGCCGCGCAATCGCCGCTGCCGCTAGGGTTTCGCTTCGAGCGTTTTATCGTGATGGGGAGCAGGTGAGTCGGTGTTTTATTATTCTATGTAATTTACTTATCTATAGAAGGATAATTTTGGAAAGAAAAATATCTTAACCCCGGAATCAAGAAAAACCTAAGATTTCCTTGGTTTTTCAATTCCGGGTTGAATAACCCTTTTTGCTGATGTATGCTGACATGTTGGATATAAGACATTACTTGGGAATCGTCGATTACCTAAACCAAACAAGGTTTTCATTGATACCATTAGATGGATAACCAAGGTAATCACGAATGTCCCCCAACCAAACACTCCCTAAGTGTTCACCATTAATTGGTACCAAGGCAATTATCTCGGGTTATGTGCCTTCCAATGAGGAAGTACACACACTCCTAAATAATTTCCTATAACCATATTTGACCCTGTGATCCACAAAACAAACTCATCCGATGGGGAGGAAGGCACTCAGAGCTGACGCGCAAGTTTGTTTGCATCACATGTCAAATTGTAATGGAGGTCGTGGGAATTTTAAAAAATATCCCTCTCCCACTTAGTAATTTAAAATTGAGGAATTTTCCTAGCACATGACATGCATATCAAACAAGAAGCAATAAATATGAAAAAAAAGTATTTTTCAACTATTATGGCTTTTGTTCTTCAATATGCCTCCCGTTGTATCGTCATCCTGTCCGCTCCTCCCTACGCCATGTACAAGCCATTCGGAGATCCGAGCTGAGAATAATTATTTTAATTTACATTCATCGATCCTATACTCCATGAAGGAGTGTACATGAAATCTAGATCGAAAGTAAACTAAAATAAAAGAGTGGCTAAATAATACCGTACTTAATTACAAAAAATTAAATACTAGCCTCGTCAACCCCGAGGATTCAAATAATATTACACACATCCAATCACACACACACACATATGGCCATAATAGTTGGATCTTATGCCTGCAACCAAAAAGTTAGCTTACGCACATCCTACTATCAACCGACACATACAATATATGATAAGTGCATAAAATTAACCAAATTTTAAATGCAAAAAATTGAAAACCGTGGCTCTGATACCACTTGAAGGTTTTGCAGAACCGAAGCTCTGATACCACTTGAAGGGAGAAACTTCACTGTTGGTGCAACGATGCCCCAAGCATTTATATGTTTTGATGTTTGGATAATCATCTAAGTTAGGCAATAATTTGTGATCTAAATTGTGATGATGTTTAAGTGACAGGAAAATCCAAGTATGAAGACTTGGTGAAAGAAAAGTCCAAGGTAAAGGTTTGGCGGCATAAGACCAAGCATGTTGTCTTGGCAGCATTAAGTCCAAATGGACCTTGGCAAAGGGAGTCCAAAAGAAAGTCTTGGCAGCGTAAGTCCAAGCATGTAGACTTGGCGGCGTAAAGTCCAAGCACGCTTTGGCAAAGGAAAACTCTAGACATGACAAAACCAAAGAAGCTCTTGGAAGCAAGGCGCAAAGGATGAACAAGTCGCGGACTCGGAGGATCACGAAGGCGCAAGGCTTAAGGAAGAGCTAGGAGGTTAAGTCTAGGTCTAGGGGTGAAATCAAGTGTGAAATATTCTATCGATCGTGATCACGATGTATCGATCGGCCCAGTCGTGCTCGGCCGAGCGGTGAAACCGGTCAGCGATCGACTACTTTGACCAAGGCGATCGTGATGTAGAATCGGTCGATCGCCAACGATGTCGATCGACCGTGATAGGCGTAAAATGAGCCGCGAGATGGAGTCGCACTCGACTGCGGCCGTGATCACTCGACTGATCACTCCATCAGTCGACTGATGGAGGGATCAGTCGACTGATGAAAGTACCGTTGGATGAAATGACTCTGAATCCCGCGAATCCAGCTATTAAGAGGCGTTAACCCGCCATCGGTCGTGATGTTGTACATCGATCGATCGTGTCTCAACGGGAAAATCAGCCTCTTCTCTATAAAAAGAGGGCTGGTGGAGGTTTTTGGGGTTAATGCTTATTTCCTAATCTTTCCCAAGAGCCTCCATGAAATCTTTAGCATTCTAAGTGATTTAAATCTCCTCCTCTTCTCCCTATGCTTAGATCTTCATTCTTTGTAAAGAAGAGGAGTTGTGTTGTAAAGAAAGCTTATTAGTGAATTTGCTTGGATTGATCCACCTCAAGGATCGCCGTGGAGTAGGAGCGCTATCTCCGAACCACGTAAAAGGCTTTGTTTGCGTTTGTCATTGTTTTTACTTATATTATTGTGTTTGCTTCCGCTAATCATTTTTGTAGAAACCGAAAAACGCTATTCACCCCCCCCCTCTAGCTTCCAAATGATCTCTAACATTCACTTCCCACTTCAACTCGGTTGCTTGTGCATGGTGATCCCATCTACACCCCCAGATTAAAAAAATTAATCCAAGACGAAGAGGGATTACCCAAGCAACCGATGAATCATCGTGCTATTCGAATAGAGTGATCACTTGAACAAACTTGTTGTTCAAGTAACCTACCTCTTTTATTCGATTAGCCATGGAATAGATGATGCGTATCGCTAGTTTTTGTGTTTGTCTTCGTGGTCCAAGTAAATTAGCCACATACAATACATACAATGTACAAAGAAACAAAAGGAAAGCAAAACAAGAATTATACCTCTTCTTTACCTCAAGGTCTTCTATCATATGTCCTATCCTCCTCTTGGACGTTGTGTGGGCAACGATCTTCCAAGAGTTGAAGCCTCCTAGATCACGATCTTCTTTTCCTTGCTCGCTCGGAAAAAAAGGAAGAATAAAACAAAACTCCTTCTCCTATCTAGAACCGACCACCAAGCTCCAAGCTTGATCCATGCCGCCAGCCAAGGAAAGGAAGAGGAGTGCCAGCCAACCTTGAAGGAAGGGCTGCCACCGACCAAAGGAGAGGAGAAAAGGGTGCTCTTGGCCACCCAATGGATCAAGCCCACATAAAGTCCGATCCATTAATGATAATCCATTCCACTAGAGGATTATCATTGATCTACTTCACCAACCCCATAAATAAATATGGGCTCCATATATTATTTGTACAAATATCTCTCCGTGTTTAAGATCTCGAATGTCCATCAATTAATTAATGTACTGACAATTAATTAATCAACATCTAACTCCATGAGTAGTACCACTCAACCTTATCATCATGCCGGACCAAGTCCACCTGCAGGGTTTACATGATGAACCTTATGAGCTTTTCAAGGGGAGATCATCATCCTAATATATAGGACACGGTTTCTTCCTATAATCAATGACACACCATATAAATATTATCATTTCTCAACTTACCGAGCCTATCGATTTACTCTATAAATCTCGCCTATTGTTAAATCAAAGAAATAAGTACTAAGTATATGTGCTCATTATTATATCGGGATTAAGAGCATGTACACCATAATATCCGAGGTCCTATTCAATTATGTAGTCAGCAATAAATCGAATCACCTCTAAGTCGGTCCTGCTCAATACACAGAAAGTGTACTAGTGTAATTCTATGGTCAAGACAAATCAATGCCAAACTACACTACAACCATACCAATGGTTTGTCCAAAACCATCTTGGTTGTAAGCCTTTACTTATACTTTACAAGGAACTGATAACATGATCTCCCATGTGACACTACACACCATGTTATCTACAATGTAATGTATTAGACAATATGCATAACCATAAATATGCAAACAATGATCATTTGATTCTTATTTCAAAAATAAAGATATTCATACAAAAGATAGATTTTTCAGTATACATCCCAACACAAATACCAGCACCATGGTGGTGCTGGAATTTGAAAACCAGCACCACTAAATACCAACACCATGGTGGTGTTGGTATTCAAATTCCAACACCACAAAGTGGTGCTTGATTTTTTCAACACCACCAAATACCAACACCATGATGGTGTTGGTATTCGAATACCAGCACCACTTCGTGGTGCTAGAAAAAAGTGGTGCTTGTATTCGAATACCAGCACCACCATGGTTTTGGTATTCGAATACCAACACCATGGTGGTGCTGGTATTCTAATACTAACATTTTTCCTAGCACCACTTGGATATCCTGATGCATTGCAGAAGTTGAACCTTATTTACAGTGGTGCTGGAATTTTTCCAGCACCACCAAATACCAACACCATGGTGGTGCTAGAATTTTTTCCAGCACCACTTGGATATCCTAATGATTTGCAATCAGTCAATGTAATGGCATATGATAATGCTGCTTCAACACTTGGCAAAATATGCCAATTCTATCGTGAAGCTATTGATGCAGTTAAGGTGAATTATTTGTCTTGGTTATCTGTGTAATTTTTTTTGTATTTTTTGTGCTTTGGTGATTGTAAATTTGTTGTTCAAGACTTGGTAAAATATTTCTCATTCCTTTTGGTTGTAACTGTGTTCACCTTTCAAGACTTGGTAAAAGAAATATAAGGTAACTATGAAATGACAAACGATAATGACACACACCTCATTATACACAAAGTCTTGGAGTGATCTTATATACTTCTTTGCAACATTACTTTGAAAATATTTCTTAATATTATGTTCTATTGTATTAATCTGTTGAATGATTGAGATGCATGCATATCTTAACTGTTGAATCGAGCGAATCGCTAGAGGGGGGGTGAATAGCGATAAAACTTTTCTTGTGTTTCGTTCGTTAAAACAATAGTAGACACAGCGGAAGATAAAAGTAAACACAAGAGACAATAGTATTTTTTACTTGGTTCATAGCCTTCGGCTACTACTCCAATGCCCTAACGGTCCTAGACCGTGTACGGAGGGCAATTCACTAAAACACTCCTCCTCGTTGGAGGTAGGATTTTGACGAATACAAAAACCTTCGAAAACAAAAGATAGAGAGATAAACCCTCTCTTCTATTAAGGTAAAATGCAATGATAGAAAACCTTGATTAACAATAGGAATTGCAATATGAAAGAGACGACAATTTAAAGTTATACCAACAACTAGAGAATAGAAATTAAGCTAGGGTTGTTGACAGCACTTCGTCGTTGTAGAGTCATCGAAGAGTCGCAACGTTGTAGAGGATTTTGAGCACTTAGAATTGATGAAAAAACCCTTGGAGAGACCCTCCTTTTATATCCCTTGAGCCCCTTTTCGAAAGGATCTTCAACCAATTGAAATTGGGCACAAGACTCCTTGAAAAATGGTAATAAAGATTGACTCCTCGAGGCTGATCCTTGACCATCAGTCGACTGATGGCCATCATCGATCGGTGATGGCGATCGATCGAATCTTGGCCGTAAGCGATCGACTTATGGACGACGATCGAGTCCTCCAAGTGCGATCGTGATGCTAGCTGCAAGGCAAAGTTAGCTTAACAAAAACATTATTTCGACATCCTTCGATCGTCCGATCTCGACCTAGACCACCTATAGGATGTCTTTGGTCGGATCTATGCTTAAGATCATCCCCGTAAAGAGGATACGACCTCACTTACTCTCGCACACACACGAGCTTACCTCGATACTTATTGTGTCGCTTTCGCTTTCAGCCTTCCACTTTGATTCCTTCGGCTCCCTCCGAAGTCACTCGAGTGTCGCCAAACCACCGCGGCTTCCTCCGGGTGTTGCTAGCCTTCAGCTCCAGCGTTGACACTTTTTTACACACTCGATTTAGCTTATGAGATAATAATATAAGCTTAACTTTGTATCGTTTGCTATAATCAAAACTCAGGTTCGACTTAGGTGCCTGCTGCACCAACAATCTCCCCCTTTTTGATCTATGGAAAACCCACATACAAAGTTAAGAAGATAATATGCATGAAGAATTAAAATATGCATGAGACACAAGAATAATAAAGATTAGTAGGAGTAGTAAGGATTTTCTTCAAGTACTCCCCCTTGAGGAAACCTCCCCCTTGACCGAGGGTGAGTCTTTGAAAGAAGACCTTAATCCTCCCCCTAGATGGTTGCTATTTAGGAAGAGTTTAAGTAATTAATATTACTTAAAGTTGGCCTTAGTAAAACATTTAAGTTAAGAGGACTTCTTAACTTGGCCCTTTCTCCCCCTTTCTTAAGTAAAGCATTAATGTTTGGCCATAGTGTTTAAAAATAAGTTTAAGTTAAGAATTCTCTTAACTTGGCCTTTACTTCCTTTTTGTTAGCAAAAACAAGTTAAGTAAATTTTCAAAACTTAAAGTTAAATAAACATGTACTTAACTTTTGGCCATGTGAATAAATATGAAGTGAGTTAAGTTATCAAAAATTTTGATCCCTTAACTTTGGCCTTTTTCCATGTGAATAAATATGAAGTGAGTTAAGTTATCAAAAATTTTGATCAGTTAAGTTATCAAAAATTTTGGATCCCTTAACTTTGGCAAATTTTGATCAGTTAAGTTATCAAAAATTTTGATCCCTTAACTTTGGTCTTTTTCTCCCCCTTTTGCCAAATATCAAAAAGAGTGGGGGTGTGTGAAAAACAAATATAGATATTAAATTTAAAGTCCAAGCATGTTCCATATTATTTTGAAAATAATATACTGAAAATAAGCTCATCTATAAAATGTTGACTCATATTGACTTGATTGATATGACAGATTAACCAGTCCTGGTCAGAGTCGGTTAATATATATGATTATACTCCATGGTTCATGGCGATACACTAGCTCTACATCTAGAACCAAGAGTAAGGTCGTAACATCTCACGCCCATCTACGTGGCTAAGTACACAAACACATTAGTCCTATGTGTTGTGAGATGTATTGGCTCCTTAAATCTATAGGTGCATGATATCTAAGGTATGTCGTATGCTAGTTCCATGAAAATGAAAAGTAAGAAATAGTAGTAAGAAAATATAATTTGTAAGTTCCTATTCTACTACGCGCATGCCCAATTTTCGTCTTAATAGACTGAATTCGGCTTCGGGTAGGGGTTTAGTAAATAGGTCTGCTAAGTTGGACTTCGATTCGATGGATTCGAGTTGTATGGCTCTGTTGGCCACATGTTCTCGAATGAAATGATGTTTGACCTCTATATGTTTAGTCCTAGAATGACATATTGAATTCTTAGTTAGGTTAATTGAGCTAATGTTATCTACGTGGAGTTTAGTGTTTGTAAAATCTAACTTAAAGTCTCAGAGAGTGTGCTTCATCCAAAGAAGCTGAGTGACACACTCACCCATCGCGATGTATTCGCTTCGGTGGTAGATAAGGCAACACAGTGTTGCTTTCTACTGCACCAACTCACTAGACTCGAGCTGAGAAGTTGACAACAACCACTCGTACTGTCACGCCCCGGGAGTATGCCGTGCTGAAAAGCAAACGGACGGCATCTCCCCTGTACGTGGCAACAAATCGGGTTAATACAAGGCCCGTAGGCCCACAACAACAATATGATATACACAGATATCAACATATCAAACATACTAAACACAGCGGAAATAATTCAAACAGATCAACAAGATACAAAGATCAACTGTGCACTCCGGAGTGACTTGACACGACAAGAATCATAACAGAAATCGAATCAAAGACCAAATACATACAATATGTCCGTATATCACAGATACGGAAACAATACAGCTAAAAACCCAAACCAACAATCCGTAAGGATACAACAACACGGAAAACATATCCATTCGTCCGGTGTGAGATGGGATCAGCTGGCGGAGCTCCGATAGTGGTGATAAGGCAGCATCGGGCGGAGATCGACTAGCTCGGCATCGACGGTGGCAAATCGTCAACAGAGGTGAGATGCGACAACGAATAGGGGAAAGGGCAGAGCGACCGATCAAGGCGATCGGAGGAGTTGGTTTGATGGTTGCAGAGATTGCCCCATGTGCTGAAACAAAGCCGATGGCTAGAGGAGCTCGTTGCCGCCGAGATCGAGAGGGAGAGGCGACGGAGAGCTGGCATCGAAGGCGGTAGCGGCTGAGCGACTGAGATCTCTGACGACGAAGTGGTGGAAGAAGAGAGCGACGCCGAGCTGAGCAAACCTCATGCAAGAGCTCGACATCGGAGAGAAGAAGAGGTGCCGCCGTCGAGATCAAGAGGGAGCCGTCGGCGATGGTGAGGAAGAAGAATCGGGGAAAGACGAAGGAGAAGAGGGAAGAAATCGCGATTTGAGGGAGAAGTTACGGCTGGGAAAAGAAAAGGATGAAAACGGGTCGGATCGGGTCAACCCAATCTATTAACCCAAACTGGTTCATGTCCAATCCATGTTCAGCCATCTAGTCCAAGCCCATTTCAAGCCCAACAGGTTTTAGCCCAATTTCAGCCCAATCCAAAACCAGTCCAATGGACTCAATCCAACTAGCTAATCCACCTCATTAGCCCACTAATTAACCTCAATTAATCCACTAATCAAACCCAATTAATTAAAGGGTTAAATTTAAATTTTTTTTTTTTCGTATCTTACATTCTCCCCCACTTATAAAAATTTGGTCCCCAAATTTCCGACTCCTGTACAAGCGAGATGTCACAAGAATCATCTCAAGTATCTGGAGTAAAGTCACACTTCATGTGACTAAGTGGAGTACTGAGCTCGAATATTATATTTCCAGCTCTTATATACTCTCTCAACATATCGACCATCTATCAAAGATACATAACTGTACCAGAGTGGAGCTCTATACTCGTAACCGATGGGAGACTTTACCAGAATCGTAAGGTGAATCATGAATCACTATCAGAAATGATACCCAAGAATGCCCCATGGATATAATTCCATCAAGCGATCCAACGGAGTCCATCTTACAGCTTGGAAGAGAATGAGCGAACCTAGCTAATCGATCATCGATTACCCAAATCCTATCAAGTCCTTTCCGAATTCTAGATAATCTCCCAACACAGTCTAACGTACTAGGCTCCCACTTTATCACGGTACGTGACCCTACCGATCACAATATTTCACCTTTGCTTGTTGGCATACCCAACATCAAACTACGAAATCAACCGTGTCCCATATCTCGTTCCACCAACAGGAACATCCCAATACTCACTATTTTCGGATACATTCCGAATAAATCATCACCCTCGAATGAAGAGTCTCCTGAAACAACTCTTCCTAAAGCGAATGCAACTCTGGGAACCACCATCCTTCCCAGAGACAGAGATTTATTCTCACAAGAGAAATTAATCTAGTGTCCAAAATTCACTCTATCATATAGAACTGAAAGTAACTGGAAGACCATAATGACTAATATCGCTAGTTTTTCAACTAGCATACACATAATATACGTCTCATTCAACTGCATCTGGATCACTCCTAATCCCTAAAATGATGCATCTATGTACAATACCCTTCCATCCATATCGGACGGATTAACTAACACTGACACAAAAGTCAGCCACCTTCTAGGCCTTGAAACCTAGCTTCACAAATTCCGACCAGGTGATTCCCATCACCTTCTTGGTGCAACAAGTGGACAGGATAGTATCGCTAGAACATCCTATCCTCATCTATGGTAAATATCAAATCAATCTAGGGAAATCACAACTTCCCTCAAGATTGGGAATATATCCATAAATATATCCTCCACAGATATGCCGACAATCGATCTCAAATACTCCAAGAGTACTTGATTCCTCAAATCCATGAATGACTAAATCGTCGATAAGTCTAACAACATTATCATCATCTCCTAAAATTCATACCAAGTATGAAATGTTATCTTCTACACACTTGCATCCCTTTTACTCCAAGCTGATGATATCTCAACTCGTCACACCAACAATGATAATTGTATGACACTAAGTCACTACAATATCAACCCCAATCGTAGATCAACCCTAGGGTATACACAGGTGTCATTTAGCTGATCTAACAGATCCTCTATCCACAACGAAGGATACTAATTCCCAATTACTGCATTCCAATCATCGATAATTGATGCATAACCTCAAGGTCTGACTCTCTTCTAACAAAGAGTTACAAGTCTTCTCAAGAAGAAACACTGAGGCAGATAAATCTCCCATAGTGTTTAGCAACACTGATACCCATAAAAATCATCTCCCGGTATGAGGTCTCAATATCGGAACTATTTCCGAAATCACCTCAATCGCTTACTCCACTTACCCATGCAGTGGCAAGCTCGAGAGTTCATCCAAAAATATATCCGAATACTCTCGAATTATACGTACATCCGAGAGTCCTAGTATACCAATGCTCCATCAATCCAACTATCCGTAAGGATATGTCTATAGTGGAGGTATGACTAGCAAAGGCTAAGGGTATCCCTTGACTTCTTGATTGTTGATCAATATCTCACCTGACGGTAGAGAAAATCACCAAACCACAAGTCGATAGGAACCCTTCGAACCCTATCCAAGAATGTTCTAGACAAAGATACATGTAAATTACTAGTATCTCTCGATATATCCGCAAATAGGATAATCTAAAGTAATACCCCGAAGGACCGATCCTTCGGTCTTCTATACTTCTTCTCGAGTAATCATGTAAACTTGTCCAACATCTGTTCTGGACGGCTGAGCTCATGTAGATGCAAAGACTATTATGGAGGAAATCAATCAAATCGGAACCGAGGTAAATCAAACAATCGCAATGGAGATGGTAAACACTTTGTATCGCAAGGGTACACATCCGATATATATCAAGAATCACAACAACATAGCATGTTCCGTCTCTGTGAAAGGTATAGCTGCAACTGGAGAATACTGTGTAGATACGACCATCATCGTAAAATCCCTCCTCTGTATAACGCATAACCATGTCTGGAAAAGTAACAGTTGCTGTCATCTGGGAAGGTAACAATTGTTGTCTACATGTCTGAATCTTCTAAGATGTCTTCGGCTGATACTGCTGAGTAACTTACTTCTTCCGGATGAAAGTATCAAAGAACTCCAACTATATCTGGGGTAGTAGATCGCTGCTGATGTGATAACCTAATCTTCTGTAATAATCTCGGCTTTCGAGGTTGTGGATCGTCCGCTCGAAAGCATCATCCATAGTCTTCAACTGAGTCTTCAAAATCCATACTCTCCTCGTAGATACCGGCTGCTTATAGTAGAAACAGATACAATGATCCATCGGATAATCTGGCTCTATGTCTCGTCGTAACCCGCACTGCACACCTATAATCTCCCTTCGGAGTCTTTCCTCTGAGTTCGCTGATAAAAATGAGAAGCTACTAACAATCTACAATCGCTCTTCTATGATCGAAAAACTCTCCAATAGTCGCTCGTGACTTACGACTTTAATCTTGCTCCTTTTATCCAACATTTGGAGATTTCGAATTCCAATAATTTGACTCGCAATATCTGCTTATCAAATCTCCAACTCTTTAAAACACTTACTACGGAGTCATTTCTATACACATGACTCGGTCTATACACTTCCGGTAGGATCTGGTAGGAGATCCAAACATCCTGATCAAGATGTCAACCGATAACCTGTGGGTGGTCAAAACCAACCCAATCACATTCTTGGGCTATTAAATAGTCGTAACCTTCGCAAGTCTAACGACTCTGCATGGTACCTTCGTAACCAAACGATCACCCTACTCGATGCCCAAGAATTCCCTGACAATGAGTCAAAGAAGATGACGTGGGGAAATACTATCTCACAACATCACTGAACTGTGACCAAGTGATACATTATTTCCCGTAGGTTACTTCCCATTTCTTCTACCAACTATCGGCTAGATCCGGATAATGATATTCCACTAACACTACTATCTTCGTATAACCCGAGTCAAGTACTCCAAAAGTACTCCCAATGTTATACAACCTAGAACGATCAGTCCGAGGATCAAAATCCCCATGAATATCATCAAACAAATTTTCTACTATCTGAATCAGTAATAGTATACTCGCTTAGTCCATTACCCCAAAGGTAATGATCTGACTAACATAATTAATGAAAATCCTTAGGACCGTAATCCTAGATCTCCATACAAAAAATGTGACTACTAACCCCTGCTTTCCGACTCGGTATCAGTCAGCTCTCAAAGGTAATTACCATTTCGATAGCAGGTACATGTCTAATAACCTCAACATATCGTTCCCGTGGTCAACTCAAACCACGGTTACGAATACTGATTAACATACTACAAGTCATGCATTGTTATAAGCAACTAAATGCATAACCAACAGAAGGATATGTAATAACAGTTAACATACCTTAATCCTTGTAGCTCGGAGATGTCCGCAACAGCCAGATCCCAGAACTCACAAAACCAAGACCGAGTAAAGCAAAACTCGATGTCTGAATGAAATAAAATCCGAAAGTAGACTTCGCAACCTAGGGCTCTGATACCAATAAAATTGTCACGCCCCGGGAGTATGTCGTGCCGAAAAGCAAACGGACGGCATCTCCCCTGTAGTGGCAACATATCGGGTTAATACAAGGCCCGTAGGCCCACAACAACAATATGATATACACAGATATCAACATATCAAACATACTAAACACAGCGGAAACAATTCAAACAGATCAACAAGATACAAAGACCAACTGTGCACTCCGGAGTGACTTGACACGACAAGAATCATAACAAAAATTGAATCAAAGACCAAATACATACAATATGTCTGTATATCACAGATACGGAAACAATACAGCTAAAAACCCAAACCAACAATCTGTAAGGATACAACAACACGGAAAACATATCCATTCGTCCGGTGTGAGATGGGATCAGCTGGCGGAGCTCCGATAGTGGTGATAAGGAAGCATCGGGCGGAGATCGACTAGCTCGGCATCGACGGTGGCAAATCGTCAACAGAGGTGAGCTGCGACAACGAACAGGGGAAAGGGCAGAGCGGCCGATCAAGGCGATCGGAGGAGTTGGTTTGATGGTTGTAGAGATTGCCCCATGTGCTGAAACAAACCCGATGGCTAGAGGAGCTCGTTGTCGCCGAGATCAAGAGGGAGAGGCGACGGAGAGCTGGCATCGAAGGCGGTAGCGACTGAGATCTCTGACGACGAAGTGGTGGAAGAAGAGAGCGACGCTGAGCTGAGCAAACCTCATGCAAGAGCTCGACATCGGAGAGAAGAAGAGGTGCCGCCGTCGAGATCAAGAGGGAGCCGTCGGCGATGGTGAGGAAGAAGAATCGGGGAAAGACGAAGGAGAAGAGGGAAGAAATCGCGATTTGAGGGAGAAGTTACGGCTAGGAAAAGAAAAGGATGAAAATGGGTCGGATCGGGTCAACCCAATCTATTAACCCAAACTGGTTCAGGTCCAATCCAAGTTCAGCCATCTAGTCCAAGCCCATTTCAAGCCCAACAGGTTTTAGCCCAATTTCAGCCCAATCCGAAACCAGTCCAATGGACTCAATCCAACTAGCTAATCCACCTCATTAGCCCACTAATTAAGCTCAATTAATCCACTAATCAAACCCAATTAATTAAAGGGTTAAATTTTTTTTTTTCGTATCTTACACGTACTCTTTCTATCGATCTTACTTCCGGCATAGTCCGAATCGGAGTAGCCGGTTAGTTCGAACTCGGTAGATCTAGGGTACCAAATACCGACATTAAGTGTACCCTTTAGATATCTAAGGATACGCTTGACTAGAGTTAGGTGAGACTCCTTGGCACAGGTTTGAAACCTTGCGCACATACTTACTGCAAATAAGATATCAGGTCGGCTCGTAGTTAAGTAAAGGAGACTCCCTATTATGCTCCTATTGTCACGCCCCGAGAGCATACCGAGCCGAAAATCAAACGGACGGCACCTCCCCTGTACGTGGCAATATTTCGGATTAATACAAGGCCCGTAGGCCCACAATAACAATAACATAATAAATAAAAACACAACAACATAACGAAACACAGCGGAAACTAATACAATGACATACCCATAACCCCACCTATACAATACATCCACATCATGCATACCGGTATGACTAACACCACAACCACATACAATACATCGACAAAAAATACAACACATTACACTACGAAAACTCCAAATACAATACACGGCAGACGCAAAGCCCAAAACCAATACGGGAGCCTCGGAGGTGAGATGAGATGTCAGCCAGCGATGCTCCAAGCTGTCACGAAGTCTTCTACCTGTTACTTGGGCGACAGAAAAACCCAGGGTCTGTGGGGAGTGGTGAGTAATGTTAGGTTTCCGGCACCGCGGCGAGTGTGTGTTCGAACATGTTTCGCAAACATGTGCACAGCGGAAGAAATAAAAAATAATAAATCTACATTTATTAAAACACACACATCACACGCATGCATAGTACAACATGTGTAGAAATAACCGTAAATTTAAATTTTGCAATAAAAGGAAATTTAACTACGTATACCTTTCGTATCACGTGTAGCGGGAACGGCATCAACCGGAACGATCCTCGCTAGAATCGTCTCTATCCGTATCCACGCCGAGTATCTTCGAGATGACTTCACAAAATCACAAGCTTCGTCTTCGTACGGGTTACTAGCCTTGTGTTGAAGACGACGTGATCGAGAGAGGATCATGATCCGAATCTAAATTCGGATCCAAAGATGAGTCCTCAAAACTCACTTCTCCGAAGAGGTATTCATCAACCGTTTGACGAATCCTTCGTCCTCCACCTATGAGGATTACCGGAGATCGAATCCCCGGTAATTTAGGCGCTGTCGGAGCTCCAACCGTCGTCCATACGACACTCTGACGAGAGGAAAATAAGCTGTCCAGAAAACTGGACAGCTTTGGTGGAGGAATTAGGGCCGGCCAAAAAGGTAGGATGAAGCTCACCTTGATGCCAAACCCAATGGAGATCACCAGAGCTCCTCCGGCAACAGCTCGACGTCGGCAAGAGTGAAGGTCAGCACCTTCTAGACGCCGGCCAAGGAGCTTCAAGGTGGGCGACGGCAAGGAGGAGGGTTGGCGCCGAAATCTCCAAGGGGAGGTGGGCGGCAACTATTAGGTTAGGGTTTTTGGGTTAGGGCTTAACAACACCTTAAGCCCTCTTTTATAGAGAACTAATTCTCTTAATGGTTATTGGATCATAACCATAAGGCCCGTTAACCCGCTCCATTAATATAAGTTAAAATAAACCAAACCATGATGGTTTATTTTAAGTTAAAACGAACCGAATCAACTTTTGGTTCATTCGTTTAAAGTAAACCAAACCCTTTGGTTTATTCTCCTCCATTGGATTAGAACCAAACCATTTTGGTTCATCCATTATGTCTTCATAAGACATAGTCCATCCACGCTTCCATTGCGACTGAAACAATTTCATGCTCGCTCCATGTTTGGTCCAACCAAACCTAGTTTCTCTCGGTCTGAGAATCCCATTCTCAAGCTCGTTTTAAATCCTTCGGATTACGCTCGTTGTGCGTGTGACCAAATAGATTCTCGATTTATGTTGGCCTTCTATAATTAACCATTAATTATAGAACGATCATGAGTGGCACCTAGTAGTACATCATGACCCCCAATTAACCGAAAAGATCAACGGTTGATCCAGAACTATTTCTGAAAACCTTCAGCAGCTCGAATGAATCGTGCCCCATTCCCTTCAATCATCTTATACCCACTTGGTTCAGGACATGGTCTATAGTGTCAGTCCCCACTAGGCTGACTATGTCACACCTAGCCCAAGTATCATTTCCTCGTCCTACGGATTCTAGTTACTTCACATGTATCGAAGAGTACCTTACTCTAAACATGTAATGCTTTGGCCAAAGACTTTAGTAACAATCCGACGAGAGGCCATGGTGTTGGAATGTATACTGAAAGCCTAGCTCTTTTTGTATGAACATTTTTATTTTGAAATAAGAATCACATGATCATTTTTTGCACTATGTATATTTATTATATGTGTGCATATTGTCTAATATTTTACATTGTAGATAACATGGTGCTTGGTGTCGCACAGAAGATCATGTTATCAGTATCTTGTAGAATATAAGTAGAGGCTCATAACCAAGATGGTTTTGGACAAACCATTGCCATGGTTGTAGTGTAGCTTGGTATTATTTTGTCTTGAACATAGAGTTACACTAGTACACTTAGGTGTATTGAGCATGACCGACATAGAGGTGATTAAATTTGTTGCTGACTACATAATTGAATCGGACCTCGGATATTATGTTGTACATGCTCTTAATCCCGATATAATAACGGGCACATGTACTTAGTATTTATTTCTTTGATTTACCAGAGGGTGAGATTTAGATGAATTAAATCAATATGCCTAGTAAGTTGGGAAATGATATTATTTACATGGTGTGTCGTTGATTATAGGAGGAAATCGTGTCCTATATATTAGGTTGATGATGTCCCCTTGAGGAGCTCATAAGGTTCATCATGTAAACCCAGCTGGTTGACTTAGTCAACATGATGATAAGGTTGAGTGTTACTACTCGAGGAGTTAGATGTTAATTAATTGATGGTCAGTAAATCAATTAATTGACGGGCATTCAATATCTTAAATATGGGGAGATGAATGTACAAATAATATATGAAGCCCATATTAATTTATGGGGGTTGGTGAGGTAGTTCAATGATGATCCTCTAGTGGAATGGAACATCATTGATGGATCAAGTTTGTGTGATTCCGATCCATCGGGTGGCCAAGATCCAACTCCTCCTTACGGTCCCTATCATAGCCTAATATAATCCTCATGAAGTCTAGATCCAAGAATATAAAACAAAACTCTAGAAGCAACGGTAGGGATTAAATCCCTAGATCCGATGGTTAGGATGAAACCCTAGATCCGACGGTTGGGATGAAACCCTAGATCCGACGGTTGGGTTAAAATCCTAGATCCGACGGTTGGGATGAAATCCTAGATCCGACGGAAGGGAATAAACCCTAGATCCGACGGTTGAGATAAAACCCTAGATCCGACGGTGGAGATTAAATCCCTAGATCCGACGGTGGAGATTAAAGGAGGCTTAAGCCCAATTCTATAAATAGAGGGCTTAGGTTGGGCGGCAAGATGGTTCAATTGGAGTTAGGGTTTTAGGTTGGGCGGCTAGGGTTTGGAAGCTTTGGCTTGGGCGGCAACTCTTGGACAAGTGGTCGGCGCCCATCTTCTTCCATCAAGACTTGGTCGGCGCCCATCCTCTTGGTCCCTCTCTTATTCCTTGGCCGGAGGCAACCTCTCTTCAAGGTTGGCCGGCGTTCACTTCTCCATTCTCTCCAAGGTGGCCGGCGGTTCCCCTTACATTGGTGGTCGGCGCTTCATCCATTCGTTCCTTGGCCGGCGGTTACATCAAACTCCCTTGCTTGGTGGCCGGTTCTAGAAAGGAGAAGTTTTGTTGGTTCTTCTCTTTGTTCACAGTGAACAAGGAAGGGAAGAACGTGATCTAGAAGGCTTTTACTCGTGGAGGATCTTCGCCCACACGTCGTCCACGAGGAGGATAGGACATATGGTAGAAGATCGTGAGGTATAAAAGTTTTACAACTTTATTTTCTGATCTTAGCATGTTCTTTTATGTGTTGATTATACAAGTGTGTGTATGTGTATATTTTGTATAATCATGGACCCCGAAGACAAACACAAAAACTGGCGATCCGTTTGTCGTCTCTTCCGCGGCTAACCAACTAGAAGAGTTGTGTTGCTTGAACAACTAGTTTGTTCAAGCGATCACTCAAGTTGTTAGCACGACGACGAATAGATTGTGCTAAGGAAACTCATCCCATCCGGATTAGTTCTTTCATTAGTGAAAATTTTAATCCGGGGACATGGTAGCCAATGAGCCTCTGAAGCAACTCCCTTCAAGTGGTATCAGAGCCACGGTTTCCGGTTTTGTGTGTTTTGGATTTGGTTACTTTCATGCACATATCATATATTGAGTATGCCGGATAATAGTAGGATGTGTGTAGGCTAACTTTTTGGTTGCAGGCATAAGATCCGACTATTATGGCTATTTGGTTGTATGTGATTGTTTTGTGTGTGATTGTATGTATATTATTTGAATCCTCGGGGTTGACGAGTCTAGATTAGTATTTAATTTTTGTAATTAAATACGACATTGTTTAGCCGCTCATTTTAGTTTACTTTCGATCTAGATTATTTGTACACTCTTTCATGGAGTATAGGATCGATGGATGTAAATTAAAATGATATATCTCAGCTCGGATCTCTTTGGTGACTTGCGCACGGGAAAAGATGGAGCGGACGAGGTGGCGACACGACGGGATGCGTATTGGAGAACAATGCCATAATAGTTGGAAAAATTCTGTTTTTTCCATATTTATTGCTGATTTGTTTTATATGCATGTTGTGTATGCTTTAAAATTCCTCAATTTCAATTTACTATGTGGGAGAGGGATATTTTAATTAATTCTCGCGGCCTCCATTACAATTTGACGTGTGATGCAACAAACTTGTGCGTTGGCTCTGAGTGCCTTCCTCCCCATCGGATGGGTTTGTTTGTGGATCACTAGGTCAAATAATGGTTATAGGAAATTATTTAGGAGCGTGTGTACTTCCCCATCGGTAAGGCACATAATCCGAAATAATTCCCTTAGTATCGTGTAATGGTGTACACTTAGATGCAAATAAAAGTATCCTCCTCATCGGAGTCACTGCTTTTATTTGTAGGGCTAAAGAGGAACCAACTATTAATTTTATTTGTCAAAAAGTAAGGTTGACAAGATAATAAAATTAATGGGTAAAACCTCCTCTTACAAATGTAGAATTCGTATACGTCCACACTATCATGGCATGCGATATTCTCGGTGTTTTGAGGTGTTGGTTGATTTCGGAATTTTATTGTTTTGAGGAATCAATAATTTTTGAAATCTAATATTTTGATCATTGTGATTATTAGGTTTTTCAAATGGCTTTCAACCCACTTGCTGTGATATTAAAAGAAAATAAACTTACTAGACCAAAATATATTGATTGGAAAAGAAATCTGGATATTGTCTTAACTGCGGAGGAGTACAAATTTGTACTCTTCGAGGTCTGTCCTCCTAAGCCCACCGATGACTCTGATGAAAAGGAGAAAGAACGTTATAAGAAATGGATCAAGGCAGATGAGATGGCGCGGTGTTACATTTTGGCATCTATGTCAAATGTGCTGCAACATCAGCATCAGGCCATGGCCACAGCTTATGACACGATGTTCAATCTCAAGGAACTTTTCGGACATCAGAGTAGGGCGGCTAGACAGGAGGCGATGAGAAACTTGATGACGACCACCATGATCGAGGGAACACCCGTTAGGGAACATGTTCTCAAGATGATGGCTCATCTTAATGAGATGGAAGTCCTCGGAGCTGAGATCGATGGGGAAACCCAGGTCGATATCATTTTCCTGTCTTTGCCTAGGAGTTTTGAGCAGTTCCGCCTCAATTACAACATGAACAAGAGGTTGTATTCGTTGGCGAAGCTTCTGACAGAACTCCAGGTGGCAGAGGGGCTTTTTCGTCAAAGCGCTCAAGCCATGGTCGCTCAGAAGGTTTCTTCTTCTAAACCGAAAGGTAAGAAGAAGCAAGGTGGAGCGAAGAAAGTGGTAGTGGGACCTTAGGCAGGAGTGAAGAAGCCGAAAGGCAAGTGCTTCACTTGCAAGCAGACTGGACATTGGAAGGCGGACTGTCCTCGCCGAAAGAACAAAGGTATATCTTCTTGTTTAGTTGTTGAAACATATTTAGCGGTGTTATCTACCAGTGCCTGGTGTGTAGATACAGGAGCCACTGATCATGTCTGCAATACTTTGCAGGGGTTCTAGGAAACCCGACGACTAGCTGAGGGAGAGATTACCGTCTTCATGGACAATGCTTCAAAGGTGGCGGCTATTGCAGTGGGAGACGTTTATTTATCTTTTGATAGGAATAAAGTTTTGGTTTTAAGAAATTGTCTTTATGTACCTACTTTTAGAAAGAATTTAATTTCAGTTTCTAAATTGTTTATGGATGAATATTCTGTTTCTTTTAATGACAAAGTGGTTATAAAAAAGAATAGGGAGATTATCTGTTCTGGTACATTGGTTGGCAATTTATATACTCTAGAACCGAAAACTCCCACGATGCATATAGAAGTAAATAACTCATCTTCTAAATCTAATAAGAGAAAAGAACCTTCGCAAATGAACCAGACATATCTTTGGCATCTAAGGCTTGGTCATATTTGTTGGAAATTTGATGCCGCTAGAGGGGGGGTGAATAGCGTTTGACCGTTCGTAGATGGAATTCGATGCCGTGTTTGTGTCTACAAGTTTCGTTAGCACAGCGGAATATATATATGATAACAATAACGAAACACAATCACAAACACAATAACACGAAGATTTAACGTGGTTCGGAACCACACGGTTCCTACTCCACGGATCGAGCTCTAACGAGCTCTAGCGACGCCAATGCAATCACTAATCACAAATACTCCTTCTCGACACAAGTTGGAGGTGGAGAAACCTCTTACAAACTATTCTTTTAACAATAAGAAATAGATACAAGCAATTACAACAATGAAATATAATGCAAGTAAAGAAAACTACTTTACAAGAGCACTTTGGTTGCTTGATCTTTGGTTGCCTTGGACTAGCCTTGAAGGACTGGAAGAGCACCAACAATTCCCCTTCAAATCGCCCAAGAAAACCCTTAAGAACTGATGATGAAATCCTCCACGAGCTCCCCTTTTTATCTTGCGTCGGGCTGGATTTCCGCCTATCAGTCGACTGCCATAAGTCCCCAGTCGACTGATGCCACTGTTGTCGTGAGACAACGGCTCAATCCACGTCGGACAAGTTCCAACGGGACTCTTGGCAGTCGACTGCCAACATTGGCAGTCGACTGCCAGCGCCCGTAGCCGACTGGCCAGTCGGCTACGGAGCGTTCTGTGCTCGACATTGGTGCGTCGATCGCCAGCCGACCCATGGCATCGCTGACCGCATCGATATCGGCTGATCCTCAAGTCGACTCATGGCAGTCGAACCGGCCATAATGTCAGTCGACTGCCAACCTAAAAAATGAGGTTTTAACCCAAGTATGGTGCCCCCATACTTGCTAGACCACCCTTAGCCTAGACCTAAGCCTTCTAGCCACCTCCATCAGCCTCACGCATCTCGGATCCCTCCAATTCATCCATGACTTGTTCATCCATCGCGCTAACCTCTAGGTGCTTCCGTCGGCTATGTCATGCTAACGGTGTCTACACCGCCAAGGCACATTGGACTTACGCCACCAAGACTCCGCTTGGACTTTACGCCGCCAATCATTGGACTTATGCTGCCAAGACTTCCGCTTGGACTTTACGCAGCCAATATCATACCCCTTGGACTTCTCATGTCAAGACTCAAGCTTGGACTTTCCCTTGCCAACCCATGTTGGACTTTTACATTGCCAAGACCCATGCTTGGACTTTTCCCTTGCCAACCCATGTTGGACTTATCAAATGCCAAGACCATGCTTGGACTTTCCCTTGCCAACCCATGTTGGACTTTTACATTGCCAAGACCCATGCTTGGACTTTTCATGTGCCAAGTGTCTCACTTGGACTTTTCATGCCAAGTACTCAAGACTTGGACTTTACCAAATGTCAAGTGTTCCACTTGGACTTTCCATGCCAAGTAGACAAGACTTCGACTTTCCCATGACAATTACATTGTCATATATTTTTGTCGAAACATCAAAACATCACTCGAGTCAAACTCGAGTCCTGGTCAATCGTGACCTGGGCCGATTGCACCAATAATCTCCCCCTTTTTGATGTTTGACAAAAACCAAACAAAACATTTGAGTTAGACCACTAACTCAAATCCCTTACCAATTATCCCAAATTGGTAAACACTCTCCAAATGTTCTCCCCCAAACATTCTCCCCCTTTCTGACTAACATAAAAAAGGTTTTCTCTCCAAGGAGGTCAATGTCTCATGTCCCAATGAGATCTTACAATCTCCCCCTTGATCCAAAAATAAATACCTAGGATGTCTACCATCTTCCTAGTGATAAGTCACATATCACTCAAGAGAGGCAATCCTATACTCTCTCCCAATTTCCAAAATGGGTATCAAAAACCCATCAATTTTCCCAATTGATGATACTCTCCCAATAACTTCTCCTCTTCAAGGAGAAAAACACATCCATCATCCCAAGATGGATACCTCCCCCTAAAGGCTTGCTCCTCCTTGACCATTGCACCAACAATGTCCTTGGGCAATCCCTAAGTCAATAGGAACTCTAAACCATCAAAATTAAGGTTGAAAATTCAACATTAAACTTTTCACTCACCCTAAATTTGATACTTTGACCTAACACAGCTCCTAATCCATATCCAATGGATTTTCACCCTTTATAATGCTTCATAAAGCATATCCTAGGGTTAGGAGTGATTAGGAACCTTTTCCATAGCTGAACATGGGCTAAACAAACCTTGTTAACCCGAAATCAGACCTGGCAGTCGACTCCTGACAAGAATGTCTCGATTTCCACCCATATCGATCGATTGCCACTATGGTATTGATCGATAGCTGAAATTTCAATTTATCGAATCGAGATTTGGAAAAGCATAAGTAATTCTAAGTAATTTGAAAAATCATAAAATTTGATACGTATATTATTTATAGTCATTACAATGGGTGAAAAATATTTGAAAATTATTTTACCCATAAAATAGTGAGTTTGATACAAAACTCAAAACCATTGAAGTTTTCAAAATTTTGGCCCTATTTTGTATCAACTTCATCAATGGTGATTGCTATCAAAAGATAGACTTCCCCAATGTTTTTCGAAATGATTTTAAAATGTTTTCAAAACCTTATTTTGGATCATATTCCTTGGGCTCTATGTACATGACTTGTACACATGCTCTCCCAATGATCGACTAATTGAAATTAGATGAGTTTTAGTTCATCTAGATGCAAAAACTATGCACCTTGAACTTAACTCATATCCTAGCATCTCACATGTATCTAGGGTGTATAAATACACATACATGTCAATTGGATGTGAGATGTGGGTTTTGGTTCATTTAAAACTAGGGTTTCATGCATCTTCTAAGGCAACCCTACTTGATTCCCTTATAAATGGGACTTCAAGTCATGTCATAGTCCTTAATTCAATTTCAACCAAATTGTCTTAAATGCATGAATGATTATGGCATTAGAAATGATATAAATAAGCATATGCTCATAATCATGATGTCATGGCATAAGATGAAATCTAAAAACACATGACATTTAAAACCTTAATCCTAAAACATGAACATGACATATAAAATGATTAAAACTAAGCATGATGTCATGACATGTTATATGGCAAACAAAGCATGGCATATAAAATATATAGGTATAGTAATACCTAAATTTTAATATTAATTGCCATTTGTTGGGATTAATCATATTTTGCCATATTAACCTAATCTCCCTAGTGTGCCAAAAACCCAAAATGGCACACTAACCTCTAAACCTAAATTGTGCCAATTTAATTGATTTTTCTTAATTTCAAAAGTGCATTGGCACATCCTAAAATCTTTTAGGATATTGATTCAAATCTATTTCCAAGGTAACCATAACCTTGAAAATATCCTAAAGTGCCACCTTTACCATGGTTGAGTTAACTACCCATCCAATCAAGGTTGGCACACCCTAAACCCATCTAGCGTGAATCAATCACGCTCTTAGGAACCCAAAACCGATTTGAGCTCCTAGGATTAATTAGGTATTCCTTAGGGATAACCTCCCTAGATACCTTCCTAATGACCCTCCTAGGCTTGTTAGCCTTGGTCATTTGGGTCTTACCTAGGTTGACTCTAGGGGTAACTCCACTTGCAACCTTCTTAGTGGCCACCCTAGGTTTCCTAGAAACCCTTGCCACTAGGCACAACCTTTGGTCAACCTTAGGGATGACTTCCCTATTGACCTTGGTCTTCCTAGACCTAGTTTGTGTTCCATAATCAAATGGAACACTATGGTAAGCCACCTTAGGCTTAGGTTTGTGACTCAAACCTTGCTTGCCCTTTGTTGACTTTGACTTTTGGACCCTTGATTTTGACCACTAGACCCTTTAAATTGATTTTGTATCTTATCTAGGGTATTTTCAAGTTTTTCAAGCCTTGACCTCAAGACTTGATTCTCTAATTCTAATTGCCCAATTGATTTTTGATTAAATTCTTGGGCATTGGACTTCCTAGGCATATGCCTAGTCCATTTAGGGTTTAGACCTAGGTGCTCTTGCACCTTTCTAATTGTCTCCCTAGGTAAAATTGATCTTGAGTTATTTGACCTAGGTTTTTCCTTAGGTAAATTGTTTTTAGGGACATTAGTCCCAAACTTCTCCCTATTATCTAAGTAGACATTCTTAGCTCCTAAGCAAAAATACTTGTTCCTATTAGCATGCTTTTCATAAATTGCAAGTGAATTGAAATTCCTAGCATGCTTTTGCTTGTAAATTGAAGAAGGAGCAAAATTAGAAGTTACCCTAGGGTTTGCCTTAGCTCCCCCTACATATGATGCTCCATTTTGAGTCTTCTTGTCCCCCTTCTTGCATTGACTCCGGAAATGTCCCGGTTGTCGGCACTTGAAGCAAATTACTTGTTCTTTGCTCTTTTGCATTGAGGGACCGACATCCTTGACCTTTGGAGCAAGTGGAGCTTTCCTATTCTTCTTTGGGCACTTGCTCTTATAGTGCCCAGTTTCCCTACACTCAAAACATATCATATGCATTTTATTATTAACACATATGTTTGAGTTGCCTAGGTTAATGGAAATCGGAATTGGACTTTGGGCTTTTTCATCTTGACCGGATGTCGAAGCTTCTTCTTGATGTTCCGGTGTGGAAGTTATCTCCTCCCCCTCAATCCTTGAGGTGGATGCTTCTTCCACTTCTACCTCCTCCTTGGAGATTGATGGCCTCTCAACCTCCAATTCTTCACACTCTCCTCTTGACCCGGATGTTGACTCTTCTTCAACTTTCGAATCCTCACTTGCTTGTGAGGAGGAGCTTGCCTCTTCGGCCTCTTCCGATTGAACCGATGAGCATTCTACATCTTCTTCTTCTTCTTGGACCAGTTGAGGGTTTTCATGGAGCTTGGCCAAATCGCTCCATAGCTCCTTGGCATCCACATAGTCACCTAGACTACACAAGAGGTCATTAGGAATTAAATCAAAAATGAATTTGATTACCTTCTTGTTTTTCTCGAATTGTTGGAGTTGCTACTCACTCCACTTCTTCTTCTTGAGAAACCCTCCCTTTGGTCCCTTAGGATATTCAAATCCTTCCATCAACGTGGACCACTTCTCAAGGTCTCTCATCATCAAAAAATCTTCAATTCTCACCTTCCAAGAATTGAAACCTTCTCATCCATAGAAGGAATAGGGAATTAGGGTGTTGATGTCCCATCCCAATGATTCTTCCATCTTCACCCTCTAGCCTCTTTGTCTTAGCTCCCGGCGGTTAGTCCGTAGAAGAGCCCCGGGCTCTGATACTACTTGTTGGAAATTTGACACCGCTAGAGGGGGGTTGAATAGCGTTTGACCGTTCGTAGATGGAATTCGATGTCGTGTTCATGTCTACAAGTTTCGTTAGCACAGCGGAATATATATATGATAAAAATAACGAAACACAATCACAAACACAATAACACGAAGATTTAACGTGGTTCGGAACCACACGGTTCCTACTCCACGGATCGAGCTCTAACGAGCTCTAGCGACGCCAATGCAATCACTAATCACAAATACTCCTTCTTGACACAAGTCGGAGGTGGAGAAACCTCTTACAAACTATTCTTACAACAATAAGAAATAGATACAAGCAATTACAACAATGAAATATAATGCAAGTAAAAAAAACTACTTTACAAGAGCACTTTGGTTGCTTGATCTTTGGTTGCCTTGGACTAGCCTTGAAGGACTGGAAGAGCACCAACAATTACCCTTCAAATCGCCCAAGAAAACCCTTAAGAACTGATGATGAAATCCTCCATGAGCTCCCCTTTTTATCTTGCGTCGGGCGATTTCGCCATCACGACCGCTATAAGTCCTCGGCGCGATGCCACCGCTTGTCGTGAGACAACGGCTCAATCCACGTCGACAAGTTCCAGCGGGACTCTTGGCGATCGCCATCCCCATAGTCGACCGCCATCGCTATGGAGCTCGCTCGACATTGACCGGCGATCATTGTCGACTTCGCGCGATCGTCGACACGATCGATCGCTCTAATGAGCGATCGCAAGAGCATTTCTACTTAAACCGCAAATAACTCAAGTCGACTCACGGCAATGAACCGCCATAATGTCAATCGACCGCCAACCACAAAATGAGGTTTTAACCCAAGGATGGTGCCCCCATACTTGCTAGACCCCCCTTAGCCTAGACCTAAGCCTTCTAGCCACCTCCATCAGCCTCACGCCTCTCGGATCCCTCCAAGTCATCCATGACTTGTTCATCCATCGCGCTAGCCTCTAGGTGCTTCCGTCGGCTATGTCATGCTAACGGTGTCTACACCGCCAAGGCACATTGGACTTACGCCGCCAAGACTCCGCTTTGACTTTACGCCGCCAACCATTGGACTTATGCTGCCAAGACTCCCGCTTGGACTTTACGCAGCCAATATCAAACCCCTTGGACTTCTCATGCCAAGACTCAAGCTTGGACTTTTCCCTTGCCAACCCATGTTGGACTTCTCAAATGCCAAGACCATGCTTGGACTTTCCCTTGCCAACGCATGTTGGACTTTTACAATTCCAAGACCCATGCTTGGACTTTTCATGTGCCAAGTGTCCCACTTGGACTTTTCATGCCAAGTACTCAAGATTTGGACTTTACCAAATGCCAAGTGTTCCACTTGGACTTTCCATGCCAAGTACACAAGACTTGGACTTTCCCATGACAATTACATTGTCATATGTTTTTGTCGAAACATCAAAACATCACTCCAGTCAAACTCGAGTCCTGGTCAATCGTGACCTGGGCCGATTGCACCAACAATATTAACCTAAGTAGAATTCAAAGGTTGATAGCTGATGGACCTTTGGGTTCATTAGTGGTGGAGGATCTCCCAACCTGTGAATCTTGCTTGGAAGGTATAATGACCAAGAGGCCTTTCAAGGCCAAGGGGTATAGAGCCAAAGATGTGTTAGAATTGGTTCATTCTGATCTGTGCGGTCCTATGACTATCCAGGCTAGAGGTGGCTTTGAATACTTCGTCTCTTTTATAGACGATTATTCAAGGTATGGATACATTTACTTGATGCGCCGCAAGTCTGAATGCTTTGACAGGTTCAAAGAATTCAAGGCTGATGTGGAGAACCGTCAAGGTAAAAGTATCAAGACACTACGATCTAATCGTGGTGGCGAGTACCTCTTGGGAGAGTTTAGGAGTTACTTATTAGAGTCTGGGATTCAATCCCAATTATCCGCACCTGGCACACCCTAGCAGAATGGTGTGGCGGAGCAAAGGAATAGGACTCTTATGGAGATGGTCTGATCTATGATGAGTTACTCTGAGTTACCTGATTCTTTCTGGGGGTTTTCTCTGGAAACAGCAGCACACATTCTGAACTTGGTTCCATCTAAGTCAGTACCCTCTACTCCCACAGAGTTGTGGACTGGGCGAAAGCCTAGTCTAAGACATATTCGGATTTGGGGTAGTCCAGCACATGTGCTGAAGGGAGATACTGGTAAGTTAGAATCTCGTACAGAAGTACGCTTGTTTGTTGGCTACCCTAAGGGAACGAAGGGTGGTTTATTCTATAGTCCTAGAGATCAGAAGGTGATCGTGAGTATGAATGCCAGATTTCTAGAGGAGGACTATGTAATGAACCACAGGCCCACGAGTAGGATTGTTCTTGAGGAGTTGACAGGGGAAGTCCCGACTTGGCATCACCATACAAGAGGAGATACCACAAGTCACTGCACCGCGTGTCACAGAGCATACACAGGAGGCACCTCGTCATAGTGGGAGGGTTGTTAGACAACCCGACAGATTCATGTTTTTTGAGAGTCTTCGGACTTAGTCCCTGGTGAACATGAACCTAATCCCTGGACATATGACGAGGCACTCCAAGATAGAGATGCGGTATCTTGGCAAAGAGCGATGGATTCAAAGATAGAATCTATGGATTCTAATCAGGTCTGGGAGCTAGTAGAACCACCCGATGGTGTAAAAGCCATTGGATGCAAGTGGATCTACAAGAGAAAGAGAGGAGTAGATGGGAAGATTGAGACCTTCAAAGCTAGGCTTGTTGCGAAAGGGTATACTCAGAAAGAGGGCATCGATTATGAGGAGACCTTTTTGCCGGTAGCTATGCTTAAGTCTATCCGGATTCTCTTATCTATAGCTGCTCATATGGATTATGAGATTTTGCAGATGGTTGTCAAGACAGCTTTCCTTAACGGAAGTCTTGAGGAGAACATCTATATGCGGCAACCAGAGGGATTCATTGCTAAAGGCAAAGGGCATCTTGTATGTAAGCTTAATCGGTCCATTTATGGATTGAAGCAAGCTTCTAGATCTTGGAACATCCGCTTTGATGAGGTAATCCAGTCATATGGATTTATTCAAAGTTCGGATGAGCCTTGTGTATACAAGAGATGTGACGGAAACGTAGTGGTGTTTCTTGTACTATACATAGATGACATTTTGTTAGTTGGCAACAATATCAAAGTTTTATCAGACGTAAGGGTATAGTTGTCCAAACAGTTTGACATGAAGGACTTGGGAGAAGTGGGACACATCCTTGGGATCAAAGTAATAAGGGATCGCAAGAAAAGAATGTTGTGCTTATCTCAAGCTTCATACATTGACACTATCCTTGATCGTTTTAGCATGCAGAACTCCAAGAAAGGTTTTCTACCTTTTAGGCATGGAGTTCCTTTATCTAAAGAGATGTGTCCCAAAACATCAAAGGAGATAGAGGACATGAAGGCGGTTCCTTATGCTTCAGCAGTAGGAAGCCTTATGTATGCTATGCTATGTACAAGACTAGATATTTGCTTTGCCGTGGGCATGGTTAGCAGATATCAGAGTAATCCTGGATAGGGACATTGGACTGCGGTAAAGCATATATTGAAGTACCTGAGAAGGACTAGGGATTATATGCTGGTTTACCGGGCAGATCAATTAGTCCCTGTGGGTTACATGGATTCGGATTTCCAATCAGATAGGGACAAGAGTAAGTCTACCTCGGGGTTTGTGTTTACTTTTGGAGGTGGAGCCATAGTATGGAAAAGTGTCAAGCAGAAATGCGTGGCGGACTCTACCATGGAAGCTGAGTATGTGGCAGCCTTTGAGGCAGCCAAGGAAGCTGTATGGCTCAGGAACTTCTTGATGGACTTGGATGTTATTCCTGGTTTGCCCAGAATTATCACAATTTATTGTGATAACAGTGGTGCAGTTGCAAACTCGAAGGAACCACGAGCCCAAAAGGCGAGTAAACACATAGAGCGCAAGTACCACCTTATACGAGATATCGTAAAGCGAGGAGAAGTTGTTGTCGCCAAGATTGCATCAGAGGATAACCTGGCGGATCCATTCACTAAGGCCCTTCCAGCGAAAGCGTTTGATAGGCATGTGGAGGACTTGGGGATCAGATGTATGGCAGTGTGATGACAGCATAGTCTTTTAGTATAAGTGGGAGATTGTTGGAATGTATACTGAAAGCCTAGCTCTTTTTGTATGAACATTTTTATTTTGAAATAAGAATCACATGATCATTGTTTGAACTTTGTATATTTATTATGTGTGCATATTGTCTAATATTTTACATTGTAGATAACATGGTGCTTGGTGTGGCACAGAAGATCATGTTATCAGTATCTTGTAGAATATAAGTAGAGGCTCACAACCAAGATGGTTTTGGACAAACCATTGGCATGGTTGTAGTGTAACTTGGTATTGTTTTGTCTTGAACATAGAGTTACACTAGTACACTTAGGTGTATTGAGCAGGACCGACATAGAGGTGATTAAATTTGTTGTTGACTACATAATTGAATCGGACCTCGGATATTATGTTGTACATGCTCTTAATCCCGATATAATAACGGGCACATGTACTTAGTATTTATTTCTTTGATTTACCAGAGGGTGAGAATTAGATGAATTAAATCAATATGCCCGGTAAGTTGGGAAATGATATTATTTACATGGTGTGCCGTTGATTATAGGTGAAAACTGTGTCCTATATATTAGGTTGATGATGTCCCCTTGAGGAGCTCATAAGGTTCATCATGTAAACCCAGCTGGTTGACTTAGTCAACATGATGATAAGGTTTAGTGGTACTACTCGAGGAGTTATATGTTAATTATTTGATGGTCAGTAAATCAATTAATTGACGGACATTCGATATCTTAAATACGGGGAGATGAATGTACAAATAATATATGGATCCCATATTAATTTATGGGGGTTGGTGAGGTAGTTCAATGATGATCCTCTAGTGGAATGGAACATCATTGATGGATCAAGTTTGTGTGGTTCCGATCCATCGGGTGGCCAAGATCCAACTCCTCCTTATGGTCCCTATCGTAGCCTAATATAATCCTCATGAAGTCTAGATTCAAGAATATAAAACAAAACTCTAGAACCAACGGTAGGGATTAAATTCCTAGATCCGATGGTTAGGATGAAACCCTAGATCCGATGGTTGGGATGAAACCCTAGATCCAACGGTTGAGATGAAATCCTAGATCCGACGATTGGGATGAAATCCTAGATCCGACGATTGGGAATAAACCCTAGATCCGACAGTTGGGATAAAACCCTAGATCCGACGGTGGAGATTAAATCCCTAGATCTGACGGTGGAGATTAAAGGAGGCTTAAGCCCAATTCTATAAATAGAGGGCTTAGGTTGGGCGGCAAGATGGTTCAATTGGAGTTAGGGTTTTAGGTTGGGCGGCTAGGGTTTGGAAGCTTTGGCTTGGGCGGCAACTCTTGGACAAGTGGCCGGCGCCCATCTTCTTCCATCAAGACTTGGCCGGCGCCCATCCTCTTGGTCCCTCTCTTATTCCTTGGCCGGCGGCAACCTCTCTTCAAGTTTGGCCGACGTTCACTTCTCCATTCTCTCCAAGGTTGGCTGGCGTTCACTTCTCCATTCTCTCCAAGGTGGCTCTTTCGCCTGTGCAATTGCTCCATTGTTGTCGCAGTAGACCGGTATTACTTCAACAATGGTTGGAATCACACCAAGTTCATAAACGAACTTCTTGATCCAAACCGCTTCCTTTGCTGCTTTCGAAGCTGCAATGTATTCTGCCTCAGTGGTAGAATCCGCTATACTATCTTGTTTGGAACTTTTTCAACTCACTGCGCCCCCATTCAAGGTGAACACGTATCCAGACTGAGACCTGGAATCATCCTTGTCTGTCTGGAAGCTGGCATCCGTATACCCGCGTATCACCATGTCCCCTTCTCCATATATTAGGAACACATCCTTAGTTCTTCTTAAGTACTTAAGGATCGTCTTAATAACCACCCAATGATCCATTCCTGGATCAGACTGGTATCTGCTCGTGACTCTCAGAGCATACGATACATCGGGCCTCGTGCATAACATAGCATACATGATATATCCTATTGCGGATGCATAGGGAATCTTACTCATGTAAATCCTCTCGTCTTCTGTGCGCGGACACATAGACTTCGAAGGGTGTACCCCATGCCTGATGGGTAGGAAACCTTTCTTGGATTTCGACATGCTAAACCTCTTTAGCACTCGGTCTATATATGTAGACTGCGAAAGACCAAGCAACCATTTCGATCTATCTCTATAGATCTTAATCCCGAGGATGTAGGTTGCTTCTCCCAGGTCTTTCATGGAGAATGTCTTGGATAACCAAACCTTCACTGACTGTAAGATTGAAACATCGTTTCCAATAAGTAATATGTCATCGACATACAATACTAGGAACACGACTGTACTCCCACTAACCTTCTTGTACACACAAGGTTCGTCTGGATTTTGTGAGAAATCAAACATTTTGATTGTCTCATCAAAACGGATATTCCAGCTCCTGGATGCTTGCTTCAATCCATATATGGACCGTCACAATTTGCATACCTTGGTTTTATCAACCGATGTGAAACCCTCAGGTTGTATCATATACACGTCCTCGAGCAGGTTTCCATTAAGGAAAGCTATTTTCACATCCATCTGTCATATCTCATAATCATAATGAGCCGCTATGGCCAGGAGCATCCGAATGGATTTAAGCATAGCTACAGGTGAATAGGTTTCGTCATAATCAACACCTTGTTTTTGACGATATCCTTTCGCCACTAATCTAGCTTTATAGGTAATCACATTACCATCCATGTCGGTTTTCTTCTTGAAAACCCACTTGCACCCTATAAGCTTGATGCCTTCAGGTGGGTCAAACAAGTTCCAAACTTGGTTTTCATACATGGAATCCTTTTCCGACTTCATGGCATCAAGCCACTTATCCCTTTCTGAACTTGTCAGCACTTCTTCATAACTGGTAGGCTCCTCATCATCAATGAGTAACACGTCGTTCGATTCACTTACGAGAAATCCATATCTCTCAGGAATGTTGCGTGTTCTACCAGATCTACGAAGATGTGGTGTTACAATAGGTCCAGTCGATTGCTCATCACTATGAGTTGTCAGCTGTTGTGCTTCACCAGGTATCTCATCAATGTCTATTTGAGTCTCTCGAGCCTCCTCAAGCTCGACGGAACTCCCACTGTTTTCTTGCAAGAGAAACTCTTTCTCTAGAAACACAGCATGCCTTGAAACAAACACCTTTTGTTCCATAGGATGATAGAATTGGTAACCCCTTGTTTCCTTAGGGTATCCAATAAATAGACATTTATCAGACATAGCATCCAATTTGTCTGATACAGTCCTCTTCACATAAGCAGGACAACCCCATATCTTCAAGTAAGATACATGAGGTTTCTTACCATTCCATATCTCATATGGAGTAGTAGAGACTACCTTGGTTGGCATTCTGTTTAACAAGTAAACAGCTGTCTGAAGTGCATAGCCCCAAAAGGAGTTGGGAAGATTCGCATGATTCATTATTGACCTGACCATGTCCAACAACGTCCGGTTACGCCTCTCAGATACACCATTATGCTGTGGTGTATATGGCGGAGTCCATTGAGACAATATACCATTGTCTCTTAGATAATCAAGAAACTCTTGACTTAAGTATTCACCACCTCGATCCGATCGAAGTATTTTAATACTCTTGTCATGTTGTTTCTCTACTTCATTTCTGAATTCTTTGAACCTTTCAAAGGCTTCAAACTTGTGTTTCATCAAGAACACATACCCAAACCGTGAGTAATCATCGGTGAAGGTAATGAAGTAGCTATAGGCTTCTAAAGCTTGAGTTGACATAGGTCCACATACATCAGTATGTATTAGACCTAGCAACCCTCCCACTCGTTCACCTTTTTCGGTAAAAGGTAACTTAGTCATCTTGCCTTTCAAGCATGATTCACATGTATCGTATGAATCCAATTCAAACGATTCCAGAATTCCACATCGGTGTAATTCGGACATGCGTTTCTTGCTTACATGGCCAAGATGACAATGCCACATATAGGAGTCTAATTGATTATCCTTTCGAGGAAACTTGTTGCTCGCTTCGATATTGAAAACGTCACTGGATACGTCCAACGTATAAATACCATTGCTTAAAGTTCCAGCCCCATAAAGGACTCCATTCAAAGTTATGTAACAACAATTGTTACTAAAAGTCAAATGGTACCCATTTCTATTTAAACAAGAAATAGAAATGATGTTCTTTATCAACGAAGGAACATAAAAGCAATTGTCCAGTTCTAAGACAAGTCCTGCAGGGAGTTTCAACAAATATGTTCCGATGGCGAGTGCAGCAACCTTTGCTCCATTCCCAACACGTAAATTTGACTCTCCTTTGACTAGTCTTCTTCTATTCCTTAGCCCATGTATGTCATTACATATATGTGAGCCACACCCAGTATCTATTACCCAAGTGTTTGAGGAAATAGAATGACAATCAATAACGAAGATATCTGAAGAAGATGGGGCATCCGATGCCTTATTCTTCTTGACAGACTCAAGATAAATCTTGCACTTTCTTCGCAAATGGATCTCCTTGCCATAATGATGGCAAGTTTCCTTTTGTGCTAGTTCTACCTTCTTAGCCCTTCTCTTCTTTCCCTTCTGCTGTTCCTTTGACTTCCTCTTAGAACCTTTCTTCGAGGAATCAACTAACAGCACCGTCCCCTGCTCATGCTTCTCAAAAGACTCCACAGTCTTCAGCATGTTAAGCAGTACCACAGATGAACCTTCTTGCATCTCAGAGGTGAAGAAGAGCTTGGAGACTTCGAACCTTTCGAATCTCACTTGCTCATCAACCAACTCATAAAGATGAAAGACTATTGTATGAGCATCCATATGCTCATGCTACTTCCGCAGCTTAGGTACCATCGTGGCTAGCATGATGCAACTCGCCATTAGAGAATCATTCACATGTTTCTGATAGGCCAACAATTGGTCCAGAGTTGCATTGTCACTAGGACGGGGGGGGGGGGGGGGGGGGTGGCGCTTCGAGGACATACGCAAGCTTTTCCACCTTGAGAATAATTCTCAAGTTTCTAAGCCAGTCCAAGAAGTTCGGCCCAGTCAATTTATTCGAATCCAAAATGGAACGCAAATTCAAAGACATCATGATCAATCGATTGACCTAGAAATACAAAATGAGCATATATGAGAAAATGATTTTTAAAATGCATCAATATACATTTATAAATCCTATTCATTTTTTGAATTTCAAAAAACCCCAAAATCACTTCGGGAGATCGTAGGTCCATCTCCGAATAGGCTGATATCCATCATAGATATGAACAACCTTGGAGAGAGTCCAACAAGTCATCCATAACTACGACGGTAGGTATCAACTATACCGATTGCATATCACGTATATGCAACTATCACAATGTGCTATCAACTTATTGAATGTTCATACATACATCGGGTTGTTAACACATTAACAAGTATGCATCATATGCATATCACCCAACTTCACCTCCCTTTACATCGACCTTGGAGAGAGTCCAACAAGTCGATGCTCCAGGTTAAAGCCAACCCATTAATCGAGAAATAGTTTTAATATGGTTAGAGCGCATTCAACCAATTAGCCCAGCTTGGAGAGAGTCCAACAACCAAAGCTAACGATTGACCTTTGACTCTTACCATATTAGTATCAAACTATTCCATGGTTTGAACATGTTCGGGTTCGAGCCGGGCTTGGAGAGAGTCCAACAACCCAAACAAGAAACGAAACTCTGGTTCTAACCATATTAATGGAAGGTGTAGGCTTTAATATTGAGTAAGGGTTTTTATGTCTCATCCTCTTTGCATGCAAATAACTATTATCTACATGGCATGACATACATGGCATACATCTACATGTCACGACACACATGGCATTATGATATGCATCTAATGCAATTACAAGGCATACAATTATGTCATGTACATAATTTCCTTATATGTCATAACTATTTATGGAAATAAAATTTAAGATTTGATTCTCCAAATCAAATCATGATTAAATTAGGAAACAAATTTCCAAATCCAATCACATATTTTATTTGTGGAAATAGTTGATTAAGGAAAGTCAATTTAGGAAACCAATTTCTTAAATCATCAAAGCTACTTATGGAAATAAAATATTTTAAGATTTGATTTCCCAAATCAAATCAAGATTAAATTAGGAAACAAATTTCCAAATCTAATCAAATATTTTATTTATGGAAAATATCAATTTCAATAAATACTTCCAACTTTCCAAAAGTGGAAGATTTCCATAAATACTTCTAGACTTTCCAAAATTGAAAATTTTCCATAAATACTTCTAACTTTCCAAAAGTAGAAAATTTCCAGAAATATCATTATGACTATCGCAAGACCATTTTACAATTATGTCGAAACACAACCTGGGCTCTGATACCACTGTTAGGTTTCCGGCACCGCGGCGAGTGTGTGTTCGAACATGTTTCGTAAACATGTGCACAGCGGAAGAAATAAAAAATAATAAATCTACATTTATTACAACACACACATCACACGCATGCATAGTACAACATGTGTAGACATAACCGTAAATTTAAATTTTGTAATAAAAGGAAATTTAACTACATATACCTTTCAACTATGTACAATACACGACAGACGCAAAGCCCAAAACCAATACGGGAGCCTTGAAGGTGAGATGAGATGTTAGCCAGCGGTGCTCCAAGCTATCACGAAGTCTTCTACCTATTACCTGGGCGACAGAAAAACCCAGGGTCCGTGGGGGTGGTGAGTAAAACTCAGTAGGTAATAGAAAAACATGTATATATGTCATATCACATGTATTTTCAACAACATACTCTAGAGGTACAATAGGTATATCAGCATAGTATATAAATACAAGCATATACCGTCTAACCAAATAAACAATATAAAAATGCAGACATACCTGAAGTCTGCTACGCTACTCTGATCCATCCTGAACATATATCCAACATATATATATATATAACAGGAAGAGTAGATCAACTCACAATATACTCTAGCTACAGGTCAAGGTATCTAATGGTCTATCCAACACATATACCAGTACCCGACACAACCGTATAACATATGCAGGAAGCATGCATGAATATGATGTAGAATCAAGTGCAGCAAGCATAATACAAACAAATGCAACATCACAATAAGAATATATATATAGACTGTATCTATATATATATATATATTAATCTCAACCATCCATATATATATATATATATACATGCATATATGTATATATATATGGTAATATGCAAAGTGCCATCAGATACGGCAATGCAGCATGCATGGTCATGCCTGCTCACCCATACTCGCTACCATGACTCCAGTGTGGCCTAGGTGGCACGATATGACAACTATCCCAACTCACACCAACTACTGCTATAGAGTGGCCGAGTGAGCAGTATGATCAAGTAGCATATGAGCGTAAAGAGCTCGCTACACAACGGGGGTCCATGCTGCTGGCCACTCTGACTAACACTACCAATGAGTGGTCGAGTACCACGCACCCAGGACAACTGCACGCTACTCCAACTACCACCGTCTATAGTGGTAGAGTGCAGCACAACAGATGCTCTGCCCTCACACCAGTTACTCCTCGAGGAGTGCTCTGGGAAGCAAGATGACTGACGACTCTCTCAACCCCAAGGGAGACTATGTCGTCAGAATGTATGCAAATGACATGTGTATGTTGTCACACGTACAACCATCTACCACAGACTCTCTATTCAGCAAAGAGTCATACCCATCTAATCAATACTCTCTATCCTGTAGAGAGTTGTACTCAACAGATTGATGGACTCTCTATCCTGTAGAGAGTCGTACTCAACTGATCATAACTTTCTATCCAATAGAGAGTCGTACTCAACTGATCGACTCACTCTCTATCCTGTAGAGAGTCGTACTCGACTGATCCTAACTCTCTCTCCAATAGAGAGTCGTACTCGACTGATCATAACTCTCTCTCCAATAGAGAGTCGTACTCAACTGATCGACGCACTCTCTATCCGATAGAGAGTCGTACTCGACTAATCATATCAAGCTGGGACCACCGGTCCGCAGCGACACTCTAATCACCCTTCACTTAACCATTACACAACTCATGGTTGGTAAGATGCAACATCTGGTGTATTGGAAATAAATCCTACATTTAGGGCATTACCTACCCATAGATGACCTTTTTCCAATTTATAAATTGGGTCATCCCCCGTACTAACATTTACACCCTACTAAACATCTAGGCCAATTTACATCACATCTATAACTCCTAAATCATGATAGGGTATATGTGATATCAACAATTGAGCATAAATATATCCAACGATAAGTTCAAGCATACGATAATAAGAGCAGGGTCAAGGTAATATTAACACCTAACATGCTCATATCTATGACTAAATCTGAATGCAATACATCTACCCGGACCAGGTAGGAAATTACCCACCTGTTATGTAGACTACATTGTCCGTCTTTACATCTGAGATTCCGTCTCGTATCAACATCCTATACACAACATAGAACATACTTAAGTTCTATCATACATCGATTCATCAAATCCTACATCAATCATTATATCCAACTAATTCAACATTCTCCAACCTTAATCAGATTAAATTCACCGTATCATTCATGAGTCAATTCTAGCATCAACTATAAAGGTATCACATCCTACATCATAATAATACCAAAATCAAAGCTTACCTTACAATTGTTGCAATCAACCACCGTGTCTTGATCCACCTTTGAAGTAGCAATCTATAACAATTAGATAGATAAGTTTAATCCTTACTCATTGTATCTTCATCAACAAGATCCATCACAAACCCACACTGAAATCTCCCCTTGCATCCACAGCTCATGAAACACAACAAGACTTAAGAGATTACCTGAGCTAGGAGACTTATTAAATGCAAACTGCCAAAATTTTGTTGCTCATGGCGATGAAGAGATATGATCTTCAATTTCATTGAAGCCAGACAAATCTCCAGCTTCTATAGAGCCTCCTCCCCTATAGCAACAACCTGTCAACTAATTTATCTAAATTACATAGCTAACAACAAAACTCCCAATCAACTTCTTGGATCTAGAAATAGATCAAACACTTACTTATTTCTCAAGCTTCCACAGACTCGTTCAAATTATTCCTCCCCTTCACAAACATCCCAATCAGCATTTACCTCTCACAGCCTACCCACATCTGGATTTCTCCACATCTGGATGCTTCAAATCACAGGAACCAAATGGGAATTCCTGCCAATGCAAGTAAGAAGAAGGTAACCACTATTTTTCACGATCGGATGAAGAAAACCCGAACTCCAATCACAGCCGAGAATTCCCAATAACCCATCACAGCCAAGACTCCCCGACAGATAAACAACATCAAACAACAACAATTGAAGGGAAAGGTAGATCACACTCACCATCCCTAGAAAACTCCCCTGCATCAAATCCCCAATTCGGTCCTGTTCGCCGGGAAGGATGCATCAGCACGACTGTGGGCGCTCACCGTCACATGCAATGGCACCCACGGTGGAAGGGAGGAGAGTGATTGGCCGACGATGACGCATACAGAAGGGAAGGGAACCAGCCGACACTATTCGGGTGGAAAAAGGAGCGACGATCGGCAAAACTCCATCGAGAGGGAAATAACTCCGACGTCGGAAACTGAGCGGGGCGCAGCGGGAGGATGCGATCCCCTGCTCCCAGCCGTCATCCAGCCATAGTCGCCACTTCTCCGTGCTCCGATGAGTCACGGTCTCGAAAATCAAGCGGTCGCGAGATCGCGAGAAGAAGAAAAGAGAGTCGTTGCGGGGTAAATGAAACCGACGGGGAAACGGAATTAATTAAACCCATTTAATACCTAAATATAAACAGGCTTTACAAAAGTCAGTTCACTTTATCCCCACGAAATATCCATAGAACCTCCATTTAAATCCAGAAAAATATCTAAAAATTCCTGGAAAATTCCATAGGGTATTCTCCTAATTATCCAACATTTTATTTTATTTTGTTTTATAATTTTTTTTCTGCAGTATTTTACACCTATAGTATTTTAAATCAATGGAATTTCCAATTACATCTTCTATATTCACATTAGTTGTCATTGGGGTATTAATAATTTTAGCGTCTTGCATTCCAAAGTGTTTAATTAATTCCCTAATATATTTGCGTTGATGTAAGTATATTCCATATTTAGTTTGTTTAATTTGTAGACCTAAGAAGAAACTTAACTCACCTACTAAATTCATTTCAAATTCACTTTCCATAAGTGAAATGAATTCATTCAGTAGGATCGAGTTGGTGGTTCCAAAAATAATATCATCTACATAGATTTGGGCTATGAATATGTCTTTACCTATGGTTTTTACGAAAAGAGTTGGATCAACTACACCTTGGTTAAATCCTTTGGACTTAAGATAAACCGAAAGCCTTTCGTACCAAGCTTGAGGAGCTTGTTTAAGTTCATAGAGAGCTTTCTTTAACCTAAGAACATGGTCAGGTTTATCTAGACTTTCGAAACTAGGGGGTTGACTAACATAAACCTCTTCTTTAATGTATACATTCAAGAATGCTGACATTACATCCATTTGAAATAACTTAAATCCTCGATGTGCAGCATATGCTAATAACATTCGAATGGACTCTAACCTAGCTACTGGAGCATAGGTCTCGTCGTAATCTAAACCTTCGACTTGACTAAACCCTTTAGCGACTAGTCTAGCTTTATTTCTAACTACTTCACCTTTATCATCAAGTTTATTTCTAAACACCCACCTTGTTCCAATGATTGTTTTATCTTTAGGTTGTGGTACTAATTCTCATACTTCGTTCCTAGTGAATTGAGCCAGCTCTTCTTGTATTGCAATAATCCAATCGGGATCAAGAAGAGCTTGGTCAATAGTTTTCGGTTCAATTTTGAAAATCAAGGAGATTTGACTAAGGTTTCTGTATGAGGCTCTAGTTCGAACTCCTAGACTTGGATCACCTATCACTTGGTTGATAGGATGATTCATTTGAGTCCTAGTTTGGTTAGAGTCATCTACCACTTGGTCGATAGACTGACTTGGTTGACTTAGGTTAGGATTAATCTCCGGATCAGAGTTGAGTCTGGTATGAATCGGCTAGCTAATTGGGGTTTCCGGGGGTTTTGTAGGTTCGTGTCCTTCATCAAATACTACATTGATAGTCTCCTCGACTCTAAGGGTGTCATGGTTATATACTCTATAAGCTCTACTTGTAGTCGAGTATCCTAGGAAGATTCCGGTCGAGGTTTTGGATGTAAATTTCCCTAGGTAATCCTTAGTGTTGAGGATATGTACCTAACACCCAAATACCCTAAAGTACTTGATGTTAGGTATTTTATCATGATAAATCTCGTATGAGGTCTTAAGGTGCCTCTTTACCATGAGGATACAATTTTGGACATAGCATGTCGTACTTACGGCTTCTGCCCAAAACATATCGGGTAGGTTATACTCGTTTAACATTGTCCTAGCGGCTTCTTATAGGGTTCTATTTTTACGTTCTACTAGACCATTCTGTTGTGGGGTTCTAGGGCAAGAGAACTCATGGTGGTATCCATTAAAGTTACAAAATTCTGTAAATTTGTGGTTCTCGAATTCACCACCATGATCAGTCCTAAGTCTTTTGATTTTAAGGTTTTGTTGATTTTCTATTAGGTTAAATAGGTTGATTAGTTGATCTAGGGTATCACTTTTGTGTTTGATGAACCTAACCCAAGTAAATCTAGAATAGTCATCAATTATGACTAAGCAGAATTTACTCCCATTAAGTGACTTAGCTCTGTGTGAATCAAATAGATCCATATGCAGGAGCTCAAGAACACTTTTGGTTCGTTCTTGATTAGTTAGTTGATGTTGTGTCCTAGACTGTTTACCTTGTTGACAAGCATTACATATTTTATTATACAAATTATTGAGGTTAGGCAAACCTCTGACTAAGTCACTTTGACTCATCTTGTGGATGAGTCTTGGGTATGAGTGACTGAGTCGTCGGTGCCACAACAATGATTCCTCTTGCCATGTCATAAGACACTTGGTTGAGGAGTTAGTTAAATTAATAGTGTAAATATTGTTATTTCTAGTTCCCTTAAGGATTGTTTTAGAAGTTTCATTTGTATTAATTATGCATTCATTTTCTAGAAATATGACCTTATAGTTATTATCACACAATTGGCTTACACTAAGTAAATTATATTGAAAATTTTCTACCAATAAGACATTTTGAATAATAAAGTTAGAGTTGAGCTCAATATCACCTGATCCGATGATTTTGAGCTTGCCGTTGTTTCCGAAGGCTACCAATCCTTGTCGTTTGAATCAAAGCTTCGAAAACTTGAGTTGATCCCCGGTCATGTGTCGGGAGCAACCACTGTCCAACATCCATTGATCCTACACGCAAGGTAGTTGGATCGGATATTGGATTTATTAAAGATTGGTTGAAGATTATTAACCTAAATCAGCTCACCCATGTCTACATGATCAAACATGTTAACCCTATATGTTCTTATGAGATGACTTCCAATTTTACTTGATTTAAATTTAATGATTTGAATACTTGTCAACCTTGCGTTAGATTCGGATTTGACCTTAGGCTCATCAAGTCACCTTTTCAAGATCATGGCTTCCAGGTCGTGGCGAGGCACAAGGCCTTCTTTGATCGGAATAACGACCACTTCCTTAGACAAAGCCATTTTCAAGAAAATAGAGACTTGACTCACCTAAAACCACTTCCTGGTCTAACTAGTCTAGGATACAGCGAGGTAGCTTCAGCTAGTTCCACTCGGTCAAGTGCACCGAACTAGATACGCCTTATATAGCCCGAATACACAAGACTCCGCTTTCCTAGCGTACTATCATCTCGCCATGTCCTGCTACTATGTTATCAAGTATTGATGAGTTATATTCCTATCTAGTCATTCTAAAAAGAAGAATCAAACTAAATAAAGAACCTAAGCATGCAATTTCTAAGTTAAAATACAAACAAGTTTTGTACTGGCTCCCCCTGGTCCGTTGAATCAGTTCGGTCTCTCCAGATAGTGGATTTGGTCCTTGGGAAACCAGTACTGGTTCGATCCTAAGTTTGTAATCATGGCGGTCTTAGGGACCCATGCTTGGACACATTTTTTATGTCAACTTACAATCGACATATACGACTTGTTGGTCGTATTTGAGCTAAACCCTAGTCCGGTCTTATTGTATACAGCCCTTTGCGATCCAAGTAGTAGGTCAAGTCCTTTGGATCCCAAAGTAAACCTTTCCAACGTGTTCCTAAGATCTTCGACTTGACTCTTCAAGAGTGAGTTCTCAACTTCGAGCTTTTCAACCCGAGTTGAGCCCTCCTCTCGAACTCGACTAGTCGAAGAGGTTAGGGAGACCTCGTGTTTGAGGAGTTTAACTTCCTTAACCAGGGTTTTGACCTTGGACTCAGACTTAGCTAATTTCCTAGTTAAAAACTTAATTGCACTATAAAGTGTACTAATAAGGGATCGACTTACCTTGAGTGTATCTTTTGAACCGGATGCATATCCGTGGCTTGTCTTGAATAGTGCTTTGCAGTCTGACTCGTCTTTGGTTTTCGATTCATGTTCTGGTTCGGACTCCATCTCCGATTCAATCGGTTTAGCCATGAGGACACGATCATCGTCTTCTTCCTCGGACGCTTCTTCCCACGTAGCGTTGAGTGTCTTTTTGTGTTTCGGTGCTTTGCTCTTGAGCTTCGGGCATTCGGACTTGATGTGTCCAAATCTGTTGCACTCGTAACATCTAATATTGGAACTTTTAGGCTTACCTTCGTTGGGTCGAGTGACGGTTTTCTTTCGGCCCTTGACTATCCTCCGAACTAGGTTGACTAGTTCGGCCTCCATTTCTGGGTCGACCTATGAATCCGACTCATCTTCTTCTTCCTTCAGGGGTGGCTTGCTCGCGGTTTTCTTCCTTGAACCTGCAAAAAGTGCTATACCCTTCTCGGGTTCCGAGTTAGACTGCTCATGGAGTTCGAAATTGGAAAATAACTCATCTAACCTAAGTTTTGAAAGATCCTTGGAGACCTTGTAGGCATCGACCATGGATGCCCACAAGGTAGTCCTAGGAAATGAGTTAAGAACATACCTAATAAGATCATGATTTTCGACCTTTTGCCCGATCACGTGTAGGTTATTGACTATGTCTTGAATGCGAGCGTGAAGTTGCGTCGCTGTTTCGTGTTCCAGCATTTTTAGATTATATAACTTATTAAACAAAAGATCGCGCTTACATACCTTGGCTTCATCGGTCCCTTCGTGTAGCTCTACTAGCTTTGTTCAAAAGTCCTTTGCACTGATGAAGGGGCCGACGTGATTAAGCTCTTCCTTGGACAAGCCGCATTGGAGGATTTGAGTTGCCTTGGTGTCGGCTTCGACTTGTCTTCCATTGGTCATAATCAAAGGAATCTCCCACTTCGTTAGTCGGAAGTGTGAATTCCGTTTGGATTATGATCCACATCTCGATTTGGATTTTAAGAAAGCACTCCATCCGACCTTTCCAGTAACGGAAATCATCTCCGTTGTAAAACGGAGGTCAGACGGTGCTAAAACCCTCGAGATGGGCCATTTGGAAGGGAAACCTTGCACAAAAAATAATTAAAAAAAAACAAAAAATGTTCCAAAACTTTACCTTGGATTAGTAATGTAGGAAATGAAAAGAAACAAAAGGAATAAACGAGAAATAACCAACTAAAATAAAAGATGAGCACTTACAACCTTTGATGTCCCTGAAATGGTACTAAACATTTGTTTTTGGGGATGAATACAGATTGTTACAAGGGTAAACGTGGTAAGAAGTGTATATCTCTTCGAGAGCTTCGTTTTGGTAGGTAGCTCGTTTCATGGGTCAACTTGTACGAAAAGTTATGCCCGTTTTACCGTCGGCTACTCCAAAAGCGAATACTTGCAAAACAAAACCAAAAGAAGAGTACCAAGACTTCATCTTGGATTAGTAGTGTAGGAGAAAATTTAAACGAATGAAAAACAAATCTGTAAAAAGGGCTAGATTGGTGGTTTCACCAAATCTAAGCGCCCTCGACTCTGATACCAATTGTTGGATCGAGCGGATCGCTAGAGGGGGGGTGAATAGCGATAAAATCTTTCTTGTGTTTCGTTCATTAAAACAATAGTAGACATAGCAGAAGATAAAAGTAAACACAAGAGACAATAGTATTTTTTACTTGGTTCGTAGCCTTCGGCTACTACTCCAAGGCCCTAACGGTCCTAGATTGTGTACGGAGGGCAATTCACTAAAACACTCCTCCTCGTTGGAGGTAGGAGTTTGACGATTACAAAAACCTTTGAAAACAAAAGATAGAGAGACAAACTCTCTCTTCTATTAAGGTAAAATGCAACGATAGAAAACCTCGATTAACAATAGGAATTGCAATATGAAAGAGATGACAATTTAAAGTTATACCAACAACTAGAGAATAGAAATTAAGCTAGGGTCGTTGACAGCACTTCGTCATTGTAGAGTCGTCGGAGAGTCACAACGTTGCAGAGGATTTTGAGCACTTAGAATTGATGAAAAACCCTAGAATTGATGGCAGCATCAGTCGAATGCTGATCGCAGGCAGTCGACTGATGGACGACAGTCGAGTCCTCCAAGCTGGCAGTCGACTGATGCTAGCTGCAAGGCAAAGTTAGCTTAACAAAAACATTATTTTGACAGCCTCCGACCGTCTGATCTCGACCTAGACCAACTATAGAGGATGTCTTTGGTTAGATCTATGCTTAAGATCTTCCCCATAAAGAGGATACGACCTCACTTACTCTCGCACACACACGAGCTTATCTCGATATTTACTATGTCACTTTCGCTTTCAGCCTTCCACTCGATTCTTTCGGCTCCCTCCGAAGTCACTCAAGTGTCGCCCGTCCACTGCGGCTTCCTCCGGGTGTCGCTAGCCTTCAGCTCCAGCATTGGCACTTTTCTGTACACTCAATTTAGCTTGTGAGATAACAATATAAGCTTAACTTTGTATCATTTGCTATAATCAAAATTCAGGTTCGACTTAGGTGCCTACTGCACCAACATTAACCAATAATTAATTTTTTTGAAAAATTAGGTTGCTAGTGGTGTCATTGGTAGCGGTATTGGAAATTATGTGGGTGTCGATAACACTATGAATGGTGGAAGAAAAAATATTAATGTTGCAGCTCAGATAACTATCTTTACATTGCATAATATTGTGCGAACATATATTTAATTTTAATGCAATAAAATCAATGTGAACATAGTTATGTAAAAATCAAATTTTATGTTTCACTTTCTCTTATTACAAATAGTATGCTTTATTATACAAATATGTTTGGTATCACTATTAATTGTTTATTGCTATACAGTCAAAACTAAAGAATGTGAGTTATGGAGATATCGGTGATAGTGCTACATGTAAGCTGCTTCATTGGTCTATTGATGGAGTTGTTGCAGAAGGTCGAATTGCATCCACATATCCAAAAGTAAAAGTGCATTGTGTTCCTCTTGGTGAATCTTGTTGGAAAATTTTGGTTGATAGAGTTTTTGTGGAGAAGGTGGACCTAATTCGACTAAATGAAGAATTTTTTTTCTTGAGGATCTAATAGGAAGCACAATCACTTAGTTATCGAAGTATATAGTTTTGTGTGACTGATATAAATTCTATTTCTTTGATCATATACTTTTTCTAGTAAGAAATTATGTAAGTGAATTTATGTTACTAGTTTGGATTATTTTCTCTAACTAAGTAAATTATTATTTTCTTTAAGTGTGATGTTGATGGTTATCTCGGGTATATAATATAATTATTTTAGTTTTGGTTTTATAATTTGTATGTGATCATATAATTTTGTGTGATATTTGTATGTGGTATTATTATTTTTGTGGTATTTGTGCATTGTATTATAATTATTTGAATCATGATTTTATAATTATTTGTATTTGATATTATAATTATGTGGAGTATTATAAATTTGTATTGTCATCGTGCAGTGCGAATGAACTAAACCACAGTGCATGATTGCACGCTGTGAATGCACATATGCTGTGAATGTGCTTAATCGCAAGCGTGACTGCACGCTGTGAATGCACTTAACCACAACGCGCAGTCATGCACTGTGAATGTGCTTAACTGCAGTGCATGATCGCGCATTATGAATGCACTTAATCGCAATGTGCGATTGATTGTTGCGAATGCACTTAACTACAGTGCGCGACTACGTGCTGCGAATGCGCTTAATCGCAATGTGCGACCGCGTGCTGCGAATGCGATTAATTGGAGTGTGCTACTTTGCACTGTCGATGTCTTATGAATTTTAATAGATTGGCATTGTGCAACACGAAATACACATGCAGATAGAATAATATCGCGTTGTGCAAAGTCAAATTCGTTGTAATGATAGCAACTCATTATGATTATAAGATATGATAAATGGATGTGAAAATGACTTTTCTTAATAGAAACCTATCTGAGGATGTATATATAAAGTTTCATATCTGTTGATAAGAATAAGGTATGCAAGCTTCAACGGTCTATTTTTGGACTAAAGCAAGTATCCAGGAGTTGGAATATCCATTTTGATGAGATAATCAAAGAGTTTGATTTCTCACAAAGTCTAGTCGAGCATTCTGTGTATAAGAAGGTTAATGGGAGTGCGGTCGTATTCCTAGTATTTTATGTCGATGACATATTGCTTATAAGAAATGATATGCCTGTTTTATAGTCTGTTAAAGTTTGGTTGTCCAAACTATTGATGGCACAGACGCATCTGTTGGTGCAGGGGCACCTAAGTCGAACCTGTATTTTGATTATGGCAAAAGACGCAAAGTCAAGGATATATCATTATCTCACGAGCTGAATCGAGTGTGCAGAAAAGTGCTAAAGCTGAAGCTGAAGGCTAGCGACACCCGGAGGAAGCCGCGGTGGTCGGGCGACACTCGAGTGACTTCGGAGGGAGCCGAAGGAATCGAGTGGAAGGCCAAAAGTGAAAGCGACGCAGTAAGTATCGAGGTAAGCTCGTGTGTGTGAGCGTAAGTGAGCTCGTATCCTCCTTACGGGGATGGTCTTAAGCGTAGATCCAACCAAAGACATCCCATCGATGGTCTAGGTCGAGATCGGACGGTCGAAGGCCGTCGAAATAATGTTTTCTTTGAGCTAACTTTGCGGCTAGCATCGATCATTGCCCGGCTTGGAGGACTCATTGTCGTCAATCGATCGGAGTTCGGCCTCGTCGATGCTACCATCGATCGTCGATGATGGCCATCGATCGTGATGATGGTCAATGATCAGCTTCGAGAAGTCAAGGCTTATCACCCCATTTCAAGGAGGTTTTGTGTCCATTTGTGATTGGTTGAAGACCCATTCGATGAGGGGCTCAAAGGCTATAAAAGGAGGGTTTGTCTTAGGGTTTTTCATCAATTAAAAAGCTTCCTAGTGCTTTCGGTACACTACGAGTCTCCGACATTCCTACGACGAAGCTCTGCAGACACGATGACTAGGGTTTCATCTTTCCATCTACAAGTCGTCGGTATAATCTAAGTTTAATTCAATTCTGTACTTCTTTTTATTTTGGTTTTATCGTAACGAGAAGAGGGGGAGTGTCCCTCTATCTCGAGTCTCTTTCGTGGTTTTTGTATCAGATTAACTCCTAACTCCAACGAGGAGGAGATCATTAGTGATTTGCCCTCCGTGCGTGATCAAGGATCACTAGGGCCTTGGAGTAGTAGCCGAAGGCTACAAACCAAGTAAAAAATCTACTTATCTCTTTTATTTTTTATTTATCTTTCCACTGCATATAAGTGTTTTGAAACGAATTCGTACGAAAAAGTTTTATCGCTATTCACCCCCCCCCTCTAGCGATCCGCTTCGATCCAACAATTGGTATCAGAGTCGGGGGTGCTCAGATTCGGTGCAACCACCGGTCAAGCATTTTTCTTTTCGTATTTATCGTTTTAAGATTTCTCCCACACTACTAATCCAAGACCAAGTCTTGGTACATAGTTTTTGGTTGTGTTTTTGCAAGTATTAATTGCCTTCGGAGTACCTCACGATCAAACGAGCATAACTTTTGCTACAAGTGGACTCACGAAACGATCTACCCACCAAATCGAAGCTCTCTGAGAGATCTACACTTCTTATGGGGGTTTACCCTGTAACAAGCTGTTTTTATCCCCAAAAAATGATGTTTAGTACCCTTTCGGGGACATCGAAGGTTGTGAGTACTTACTTTTTGTTTAGTTTCTTATCTCTTTGTTTAACTTTCTATTTCTAGTGTGTTTCCTTTTATTTTCCGCACCACTAATCCAAGACTCGAGTCTTGGCAAGTTTTTTTTCTTTTTTTTGTGTGTGCAAGTTTTTCTTTATGGCCCACATTGAGGGGTACAACACCACCCAACCTCCGTTCTTTAGCGGAGATGATTTCCGTTACTGGAAAGGCCGGATGGAGTGTTTTCTAAAAACACAAGTCGAGTCTTGGATAATCATCCAAACCGGCTTTGCTCTACCCACCAATGATCAAGATGAGCCCTTGGATTTCAACAAGTGGACCAATGGAACCAAGAGGCAAATCGAAGCCGATGCAAGAGCAACCCAAATATTGCAATGCGGTTTGTCTAAGGAAGAGCTCAACCGCATCGGACCCTTCATCTGTTCAAAAGATTTGTGGACAAAACTCATAGAACTACACGAAGGGACTAATGACGCGAAGGTAAGTAAGCGTGACTTACTACTTAATAAATTGTATAACCTAAAAATGCAGGAATGTGAGATGGCAACGCAACTACACGCCTGCGTCCAGGACATTGTCAACGGATTGCACACCATCGGACATAAGGTCGAAAACCGTGACCTCCTAAGGTATGTTCTTAATTCATTTCCTAGGACTACCTTGTGGGCATCCATGGTTGATGCCTACAAGGTCTCTAAGGACCTTTCAAAGCTTAGGTTAGACGAATTATTTTTTGAGTTTGAACTTCACGAGCAAACTAACATGGTCCGGGCCGAGAGAGGTATTGCTCTACTTGCAGGACAAAGAAGCAAGCCACCTACTAGGCAAGTAGATGAACTCGAACCCGAAGATGAATCGGAGTCCGAATCGGAAAAGGTGGAAGCAATAGTGAACATAGTGCGGAAGATCGTTCGGAGGGAAAGGAGGCTACTAAAGAATCAAAAGAGGGCACAATTCAAATCAAATAAAAAGAAGGCTTTTCATGCAACATGGGACAACGAAGAAGGCGGTGGCATAGCATGCATGGCAAGACCCGAAGAGTCCGAGTCAGAGTCCGAATCCGAATCCAATTACAACACCGACTCCGAACTCGAGGACTATTTCGAGAAGCAACTCAAAGCCGGATCGAAAGATAAAATTAAGGTTAGCCGCTCACTAATTCATACGCTTTACAATACGATTAAATTGCTAACTAGAAAATTAGCTAAATCCGAGTCTAGGGTCGAGTCCTTGGTTGAGGAGGTTGAAACCCTCAAACAAGAGACACCCCTAAACTCTTCGACTAGTCAAGTTCAAGAGGAGGACTCAGCTCGAGTTAAAAAACTCGAAGAAGAGAACTCTCTCTTGAAAGGGCAAGTCCAAGAGATCGAAGCTCGGTTGAACAAGTTCTCGACGGGGTCCAAGAATCTTAACCGACTTCTTGGAACTCAGAGAGTCGTGTACAACAGAGCCGAACTCGGATATAGCTCAAGACTACGAATATATCTTACATATCTATAGTAAACCGTAGTCATCATCGAGTCCAAGCATGGGTCCCGAAAACTTTATTAAACTCACATATAAGGACCAATAGGTTTTGGATTCCCAAGGATCAAGTTCATTACTTAACCAGACCATATCGGTTCAATGATCCAGGGGGAGCTAATACCAAAATAGTATATCCGATAACCTAAACCTCTTATTTCTTTTAGAATGGTTAGATAGGACTATAACTCGTCAATGCTTGATAACATAGTACCAGGACGCGGCGAGATGATAGTACGCTAGGAAAGCGAAGTCTTGTGTATTCGGGCTAGATAAGGCATATCTAGTTGGCACTTGACCGAGTGGAACTAGTGGCTACCTCACCGTATCCTAGACTAGTTAGACCAGGAAGTGGTCTTAGGTGAGTCAAGTTACTACTTTCTCGAAATTGGCTTTGTCTAAGGAAGTGGTCGTTTTTCCGATCAAAGAAGGCCCCTGTGCCTCGCCACGACCTGGAAACCAAGATCTTGAAAAGGTGACTTGATTAGCTTAGGATCAAATCCGAATCTAACGCAAGGTTGACAAGTTTCAAATCATTAAAACTTAATCAAGATAAAATTGGAATCATCTCACACAACATATAAGGTGACCAATTCTAAGACACTTAGAATGGGTGAGATGAATAAGGAACAAGTTCAATTTACATAATCTTTTCAAAAATGTTATCTATTTTTCAAACTATCGAGCTTAAACGTGTACTTATACTTGGACAAAATTCTAAATATACAACCTTCTAGGTCAATGTTTAGCGCCCCCTAACTCTTCTGTACCTTATATATTTGATTAAGGGGGAGAGCAAACTAACTCTAAGGGTTATATATATTTTCAAAAGTTATTAGCGTATAAGTATTGTGGAACTCAAAGCTAATTTTTTTTTTTTGAAAATCAAACTTAGTTTCCAAAAAACTTTCATTGTTGGTGCAGAGGGCTATACCTCAAACCAAATTAAATCAAGACACATGCTTGGACTCATGTTAGATAATCTTTATGAAAGCTACCTTTTCTATTAAAAACCCCCTAGTTTTTATAAAAAACCCCTACTTTTTATAAAAAAAACCCCACACTTTTTTTTGATTCATGGCAAAAGGGGGAGAAGAGCATAAGTTAAGGGGGAGAACAAAATTTAAATTTTTGAAAATTAAAACTTTTGTTTTAAAACTCACCGAAGGTTAAGAGGGAGTTCACTACAAATGAGCGTAACGTTTATCTTACTCATTTTCTGCTTTATATTTTCCCTTAACTTTGCATAAATTTGCCATAGGATCAAAAAGGGGGAGATTGTTGGTGCAGGGGCACCTAAGTCGAACCTGTATTTTGATTATGGCAAAAGACGCAAAGTCAAGGATATATCATTATCTCACGAGCTGAATCGAGTGTGCAGAAAAGTGCTAAAGCTGAAGCTGAAGGCTAGCGACACCCGGAGGAAGCCGCGGTGGTCGGGCGACACTCGAGTGACTTCGGAGGGAGCCGAAGGAATCGAGTGGAAGGCCAAAAGCGAAAGCGACGCGATGAAGTCGAGGTAAGCTCGTGTGTGTGAGCGTAAGTGAGGTCGTATCCTCCTTACGGGGATGGTCTTAAGCGTAGATCCGACCAAAGACATCCCATCGATGGTCTAGGTCGAGATCGGACGATCGACGACCGTCGAAATTATGTTTTTGTTGAGCTAACTTTGACTTGCAGCAAGCATCAGTCGACTGCCAGCTTGGAGGACTCGACTGTCGTCAATCAGTCGACTGCCGGAGTTCAGCACTCGACTGATGGTCAATGATCAGCTTCGAGGAGTCAAGGCTTATCACCCCATTTCAAGGAGGTTTTGTGTCCATTTGTGATTGGTTGAAGACCCATTCGATGAGGGGCTCAAAGGCTATAAAAGGAGGGCTTGTCTTAGGGTTTTTCATCAATTAAAAAGCTTCCTAGTGCTTCTGGTACGCTACGAGTCTCCGACATTCCTACGACGAAGCTCTGCAGACACGACGACTAGGGTTTCATCTTTCCATCTACGAGTCATCGGTATAATCTAAGTTTAATTCGATTCTGTACTTCTTTTTATTTTGGTTTTATCATAACGAGAAGAGGGGGAGTGTCCCTCTATCTCGAGTCTCTTTCGTGGTTTTTGTATCCGATTAACTCCTACCTCCAACGAGGAGGAGTTCATTAGTGATTTGCCCTCCGTGCATGATCAAGGATCACTAGGGCCTTGGAGTAGTAGCCGAAGGCTACGAACCAAGTAAAAAATCTACTTGTCTCTTTTATTTTTTATTTATCTTTCCGCTGCATATAAGTGTTTTGAAACGAATTCGTACGAAAAAGTTTTATCGCTATTCACCCCCCTCCCTCTAGCAATCCGCTTCGATCCAACAGCGTCCTCAAATCTCGCAACGGATACCGTCATGGACTCAAAGTGCGTGCTCGCGCTCAACGCCCACAAGTGCACGGATGTCATCAAGTAATAAAGATTATCGATCCCATAGGGACTGGGATTCAAGTACCAATACACTAAGTGGTTGCGATTGTTCGGACATGATCTCTGAGAGAGTCCATTGGTGAGGACTATCGATGGACCCTACTCTGTACGGTGTCACACGGAGGAGGAAAAGAGTGTGTCGGGGTCTTAAAAGGCGATTCTAGACTTCGATTTTGCCTGTGTACCACAGAACAATGCTGTCAATTGGCGTCATCTAAAGGTCTATCTATGGTTTTGGGGAAGGGATATCATACACTCTCCCACAGAGCCGCCGCATTCCCCGGGAGCTACCTCCGCCCAAAAGGATGGGATAGAGGGTTCGAGGATGTCAAATCAATCCTTGCGGTGGACCGTTTCCGATTCCACCGCTCCCTTCTCCCCGCAATTACAGGAGGTCAGGTTTACCCCTAGGTTCCTTGATCAAACCTCCTAAATCTAGATTGCGAGGGTTGTCACCACCTCGTATCACCTAAGCATAGCGGAAAGAAAGCCAAACACACGTAGATATAATAAAGAACAACTACCAATTGTCAAATCAAACTTATGGCCAGAATTTAATATGAACCAACATTGTCTATATACACAAGCTACTCCCTAATCCTAGAATCGAAAGTACTACTCCATAAATACGAAGGAAGAATCACAAAACATGTTTAAGTTCGATTACAATAGAAATAGAGCGCAGAAATAGAGATATACAATGCTTCGTGATCTTCTCTCAGGCATTGTATTGCAAGTTGCGGACCTTCGACGGTGTTCCTCCTCCCCGCTATGAGTTACTGAAGCTTTTTAGGGCTTTGGCGTGCCGTCCTAGTCATCGTACCTCCCCCCTAGGGTTTGGGCGGAGCCATCCTTATATAGACATCGCCTCGGACTACTGTAAAATTCGAAAAAAAGCCTAGTCGTGCAAATCCGTTGGGCTGCCACACGGCCGTGTGCGGCCCTGAGGTGTTGTTCTTCACCCATTGGACATGGTCGTGTCCCACTCTGCGTCTAGCTGCGAAAGTCCTTCTTTTGCTCCGAAAATGTGTCTTGTTCACCAGAAAAGCTAACCTGCACACAAAAGTTCAACGAGCAAACCTCCGAACCAGAAAATAGGCAATGCATGCAAGAATAGAGTAACATATGCATGAAACTAACACAAAATGTATCAAGATGTGAGCGAAAACTACGCCTAAAATCCTATATGTTTTGCTCACATCACTTCCCCCAGACTTAAATCTTTGCTTGTCCTCAAGCAAACCTCAGTGCCATAAAATTTTAAAAAGATATTGTTCCATAATTAGCATGCTAAATAAATTTATTAGGTGGTATTTGCAATCAAAGAAAAATAGATATGTTCTATAAATTCACTAAGTTAGCTGCTCGTTCTCGTGCTAGGCGAATCATTCTTAGGGGATGCCCATTCCATGGTGAGTTAAGTAATCACCCCATAGCTTTCATAAGGTTTCCAACTCTTAGGCACTTACCTGCCCAAAGCGAGGGTCGTTCCCTAGATCTAGCATAAAGTCTCAAAGGCGTACTCAGTATTGAGAGAAATTGGGAGGTGTTTCCCCAGTAACCTAACTCGGTCTCAAAGGGGCACCTAGCCATTTCCACCCACGACAACTGTTTTTTATTCCCCTCACTCTCTTTTTTTCTTTTTCTTGTCATTTCTTTTTCTCTCTTTTTTTTTTATTTTTATTTTTCGGCTCACAGGGATTTTGATTTTTTCAAATGGGATTACACAATCCGAGCATCTCCAATAATTAAAATGCTAAATCTAGAGTCACCTATGGATTCCAAAGTACTAGACTACTGAAGTGAATCATAACTAGGTATGTACTAGATTCTCCCTTTCAGACTGTTTGACATGTGTAAGTGCAAAAACAGAGCTAACCAATGCAAGTCTAGAACATTCAATAGAGCACATAGAATAAAATATCACAAGATAAATGGAGTTAAGCTACCTATGAGAATAACTCATGCAAGCAACTTTCAAAAATACTACTGAGGTAACTTTAGAGATACCAAAAATTAAGTACTAAAAGGAACTAAATAACTCATGCATGCATGAATAAATGAAATTACCAAAAAAGAAACTACTGCTAGGAAACAAAACAAAATAGATTTTGGAGTCCCCCCACCCAGCCTTAAATAAAAATATACCTCTAATATGGTAAACGAGGTGGAAAGTCTAGGAGCCTCGGCATCTCTGGATCCTAGGAGAACCTGCTGCTGAGTCGTTGATGTCATATATACATGTGGTTGATCTGAGAGCTGGTAGATGCAACGGCTGCTCGGTGCTCCTCCTCCCTAGCCCACTATGCCTGCTGGGCATGCATATGCTGTCGCATCTCCCTGTGGTAGGCAGCCTCATCCTGGCGACGAGCAGCCTCCTCCTGGAAATATATGCGGGCCTCATCATAGAACTCCTCTACCCATTGGAAATGCTCCCAGAATCCCTGGAACTCCGCTTGCTGGTAGGCGCTCTGCTCCTCTCATCACTGCCTCTGCGTCTGCTGCTCAGTGTAAATGTCATCGAGGCGCAATCAGAACTCCAAGAAATCATATGCTGACATACCTGCATCCTACTCAAATGTATAAAAAGATGGTGGTGCAGGTGTAGGCTCATTTCGGCATGGACTAGGTGGGCTCCTATGCATCTGTGGACTAGAGGGAGAGTGATACAAAGGTGGAGAGATGGGCGATGATGTGGATGGTCCCTCATGTGGAGGGGACTCCACTATCAGGTCTAAGCGCCAATTGGCACATATAGCGATGGTGGTATGATCCGGGTCGGAGAGCCTAAGGGCCGTAAGATTTTTCCTTACAAATCATAAGGAGTCTCCATCTCTTACAATCATCTTCATGGCCATGCATACTCCTAAGTCGATCCTAGGGCTCCCCTCTATACTCTCCAATGTTGTGTAATCGTACCCCATCCTATAGCAAATGTGGGTAAGTAGGCCTCCCACATTGATCTCTCCGCATGTTGCTTTACCCATCTTCACTAAGTGTCTGATGAAGTGGGATCCTACATCGATACTACTCCTTTCTTGTGGCATATCCCATAAGCAAAGTAGCTTGCTGGCTCTAACTACATCGTAACTCTCCCCACGACCAAATATGGTATTGTCCATAATGCAGTGTAGGTATCAAAAGATGGGATTTTGGAGGCGCGATGCTTTGGCCATAGATGGGTCATAAGCGTGCTCCCCCGTCAACTCGGTCCAAATCATACGAGAGTTGTACCCATTAGAGGTCCTTCTCTCTCCCCCACTTAGCAAGCCAAAGCATGAGTTCCATTGGTGAAAGGTCCACTCATGCTCAATATTAAAAAGCCTAAAAGTTATCCTACCCTCTTCGCTCAAAACTATCCTAGGGTAAGTTAGATGTTTTATTCCCATAATCTCTTCCCACCCTATTTTTGCAAAAAGGGTTTGCATATCACCTAACAACCCTAAAGATTATAGCTAATCCTCATTTAAGTATCTAGTAGCAGTAAGTTTACGAGTAGAGAGCATATTGTACCTATCTCTATGTTCATTATTGCGAAAAAGTAGAGGGGGTAGGGCATTACCCTCTTCCGGAGCTTGAGGAGCCTCGGCTCTTCTTTTTCATCGCTCCGAGGCACCGGATCGAGATGCTACGGTCTTGGTCCTCCTCATCCTTGCTCCTTTTGGCTTCTTTATAGGTTAGAAATGCTTCTAGAGGAAGGGGAAAATGAAATCACACGGCTAGGGTAAGAACTTTTGAAGCACACGACACAAATGGAATGAAAACACATGGCTCGCCCCTTTTAACCTCGCACGCCACGGCCATGTGAAAACACACGACCAGGCCGTGTGCACCTCTAGTCAATCGGGCACGACCGTGGGAAAACACACGACTAGGCCGTGTGCCCCCATTTTTCGCCCCATTTATGCACCATGGCCCAAATTTGTTCATACACTTCGCCGTGTAGACTAATATGGGTCTCATTTTTGCCTAATAAAGTTCTTTTCTATTACTAACTTTAAATGTGATGGAAATCAAAACTAAAATCAAACAAATTTATGCAATGCAATAGAAAAGGGAAATCTAAAACTAAACTTAGGTTGCCTCCCAAGAAGCGCTTTGTTTAAGGTCGTTTAGCTCGACCGCACTCTTCTATCAACTTGGCTCTGGTGGTTCAGTAAACCTCCATTCATCCATCTCGGGATCTGGATCTGGAGGTTCCAGCTTCAATCTGCTAATCGTGAAGCCGTCAAAGTAGGGAGCTCTGTGCTCCGAAAGGCTGAAAAGGATGATCTCCCTGTCTACCTCCAGGGAGATCTGGTGTGCCTTCACATCTATGCACGCCCCTGTGGTTGCTAGAAAAGGCCTTCCCAGAATGATAGGATTCTGGGGATTCAGTCCTGTGTCCAGTATGATGAAGTCCGTGGGTATCACGAAATCCTCAATCATCATAGGAACATGTGGTAGCAAGCTAATGGGCTCCTTCACTGAATCATCCCCTATACGGATACCAAGATTCGATAGTTGGAGCTTGCTTAGTCCCATCTTCAGAAAATATACGTAGGGCATCACACTGACTCATGACCCCAAGTCACATAGTGCTTCGTTGAAGCTCTCCCCATAAATCGAGCAGGGAATAACGAATTCACCAGGGTTCTCAAGTTGTATTAGAATCTTCTCTTCAAACTTAGCTTGGTCAGGTAGGGTGGAAATCATGGCTGCACACCCCTTTGTGAATTGGCTACTTTGCCCTACTCCTTCCTCCTTTCCTTGGCTTGCCGAAGAGTTCTTTACAGGTTGTGACACGGATTGGACTACTTAGGCCACTTGTGTCTCTAAAATTTGGGTATGACTTGCAAGGCCGTCAACGGTGACCTTCAAGTCTCTCAGTGCTTCTTCAGATTTTTGATGCTGGCGACGGAATTTCTCATTGGCCTTAGTTTGGGTAGCGATGAAGTCCTCCATCATCTATTCCAGTCTGGACTTCTGTGGTCGCTACCCATTGCCCTGCTGTTGCCCGTACCCTCCGGATGATTGGGGGTTTCCCGAGTTATTTTTGTAGGAGAAATTCGGGTGACTCCTCCATCCAAGATTGTAGGTATTAGAGTATGGGTTGTGGGGCCTTTGATCATAGTCCCCAATCGCGTCACAATGCTAAATCTACTCGTCTGAGGCCCCCTGCCCTCCATAGTGGTCCTCACGATACGCTGTCGCTCCTTCTCCAAAATCAATGGCCGCGCATGCAAATGAAGGATTCAAAGATTCAAACCATCTGCTGAGCGCGTCCATCCTTGCCGAAAGGTGGTCCATGGAGTTGACAGTGTATCGTTCTGTCGCAGGCATGGGTTGACCACGTTCGGAAGCCCATTGATGGTGGTTTTGGGCCACATCTTCTATAAGCTCCTTTGCCTCCTCTATGGTCTTGTTCATTAGAGCTCCTCCTGCGGCAGAATCTAGGGACATCTTTGTGGCGTAAGCGATCCCATTATAGAAAATGTGGATCACCAGCCACCTCTCCAGTCCGTGGTGTGGGCATTGGTAAAGTAGCCCCTTGTAGCAATCCCAAGCTTCAAACAAGGACTCCCCCTCCTTCTGGCGAAAGCTCGTGATAAGGTGGCGCATGTGAGTAGTCTTACTTGGTGGAAAGTATTTATTCAGAAACTGCTGCTCACACTGCTCCCATGTAGTGATGCTGCCAGAAGGTAAGGAGTGAAGCCATGCCTTAGCCTTATCCTGCAGTGAAAACAGGAATAGGCTCAGGCGGATCGCGTCAGAAGGGACTCCGTTCAGTTTCATAGTTGAGCAGATTTCGAGAAAAGCCTCAAGATGCCAGTTCGGGTCTTCAGTTGCAGCTCCCCTGAATTGGCTCTGCTAGATCATATGTATAATTGTCGACTTCAGCTCAAAGTTATTTACCGAAATTGATGGTCCAGCTATGCTCGGCCTGAATCCTCTAGCGCTAGGAGCTGCGTAGTCCCGTAGAGGTCGGCTGCCTATGTTCACCTCATATGCAGCTTGATCTTCCATCTTTCGTTGTGCTGCACTCCGACGGTGAGAGGTTCGCTCAATCTCTAGATCGATCGGAATTAGACCTTCCGACCCTAGTCTTTTAAGCATACGATGAACCAAACCACAAAAGTAAGAGTGCTAACCTAATACTAAAAAAACAGAAAGAAAATAAAACTAGCAAATAAAAGTCTAAGATGCAATAAGTAAATAAAAAAACTACTACTGAAAAATAAAAACTAAATCTAAGTATGGAAAATAGAACTAAGTAGATAAGATAAACTAAAAATAAAATAAAGAAATAAAATAATCTAATCCTAAGTCCGATCCAATCTACCATCGTGCGATTTGATATCAAATCGACAGTCCCCGACAACGGTGCCAAAAATCTTGATGTGCATGGATGCATCCTCAAATCTCGTGACAGATACCGTCGTGGACTCAAAGTGCACGCTCGCGCTCAATGCCCGTAAGTGCACGGATGTCGTCAAGTAATAAAGATTATCGATCCCACAGGGACTGAGATTTGAGTACCAATACACTAAGTGGTTGCGATTGTTCGGACGTGATCTCTGAGAGAGTCAGTTGGTAAGGACTATCGGTGGACTCTACTCTGTACGGTGTCACACGGAGGAGGAAAAGAGTGTGCCGTGGTCTTAAAAAGAGATTCTAGGACTTCAGTTTCGCCTATGTACCACAGAACAATGTTGTCAATTGGCGTCGTCTAAAGGTCTATCTACGATTTTGGGGAAGGGATATCATACACTCTCCCGCAGAGCCGCTGCATTCACCGGGAGCTACCTCTGCCCAAAAGGATGGGATAAAGGGTACGAGGATGCCAAATCAATCCTTGCAGTGGACCATTTCTAATTCCACCATTCCCTTCTCCCTGCAGTTACGAGAGGTCAGATTTACCCCTAGGTTTCTTGATCAAACCTCCTAAATCTAGATTGTGAGGGTTGTCACCACCTCGTATCGCCTAAGCACAGCGGAAAGAAAGTCAAACACACGTAGATATAATAAAGAACAACTACCAATTGTCAAATCAAACTTATGGCAAGAATTTAATATGAACCAACATTGTCTATGTACACAAGCTACTCCCTAATCCTAGAATCAAAAGTACTACTCCATAAATACGAAGGAAGAATCACAAAACATGTTTAAGTTCGATTACAATAGATATAGAGCTCAGAAATAGAGATATACGATGCTTCGTGATCTTCTCTCCGGCGTTGTATTGCAAGTTGCCGACCTCCGGTGGCATTCCTCCTCTTCGCTGCGAGTTACCGAAGCTTTTTAGGGCTTCGACATGCCGTCCTAGCCATCGTGCCTCCCCCCTAGGGTTTGGGCAGAGCCATCCTTATATAGACATCGCCTCGGACCACTGAAAAATTCAGAAAAATCCCTAGTCACGCAAATCCGTCAGGCCGTCACACGGTCGTGTGTTTCCACATGGCCAGGTCGTGTGCGGCCCTGAGGTGCTGTTCTTCACCCATTGGACACGGCCGTGTGAATCCATACGCCCTGGCCATGTCCCACTCTGTGTCTAACTGTGAAAGTCCTTCTTTTGCTCCGAAAATGCATCTTTTTCACCAGAAAAGCTAACCTGTACACAAAAGTACAATGAGAAGACCTCCGAACCAGAAAATAGGCAATGCGTGCAAGAATAGAGTAACATATGCATGAAACTAACACAAAATGTAACAAGATGTGAGCGAAAACTACGCCTAAAACCCTATATGTTTTTCTCACATCAACTATTCTCCATGAAATACATGGAAGAGGCAACCTATATTCTTGAGATAGGGATTTATAGAGATAAATCAAAAAGGTTATTCGATCTTTTGCAGTCTAAATATATAGATAGAGTGCTAAAATGGTTTAACATATCTAAATACAAGAAAAGTTTTATACACATGAGACATAGGATTCACATTTTGAGGTCTATGTGCCCACACACAGAAGATTAGAGGATTTGCATGAATAAGATTCTCTATGCATCAGTGATGGGATCTATCATGTATGCTATGTTATGTACAAGGCCTGACATATCATTTGCTCTGAGTGTCACAAGTAGATACTAGTCGAATCCAGGTATGGATCATTGGGTGAATGTCAAGGCAATCCATAAGTACTTGAGAACAACTAAAGATATGTTCTTGGTATATAGAGAAGGCGATAAGGTGATATGTAGGTATATTGATGTCAAATTCTAGACAGATAAGGATGATTCCAAATCTTAGTTTAGATACATATTCACTTTAAATGGTGGTGGGGTGAGTTCGAAAAGTTTTAAATAAGAGACCATCACTGATTCTACCACTAAAGCAGAATATATTGCAGTTTCTAAAGTAGCAAAAGAAGCAGTTTGGTTCAAGTACTTCATTGTTGAACTTGAAGTGATTCCAAGCATTGTCGAAGTATTACTAGTTTACTGCAACAATAATGAAGTCATCGTGCAAGCAAAGGGACTCAGGTCTCACCAACGATCCAAACATATACTTCAATATTATCATTTGATCAGAGAGATCATTAATAGGAAAGGAATGCAAATTGAGAAAATTCCCACTGAAAGGAACATAGTAGATGATCCTTTGACAAAAGTTCTACCACAAAATAAGTTTGAGAGTCATGTCAAGGCCTATGGTATAGGATACTATGGAAATTGACATTAGGCCAATTGGGAGTATATTATATTTGAGAGGTTTCCTAAGGAAATCAAAGTATGGTTTGTACTATTTATTGGATAAATAATAGATTCACTATTTGAGTGTACATTCATTATGTATTTGATTGGATCTTAAACTCATTTAATGAAAGTCAGCAATATGATTCATAGAATAAGAGAACTTATGATTGGATTACAACTAATGAGCATTTCTACATGAGTAATTGTGAATATATTGAAATATTCCCTAGTCATAGAATCAATGAGCTCGGACATTATTAATTCTGAGAGACTAGTATGTGTTATACTCTTTGGGTTCTCTAAGCAGTTGTTTCTCATTGGCTGGAGATATTGGGATGTCAAGAGTTAACTATGGATGCTAGTTAAGAGTAACTAGTTCATTGGAGTAACCTGCCATGAGACTTCATATGGTTTTATGCATATATGTCAATGAAGATCTCATTGCAACTTAATTGCAAATTTCCTTCGACTTGAGATACTCAAGTCACCTTGGTCATGGAGGCTTATATTTATGATATCTTAGTCGATACATCTCCATAGAGATGTGGGTACTAGATGTTGGATATAAGTTAATGTTCCCAAAGGTGTTTGTATAGCCAATAGAGGATTCACCACTTCTTGCAAAAGAGAAGTATACCCTATGACCACTTGTTAGGATTGTTACTCGAAGTCTTTGGCCAAAGCATCACATGTAAAGAATATGGTACTCTTGGACATATGTCTAAGTAATTTGAATCTGAAGGACAAGAAAGTATTATTTGGTCTAGGTATGACGTAATCATCCTAGTGGGAACTGTCACATAGACCATGTCCTGAACCAAATGGGTATAAAATGAGTGAAAGAAAAGAGACATTATTCATTATAGTTGTAGAAGGGTTCAGAAGTGGTTTTGAGATCAACCGTTGATTTTTCGATTAATTGGAGATCATGATGTACTGCTTGGTGCTACTTATGATTGTTCCATAATTAATGGTTAATTATGGACAACCAACATAAATCAGGAACCTATTGCATCACACGTACTATGAGTTTTTTCGAAGAACTTAAAATGAGTTTAAGAATTGGATTCTCAAGTTAAGAGAGACTGAGTCTGATTGGACCAGACGAAGGGCAAGTATGAAAATTTTTTTATCGAAATGGAAACTTTGATGGGCCATGTCTTATGAAGACAGGTTAAACTCTTTTTGGTTTAATTCTAAATAAAAGAGGTTTGATCATTGAACCAAACTCAAGGCTATTGGTGTTGGATCGAAGCGGATCGCTAGAGGGGGGGGTGAATAGCGATAAAAACTTTTCTTTTAAATCGTTCGATAGACAATTAAACGCAGCGAAAATGTAAATAAAAACTAAATGAGACAAATAGTTTTTTTACTTGGTTCGTAGCCTTCGGCTACTACTCCAAGGCCCTAACAGTCCTAGACCGTGTACGGAGGGCAATTCACTAAAACACTCCTCCTCGTTGGAGGTAGGAGTTTTACAATTACAAAAGCATTCGAAGCAAAAGGATAGAGAGACAAACCCTCTCTTCTATTAAAGTAAAATGCAACGAAAAGCCTCGATTAAAAAGAATTGCAATATTGAAAGCAATAACAAATTAAGATTATATCAACAACTAAACAAAAGAAACTTTAAGCTAGGGTTGTTGGCAGCACTTCGTTGTTGTAGAGTCGTCGGAGAGTTGCAGCGTAACGGAGGCTTTTGAGCACTTAGAATTGAGGATGAAACCCTAGGTTTGGCCCTCCTTTTATAGCCTTTAAGCCCCTCAACGAATGAGTCTTTAACCAATCACAAATGGTCACAAAACTCCTTGAGAAATGGTGATAAAGCTTGACTCCTCGAGGCTGATTTTTGACCACCGCGGTTGAATCGCGGCTTGAATCTGGCGCCGCTGAATCGGCAGCGGTTGAACTGATGGCTAGGATTTTTGACTACAATAAAGAGTTAGCTCAAAATATAAGTGGATTCGATGGCCACTTGCCGTCCGATCTCAACATAGACCTTCCATGGGAAGTCTTGGGTCGAATCATCGCCTAAGATCATCCCCGTAAAGAGGATACGACCTCACTTACGCTCGCACACACGAGCTTACCTCGATACTTACGTGACGCTTTTTCTTCCGGCCTTCCACTCGATTCCTTTGGCTCCCTCCGAAGTAACTCGAGTGTCGCCCGACCACCGTGGCTTCCTCCGGGTGTCGCTAGCCTTCAGCTCCAGCATTGAGACTTTTCTGTACACTTGATTTAGCTCGTGAGATAACAATATAAACTTAACTTTATATCGTTTGCTATAATCAAAACTTAGGTTCGACTTAGGTGCCCACTGCACCAACAATTGGTATGGGCTACAAGTTAATGGATGTGACATTTGAACTTGCCGCTTTAACCCGATAAGTGATCTATATATTGGATGAGAAACCTAGGGCAAAAAAGAATAAGGAAAAAGCCTCCCTCTCTTCTCCTCTTGTTGTCACCCTAACCTATTGTCGCTGCCTCTTCTTATCGCCAACAGCCTCCGCCGGCCAACCTACCTATGACACTTGCTCTTCCATTGAGTCCCTTGCAGGCATCACCTGTTGTCAATGACCAAAGGCTCTAGAAGCGATTGTTTTCTGTCAGACAATACCTTTTGTGAAGGCTACTTGTTGATCGATTTGTGTTGTCGGATTGCATCGACCGTCGAACATCAATCGAGTTGGTCCCTCACTCAAATCGCGATTGTCACCTACCTTCAGCTAGAAACGAAGCGGAGACATGACTCGTAACTTTGTGAAATTGTCCCAATGATAACCTGACATGGATATGAATAGAGATGACGCTTGTTAGCATCGTTTTGCTAGTTGATGTCATTTCAGCTCTACGTTATACGTATAATATAATTTCTTATCGAAAGATTTTAATTTATGGTTTGTCTAGCCTATTGTATCATGCATGCGCGTAGTACATGTATTATAATAAAATAATTTATTTTAATTTTTCCTGCATTTTGTGAAAAATATATCTTTCCACGCACCCATTGGACTACCCAACAATTCACCCCTCCAAGATATGCTTCATGGAGCAAACCAAGCATTAAAGTATTGCGTGAATGGAAGGTGACAGCCAACAAAAATTATAATCATCATTCACTCTTCCTTTCATCATCCAACTAATCACTAACACCAATTTTACACAAAATGATATGATTCAGAATTTGCTTGGAGAGAAGAGAATAAAAAATAAAAAAAAAAAGTTTCATACAACTTTCCAATCCAAATGCTGTTCATCTTAAATCCTCGTATCAATTTTTTAACGTTCTGCACTTGTTTCATTGCTTTGGAGGTGACTGAATCAATCACCCACCGCCATTCTTAATTCAGTGTGATGCAAGGGTTTGCTCTAAGGGGATGACTAGACTACCACTGTGCTCCTATTTAATTATTATAAGATGGAGGTTATCTTACATCATGAATTTCGTCGTTGTCTATCCAACTAGTTTTGGTCAAACAGTGAGCTTGTTATTTAGTCCGTGGCTCGGCTATTGATATGAATGATACAATTAACATGATACAATACGAGTATGCTTACATAGACAAACACTAAATATTGCGTAGATTTTACCTCTCACTTATTCAATAATAATAATATAATTAATTATAGTTAGTAGTGATTTTCTTCTATAATTTGATTGTCTCTAGGCTGTTGTTACTAATAATCTCCTATTGCACGAGATTGAATTATTCACTTGTCTCTTATCGAATGAATAAACATAATCTTTATATATCTATTATAGAGTATTGCCGCAGTGATTGCTTTGATAATATATTAATTATTGGTTTAACTCTCTCTATTACGATGTCGATATGTTTCATAAACTCTTTTGATTAGATGAAATTATTGGAGTAAGTATTGAATTGCTAGTGAGATCACGATTAATTGACTTATTCAAATACTTCATTATTGTCACAGTACACCATAATTGGATCAATGATGTTTGGAACTAATCCAGCTTCACTAATTAACTTACAGATATAAACAAAGAAAATTGCTTTTCTTCATTGCCTCAGCAAATGCTCTTCTAGCTCAGTGTGTCTTCATTCAGATAGAAAACATACTCCAACCATGACCATAAGCGTTCATGACCATTTAGAAATGCATGTCTAAGTACTCTTAAAGGACAATAAAGTGGGAGATCAAACATGGATGCAAGTGCTCACAACGGATACGACGGCCATGGACTTGATGGTTGTGGCATTTGTGCTCAATTAATGCACAAAGAGGGAAAAGTGAAGAAAAATACGAGTTATCCACTTATACCCCTATTATTGAACTAGGCCAAGCTGATCTAATTATGGTTCAACTAGAATTCCACCAAATCAAAATAGTATTGCTCACCCAAATCAAAATCCACCGAACAGAAAACTCAAATAGCTAACTTAACATCAAATCCCAAGAGTCAGCATCAAAACTAGTTGTTAATCACTTGATTGAGCTCAATGGGAATCTATCTAGCGAAGTCTTCTCTTGTTGACATTGACATTGATGAGAAAGTCATTAATTGAGCATTAGTTTGGTGCCAAGTCAGTTGAGTAATAGTGAGCGGAGTTAGGTGAGCACCCAAAATTAATGGCCAAGTCCTACAGAAAGCTCATGGACTTTTTTCTCGTTGTGAGGCCTGTTCAAGCTACAGGCAGGCAAGAAATTAATAGCTCAATCAGCAGTGCGATTGGGACATGGAGTGCAGGTTGCAGCAGGTGCACCTACCAAGGTCATGTTAATTCAATAAAGATTTGGCAGGGAAAGAAAATTAAGGATGTGCGTGTGAAAATTAAGAATGTTTGTGTGTGTGTGTGTGCGTGTTTTTTGGAAAAGGTTAATGGTTAGACCGACTGATCAACTAGTTTAATGCGTGTGCCTAAGTACGCTCTAAGTGTTGATGATGACTGCCTGGGCTTCGAGCGACAATGGTAGCTATCGTGCAAGTGGAGACAAGAAGGAGATGGAGACTAAGAGAAAGAGAGTGTGTGTGTAATGCCTTGATATCAAAGAGTTGGTCAACCAACTTTAGATTGAAAAAAATGAGGGTTCCACCTTCTAGGATGGACTAAAATACATGTTTTAAGCACTATTTATACCACCAAACACTTCAAAGAAACCCCACGTGCAATTAATGTGCAAGAATCTTGCTATCACATATAATCAATAAAAGATTCAAACGATATGAAATAGGATCTTGTCATATATACAAAAAACAAAGTAATCAAATGTGGAAGTGAAAATAAAAATGTAAGCCACACCTAAATCCAAAGACATTACTATCCTCATTGTCACTGGAGAAATCTGAAGATTAAAACACAACAGCAATAGAGCTTAATCTTTCATAGATGAAAGGCAATAATACCAAAACCTTTATCTGATGGGAAAAATAAGATAGTCGTCAAGTCTTCTTCTCCTATGGGGAACACATCCATATAAATATATTGGACCTAAACTCGTTAACAACCTATCAGTACTAATGATAATGGATTAATGAATTTTACACATATAAATCCATATTTATTAATACAAATCAGCAATTAAAATACTAAATTAGATCATTTTATCGGATTTGTCTAGAATGACAAGTATGCATGTTATTAATTAAAATATAAGCCCAATAAATGAATAATAAAATCCAATAATCTCCTACTTAGACTACATGTAATTCTGTATATGTAACACGTAATTAAAATCTTTATGGATCTCAACAATACCAAACTTTATGTGTTAAATATCTTTTTAAAACAATCTGATTGTTAACGTCATTAGTATATAGGACTAAAGAGGTCATAATTATTTAACTTGTAACAAATTCCAATAATAATCATGACATCAATATCATTAATGATATAGATCTGATATGAATATGTATCATGAGAATTGTATAAAATATGATATGTACATGTCTATTCTCAATTAATCCTCCTTGTGATCCATAAGGATCCAAATTGTGTTTATAAATACTTTATGCCAAACCACAATAATAAACCATGATTATAACTTTATGATTCAAACCAGTCTTGCGTCATATTTATAAACACTATATGTAACATTAGATTATCAAATCATGATATCTTTATTTTAGAGTATTGAAAAAAAAAACACATGTATCTTTAAATTTTAGTATATACAATAAACTACAAATATAGATATGTTCATTAATATAGAGCATCAAAGATCAAATACAAAGTCCCACTAAATGGTATTTCATCCAAAATAAGAACTATCGTATTCATGACATGTTGATGAAACACCTTAGGCAATAAGCCCTTGGTGAGTCAATTTGTCGATATGGAATTTGTGTTGATATACTCTATTGCTACCTAACTACTTTGAACGATTCCCTTAACTATAAAAAATTTGATGTCAATGTGTTTTGGCTTCGATGAGTTATGGTTGGTCTTAAAATAGAGTTTTGCAACTTATTATCATAGTTGATTCTCAATGGCCTATTAATGCCATTAGTGATTTACAATGTTATGATGAAGTTCCATTGCAATATTCCGTGATTGGATATTACATAGAAGGTTATAAATTCTATCTCTACCATGGAAGTCTCTATAACTGTGTATTTGATACTTTTCCATGAGGTAGGTCCTTCATCAAGGATGAAGACATAACTTGAGGTGGACCTTTTGTTGTACAAACATCCAACAAAGTCAAAGTTTGAATATCTAATTACCTCTAGTTGACTGAACCTCTAATATGTGAGCATGTACTTCTTGGCTCTTTGAAGATACTATATAATTATTTTTACAATTTTCCAACGCACTAGTTTAGAGTTACTCAAATATTACCCTACATCCCTACTATGTATACAATATTTGAAATGCGTACACATTTGAGCATACACTCCCTATAGTCGATGCAAAAAGGAGTTCTACATTTCTTTTATTTCAAGTTTACACTATGGATAGTATTGCAAGCTAAATTTGTTACCTTTAGATATAGGTGTGTCGCTGAATGCAAAGTTCTACATGTCATATTGAATTAGCACCTTTCTCATATAGGTCTTTTGTGAAAGGCCAAAAATACCCCTTGAACAATCATGACATATTTGTATTACCTAATACAAAAGATGCTTCACTAAGGTCTTTTATTTCAAATCTTTCTGAAAAAATAACTTAGTTTCATGTAGTAAATTTTATTATTTCTTGTAAGTAAAATATCATCAATATATAGGAAGTATAACAAACTTGTTCCCACTAAATTTGACATATATACATTAATCAATTGGGTTCTCCTTAAAATCAAATGAAGTAATCATTTGATCAAATTTCTTATACCATTGATAGAATGCCTATTACAAACCATAAATGAACTTTTTCTGCTTACATACTAGGTGCTTTAAATCCTCATTGGTAACACTAAGGAATGCAACCTTAGAATTCATTTGATTTAACTCCAAATCACAATAAACTATAAGTATCATGATTATCCTTAGAAAGTCTTTCATTGATATAGGTGAGAAATTTTTCTTTTAATTGATATCCTCCTTTTGAATGAATTCCTTAGCAACAATGCAAGCTTTATACTTTTTGCCATTGACCTTTGAATCTAATTTGGATTTGAATATTCATTTATAACTAATAGATTTCACTCCTTCAAACAATTTGACAAGTTCCCAAATGCCATTGTTTGAAATAGACTTCATTTCTTCATTCATAGATTTGATCTATCTTTTAATGTTAGAATAATGTTTGATTTTTTGGAAAGACATAGGATCACTTTTCAACCTTATATCAAACTTATGCTCTTGGAGATAAACATTACTTGCCCAACTATAGGAGGGAATCCCTTAACTTGAGTAAATGGTGTTGGACTTTTCGAGCCGCAAAAATCGCTTTTTGCGTTGCGGAAATCTCGGAAGTCCAGCCACGGATCCATGAGAAGATATATATAAATAAATTCATGTATGTGTTAAGGAAACCTAGATCTACCTTAGATCAACATAATGAGAGCATTACCCTCGTAGTGATGCCCTTCGCTTATCCTGCTTGTCCAAACGCTTTGCCGGATCTCGAAAATTGTCAAGTGTACACTCCTCTACAAGTATCCACACGGACAAATGGTGGAGAAGACACCTTAGAGTGTGCTAGCACCCTTGAGGAATCTCGGCAAGAAGAGGATGAGGGAGAGACCTTGAGAGGAGCAACCAAGGAAGAAGATGATGTTAATTCCAATAACTTCACCCACTAATGCAAAGTGGCCGACCACTTCTATTTGGGGGGTTACATGCATGCATGTAACTCCAAGAGCCAATGGCTCTTAGTCTCTCTCATGAGGTGACACCCCATGATAAGTCCATGATGATGTGGAACATCATCATTGGCCGGCCCCCATGCCAAGTCACCATGACATGACAATTGGTCAAGTCAAAATTGACCATTCATCTTCCCTCTCAAGTCAAGTCAAACTTGACCTATTATCTCCCATGGTTGATCAAATCTAACCACTTGATTCAAGTCAATTTGATTTAATGAATCTCTATTCATTAATTTAAATTGACTCAATGAATCAAATCTAAATTAGACTCATTCAACACTTGAATCAAATTGAGTCTAACTCAATTAGTCTAATTTGAATTACTCTTAATCCAATTTGGTTCATCCCATGAACCTAATCCTCATGGTTCATCGTATAAACCTAATCTCTATCTAATTGCCCTCTGTGTGTGACCCTATAGGTTCTTGTAATGTTGGCAATGCTCCTAAACCGATTTAGGAACATAAGCAATGAGCAGTATCTAGCAACACATCATTGCTACCCAAGTTACAAGAATGTTGAGATCCAACATCATCTTTGTGACTACTAATTGTGACTCTCACAATATGTGACAATGTCCCTCTATCCTTGACATCTAGATTGACCAATTGAGGCATAGACTGTGTCATCCTCGGTACAATCTATATCTTGAACTCCAAGTAGACTCACTTTAATCAAATGAGCTCAATATCTCATATTGATTCATTTGGGCATGGCCATGCACTTCATGGTCTCACTCTATCAAAAATAACGATGTTACTCCCATCATATAGGAGTGATAGATCCCATCTACATCACTCACCTCCCTTCGCATAATTTGTTACATACTCTGTAATCGCCTTTATAGTCCACCCATTTATGGGTGATGTTTGACGAAGCCAAAGTATGCAACTCCTTATGTAGGGAACCATAGTGACTTCAGGTCCAAGGACTAATAGTCATACTAATAGTCACATGAGAAAGTATATGACACTCATATAAAGATCCATGATACTTTCTCATGGCAGGTCATTCAGTATCCATTCTCCAATGCATATCCATATGTCAACTTGATATATCATATCCATGACTTGTGAGATCAAGTCATCGAGTTGACCTACATGCTAGTCTCTATGCATTAACATTGTCCCTGAATGTTAATACTTGACTAGGAATGATCAAGAGTAGTGTTCTCTATATCATCTCATTATCGATTCAACCAATCGATAGATATAGATAAGAACCTTCTACTCAAGGGCATTATTATACTTAGTTATTTGGCACAAATACAAGTAAATATAATAACCATGCCTTTATAAATAGGAATATGATACAATAAAGTCCATATAACAATCATCACATGATTGGCTCTAGAGCTTTCACTAACAATCTCCCACTACACTAGTGTCAATCACCGTATTATCTAATACCCAATGACCTAGTGTGATCATCATGCTTTTTCTGTGCCAAAACATTGGTCAAGGGATCTACGATGTTAGTCTCTATGGGTACTCTGCAAATCTTTACATCTTCTCTATCGATAATCTCTCGAATGAGATGGAAGCGGCGTAGTATGTGTTTGGTCAGCTAGTGTGAGCGAGGTTCCTTAGCTTGCACAATCGCTCCATTGTTGTCACAATAGAGCTCTATAGGATCTGCTATGCTAGGAACCACCCCAAGCTCAGTAATGAACTTGCGGATCCAAACTGCCTCCTTTGCTGCCTCTGATGCAGCGATATACTCGGTCTCTGTTATAGAATCAGCAACTGTGTCCTGCTTCGAACTCTTCCAGCTCACAGCGCCACCATTCAAGCAAAACACGAACCCTGGCTATAATCTATAATCATCCTGGTCAGTTTTGAAGCTAGCATCGCTGTAAGCCTTTACAGCTAGCTCCTCATCGCCTCCAAATATCAAGAAATATTCTTTAGTCCTTCTCAAGTACTTAAGAATATTCTTGACTGTTATCCAGTGACGCTCACCTAGATCTGACTGGTATCTACTCGTCATGCTCAAAGCATACGAGACATCAGGACGAGTACACAGTATGACGTACATGATAGATCCTATAGTAGATGCATAAGGGATCTTATCCATGTAGTCTCTCTCCTCTTTAGAAGAGGGACTTTGAGTCTTCGAAAGACACACCATATGACATCGGTAGAAGTCCCTTCTTGGAATTCTGCATGGCAAACCGTAGTAATACCGTGTCAATGTATGTACTCTGACTTAGGCCAAGCAATCTCTTAGATCTATCTCTATAGATCTTGATGCCTAGAATACAGGCTACTTCACCTAAGTCCTTCATTGAGAAGCACGTCCCCAGCCAAGTCTTCACAGACTGTAGCGAAGGGATGTCATTCCCAATGAGTAGTATGTCATCCACATACAATACAAGGAAGATAACTGTGTTCCCATTAACCCTCTTGTAGACACAGGGTTCATCTTCATTCTTGATGAAACCAAACTATTTGATCGCATCATCGAATCAAAGATTCCATCTCCGAGAAGCTTGCTTTAGCCCATAAATGGACCTTTGCAGCTTGCATACTTTCCCAGTATGTTGTGGATCCTCAAAACCCTCAGGCTGTGTCATGTACACATCCTCGAGCAAGTTTCCATTCAGAAATGTATTTTTGACATCCATTTGCCAGATCACATAATCATGGTATGCTGCAATAGCAAGCATGATCCGAATGGACTTAAACATTGCCACTGGAGAAAAGGTTTCATCATAGTCAATATCATGAATTTGCTTGAAACCTTTAGCCACCAATCGACCCTTATAGGTATGCGTATGTCCATCCATGTCAGTCTTTCTCTTAAAGACCCACTTACACCCAATGGGTTTGACCCCTTCAGGTGGATCAACCAAAGTCCATACTTGGTTGGTGTACATGGATTCCATCTCGGATCTCATGGCCTCTATCCATTTCTTAGAATCTGGGCTCATCACAGCTTCCTGATAGGAGGTAGGCTCATTCTCAATGAGCATAACATCATCATGGTCAGACAAGAGAAATGAGTATCTCTCAGGCTGACGATGTACCCTATCAAACCTGCGAAGAGGTAGGTCTACCTGAACAGGTGGTTGTTCCACAACTCTTTATGCAACAATCTCATCACCCACAACACTTTGTGGTTCCTGTTCAACCTCCATCAAGGCCTCAGTGCTATGGTCCTTATCTTGAATTTCTTTAAGATCGAACATACTCCCACTAGTTTTTCAAGAAACAAAATCCCTTTCTAGAAATACCCCAGTCTTTGCCATAAACACTTTGTGCTGACTAGGAATGTAGAAGTAATATCCCTTCGTCTCCTTGGGATATCCAACAAAATAGCACTTATTGGATTTGGGTCTTAGTTTGTCTGAGACTTGACGTCTAACGTAAGCCTCACAACCCCAAATCCTAATGAAAGACATCTTGGGATTTCTCCTTGTCCATATCGTATATGGTGTCTTTATCACAGTCTTGGATGGTACACGATTAAGTGTAAAGGATGCTGTGTCTAGAGCATGTCCCCAAAAGGATATAGGAAGATTTGTGTAACTCATCATAGATCGTACCATATCTAATAGGGTACGATTCCTCCTTTCGGATACACTATTCCACTGTAGTGTTCCAGAAGGAGTGAGTTGGGATTGAATCTCACACTCAGCTAGATAGTCACGAAACTCATGACTAAGGTATTCACCACCTCGATCTGATCGAAGTATCTTAATACTCTTGCCAAGTTGGTTTTGTACTTCATTCTTGAATTCTTTGAACTTTTCAAAGGATTCTGATTTATGTGTCATCAAATACACATGAACATATCTACTGAAGTTATCAGTAAATGTAATGAAGTACTTGTAACCACCTCTAGCAGCAACATTGAAAGGGCCACATACATCACTATGTATAAGTCCTAACAAGTCTGTTGCTCTTTCGCTGTGTCCACTAAAGGGAGTCTTGGTCATCTTGCCTAAAATGCAAGACTCGCATGTCTCATATGATTCAAAATCAAATGAGTCCAGCAGCCCATCCTTATGGATCTGAGATAAGTGACTCTCATTTATGTGACCTAAGCGACAATGCCAGAGATATGTTTGGTTCAACTCATTTGAGTTGAACCTTTTGGTACTTATGTTATAGATGGGGCTCTCTAAGTCTGGAAAGTAGAGTCCATTCATTAGAGGTGCACTACAATAGAACATATCATTTAAATAAACTGAACAACATTTATTATTTATTATAAATGTAAATCCTTTCTTGTCCAAACAAGAAATCGAAATTATGTTCTTAGTTAAAGCAGACACATAACAACATTCATCTAGTTCTAGTACAAGCCCAGTGGGCAGAGATCGATCATAAGTTCCTACAGCAATAGCAACAACTCTTACTCCATTGCCTACTCGTAGGTCCACCTCGCCCTTTGTCAATGCCCTACTATTTCTCAGCGCCTGCACATTGGTACAAATGTGAGATGCACATCTGGTATCTAATACCCATGATGAATAAATAGATAAATTGACTCCTATAATATTTATACCTGAAGTAGAAGTCTCACTTCTCTTCTTCTTAAGATCTTCTAGGTATGCTTTGCAGTTACGCTTCCAGTGTCCAGCTTCCTTGCAGTGGAAGCAAGTCCCTTCTTTGGCCACCCCTCCTTTCGGTTTCAGTTCCTTGCCTTTGCCCTTGGCTTGAGACTTTCCCTTACCTTTAGGCTTGCCCTTGCCTTTCTTCTTTTGCACCATCAAAATGGAGTCAGATTTTCTCTTCTTAGGGTTGAGCTTACTAGTTCTCAACATGCTGAGCATCTCAGGCAGTGTCTTATCAATTTCATTTATGTTGTAATTCATGACAAATTGATTGTAGCTTTGTGGCAAAGATTGCAAGATCAAGTCAGTGGCCAACACTTGGCCAAGTGGGAATCCCAATCTCTGTAGGTTTTATATGTACCCAATCATCTTGAGTACATATGGACCTACGGGAGTCCCATCTTGCATCTTGGACTGAAACAATACCTTAGAGATCTCATATCTCTCATATCTTACTTGTCCTTGATATAATTGACGAAGATGTTCAACCATATCATAAGCATTCATGAACTCATGTTGCTTCCAAAGCAGAGCAACGTATATTATCTTGGTAGGGTGTGGAGGGTCAATCTTGGTCCCGCCTATCACAGCTTGGGTTAGAGTAAGCTCAATTAGATTGAGTAAAACTAGTTAACTCAATTGGATCGAGTAGAACTATAGGCATATTCCAACCATTTGAAAGATAGGATAAGATTGCATTTACACTAAATCTTGGGCGATTTAGCCAAAGCTAACTCAAGGTCTTTTGTAAATGTGGGTCTTGATCCTATAAACAAGAGTTGCATAGAGATGTAATCAGTAATGTGTTACCTACCAAACATCACACTTAAGCTGCAGTAAGAACTTCATTGACATATCTATATATGCAGAGAACCATATGAAGTCTTACGGCTGGTCACTCCAATGAACTAGTTACCATAACTAGCATCCACGATTAACTCCAGACATCACAATGTCTTCAGCTAGTGAGAATCAGCTGCTTGGATACACCAAGGAGTATACCTCGTGCTAGTCTCGATAGAATCGATGGTGCCCAAATCCATCAATTCATCGACTAGGGATAATTTCGATACAACACAATTACACATGTAGAGATACTCACTAGTTGTGATCCAATCACAAATTCTCTCATGCTGTGAATCGTATCGTGGGCATTCAGTAAATGAGTTTAAGATCTAATCAAATACATGAAAACATGTATACTCAAATAGTGAATCTTCATTTATCATATAAATGGTTCAAACATAAGGCGATTGCCTTAGAACATCTCTCATATATTACTAACAAACTCTCACATGGCCTAATGCCAATCGCTACGGTATCCAATACCATTAGCTCTAACATGACCCTCAAACTTACTTTGAGGTAATGCCTTAGTCAAAGGATTCGCTAAGTTCCTTTCAGTAGGGATTTTCTCGATTTGTATTTCCTTCCTACTAATGATCTCTCTGATCAGATGATAGCGGCGATGCACATGTTTGGATCGTTGATAAGACCTTGGCACTTTCACTTGTGCAATTGCTCCATTGTTGTCGCAGTAGACTGATATTTCTTCAACAATGGCTGGAACCACACCAAGTTCATAAATAAACTTCTTGATCCAAACCGCTTCCTTTGCTGCTTCCGAAGCTGCAATGTATTCTGCCTCAGTGGTAGAATCCGCTACAGTGTCTTGTTTGGAACTTTTCCAACTCACTGCGCCCCCATTCAAGGTGAACACGTTTCCAGACTGAGACCTAGAATCATCCTTGTCTGTCTGGAAGCTGGCATCCGTATACTCGCATATCACCATGTCCCCTTCTCCATATATTAGGAACACAACCTTAGTTCTTCTTAAGTACTTAAGGATTGTTTTAACAGCCACCCAATGATCCATTCCTGGATTAGACTAGTATCTACTTGTGACACTCAGAGCATACGATACATTGGGCCTCGTACATAACATAGCATACATGATAGATCCTATTGTGGATGCATAGGGAATCTTACTCATGCAAATCCTCTCGTCTTCTGTGCACGGACACATAGACTTCGAAAGGTGTATCCCATGCTTGATGGGTAGAAAACCTTTCTTGGATTCTAACATGCTAAACCTCTTTAGCACTCGGTCTATATATGTAGACTGTGAAAGACCAAGCAACCGTTTCGATCTATCTCTATAGATCTTAATCCCGAGTATGTAGGTTGCTTCTCCCAGGTCTTTCATGGAGAATGTCTTCGATAAGCAAATCTTAACTGACTGTAAGACTAAAACATCATCTCTTATAAGTAATATGTCATCGACATACAATACTAGGAACACGACTGCACTCCCACTAACCTTCTTGTACACACAAGGTTCGTCTGGATTTTGTGAGAAATCAAACCTTTTGATTGTCTCATCAAAACGGATATTCCAGCTCCTGGATGCTTGCTTCAATCCATATATGGACTGTCGCAATTTACATACCTTGGTTTTATCAACCGATGTGAAACCCTCAGGTTGTATCATATACACATCCTCGAGCAGGTTTCCATTAAGGAAAGTTGTTTTCACATCCATCTGCCATATCTCATAGTCATAATTAGCCGCTATGGCCAGGAGCATCCGAATGGATTTAAGCATAGCTACAGGCGAATAGGTTTCGTCATAATCAACGCCTTGCTTTTGACGATATCCTTTCGCCACTAATCTAGCCTTATAGGTAATCACATTACCATCCATGTCGATTTTCTTCTTGAAAACCGTCTTGCACCCTATAGGCTTGATGCCTTCAGGTGGGTCAACCAAGTTCCAAACTTGGTTTTCATACATGGAATCCATTTCCGACTTCATGGAATCAAGCCACTTATCCCTTTCTGAACTTGTCAGAACTTCTTCATAACTGGTAAGCTCCTCATCATCAATGAGTAACACGTCGTTCGATTCACTTACGAGAAATCCATATCTCTCAGGAATGTTGCGTGTTCTACCAGATCTACGAAGATGTGGTGTTTCAATAGGTCCAGCCGATTGCTCATCACTATAAGTTATCGGCTGTTGTGCTTCACCAGGTATCTCATCAATGTCTATTTGAGTCTCTCGAGCCTCCTCAAGCTCGACGACACTCTCACTGTTTTCTTGCAAGAGAAACTCTTTCTCTAGAAACACAGCATGCCTTGAAACAAACACCTTTTGTTCCACAGGATGATAGAATTGGTAACCCCTTATTTCCTTAGGGTATCCAATAAATAGACATTTATCAGACTTAGCATCCAATTTGTCTGATACAGTCCGCTTCACATAAGCAGGACAACCCCATATCTTCAAGTAAGATACATGAGGTTTCTTACTATTCCATATCTCATATGGAGTAGCGGAGACTACCTTGGTTGGCATTTTGTTTAACAAGTAAACAGTTGTTTGAAGTGCATAGCCCCAAAAGGACTTGGGAAGATTTGCATGATTCATCATTGACCTGACCATGTCCAACAAGGTCCGATTATGCCTCTCAGATACACCATTATGCTGTGGTGTATATGGCGGAGTCCATTGAGACAATATACCATTGTCTCTTAGATAATCAAGAAACTCTTGACTTAAGTATTCACCACCTCTATTCGATCGAAGTATTTTAATACTCTTGTTATGTTGTTTCTCTACTTCATTTCTAAATTCTTTGAACCTTTCAAAGGCTTCAGAATTGTGTTTCATCAAGAACACATACCCAAACCGTGAGTGATCATCGGTGAAGGTAATGAAGTAGCTATAGCCCCCTAAAGCTTGAGTTGACATAGGTCCACATACATCAGTATGTATTAGACCTAGCAACTCTCCCACTCGTTCACCTTTTCCTGTAAAAGGTAACTTAGTCATCTTGCCTTTTAAGCATGATTCGCATGTATTGTATGAATCCAATTCAAACGATTCCAGAATTCCACATCGGTGTAATTCGGACATGTGTTTCTTGCTTACATGGCGAAGACGACAATGCCACATGTAGGAGTCTAATTGATTATCCTTTCGAGAATGCTTGTTGCTCGCTTCGATATTGAAAACGTCACTGGATACGTCCAACGCATAAATATCATTGCTTAAAGTTCCAGACCCATAAAGAACTCCATTCAAAGTTATGTAACAATAGATGTTACTAAAAGTCAAATGGTACCCATTTCTATTTAAACAAGAAATAGAAATGATGTTCTTAATCAAATAAGGAACATAAAAGCAATTGTCCAGTTCTAAGACAAGTCCTGTAGGGAGTTTCAACAAATACGTTCCGATGGCGAGTGCAATAACCTTTGCTCCATTCCCAACACGTAAATTTGACTCTCCCTTGACGAGTCTTCTTCTATTCCTTAGCCCATGTATGTCATTACATATATGTGAGTCACACCCAGTATCCAATACCCATGTGTCTAAGGAAATAGAATGAAAATCAATAATGAAGATATCTGAAGAAGATGGGGCATCCGATGCCTTATTCTTCTTCACGAACTCAAGATAAATCTTACAATTTCTTCGCCAATGGCTCTCCTTGCCATAATGATGGCAAGTGCCCTTTTGAGCTGGTTCTGCCTTTTTAGCATTTTTCTTCCCCTTATGCTATTCCTTTGACTTCCTCTTAGAATCTTTCTTCGAGGAATCAACTTACAGCACCGCCCCCTGCTCATGCTTCACAGAAGACTCCATAGTCTTCAGCATGTTGAGCAGTACCACAGATGAACCTTCTTGCATCTCAAAGGTGAAGAGGAGCTTGGAGACTTCGAACCTTTCGAATCTCACTTGCTCATCAACCAACTCATAAAGATGAAAGACTATGGTATAAGCATCCATATGCTCATGCTGCTTCCGTAGCTCAGGTACCATCGCAGCTAGCATGATGCAACTTGCCAGTTCAGAATCTGCCACATGTTTCTGATAGATCAACATTTGGTCTGGAGTTGCATCGTTCCTCGGACAGTTGGGAAGAGGCTCTTCAAGGAAATATGCTAGCTTTTCCGCCTTGAGAACAATTCTCAAGTTTCTAAGCCAGTCTAGGAAGTTAAGCCCAGTCAATTTGTTTGAATCCAAAATAGTGCGCAAATTCAAAGACGTCATGATCAATCAATTAACTTAGAAATACAAAACGAGCATATATGAGAAAATGATTTTAAAATGCATCAATATACATTCATAAATCTCATTCATTTGTCAAATTTCAAAAACCCCAAAATCACTTCGGGAGATCGTAGGTCCATCTCCGAATGGGCTGATATCCATCATAGATATGAACAACCTTGGAGAGAGTCCAACAAGCCATTCATAACTACGAAGGTAGGTATCAAATATACCGATTGCATATCACATATATGCAACTATCACAATGTGCTATCAACTAATTGAATGTTCACACATACATCGGGTTGTTAACACATTAACAAGTATGCATCATATGCATAACACCCAACTTCACCTCCCTTCACATCGACCTTGGAGAGAGTCCAACAAGCTGATGCTCCAGGTTAAAGCCAACCCATTAATCGAGAAATAATTTTAATATGGTTAGAGTGCATTCAACCAATTAGCCCGGCTTGGAGAGAGTCCAACAACCAAAGCTAACGATTGACCTCTGACTCTTACCATATTAGTATTAAACTATTCCATGGTTTGAACATGTTCGGGTTCGAGCCGGGCTTGGAGAGAGTCCAACAACCCAAACAAGAAACGGAACTCTGGTTCTAACCATATTAATGGAAGGTGTAGGCTTTAATATTGAGTAAAGGTTTTTTATGTCTCATCCTCTTTGCATGCAAATAACTATTATTTACATGGCATAACATACATCTACATGTCACGACACGCATGACATAATGATATGCATCTAATGCAATTACATGACATACAATTATGACATAACTGTTTATGGAAATAAAATATATTTAAGATTTGATTCTCCAAATCAAATCATGATTAAACTAGGAAACAAATTTCCAAATCTAATCACATATTTTATTTGTGAAAAGTGTTGATTAAGGAAAGTCAATTTAGGAAACAAATTTCCTAAATCATCAAAACAACTTATGGAAATAAAATATTTTAAGATTTGATTTCACAAATCAAATCATGATTAAATTAGGAAATAAATTTCCAAATCTAATCAAATATTTTATTTATGGAAAATATCAATTTCCATAAATACTTCTAACTTTCCAAAAGTAGAAGATTTCCATAAATACTTCTAGACTTTCCAAAATTAAAATTTTCCAAAAATACTTCTAACTTTCCAAAAGTTGAAAATTTCCATAAATACCATTACGACTATCGCAAAACAATTTTACGATTATGTCGAAACACAACCTGGGCTCTGATACCACTGTTGGGTTTTCGGCATCTCGGCGAGTGTGTGTTCGAACATGTTTCGTAAACACGTGCACAGCGGAAGAAATAAAAATAATAAATCTAATTTATTACAACACACACACCACACGCATGCATAGTACAACATGTGTAGACATAATCGTAGTTTCAAATTTTGCAATAAAAGGAAATTTATTCTACGTATACCTTACGTATCACGTGTAGCGGGAAAGACATCAACCAGAACGATCCTCGCTAGAATCGTCTCTATCTGTATCCACGCCGAGTATATTCAGGATGACTTCACAAAGTCAAGAGCCTCGTCTTCGTACGAGTTACTATCCTCGTGTCGAAGACAATGTGATCGAGGGAAGATCACAATCCGAATCAAAATTCGGATTCAAAATGAGTCCTCAAAAACTCGCTTCTCCAGAGAGGTATTCGTCAACCGTTTGATGAATCCTTCATCATCCACTAATGAGGATTACCAGAGATCGAATCCCTGGAAAGGAAGCCACTGTCAGAGCTCTGAACGTCGTCCAAACGACGCTCCGACACGAAATGAACAAGCTATCCAGAAAAATGGACAGCTTTCGTGGAGGAATAGGGCCGGCCAAATAAGGAAGCTAGATGCTCACCTTGTCGCCGGACCCAAAGAAGATCACCGGAGGGTCGCCGGAGGATCACCGGCTGAAGCTTGGACGCCGACAACAAGCTTGGACGGCGGCACAAAGCTGGGCGACGGCTAGGGTTGGGCGCCGACCACTAGAAGAGAGGAGGGGTGGGCGGCAAATAGGGATTGCTTGGATTAGGGCTTAACAAAACCCTTAAGCCCTATTTTATAGAGAACAAATTCTCTTAATGGTTATTGGATCATAACCAAAAGCCCGTTAACCCGCTCCATTAATTTAAGTTAAAATAAAACAAACCATGTTGGTCTATTTTAAGTTAAAATGAACCGAACCAACTTTGGTTCATTCGTTTAAAACAAACCAAACCCCTTTGGTTTATTCTCCTCCATTGGATTAGAACCAAATCAATTTGGTTCATCCATCATGTCTTCATTAGACACGGCCCATCCATGCTTCCATTGCGACTGAAATGATTTCATGCTCGCTCCTTGTTTGGTCCAACCAACCTAGTTTCTCTTAGTCTAAGAATCTCATTCTCAAGCTCGTTTTAAATCCATCGGATTACGCTCGTTGTGCGTGTGACCAAATAGGATCTCGGTTAATGTTGGCCTTCTATAATTAACCATTAATTATAGAATGATCATGAGTGGCCCCTAGTAGTACATCATGATCCCCAATTAATCGAAAAGATCAACGGTTGATCCAGAACTATTTCTGAAACCCTTCAGCAGCTACAATGAATTGTGCCCCATTCCCTTCACTCATCTTATACCCACTTGGTTCAGGACATGGTCTATAGTGTCAGTCCCCACTAGGTTGACTACGTCACACCTAGCCCAAGTATCATTTCCTCGTCCTATGGATTCTAGTTACTGCACATGTATCGAAGAGTACCTTACTCTAAACATGTAATGCTTTGGCCAAAGACTTTAGTAACAATCCGACGAGAGGCCATGGGTATACATCTCCTCGCAAGGAGTGATGAATCCTTTATAGGCTATTCAAACACCTTCGATCACTTCGACTTATACCCAATCATCCCGGGTCCACATCTCCTCAGAGATGCTTGCTTAAGATGTCAAAGCATAAGTCTTCATGATCAAGATGACTTGAATACCGCAAGTCAAAGGAACATCACACTTAAGCTGCAGTAAGAACTTCATTGACATATCTATATATGCAGAGAACCATATGAAGTCTTACGGCTGGTCACTCCAATGAACTAGTTACCATAACTAGCATCCACGATTAACTCCGGACATCACAATGTCTCCAGCCAGTGAGAATCAGCTGCTTGGATACACCAAGGAGTATACCTCGTGCTAGTCTCGATAGAATCGATGGTGTCCAAATCCATCAATTCATCGACTAGGGATAATTTCGATACATCACAATTACACATGTAGAGATACTTACTAGTTGTGATCCAATCACAAATTCTCTCATGCTGTGAATCATATCGTGGACATTCAGTAAATGAGTTTAAGATCTAATCAAATACATGAAAACATGTACACTCAAATAGTGAATCTTCATTTATCATATAAATGGTTCAAACATAAGGTGATTGCCTTAGGACATCTCTCATATATTACTAACATATACAACATGCACAACCTCAAAAATTGCACGGAGGGCGTATTATGAATTACAACACATTTATCATCCAATCATATTGGGGTTCTTGGGCCATGATAATCACAAAATTATACATAATTCTAAATTATGTATTTTACAGAAAATTTCTATAATTTTTCCTTTTTTTTTCAATTTTATGAGTCACATCTCTGTAACGATCCCGGTAAGCGGTTTCCGGGCGCGATCTCGGGACAATGCCCCTTTCGGGGTTAGGGGCAGCACCCCTACTCACAAAATAAACTTTACGAGTGTCCCATCTAGATCTTACAGTGACTTAAGTCACTGTCTCAAAAACCTAAAACGAGATTTCGCCGTTCCGGAGACTTTTTCTCGGAGGTTGAAGCCTACAAGTGTCCCAACACTTGTTGCTTCGACTCTTCGAGAAAAATACCCAAAAAATCTATAAAAATTGGAAATTTTCAGAAACATAAAAATCTGTAAATTTTTATATCTAATACAAAAACTACAAATTTAAAACACATACATGCTTCGCACGTGGCTCTGATACCACTGTTGGACTTTCCGAGCCGCAAAAATTACTTTTTGCGTTGTGGAAACCTCGGAAGCCCGACCACAGATCCATGCGAAGATATATAAAAATAAATTCATGTATGTGTTATGGAAACCTAGATTTACCATATATCTACATAATGAGAGCGTTACCCTCATAGTGACGCCCTTCGCTTATCCCGCTTGTCCAAACGCTTTGCCAGATCTCGAAGAGTGTCAAGTGTACACTCCTCTACAAGTTTCCACATAGACAAATGGTGGAGAAGACACCTTAGAGTGTGCTAGCACCCTTGAGGAATCTCGGCAAGAAGAGGATGAGGGAGAGAGCTTGAGAGGAGCAACCAAAGAAGAAGATGATGTTAATTCCAATAACTTCACCCACTAATGCAAAGTGGTCGGCCACTTCTATTTGGGGGGTTACATGCATGCATGTAACTCCAAGAGTCAATGTCTCTTGGTCTCCCTCATGAGGTGCCACCCCATGATAAGTCCATGATGATGTGGAACATCATCATTGGCCGACCCCCATGCCAAGTCACCATGACATGACAATTGGTCAAGTCAAAATTGACCATTCATCTTCCCTCTCAAGTCAAGTCAAACTTAACCTATTATCTCCCATGGTTGATCAAATCTAACCACTTGATTTAAGTCAATTTGATTTAATAAATCTCTATTCATTAATTTAAATTGACTCAATGAATCAAATCTAAATTAGACTCATTCAACACTTGAATCAAATTGAGTCTAACTCAATTAGTCTAATTTGGATTACTCTTAATACAATTTGGTTCATCCCATGAACCTAATCCTCATGGTTCATCATATGAACCTAATCTCCATCTAATTGCCCTTTGTGTTTGACCCTATAGGTTCTTGTAACGTTGGCAATGCTCATAAACCGATTTAGGAACATAAGCAATGAGCGATATCTATCTACACATCATTGCTACCCAAGTTACAAGAATATTGAGATCCAACATCACCTTTGTGACTACTAATTGTGACTCTCACAATATGTGACAATGTCCCTCTATTCTTGACATCTAGATTGACCAATTGAGGCATAGACTGTGTCATCCTTGGTACAATCTATATCTTGAACTCCAAGTAGACTCACTCTAATCAAATGAGCTCAATATCTCATATTGACTCATTTGGGCATGGCCATGCACTTCGTGGTCTCACTCTATCAAGAATAACGATGTCACTCTCGTCATATAGGAGGGATAGATCCCATCTACATCACACACCTCCCTCCACATAATTTGTTACATACACAGTAATTGCCTTTATAGTCCACCCTTTTACGGGTGATGTTTGACGAAGCCAAAGTATGCAACTCCTTATGTAGAGAACCATGGTGACTTCAGGTCCAAGGACTAATAGTCACATGAGAAAGTATATGACACTCATATAATGATCCATGATACTTTCTCATGGAGGGTCATTCAGTATACATTCTCCAATGCAAACCCATGTGTCAACTTGATATCTCATATCTATGACTTATGAGATCAAGTCATCGAGTTGACCTACATGCTAGTCTCTACGCATTAACATTGTCCCTGAATGTTAATACTTGACTAGGAATGATTAAGAGTAGTGTTCTCTATATCATCTCATTATCGATTAAACCAATCGATTGATATAGATAAGAACTTTCTACTCAAGGACGTTATTATACTTAGTTATTTGGCACCAATACAAGTAAATATAATAACCATGCCTTTATAAATAGGAATATGATACAATAAAGTCCATACAACAATCATCACATGATTAGCTCTAGGGCTTTGACTAACAGATGGTTCCTTCATTTGTATTGGAGGGGGCATAGGAATATTATGGTGTACTACTTCCATTGGATATATAGCTCCAATAACATAGCATATGATTATCACATCACTACTGGTTACACTACTTATAACCATAGTAGAATCATCAATGCTCTCCTTCTCAAAAGTTATGTTTTTGAATTTAGTGCTCCCATTGTCCTTAATAAATTTTGCATTACTTGTCTAAAAAAAGGACCTATTGTTGGAACACCATGACGTCCTCAAGCTATGTCATATGCAACTTGGATACCATAGTTGATGCTCACGAATCTAGCATTTGCGTGTTGTGTTTATACACCTTTATGTGCAGTGGAAATTGATTTTTTTTTATGATTTAACACTTAAATCAAAGGAGTGTTCATATGGATTTAAAACAAACATAAGTATGATCTTTTCATCTAAGCATGCAATACTATATAACCCTTTAAGCAAGATCTTAAGTGCATAGAAAAGATAAACTACCATGTGATTGAACATCTAATGTCAATCAAATCATTTTATTTAGAAATGCTAAACTATCTAGAACTAACATGCTAAATCATTTAAGCATAATCTAAATAAAAACTATTATCATATGTATCAATATACATATGTAAAACATAACACAAGTAAAGATTTATACCTTCCAAACAACTTTTGGTTGGGGATATCTAGAACTTGTGCTTCCTCCTTAAACTTGTGCTTCCTCTGTCAAATTCGGTCCATGATCTAAAAACACTTTTCCAACACTTGACCGCACTAGAGATCAAGTACCCTTTATTGTCGAGACAATCAAGGTGTATTCCTCAAAGATGAGGGATGTGATGTCAAACTCCCCATCACAAAGGGCTGCCCAAAGATCCCTCAACAAGAGAATTTCCTTACAACAAATTTGTAAAGTTATGGGCAGCAACAACACTTCTCCAAGGGGAGAAGATATTACATGAAGATTGACTCTTCTAGATGGATTAAAGGAAGATCTCATATCTTCTTCTTTGATGGGGGGGGGCAGCCACAGAGGAGAAGGCAAGGAGTTAGCCCCCAAGGCAAATCCAAATGGCTAGCGCAGCCATGTTAAGGCTTGAAAGGGCAAGGAGTTGATTCCTGGAGGTGACGACCAGATTACCGATGACTCTGCATTTTTGCGCTAGCCATCTGACACCTGATTTATCCCCCTCCATATGTAGGGACAGCGGTGGGGGGCCGCTAATGTGGTGGTTCCACATTTTTTTTTACAAGAAGGCTAGGAGTTTCTCAATAAACAAGAAGCAAGAAGCAAGTTGCTATATGCATCAAGCTTATGATCTCTTATCTTCTCTTGCTTTTATAAGCCTGAAAAGAAAATTCCCAACCTTACCTATTAATGTGGTTGACCATCACTTTAAGGAGGAGAGGAAGTGGGGGCTAAAGGGAGGGGGTTACAAGAATCCAAAAGACTCTTCTTCGTGAGAGCTTTTAACTCTTCCCACCTTCCCTTGAATTTTGGCTAGCCACCTTAATGGAGAAGGTGAAGACACTAATTTTTCTTCTCTTTCTTCATCTCCAAGCAAGATATCTTATTCATTGATTCATAATCATGAAATTGTTAATGGGCTTGTAGGTTATGGGTCATTATCTCTCTTCCATCTTGGGCTATTTGGTTTTAGAACATTTTAGAATCCAATAATGAATTTCAATATAAATCCAATTATAGAACAAGTGTGGAACATTTCCACTCTTCTTGTTTCCATCCATTCATAACCTCTTTTATGAATCATAATTGATGGGGTCGGGGTTTTCAGACTTGTTAGAAGGTTTCCCGAGCTATTTTTCCATTTCTTGGGCACTTTAGATAATTTCCGAGCAGTATATGTGATCCCTGATCTTAGAGAGAAAGAATAGTGTAGAGGGGTTCGATGACTAAGTATCAGGATTGGCAGAGTGATGTGTTTATTTCTAGAGTAGTATGTTAAGTTTCATATCAGTATATGTATTTCCCGAGAAGTATGTGTATTTCCAGAGTGATATGTATGATTCTTGAACATGATAGGGGTGAATAGGGTAGTGTGGTTCAGTGATTAAGTATAATGTTAACGAAGCAGTTTATATAGAGTCACGAGCAGTTAAGATTGTTGGTGCAACAATGCCCCAAGCATTTATATGTTTTGATGTTTGGATAATCATCTATAGTTAGGCAATATTTGTGATCTAATTGTGAATATGTTTAAGTGATAGGAAAATCCAAGTAAGAAGACTTGGTAAAGGAAAAGTCTAAGTGTGATCTTGGCAAGAGAAGTCCAAGGAAAAGTCTTGGCAGCATAAGTCCAAGCATGTAGTCTTGGCAGCGTGAAGTCCAAGTGGACCTTGGCAAAGGAAGTCCAAAGGCAAGTATTGACAGTGTAAGTTCAAGCATGTAGTCTTGGCAGCGTAAAGTCTAAGCGTACTTTGGCAAAAGAGAAACCCAAGACATGACGAAACCAAGGGAAGCTCTTGGAAGCTAGCGCGAGGATGACGGAGTTGCGGACTCGGAGAGATCATGGAGGTGCAAGGCTAAAGGAAGAGCTAGAAGGTTGAGTCTAGGTCTAGGGAGTTAGTTTCAAGTATGATTTTCATCATACTTGAAGTATCAGTTGACTGGAGACATGTCTCAGTCGACTGATCAGTCACTCGACTGAAGATGGCCAAGTTCGTTGGCCATCAGTCGACTGTCCACCCTGTGCAGTCGACTGATCAAGTTGGCATCGGGAATAGAATGGAGTCAGACTCGACTCGTCATAGTGATCAATCGACTGATCGCTTCATCAGTTGACTGATGAAGTGATCAGTCGACTGATCATCCTACAGTTGGAAATGGCGGCTGTGAATCCCAGCGGATCTGCCTCGTCAGAAGCCATTGGCTTCGGTGACAGTCGACTGATGGAGACCATCAGTCGACTGATCGAGGCTCAATGGGAAAAATAATCTCTCTCTATAAAAAGAGGGCATGGGGTGCTTGAAGATGCTAGTGCTTATCTTCCAACTTTGCTTTCAAGCTCCCCACGATTCTCTAAGCTTTCTAAGTGTTTTAAATCCTCCTCTTCTCTAAACTTCATCATCATCAATTGTAAGAAGAGGAGAGTATTTGTAAAGGAAGCTTTTTTAGTGGAGATTCATTGGATTGATCCACCTTAAGGATCGCCGTGGAGTAGGAGATTAATCTTCGAACCACGTAAAAGCTCTCTGTTAGAGATTATTTGTTTGTTTCTTAATTTCTATTAGTTTCTTGTTTTGCTTCCGCTAACCTTGCTTGCAAAAATGAAAAGAGGCTATTCACCCCCCCTCTAGCCTTCCATGGATCCCAACAAGTGGTATCAAAACCCGAATCACGTCGGAAGATCTAACCATCAAGTGGAGCACAATGGCATTTCAAGAGGGGTATAGTATGGCGAGGCCTTCATTCTTCGACGACAATGATTTTGGCTATTGGAATGGTAGGATGGAATACTATCTTATGAACGATATTGACAATTGGTTTAGTATAATAGATGGATTCAAGAAGTCGGTTGACGAATTCAAAGTGCCAATACCAACAAAGGATTAGACAAGAGAGATGGCAAAGAAGGCATAAGCAAATGCAAAATCAACGACCATACTCCAATGTGGTCTATCAAAGGAGCAATTATCCATAGTCGGCCCCTTCAACTCCACTAAAGATCTTTGGGAGAAGCTCATCGAATTGAATGAAGGATCAAAGGAGACGAGGAGAGCCAAGAGGGACCTCTTGATAGGTCAACTCCAAAGCTTCGCCATGAAGACCAACGAGACCGTGAGCCAAATGCACGGTCACTTCAAGGAGGTAGTCAATGGACTACATGTGATAGATGAAAAGGTAGAAAACTGAGACCTTGTGAGGTATATTCTTCAAGCTTTTCCTAGAACAACTTTATAGGCATCAATGGTAGATGTTTATAAGGTGTCTAGGGACCTTTCATTAGTTAAACTAGATGAACTTTTTTGTGAATTCAAGTTGCATGAGAAAGCTAACACTTCGTCCAAAGAGAAAGGTGTAGCTCTTTTTATAGGTAAGAAGGACAAGAAGAAGAAGGAGAAGAAAGAAGTCTCTTCTTCATCTGAATCCGAGGAGGAGTCATCTAGTAGTGATGAAGAGCTATCGGCAAGTGAGGTGGCTCACTATGTAAAGAAGTTTGGTGGGAGGTCAAGGAAACTCACCAAGAATGATGTGAGAAGGATATTCCAATCCTCCAAAGGTAAAAATTCTAGTAGTTCAATTTCTACTCCTAATGTTATTTGTTATAGTTGCAACAAGAAATGACACATCAAGCTGAATTGCCCGGACCTAAAGAAGAAGGAGGAGAAGGAAAAGAAGAAGAAGAAAAAGAAGGAGAAGAAGAAGAAGAGGCCATGGTAGCCCAAACGTGGGATACACAATGCTTGGAAGAGACATTGGATGATGATGAGCTTTGCCACATCACCCGCAACCTTGCACTCATGGCCATGGAGTATGAAGCCGAAAGCTCAAGTGAAGAGTCATCCTCCTCCTCAAGTGATGAATCGTCCTCTAGTGACGATGAGGTAAAAGACTCCCCTAGGATAGAATTGCTTTATAAAACTATTGCATGTCTTCAAAACACTTTAAATAGATCAAAATCTAGGATTAAGGACTTAAAAGTAGAAATTAAGAAAATTAGAGATGTACAACCTTCTTGTGATGATGCATGTTCACTTAGGAATGAAAATGATGAACTAAGAAAAGAAATAGGTGAACTAAGAGCATGCTTAGAAAAATTTACAAATGGCTCCAAATATCTAGATATGATAATTAAGGATCAAAGGGCTATTTACAACAAGGCCAGAATAGGATATAGGCCTAAGGAGAAGGAAGTAGCCTTTAACTCCCTTGTTAGTAGAAAATCAACCATTAGGAGCAAGGTTAGAAAGGCATGGGTTCCTAAGAGATATATAGTTAAAGCTAGCGGTCCTAAGATTTGGGTGCCTAAGACTTGTATTTTTCATATTGTATAGGTAGGAAGACCAAGCTTGTGGATTGTTGATAGTGGTTGCTCAAAACACATGACCGGTGATGAGAGCAAATTCTCAACAATCAACCACATTAGCAAGGGGAAAGTGTCTTTTAAAAATAGTGGAAAACATAGAATTCTAAGAAAAGGCACAATTGAGGTATCCCTAAATCTTGTCATTCATAAAGTACTATTAGTTGAAAACATGAAGTTTAACTTGCTTAGTGTAAGTCAATTATGTGATGCAAATTTTGATGTTCAATTTGACTCTTCTAAATGTCTTATAAGACATAGGAAATTAAATGATTGCATGTTAGTTGGATATAGGAAATCAAATATTTATTTTGTTGATTTATCATATGCCACTAACATTTCCCCTAAGTGTCTCATGGCAAAAGAAGAAGAGAGTTGGCTATGGCATAGGAGATTAGGGCATACCAACATGAAGAACATAGCCAAAGTATCTAAATTGAAGCTAGTGAAGGGATTGTCAAAAGTGAAGTACATGAAGGATAAGATGTGTGATGTGTACCAAGAAGGGAAACAATCAAGGTCATCACATAAGGGTAAAAATTTAATTAGTACTTCTTTACCATTAGAGCTTATTCATTTAGATTTATTTGATTGTCATAGTACTCCTTCATTGAATGGTAGCAAATATTGCTTAGTTATAGTAGATGATTTCTCTAGATATACTTGGGTGTATTTCATGAAACATAAGGACAATACCATAGAAACAATCATAGGCTTTAGTAAAAGAGTAGAGAATGAGAGAAATCTCAAAATCAATCAGATCTATAGTGATCACGGTGGAGAATTTGAGAATTCTAATTTCTCCAAATTTTGCTTAGAAAAAGGATACAAGCATGAATTTTCTTATCCTAGAACACCTCAACAAAATGGGTTGGTGGAAAGGAAAAATCGTTCCCTACAAGAAGCTGCTAGGACTATGATTAATGCATACTCATTACCTAGCTACTTGTGGGCGAAAGCGGTTAATACCACTTGCAATATTCAAAATAGAGTCCAAATCCATAGGTTTTTAGGAAAAACTCCATTTGAATTATGGAATGGTTCAATTCTAACAATTCATTACTTTAGGGTCTTTGGATGTAAAATCTATATCTTAAACACCAAAGATAATTTAGGAAAATTTGAGTCCAAAGCGGATGAGGGAATCCTAGTTGGATACTCATCCACTAGTAGGGGCTATAGAGTATATAACAAAAGGACCCAAATAATTGAGGAGTCATCAAATGTTAAATTTGATGAAACCTCTTCAACTTACCTTAGGAAATCCCCCTTTGATGATGATATCAATGACAAAAATCAAGAAATTACCCAAAAATTTCAAAACATAACCTTAGGGGTAATAATCAAGGGGGAGAATTAGAGAGTAATAATCAAGGGGGAGCAAGAGGAGATTCGGATGATGAAAGGAGGATTGAGGATAATCATGATCAAAATCAATTCAATACACCTCCTAAAACATTAAGAATTAATCAAAACCATCCTTTTGATCAAGTTGTAAGAGAATTATCTCAAGGTGTTAAAACTAGGTCATCCCATAGAACTTCCTCTAGTCACATAACTCTCATCTCCGAAATTGTGCTCAAAACAATCAATGATGCATTACTTGATCCTGATTGAATCTTAGCAATGCAAGATGAATTGGCTCAATTTGAAAGGAGTCAAGTATGGGAGTTAGTTCCTAGACCCAATGATAGTACCATCATTACTACAAGATGGGTCTTTAGGAACAAACTTGATGATCAAGGCAATATAACTAGGAATAAGACAAGGTTAGTTGCAATGGGCTTCAATCAAGTTGAAGGACTTGATTATGATGAAACATATGTCCCAGTTGCTAGATTAGAGTCCATCAGAATCCTATTAGGATATGCCTCCTACATGGGTTTTAAACTCCATCAAATGGATGTAAAATTGGCATTCTTAAATGGATTTATTAAGGAAGAGGTATATGTAGAATAACCTCTCGTATTTGAAAATATAAATTACCCTAACCATGTATACAAGCTTAGAAAAGCCTTATACAGGTTAAAACAAGTTCCCCGACCTTGGTATGAAAGATTATCATCTTTCTTAGTGTCTAAAGGATTTAAAAGGGGTAAAATAGATCCAACTCTCTTTATTAAATCAAAATCAAAGGATATATTTGTAGCCCAAGTATATGTAGATGACATAATTTTTGGGTCAACCAATGATGAACTCTTTCAAGATTTCATCAAAAATATGAAAAATGAATTTGAAATGAGTCTAGTTGGAGAATTAAAATTCTTCTTAAAATTACAAGTCAAACAAACAAATGAAGGAAACTATGTATACCAAACCAAATATGCCAAAGAAATGATCAAGAAATTGGGTTTGGAAAATGCTAAGGTAGTTTCAACCCCTATGGCAACCAATACAAAAATAGATAATAATCATGAAGGAAAATCAATTAATCTTAAGCTTTATAGGAGCATGATTGATAGTCTTTTATACTTAACTGCTAGTAGACCTGACATTTTATTTGCGGTAGGTATGTGTGCAAGATACCAATCTTATGCCAAAGAGTCCCATTTAGTGGTCGTTAAGAGAATTCTAAGATATATCAACGACACACTAAATGTAAGACTTTGGTATCCTAGGACTAAGTCTTTTGATTTGGTTGGGTACATCGACTCCGAATATGCGGGTTGCAAGTTGGATCGGAAGAGTACTAGTGGTGGATGTCAATTTCTTGGATCCTCCCTAGTGAGTTGGAGTAGTAGAAAGCAACCTTGTATTTCTTTGTCAACCACCGAGGCCGAATATGTGGCTATGGGTAGTTGTGTGGCTCAATTACTTTGGATGGGACACACATTAGAAGATTATTTGCTACACTACTCCAATGTCAAAGTCTATTGTGATAATGTAAGTATCATAAACTTGACCAAAAATCTAGTACATTAGTCTAGGACTAAGCACATTGAAGTGAAGCATCACTTCATTAGAGATCATGTGGCTAAGGGGGACATTGAACTTAATTACATAGAATCTAAGTCTAACTTAGCCGACATATTCACTAAGGCTCTCCCCAAAGTGGAATTTTCATCACTTAGAAGAGAACTTGGAATGTGCTTAGTAGAATAGAGGTCTAGGTTTGCATAATCCTATAGAAACCCTAGGATTTATTGTTAGTGAAAGTCCTAGAGCCAATCATGTGATGATTGTTGTATGGACTTGTTGTATCATATTCCTATATATATAAAGGCATTTCTTTATTGTTATTATACTCACTTGTATTGGTGCCAAATAACTAAGTATAATAATGTCCTTGAGTAGAAGGTTCTTATCTATATCAATCGATTGGTTGAATTGATAATGAGATGATATAGAGAATACTACTCTTAATCATTCCTAGTCAAGTATTAATATTCAGGGACAATGTTAATGCGAAGAGACTAGCATGTAGGTCAACTCGATGACTTGTTCTCACAAGTCATGGATATGAGATATCAAGTTAACACATGGATATGCATTGGAGAATGTATACTGAATGATCCGCCATGAGAAAGTATCATGGATCATTATATGATTGTCATATACTTTCTCATGTGACTATTAGTCCTTGGACCTGAAGTCACCATGGTTCCCTACATAAGGAGTTGCATACTTTGGCTTCGTCAAACGTCACCCGTAAATGGGTGGACTATAAAGGCGATTACTGGGTATGTAACAAATTATGCGGAGGGAAGTGAGTGATGTAGATGAGATCTATCCCTCCTATATGACGGGAATGACATCATGATTCTTGATAGAGTGAGACCACTAAGTGCATGGCCATGCCCAAATGAGTCAATATGAGATATTGAGCTCATTTGATTAGAGTGAGTCTACTTGGAGTTCAAGATATAGATTATACAGAGGATGACATGGTCTATGCCTCAATTGGTCAATCTAGATATCAAGGATAGAGGGACATTGTCACATATTATGAGAGTCACAATTAGTAGTCACAAAGGTGATGTTGGATCTCAACATTCTTGTAACTTGGGTAGCAATGATGTGTTACTAGATACCGCTCATTGCTTATGTTTCTAAATCGGTTTAGAAACATTGCCAATGTTACAAGAACCTATAGGGTCACACACAAAGGGCAATTAGATGGAGATTAGGTTCATATGATGGACCATGAGGATTAGGTTCATGTGATGAACCAAATTGGATTAAGAGTAATCCAAATTAGATTAATTTAGTTGGACTCAATTTGATTCAAATGTTGAATGAGTCTAATTTAGATTTGATTCATTGAGTCAATTTAAACTAATGAATAAAGATTCATTAAATTAAATTGACTTGAATCAAATGGTTGGATTTGATCAACCATGGGAGATAAGAGGTCAAGTTTGACTTGACTTGAGAGGGAAGATGAATGGTCAAGTTTGACTTGACCAAATGCCACGTCATGATGACTTGGCATGGGGTCGGCCAATGATGATGTTCCACATCATCATGGACACATCATGGGGTGCCAACTCATGAGGAAGACCAAGAGCCATGGCTCTTGGTATTACATGGTTTAAACCTCCATGAAGTGGCCGACCACATTAAGGAGCATTAGTGAGTGGGAATTGATTAGACCATCTTCTTCCTCCTTTCCTCTCCTCTCAAGCTCTCTCTCCCTCATCCTTCTTGCCGTGGGCTTCTAAGAGTGCTAGCACACTCTAAGTTGTCTTCTCCACCTATTGTTTGTGTGGATACTTGTAGAGGAGTGTACACTTGACACTCTTCGAGATCCGATAATGCGTTTGGACCAGCGGGATAAGCGAATGGCATCGCTACAAGGGTAACACTCTTATCATGTAGTGTTGGGAAATTCGAGATCTGACGTTCAAAACATCATGGGCGAATACTTCGCAGAACCGCAGTTGAAACAATAATAAAACCCGGATCCCTCCAGAGATCCATACAAAAATATATAAGTCATTTCTTTTTCTTAATCTTATCAAGATCTTATCTAGAAGAAGAGTTATACCTTTGATGCATGCCCTTCGCAATCCCGCTTTTCCAAAAGCTATCAAATCTCCATACGGTAAGGATAACCGTATCTCTAAGGTATCAACACTGACACTCAGCAGTTTGGAGTCACGTTGTGCTAGCAACCCTAGAAAAACACCAAGACTACTTAGAGGAGAGAAGGAGAGAAGGGAAGGGAAGAAGAGAACTCTTTCTCTTGGCTTTTCCTTGGCTTGCATGTTGGAGCTTCTGAGGGAAAAATTCTGCACTATAACCACTCCAAACCAAAAGTCCCCCACCCTTATTTATCCTTTCACGTTGAAGGCATTCAAGCAAAATCCCATTTTTCTTTTTCATACATTAAGCCAAATCCTATTTAGCCTTCTCAAGACAAATCCCAATTTGCTTTTTCATATCAAGAAAAATCCAATTTAGCCTTTCACGTGACAAATCCTATTTAGCGTTCTTACATCAAGCCAAATCCTATTTAGCCTCTCCTTTTAAATGCATCAAGGCTTCTCCTCATCATGAATATTCCCATGCATGATTAATCACATTAATAATGCATGTTGATCCCATGCATGATTAATCACATTAATCATGCATGTTGATGATGAATCATTTTTCCATGGTTCAACTTGAGTCTAACTCAAGTTTAACTAGTTTGAGTCAAACTCAAGTCTTGGCCATATGCTCAATTGTTCTTTTTAGTCCAACTAAAAGAAACCATCTCCAAAATAGAATGTCATTTGTGTGTGACTCAATAGGCTCTCGTAACGTTGGCAATGTATCTAAAACCATTTTAGATACATATGCAATGAGCGACATCTAGCAATACATCATTGTTAATCAAGCTACAAGATAGACGAGATCCGACAACCTTTCCGTGACCATTATCATGTATGACGGTGTCTTTCTATCTCTGATATCTTAGATTGATCAATGAGGCATAGACCGTGTCATCCCCTTATCGATCTTTATGTTTCTAGATCCCCAAGTAGACTCACTAAAATAAATGAGCTCAATATCTCATATTGACTCATTTGAGCATGACCATGCATTCCGTGGTCATACTCTATCAAGAGGCCAAAGATATCACTCCCGCCATATGGGAGGGATAGATCTCATCTACATCACTCACATCCCTTCGCATAATTCGTTACATACCCAATAATCGCCCTTATAATGCACCCTGTTATGAGTGATGTTAGACAATACCAAAGTACATAACTCCTTATGTAGAGAACCGTAGTGACTTCATGTCTAAGGACTATTCATACCAATAGTCACATGAGAAAGTATATGACACTCATATAACGATCCATGACACTTTCTCATGGTGGGTCAATTCAGTATATATATTCTCCAATATATATACTCATGTGTCAATGTGATATCACATATCCATGACTTGTGAGATCAAGTCATCCATTGACCTACATACTAGTCTCAATGCATTAATATTGTCCTTATTATATCAATACTCGACTAGGAATATTTAAGAATAGTGTTCTCTACAGCTTCTCATAATCAATTCTACCAATTAATATATTATAGATTAGAACCTACTATTTAAGAGCATTATTATATTTATTTAGCTGGCATACGTATAGAGTAAATATAATAATCAATATTTTCCTTTTATTAATGAAATATGATACATATGCTCCCTAATCAATCATCTAATGATTGACACTAAGGGCTAACTCTAAAAATCTCCCACTAGCACTAATGTCAATCACTGTAATCTCTAAGACCCTGTGACCTTGTATGACCATCTTGTTTTCTCTGTGCCAAAGCCTTGGTCATGAGATCTGCAATGTTGGCATCAGTATCTACTCTGCATATCCGCACATCTCCTCTATCGATGATCTCTTGAATGAGGTGATACCGCCGTAGTATATGTTTAGAACGCTGGTGAGAACGAGGTTCCTTAGCCTGTGCTATAGCCCCGTTGTTGTCACAATAAAGCTCTATACGGCTCATGATGCTAGGAACTACACCAAGCTCAGAAACAAACTTTCTGATTCAAACTACCTCTTTTGCTGCATCAGATGCAGCAATGTACTCGGCTTATGTTGTAGAATGTACGACTATGTCTTGCTTCGAACTCTTCTAGCTCATAGTACCACCATTCAGACAAAATACATACCCTAATTGCGATTGCGAATCATCTTTGTCGGTTTGGAAGCTTGCATCACTGTAACCCTTTACAACTAGCTCCTCCTCACCTCCAAAGATCAAGAAATATTCTTTCGTCCTTCTCAAGTACTTAAGAATATTCTTGACTGCTATCCAATGACACTCACCGGGATTTGACTGGTACCTACTCGTCATGCTCAAAGCATACGAGACATCAAGGTGAGTACAAATCATGGCGTACATGATAGATCCTATAGAAGATGCATAAGAGATATGATCCATGCATTCCCTTTCTTCTTTAGAAGAAGGGCATTAAGCCTTCGAAAGGCTCACACCATGTGACATTGGCAGAAATCCCTTCTTGGAATTATGCATGGAAAAACGTTTAAACACTTTATCAATGTATTAACTCTGACTTAGGCCAAGCAATCTCTTAGATCTATCTCTATAGATCTTAATGCCTAAAATGTAGGCTGCTTCACCTAAGTCCTTCATTGAGAAACAATTCCCAAACAAAGTCTTCACAGACTACAACGTAGGGATGTCATTTCCAATGAGAAGTATGTCATCAACATACAAGATAAGAAAGATAACTATGCTCCCACTAGCCCTCTTGTAGACACAGGGTTCATCTTCATTCTTGATGAAGCCAAACTGTTTGATTGGATCATCGAATCGAAGATTCCAGCTTCTAAATGCTTGCTTTAAACCATAAATGCACCTTTGCAGCTTGCATACCTTACCAGCATTCTTTGGATCTACAAAACCCTTATGTTGTGTCATGTACACATCCTCGAGGAGGTTTCCATTCAAAAATGTATTTTTGACATCCATTTTCCAGATCTCATAATCGTGGTAAGCTGTAATAGCAAGCATGATCCGAATAGACTTAAGCATCGCAACTGGTGAAAAAGTTTCATCATAGTTAATACCATGAATCTGTTTGAAACCTTTAACTACCAATCGCCCATTATAGGTATGCATAAGTCCTTCCATGTCAGTCTTTCTCTTAAAGACCCAGTTATACCCAATGGGTTTGACCCCTTCAAGTGGATCAACCAAAGTCCATACTTGGTTGGTGTACATGGATTCCATTTCGGATCTCATAGCCTCTAGCCATTTCTCAAAATCTGGGCTCATCACAGCTTCCTGATAGGATATAGGTTCATACAAGCATAACGTCATCATTATCAGACAAGAGAAATGAATATCTCTCAGGATGATGACGTATCCTATCAGACATGTGAAGAGGTTGGTCTACTTGAATATGTTGTTGCTCCACAACTTCTTGTGCAACAATCTCATCATCCACAACACTTTATGGTACCTGTTCAATTTCCATCTGTGTGCCATTTTTATCTTGAATTTCTTCAAGATATATTTTACTCCCACTAGTTCTTCTAGAGATGAACTCTCTTGCTAGAAATACTCCATTTCTAGCGACAAACACTTTGTGCTGTGTCAGATTGTAGAAGTAATATCCTTTCGTTTCCTTAGGATATCCTACAAAGTAGCACTTGTCTGATTTGGGGCCTAGTTTATCGAAGACTTGACATCGAACATAAGCCTCACATCCCCAAATCTTCATAAAAGACATCTTGGGACTCTTCCCAGTCCATATCGTATATGGTGTCTTTATGACTGCCTTAGATGGGACGCAGTTAAGTGTGAAAGCAGCCATCTCTAAAGCGTATCCCCAGAAGAAAGAAGGAAGATTTGTGTGACTCATCATTGATCGTACCATATCTAATAATGTACGATTTCTCCTTTCTGATACACCATTCCACTGTGGTTCCAGGTGGAGTGAGTTGAGATATATATAATCTCAAACTCAATGAAATAGTCACGAAAAGCTTGGTCAAGGTATTCCCCGCCTCGATCTGATCAAAACACTTTAATACTCTTACCAAGTTGGTTTTGTACTTCATTATTGAATTCTTTGAACTTTTAAAATGATTCAAATTTGTGTCTCATAAGATACACATATCCATATCTACTAAAATCATCAATAAAAGTAATAAAGTACTGATAGCCTCCTCTAGCTGCTACATTGAAAGGTCAACATACATCAGTATGTATGAGTTCTAACAAATCAGTAGCTCGTTCACCATGCCCACTAAATGGAGTCTTGGTCATCTTGCCTAGAAGACAAGATTCGCATGTCTCATATGATTAAAAATCAAATGAGTCCAGTAATCCATCCTTATGGAGATGGGATATACGACTCTCATTTATGTGACCCAGGCGATAATGCCAAAGATACATTTGGTTCAGATCATTAGATTTGAACCATTTGGTATTTATGTTATAGACTGGGGTTTCAAGATCTAGAAGATAGAGATCATTCACAAGATGTGCACTACAATAAAACATATCATGTAAATAAACGGAGCAACACTTGTCCTTTATTACAAATGAGAAATCTTTCTTGTCTAAACAAGAAATGGAGATAATGTTTTTCGTCAAGGCAGGCACATAACAATAGTCCTAGAGTTCTAAGATAAGCCCAGTGGGAAAAGATAAAGAATATGTCCCTACAGCGATGACACCAACTTTTTCTCCATTGCCTACCTGTAGGTCCACCTCGCCCTTCGTCAATGATCTATTCTTTCGAAGGCCCTACACACTGGTACAAATGTGAGAAGCACAACCGATATCTAATACCCATGAAGACGAGATAGATAAATTAACTTCTATAACATATATACCTGAGGCAGAAGTCTCACTTCTCTTCTTTCTCACCTCTTCCAGGTATAGCTTGTAGTTTCTCTTCCAATGCCTGGTCTCACCGTAGTGGAAGCATTCCCCTTCCTTAGACACCCCTCCTTTCAGTTTCAATGCCTTTGCCTTGCCTTTGCCTTTGGCTTGGGTCTTACCCTTACCTTTAAGCTTTTGCTTGCCTTTGCCTTTGTTCTTGTTCACCATCAAAATGGTGCCAGGATTTGCCTTCTTAAGGTTGAGTTCGACAGTTCGTAACATGCTCAACAACTCGGGTAAAGGCTTGTCAATTTCATTCATGTTGTAGTTCATGACAAATTGACTGTAGATTTCTGGCAATAACTGTAAAACATGGTCAGTGGCCAGCTCTTGGCCTAATGGAAATCCCAATCTCACTAGGTTCTCAACGTACCCAATCATCTTGAGTACATGAGAACCTACGGGAGTTCCCTCTTGCATCTTGCATTGAAACAAGGCCTTTGACACCTCGTATCTCTCGTGCCTTGCTTGTCCTTGATATAGTTGTTTCAGATGTTCAACCATATCATAGGCATCCATGTTCTCATGTTGCTTCTGAAGCTCAAAGTTCATGGTGGCAAACATAAGGCATGACACATCCATTGTGTCATCTTGATGCTTCTTATATGCATCCTTGTCAGCACAAGTGGTTGTAGGTGCGGGTGGTTCAGGAATGGACTGCTCTAGGACATATAGTTTACGTTATTGCTTGAGGACTATCCTCAAGTTCTTGTACCAGTCCAGGAAGTAAGCTCCAGTGAGCTTGTCCTTATCAAGGATAGATCACAGAGAGAGTGTATTTGACGTATTTGACGACATGGTGATCTACAATACAGAAATGCAGACATGTATCATATTTATATCATTCAATTAGGCCTTTAACTAAATGATTCTCCCACTGTTCACAAAGTGGGACAAGATCCATATTATACCGCATCTTAAGTTAGCTTTGGCTAATTGGCAAAGACGTGTATAAGTTAGGTAGGTAACTCATACCAATTACATCTAATGTAACTCTTGTATATTTATATGAACAACATTATTTCTTCATAGTGCCCATCGAATGAGATATCCTTCTAAATTACTACTCTTCTTGAGTTAGCTTTTGCTAATCGCCCAAGATTTATATAATGTAGGTAGATGTCTCGTATGAGCTATGCTTCTAAGTTCATCAATCTAATTGAGAGAGCTTAGTTAAGTCAAACCCAAAGTTTAATAGGCGGACATCACGATTGTCCTGTTGTACTTTACTGAGGTAAATCGAGTCACTTTGCTTTGGCAAATGCGCTACGATTGAACAAGGTAATAGTAAGTATTAAACTTTGGTAGGCATATGATAAGTGACCTAATTTTGTGACAACTAACTACGCATGCATCACATACAAGCATCATGTACACAAGCATCACATTCAAGCATAATATATATCAACATATAACTTTAAACGTGACATGGTTATGGCCCAAATCTACAATCTTCTCAAGCCAATGAGAAGAGTGAATGGATAACCTAGGGATGACATCTTCTCCAAGTGCTACCTTTGGTCGTCCTGTGTTGTCGGCATCCTCCTTGTAACTGCAACCTTCAATGGATTTTTTCATTTCTTATTTTGTACATTACAGAATAAGAACACTCGAATTACATTCGAGTCTAAGTCTATTTTACAACCAGGAAAATAGAGATGAAGACACGACACATAGGTCGTATTATGAATTACAACATGCACATACAATACACAACCATAATCACATTGGGTCCTAGGCCATAACCATGCACCATGCATCATATCATTCATAATGATGTAATTTCGAAAATCTATTATGAATACATAGGAATTTTAAGCCGCTACACCGATAAGCCACAACGCCACGGCGGTCCCACTTTTCATCTCAACTCCTTGAATGAGTTGCAGCCCTTGGTCCATCACTATGAACCCAAGACCCTCGCTTCCGAAGCATCCTGTGTCTAATACGGTCGGACCGTGCCAATTGGCATGACCATTCTAGGGTGATCAGTGGCATCCACGGCCAGGCCGTGTTCACCACTGTTCGTGCTCCCATATCAACATTTCAAGCCTAAAAATAATGTACCCATAATCTACATGTTTTATGTCTCATAGAAAACATGAAAATGTAAATTTATAATACATATAAATCATGATAACGAAATATATGTTTTGCAACCTGGCTCTAATACCACTGTTGGGAAATCCGAGATCTAACATTCAAAACATCACGGGTCAATACTTCGCACAACCGCAGCGGAAACAATAATAAAACCCAGATCCATCCAGAGATCCATGCAAAAACATGTAAGTCATTTTTTCTTAATCTTATCTAGATCTTATCTAGAAGAAGAGTTATACCTTTGATGCATGCCCTGCTTTTCCAAAAGCTATCGAATCTCAATACGGTAAGGATAACCATATCTCTAAGGTATCCACATTGACACACAGCAGTTTGGAGTCACGTTGTGCTAGCAACCCTAGAAAAACACAAAGTCTACTTAGAGAAGAGAAGGAGAGAAGGGAAGGGAAGAAGAGAACTCTTTCTCTTGGCTTGCACATTGGAGCTTCTAAGGGAAAAATTCTGCACTCTAACCACTCCAAACCAAAAGCCCCCCACCCCTATTTATCCTTTCACATTGAAGGCATTCAAGCCAAATCCCATTTTTCTTTTTCATACATTAAGCCAAATCCTATTTAGCCTTCTCAAGCCAAATCCCAATTTGCTTTTTCACATCAAGCAAAATCCAATTTAGCCTTTCATGTGACAAATCCTATTTAGCTTTCTTACATCAAGCCAAATCCTCTTTAGCCTCTCCTTTTAAATGCATGAAGCCTTCTCCTCATCATGAATATTCCCATGCATGATTAATCACTTTAATCATTCATGTTGATCCCATGCATGATTAATCACATTAATCATGCATGTTGATGATGAATCATTTTTCTATGGTTCAACTTGAGTCTAACTCAAGTTTAACCAGTTTGTGTCAAACTCAAGTCTTGGCCATATGCTCAATTGTTCTTTTTAGTCCAACTAAAAGAAATCATCTTCAAAACAGAATGTCATTTGTGTGTGACCCAATAGACTCTCGTAACATTGGTAATGTATCTAAAACCATTTTACATACATAAGCAATGAGCGACATCTAGCAATACATCATTGCTACCCAAGCTACAAGATAGTCGAGATTCGACAACCTTTCTGTGACCATTATCATGTATGACGGTGTCCTTCTATCTCTGATATCTTAGATCAATCAATGAGGCATAGACCGTGTCATCCCCTTATCGATCTTTATATTTCTTGATCCCCAAGTAGACTCACTAAAACAAATGAGCTCAATATCTCATATTGACTCATTTGAGCATGACCATGCATTCCATGGTCATACTCTATCAAGAGGCCAAAGATATCACTCCCATCATATGGGAGGGATAGATCCCATCTACATCACTCACATCCCTCTGCAAAATTGGTTACATACTCAGTAATCGCCCTTATAGTGCACCCTATTATGGGTAAGGTTAGACGATACCAAAGTATATAACTCATTATGTAGGGAACCGTAGTGACTTCAGGTCTAAGGACTATTCATACCAATAGTCACATGAGAAAGTATATGCCACTCATATAACGATCCATGACACTTTCTCATAGTGGGTCAATTCAGTATATATATTCTCCAATATATATACCCATGTGTCAATGTGATGTCACATATCCATGACTTGTGAGATCAAGTCATCCATTGACCTACATACTAGTCTCAATGCATTAATATTGCCCTTATTATATCAATACTCGACTAGGAATATTTAAGAATAGTGTTATCTATAGCTTCTCATAATCAATTCTACAAATTGATATACTTTAGATTAGAATCTACTATTCAAGGGAATTATTATATTTATTTAGTTGGCACACGTATAGAGTAAATATAATAATCAATCTTTGCCTTTTATTAATTAAATATGATACATATCCTCCCTAATCAATCATCTCATGATTGACACTAAGGGCTGACACTAACATGTAGATCTAAGTTTTCTTAACACGTAGATGTATTATTTTTGTTTTTCTTCACACGGATCCGTGACCGACTTCCGAGGTTTCCGCAATGCAAAAAATAGTTTTTGTGGCTCGGATAGTCCAATAGTGGTATTAGAGCCACGTGTGAAGCATGTACGTGTTTAGTTTTGTAATTTTTTGTATTAGATATTAAAATTATAGATCTGTAAGTTTCTGTAATTTTCCTAATTTTATATATTTTTTGAGTATTTTTCTCGTAGAGACGAAGCAACAAGTATTTGGACACTTGTAGGCTTCAACCACCGAGAAAAACTCTCTGAAATGGCAAAGTCTCGCTTTAGTCTTTTGGGATAGTGACTTAAGGCACTGTAAGATCAAGATGGGATACTCACAAGATTCATTTTGTGAGAAGGGTGCTGCCCCTAACCCCGCAATGGGCATTGTCCCACGATCGTGCCCGAAAATCGCTTAGCGAGATCGTTGCGGAGATGTGACTCATAACATTGAAAAAAAAAAGATAGGAAAATTATAGAAATTTATGTAAAATACATAATTTAGAATTATTTATTATACTGTGATGGTCATGGCCCATGAACCCCAATGTAATTGGATAAAATGTGTTGTAATCCATAATACGGCTTGCACGCCGTTTATTTGTTGTGCATGTTATATATGGTATGAGACCTGTGCGTCGTACCTCTCCTTTTAATATTCCTATTGTAAATAGTTTTTAGACTCGAATGTAACTCGAGTTTCATGTTTGTAATATACAAAATTAAGCGGTTGAAGGTCCACTAGTATACGGAGTTACGAGGAGGGTCCCTAGGTTGACCGGCCAATCTTCTCATTGGGTTGAGAATATAGTAGTAGAGCCATGACCTCATCATATATATATATATATATATATATTTGTTTTTGCTTGTATGTATGTGATGCATGCTAGTATATTTTGCTTGTATGTATATGATGCATGCTAGTATATTTTGCTTGTATGTATGTGATGCATGCTAATGTAGGGTAATTAAGGCGTTAATGCGTATATGTTACACATTCACGATTAGATTAGATCTTAATCGAATCAACTCGAAATGCCTACCAAGTTTTGATACCCATCACTACCTCGATCATTTGTTGTTGTTGAATCTGTCAAAGCAGAGCTACGCATACTATCTTGGTAGGGTGCGGAGGGATAATCTTGGTCCTGCCTATCACAACTTGGGTGAGAATAAGCTCAATTAGATTGAGTGAAACTAGTTAACTCAATTGGATCGAGTAAAACTATAGGTATATTCCAACGGTTGAAAAGATAGGATAAGATCACATTTACACTAAATCTTGGGCGATTTAGCCAAAGCTAACTCAAGTTCTTTTGTAAATGTGGATCTTGATCCTATAAACAAGAGTTGCATAGAGATGTAATCGGTAATTTGTTACCTACCGATCATACTAAGTCTTGGGCGATTTTGCCAAAGCTAACTCAAGGCATAGTATGATGTGGATCTTGTCTTGAGAGAATTATAGCTAGTTTGTATGAATCTAGTAATGTGGTTTGACCACATCCATGACTTGATTCTACAAAAGTCCTATAATTCAGTGGGAGCATCATTTAATTAAAGGCCTAATTAAATGGTAAATGGAATATGATATTTACTTTATGCATTATTTATGTTGTAGATTGTCATGTCATCAAACACGAACACTCTCTCCCTGCATTCTGTCCTTGAGAAGGATAAGCTCAATGGAGCTAATTTCCTGGACTGGTACAGGAATCTGAGAATTATTCTCATACAAAAAAGAAAATTATATGTCATAGAGCAGCCCATTCTGGAAGCACCTCCTGCCACTGCCTTGTGAGCTGACCGAGATACTTACAAAGTCCTTTTATAGAGTTTGATCTCAGAATAAGTTGACTCAATTTGATTAATTGAGTTGGCCTCAATTAAGAGTAATCCAAATTAGATTAATTGAGTTGGACTCAATTTGATTCAAATGTTGAATGAGTCTAATTTAGATTTGATTCATTGAGTCAATTTAAACTAATGAATAGAGATTCATTAAATTAAATTGACTTGAATCAAATAGTTGGATTTGATCAACCATGGGAGATAAGTGGTCAAGTTTGACTTGACTTGAGAGGGAAGATGAATGGTCAAATTTGACTTGACCAAATGCCACATCATGATGACTTGGCATGGGGCTTCTAAGAGTTCTAGCGCACTCTAAGTTGTCTTCTCCACCTATTGTTCGTGTGGATACTTGTAGAGGAGTGTACACTTGACACTCTTCGAGATCCGACACAACATTTGGACGAGCGGGATAAGCAAAGGGCATCGCTACATGGGTAACGCTTTTATCGTGTAGATCTAAGGCAGATCTAAGTTTTCTTAACACATACATGTTTTATTTTTGTTTTTCTTCGCACAGATCCATGGCCGACTTTCGAGGTTTTCACAATGCAAAAAGCGATTTTTACGGCTCGGATAGTCCAACATTTATACCTCTAAGAATCTCACAAAAGACCTAAGAAACCATGATTTTTTATTGAGCCACTTAGACAATATGTGAGATGTTAGGAAGATGCATTTGTTTCATCATGCTTGTTATGATGCATTACTATGAACCAAAATGTCATCTAGAGACATTAATCCTTCATTGGACCAATCATTGGGATGGCTTATGCACAATTGATGTGCATATAGCTCTAAGAATATGATTGGAAATGTAAAATAAAATATATTTTAAACTATGTTTATTATACTTTGAAAAACAGTTTTCAATTACTAAGCAAAAGTGATACAAAATTTACAAAATACTTAAAGCCTTTGTTAGTTTTTAAAATTGTATATCTTCGAAATCTAGAAAACATATATTTTTAAAATTATTTTTTCTTGATAAAGAATGATTTCAAAAATGTGTATACAAAATTTTGTGATTTTTAGATGTTTCTGAAATTTTTGGCGCATTTCTAAAGTTGGGCTGAAAAGGTTGAAATTAGCATTTCAGGCTTAGCAGTCGACTGATTCATAAATCAGTAGACTGATACTCTGATTTTTCTGTAAATCAGCCCTATTTCTTGGTCTCAAGTGTACTCTTGAGTGTTCTAACCCTTTGGTATGATAATTCAAGTAATTAAAAGGGTATAGAACTAATTAATGCATTATTTTAGGGGGAGCAACATAATAAAATCTTTTCATCCCCTAAATTTATATTGTTGGTGCAAAGTTAGGATAATAGCTTCATATTTTTGCTTATGCTTTGCTCCACATGTTATTCACACATCATGAACCATGTCTTGGATTAAGGGGAAGCCTCACATCTGTCTTATACCTTAGTTCAAGATATAACCAATTTAATTCTTTCATGAACTTATTATTGTATGAATCCTTTTCTTTTTAATGTATGTCAAAGGGGGAGAAGGAAACTTTAAGTTTGATTTCATATTAGAAATATGATGTTTTCATTATGTGCATATGTTAAGACCTAACTTAAATGATTGCCAAACATTAAAAAGGGGGAGATTGTTGGTGCAACAATGCCCCAAGCATTTATATGTTTTTATGTTTGGATAATCATCTATAGTTAGGCAATATTTGTGATCTAATTGTGAACATATTTAAGTGATAGGAAAATCCAACTAAGAAGACTTGGTAAAGGAAAAGTCCAAGTGTGATCTTGGCAAGAGAAGTCCAAGGAAAAGTCTTGGCGGCGTAAGTCCAAGCATATAGTCTTGGCGGCGTAAAGTCCAAGTGGACCTTGGCAAAAGAAGTCCAAAGGCAAGTCTTGGCAGCGTAAGTCCAAGCATGTAGTCTTGGCGGTGTAAAGTCCAAGTATACTTTGGCAAAAGAGAAACCCAAGACATGACAAAACCGAGGGAAGCTCTTGGAAGATAGCGCGAGGATGAAGGAGTCACAGACTCGGAGGGATCCTAGAGGTTCAAGGCTAAAGGAAGAGCTAGAAGGTTGAGTCTAGGTCTAGGGAGTTAGTTTCAAGTATGATTTTCATCATACTTGAAGTATTAGTCGACTAGAGACATGTCTCAGTCAACTGATCAGTCACTCGACTGAAGATGGCCAAGTTTGGTGGCCATCAGTCGATTGCCTAGGGTTGGCAGTCGACTGATGATGCCATCAGTCGACTGCCCACCCTGGGCAGTCGACTGATCAAGTTGGCATCGGGCACAAAATGGAGTCAAACTCGACTCCTCGCGAGGATCACTCGACTGATCGCTTCATCAGTCGACTGATGAAGTGATCTGTCGACTGATCAGCCTCCCATTGGAAATGGTGGCTGCGAATCCCCACGGATCTGCCTCGTCAGAAGCCATTGGCTTCGGCGGCAGTCGACTGATCGAGGCTCAAAGGGAAAATAGCCTTCTCTCTATAAAAAGAAGGCATGGGGTGCTTGAAGATGCTAGTGCTTATCTTCCAACTTTGCTTTCAAGCTCCCCACGATTCTCTAAGCTTTCTAAGTGTTTTAAATTCTCCTCTTCTCTAAACTTCATCATCATCAATTGTAAAAAGAGGAGAGTGTTTGAAAAGGAAGCTTTCTTAGTGGAGATTCATTGGATTGATCCACCTTAAGGATCACCGTGGAGTAGGAGCTTAATCTCCAACCACGTAAAAGCTCTCTGTTAGCGATTGTTTGTTTGTTTCTTATTTTCTATTAGTTTCTTGTTTTGCTTATGCTAACCTTGCTTGTAGAAACGAAAAGAGTCTATTCACCCCCCTCTAGCCTTCCAAGGATCCCCAACAAAGATATTTCCAGAGTAGTATAGGTGATCCCCGAGCTTAGAGAGGAAGAACAGTGCAGAGGGGTTCGGTGACTAAGTATCAGAATTGGCAGAGCAGTATGTTTATTTCCAGAGTAGTATGTTCAATTTCAGAGTAGTATGTATATTTTCAGAGTGATATGTATGATTCCTGAGCATGATAGGGGTGAATAGGGTAGTGTGGTTCATAGATTAAGTATAGTACTAACGAAGTAGTTTATATAAAGTTCCAGGCAGTTAAGACATTTCTAGAGCAGTATAGGTGATCGTCGAGCTTAGAGAAAAAGAAAAGTGTAGAGAGTTCGGTGACTAAGTATCAAGATTGGCAGAGCGGTATGTTTATTTCCAGAGCAGTATGTTCAGTTTTAGAGTAGTGTATATATTCCCAAACAGTATGTGTATTTCCAGAGCAGTATGTATGATTCCTGAGCATGATAGGTATTAATTGGGCAGTGTGGTTCAGTGATTAAGTATAGTGCTAACGAAGCAGCCTATATAAAGTCTCGAGCAGTTATGTCATTTTAGAGTAATATGTTCATTTCCCAAGCAGTATATTCATTTCCCAAGCAGTTTTCGAATGTCAGGATTTTCTTCTGAATACGGTGAAATAAGGAAGGAGGGGGTATGCCGGAGGATAGGAAGTAGCAATGGAAGTTGAGTATGGTTAGTTTAATATAATTGCATTTATTTTTGTATTAATATGTGGCAGAAAAATATAAGGAGATATTTTGAATGGAAGTGGGAAAAATGGTTACGAAGATAGCTTGTCAAAAGGCATTAAAGTAAATTTATCTCATGGAGAAGGCGGTTGATCCATCTATAAAAGGGGGCAGAGGAGGACGAAATAAGGGATGGTTGCTTTATTTTCTATTCGGTACCTCTAAGATCTCTCTCGCTTCTTCTTCTTCATTTCATTATTTTTTATACTCTTACAGACTTGAGCATCGGAGTGGTGCACCGGGATGCCGACAAATCTCTAATATTCCTTCTTACAAGTGGCAGATCTAATTCTACCTCTAACACACAAGGTGATTCAAGAAGTAGACCTCTCTTTATCTCATTTCTAACCTTCTTTGGTATCAGATCTAGCAATCTACAAGAGGGGGGAGGGACATCTCAATATCCGAAGAAGTTGATACCATCAAATTGGCGGCATCTGTGAGAATATGAACAAAAAGTTGTGATGGTGAACACTAAAAGAAAATTGAAGGAGCCAGTGGAAGAAGAGAAATCTAATTCCAGTACCTCCAAAGGCGGCACCAGCAAAAGGCGTCGAGAACCCTTATATAGGGAAAATCTTATACAAGTCATGGATAAAATGATGGAGCAAATGTCACAGAGGGCCACCCCGAAAAGGTTAAAGAAGATGATGTTTCCGATGGCGATTTTGAAGAAAAGAGTAAAATGTTTCGACCGAAAAAAGGTTCTTCTCACGCCTACAAGCAAGCAAAGGGGAAGGAAAAGTTTGTTGCTCCTCTGGAAGTTCCTATTGTAAGCACTATTGTAATAGTAGAAGAGTCAAATCCTTTTACTGAGGATATCCTGAACGACGACTTACCTTGGCATTTTTGACTTCTTCAAATGCTTGAATACACTGGCTCTTCTGATCCTATGGATCACTTAAGAAGATTTGAGAATGCTGCTCTATTGTATCGCTATACTGATGAGATTAAGTGTCGGGTGTTCCTTACTACCTTAATAGGATCGACGCAACAATGGTTCAGTGATTTAAAGCCACAGAGTATTGCATCATTCAATGATTTTTCCATATTATTTTTAAGAAATTTTTCTAGTTCTAAAAAGTATTTATCACAACCGCTAAGTCATTTTGATATTAAGCAGAGAGAACAGGAAAGTTTGCGGCAGTATGTGCATAGATTTACACAGTCCGCTCAAGAGATTTCTGCTATAGAATATGGTATGATGGTGGGAGCTTTTACTCAAGGCCTCAGAGAAGGGGATTTCTTTAAATCCTTGTCTAAAAGGCATCCTACAAGTTTTGATGATATGTTATCCTAGGCTGAAAAGTTTATTAATCTGGAAGAGGCTCAGAGGTCTCGGCAAACATCTTGGGATTTTAGAATAATAGAAATGCCAAAAAGGAGGATTGAATGGGTAAGACCTACTCGGCCTTCAAAAGATAGATCTTTATATGCTCCTCAATTGCAATTTTCTAAGGAGAGAGCTATGAATATTTGTATAGAACAATAGTTATCAAGAAGACCTTTTGGAGTTGACAAAGAGCCTAGAAGCTTACTGGCTCCTACTTTTTGTTCTTATCATCAGGAATATGGGCATACTACTCAGAATTATCAATAGTTAGACTTTGAGCTGCAGAGGATTATGGGGGCTCATTCTCATGTTTGGAATCTAGTTATGAATCTAGCTCTTTATCAGCGGGGCTTTGGAAGGAAAAATTATAGTAGAGGAAATCTGGGAAGACCTCTTATAAACTGATGTGTACAGTCTGCTTAGCTAAGGGTGATAGTCCCCGACTGGGAAGTTCCTACTAATCAACCCCCTGTAAGAGGCTCTATTAATATGATTTTCGATGGTTCCACTAATGGAGATTCTAGCAGAGCGTGGAGAAGGCACAGTAGGGAAGAATGTGCAGCTATTACTGCTCTTCCTGGAGCAAGATGACCCATGTTGAGTTTTGATTCCAGTGTTTTAGAGGGGGTAATAACTCCTCATACCAATGCCTTAGTCATCCAGGCTCTTATTGCCAACTTTGATGTAGGAAGGGTTTTTGTAGATCCAGGTAGCTCAGTGAATATTTTATTTTGGTTGGTCTTAGAGCAAATGGGAGTTAGAACATCTGATTCGCAACCAGTCAGTACTTCTTTATTTGGGTTTTCTGATAATGAAGTGCAGCCGATGGGCCAAATCAAATTACCTTTATTTTTAGGGGAAGCACCAAGGAGAAGAACAATGCTTATTAATTTTACAATAGTTGACATTGGTGGCGTAAAGTCCAAGGGTGAAGTCTTGGCAGCATAAGTCTAATGGTTGGCGTCATAAAATCCAAGCAGTAGTCTTGGCAGTGTAAGCCCAATGTGCCTTGAAGATATAGACCAGTTTAGCATGACAATAGCCGATGGAAGCACCAGAAGGCTAGCATATGGATGAACAAGTCATGGATGACTTGGAGGGATCCGATAGGCGTGAGGTTGACAGAGGTGGCTAGAAGGCTTAGGTCTAGGCTAAGGGTAGTCTAGCAAGTATCAGGGCATCATACTTGGGGTTAAACCTCATGTTTGAGGTTATCAGTCGACTGGGGCTTTGGACCAGTCGATTGGTCAAGTGTGTTGACACTTGGTAGCCGGGTTGACTCTTGGCGATCGGTGGGATTATGGCGGTGAACGATCGTCGAGTCGATGGGTGTTCAATCTAGAAATTACCTAGCGATTTTGCGGCATTAGGCGATCGGTGATGCTGTGATCGATTGCCATGGATGATGATTGGCCGGTCGAGGTGCGATGATAGCGAATGCTCGATGGTGAGTCGATCGGCTATACCCTGCGATCGATTGTTGGGTAATGGCGATCATTGCGGTGTATCCGTTGGCTTGAATGCTGACATGGATTAAGTCTGTTATGAGACAACGACACTATTGGCAGTCGATTGGGGCCAGGTGGAAATCCAAGTCACGAGGAGACTTAAAAGAGCTTGACGGGAGGGATTTCAGCAGTGATTTCTTGGGCATTTTTGAGGCGATTTGATTGTGCAAATTAGGGTTCTTCAAGCACGGTCAAGGCAATCAATAAGCAAGCTTTCAAAAGATTGTTTGTAAAGTGTTCTTTACATTCTTTTGTATATTTCACTTGTATTTGCTTGTATTATATTTCTTATTATTGTAAGAACTTTTGTACGAGGTTTCTCCGCCTCCGACGTGTTTTCGAGAAAGAGCTTTATTAGTGGTGAGTGCATCACTAGAGCTCTATGAGCTCGCCCCGTGGAGTAGGAACCCTAAGGTTACAAACCACGTATATCGCGTGTATTTGTGTTTGTATTTCTATATTCCCCTGTGCTAACGACGATTGTAGAGACGAACGAATGAATTCTATCAAACGATGAAAACACGCTATTCACCCCCCTCTAGCAGTCATCAACGTTCCTACAATATAGACCGAGTGCTAAAGAGGTTTAGCATGTCGGAATCCAAGAAAGGTTTCCTTCCCATCAGGTATTGGATACACCTTTTGAAGTCTATGTGTCCGTGCACAGAAGAGGAGAGGATTTTCATAAGTAAGATCCCCTATGCATCCGCAATAGGATCTATCATGTATGCTATGTTATGTGCGAGGCCCGATGTATCATATGCTCTGAGTGTCATGAGTAAATACCAGATTGATCCAGAAATAGATCATTGGGCGACTGTTAAGACAATCCTTAAGTACTTGAGAAGAACTAAGGATGTCTTTCTAATATATGGAGAGGGTGATATGGTAATATGCAGCTATATGGATGCCAGCTTCCAGACAGACAAGGATGATTCCAGGTCTTAGTCTGGGTACATATTCACCTTGAATGGAGGCGCAATAAGTTGGAAAAGTTCCAAGAAAAATACTGTAGCGGATTCTACCACTGAGGCAGAATACATTGCAGCTTCGGAAGCAACAAAGGAAGCAGTTTGGATCAAGAAGTTCATCTATGAACTTGGTGTGGTTCCAACCATTATTGAAGAAATACCAGTCTACTGCGACAACAATGGAGCGATTGCACAGGCAAAAGATCCAAGGTCTCATCGACGATCCAAACATGTGTTTCATCGCTATCATCTGATCAGAGAGATAATCAATAGGATGGAAATATAAATCGAGAAGATTCCTACTGAAAGGAACTTAGCGGACACATTAACTAAGGCATTACCTAAAAATATGTTTGAGGGTCATGTTAGAGCTTATGATATTGGATACCATGGCGATTGACATTAGGATAAGTGGGAGTTTGTTAGTAATATATGAGAGGTGTCCTAAGACAATCACCTTATGGGTGTACCATTTATTTGATAAATGAAGATTCACTATTTGAGTGTACATGTTTTCATGTATTTGATTGTATCTTAAACTCATTTACTAAATATCTGCAATATGATTCATAGCATGAGAGAATTTGTGATTGGATCACAACTAGTGAGTATCTCTGCATGTGCAATTGTGATTTATTAGAATTATTCCTAGTCGATGAATTGATGCATTCGGGTGCCATCAATTCTGTTGAGACTAGCATGAGTTACACTCTATGGTTTATCCAAGCAGTTGTTTCTCACTGGCTGGAGACATTGGGATGTCTTGAGTTAACCATGGATGCTAGTTATGGTAACTAATTCATTGGAGTGACGAGTTGTAAGACTTCATATGCTTCTCTACATATACAGATATGCCAATGAAGTTCTTATTGCAGCTTAAGTGCGATGTTCCTTCGACTTGCGGTGTTCAAGTCATCTTGGTCATGAAGACTTATGCTTTGACATCTTGAGCAAGCATCTCCGAGGAGATGTGGACCTGGGATGATTGGGTATAAGTCGAAGTGCTCGAAAGTGTTTGAATAGCCTACAAAGGATTCACCACTCCTTGAGATGAGATGTATACCCTGTGGCCACTCGTTAGATTGTTATTAAAATCTTTGGCCAAAGTATTACATGTTTAGAGTATGGTACTCTTGGATACATGTACAATAACTAGAATCCACAAGATAAGAAAATGATACTTGGGCTAGGTGTGACGTAGTCAGCCTAGTAAGGGCTGAGACATAGACCATGTCTTGAACCAAGTGGGTATAAGATGTGTGAAGGGAATGAGGCATGATTCATTGTAGTTTTTGAAAGGTTTCAGAAGTTGTTCTGGGGTCAACCGTTGATTTTTCGGTTAATTGAGGATCATGATGTACTACTAGGTGCCACTCATGATCATTCTATAATTAATGGTTAATTATAGACGACCAACATAAACCGGTAACCTATTTGGTCACACGCAATGTGAGTATTATTCAAAGGATTTAAAACGAGCTTGAGAATGGGATTCTGAGATCAAGAGATACTTGGTTTGGTTGGACTAAACAAGGAGTGAGCATGAAATTGTTTTAGTCCATCGGAAGCATGAATGGGCCTAGTCTTTTGAAGATATGATAGACCAAATTGGTTTGGTTCTAATCCAATGGTGGAAAATAAACCAAAGGGGTATGGTTTGTTTTAAACGAATGAACCAAAATTGGTTTAGTTTATTTTAACTTAAAATAGACCAACACAGTTTGATTTATTTTGACTTAAATTAATGGAGCGAGTTAATGGGTTTTGGTTGTGAACCAGTAACCGTTGAGAGAAGATTTCTTGATGGTCAAGAAACACGTTCTCTGTATGTAAGAGGGTTGAGATAAATTTTGTGGACGAGTTAAGGTTTGTGAAACCCTAGCCACCTTCCTCTCTTCCTCTCTTGGTGTCGCCGCCCACTCCATTGGCGCCACCCTCTTTGGCCGTTGCCTTCTCTTGCCATCAGCCTGCCACAAGTCGATGACCACCCGCGGCGATAGCTCAAGCAGCGGCAGTAGCCTGCCCACCTTGAGTGCCGTAGAGCCAATTGATTGGCTGACACTTTCGGAAAACAAGTTTGTGAAACTTGTTTTGTGATCATCTCTCGATCACAATGTTTTTGATGCGAGACTAGTATCTCTCATCAAGGCAAGGCTCGTAGCTTGAGAAGCTATCCCGACGATACTCGACGTGGACTCGGATAGAGGCGAAAATTGCGAGGGTCGCTAAGGTTGATGCCCTTTCTGCTACGTGTTATTCTTTGTGAGTTGTAAAGCAAACCCATCACGAGAATTCATATAGACCGTTTGGTACCCAGAACGCAGTCCACTCTATTGATTCAGGGTGCATGGCTACCTAGTGGAAGCCACTTTTCAGGTCAAACTTTGAATAGATCCTGCTATTCCTAACCTTTCGAAGTATGGTATTGATGTCGTCAATGTAAACTACAATGAAATTCTCAGTGCCTCGGAAACAATTGTCCATTTTCCTTTGAAAGATAGCCAGAGCATTCTTGAGTCCGAACGACATTGCAAGCCATTCATATAGATCGTCTGGTACCCAGAACGCAGTCCATCCTATTGATTCAGGGTGCATGGCCACCTGGTGGAAGCCACTTTTTAGGTTAAACTTTGAATAGATCCTGCTATTGCTAACCTTTCGGAGTATGGTCTTTTCTGAAGACAGGAAGAAGCATGCTAAGCACCTTACCACCATGATGAAAACCTACAAAGAGCATGGTCTCATCCTCAGTCCAACTAAGATGAAGATTGACGTCCCTGAAATAGAATTCCTGGGTGCTGTCCTGGGAAATAGAAAGATAAGGCTGCAACCCCACATAATCTCTAAAATTGCAGACTTTAACGAACAAGAACTTCTCAACAAAAAGGAATTATGGGCTTGCTTGGCTGCTTAACTATGCCCGCAACTATATACCAAACCTCGGTAGGCTGCTCAACCCATTGTATGTGAAAACAAGCCCAACGGGCGACAAGAGGATGAACATCCTATTGGACTTTCTGAGCCGCAAAAACCGCTTTTTGTGTTGCGAAAACCCTGGAAGTCCGACCATGTATCCGTGCAAAGATATATTAAAATAAAAACATGTATGTACTAAGTAAACCTAGATCTACCTTAGATCTAGAAGTTGAGAGTGTTACCCTCGATGCGACGCCCTTCGCAAATCCCGCTCGTCCAAATAGCTTGCCGAAACTCTAGAGTGTCAAGTGTACACTCCTCTATTGGTATCCACACAAGCAATAGGTGGAGAAAAGAAACCTAGAGTGTGCTAGCACCCTTAGAAGTTTCTGCCAAGGATGAGAGGGGAGCTTGAGAGGATGATCCAAGGAAGAAGATGAAGTTCTTGTAACTCACCAAAATCAATTACACCCATCAAATGGAGTGGTCGGCCACTTCATGACTTGGGGGGGTTACATGCATGCATATAACTCCAAGAGCCAATGGCTCTTGGTCTCCCTCATGAGGTGGCACCACATGATAAGTCAATGATGATGTGGATGTAGGGATGTATACTGAAAAGTCTATCTTTTGTATGAACATCTTTATTTTTAAATAAGAATCACATGATCATTGTTTGCATTTTTATGGTTATGCAATATTGTCTAATACATTACATTGTAGATAATATGGTGTGTGGCGTCACACGGGAGATCATGTTATCGGCTCCTTATAAAGTATAAGTAAAGGCTCACAACCGAGATGACTTTGGACAAACCATCGGAATGGTTGTAGTGTGATTTGGTATTGGTTTGTCTTGACCATAAAATCACACTAGTGCACTTTGTGTGTATTGAACCGGACCGACTTAGAGGTGATTCGATTTATTGCTGACTACATAATTGAATCAGACCTCAGATATTATTTTGTACATGCTCTTAATCGCGATATAATAATGGGCACATATACTTAGTATTCATCTCTTTGATTTACCAATGGGCGAGATTTATAGATTAAATTGATAGGCTCGGTAAGTTGGGAGATGATATTATTTATATGGTGTGTCGTTGATTATAGGAGGAAACTGTGTCCTATATATTAAGATGATGATGTCCCCTTGAGGAGCTCATAAGGTTCATCATGTAAACCATGCAGGTGGACTTGGTCCGGCATGATGAAAAGGTTGAGTGGTACTACTCATGGAGTTAGATGTTGATTAATTAATGGTCAATAAATTAATTAATTGACGAACATTTGAGATCTTAAACACAGGGAGAAAATGTACAAATAATATATGGAGCCCATATTAACTTATGGGGGTTGGTGAGGTAGATCAATGATAATCCTTTAGTGGATTAGATTATCATTAATGGATCGGACTTTATGTGGACTTGATCCATGGGTGGCCAAGATCCAACTCCTCCTCATGGTCCCTAATGTAGCCTATTAACACCTCATGAAGCTTAGATCCAATGGATAGAAACAAAACTCTAGATCCAAAGGTAGAGATTGAATCTCTAAGATCCGACGGTTGAGATTAAATCTCTAGATCCGACGGTTGAGATTAAATCCCTAGAACCAATGGTGGAGATTAAAAGGAGGATTATCCCTAACTCTATAAAAGGAGGACAAGGGGTTGGCGTGGAGTTTGAATAAAGAGAAGTTAGGGTTTTGGAGGTTGGCGGCAAGAAAGCTAGGGTTTGGGCTTGGGCGACACCTAATAAGGAAATAATTCCTTGCCGTCTTCTCCTTCCTCAAGCTGCCGGCACCCCTCCAGCCCTTTCCAACCATTGGCCGGCGGCCAAAGACCCTCCTCTCCTTCTCCTTAGGTGGTGGAAACAAGATATAGGGCTTTCCCTTGGTGTCTTGGCCGATTTCCACCATAATCTACTTCTCCTTGTTGGCCGGCGGCAAAAATTCTCCTTGTTGCTTGTTGGTTGGCTATAGGAAGGAGAAGAGCCTTGTTTCTATTCTTCCTCTTGCTTTGGAAGAGCAAGGAAGGAAGATTTGTGATCTAGGAGCTTCAACTTTTGGTAGATCGTCGCCCACACGACGTCCGAAAGGAGGAATGTCATACATTAGAAGATCGAGAGGTATATCTATTCTCTATTCTCTTTTGTTACTTGCTTGTATTTGTTTTTCCAATTATGAGCATGATATAAATTTGTTTGTGGCTAAATAATACTTGGATCCCGAACATAAACACAAAAACCGGCGATCTAGACATCGTCTATTCCGTGGCTACTCGTAGAATATGTTAGGGTAATCTCTTGCCATGATAAGGTTTTGATGTGTGTGGCAAAGGGTTTAAGTTAGGTTGTTATTGTGATTTAATATGTCCGTTGGAGTCTTGTAGGTCTTAGTAATTCACACATGGAGCCATGGCGAGTTTCACATCTCATGACTCGGTCCTTGAGTCGGTGAAGGATTGCTTTCGGAAGCCGTGCACTTGGAGCATCCGAGGGACCGTCGGACGAGAAGCTTGGAGTGAAGCCGGAGGAAGTAGACTTTGAGGCAAGAGACGCGAAGGAGCATTGTAGAGTCGTGTGCCTGATGCTGCCGAGGGACGTGGCCGCGAACGAAGAGAACTTCGAAGGAGAGGGACTCCGAGGGATGAGAGTGAGCGAATGTAACCCGGGAAGGGGTAGCTCTTAGGTGAAACTTGGCCATTTGGCTAAGTGTCGGATGAGTTTTCCCGACACCAATCGACTTCCATGGACTGGCAGTCGATTGCTATGAGTCAAACTCGGTTCGACTGGTTTAAGACTAGGGTCTAGTGCTTGGTAGTCATCGCCATGGATCGGCTGATCGATGATGTCAACGCCGATCATTGCGAGAATAGCGGTCATTATCGATAATGCATGGGCACAGAATGTAGTCGACTTTGCGGAGCACTCGACTGATCGAGCATCAGTCGACTGATGGTAATATCAGTCGACTGATGACAGTACCGTTGGATGAAATCCAACGTGAAAAGCGACCGTTATTGGGCAACGACTATAGGACCAGTCGACTGATTGGGACATCAGTCTACTGCTCCTGTGTCAACGGGAAGAAACCCTCTTCCTCTATAAAAAGGAAGGGGATGGGGCTTTGGGAGGTTAATGCTTCAACTCTAATCTTCTCCCAAAGTGCTACAAACATCTTCCCACTCTTCTTACTTGCTTTTACTTCATTCTTATTGTAAGAAGAGTGATCTTGATTGTAAAGGTTACCTCCACCTAGCTTGGTGCAAAGGAGAGACCAATAGTGGATTGGTTTTGGCAGAGTGATTCACCGAGGACCACGTTAAATCTCGGTGTTTGTATTGTTTGTATTTCTCTTTGTTATATTTACTTGTCTTGCTTTATTATTTCCGCTTGCGCTAATCTTGTGTGTAGACGAGTAAATTATGACATCCATCGAAAGAGGGCTATTCACCCCCTCTACTCGGCCAATCGATCCCCCAACAAGTGGTATCAGAGCCAAGTCGCTTGTCGAGGACTAACCGCCACAACAAGCATATTCAAAAGATGGCTGGCTCCAACATTCATCCACCGAAGTTTGAAGGAGAATTCGCTTGGTGGAAGAAGCGAATGGAGGTATTTTTTGAAACGGATTTTGATATTATGATTACAATGGAATCCGGTTTCATTTTGCCTAGGAATGAAGAAGGGAAGTCAATAGAGAAGTCAAGGTGGACCAAGAGGCAAAGAGAGGAGCACCTTGCAAACTCAAAAGCCAAGCACCATCTATACAATGTGCTTCCTCAACAAGAAATAAATAGAATTGGAGATTGCCTAAGTGCCATGGAGATGTGGGAGAAGCTAGTAGAGCTTCATGAAGGTACCTCGGAGGCTAAACTTGCAAGAAGAGATCTCCTCCGCTCCCAATTATCCAACATAAAATTAGAAAAGGGAGAAAAGGTAACTTCATTGCATTCTAGGTTTAAAGAGATTTTAATTGGGCTAACAAGTGTAGGTGAAAAGCTCTCCAACCGGGATATAATAATTAAAGCCATAGATGCTTTTACCCGATCATCCAAGTGGAGTTCAATGGTGGACTCATTTTATATTTCAAAGAATCGAGAGGTAAGTACTCTAGATGAATTTTTCTCCACTATGGAATTGCATGAATCTAGGCTTGAAGGAGTAGTAGAAGAGCCAAGAATTCAACCATCAAGAGGAGTAGCACTTTTGGCCAACAAGGGGAAGAAGAAGATAGAGATCCCCTCCTCCTCCGATGATGAAGCATCCTCCTCCTCCTCCATGGATAGCACGGAAGAAGCGTATATGGTAAGGAGGGTAAGGCGTGCATTGAAAGGTTTTAGATTTAATAAATCTAATGATAGGAATAGAAGACCAAGGGGGAAAATTATTTGCTACAATTGCCAAGGAGAGGGACACATAAGGGACAATTGTCCTCTCCTAAACAAGAGCAAAGAAGAAAGGAAGAAGAAGGAAGAAAAGAAGAAGAAAAAGGGGAGCAAAAAGAAGGAAGAAGAGAAGAAGGCTAAAGAAAAGGGGAAGGCCAAGGTGTTCAAAGCAAAGACATGGGATGATCTTCCTTCCTCATCTTCATCCGAAGAAGAGGAACAAGTCTACTCTAACCTTGTATTGATGGCCTTTGACGACTTGGATTGCTCCTCCACCGAAAATGAAGAATCAAGCTCAAGTGGAGAGAGCTCAAGTGAAGGGGGAGCCTCCTCTACTTCCTCATCCGAAGGAGAAGAAGACATGGAAGCTATGGTAACAAATCTAACTCCCAAGAAAATAGTTTCTATGGTTTCTAGCTTAACTAGGGATTTGTTTAGAGCAAAGAAGAAAAATAAATGCATGCTTGAACAAATTAAGGACTTAGAAGAGAAGTTAGAAAAAGCATGTTTAAATGATGATAATTCTTCTAGTCATGATAATGATGATGCATGCTCACATGAATATATGCCATTTAATGTTAGTGATGCATGCATGGATGAAAATAGGGCTTTAAGGGAAAAGGTAGACTATTTAACCAAAGCCCTAGAAAAATTCACTATTGGCTCAAATACAATGAACATGATAATTGGGAGCCAAAGAGCAAGCTTTAACAAAAAGGGCCTAGGATATAAAGAAAAGAAAAATGAAAAGGCCTATAAATGCCTAATTGCTAGGGGACAAGATAAGAAGAAGGTAATAGCTAGGAAATGGATCCCCAAGGAATATCTTGTGAACCCCATAGGAAAGAACTTATTTTGGGTTCCAAAATCCATCCTTAAGGATTAGAAAAACCCTAGGATAGTCAACCATATGGACTTGACCTATATCATATTTTTGGTTGACTTAGGATGGCGGGACAACATTTTTGAAATAGTGTTGGGTGATGATAATATGCCCATAAATAGATAATAATGCTTAAATCATGATATTTAATGAAATTGCTATATATATTTGCAATCATGATTTATGATTTGGATTTTTGGCACATAATCATGAGAAATAGGGTTTAAATCATGCTTTAGGTGGTATTTGCTTATTGTCATGATATAATACCTAATGCATGATTATAAATTGATGAACACATGTGTTTCATGATCATAATGTGAAATTAATTCATATATATCTTTATGATCATGTGAATTGTTAGGATGATACTTAACCTTGATAGAATTGCATGAATATGATGGTTAAGTATATACAAACACCTTTAGGATACATCTCACACTCACTATAGGCTACCTTGATTGAAAACATAGCATGAGTGAGATGTTAGGATGATACAAATGTCCACTAATGCCTATGGCATTTAGATGGTCATTTAAGGTATCAAAATAGCAATAATAGACCAATCATGGGAAAAGCTTATGTTTAATTCATAGACATATTGCCCAAAAATCATGGTTGGATATTTCATAAGTTTTCAAAACAATTTCTTACTTTAAAATCTGTATATTCATGTTTTGAAACAATTGGATGCAAAACTAGGTGGTAAACTTGATACTAGAATGATCAAAAACCTAGTGGTTTTTAAAGCTTTTGGATTTTTGGCAAATACTTGAAAATATAATGATTTTTCATAGGCAACTATTTTTCATTGATAGATATACTTACAAGAAATATGTTTCCCAAATTTCATGATTTTTCGAATTTTCTGGAATTTTTAACGCATTTTTGAAATTCGTCAAGAAAAATCAGAAATTCTGATATGCTTGTGCCCGATCATTGGTAGTCCGAACCGATCATTGGTAGCTAATCAGACTAGTAAAGGCTGAATTCAGATTTTAAATCAATTTTTGGTATTTTCCTTCTATTAGACTTGATGCCATGGGTTTATAACTTAGTATTAATCTTTTTGATGGTGTCAAAGGGGGAGAAATGGTTATGTTTAAGTAAATTATGATAGGGGGAGAAATAGGCATGGGAGTTTCATGGATTAAGGGGGAGTTGCATGTTGCTTTATCATGTTTATGTTTACATGCCTTCTTACCTTAAAAATTTCTATCAAATGTTTTTACCTAACTTAAACGGATTGCCACACATCAAAAAGGGGGAGATTGTTAGGGTAATCTCTTGCCATGATAAGGTTTTGATGTGTGTGACAAAGGGTTTAAGTTAGGTTGTTATTGTTATTTGATATGTGCGTTGGAGTTTTGCAGGGCTTAGTAATTCGCACATGGAGCCATGGCGAGTTTCACATCTCATGACTCAGTCCTTGAGTCGGTGAAGGATTGCTTTGCGGAAGCCGTGCGCTTGGAGCATCCGAGGGACTGCCAGACGAGAAGCTTGGAGTGAAGCCGGAGGAAGTAGACTTCAAGGCAAGAGACACGAAGGAGCATTGCAGCCTGCGCTGATCTTGCCTAGGGCGTGGCGAACGTGAGCGAACTTCGAAGGCGAGGGACTCCGAGGGATGAGAGTGAGCGATTGTAACCCGGGAAGGGGTAGCTCTTAGGTGAAACTTGGCCATTTGGCTAAGTGTCGGATGAGTTTTCCCGACACCAGTCGACTGCCATGGACTGGCAGTCGACTGCTCTGAGTCGAACTCGGTTCGACTGGTTTAAGACTAGGGTCTAGTGCTTGGTAGTTGACTGCCATGGGTGTGATCGGCCCGATGTCGGCGTCGATCGATGCGAGGAATAACGATCGATTATCGGCGCGTGCATGGGCCGCGAGAATGTAGTCGACCACGAGCACTCGGTGATCGAGCATCGATCGGTGATGGTAATATCGGTCGGTGATGCGATCTTGGATGGATGAAATCCAACATGGAAAGCGGCCATTATTGGGCAACGACTATAGGACCAGTCGACTGATTGGGACATCAATCGACTGCTCCTGTATCAATGGGAAGAAACCTTCTTCCTCTATAAAAAGGAAGGGGACGGGGCTTTGGCAGGTTAATGCTTCAACTCTAATCTTCTCCCAAAGTGATACAAACATCTTCTCACTCTTCTTACTTGCTTTTACTTCATTCTTATTGTAAGAAGAGTGATCTTGATTGTAAAGGTTACCTCTACCTAGCTTGGTGCAAAGGAGAGACCAATAGTGGATTGGTTTTGGCGGAGTGATTCACCGAGGACGAATCGGGTAGTGGATTAGCGGCGTAGCCGTGAACCACGTTAAATCTCGGTGTTTGTATTGTTTGTATTTATCTTTGTTATATTTACTTGTCTTGCTTTATTATTTCCGCTTGCGCTAATCTTGTGTTTAGACGAGTAAATTACGACATCCATCGAAAGAGGGCTATTCACCCCCTCTAGCCCGCCAATCGATCCCCCAACAGAATAGAGGATGGTCGCTTGAATAACGAGTTTGTTCAAGTGACCTCTCTAAACGAATAGCACGACGATGACTTGATTGTTTGGGCAATCTCTTTTGTCTAGGATTAAATTTTTAATCCGGGGATATCGATGGGATCGCCATGAACAAACAACCAAGGTGAAGTGGGAAATGAAGTTTCCCCTCACAGACTCGATAAGCAAAACCCTTCATTTGGTATCAGAGCCAAGGTTTCCGATTTTGTGTGTTTAGGATTCGGTTAATTTTTATGCACTTTTCATATATAATATGTGCCGGATAATAGTAGGATATGCATAGTTTAACTCTTTGATTGCAGGCATAAGATCCGACTATTATGGCCATATGTGTGTATGTGATTGTATGTGTGTAAATGTTTATTTTGTTGAATCCCCGGGGTTGACGAGGCTAGTATTTGATTTTTTGTAAATTAGATACGGTATTGTTTAGCCACTCTTTATTTTATTTTACTTTCGATCTAGATTTCATGTACACTCCCTCGTGGAGTATAGGATCGATGGATGTAAATTAAAATAGGTTTTAGTCTCGGCTCGGATCTCCGAATGGCTCATACATGGCGTAGGAGGAGCGGACGAGATGGCGATGCGATGGGAGACATATTGAAGACAAAAGTCATAATAGTTGGAAAATAATTTCTTTTTCATATTTATTGCTTTTTGTTTGATATGCATGTCGTAGGCTAGGAAAATTCCTCAATTTCAAATTACTAAGTGGGAGAAGGAATTTTTTTTAAAAAAAATTCCCACGGCCTCCATTACAATTTGACATGTGTTGCAAACAAACTTGCGCGTCGACTCTGAGTGCCTTCCTCCCCATCGGATGAGTTTGTTTACGGATCACAAGGTCAAATATGGTTATAGGGAATTATTAAGGAGCGTGTGCACTTCCCCATCGGAAGGCACATAACCCGAGATAATTACCTTGGTACCGAGTAATGGTGAACACTTAGATACAAATATAAGTATCCTCCCCATCGGAGTCACTTCTTTTATTTGTAGGGCCAAAGAGGAACCAAATATTAATTTTACTTGTCAAAAAGTTAGGTTAACAAGATAGTAAAATTAATGGGTAAAACCTCCTCTTACAAATGTAGAATTCGTATACGTCCACACTATCGTGGCATACGATATTCTCGGTGTTTTGAGGTGTTGGTTGATTTTAAAATTTTATTGTTTGAGGAATCAATAATTTTTTGAAATCTAATGTTTTGATTTATGTGATTCTTAGGTTTTCTTTCAAAATGACTTTCAACCCACTTGCTGTGATACTGAAAGAGATCAAACTTACTGGACCCAACTATATTGATTGGAAGAGGAATCTAGACATTGTCTTGACTACTGAGGAATACAAATATGTACACCTCGAAGAGTGCCCTCCTAAGCCTGCAGAAGATTCTGGGGAAAAGGAGAGAGAGAGTTATAAGAAGTGGGTAAAGGCCGATGAGATGGTGCGATGTTACATTTTGGCATCTATGTCAAATGTACTGCAACATCAGCATCAAGCCATGCCCATAGCTTATGACACGATGCTCAATCTCAAAGAGCTTTCCGGACACCAGAATCGGGCTGCGAGGAAAGAAGCCATGAGAAACTTGATGATGACCACCATGATCGAGGGAACACCTGTGAGGGATCATGTTCTCAAGATGATGGCTCATTTGAATGAGTTGGAAGTCCTCAGAGCTGAGATCGATAGGGAAACCTAGGTCGACATCATTCTTCAGTCTCTACCTAGGAGTTTTGAGTAGTTTCGCCTAAACTACAACATGAACAAGAGGTTGTATTTGTTGGCGAAACTTCTGACAGAACTCTAGGCGACAGAGGGGCTATTTCGTCAGAGTGCTCAGGCACATGCCATGGTGACCCAAAAGGTTTCTACTTCTAAGCCGAAAGGCAAGAAGAAGAAGAAACAAACTGGGGCAAAGGCGGTGGGAGGTACTCAGGGAGGAGTGAAGAAGCCAAAAGGCAAGTGCTTCACTTGTAAGCAGACTGGATACTGGAAGAAGGACTGCTCTAACCGCAAGAACAAAGGTATATCTTTTGGTCTAGTCGTTGAAACATGTTTAGCGGTGTTATTTACCGACACCTGGTGTGTAGATATGGGAGCCACTAATCATGTTTGCAATACTTTACAGGGGTTCCAGGAAACCAGACGACTGGCTGATGGGGAGATTACCATGTACAGTGGTGATGCCACGAAGGTGGCGGCTGTTGCAGTGGGAGATGTTTATTTATCTTTTGAGAAAAATAAACTTTTGGTTCTTAAGAATTGCCTTTATGTACCCTTATTTAGAAAGAATTTAATTTCGGTTTCTATATTGTTTATGGATGGATATTCTATTTCTTTTAATGACAGAGTTGTTATAAGAAGGAATAGGGACATTATCTGTTCAGGTGCATTGATAGGAAATTTGTACACACTTGAACCAAAAGCTCCCACGATGCATATTGAAATTAATAACTCATCTTCTAATTCCAAAAAGAGAAAAGAACCTTCGAAGATGAACCAAACATATCTTTTGTTGGGTTTCCGGCACCGCGGCGTGTGTGTGTTCGATCACGTTTCGTAAACATGAACACAGTGGAAGCAATAAAAATAATAAATCTACATTTATTACAACACACACAACACACGCATGCATATTACAACAAGTGTAGACACAACCGTAAATTTAAATTTGCAATAAAAGGAAATTTATCTACGTTATACCTTTCGTATGACGTGTAGCGGGAACGACATCAACCGGAAAGATCCTCGCTAGAATTGTCTCTATCCGTATCCACGCCGAGTTCCTCGGGATGACTTCGCTAAGCCATGAGCTTCGTCTTCGTACGGGTTACTAGCCTCGTGTTGAAGACGACGTGATCGAGAGATGATCACGATCCGAATCCAAATTCGGATCCTAATACGAGTTCTCAAAACTCGCTTCTCCGGAGAGGTATTCGTCAACCAATTGATGAATCCTTCGTCCTCCACCTTAGAGGATTACCGGAGATCGAATCCCCGGTAAGTTAGCCGTTGTCGGAGCTCTTGTTAGTAATATATGAGACATGCCCTAAGGCAATCGCCTTATATATGAACCATTTATATGATAAATGAAGATTCACTATTTGAGTATACATGTTTTATGTATTTGATTGGATCTTAAACATATTTACTGAATGTCCACGATACGATTCACAGCATGAGAGAATTTGTGATTGGATCACAACTAGTGAGTATCTCTACATGTGTAATTGTGATGTATCGAAATTATCCCTAGTCGATGAATTGATGGATTTGGACACCATCAATTCTGTCGAGACTAGCACGAGGTATACTCCTTGGTGTATCCAAGCAGCTGATTCTCACTGGCTGGAGACATTGTGATGTCCGGAGTTAATCGTGGATGCTAGTTATGGTAACTAGTTCATTGGAGTGACTAGCCGTAAGACTTCATATGGTTCTCTGCATATATTGATATGTCAATGAAGTTCTTACTGTGGCTTAAGTGCGATGTTCCTTTGACTTGCGGTATTCAAGTCATCTTGATCATGGAGACTTATGCTTTGACATCTTAAGCAACCATCTCTAAGGAGATGTGGACCCGGGATGATTGGGTATAAGTCGAAGTGATCGAAGGTGTTTGAATAGCCTATAAAGGATTCACCACTCCTTGCGAGGAGATGTATACCCATGGCCTCTCGTCGGATTGTTACTAAAGTCTTTAGCCAAAGCATTACATGTTTAGAGTAAGGTACTCTTCGATACATGTGGAGTAACTAGAATCCATAGGACGAGGAATTGATACTTGGGCTAGGTGTGACGTAGTCAGCCTAGTGGGGACTGACACTATAGACCATGTCCTAAACCAAGTGGGTATAAGATGAGTGAAGGGAATGTGACACGAATCATTCGAGCTGCTGAAGGGTTTCAGAAATAGTTCTGGATCAACCGTTGATCTTTTCGGTTAATTGGGGATCATGATGTACTACTAGGTGCCACTCATGATCGTTCTATAATTAATGGTTAATTATAGATGGCCAACATAAACCGAGAACCTATTTGGTCACACGCACAACGAGCGTAATCCAAAGGATTTAAAACGAGCTTGAGAATGGGATTCTCAGACCGAGAGAAACAAGGTTTGGTTGGACCAAACATGAAGCGAGCATGAAATCGTTTCAGTCACAATGGAAGCGTGGATGGGCCGTGTCTTATGAAGACATAATGGATGAACCAAAATGGTTTGGTTCTAATCCAATGGAGGAGAATAAACCAAAGGGTTTGGTTTATTTTAAACGAATGAACCAAAAGTTGGTTCAGTTCGTTTTAACTTAAAATAAACCATCATGGTTTGGTTTATTTTAACTTATCTTAATGGAGCGGGTTAACGGGCCTAATGGTTATGATCCAATAACCATTAAGAGAATTAGTTCTCTATAAAAGAGGGCTTAAGGGATAATTAAGCCCTAATCCAAAACCCTAGCCCTAAGATTGCCGCCCACCTCCTCCTTGGAGCTCTCGGCGCCAACCTATTGCCGCCGCCAAAGCTCCTCCAACCGCGCGTCCGAAGGCTGCTTCCTTCCCCTCGTCGCGCCGAGCTGCTGCCGGTTAGTGCTCCGGTGATCTCCTTCAAGTTTGGCATCAAGGTGAGCTCTATCTCCCTTGGTTGGCCGGCGCCTATCACCTCCACCAAAGCTCTCCAGTTTTCTGGACAGCTTGTTCTCCTCTCGTCGGAGCATCGTTTGGACGACGGTTAGAGCTCCGACAGCGACTAACTTACCGGGGATTCGATCTCCGGTAATCCTCTGAGGTGGAGGACGAAGGATTCGTCAATCGGTTGACGAATACCTCTCCGGAGAAGTGAGTTTTGAGGACTCGTCTTAGGATCCGAATTTGGATTCGGATCGTGATCATCTCTCGATCACGTCGTCTTCAACACGAGGCTAGTAACCAGTACGAAGATGAATCTCGTGGCTTAGTGAAGTCATCCTGAGGATACTCGGCGTGGATACGAATAGAGACGATTCTAGCGAGGATCGTTCCGGTTGATGTCGTTCCCGCTACACGTGATACGAAAGGTATAACGTAGTTAAATTTCCTTTTATTGCAAATTTAAATTTACGGTTATGTCTACACTTGTTGTACTATGCATGTGTATGTTGTGTGTGTTGTAATAAATGTAGATTTATTATTTTTATTGCTTCCGCTGTGCTCATGTTTGCGAAACGTGATCCAACACACACACGCCGCGGTGTCGGAAACCCAACAGTGGTATCAGAGCCCAGGTTGTGTTTCGACATAATCGTAAAATGGTTTTGCGATAGTCATAATGTTATTTCTGGAAATTTTCTAATTTTAGAAAATTTTCAATTTTGGAAAGTCTAGAAGTATTTATGGAAATCATCCACTTTTGGAAAGTTGGAAGTATTTATGGAAATTGATATTTTCCATAAATAAAATATTTGATTAGATTTTGGAAATTTGTTTCCTAATTTAATCATGATTTGATTTGGGAAATCAAATCTTAAAATATTTCATTTCCATAAGTAGTTTTAATGATTTAGGAAATAGATTTTCCTTAATCAAATAATTCCATGAATAAAATATGTGATTAGATTTGGAAATTTATTTCCTAATTTAATTATGATTTGATTTGGAGAATCAAATCTTAAACATATTTTATTTCCATAAATAGTTATGACATATAAGGAAATTATATACATGACATAATTGTATGTCATGTAATTGCATTAGATGCATAACATTATGTCATGCGTGTCGTGACATGTAGATGTATGTCATGTATGCCATGCCATGTAGATAATAGTTATTTGCATGCAAAGAAGATGAGACATAAAAACCCTTAAACAATATTAAAGCCTACACCTTCCATTAATATGGTTAGAACCAGAGTTTCGTTTCTTGTTTGGGTTGTTGGACTCTCTCCAAGCCCGGCTCGAACCCGAACATGTTCAAACCATGGAATAGTTTAATACTAATATGGTAAGAGTCAGAGGTCAATCGTTAGCTTTGGTTGTTGGACTCTCTCCAAGCTGGGCTAATTGGTTGAATGCGCTCTAACCATATTAAAACTGTTTCTCGATTAATGGGTTGACTTTAACCTGGAGCATCGGCTTGTTGGACTCTCTCCAAGGTCGATGTAAAGGGAGGTGAAGTTGGGTGCTATGCATATGATGCATACTTGTTAATGTGTTAACAACCCGATGTATGTGTGAACATTCAATTAGTTGATAGCACATTGTGATAGTTGCAAATACGTGATATGCAATCGGTATAGTTGATACCTAATCATCCCGGGTCCACATCTCCTTAGAGATGTTTGCTTAAGATGTCAAAGCATAAGTCCCCATGATCAAGATGACTTGAATACCGCAAGTCAAAGGAACATCGCACTTAAGCCACAGTAAGAACTTCATTGACATATCTATATATGCAGAGAACCATATGAAGTCTTATGGCTGGTCACTCCAATGAACTAGTTACCATAACTAGCATCCACGATTAACTCCGGACATCACTATGTCTCCAGCCAGTGAGAATCAGCTGCTTGGATACACCAAGGAGTATACCTCGTGCTAGTCTCAACAGAATTGATGGTGTCTAGATCCATCAATTCATCGACTAGGGATAATTCCGATACATCACAATTACACATGTAGAGATACTCACTAGTTGTGATCCAATCACAAATTCTCTCATGCTGTGAATCGTATCGTGGACATTCAGTAAATGAGTTTAAGATCCAATCAAATACATAAAACATGTATACTCAAATAGTGAATCTTCATTTATCATATAAATGGTTCATACATAAGGCGATTGCCTTAGGACATCTCTCATATATTACTAACAATCTCCCATGGTTGATCAAATCCAACTACTTGATTCAAGTCAATTTGATTTAATGAATCTCTATTCATTAATTTAAATTGACTAAATGAATCAAATCTAAATTAGACTCAATCAACACTTGAATAAACTTGAGTCTAACTCAATTAGTCTAATTTGGATTACTCTTAATCCAATTTGGTTCATCACATGAACCTAATCCTCATGGTTCATCATATGAAACTAATCTCCATCTAATTGCCCTTTGTGTGTGACCCTATAGGTTCTTGTAATGTTGGCAATGTCCCTAAACCGATTTAGAAACATAAGCAATGAGCGGTATCTAGCAACACATCATTACTACCTAAGTTACAAGAATGTTGAGCTCCAACATCACCTTTGTGACTAATAATTGTGACTCTCACAATATGTGACAATGCCCCTCTATTCTTGACATCTAGATTGACCAATTGAGGCATAGACCGTGTCATCCTCGGTATAATCTATATCTTGAACTCCAAGTAGACTCACTTTAATCAAATGAGCTCAATATCTCATATTGACTCATTTGGGCATGACCATGCACTTCGTGGTCTCACTCTATCAAGAATAACAATGTCTCTCCCGTCATATAGGAGGGATAAATCCTATCTACATCACTCACATCCCTCCGCATAATTTGTCACATACCCAGTAATCGACATTATAGTCCACCCATTTATGGGTGACGTTTGACGAAGTCAAAGTATCTAACTCCTTATGTAGGAAACCATGGTGACTTCAGGTCTAAGGACTAATAGTCATACTAATAGCCACATGAGAAAGTATATGGCACTCATATAATGATCCATGATACTTTCTCATGGTGGGTCATTTAATATACATTCTCCAATGCATACCCATGTGTCAACTTGATATCTCATATCCATGATTTGTGAGATCAAGTCATCGTGTTGACCTACATGCTAGTCTCTATGCATTAACATTGTCCCTGAATGTTAATACTTGACTAGGAATGATTAAGAGTAGTGTTCTCTATATCATCTCATTATCGATTCAACCAATCGATTGATATAGATAAGAACCTACTACTCAAGGACATTATTATATTTAGTTATTTGGCACCAATACAAGTAAATATAATAACCATGCCTTTATAAATAGGAATATGATACAATAAAGTCCATACAACAATCATCACATGATTGGTTCTAGGGCTTTCACTAACACATCCATGACTGGACACTGGTCAAGCAGATCAAGGAGCTTTTACGTAACCTCCCGGATCTCGAAGTCCCACTTGAGGACTGTTACATCATCCTGGAAACTGATGGATGCATGACTGGATGGGGGGGGGGTCTGCAAGTGGTAATGACAGAAGCAAGACACAAAGGGAACGGAGCAGCTTTGTGCCTACGCAAGCGACAAGTTCAACCCTCCGAAGTCAACCATAGATGCCAAAATTTATGCTGTGATGAACACTCTGGAGGCACTCAAGATCTATTTTCTTGACAAAAGTGAGGTTATTATCAGAACAGACTGCCAAGCTATCATTAGCTTCTTCGGCAAAACCTCGAACTACAAACCCTCCCGAGTGAGATGGTTCGCCTTTATAGACTACATCACCAGCACAGGAGTAGCGTTCACTTTCGAACATATTAATGGACAAGACAACCAACTGGCTGATAGCTTATCAAGGCTAATTACTTGTTTAATTGTTTCAGAATGGCCGGACAAACTGATAGGGCAGCTGGGACAGGTGAACATGGCACGGCTAGAACTACAGGCCACCCCGAATATGATAACACATGCCCAACTAATAGAAGCCCTCAACCAATTACCTGGCAGTACGCAGAGTTACTCCAGCATGGAAGCACTAGGACCGTCAGCCAACAATATGAGGATTTACTCAAATTCAGACCACAACGAATCCAAGAAGGACGATTCATGCTGGCAGGGGAGCAGCAAATCAGTAGCCTACTCCACCAGATCTAGAAACAAGCAGCTGACACCGCTGCAAGGGCACTGGAGCAACTCTAGACACTCCACATGCTAAAACTACAGGAGTGTACCAGACAAAGCACCTCCGATCACTCTAGTTTCTAAGAAGTCAATAAGAAATTTGTGAGTTTTTATCATTTCTCCTAGTTTCTTTCAATTGTTTACGCTTTCTTTTTGGTATCAGAGCTAGCAAAAATGATGCTAGCTTAAGCCATTACTGGGTCAAGGTACTCTCTAGTTATCCGGGCACCAAGCTTCCAAGGTTTCCCATAAGACTGAAACTATATTCCTTGTCGGAGGCAAGCAAAAGGGCAGGTCCTAACTTGGGTAAGAGTCAGGGACTCTCTAGAACCAAGGGCACACCTGCATGAGCTAGCCGAAAACAAGTAGTCTGGTGAATGTCTGATAAATGGGAAGAAGCCATCCAGGAATGGTATAGAATGTCCCGAACTATGAATTTAGAATACCTTGACCTAGCCTAAAAAACAAGAATCTCAAATTCTCACCTTGCTCAAAACCTCTCTGTAATTTATGATCAAACTTGCCTATCGACACGAGTGCACCTCAAGCACTTCAAGTTAATTCTAGAAGCCATCCAGAGGCTTGAAGGGTGAGTCCAGACCCTAGAGGAAAAAACTACTTCACTTACGACCTTACTTCTGGAGAGCAAACCTCTTTCCAAGTAGGATGTCAGGGACCTGACAACAGAAGTCTCTAAGCAGCCAAAGCTTGCAGAAGAAGCAGTGCACAAGCTGACTGAAGAACTGACAGAGAAACTCAACCAAGTTGAGGAACTTCTCTAACGCATACAACAATGGACCTCCAAATGAGCAGCCACAACTTCATCCACACTAAAGGTACAGAATCATACTAGGAAGCCCTGCAAGCTATAGAAGTAATCGACACACCAGTGGTAGGCTTTGCGAAGCCTAGCGAGCACCAAGGGGCGCTCTCCAGAATCGCAACCTATTAGTGAAAGCCCTAGAGCCAATCATGTGATGATTATTGTATGGACTTTGGTGTATCATATTCCTATTTATAAAGGCATTTCTTTGTGGTTATTATACTTACTTGTATTGGTGCCAAATAACTAAGTATAATAACATCCTTGAGTAGTAGGTTCTTATCTATATCAATCGATTGGTTGAATCGATAATGAGATGATATAGAGAACACTACTCTTAATCATTCCTAGTCAAGTATTAACATTCAGGGACAATGTTAATGCAAAGAGACTAGCATGTGGGTCAACTCGATGACTTGATTTCACAAGTCATGGATATGAGATATCAAGTTGACACATGGGTATCCATTGGAGAATGTATACTGAATGACCCACCATGAGAAAGTATCATGGATCGTTATATGAGTGTCATATATTTTCTCATGTGACTATTAGTCCTTGGACCTGAAGTCACCATGGTTCCCTACATAAGGAGTTACATACTTTGGCTTCGTCAAATGTCACCCGTAAATGGGTGGACTATAAAGGCGATTAATGGATATGTAACAAATTATGCGGAGGGATGTGAGTGATGTAGATGGGATCTATCCCTCCTATATGACGGGAGTGACATCATGATTCTTGATAGAATGAGACCACAAGTGCATGGCCATGCCCAAATGAGTCAATATGAGATATTGAGCTCAATTGATTAGAGTGAGTCTACTTGGAGTTTAAGATATAGATTGTACATAGGATGACACAGTCTATGCCTCAATTGGTCAATCTAGATGTCAAGGATAGAGGGCAATTGTCACATATTGTGAGAGTCGCAATTAGTAGTCACAAAGGCGATGTTGGATCTCAACATTCTTGTAACTTGGGTAGCAATGATGTGTTGCTAGATACAGCTCATTGCTTATGTTTTTAAATCAGTTTAGGAGCATTGCCAATGTTACAAGAACCTATAGGGTCACACACAAAGGGCAATTAGATGGAGATTATGTTCATATGATGGACCAAGAGGATTAGGTTCATGTGATGAACCAAATTGGATTAAGAGTAATCCAAATTAGACTAATTGAGTTGGACTCAATTTGATTCAAGTGTTGAATGAGTCAAATTTAGATTTGATTCATCGAGTCAATTTAAACTAATGAATAGAGATTCATTAAATTAAATTGACTTGAATCAAATGGTTGGATTTGATCAACCATGGGAGATAAGAGGTCAAGTTTGACTTGACTTGAAAGGGAAGATGAAAGGCCAAGTTTGACTTTACCAAATGCCACGTCATGGTGACTTGGCATAGGCCAGCCAATGATGATGTTCCACATCATCATGGACACATCATGGGGTGCCACGTCATGAGGGAGACCAAGTTCCATGGCTCTTGGTATTACATGCATGTAACTCCCATGAAGTGGCCGGCCACTTATGTTGGTGTATGAGTGTGAAGTTAAGTGGATTAACTTCATCTTCTTCCTCCTCTCCTCTCAAGTTTTTTCCCCAATCCTCCATTTCCGTGGACTTCCAAGAGTGCTAGCACACTCTAGGTTGTTTTCTCCACCTATTGCTCGTGTGGATACTTGTAGAGGAGTGTACGCTTGACACTCTCGAGTTCCGGCAAGCCGTTTGGACGAGCGGGATAAGCGAAGGGTGTCACATCAAGGGTAAAGCTCTTCACATGTAGATCTAAAGTAGATATAAGGTTTTAAACATGTACATGTATATTTTTATTTATTCTTCGCATGGATCCATGGCCGACTTCCGAGGTTTTCGCAACACAAAAAGCGATTTTTGCGGCTCGGAAAGTCCAACAGTGGTATCAGAGCCACGTGTGAAGCATGTATGTGTTTAGTTTTGTAATTTTTTTGTATTATATATAAAATTTACAGATCTGTATGTTTCTATAAATTTCCTTTTTTATAGATTTTTTTGAGTATTTTTTTCGAAGAGTCGAAGCAACAAGTGTTGGGACACTTGTAGGCTTCAACCACCGAGAAAACTCTCCGAATGCCAAATTCTCGCTCTAGTCATTTGGGTTAGAGACATAAGGCACTGTAAGATCAAGATGGGACACTTGAAAAATTAATTTTGTGAGAAGGGGCACTGCCCCTAACCCTGCAAGGGGCATTGTCCCGTGATCGCGCTCGGAAATCGCTTAGCAGGACCGTTACGGAGATGTGACTCATAAAATTGAAAAAATAGGAAAAATTATAGAAATTTCTATAAAATAAATAATTTAGAATTATGTATTATACTGTGATGGTCATGGCCCAAGAACCCCAATGTGATTGGATAAAATATGTTGTAATTCATAATATGGCTTGCACGCCGTTTTTGTGGTTGTGCATGTTGTATATGGTATGCGACCTGCGCGTCGTGCCTCTTATTTTAATATTCCTATTTTAAATAGTTTTAGACTCGAATGTAACTCGAGTTTCATGTTTGTATTGTACAAAAATGAAGCGGTGGAAGGTCCACTAGTAGACGAAGTTACAAGGAGGGTGCCGACGACACATGGCGATCAAAGGAGGCGCTTGAAGAAGTTGCTAACCCTAGGTTGACTGTCCGATTTTCTCATTGGCTTGAGAAGATCGTAGTAGGTTCATGACCTCATCACAATTTAATTATATATATATATATATATATATATATATTTGTTTTTGCTTGTATGTATGTGATGCATGCTAGTAAATTTTGCTTGTATGTATATGATGCATGCTAGGATATTTTGCTTGTATGTATATGATGCATGCTAGTATATTTTGCTCGTATGTATGTGATGCATGCTAGTGTAAGGTAATTAAGGCCTTAATGCGTATATGATACATATTCATGATTAGATTAGATCTTAATTGAATCAACTCGAAAATGTTAGTGCAATCAAGCCCATCGAATGTTTCAATGTTTAACAACAAGGTTTAAGTCAAGGAAATTGAAATCTAGTTTGAGCTAGAGTGTAGTCAAGACATTACCTCAACTGATTCAAACCTAAGGTCACTAAGTTAGATGTTTAGAGTGACATTAGACCCATGGATGAGAAGTCCAAGCATAGGGAAGTCCAAGCTTAGGTCTTGGTATGGGAAGTCCAAGCATAGGTCTTGGCATGGGAAATCCAACCTGGGGTTGACATGGGAAGTCCAAGATTAGGTCTTGTCATGGGAAGTCCAAGCATAGATCTTGGCATGAGAAGTCCAACATGGGTTGGCAAGGGAAAGTGTTAGTAATATATGAGAGATGTCCTAAGGCAATCGCCTTATGTACGAACCATTTATATGATAAATGAAGATTCACTATTTGAGTATACATGTTTAATGTATTTGATTGGATCTTAAACTCATTTACTGAATGTCCACGATACGATTCACAGCATGAGAGAATTTGTGATTGGATCACAACTAGTGAGTATCTCTACATGTGTAATTGTGATGTATCGGAATTATCCCTAGTTGATGAATTGATGGATTTGGACACCATCAATTCTGTCGAGACTAGCACGAGGTATACTCCTTGGTGTATCCAAGCAGCTGATTCTCACTGGCTGGAGACATTGTGATGTCCGGAGTTAATCGTGGATGCTAGTTATGGTAACTAGTTCATTGGAGTGACCAGTAGTAAGACTTCATATGGTTCTCTGCATATATAGATATGTCAATGAAGTTCTTACTGTGGCTTAAGTGCGATGTTCCTTTGACTTGCGGTATTCAAGTCATCTTGATCATGGAGACTTATGCTTTGACATCTTAAGCAAACATCTCCGAGGAGATGTGGACCCGGGATGATTGGGTATAAGTCGAAGTGATCGAAGGTGTTTGAATAGCCTATAAAGGATTCACCACTCCTTGCGAGGAGATGTATACCCATGGCCTCTCGTCGGATTGTTACTAAAGTCTTTGGCCAAAGCATTACATGTTTAGAGTAAAGTACTCTTCGATACATGTGGAGTAACTAGAATCCGTAGGACGAGGAAATGATACTTGGGCTAGGTGTGACGTAGTCAGCCTAGTCGGGACTGACACAATAGACCATGTCCTGAACCAAGTGGGTATAAGATGAGTGAAGGGAATGGGGCACGATTCATTCGAGCTACTGAAGGGTTTCAGAAATAGTTCTGGATCAACCGTTGATCTTTTCGGTTAATTGGGGATCATGATGTACTACTAGGTGCCACTCATGATCGTTCTATAATTAATGGTTAATTATAGACGGCCAACATAAACCGAGAATCTATTTGGTCACACGCACAACGAGTGTAATCCAAAGGATTTAAAACGAGCTTGAGAATTGGATTCTCAGACCGAGAGAAACTATGTTTGGTTGGACCAAACATAAAGCGAGCATGAAATTGTTTCAGTCGCAATGGAAGCGTGGATGGGCCGTGTCTTATGAAGACGTAATGGATGGACCAAAATGGTTTGGTTCTAATCCAATGGATAAGAATAAACCAAAGGGTTTGGTTTATTTTAAACGAATGAACCAAAAGTTGGTTCAGTTCGTTTTAACTTAAAATAAACCATCATGGTTTGGTTTATTTTAACTTATCTTAATGGAGCGGGTTAACGGGCTTTATGGATATGATCCATTAACCATTAAGAGAATTAGTTCTCTATAAAAGTGGGCTTAAGGGATTGTTAAACCCTAACTAATCCAAACCCTAGCCCCCCCTTGAGTTGCCGCCCACTCCTTGGAGGAGTTAATCGGCGCCAACCCTAAAGCTGCCGCCACCACTTTGTGCCGCCGCCCAAGACCCTTGCCGTCCAAGCTCCAGCCGGTGAACCTCCGGCGACCCTCCGGTGATCTCCTATAGGTTCGGCATCAAGGTGAGCTTTTTTCTCTCCTTGTTTTGGCCGGCGCCTACTCCTCCACCAAGCTGTCCAGTTTTCTGGACAGCTTCTTCTCCTCTCGTCGGAGCGTCGTTTGGACGACGGTTAGTGCTCCGACAGCGGCTAACATACCGGGGATTTGATCTCCGGTAATCCTCTGAGGTGGAGGACGAAGGATTCGTCAATCGGTTGACGAATACCTCTCCGGAGAAGCGAGTCTTGAGGACTTATTTTAGGTCCGAATTTGGATTCGGATCGTGATCATCTCTCGATCACGCGTCTTCAACACGAGGCTAGTAACCCGTCGAAGAGCGAAGCTCGTGGCTTGCGAAGTCATCCCGAGGAGCTCGGCGTGGATACCGGATAGAGACGATTCTTACGAGGATCGTTCGATTGATGCCGTTCTGCTACACGTCATACGAAAGGTATAACGTAGATAATTTCTTTTATTGCAAATTTTAATTTACGGTTATGTCTACACTTGTTGTAATATGCATGCGTGTGTTGTGTGTGTTGTAATAAATATAGATTTATTATTTTAATTGCTTCCGCTGTGTTCATGTTTACGAAACATGATCGAACACACACACGCCGCGGTGCCGGAAACCCAACAGTGGTATCAGAGCCCAGGTTGTGTTTCGACATAATCGTAAAATGGTTTTGCGATAGTCATAATGTATTTCTGGAAATTTTCTAAATTTTAGAAATTTAGAAGTATTTATGGAAATTTTTCAATTTTGGAAAGTCTAGAAGTATTTATGGAAATCTTCCACTTTTGGAAAGTTGGAAGTATTTATGGAAATTTATATTTTCCATAAATAAAATATTTGATTAGATTCTGGAAATTTGTTTCCTAATTTAATCATGATTTGATTTGGGAAATCAAATCTTAAAATATTTAATTTCCATAAGTAGTTTTAAAGATTTAGGAAATTGGTTTCCTAAATAGATTTTCCTTAATCAAATAATTCCATGAATGAAATATGTGATTAGATTTGGAAATTTGTTTCCTAATTTAATTATGATTTGATTTGGAGAATCAAATCTTAAATATATTTTATTTCCATAAATAGTTATGACATATAAGGAAATTATATACATGACATAATTGTATGCCATGTAATTGCATTAGATGCATAACATTATGCCATGCGTGTCGTGACATGTAGATGTATGCCATGCCATGTAGATAATAGTTATTTGCATGCAAAGAGGATGAGACATAAAAACCCTTAATCAATATTAAAGCCTACACCTTCCATTAATATGGTTAGAACCAGAGTTCTATTTCTTGTTTGGGTTGTTGGACTCTCTCCAAGCCCGACTCAAACCTGAATATGTTCAAACCATGGAATAGTTTAATACTAATATGGTAAGAGTCAGAGGTCAATCGTTAGCTTTGGTTGTTGGACTCTCTCCAAGCTGGGCTAATTGGTTGAATGCGCTCTAACCATATTAAAACTATGTCCTGATTAATGGGTTGGCTTTAACCTGGAGCATCGGTTTGTTGGACTCTCTCCAAGGTCGATGTAAAGGGAGGTGAAGTTGGGTGCTATGCATATGATGCATACTTGTTAATGTGTTAACAACCCGATGTATGTGTGAACATTCAATTAGTTGATAGCACATTGTGATAGTTGCATATCGGATATGCAATCGGTATAGATGATACCTACCGTCGTAGTTATGAATGGCTTGTTGGACTCTCTCCAAGGTTGTTCATAACTATGATGGATATCAGCCCATTCGGAGATGGACCTACAATCTCCCGAAGTGATTTTGGGGTTTTTTGAAATTCGAAAAATGAATGGAATTTATAAATGTATATTGATGCATTTTAAAATCATTTTCTCATATATGCTCGTTTTGTATTTCTAGGTCAATAAATTGATCATGACGTCTTTGAATTTGCGCACTATTTTGGATTCGAACAATTGGGGCCTAACTTCTGGGTGGCTTAGAAACACGAGAATTGTTCTCAAGGCGGAAAAGCTTGCATATGTCCTTGAAGAGCCTCTTCTGGCCGTCTAAGGGCGATGCAACTCGGACCAAATGTTGGTCTATCGAGCATGTGGCGATTCTGTGGCGAGTTGCATCATGCTAGCGGCGATGGTACAAGCGGCATGAGCATATGGATGCTAACACTATGGTCTTCCATCTTCATGAGTTGTTCGATGAGCAAGCGAGATCCGAAGGTTCGAGGTCTCTAGGCTCCTCTTCACCACGAAGATGCAAGAAGGTTCGCCTCAGACAGTTTGTGCTAAAGATGAGCACGGGTACATCGAGCGGCTAGCTACCCCGGTTTTGTGATGGATCATGAGTTAAGTATTGACTTAATTCTGCATTGTTTGCCCAAGAGTTTCTCGTAATTTGTGATGAACTATCGGATGAACAAATTGGAATCCACCATTCGAGCTCCTCAATATCTTTGAAGACTGTGGAGCCTTTAAAGCATGAGGAGAAGGCGGTTACATTAGTTGATTCCTCAAAGAAAGGTTCTAAGAGGAAGGCAAAAGAACGAAGAAAGGAAAGAAAAAGGCAAAGAAGGCGGAACGGTATAAAGGGCACTTGCCATCAGCTGGCAAGGAAGGCCATCGAAGAAAGCGTAAGATTTATCTTGAGTCCATAAAGAAGAAGAAGGCATCCGATGCCCCATCCTCTTGAGTATCTTAGTTATTGATTGTCATTCTATTTCCTTAGACACTTGGGTATTGGATCGGGTGTAGCTCACATATATGTAATGACATACTGAGGGCTAAGGAATAGAAGAAGACTTGTCGGAGAGTCAAATTTGCGAGTTGGCAATGGAGCAAAGGTTCTTTGCGTTGCCATCGGAACTTATTTCAAGCTCCTAGTGGACTAGTCTTGGGCGGACAATTGCTATTATGTTCCTTCTCTAATAAAGAACATTGTTTCTATTTCCTGCTTAAATAGAAATGGTTTCCATTTAACGTTTAGTAACAATTGTTGTTATATAACTTTGAATGGCGTACTTTATGGAACTGGAACTTTGAGTAATGGCATTTATACGTTGGACGTATCCAGTGACATCTTCAATATCGAAGCGAGCAACACGCGTGCTCGAAAGGATAATCACATAGACTCCTATATGTGGCATTGTCGTCTTGGCCATATAAGCAAGAAAGCGCATATCGAATTACACCGATGTGGAATTGGAATCGTTGAATTGGATTCATACGATACATGCGAATCATGCTTAAAAGGCAAGATGACTAAGTTACCTTCTTTGGAAAAGGTGAGCAGTGGGAGAGTTACTAGGTTTAGTACATCGATGTATGTGGACCTATGTCAACTCAAGCATTAGGAGGCTATAGCTACTTCATTACCTTCACCGATGATCACTCACGGTTTGGGTATGTGTTCTTGATGAAACACAAGTCTGAAGCCTTTGAAAGGTTCAAAGAATTCAGAAATGAAGTAGAGAAACAACATGACAAGAGTATTAAAATACTTCGATCGGATCGAGGTGGTGAATACTTAAGTCAAGAGTTTCTTGATTATCTAAGAGACAATGGCATATTGTCTCAATGGACTCCGCCCTATACACCACTGACATAATGGTGTATCGAGGCGTCTTAGGACCTTGTTGGACATTGTCGTCAATGATGAATCATGCGACTCTTCCCAAGTCCTTTTGGGGTTATGCACTTTAGACAGCTGTTTACTTGTTAAACAGAATGCCTACCAAGGTAGTCTCAACTACTCCATATGAGATATGGAATGGTAAGAAACCTCATGTATCTTACTTGAAGATATGGGGTTGTCCTGCTTATGTGAAGCGGATCGCTTCAGACAAAGGGATGCTAAGTCGATAAATGTCTATTTGTTGGATACCCTAAGGAAACAAGGGGTTACCAATTCTATCATCCTGTGGAACAAAAGGTGTTTGTTTCAAGGCATGCTGTGTTTCTAGAGAAAGAGTTTCTCTTGCAAGAAAACAGTGGGAGTGTTGTCGAGCTTGAGGAGGCTCGAGAGACTCAAATAGACATTAATGAGATACCTGGTGAAGCACAACAGCCGACAACTCATAGTGATGAGCAATCGGCTGGACCTATTGTAACACCACATCTTCGTAGATCTGGTAGAACACGCAATATTCTTGAGAGATATGGATTTCTCGTAAGTGAATCGAACGACGTGTTACTCATTGATGATGAGGAGCCTACCAGTTATGAAGAAGTGCTGACAAGTTCAGAAAGGGATAAGTGGCTTGGTGCCATGAAGTCGGAAATGGATTCCATGTATGAAAATCAAGTTTGGAACTTGGTTGACCCACCTGAAGGGATAAAGCCTATAGGGTGCAAGTGGGTTTTCAAGAAGAAAACCGACATGGATGGTAATGTGATTACCTATAAGGCTAGATTGGTGGCGAAAGGATATCGTCAAAAACAAGGTGTTGATTATGACGAAACCTATTCGCCTGTAGCTATGCTTAAATCCATTCGGATGCTCCTGGCCATAGCGGCTCATTATGATTATGAGATATGACAGATGGATGTGAAAACAGCTTTCCTTAATGGAAACCTGCTCGAGGACGTGTATATGATACAGCCTGAGGGTTTCACATTGGTTGACAAAACCAAGGTATGCAAATTGCGATGATCCATTTATGGATTGAAGCAAGCATCCAGGAGCTGGAATATCCGTTTTGATGAGACAATCAAAAAGTTTGATTTCTCACAAAATCCAGACGAACCTTGTGTGTACAAGAAGGTTAGTGGGAGTGCAGTCGTGTTCCTAGTATTGTATGTCAATGACATATTACTTATAGGAAACGATGTGTCAATCTTACAGTCAGTTAAGGCTTGGTTATCCAAGACATTCTCCATGAAAGACCTGGGAGAAGCAACCTACATCCTTGGGATTAAGATCTATAGAGATAGATCGAAACGGTTGCTTGGTCTTTCGCAGTCTACATATATAGACCGAGTGCTAAAGAGGTTTAGCATGTCGGAATCCAAGAAAGGTTTCCTACCCATCAGGCATGGGGTACACCTTTCGAAGTCTATGTGTCCGCGCACAGAAGACGAGAGGATTTGCATGAGTAAGATTCCCTAAGCATCCGCAATAGGATCTATCATGTATGCTATGTTATGTACGAGGCCCGATGTATCGTACGCTCTGAGTGTCACGAGCAGATACCAATCCGATCCAGGAATGGATCAATGGGCGGCTGTTAAGACAATCCTTAAGTACTTGAGAAGAACTAAGGATGTGTTCCTAATATATGGAGAAGGGTACATGGTGATACGTGGGTATACGGATGCCAGATCCAGACAGACAAGGATGATTCCATGTCTTAGTCTGGGTATGTATTCACCTAGAATGGAGGCGCAATAAGTTGGAAAGGTTCCAAGCTTGACACTATAGCGGATTCTGCCACTAAGGCAGAATACGTTGCAGCTTAGGCGACAAAAGGCGGTTTGGATCAAGTAGTTCATCTATGAACTTGATGTGGTCTCATCAATGATCCAAACATGTGCTTCGCCGCTATCATCTTATCAGAGAGATCATCAGTAGGAATGAAATACAAATCGAGAAAATTCCCACTGAAAGGAACTTAGCGGATCCTTTGACTAAAGCATTACCTCAAAGTAAGTTTGAGGGTCATGTTAGAGCTTATGGTATTGGATACCGTAGCGATTGGCATTAGGCCAAGTGGGAGTCTGTTAGTAATATATGAGAGATGTCCTAAGGCAATCGCCTTATGTACGAACCATTTATATGATAAATGAAGATTCACTATTTGAGTATACATGTTTAATGTATTTGATTGGATCTTAAACTCATTTACTGAATGTCCACGATACGATTCACAGCATGAGAGAATTTGTGATTGGATCACAACTAGTGAGTATCTCTACATGTGTAATTGTGATGTATCGGAATTATCCCTAGTTGATGAATTGATGGATTTGGACACCATCAATTCTGTCGAGACTAGCACGAGGTATACTCCTTGGTGTATCCAAGCAGCTGATTCTCACTGGCTGGAGACAATGTGATGTCCGGAGTTAATCGTGGATGCTAGTTATGGTAACTAGTTCATTGGAGTGACCAGCCGTAAGACTTCATATGGTTCTCTGCATATATAGATATGTCAATGAAGTTCTTACTGTGGCTTAAGTGCGATGTTCCTTTGACTTGCGGTATTCAAGTCATCTTGATCATGGAGACTTATGCTTTGACATCTTAAGCAAACATCTCCGAGGAGATGTGGACCCGGGATGATTGGGTATAAGTCGAAGTGATCGAAGGTGTTTGAATAGCCTATAAAGGATTCACCACTCCTTGCGAGGAGATGTATACCCATGGCCTCTCGTCGGATTGTTACTAAAGTCTTTGGCCAAAGCATTACATGTTTAGAGTAAAGTACTCTTCGATACATGTGGAGTAACTAGAATCCGTAGGACGAGGACATGATACTTGGGCTAGGTGTGACGTAGTCAGCCTAGTGGGGACTGACACAATAGACCATGTCCTGAACCAAGTGGGTATAAGATGAGTGAAGGGAATGGGGCACGATTCATTCGAGCTACTGAAGGGTTTCAGAAATAGTTCTGGATCAACCGTTGATCTTTTCGGTTAATTGGGGATCATGATGTACTACTAGGTGCCACTCATGATCGTTCTATAATTAATGGTTAATTATAGACGGCCAACATAAACCGAGAACCTATTTGGTCACACGCACAACGAGTGTAATCCAAAGGATTTAAAACGAGCTTGAGAATTGGATTCTCAGACCGAGAGAAACTAGGTTTGGTTGGACCAAACATAAAGCGAGCATGAAATCGTTTCAGTCGCAATGGAAGCGTGGATGGGCTGCGTCTTATGAAGACGTAATGGATGGACCAAAATGGTTTGGTTCTAATCCAATGGATAAGAATAAACCAAAGGGTTTGGTTTATTTTAAACGAATGAACCAAAAGTTGGTTCGGTTCGTTTTAACTTAAAATAAACCATCATGGTTTGGTTTATTTTAACTTATCTTAATGGAGCGGGTTAACGGGCTTTATGGATATGATCCATTAACCATTAAGAGAATTAGTTCTCTATAAAAGTGGGCTTAAGGGATTGTTAAACCCTAACTAATCCAAACCCTAGCCCCCCCCTTGAGTTGCCGCCCACTCCTTGGAGGAGTTAATCGGCGCCAACCCTAAAGCTGCCGCCGCCCAGCTTTGTGCCGCCGTCCAAGACCCTTGCCGGCGTCCAAGCTCTAGCCGGTGAACCTCCGGCGACCCTCCGGTGATCTCCTATAGGTTCGGCATCAAGGTGAGCCTTTTCTCTCCTTGTTTTGGCCGGCGCCTACTCCTCCACCAAGCTGTCCAGTTTTCTGGACAGCTTCTTCTCCTCTCGTCGGAGCGTCGTTTGGACGACGGTTAGTGCTCCGACAGCGGCTAACATACCGGGGATTTGATCTCCGGTAATCCTCTGAGGTGGAGGACGAAGGATTCGTCAATCGGTTGACGAATACCTCTCCGGAGAAGCGAGTCTTGAGGACTTATTTTAGGTCCGAATTTGGATTCGGATCGTGATCATCTCTCGATCACGTCGTCTTCAACACGAGGCTAGTAACCCGTACGAAGACGAAGCTCGTGGCTTGGCGAAGTCATCCCGAGGAGCTCGGCGTGGATACGGATAGAGACGATTCTTACGAGGATCGTTCCGGTTGATGCCGTTCCCGCTACACGTCATAGGAAAGGTATAACGTAGATAATTTCTTTTATTGCAAATTTTAATTTACGGTTATGTCTACACTTGTTGTAATATGCATGCGTGTGTTGTGTGTGTTGTAATAAATATAGATTTATTATTTTAATTGCTTCCGCTGTGTTCATGTTTACGAAACATGATCGAACACACACACGCCGCGGTGCCGGAAACCCAACAGAAAGTCCAAGCTTGAGTCTTGGCAATCGAAAAATCCAAGGGGGAACCTTGGTAAAGGAAGAATACAAGCTGGCCAGAGGCCCGGGAGCTTGGTTATGGAGAGGGCATAGTAACGTGCTCGTTCTCCATTGGAGTTAGAGAGGGGACAAGGAAGTGCTCGGTCTCTAGCTAGTGTACTCGTTAGTAAGAGAGGGCACAGTAACGTGCTTGGTCTCTTACTAGGGTACATGAGCCCAATAATCGTTAGGCAAGGAGGGCATAGTAACATGTTCGTTCTTTGTCTAGGGTACTGAGTGTACTCGTTAGGCAAAGAGGGCATAGTAACGTGCTCATTCTTTGTCTAGGGTACTGGGAGTACTCGTTGGGCAAAGAGGGCATAGTAACACGATCATTCTTTGTCTAGGGTACATGGAGTACTCGTTAGGCAAAGACGGCATAGTAACACGCTCATTCTTTGTCTAAGGTACTTAGAGCATTCGTTAGTTGGAGAAGGCACCGTAACGTACTTGGTCTCTTACTAGGGTGCTTGAAATGACAGCTTACTAGGAAAGATACTCATGTGCTTCAAATATTTACAGTATCAGTTGAGCCACCATGGGGTCAGCTCAACTGACACTCTTGCACAAAGGCACAGAATCAAGCTGGCTCGACTACCAACTCGACTGCTCACTATGTATAGCACAGAACCGAGATCAGCTCAACTGCGGGCTCGACTGCTCCAGGGCACTTTGTCGCCAGGGCAGATTGTCGCCAGGGCACTTTCGCTAGGGCAGTTTTCAGTCGAGTCGATTTGGTAAGCGGCTCTACTGGTAGCTATGGAATCAGTCACAGAACCGAGCTCGACTTGACTACGGGCTCAACTGACAGGTATTTTTCAAGCACGAGCGTGAGTCGACTCATTGCTGGCTCGACCGAGTATTTTTCGAGCGCACGCAAGTCGACTTGGACCGAGCTTGATTGATGAAGGCGGCAATGAGATGATTCCATTTCGAGTAAAGATTCAAATGCGTCGGCTTTCGGTTGAAGGAGCAGGCTATGTTCTTGGCAAACCACCAAAAGTTGGAGGCAGTTATGGGGACAAGCTCAGGTGACTAGAGTTTGGTCGGGCGTGGTCTCTAGGGCTCCAACAGTGGAAGAGACGGCTATATAAAGAAGAAGATGAAACAGAGAGGGAGATAGCATTTTTTAGCAGAACTTGAGCTTCAGTTTTTTATCTAAGTTAGAAAAGCTTCCAGTGATTCATTCTGAAGGAGGAGTGTAAAAGCCTTGCTCTCATCTCTCCTCCTCTCCAACAAGTGTTCCCAAATGCTGTCGATCACCTTCTTGCAAGCGCTACAACTCCATCTTCAATGCAAGAAGCTGAACAACAAATCTGTAACTGGTTCTTAAGTTCTTAGCTTACTGATCTTCATTATCTTATTGTATTGTAAGCTTGTAAGCGGTGAAGTTTTCACCTCCGGAACCATTCCGATCATACATAGTAGACTTTCCTTTTGAGCTGCCCGTGGAGTAGAAACTGCTGAGTTCTGAACCACGTAAATAACTGCGTTTGGTTGTGATTGTGTTTTGTGTTCTTATTTTTCTATTTCTGCTGTGTAACCCTCTATTTTGTAGTGAGTTTTGAGTTAGAATTTTTTAACTCACTATTCACCCCCCTTCTAGCGAGCCTCGATTCCAACAAGTGGTATCAGAGCAAGGGCTCTACACCGGATTCACCTCCACCAGAGCATCAAGGAATGGCAGTGCAAGAGGGTTTTAGCACAACACGACCTCCATATTTCGATGGCCAAAACATCCAGTATTGGAAGAGTCAGATGGAATACTATTTGATAATGGACATGGACATGTGGTTCTCCATCACTGAGGGATTCACACCACCAATCGATGACGAAGGAAGGATTCTTGTGTTTGCTCTGTGTTCGCCAGAATAGAGGAAAAGAGCTCAGGCCAATGCCAAAGCAACCATAACCTTACAGTGCGGTGTAGCCAAGGACCAACTCAACAAAGTTGGTTACTTCAATAGTGCTCAAGAACTTTGGAGGAAGTTGTTGGAGCTACATGAAGGAACCAGAGATTCAAGGACAGCGAAGAGGGATCTCTACTTGAACCAACTTCAGAATTTCAGCATGAAGGAGACTGAAACTGTAAGTGAACTGCATAGTAGGTTTAAAGAAATTCTCAACGACCTCCATTCTGTTGGAGAGACTGTTGCGAATAGGGATTTAGTCAGCTATGTACTCAAATCTTTCCCTAGTAATACTTTGTGGTTTATCTATGGTGGATGCCTACAAAGTATCTAGGGATCTTTCAACAATTAAGATTGATGAGTTGTTTTGTGAATTGGAATTGCAGGAACAAGCTAATCGAAGCCCAAAGGAGATGGGTCTAGCTTTTATTGCAGGAGATTGCAGCAAGGAGAGCAAGAAGAAAAAGGAGAAAAAGGAAGCTTCTTCCTCCTCTTCATCATCAGATTCAGACGGAGATGATGAGTCATCCTCTAGCGAGATGGCTAATTTTGTGAGGAGATTGATGAGAAGAAGCAAAAAATACAACAAGAAGGATGTGAAGAAATACTTCACTAAGAAAGGTAAAAGTTTAGAAATTAATTAGGATAAATCTAATGTAGAGTGCTTTCATTGTCATAGGAAAGGTCACTTCAAAAGTGAATGCCCTAAGTACAAAAAGAAGGAAGAAAAGGCCAAGAGGAAGAAAGCATTGAAGGCTACTTGGGATGATACTTCATCCTCATCCTCCTCATCGGAAGAAGAAAGTGAGGAGAAGGGAGCAAAGCAAAAGGTTCTCATGGCATTGGAGAATTCTGAAAATTCTGAACTGGATGAAGGACTGAATCATTCTGATGGGGAGCAAACAAGTCCGGAGTCTTCATCATCATCTTCTGATGATGATCAGGTAAACTCTCCTCATCTCGATAAATTATATGAAACTATTGCTTGTTTGACAAATGCTCTAAAAAAATGCAAAACTATGGTTAAGTTATTGAAAATTGAATTAGAATTAGTTAGGATTTCAAAGACATTGTCTGATGACAATGGTGCAGGAAATCCTCATTTGGAGGAGATCAAGGAAGAGAATACATCCTTGAAGGTTCAGGTGGAAGATCTCAAGTGAACACTTGAGAAATTCACTAATGGGTCAAAGACATTAAACATAATTCTAGGAGCCCAACATGCAGTCTATAACAAGGCTGGACTAGGGTACAATACACAACAAAAGGAACTTAGTTATATGTCCTTAGTGTCTAGGAAACCTGCATCTAAATCCAAAGTTTCTTTTGTGGAATTAGTGCATCCAAAACTCCTAAAGGAAAATCAGTTAATGCAAGAACTGCTAGGTCTAAATTTGATAATGCTAGAACTATCACTGCTGGTTTTGTTTCTACCTTTTATTAGAACTTCTAAGGCTTGGATTCCTAGGAAATTTGTAGTAGATGTTGAGGGACCCAACTTGTGGGTTCCAAAAGACGAAGTTTTCCGTGTTTAGCAGGGACCCGTCAAGGGGGAGCATCTAACTACATGGTTTGTGGACAACGGATGCTCCAAACATATGACAGGAAACTCCTCTTTATTTTCCTCAATTCATGCCAAAGACCAAGGTACAATTTCTTTCGATAATAGTGGTAAATTGAAGGTTGTAGGAGTAGGTAACATTAGCATTTCTGAAAAATTTATAATTAGAAATGTATTGTTAGTTAAAGGAATGACATTTAACTTGTTAAGTGTAAGTCAATTGTGTGATGCAGGGTATAGGGTTGAGTTTCACTCAACTCAATGCCTTGTTATCCACAATGACACCAATGAAACCATGCTAATAGGATCTAGGAAGGAAAACATTTATCAAGTTAGATTTAGTAGTGCTACTAACATGTCTTTTAAGTGTTTCATATCAAAGGAAGAAGAGTCTTGGTTATGACACAGAAGATTGGCCCATGTCAACATGAAGAACATCAAGAATTTGGCCAAGAAGGAACTTGTAAGAGGACTGCCCTCAATCACCTACGAGAAGGATAGGGTTTGTGGGGCGTGCCGAAAAGGGAAGCAAGTAAGATCTTCCCACAAAGGGAAGAATTCTGTAAGTTCTTTACAAGCATTAGATTTACATCACATGGATTTGTTTGATACTAGCACTATTAGATCTATCAATGGTAGTAGATATTGCTTGGTTATTGTGGATGATTACACTAGATATACCTGGACTTATTTTCTTAAACATAAGGACCAAACAGTAGAAACCTTCATTTTCTTTTGTAGAAGATTTGAGAATGAGAAAAACTCAACAATTAAAATCATTAGAAGTGATCATGGAGGAGAGTTTGAAAATGCTAAACTTAAGGACTTTTGTTTAGAGAAAGGATATAAACATGAATTCTCCACACCTAGAACACCACAACAAAATGGTGTTGTAGAAAGGAGAAATAGAGCCTTGCAAGAGGCAACTAGGAGTATGCTAAACAAATACCAATTACCAAACTACCTATGGGCTGAAGTAGTTAGCACTGCGTGCTATGTTCAAAACCAGTTTCTGATACATAGATTTTTAAGAAAAACACCACATGAACTTTGGTTTGGAAATCCACCAACAATCAAGCACCTTAGGGTTTTTGGTTGTACGATGTATATCCTAAATACCAAGGATCATTTAGGAAAATTTTATGCAAAAGCTGATGAGGGTATCCTTGTTGGTTATTCTCTCACTAGCAAAGCTTATAGAGTCTACAACCATAGGACTAAGCTCATAGAAGAGTCAACTAATGTTGTGTTTGAAGAAAAAGGAATGAATATTGATTCAGACAGAAAATCGATTGAGTATGAGCTGGAATCGAGAAAGCTGGAATTGGGAGATAGTAATCCTATAAGGGAAGCAAGAGTGGATTCTGATGAAGAGAGAGTGAGAGTGGGTCATCACTTGAGGTTGGATAATTTGAACAAATTTCAGTAGTACCCGAAACATCTCAAGTTACCAAATCAACTAGGAATGATTCTAGCCATTGTTGGGTTTTCGGCACCGCGGCGAGTGTGTGTTCGAATATGTTTCGTAAACATGTGCACATCGGAAGAAATAAAAATAATAAATCTAATTTATTACAATACACAAACCACACGCATGCATAGTACAACATGTGTAGACATAACCACAATTTCAAATTTTGCAATAAAAGGAAATTTATACTACGTATACCTGACGTATCACATGTAGCGGGAAAGACATCAACCGGAGCGTTCCTCGCTAGAATAGCCTCTATCCATATCCACGTCGAGTATCTTCGGGATGACTTCACAAAGTAACGAGCCTCATCTTCGTACGAGTTACTAGCCTCATGTTGAAGACAATGTGATCGAGAGAAGATCACGATCCGAATCAAAATTCGGATCCAAAACGAGTCCTCAAAAACTCACTTCTCCGGAGAGGTATTCGTCAACCGTTTGACGAATCCTTCGTCCTCCACCTATGAGGATTACCGGAGATCGAATCTCCGGCAAAGTAGCCGCTGTCGGAGCTCCAAACGTCATCCAAACGATGCTCCAACTCAAAGAAAGCAAGCTGTCCAGAAAACTGGACAGCTTGGTGGAGGAGTTTGCGCCGGCCAAAGAGAAGAGGGCCAGCAAGTCCTTGGTCACCGGAGCCAAGGAGGATCACCGGAGGGTTGCCGGAGGATAGCCGGCTGGAGCATGGACACCGGCAACAAGCTTGGACGGCGGCACAAGGGTGGGCGGCGGCTAGGGTTGGGTGCCGACCACAAGAGGAGAGGGAGAGGGTGGGCGGCAACTATGGGTTGCTTGGATTAGGTTTTCACAAAACCCTTAAGCCCTATTTTATAGAGAACAAATTCTCCTAATGGTTATCGGATCATAACCAAAAGCCCATTAACCCGCTCCATTAATTTAAGTTAAAATAAACCAAACTGATTTGGTCTATTTTAAGTTAAAACGAACCGAAACAACTTTGGTTCATTCGTTTAAAACAAACTAAACCCCTTTGGTTTATTCTCCACCATTGGATTAGAATCAAACTAATTTGGTTCATCCATCATGTCTTCATAAGACACGGCCCATCCACACTTTCATTGCGACTGAAACGATTTCTTGCTCGCTCCATGTTTGGTCCAACCAAACCTAGTTTCTCTCGGTCTGAGAATCTCATTCTCAAGCTTGTTTTAAATCATTCGGATTATGCTCGTTGTGCGTGTGACCAAATAGATTTTCGGTTTATGTTGTTCATCTATAATTAACCATTAATTATAGAACAATCATGAGTGGCACCTAGTAGTACATCATGATCCCTAATTAACCGAAAAGATCAACGGTTGATCCAGAACTATTTCTGAAACCCTTCAGCGGCTACAATGAATCGTGCCCCATTCCCTTCACTCATCTTATACCCACTTGGTTCAGGATATGGTCTATAGTGTCAGTCCCCACTAGGTTGACTACGTCACACCTAGCCCAAGTATCACTTCCTCGATCTACGGATTCTAGTTACTGCACATGTATCCAAGAGTACCTTACTCTAAACATGTAATGCTTTGGCCAAAGACTTTAGTAACAATCCGACGAGAGGCCATGGGTATACATCTCCTCGCAAGGAGTGGTGAATCCTTTATACGCTATTTAAACACCTTTGATCACTTCGACTTATACCCAATCATCCCGGGTCCACATCTCCTCAGAGATGCTTGCTTAAGATGTCAAAGCATAAGTCTTTATGATCAAGATGACTTGAATACCGCAAGTCAAAGGAACATCACACTTAAGCTGCAGTAAGAACTTCATTGACATATCTATATATGCAGAGAACCATATGAAGTCTTACGGCTGATCACTCCAATTAATTAGTTACCATAACTAGCATCCACGATTAACTCCGGACATCACAATGTCTCCAGCCAGTGAGAATCAGCTGCTTGGTTACACCAAGGAGTATAACTCGTGCTAGTATCGACTGAATCGATGGTGTCCAAATCCATCAATTCATCGACTAGGGATAATTCCGATACATCACAATTACACATGTAGAGATACTCACTAGTTGTGATCCAATCACAAATTCTCTCATACTATGAATCGTAGCGTGGACATTCAGTAAATGAGTTTAAGATCTAATCAAATACATGAAAACATGTATACTCAAATAGTGAATCTTCATTTATAATATAAATGGTTCAAACATAAGGCGATTGCCTTAGGACATCTCTCATATATTACTAACAAACTCCCACTTGGCCTAATGCCAATCGCTACGGTATCCAATTCCATAAGCTCTAACATGACCCTCAAACTTACTTTAAGGTAATGCCTTAGTCAAAGGATCCACTAAATTCCTTTCAGTGGGGATTTTCTCGATTTGTATTTCCTTCCTACTAATGATCTCTCTGATCAGATGATAGCGGTGAAGCACATGTTTGGATCATTGATGAGACCACATCAAGTTCAAAATTGAACTTCATGATCCAAACCGCTTCCTTTGCTGCTTCCAAAGCTGCAATGTATTTTGCCTTTGTGGCAAAATCCACTATAGTGTCAAGCTTGGAACCTTTCCAACTTATTGTTCCTCCATTCCAGGTGAATACATACTCAGACTGAGACATGGAATCATCCTTGTCTGTCTGGAAGCTGACATCCGTATACCCATGTATCACCATGTACCCTTCTCCATATATTAGGAACGCATCCTTAGTTCTTCTTAAGTACTTAAGGATCATCTTAACAGTCACCCAATGATCCATTCTTGGATTAGACTGGTATCTACTCGTGACACTCAGAGCATACGATACATCGGGCCTCGTACATAACATAGCATACATGATAGATCCTATTGCGGATGCATAGGGAATCTTACTCATGCAAATCCTATCGTCTTCTGTGCGTGGACACATAGACATCGAAAGGTGTATCCCATGCCTGATGGGTAGGAAACCTTTCTTGGATTCCGACATGCTAAACCTCTTTAGCACTCGGTCTATATATGTAGACTGTGAAAGACCAAGCAACCGTTTCGATCTATCTCTATAGATCTTAATCGTGAGGATGTAGGTTGCTTCTCCTAGGTCTTTCATGGAGAATGTCTTAGACAACCAAATCTTAACTGACTGTAAGACTGAAACATCGTTTCCTATAAGTAATATGTCATTGACATACAATACTAGGAACACGACTACACTCCCACTAACCTTCTTGTACACACAAGGTTCGTCTAGATTTTGTGAGAAATCAAACTTTTTGATTGTCTCATCAAAACAGATATTCCAGCTCCTGGATGCTTGCTTCAATCCATATATGGACTGTCGCAATTTGCATATCTTGGTTTTATCAACCGATGTGAAACCCTCAGGGTGTATCATATACACGTCTTTGAGCAGGTTTCTATTAAGGGAAGCTATTTTCACATCCATTTGCCATATCTCATAATCATAATGAGCTGCTATGGCCAGGAGCATCCGAATGGATTTAAGCATATCTACAGGCGAATAAGTCTCGTCATAATCAACACCTTGCTTTCGACGATATCCTTTCGCCACCAATCTAGTCTTATAGATAATCACATTACCATCCATGTCGGTTTTCTTCTTGAAAACCAACTTGCACCCTATAGGCTTTATGCCTTCAGGTGGGTCAACCAAGTTCCAAACTTGGTTTTTATACATGAAATCCATTTCCGACTTCATGGATTCAAGCCACTTATCACTTTCTGAACTTGTCAGAACTTCTTTATAACTGGTACACTCCTCATCATCAATGAGTAACACGTCGTTCGATTCACTTACGAGAAATCCATATCTCTCAGGAATATTGTGTGTTCTACCAGATCTACGAAGATGTGGTGTTTCAATAGGTCTAGCCAATTGCTCATCACTATGAGTTATCGGTTGTTGTGCTTCACCAGGTATCTCATCAATGTCTTTTTGAGTCTCTCGAGCCTCCTCAAGCTCGACGACACTCCCACTGTTTTCTTGCAAGAGAAACTCTTTCTCTAGAAACACAGCATGCCTTGAAACAAACACCTGTTTTCCACAGGATGATAGAATTGGTAACCCCTTGTTTCCTTAGGGTATCTAATAAATAGACATTTATCAGACTTAGCATCCAACTTGTCTGATACAATCAGCTTCACATAAGCAGAACAACCCCATATCTGTTAGGGCAATCTCTTGCCGTGATATGGTTTTGATGGTGTGGCAAAGGGTTTAAGTTAGTTTGATATGTTGATATGATATGTGCGTTGAAGTCGTGCAGGACTTAGTAATTCGCACATGGAGCCGTGGCGAGTTTCACATCTCATGACTCGTGCCTTGAGTCGGTGAAGGATAGCTTTGCGGAAGCCGTGCGCTTGGAGCATCTGAGGGACCGCCGGACGAGAAGCTTGGAGTGAAGCCGGAGGAAGTAGACTTCGAGGCAAGAGACGCGAAGGAGCATTGCAGAGCCGTGCGCCTGATGCTGCCGAGGGACGTGGCCGAGAACGAAGAGAACTTCGAAGGCGAAGGACTCAGAAATGAGTGAGCGATTGTAACCCAGGAAGGGTAGCTCTTAGGTGAAACTTGGCCATTTGGCCAAGTGTCGGATGGGTTTTCACACGCCGATCATTGCCATGTCACGATCCGCTTGAGTCGAGTGAGTTCGATCGGTATCGATCGGATTGTAGCCGCGATCAGCCATCGTGGGCGATCATTGCCAAGACCATCGATCATTCGGCGGGATCGGTAGTCAATAAGGGTTCGCCACGAGCGTTCGTAGCCGGCAGGCGATCGACTACGAGAAGCGCAGTGATCGATGAGGTCCATCGATCGCGCCAAGAGTTCCGTTGGACTACAACGGTCGGGATCCGACGTGTTCGGAGGCCGCGTTGTAGGACTCGACTACCAAGGGCGGCGATCGATGGCGACAACGGAAGAAGTTAGCCCTCTCTATAAAGAGAGGGTGTAAGCCTTTGAGAGGCTAATGCTCATACTCCAAACGATCTTCCTAGTGCCCCACAAGCTCTAAACTCTTCTTACTTGTCTTTACTTCAATCCTATTGTAAGAAGAGTGATATTGGTTGTAAAGGTTACCTCCACCTAGCTTGGTGCAAAGGAGAGACCATTTAGTGGATTGGTTTAACGGAGTGATTCACCGAGGACGAATCAGGGACCGTGGATTAGCGGCGTAGCCGTGAACCACGTTATACCATCGTGTTAGCGTTTGTTTTATTGTTTGTCTTTTGCTTTGTATTTGTATATTCCGCTTGCGCTAATCTTTTGTAGACGAGCAATTTACGACGTCCAACGTACGAAGGCTATTCACCCCCCTCTAGCCGGCCATATCGATCCCCTACAAGTGGTATCAGAGCCAAGGAAAGCTTGTCACCGGACTAACCGCCGCAACAAGCCCTACATCAAAAATGGTCGGCTCCAACATCCATCCTCCGAAGTTTGAAGGAGAATTCGCTTGGTGGAAGAAGCGAATGGAGGTATTTTTCGAAACGGATTTTGATATAATGATTACAATGGAATCCGGTTTCGTTTTGCCTAGGGATGAAGAGGGAAGACAATAGAAATCTAGGTGGACCAAGAGGCAAAGAGAGGAGCACCTTGCAAACTCCAAAGCCAAGCACCATCTCTACAATGTGCTCCCTCAACAAGAGATCAACCGGATCGGAGAATGTGCTAGCGCCAAAGAGATGTGGGAGAAGCTTATAGAACTCCATGAAGGCACATCCGAGGCCAAGCTAGCAAGGAGAGACCTCCTCCACTCCCAACTATCCAATATAAAACTAGAAAAGGGAGAAAAGGTAACCTCACTACACTCTAGGTTTAAAGAAATTTTAATTGGGCTAACAAGTGTAGGTGAGAAGCTATCAAACCGGGACATGCTCATAAGGCTATAGATGCCTTTCCCCGGTCCTCCAAGTGGAGCTCCATGGTGGATTCGTTCTACATCTCCAAGAACTTGGAAGTAAGTACCTTGGAGGAATTTTTCTCAACAATGGAGCTCCACGAAACTAGGCTTGAGGGAATACAAGAGGAGCCTAGAATTCAACCCTCAAGAGGAGTAGCATTGTTGGCAAATAAGGGGAAGAAGAAGATGGAAATCCCCTCCTCCTCCGATGACGAAGCGTCTTCCTCCTCCTCCATGGATAGCACCGAAGAAGCCTACATGGTAAGGAGGGTAAGACGAGCATTTAAGAATTTTAGATTTGATAAATCTAATGATAGGAATAGAAGACCAAGGGGGAAGGTCATATGCTACAATTGCCAAGGAGAAGGGCACATAAGGGACAATTGTCCTCTCCTAAACAAGAGCAAGGAAGAAAGGAAAAAGAAAGAAGAAAAGAAGAAGAAAAAGGGGAGCAAGAAAAAGAAGGAAGAGGAGAAGAAAACAAAGGAGAAGGGAAAGGCTAAGGCTCTCAAGGCAAGGACTTGGGATGATCCATCCTCATCCTCCTCCTCATCATCGGATGAGGAGAATGCCTTTGTCACCAATTTGGCCTTGATGGCCTTTGATGACTTGGATTGCTCTTCATCCGAAAATGAAAGATCAAGCTCAAGTGGGGAAAGCTCAAGTGAAGGGGGAGCCTCCACATCCTCCTCATCCGAAGAAGAAGAGGACATGGAAACTATGGTAACAAATCTAACCCCTAAGAAAATAGTTTCCATGGTTTCTAGCTTAACTAGAGATTTATTTAGAGCTAAGAAGAAAAATAAATGCATGCTTGATCAAATTAAGGACCTAGAAAATAGACTAGAAAATGCATGCTTAAATGATAATATTTCTTCTAGCTTAAATGAAGCATGCTCACATGACCTTTATATGCCTTTAGATGTAAATGATGCATGCATAGAGGAAAATAGGGCATTAAGGGAAAAGGTAGATTACTTAACCAAAGCCCTAGAAAAATTCACAATTGGCTCCAACACCTTAAATATGATCTTAGGGAGCCAAAGAGCTAGTTTCAACAAAAAGGGCCTAGGCTACAAGGAAAAGAAAAATGAAAAGGCCTACAAATGCCTTATAGCTAGGGGACAAGATAAAAAGAAAGTAATTGCTAGTAAATGGATCCCCAAGGAGTATTTAGTGAACCCAATAGGAAAGAACTTATTTTGGGTTCCAAAATCCATCCTTAAGGGTTAGAACAACCCTAGGGTAGTCAACCATATGAACTTGACCTATATCATATTTTGGTTGACTTAGGATGACGGGACAACATTTTTTAGATAGTGTTGGGTGATGATAACGTACCCATAAATAGGTAATAATGCTTAAATCATGATGATTGATGTAATTCCTATGTATATATACAATCATGATTTATGTTTTTGAAATTTGGCATGTTATCATGAGAAATAGGGTTAAGTCATGCTTTAGGTGACACTTTGGTTATTATCATCATATAATACCTAATGCATGACTATAAATTGATGAAAACATGCATTTCATGATCATAATGTAGAATTAATTGATATATGTCATTATGATCATGTAGAATGTTAGGTTGATACTTAACCATGATAGAATTGCATGAATATATTGGTTAAGTATATACAAATACCCCCTAGGATACATCTCACACTCACTATAGGCTAACTTGATTGCAAACTTAGCATGGGTGAGATATTAGGATGATACAAATGTCCACTAATGCCTATGGCATTTAGATGGTCATTTAAAGTATCAAAATAGCAATAATAGACCAATCATGGGGAAGGCTTATGTTTAATTCATAGACATATTGCCCAAAGATCATGGTTGGATATTTCATATGTTTTCAAAACAATTTCTTACCCTAAAATACATGTATTCATGTTTTGAAACAATTGGATGCAAAACTAGGTAGCTAACTTGATACTAGAATGATCAAAAACCTAGTGGTTTTTAGAGCTTTTGGATTTTTGGTAAAAACAAGAAAATATAATGAGTTTTCATGAAAAACTATTTTTCCTTGATAGATATACTTAATAGAAATATGTTCCCCAAATTTCATGATTTTTAGAATTTTCTGGAATTTATAATGCATTTCTGAAATTCGTCCAGAAAATCAGAAATTTGGATTCCTTTGTGCCCGGTCACCATAGTGCTTGATCATTGGTAGCTATAAATCAAAATATTGGAGGCCGAATTCAGTTTGTAAACCTACAACAAGTGGTAGAAATATACTTGATGCCATCAACAAGTGGTACCCAATTTTTAAATCAACTTGTCATATTTTTTCCTCCATTATACTTGATGCCATGAGCTTATAACTTAGTGTTAATCTTTTTGATGGTGTCAAAGGGGGAGAAATAATTATGTTTAAGTTAATTATTTTAGGGGGAGAAATATATGATAGGGGGAGAAAATTTGCATAGAGAGTTTCATGGATTAAGGGGAATTGCATGTTGCTATATCATGTTTATCTTTACATGCTTTCTTACCTTAGAATTTATATCAAATGTTTTTACCTAACTTAAACGGATTGCCACACATCAAAAAGGGGGAGATTGTTATGGCAATCTCTTGCCGTGATATGGTTTTGATGGTGTGGCAAAGGGTTTAAGTTAGTTTGATATGTTGATATGATATGTGCGTTGAAGTCGTGCAGGACTTAGTAATTCGCACATGGAGCCGTGGCGAGTTTCACATCTCATGACTCGTGCCTTGAGTCGGTGAAGGATAGCTTTGCGAGCCGTGCGCTTGGAGCATCAGGGGGCCGGACGAGAAGCTTGGAGTGAAGCCGGAGGAAGTAGACTTCGAGGCAAGAGACGCGAAGGAGCATTGCGAGCCGTCGCTGATCTTGCCGAGGGCGTGGCCGAGAACGAAGAACTTCGCGAGGACTCAGAAATGAGAGTGAGTGATTGTAACCCGGGAAGGGTAGCTCTTAGGTGAAACTTGGCCATTTGGCCAAGTGTCGGATGGGTTTTCGACACCGGTCATTGCCATGTCATGGCGGTCGGCGCTTCGAATCAGTGAGTTCGATTGGTATCATTGATGGATTGGCCAGCGATCATTTGCCATACGTGGGCGATCATTGCCAAGACCATCGATCATTCGAAGGCGCAGCCGATCGTCAATAAGGGTTTGTCCACGCGAAGCGTTCGTAGCCGTAGGCGTCGACTACGGAGGCGTGATCGGCCCGATGAGGTCCATCGATCATTGCCAAGAGTTCCGTTGGACTACAGCGGTCGGGATCCGGCGTGTTCGGAGGCCGTTGTAGTAACGACGATCGCGCCAAGCGTGATCGGTGATGGCGGCAAACGGGAAGAAGTTGTTAGCCCTCTCTATAAAAAGAGAGGGTGTAAGCCTTTGAGTGGCTAATGCTCATACTCCAAACGATCTTCCTAGTGCCCCACAAGCTCTAAGCTCTTCTTACTTGTCTTTACTTCAATCCTATTGTAAGAAGAGTGATATTGGTTGTAAAGGTTACCTCCACCTAGCTTGGTGCAAAGGAGAGACCATTTAGTGGATTGGTTTAACGGAGTGATTCACCGAGGACGAATCGGGGACCGTGGATTAGCGGCGTAGCCGTGAACCACGTTATACCATCGTGTTAGCGTTTGTTTTATTGTTTGTCTTTTGCTTTGTATTTGTATATTCCGCTTGCGCTAATCTTTTGTAGACGAGCAATTTACGACGTCCAACGTACGAGGGCTATTAACCCCCCTCTAGCCGGCCATATCGATCCCCTACAATATCTTCAAGTAAGATACATGAGGTTTCTTACTATTCCATATCTCATATGAAGTAGTAGAGACTACTTTGGTTGGCATTCTGTTTAACAAGTAAATAACTGTCTGAAGTGCATAGCCCAAAAAGGACTTGGGAAGATTTGCATGATTCGTCATTGACCTGACCATGTCCAACAAGGTCCAGTTACGCCTCTAAGATACACCATTATGCTATGGTGTATATGGCGGAGCCCATTGAGACAATATACCATTGTCTCTTAGATGATCTAGAAACTCTTGACTTAAGTATTCACCAGCTCGATCCGATCGAAGTATTTTAATACTCTTGTCATGTTGTTTCTCTACTTCATTTCTGAATTCTTTGAACCTTTCAAAGGCTTCAAACTTGTGTTTCATCAAGAACACATACCCAAACCGTGAGTGATCATCGGTGAAGGTAATGAAGTAGCTATAGCCTCCTAAAACTTGAGTTGACATAGGTCCACATACATCAGTATGTATTAGACCTAGCAACTCTTCCACTCGTTCACCTTTTCCTGTAAAAGGTAACTTAGTCATCTTGCCTTTTAAGCATGATTCGCATGTATCGTATGAATCCAATTCAAATGATTCTAGAATTCCACATTTGTGTAATTCAGACATGCATTTCTTGCTTGCATGGCCAAGACGACAATGCCACATGTAGGAGTCTAATTGATTATCCTTTTGAGCACACTTGTTGCTCGCTTCGATATTGAAAACGTCACTGGATATGTCCAACGTATAAACACCATTGCTTAAAGTTCCAGTCCCATAAAGAACTCCATTCAAAGTTATGTAACAACAATTGTTACTTAAAGTCAAATGGTACCCATTTCTATTTAAACAAGAAATAGAAATGATGTTCTTTATCAACGAAGGAACATAAAAGCAATTGTCCAATTCTAAGACAAGTCCTGTAGGGAGTTTCAAAAAATAAGTTCCGATGGCGAGTGCAGCAACCTTTGCTCCATTCCCAACATGTAAATTTGACTCTCCCTTGACGAGTCTTCTTCTATTCCTTAGTCCATGTATGTCATTACATATATGTGAGCCACACCCAGTATCCAATACCCAAGTGTTTGAGGAAATAGAATGACAATCAATAATGAAGATATCTGAAGAAGATGGGGCATCCAATGCCTTATTCTTCTTCACGGACTCAAGATAAATCTTGCAATTTCTTCGCCAATGACCCTCCTTGCCATAATGATGGCAAGTGCCCTTTTGAGCTAGTTCTGCCTTTTTAGCCTTTTTCTTCTTCCCCTTCTGCTGTTCCTTTGACTCCCTCTTAGAACCTTTCTTTGAGGAATCAACTAACAGCACCGTCCCCTGCTCATGCTTCTCAGAAGGCTCCACAGTCTTCATCATGTTGAGCAGTAACACAGATGAACCTTCTTGCATCTCAGAGGTGAAGAGGAGCTTGCAGACTTCGAACCTTTCGAATCTCACTTGCTCATCAAACAACTCATAAAGATGAAGGACTATGGTATGAGCATCTATATGCTCATGCTACTTCAGCAGCTCGGGTACCATCGCAGCTAGCATGATGCAACTCACTTGCTTAGAATCACTCACATGTTTCTGATGGGCGAACAATTGGTCCGGTGTTGCATCATCACTAGGACGGGCGAGAAGAGATGCTTCGAGGACATACTCAAGCTTTTCCGCCTTGAGAACAATTCTCAAGTTTCTAAGTCAGTCTAAGAAGTTAGGCCAAGTCAATTTATTCGAATTCAAAATAGAGTGCAAATTCAAAGACATCATGATCAAGCGATTAACCTAGAAATACAAATCGAGCATATATGAGAAAGATGATTTAAAATACATCAACATACATTTATAAATCCCATTCATTTTTCGATTTTCAAAAACCCCAAAATCACTTCGGGAGATCGTAGGTCCATCTCCAAAATGGGCTGATATCCAACATAGATATAAACAACCTTGGAGAGAGTCTAACAAGTCATTCATAACTACGATGGTAGGTATCAAATATACCGATTGCATATCACATATATGCAACTATCACAATGTGCTATCAACTAATTGAATGTTCACACATACATCGGGTTGTTAACACATTAACAAGTATGCATCATTTGCATAGCACCCAACTTCACCTCCCTTCACATCGACCTTGGAGAGAGTCCAACAAGCCGATGCTCCAGGTTAAAGCCAACCCATTAATCGAGAAATAGTTTTAATATGGTTAGAGTACATTCAACCAATTAGCCCGGCTTGGAGAGAGTCCAACAAGAAAAGCTAATGATTGACCTCTGACTCTTACCATATTAGTATAAAACTATTCCATGGTTTGAACATGTTCAGGTTCGAGTCGGGCTTGGAGAGAGTCCAACAACCCAAACAAGAAACGGAACTCTGGTTCTAACCATATTAATGGAAGGTGTAGACTTTAATATTGAGTAAGGGTTTTTTATGTCTCATCATCTTTGCATGCAAATAACTATTATCTACATGGCATGACATACATGGCATACATCTACATGTCACGATACGCATGACATAATGATATGCATCTAATGCAATTATATGACATACAATTATGACATGTACAAAATTTCCTTATATGTCATAACTATTTATGGAAATAAAATATGTTTGAGATTTGATTCTCCAAATCAAATCATGATTAAATTAGGAAATAAATTTCCAAATCTAATCACATATTTTATTTGTGGAAAGTGTTGATTAAGGAAAGTCAATTTAGGAAACAAATTTCCTAAATCATCAAAACTACTTATGGAAATAAAATATTTTAAGATTTCATTTCCCAAATCAAATCATGATTAAATTAGGAAATAAATTTCCAAATCTAATTAAATATTTTATTTATGGAAAATATTAATTTCCATAATTACTTCTAACTTTCCAAAAGTAGAAGATTTCCATAAATACTTCTAGACTTTCCAAAATTAAAAATTTCCATAAATACTTCTAACTTTACAAAAGTAGAAAATTTCCATAAATACCATTACGACTATCATAAAATTTATTTATGATTATGTCGAAACACAACCTGGGCTCTGATACCATTGTTGGGTTTCCGGCATCGCGGCGAGTGTGTGTTGGAACATGTGCACAGCGGAAGAAATAAAAATAATAAATCTAATTTATTATAATACACACACCACACGCATGCATAGTACAACATGTGTAGACATAACCGCAATTTCAAATTTTACAATAAAAGAAAATTTATACTACGTATACCTGACGTATCACGTGTAGCGGGAAAGACATTAATCGGAGCGATCCTCGCTAGAATCGCCTCTATCCATATCCATGCCGAGTATCTTCGGGATGACTTCACAAAGACATGAGCTTCGTCTTCGTACGAGTTACTAGCCTCATGTTGAAGACGATGTGATCGAGAGAAGATCATGATCCGAATCAAAATTCGGATCCAAAATGAGTCCTCAAAAACTCGCTTCTCCGGAGAGGTATTCGTCAACCGTTTGACGAATCCTTCGTCCTCCACCTATGAGGATTATCGGAGATCGAATCTCCGGCAAAGTAGCCACTGTCGGAGCTCCAAATGTCATCCAAACGACGCTCCGACTCAAAGAAACCAAGCTGTCCAGAAAACTTGGTGGAGGAGTTTGTGCGGCCAAAGAGAAGAGGGCCAGCAAGTCCTTGGTCATCGGAGCCAAGGAGGATCACCGGAGGGTCGCCGAAGGATAGCCGGCTGGAGCTTGGACGCCGACAACAAGCTTGGATGGCGGCACAAGGGTGGGTGGCGGCTAGGGTTGGGCGCCGACCACAAGATGAGAGGGAGAGGGTGGGCGGCAACTATGGGTTGCTTGGATTAGGTTTTCACAAAACCCTTAAGCCCTATTTTATAGAGAACAAATTCTCCTAATAATTATCGGATCATAACCAAAAGCCCATTAACCCGCTCCATTAATTTAAGTTAAAATAAACCAAACCGATTTGGTCTATTTTAAGTTAAAACGAACCAAATCAACTTTGGTTCATTCGTTTAAAACAAACCAAACCCCTTTGGTTTATTCTCCACCATTGGATTAGAACCAAACCAATTTGATTCATCCATCATGTCTTCATAAGACACGGCCCATCCACGCTTCCATTGCGATTGAAATGATTTCATGCTCGCTCCTTGTTTGGTCCAACAAAACCTAGTTTCTCTCGGTCTGAGAATCTCATTCTCAAGCTTGTTTTAAATCCTTCGGATTACGCTCGTTGTGCGTGTGACCAAATAGGATTTAGGTTTATGTTGGCCATCAATAATTAACCATTAATTATAGAACGATCATGAGTGGCACCTAGTAGTACATCATGATCCCCAATTAACCGAAAAGATCAACGGTTGATCCAGAACTATTTATGAAACCCTTCAGCAGCTACAATGAATCATGCCCCATTCCCTTCACTCATCTTATACCCACTTGGTTTAGGACATGGTCTATAGTGTCAGTCTCCACTAGGTTGACCATGTCACACCTAACCCAAGTATCATTTCCTTGTCCTACGGATTCTAGTTACTACACATGTATCCAAGAGTACCTTACTCTAAACATGTAATGCTTTGGCCAAAGACTTTAGTAACAATCCGACGAGAGACCATGGATATACATCTCCTCGCAAGGAGTGGTGAATCCTTTATAGGCTATTTAAACACCTTCGATCACTTCGACTTATACCTAATCATCCCGGGTCCACATCTCCTCAGAGATGCTTGCTTAAGATGTCAAAGCATAAGTTTTTATGATCAAGATGACTTGAATACCGCAAGTCAAAGGAACATCGTACTTAAGCTGTAGTAAGAACTTCATTGACATATCTATTTATGCAGAGAATTTTATGAAGTCTTATGGCTGGTCACTCCAATTAACTAGTTACCATAACTAGCATCCACGATTAACTCCGGACATCACAATGTCTCCAATCAGTGAGAATCAGCTGCTTGGTTACACCAAGGAGTATACCTCATGCTAGTCTCGACAGAATCGATGGTGTCTAAATCCATCAATTCATCGACTAGGGATAATTCCGATACATCACAATTACACATGTAGAGATACTCACTAGTTGTGATCCAATCACAAATTCTCTCATGCTGTGAATCGTAGCGTGGACATTCAGTAAATGAGTTTAAGATCTAATCAAATACTTGAAAACATGTATACTCAAATAGTGAATCTTCATTTATCATATAAATGGTTCAAACATAAGGCGATTGCCTTAGGACACTCTCATATATTACTAACAACCATCCCCAAAACCAGATTACTAGAGACATCCAACATGGGGTTAGGACTAGATCATCTTTCAGAAATGAAGGAAATGAAGTTGCCTTGATTTCTGAGATTGAGCCCAAGTTAGTGGATGAAGCTCTACTTGATCCAGAATGGATCATTGCAATGCAAGATGAGTTAGGTCATTTTGAGAGAAATTAGGTTTGGGATTTAATCCCTAGACCTGGTCAAACCTTTATTATTGGGACTAAATGGGTGTTTAAGAATAAGAGAAATCATATAGGAGAAATAGTTACAAATAAGGCAAGGTTAGTAGCCAAAGGCTACAACCAAATTGAGGGGTTAGACTATGATGAGACTTATGCCCCTGTAGCAAGGTTAGAATCCATAAGACTAATGCTTGCTTATGCAGCATACAAAGGCTTCAAAGTATATCAAATGGATGTGAAGTCAGCCTTCTTGAATGGAGTCATCAAGGAGGAAGTCTATGTTGAACAACCCCCGGGGTTTGAGAATGCACAATTCCCAGACCACATGTACAAACTAAAAAAGGCTCTTTATGGGCTTAAACAAGCACCTCGTGCTTGGTATGAACGGTTGTCAACCTTCCTGATGACATTATCTGTGGCTCAAACAATAGAGATTATCTCAATGAGTTTATTGGTCACATGGAAAGTGAATTTGAGATGAGTGTAGTAGGAGAATTGACCTTCTTTCTGTTGGATCAATTTGAAATGCTAGAGGGGGGGGTGGTGAATAGCGTTAAAACTTTATTTTTGTTCGTTCGTTTAAAAATCGAGTAGATAATTAATTTGCAGCGGAAAAGATAAGCAATAAAAAGAGAAGACGAATATTTTACTTGGTTCGTAACCTTCGGCTACTACCCCAAGGCCCTAGTGGTCATTGACCATGCATGGAGGGCAAAACACTAAACGAACTCCTCCTCGTTGGAGGTAGGAGTTAATCGATACAAGAACAAAAACTTGAGGTAGAGGGACACTCCCCCTCTCCTCATTACGATAGAAAAAGAGCTTCGACAAATGTAAATGAACAACGAATCTAAAACTAAAACCGACGTACAAAAATAAAGGAAATGAAACCTAAACGTCGAAGAAGAAGCACTTCGTTGTCGGTAGCTTTGCGGAGGCTTTTGGAAACTTGGAATTGATGAAGAAACCCTAGGATTGGCCCTCCTTTTATAGCCTTTGAGCCCCTTTTCGAGAGGAACCCTAGCCAATCACAATTGAGCACCAATCTCCTTGAAATGGGGTGATAAGCCTTGACTCCTCGAAGCTGATCATTGACCATCAGTCGACTAATGGCCATCATCGACGATCGATGGCGATCGCCGAGTGTCGATCGAGTCCTCAATGACCGATCGAAGTCAAAGATAGCTCAAAGAAAACATTATTTCGACGACCTTCGACTGTCCGATCTCGACCTAGACCATCGATGGGATGTCTTAGGTCGGATCTAAGCTTAAGACCATCCCCGTATGGAGGATACGACCTCACTTATGCTCGCATACACAAGCTTAACTCGATACTTACCAAGTCGCTTTTGCTTCCGGCCTTCCACTCGATTCCTTCGGCTCCCTCCGAAGTCACTCGAGTGTCGCCCGACCAACGCGGCTTCCTCCGGGTGTCGCTAGCCTTCAGCTCTAGCTATAGCAATCTTCTGCACACTCGATTCAGCTCGTGAGATAACGACATGAGCTTAACTTTGTATCGTTTGTTATAATCAAAACTCAGGTTCGACTTAGGTGCCTACTGCACCAACAATCTCCCCCTTTTTGATTTATGGAAAACCCACATACAAAGTTAAGTAAATAGCAAGCATGAAGAATAATGTGCATTAGAAACAAACAAAAAATAAAGAAGATTAAGTTGGAGTAGTAAGAATTTTCTTCAAGTACTCCCCCTTGAGGAAACCTCCCCCTTGACCGAGGGTGAGTCTTGAAGAAAGACCTTAATCCTCCCCTTGAGGGTTGCTTTAAGTAATTAACTTTACTTAAAGTTGGCCTTAGTAAAATGTTTAAGTTAAGAGTTCTTCTTAACTTGGCCCTTTCGCCCCCTCAAGTAAAACATTAAGGGCATAATGTTTAAAAATAAGTAAAATGTTGATGGCACAAAGAAGTTTAAGTTAAGAATTCTCTTAACTTGGCCTTTAATAAGTTTTCAAAACCAAAAGTTAACTTTTGGTTTAAATATAAAGTAAGTTTTGACCCCTTAACTTTGGCCTTTTTCTCCCCCATTTGCCATATATCGAAAAGAGTGAGGGTGTGTGTGGAAAACAAAAATAAGTGTTAAATTTAAAGTCCAAGCATGTTCCACATTATTTTGAAAATAATATACTAAAAATAAGTTCATCTATAAAATGTTCGACTCATATTTGGCTTGATTGATATAAAAGATCAACCAGTCCTGGTCAGAGTCGGTTAGTATGTATGATTATACTCCATGGTTCATGGCGATGCACTAGCTCTACATCTGGAACCAGGAGTAAGGTCCTAACATCTCATGCCCATCTACGCATATACACAAACACATTAGTCCTATGTGTTGTGAGATGTATTGGCTCCTTAAATCTATGGGTGCATGATATCTAAGGTATGTCCTATGCTAGTTCCATAAAAATGAAATTTAAGAAACAGTAGTAAGAATATAATTTTCAAGTTCCTATTCTACTATGCACATGCCCAATTTTCGTCTTAATAGACTAAATTCGGCTTCGGGTAGGGGTTTAGTAAATAGGTCTGCTAAGTTAGACTTTGATTCGACGTATTCGAGTTGTATGGCTCCGTTGGCCACATGTTCTCGAATGAAATGGTGTTTGACCTCTATATGTTTGGTCCTAGAGTGACATATCAGATTCTTAATAAGATTAATTGAACTAATGTTATCTACGTGAAGTTTTGTATTCGTAAAGTCTAACTTAAAGTCGCGGAGAGTGTGCTTCATCCAAAGAAGTTGAGTGACACACTCACCCATCGCGATGTATTCGGCTTCGGTGGTAGATAAGGCAACACAGTGTTGCTTCCTACTGCACCAACTCACTAGACTCGAGCCAAGAAGTTGACAACAACCACTCGTTCTCTTTCTATCGAGCTTACTACCGACATACTCCGAATTGGAGTAGCCGGTTAGTTCGAACTCGGTAGATCTAGGATACCAAATACCGACATTAAGTGTACCCTTTAGATATCTAAGGATACGCTTGACTAGAGTTAGGTGAGACTCCTTGGCACAGGTTTGAAACCTTGCGCACATACTCACTGCAAATAAGATATCAGGTCGGCTTGCAGTTAAGTAAAGGAGACTCCCTATTATGCTCCTATAGTATTTTAAATCAATTTGGTTTCCAATTAAATCTTCTTCTATATTAACATTAGTTGCCATTGGGGTATTAATAATTTTAGCGTCTTGCATTCCAAAGCGTTTAATTAATTCCCTAGTATATTTGCATTGATGTAGGTATATTCCATCTTTAGTTTGTTTAATTTGTAATCCTAAGAAGAAACTTAATTTGCCTACTAAATTCATTTCAAATTCACTTTCCATAAGTGAAATAAACTCATTTAGTAGGATTGAGTTGGTTGTTCCGAAAATAATATCATCTACGTAGATTTGGGCTATGAATATGCCTTTACCTAAGGTTTTTACGAAAAGGGTTGGGTCAACTACACCTTGGTTAATGCCTTTGGACTTAAGATAAATCGAAAGTCTCTCATACCAAGCTCGTGGAGCTTGTTTAAGTCCATAAAGAGCTTTTTTTAACCTAAGGAAAAGATCGGGTTTGTCTAAACTTTCGAAACCGGGGGGTTGACTAACATAAACTTCTTCTTTAATGTATCCATTTAAGAATGTAGATTTCACATCCATTTGAAACAACTTAAATCCTCGATGTGCTGCATATGCTAATAGCATTCGAATGGACTCTAATCTAGCTACTGGGGCATAAGTCTCGTCGTAATCTAAACCTTCGACTTGACTAAACTCTTTAGCAACTAGTCTAGCTTTATTTCTAACTACTTCACCTTTATCATCAATTTTATTTTTAAACACCCAGCTTGTTCCAATGATTGTTTTATCTTTAGGTGGTGGTACTAATTCCCATACTTCGTTCCTAGTGAATTGAGCCAACTCTTCTTGCATTGCAATAATCCAATCGGGATCAAGAAGAGCTTGGTCAATAGTTTTGGGTTCAATTTTAGAAATCAAGGATATTTGACTAAAGTTTTTGTATGAGGCTCTAGTTCAAACTCCTAGACTTGGATCACCTATCACTTGGTCGATAGGATGATTCGTTTGAGTCCTAGTTGGATTTGGATTTGAGTCTACAACTTGATCCATAGGATGGCTTGTTTGAGTTCTAGTTTGGTTGGAGTCATCTATCACTTGGTCGATTGAGTGACTTGGTTGACTTAGGTTAGGATTAACACTAGACCTGATCTCCGGATCAGAGTTAGGTCTAGTATGAGTCAGCTCGCTAATTGGGGTTGCCGGGGGCTTTGTAGGTTCGTATCCTTCATCAAATACTACATTGATGGTCTCCTCGACTCTAAGGGTGTCGTGGATATATACTCTATAAGCTCTACTTGTAGTTGAGTATCCTAGAAAGATTCCGGTTGTGGTTTTGGATGTAAATTTCCCTAGGTAATCTTTAGTGTTTAGGATATGTACCTTACACCCAAATACCCTAAAGTACTTGATGTTAGGTATTTTATCGTGATAAATCTTGTATGAGGTCTTAAGGTGCCTCTTTACCATAAGGATCCTATTCTGGACATAGCATGTCGTACTCACGGCTTCGGCCCAAAACCTATTGGGTAGGTTATACTCATTTAACATTGTCCTAGCGACTTCTTGTAGGGTTCTATTTTTGCGTTCTATTAGGCCATTTTGTTGTGGAGTTCTAGGGCAAGAGAACTCATGGTGGTATCCATTTAGGTTACAGAATTCTGTAAACCTATGGTTTTCGAATTCATTACCATGATCAGTCCTAAGTCTTTTGATTTTAATATTTTGTTGATTTTCTATTAACTTAAATAGGTTGATTAATTGATCTAGGGTATCACTTTTGTGTTTGATGAACCTAACCCAAGTAAATCTAGAGTAGTCATCAATAATGACTAAACAGAATTTACTTTCGTTAAGTGACTTAGCTCCATGTGAATCAAATAGATCCATGTGTAGGAGCTCAAGCACACTTTTGGTTCGTTCTTGACTAGTTAGTTGATGTTGTGTCCTAGATTGTTTACCTTGTTGACAAGCATTACATATTTTATTATCCAAATTGTTGAGGTTAGGCAAACCTTTGACTAAATCACTCTGACTCATCTTGTGGATGAGTCTTGGGTGTGAGTGACCGAGTCGTCGGTGCCACAACCATGATTCCTCTTGCCGTGCCATAAGACACTTAGTTGAGGAGTTAATTAAGTTGATAGTGTAAATGTTGTTATTTCTAGTCCCTTTAAGAATTGTTTTAGAGGTTTCGTTTGTATTAATTACGCATTCATTTTCTAGAAATATGACCTTATAGTTATTATCACACAATTGGCTTACACTGAGAAGATTATATTGAGAATTTTCTACTAATAAAATATTTTGAATGACAAAATTTGAGTTAAGCTCAATATCACCTGATCCGATGATTTTGAGCTTGTCGTTATTTACGAAGGCTACCGATCCTTGTCGTTTGAATCGAAGCTTCGAAAACTTGAGTTGATCCCCGATCATGTGTCGGGAGCAACCACTGTCCAACATCCATTGATCCTACACGCAAGGTAGTTGGATCGGATATTGGATTTATTAAAAATTGGTTGAAAATTACTAACCTAAATCATCTCACCCATGTCTACATGATCAAACATGTTAATCATATATGTTCTTGTGAGATGACTTCCAATTTTAGTTGAATTAAATTTAATGACTTAAACACTTGTCAACCTTGCGTTAGATTCGGATTTGACCTTAGGCTCATCAAGTCACCTTTTCAAGATCATGGCTTCCAGGTCGTGGCGAGGCACAGAGACCTTCTTTGATCGGAACAACGACCACTTCCTTAGACAAAGCCATTTTCAAGAAAATAGAGACTTGTCTCACCTAAGACAACTTTCTGGTCTAACTAGTCTAGGATACGACGAGGTAGCTTCAGCTAGTTCCGCTCGGTCAAGTGCACCGAACTAGATACGCCTTATCTAGCCCAAATACACAAGACCCCGCTTTCCTAGCGTACTATCATCTCGCCGCATCTTGGTACTATGTTATCAAGTATTGACGAGTTATAGTCCTATCTAACCATTCTAAAAAGAAAAATCAAACTAAATGAAAACCTAAGCATGCAATTTCTAAGTTAAAAGACAAACAAATTTCATACTAGCTCCCCCTGGACCGTTGAATCGATTCGGTCTCTCCACATAGTGGATTTGGTCCTTGGGAACCCAGTACTGGTTTGATCCTAAGTTTGAAATCAAGGTGGTCTTAGGGACCCATGCTTGGACACATTTTTTATGTCGACTTACAATCGACATATATGACTTATTGGTCGTGTTTGAGCTAAACCCTAGCCCGGCCTTGTTGTACACGGCCTTTTGCGATCCAAGTAGGAGGTCAAGTCCTTTGGATCCCAAAGTAAACCTTTCCAACGTATTCCTAAGATCTTCGACTTGACTTTTCAAGAGTGAGTTCTCAACTTCGAGTTTTTCAACCCGAGTTGAGTCCTTCTCTTGAACTCGACTAGTCGAAGAGGTTAGGGAGACCTCGTGTTTGAGGAGTTTAACTTCCTCAACCAGGGTCTCGACCTTGGACTCGAACTTAGCTAACTTTGTATTTAAAAACTTTATTGCACTATAAAGTGTAGTAATAAGAGACCGACTTACCTTGAGTGTATCTTTTGAACCGGATGCGTATCCGTGGCTTGTCTTGAATAGTGCTTCGCAGTCCGACTCGTCTTTGGTTTCTGATTCAGGTTCCGATTCCAACTCCGTCTCCGATTCCACCGGTTTAGCCATGAGGACTCGATTGTTATCTTCTTCCTCGGAAGATTCTTCCCAAGTAGCGTTAAGTGCCTTTTTGTGTTTTGGTGCCTTGCTCTTGAGTTTTGGGCATTCGGACTTAATGTGTCCAAACCTGTTGCATTCATAACATCTTATGTTTTAACTTTTAGGCTTACCTTCGTTGGGTCGAGTGACGGCTCATTTTCGACCCTTGACTATCCTCCGAACTAGGTTGACTAGTTCGGCCTCCATTTCCGGGTCGACCTCCGAATCGGACTCATCCTCTTCTTCTTTCGGGGGTGGCTTGCCGTCGGTTTTCTTCTTTGAACCTGCAAATAGTGCTATACCTTTCTCGGGTTCCGAGTTAGACTGCTCATGAAGTTTGAAATCAGAAAAAAGTTCTACTAATCTAAGTTTGGAGAGATCCTTGGAGACCTTGTAGGCATCAACCATGGATGCCCACAAGGTAGTCCTCGAAAAGGAGTTTAGGACATACCTTATAAGGTCCCGATTTTCGACCTTTTGCCCGATTGCGTGTAGATTGTTGACGATGTCCTGGACGCGGGCGTGGAGTTGCGTCGCCGACTCGTGTTCCTGCATTTTTAGGTTATATAGTTTATTAAATAGAAGATCATGCTTACATACCTTGGCTTCATCGGTCCCTTCGTGTAGCTCCCCTAGTTTTGTCCAAAGTTCCTTTGCGCTTATGAAGGGGCCGACGCGATTTAGCTCTTCCTTGGATAATCCGCATTGAAGGATTTGAGTTGCCTTAGCGTCGGCTTCGACTTGTCGTTTTGTCGCAATGGTCCATTGGTCATAATCCAAGGATTCACCCACTTCGTTAGTCGGAAGTGTGAATCCCGTTTGGATTATGATCCACATCTCGATTTGGGTTTTGAGAAAGCATTCCATCCGACCCTTCCAATAACCGAAGTCATCTCCGTTGTAAAACGGAGGTCGGACAGTGCTAAAACCCTCGAGATGGGCCATTAGAACAAAAGACACAAGGAGACGAAGACGAAAAACCTAGCAATGACAAAAACACACAAGAAAGTACCAAGACTCGCGTCTTGGATTAGTAGTGCGGGAGAAAAATTAACAAAATGAAATAAATCTGAAATAAACAGAATTAAAAAGAAAAAAAATCTGTAAAATGGCTAGATTGGTGGTTTCACCAAATCTTAGCAACCCCCGGCTCTGATACCAATTGTTGGATCGATTTGAAACGCTAGAGGGGGGGGGGTGAATAGCGTTAAAACTTTCTTTTTGTTCGTTCGTTTAAAAACCGAGTAGATAATTAATTTGCAGCGGAAAAGATAAGCAATAAAAAGAGAAGACGAATATTTTACTTGGTTCGTAGCCTTCGGCTACTAGTCCAAGGCCCTAGTGGTCCTTGACCATGCACGGAGGGCAAAACACTAAACGAACTCCTCCTCGTTGGAGGTAGGAGTTAATCGATACAAGAACAAAAACTTGAGGTAGAGGGACACTCCCCCTATCCTCGTTACGATAGAAAAAGAGCTTCGACAAATGTAAATGAACAACGAATCTAAAACTAAAATTGACGTACAAAAATAAAGGAAATAAAACCTAGATGTCGGAGAAGAAGCACTTCGTTGTCAGTAGCTTTACGGAGGCTTTTGGAAGCTTGGAATTGATGAAGAAACCCTAGGATTGGCCCTCCTTTTATAGCCTTTGAGCCCCTTTTCGAGAGGAACCCTAGCCAATCACAATTGAGCACCAATCTCCTTGAAATGGGGTGATAAGCCTTGACTCCTCGAAGCTGATCATTGACCATCAGTCGACTGATGGCTATCATCGATCGTGATGGCGACATCGATCAGTGTTGACCTCCGGCGATCGTGATTGATGGCGGTCGAGTCCTCAGTGGCGATTGGTGATGCTTGCTGCAAGTCAAAGTTAGCTCAAAGAAAACATTATTTCGATGGCCTTTGACTGTTCGATCTCGACCTAGACCATTGATGGGATGTCTTTGGTCGGATCTACGCTTAAGACCATCCCCGTAAGGAGGATACGACCTCACTTACCCTCGTACACACGAGCTTACCTCGATACTTACCATGTCACTTTTTCTTCCGGCCTTCCACTCGATTCCTTCGGCTCCCTCCGAAGTCACTCGAGTGTCACCCGACCACCGCGGCTTCCTCCGGGTGTCGCTAGCCTTCAGTTATAGCTATAGCAATCTTCTGCACACTCGATTCAGCTCATGAGATAACGACATGAGTTTAACTTTGTATCGTTTGCTATAATCAAAACTCAGGTTCGACTTAGGTGCCTACTGCACCAACACTTTCTAGGACTCGAGATAAAGCAAACCAAGGAAGGAATTTTTATACATCAATCTAAGTATGCATTGGAGTTACTGAAAAGGTTTCATATGGAAGAAGCTAAGGAAGTAAGCACACCTATTGCTGTCAATACTCGTCTAGATAGTGATGAGAGAGGGAAGGTATTGGATTTGAAAAATTATAGGAGTATAATCGGTAGTTTATTGTACTTAACAGTGAGTCGACCTGATATTTTATTCATTGTTGGTATGTGTGCTAGATTTCAAGCTTGTGCTAAGGATTCTAACATGATTGCTATAAAAAGAATCATGAGATACTTAAAAGGCACTATCAATGTAGGATTGTGGTACCCCCGGACTGAATCTTTTTGATTTAGTTGGCTATACCGATTCTGACTATACCGGATGCAAGTTGGATAGGAAAAGCACTAGTGGGGGCTGTCATTTCTTAGGTTCGGCCTTGGTTAGTTGGACAAGTCGTAAACAACATTGTGTAACACTTTCCACAACCGAAGCTGAATACGTAGCTATGGGAGAATGTGTATCACAATTGCTATGACTAACACACACCTTAGAAGACTATGGACTGACTTATAGGAATGTACAAGTGCTAGGTGATAACATTAGCACTATACACCTCACCAAAAATCCGGTTCATCACTCAAGGACCAAGAACATTGAAGTGAGGCATCACTTCATTAGAGATCATGTAGCTAGGGGAGACATTGAACTTAGCCATGTTGAGTCTAAGTCTAACCTAGCCGACTTATTCACAAAACCTCTTCCCGAAAATGAGTTTAGTCATTTGAGAAGAGAGTTGGGCATATATGCTGCTCAATGAAGGAGGATCCCTCCATGATCTTAAGTTAATATTAAAAATCCATTTAACAAGAGAAATGAGAATTTAAATTGGGAAGACCTGGGATCATCTCACAAAAACGATAAGGATCACAAAATAGTTTTTGTATTGCTAGAAATGGGGTGAGATGATAGGTTCAACCACACTATTTCAAATGCTCATTGCTTCCCTGAAATTGAGAGTTTGACGAGACAAAAATCACTAATGTGACTAGTTATGGGGAAGACCATTACACATTCTTGTGTTTGTGGTTCCAAGATCATAACTAGACATTCCAACCAAGTAAAATTGGTTGGATCCTTTTTAAGACCAAGAACATAGATACTAAGTGTTTAAAACAATCAAAAATGTGTTAGGTTATCATATTGAGTGATTTTAACACTTACCTAAGCCTTAGGAATTACACGAAACTCAGCTGGAGTATTTAGATATTGAAACCCAGTTAGTTAAGTCTAACAACCGAGATAGACTCGACTAGCGCCCCGATTGGCATGAGTTTTTTAACACTCAGAATCGAGTGCGCTTCGACTGGTGCCTCGACTGGATAATTCTGATCCCGCTCAGAATCAAGTGCACTTCGACTGGCCAATTCCGATCACACTCAGAATCGAGTGTGCTTCGACCGTCGCCTCGACTGGTGTTACCAGTTGAGCCGATCCACTCATCACCTCGACTAATGTCTCGCGGATTTAAACCCTAAACCCTTATATTCCGTGATAGTTTCTTCCCAAAAATCGTGCTCTCCCAAATGCGACAAGTGCTAGTTGAGCTCTTCATCTCCATCCAAGCTTTACAACCTCAAGACAAGCCTTCTCTAGACTAGGGTAAGGATCTTCTTTCTCCTCCTTACCATTTTCTCTTGACCCTAACCCTAATCTCAGATCACTCGACCACAACTAGGGTTCTAGCTGGAAAAAGTTGTCTGTCTACAGCCAACACTTATTCTTGGTTCCATGGCACCCAAGTAAGACTTCTTCCTTACTCTCCTTAAGATTTTAGAGGATTTCTAAGCAACTAATCATTTTCCCCACTTGACATGCATCATTTCATTCCTTGCATTCATTCTTGGGTCAATCTTGTGCATGACATATTTGACACATGCCATTCTAGACTAAAAAGAAAGGAACCTTAATCCTCCACCTCTAGGCCCTCACGAGAGAGGCCTTGCTCGGACCATCGGTTCCCTTCGAAATATCATTTGTACACCTTTAGGACCCACGAGTTTGAACTCTTAAGCATCCGGTCCATAGATGGTCCTTTCTTCTCAAATAATGCACCATATGTTAGTGAGATGGTTGTGCACTATAGCCTCGGTAAGTTAGTCTACTACGATTACGATATCAATGAAGACTTACTTATCGAATTCTATAACAACCTACAACCCACTTAAGATAGGCTTATCTATAAGTCTAGAGTAGCCAAAACTGATATCACTCTTACTCCAGCCATCTGGAGATCATTTCTAGGATGTAGAGAGTCCTCCTCTAACTTAGAATGCTATCCAACTCTTCCTGAAAATTTGGAAGGCTTTGACCTCAATTCCATCCACGAATCCTTATTTAGATGTCCTAGAGATGAAGGAGTAAATTTGGTGTCGGCCCTGACACTAACGGCTCCTGACAACATTTTATACAAAATCATTGTCGGATGTATTTTACTCATAGTCACCAAAGGGTAAGTCAAAGTTAGGCCACATCATTTATTGACTCTCCACCTTCTCAAAAACCACCTTGATTTTAACATAGCCTTGAACATGTTTTTGTGTATTATCCATTTCTCCATTCCAGTGAAGAAAAAGGTTTATATGCCTTTTGGTCACATCCTCACATTCTGGTTAGAGTCACTAGGCATAAACACATCCAAGGGAAAAGTGAGGTAGGTGAAAAGGTTGGATTATATCCATCGGAGGAATTTGTCTCTAGCTGGCATGATTCACACGCGTACAGAAGAAATTCAATGGAAAGTTGGTCATCAAGGTGAGGAGCATAGGGATCTTGAGGAAGAACCTGCTCTTCCTGCTAAAGAACCACACCATCCAGATCCTAACCAAGCTGAACAATTGACCACTATCACGGAGCAGTTATCACAACTCCGTGAAGCACATGAGATGTTTGTGAACACAATCACAACGACAATATCAGATTTCCATCTACAAACCAACCTACGATTGACTCAAATTCAAGACACCCAAGATAAAATCATTCAAGAGTAGAAGGAAATCAAATAGATCATGATCAGTTGGAGAAGTAGCTCGGAGGAACCTTCTACATCAGCCCCCAACAAATAGAATCACGTTAATGATCTGAATTTGTGTCAATTCACCTAGGATGGTTGTACTATGAATGTTTGATTGTGTGTTTGAACTTCTAACTATGATTGTTCTTGTGAAACAGTTTTTGGAAAGTCAACTTTTGGTTCATTCTGTTTTCTGTTGTTGGTTATGTGTGGGTGAGTTGATTAGTGTCTATCAAATTTCTTGTTGAATGTGCAATTCTTATTAGTGCCACCCGAACAACTCAAACCTTGACTCCATCCCACCATTGTTAGTGCAATCATTATGTTTGCACCTAATCAACCCTAAAATAATGTTTGATTGAGGGGGAGCTACAGTTTAGGAAATCCACAGTATTAGTGGAAGCTTTCCATATATTTTATACCCCAAGCCCAACAATACCCTAAGATACTCTAATATCTGAGTGTCTCCATGTTAGAATAACATTTCAAAACCATTTTAGAAAACCTTAGTGAAGTCTATCTTTTGATAACAATCACCATTGAGAGAGTTGATACAAAAAGGGACCAAAACATTGAAATTTTCAAAAGTTTTGAGTTTTGTATCTAACTCACTATTTTATGGGTAAATTAATTTTCAAACATTTTTTTCCATTGTATTTATGATAAGTAATGCACGTATAAAATTTCATGATTTTTCAACTTATGTACATTGACTTATGCTTTTTGAAGTTCGGTTTCTGAAAACTAAAATTTAGAAATTTCAGTTATCAGTCGAGTGCCATCCATGACACTCAACTGATGGGCGACAGACTGCCCTAGGCGGCAAAACCACCCTGGCGCGGCAAAACCACCTTTGGCGTGCGCCTGGCGTAGATTGCCACAGCGGCAGAGCGCCTGGAGGTAGAGCGCCTAGCGACAAAGCGCCACAGCGGCCAATTGCGCTTAGCGGCACGCCTCGAGGCAAACCGCCCTGGCGCGGTAAAAATGCTCTGAATGCAGATTGCCCTGGCGATAGACGGCCCTAGCGGAAGGCAAAACCGCCCTGAAAAACCGCACGGGAGAACTACCCTGACGAAGAACTACCCTAGCAGAAAACTGCCCTGAAACTCAGAGTTTTAGTCGACTGATGCTTGGTATTAGTCGACTGATGTATGTGTGGCAGTCGAATGACTACTGTCAGAATCAACTGCCTATGTTTTGAGCTCTCTAACCACTCCTAACCCTAAGATATGCTTTGGGAAGCATTAGAAAGGGTTAAAATTCATTGGTTATAGATTAGGAGGGTTGTCAGAATATTGTATCAAACTCAAGGTGAGGGAAAATTCAATGTTGAACCTTTAACCTTAACCTTGATGGTTTAAAGCTCCTATAGGCTTAGGGACTTTCCACGGACATTGTTAATGCAATGGTCAAGGGGGAGCATATCCTTAGGAGGAACTATCCATGATGGGATGATGGACGTGTTTCTTCCTCATAAGGGGGAGAAATTGAAACACTTAGAATACCCAATTTGGATATGAGATGTTGACCTCCTTAGGGAAATTTTTTTTGATGTGTGACAAAGGGGGAGAGTATGGGTTTAAAGTTATTAGTGATATTTGCGACATTGCCTTTGTTTTTTTAACAAAGGGATAATTTCTGCTCATGATATGAAATATTTCTGCAACTCATGCTATATTTTTGATATGAAATATTTCTGCAACTCATACTAAATTTTTGATATGAAATATTTCTACAACTCATGCTAAATTTTTTATATGAAATATTTCTGCAACTCATGCTAAATTTTTGATATGAAATATTTCTGCAACTCATGCTAAATTTTTGATATGAAATATTTCTGCAACTCATGCTAAATTTTTGATATGAAATATTTCTGCATTTGAGATGAACTGAATTTATATCACCTAAACTTAAACGATGTTGCCAAACATCAAAAAGGGAAAGATTGTTAGTGCAATCAAGCCCATCGAATGTTTCAATGTTTAACAACAAGGTTTAAGTCAAGGAAATTGAAATCTAGTTTGAGCTATAGTGTAGTCAAGACATTACCTCAACTGATTCAAACCTAAGGTCACTAAGTTAGATGTTTAGAGTGACATTAGACCCATGGATGAGAAGTCCAAGCATAGGGAAGTCCAAGCTTAGGTCTTGGCATGGGAAGTCCAAGCATAGGTCTTGGCATGTGAAGTCCAACCTGGGGTTGGCATGGGAAGTCCAAGCTTAGGTCTTGGCATGGGAAGTACAAGCATAGGTCTTGACATGAGAAGTCCAACATGGGTTGGCAAGGGAAAGTCCAAGCTTGAGTCTTGGCAATCGAAAAATCCAAGGGGGAACCTTGGTAAAGGAAGAATACAAGATGGTCGGAGGCCTGGGAGCTTGGTGATGGAGAGGGCATAGTTGTTGGTGCAATCGGCCCAGGTTGACTCGAGTTTGACTCGAGTAGTATTTTGATGATAGACAAAACTTATGACATGGGATTGTCATGGAAAAGTCCAACATGGAGTTGGCATGGAAAATCAAAGCATTACGAAGTCGTGCGCTTGGTGCTTGGTAAGAAATGCATTGCGAAGTCGTGCGCTTGGTGCATTTGGGAAGTCTTGAGAACATGGCAAGTTCACTAGGCTCGGAGTCTTTGAGTCGGTGAAGGATGGCATTGCGAAGCTGTGCGCTTGGTGCATCCGAGGGACTGCCGGACGGGGAGCGAATGGAGTGAGGCCCAAAGGGGAAGCAGACTTCGAGGGCAAAACGAGAAGGATGACATTACGAAGATGTGCGCATGGTGCATCCGAGGGAGGTAGGCTAGAGGGAGAGAGCTTCGGTGGGGAACTCCATGAGGGATGAGGTGGACTTGGCCAAGTGGCTAAGTCTGAGTGTCGGATGCTCAAAAAACTTGATGTTTGAGGTTTTACCCGACATCAGTCGACTGGCATAGGTGCTAGTCGACTGCTATGAGTCGACTATGGTTCGACTAGTATTTGGCTGGATCAAGTCAACATCAATCGACTGCTTAAGGGAAGCAGTCGACTGATCACACTGTGCACGGTCACAGAAGCTAGTCGAGCTCGCCAGCACTCGACTGATGGTGTTACCAGTCGACTGATGGGTACCATCAGTCGATTAATGTGTGATCCGTTGGAACTTAACCAACATGGATCTGGCCGTTGTGAGACAACGACTACAGGACCAGTCGACTGATAGTCACGATCAGTCGACTGATGGGCGCGAAATCAGCTTGGTGCAGGTTATAAATAGAGCTCAAGAGGAAGGATTTTGCCAAGACTTTAAGGGTGACATTGGAGGGGAATTGCTGTTGCATTCCAGACCTTCAAGAGCCAACCAAAGCAAGAAACAAACAGGTGATCAAAAGCAATCGATGAAAAGTGTTCTTTGTATTGTATTTGTATTTTTGTTTGTATTTCATATTACTTGTTGTAATAGATTGTACGAGGTTTCTCCACCTTCGACGTGTTGTTGAGAAGGAGTGGTTTAGTTAGTGTCGTGCGCATAACTAGAGCTCGGTGAGCTCACCCGTGGAGTAGGAACCATTCGGTTCCGAATCACGTACATCTTTGTGTATTGCGTGTGATTGTATTTGTGTTGTTATTTCTATTGTTTCCACTGCGTATATTAACGACAATTGTAGACAAACATGCAAGAACGATCGTATTTCATCATACGACGAAAGAGGGCTATTCGTCCTCCTCTAGTCGGCCAACATCGACCCTACAAGTGGTATCAGAGCTAGGAGCTTGTTAAGGACTAACCGCCGACACAAGCACCACAAGATGGCCGACTACAACCTCCAACCACCAAAATTCGAAGGAGATTTTCAATGGTGGAGAAGAAAAATAGAGGTATATCTAGAAACTGATTTCAATTTCATGTTAATCCTAGAAAACGGTTTTCAAATGCCTAGGGATGAAAGAAATAGGCAAATTGAGAAGTCAAGGTGGATGCAAGACCAAATCAAGGACTTCAAGACAAATCTCAAGGTAATTGAATTACTTAGTGATTTGTTACCTAACCTTATTTGGTCTAGATTAGGAATTTTTAGGGATGCAAAGGAATTATGGGATAAGGTAATGAAATTCCAAGAAAATTCCCAACCGGCACAAGTAGAGGAGATTGCCGAGGAAGAAGCACCCACCACATTTGAAGATGTTGATGACTTGGTGGAAACCTCCACCTCTAGCATTGAGGGGGAGGAAAGGGTCTCCACTCTGGAGCAAAGTCAAAACGAAGCATCTACCTCCAGAAGATGTGATCAAGAGGCTTCCACCACCTCCCTAGGTAACTCAAGTATTTTGATTTTAAATAAAGATCATATAATATGCTTTGAGTGTAGGGAGAAAGGGCATTACAAGAGTAAATGTGTTAAATTGGCTAAGGAGAAGGTTCAACCGGCACCAAAAGTCAAAAATATCGGAGTCCCCACAATTAAGAGCAAAGAGCACATTTTGTGCTTCAAATGTAACTAAAGGGGGTACTACCGAAGCCAATGCTCTAGGGGGAGGAAGAAAGGGCAAGAAGGTGTATTTCATGTAGGGGGAGCTTCTAAAGCTAACCCTAAGGTAAAATTTAATGCACCTTCAATTCCTAAAGTTAATAAGCATGCTAAGAATTATTTTAGCTCTCTTGCAATTATTAATGAAAAACATGCTAGTAGGAAGAAATATGTTTGTCTAGGTGCCAAGCATGTTCATATATCTAAGGATAAACCTAGGACCAATAACACTAGAAATATTTTACCTAGGGAATCAATTAGGAGAGTAGAGGAAAATTTGGGTATTAATCCCAAAAAGTCTAAGCACATGCCTAAGAAGAAGAGGTCTTCCCAAAAACCTAATGAACAATCAAAATTGGGAAAATTAGAATTAGAAAATCAAGTCTTGAGGTTAAAACTTGAGAGAATGGAAAAAACCCTTAGGATTATAGAAAATTCTATTCAAGGGTCAAATTCCCAAAAGTCAAGACCTCGGGTTCAAGAACGGTCTAAGGGCAAGGAAGGTTTGGGTCACAAACCTAAGCCCAAGAGGACTTATCATAATGTTCCATTTGATTATGGAACACCATCTAGGTCTAGGAAAACGAAGGCTAATAGGGAAGTTATCCCTAAGACAAGCCATGGTGTTTGCTTAGTGGCTAAGGACTTAAGAAAAATCAAGAAAGCCACTAAGAAGGTCAAAGGGGGAGTTACCCCTAGGTTTGACTTAGGAAGGACTCAAATGACTAAGGTGTCAGAACCTAAAAAGGTCATTAGGAAGGTATCAAGGGATGTTATCCCTAGTGAATACATTGTTAACCCAAGAAGCTCCAATAGGTATTGAGTTTCTAGGAGCGTGATTGATTCACACTAGATGGGTTAGGGTGTGTCAACCCTAAGTGGATGGGTAGTTAACCTAGCCATGATGAGTTGACACATTAGGATCTGCCAATATGCTTGAGAAGTTTGAAAAATGATTAAATTGGCACAAATAGGTCTTAGATGTATTGGTGTGCCATTTTAGGTTTATGATACACTTGGGAGATAATGGTATTAAGGCAAAATAGAATTAATTCCTAGAAATGACAATTTGGATTTAACACTTAGGTATTTTATACCTTAGTATATTTTTTTCTTGCCATAATTTATTTGTCTTGCCATGTCATGACATCATTTTCATTTTTATCTCTAAAAATATCATGATCATGTTTAGACTTATTTTTGTATGTCATGTATGCTAACATTTCATTCACATGTCATGACATCATGATTTTGACACATGCTTAGTTATATCTTATATATGACATAATCATATCATGCATAAAATAAAATTGATTTAAGGACCATTGACATGACTTGAAGTCCCATGCATAAGGAAATCAAGTAGAGTTGCCTTAGAATATGCATGAGACCATTAAAGAACAAAAGCCCACATCTCACTAGAATATTTGACTTGAATGTGTTTTGCACATTTAGATACAAGTGAGATGTTTAGGAAAAAGGAATTAAAAGTTTTAAAAATATTTTGAAAAACCTTGGTGAAGTCTAACTTTTGATAGCTATCACTATTGAATGAGATGATAAAAAAAGGGCTAAATATTGAAGCTTTTCTAAATTTTTGAACTTTGTATCAATCTCGCTAATTGGTGGGTAAAATAATTTTCTAATATTTTTAACCCATAATGATTGTAATAAGTAATATATGTACAAAATTTCATGATTTATCAACGTATATATATTTACTTACAAATTTCAAAAATTCATTTTTGAAATTCAGAAAACTACAAATGCAGTTATAAGTCGATTGCCAGGGAGGCCAGTCGACTGATGTGGGAAGGAGTCGACTGGTAGCTGTCAGAGTCGACTGATACTGCTGATTTCGGGTAAACCTTTAGGGGATCCTTGGAATGCTAGAGAGGGGGTGAATAGCGTCGATTGGTTACGTGATGGATTTCAATTGCGTGCTTGTCTACAATTCGTGTTAACGCAGTAGAAATAGAAATAATAAAACAAATACAACACAAACACAAGCACTACACAATCATATAACGTGGTTCAGAACCGAACGGTTCCTACTCCACGGATCGAGCTCTAAAGAGCTCTAGCGATGCCACAAACACCACTAAGCAATAAACTCCTTCTCGGCAACATGTCGGAGGCGGAGAAACCTCGTACAAATGTTTACAACAATAAACGAAAGAAATACAAGAAAATACAATGGAAATGTAAAGAACACTTTACAAAACTAGGGTTTGAGTGCTTTGCTTGTAGGTTGCTTGGATGAGGTTGAAGGACCCTGAAATGCACCTGCAAATCGCCTTCAAATCGCCTCAAGTAAGCTCCCAAAGAACCAATTGCCTAATCTTCATGAACAACTCCCTTTTAACCTGCATCGGATTGGATTTCCGTCGTTCAGTCGACTGCCATAAGTCACCAGTCTGATGCCACTGTTGCTGTGAGACAACGGCTCAATCCACGCTGAAAAAGATTCAATGGGACTCTCACCAGTCGACTACCAACATTGGTAGTCGATTGGCAGCCCCGTAGTCGACTTCCCAGTCGGCTACGGAGCATTCTATGCTCACGACTCAACTGGCAGTCGACTGCCAGCAGACAACTGCTCCAATGAGCAGTCGACTACCAAGGCAATTTCAACCCTAAATGGCAGTCGAGCTCTAGTCGACTCACAACAGTCGAACCGGCCATAATGCCAGTCGACTACCAACCTCAAAGAAGAGGTTTTAATCCAAGTATGGTGTCCCCATACTTGCTAGACCACCCTTAGCCTAGACCTAAACCTTCTAGCCACCTCCATCAGCCTCACGCCTATCGAATCCCTCCAAGTCATCCATGACTTGTTCATCCATACGTTAGCCTTCAGGTGCTTCCGTCGGCCATGTCATGCTAAGTCGGTCTATACCGCCAAGACACATTGGACTTACGCTGCCAAGACTCTGCTTGGACTTTACGCCGTCAACCATTGGACTTATGCTACCAAGACTCCACCCTTGGACTTTACGCCGCCAATATTTCCCTTGGACTTCTCAAATGCCAAGACTCAAGCTTGGACTTTCCCTTGCTAACACATGTTGGAATTTCCATGCCAAGACCCATGCTTGGACTTTCCTCGCCAACCCATGTTAGACTTTCCATGCCAAGACCCATGCTTGGACTTTCCTTGCCAACCCATGTTGGACTTTCCCATGCCAAGACCCATGCTTGGACTTCTCATGCCAAGTACACAAGACATGGACTTTTCCATGACAATTACATTGTCATACATTTTGTCGAACATCAAAACATCGCTCGAGTCAAACTCGAGTTCGGTCAATCGTGACCTGGGCCGATTGCACCAACAATCTCCCCCTTTTTGATGTTTGACAAAACCACATACCTCTGAGTTAGAACACTAACTCAAAACTCCTTACCAATTATCCCAAATTGGTAATTTTACCTTTCTCCGCCTTTTTGACTAACATCAAAATGATTCTCCCCAAGGAGGTCAATGTCTCATATCCAATGAGATCTTACAATCTCCCCCTTGGTCCAAAAATACCTAGGATGCCATCAATCTTCCTAATGATAAGTCTCATATCACATAAGAGAGGCAATCCTATAAACTCTCCCAATTTCCAAATTGGGTATCTCAAAATCCCAATTTCCCCGTTATGAGGAAAAAATACCATCCATCATCCCATGATGGATATCTCCATCTAAAAGCTTGCTCCCCCTTGACCATTGCACCAACAATGTACTTGGGAAGTCCCTTAGCCAATAGGAACTCTAAACCATCAAAAATAAGGTTAAAAGTCCAAACATGAACTTTCCTACCCTTAAATTTAACACAAACCCTAAACAACTCTCCTAATCCATATCCAATGGATTTTGACCCTTTATAATGCTTCCCAAAGCATATCCTAGGGTTAGAAGTGGTTAGAGACCTTTACCGTAGCTGAACACGGGCTAAACAACCCTTATTAACCCAAAATCAGCCTAGCAATTGATTGACTCATAATCGGCCTCATCGATCGCCAACAAGTGACGATCTCGATAACTGAAATTCCCAAATTTCAGCTATTAGAATCAAATTTTGAAAAAACATAAGTAATTCTACGTATTTTGAAAAATCATGAAAATTCATACGTATATTACTTATAGTCAATACAATGGGTGAAAAATGATAGAAAAATATTTTACCCACAAAATATCAAAATTGATACAAAATTCAAAAGTGAAGAAAAACTTTTAAGTTTTGGCTCACTTTGTATCAATTTAATCAATGGTGATTGCTATCAAAAGATAGACTTCACCAAGGTTTTCTAAAATGATTTTAAAATGTTTTTGAAAACCTATATTGGATCATGTTCCTTGGGCTTAATGTACATGACTTGTACACAAGCTTTCCCAATGATCCACAATTGAAATTAGATAAGTTTTTAGTTCATCTAGATGCAAAAACTATGCACCTTGAACTTAACTCATATCTTAACATCTCACATGTATCTAGAGTGTATAAATACACATACATGTCAATGTGATGTGAGATATGAGTTTTGTTCATCCTAATCTAAGGTTTCATGCATTTTCTAAGGCAACACTACTTGATTCCCTTATAAATGGGACTCCAAGTCATGCCAAAGTCCTTAAATCAATTTTCATTAATTTAAATGCATGAAGTATGATCATGGTATAAATGATAGCATAATAGAGCATGACCAATGATCATGATGTCATGACATATGATTAAATCTAAAAACACATGACATTGAATCCTTAATCCTAAACATGATCATGACATATTAAATGATTAATACTAAGCATGATGTCATGACATGTTATATGACAATCAAGGCATGACATATAAAATATATAGGTATAATAATACCTAAAATTTAATATTAGTTTCCATTAGAGATAATTAAGTATATTTTTGCCATTATTCCTATTAATCTTCCATGTGTGCCAAAAATCCAAAATGGCACACTATGACCTCTAAACGTAAATTGTGCCAATTCAATTGATTTTTCATAATCTTCAAGGTATATTGGCACATCCTAAAATCTTTTAGGATTAAAATCAAAATCTATTTCCAAGGTAGCCATAACCTTGAAAATAATCCTAAAGTGCCACCTTTGCCATTGTTGAGTTAACTACCCATCCAATCAAGGTTGGCACACCCTAAACCCATCTAGCTTGAATCAATCACGCTCTTAGGAACCCAAAACCTATTTGAGCTCCTAGAGTTAATTAGGTATTCCTTAGGGATAACCTCCCTAGATACCTTCCTAATGACCCTTCTAGGCTTATTAGCCTTGATCATTTGGGTCTTGCCATGGTTAACCTTAGGGATTGCCTCCATAGTAACCTTCTTAGTGGCCACCCTAGGTTTCTTCGAAACCCTAGCCACTAGGCATCTACCTTGGTCAACCTTAGGGATGACTTCCCTATTGACCTTGGTCTTCTTAGACCAAGATTGTGTTCCATAATCAAATGGAACACTATTATAAGCCACCTTAGGCTTAGGTTTGTGACCCAAACCATTCTTGCCCTTGGTTGACTTTTGTTTCTTGGGTCCTAGATGTTGACTTTGAGATTTTGACCCTTGACTTTGACCATTAGACCCTTGAAATTGATTTTGCATCTTATTGAGGGTCTTTTTTAATTTCTCAATCCTTGATCTCAAGGCTTGATTTTCCAATTCTAATTGCCCAATTTTAGAATTTTGATTTGGTTTTTTGGGTATGAGACTTCCTAGGCATATTCCTAGTCCATTTAGGGTTGAGACCTAGATGCTCTTGTACCTTTCTAATGGTCTTCCTCGGTAGAATTTGTCTAGAATTGTTCGACCTAGGGTTGTCCTTAGGTAAAATATTTCTAGGGACATTAGTCCCAAATTTCTCCTTCTTCCTAAAGTTTACTTTCTTAGCTCCTAAGTAATATTCACTATTTCTAGCATGCCCTTTTTGATAAATAGCAAGATTGCTAAAATTATTTCTAGCATGCTTTTTGACATTATTTGAATAAGGATCTTTATTTAAAAATACCTTAGGGTTAGCTTTGGAAGCTCCCCCTACTTGTGGTGCTCTCTTTTTCTCCCCCTTTGGGCATTGACTCCGGTAATGCCCTTTTGAATTGCACTTGAAGCATATGACATGCTCCTTGCTCTTTTGACTTTGGGCATCGACATCTTTGACCTTTGTGTTGACTTTTGGTGCCGGAGGAGTTTTCCTAATCCGTTTCAGACACTTACTTTTGTAGTGCCTGGTTTTCCTACACTCAAAACATATTATATGCATTTTATTATTAACACATGTTTGAGTTACCTAGGATAGTCTTGGTGGTCAGAGTGGATTCTTGAACTTGCTCTTCCTCTCTATCGGATGTAGATGGTTCTTCTTGTTGCTTCGGTATTGAGAATGCCCTAATCTCCTCCCCCTCAATCCTAGAGGTGGAGGTCTCCTCTTCTTCCACCGATTCGGAAGTTGATTCCCTATCAACTTTCGAATCCTCAAGCTCTTTGGATGACGATGTACTTGCTTTCTTTTGAGATTGAGAGGGTGAGCACTCCTTTTCTTCTTCTTCTTCTTGGACCGATGATAAATATTCATGGAGCTTTGCTACTTGACTCCATAGTTCCTTGGCATCTACATAATTACCTAACATACACAAGATATTGTTAGACATTAAATCAATTAAAAATTTTATCACCTTATCATTTTTCTCGGAGGCTCGGACTTGCTCTTCGGTCCATTTCTTCTTCTTAAGGAACCCTCCCTTTGGTCCTATTGGATAGCTAAAACCTTCCATCAAGGTGGACAATTCTTCGAAGTCCCTCATCATAAATTTTTTTTCAATTCTTGCCTTCCAAGAATTGAAGCCTTCTCGTCCATAAAAGGCATAAGGAATTGGGGTGTTGATATCCCATCCAAATTGTTCTTGGACCTCCATCTTCACCCTCTAGCGTGCTCCCTTTGTTGTTAAACTTGAAGAGTGGCCTCACTCTGATACCACTTGTAGGGGATCCTTGGAATGCTAGAGAGGGGGTGAATAGCGTCGATTGGTTGCGTGATGGATTTCAATTACGTGCTTGTCTACAATTCATGTTAGCGCAGTGGAAATAGAAATAATAAAACAAATACAACACAAACACAAGCACTACCGAATCATATAACGTGGTTCGGAATCGAATGGTTCCTACTCCACGGATCGAGCTCTAGCGATGCCACAAACACCACTAAGCAATAAACTCCTTCTCAACAATACGTCGGAGGAGGAGAAACCTCGTACAAATGTTTACAACAATAAACGAAAGAAATACAAGCAAATACAATGGAAATGTAAAGAACACTTTACAAAACTCGGATTTGAGCGCTTTGCTTGTAGGTTGCTTGGATGAGGTTGAAGGACCCTGAAATGCACTTGCAAATCGCTTTCAAATCACCTCAAGTAAACTCCCAAAGAACCAATGGCCGAATCTCCATGAATAACTCCATTTTAACCTGCATCGGGCTGGATTTCTGCTGATCAGTCGACTGCCATAAGTCACCAGTTGACTGATGCCAATGTTGCTGTGAGACAACGACTCAATTCACGCTAGAAAAGTTCCAATGGGACTCTCACGATCATCGCCAACATTGGCACGATCGCTAGCTCAGAGTCGATCGCCCAATCGGCCACGGAGCATTCTGTGCTCGCGACTCAATCGAAGTCAGCCGCGTGATCGCTTCCAATGAGCAATGATCGCAAAGGAAATTTCAGCCCTAAATAGCAGTCGAGCTCTAGTCGACTCATGGCAGTCGAACCGGCCATAATGTCAGTCAACTACCAACCTCAAAGAAGAGGTTTTAACCCAAGTATGGTGTCCCTATACTTGCTAGACCACCCTTAGCCTAAATCTAAACCTTCTAGCCACCTCCATCAGCCTCACGTCTATCGGATCCCTCTAAGTCATCCATGACTTGTTCATCCATACGTTAGCCTTCTGGTGCTTCCGTCGACATGTCATGCTAAGTCGGTCTATACCGCCAAGGCACATTGAACTTACACTGCCAAGACTCTGATTGGACTTTACGCCGCCAACCATTGGACTTATGCTGCCAAGACTCCACCCTTGGACTTTACGCCACCAATATTTCCCTTGGACTTCTCAAATGCCAAGACTCAAGCTTGGACTTTCCCTTGCCAACACATGTTGGACTTTCCATGCCAAGACCCATGCTTGGACTTTCCTCGCCAACCCATGTTGGACTTTCCATGCCAAGACCCATGCTTGGACTTTCCTTGCCAACCCATGTTGGACTTTCCCATGCCAAGAGCCATGCTTGGACTTCTCATGCCAAGTACACAATACTTGGACTTTTCCATGACAATTACATTGTCATACGTTTTGTCGAACATCAAAATATCGCTCGAGTCAAACTCGAGTTCGGTCAATCGTGACCTGGGTTGATTGCACCAACAAAACCTTGGTGGTTAGGCCCATGTTCAGCTAGGTTATGGTCCCCTAACCACTCCTAACCCTAGGACATGCTTGGGAGAGCATTAGAAAGAGTGGAAATCCATTAGATGTGGATTAAGAGCAGTGTTTAGGGAGAGTATCAATTTTAAGGTGAATGAGAGTTCATTGTTGAATTTTGCCTTAATTTTGATGGTTTTGTGTTCCTACTGGCTTAGGGGCTTTCCAAAGACATTGTTGGTGCAATGGTCAAGGGGGAGCAAGCCTTTAGGGGGAGGTATCTATCATGGAAAGATGGATGTGTACTTTTTTCATGGGAGGAAAATTGAGGGATTGCGCCTCTCTTAAGTGATATGGGATTATCACTAGAAAGATTGAGGGCATGCCAAGGGGAAGATTGTAAGATCTCATTGGGATATGAGACATTGACACCCTTGAGGACCTTTTTGATGTTATGTCAAAAAGGGGGAGAAGTTACCAAGTTACCAATTAGAGTTTGTTGGAATTCTCATTGGGATATGAGAATTGCCAATATGGGAGAATTGGTAAACTTGAGATGGTAGTTTTGTCAATCATAAAAAAGGGAGAGATTGTTGGTGCAATCGGCCCAGGTTGACTCGAGTTTGACTCGAGCAGTATTTTGATGATAGACAAAACCTATGACATGGGATTGTCATAGGAAAGTCCAACATGGAGTTGGCATGGAAAATCCAAGCATGGGGCTTGGTGTGGGAAAGTCCAAAGCATTATGAAGCCGTGCGCTTGGTGCTTGGTGATAAATGCATTGCGAAGCCGTGCACTTGGTGCATTTGGGAAGTCTTGAGAACTTGGCAAGTTCACTAGGCTCGGGGTCTTTGAGTTGGTGAAGGATGGCATTGCGAAGGCGTGTGCTTGGTGCATCCGAGGGACCACCGGACGGGGAGCGAATGGAGTGATGCCCAAAGGGGAAGCAGACTTTGAGGGCAAAATGAGAAGGATGGCATTGCGAAGCCGTGCACTTGGTGCATCTGAGGGACCTAGGCCAGAGGGAGAGAGCTTCGGTGGGGAACTCCATGAGGGATGAGGTGGACTTGGCCAAGTGGCTAAGACTGAGTGTTGGATGCTCAAACAACTTGGTGTTTGAGGTTTTACCCGACATCAGTCGACTAGGGTTCGACTGGTGTTTGGCTGGATCAAGTCGACATCAATCGACTGCTTAAGGGAAGCAGTCGACTGATCACACTGTGCATGGGCACAAAATCTAGTCGATCTCGCCAGCACTCGACTGATGGTGTTACCAGTCAATTGATGGGTACCATCAGTCGACTGATGTGTGATCCGTTGGAACTTAACCAACGTGGATCTGGCCGTTAAGAGAACACGACTACAGGACCAGTCGATTGATGGTCACGATCAGTCGACTGATGGGTGCGAAATCAGCTTGATGCAGGTTATAAATGGAGTTCAAGAGGGAGAATTTCACTAAGACTTTAAGGGTGACATTGGAGGGGAATTACTATTGCATTCCATACCTTCAAGAGCCCACCAAAGCAAGCAAGAAACAAGCGATCAAAAGAAATCAGTGAAAAGTGTTCTTTGTATTGTATTTTTATTCTTGTTTGTATTTCATATTACTTGTTATAATAGCTTGTACGAGGTTTCTCCACCTCCGATGTGTTGTCGAGGAGGAGTGGTTTAGTTAGTGCCATGCGCATAACTAGAGCTCGGTGAGCTTGCCCGTGGAGTAGGAACCATTCGGTTCCGAACCACGTACATCTTTGTGTATTGCGTGTGATTATATTTGTATTGTTATTTCTATTATTTCCGCTGTGTATATTAACGACAATTGTAGACCAGCACGCAAGAACGATCGTATTCTATCATACAATGAAAGAGGGCTATTCACCCCCTCTAGCCGGCCAACATCGACCCTACAATAGTAACGTGCTCATTCTCCATTAGAGTTAGAGAGGGGACAAGGAAGTGCTCGATCTCTAGCTAGTGTACTTGTTAGTAAGAGAGGGCACAGTAATGTGCTCGGTCTCTTACTAGGGTACATGGGCCCAATACTCATTAGGCAAGGAGGGCATAGTAATACACTCATTCTTTGTCTAGGGTATTGGGAGTACTCGTTAGACAAAGAGGGTGTAGTAACACACTCGTTCTTTGTCTAGGGTACTTGGAGTACTCGTTAGGCAAAAAGGGCATAGTAACGCGCTCGTTCTTTGTCTAGGGTACATGGAGTACTCGTTAGGCAAAGAGGGCATAGTAATGCGCTCGTTCTTTGTCTAGGGTACTTAGACCATTCGTTAGTTATAGAAGGCACTGTAACGTGCTTGGTCTCTTACTAGGGCGCTTGAAATGACAGCTTACTAGGAAAGATACTCATGTGCTTCAAATATTTTGATCACCGAGCCACCATGGGGTCACCGACCGCACTCTGCACAAAGACAGAATCAAGCCGCTCAACTACACCGACTGCTCACTACGTATAGCACAGAATCGAGCCCAGCTTAACTGCGGGCTCGACTGCTCCAGGGCACTTTGTCGCCAGGGCAGATTGTCGCCAGGATACTTTCGCCAGGGCAGTTTTCAGTCGAGTCGATTTGTTAAGTGGCTCGACTAGTAGCTATGGAATCAGTCACAGAACCGAGATCGATTTGACTGTGGGCTCGACTGACAGGTATTTTTCAAGCACAGACGCGAGTCAGACTCGACTGACAGATATTTTTCAAGCACAAACGCAAGTCAGACTTGACTATGGGATAGACTGATGAAGGTGGCAACGAGATGATTCCGTTTCGAGTAAAGATTCAAATGCGCCGACTTCTGGTTGGAGGAGCAGGCTCTATTCTTGGCAAACCACCAGAAGTTGGAGGCAGTTATGGGGACAAGCTCAGGTGACCTGAGTTTGGTCGGGTGTGGTCTCTAGGGCTCCAACGATGGAAGAGACGACTATATAAAGAAGAAGATGAAACAGAGAGGGAGCTAGTGTTTTTTAGCAGAACTTGAGCTTCAGTTTTTTATCTAAGTTAGAAAAGCTTCCAGTGATTCATTCTGAAGGAGAAGGAGTGTAAAAGCCTTGCTCTCATCTCGCCTCCTCTCCAACAAGTGTTCCCAACTGCTGTCGATCACCTTCTTGCAAGCGCTACAACTCCATCTTCAACGCAAGAAGCTGAACAAAAAATCTATAACTGGTTCTTAAGTTCTTAGCTTACTGATCTTCATTATCTTATTGTATTGTAAGCTTGTAAGAGGTGAAGTTTTCATCTTCGGAATCATTCTGATCATACATAGTAGACTTTCCTTTTGAGCTGCCCGTGGAGTAGGAACTGCTGAATTTTAAACCACGTAAATACCTGCGTTTGGTTATGATTGTGTTTTATGTTCTTATTTTTCTATTTCTGCCGCATAACCCTCTATTTTGTAGTGAGTTTTGAGTTAGAATTTTTTAACTCGCTATTCAACCCCCCCTCTAGCGAGCCTCGATCCCAACTGAAAATGCCTACCAAGTTTTGATACCCATCACTACGTCGATCATTTGTTGTTGTTGAATCTGCCAAAGCAAAGCAACACATATTATCTTGGTAGGGTGCGGAGGGACAATCTTGGTCCCGCCTATCACAGCTTGGGTGAGAAAAAGCTCAATTAGATTGATTGAAACTAGTTAACTCAATTGGATCGAGTAAAACTATAGGCATATTCCAATCGTTGGAAAGGTAGGATAAGATTACATTTACACTAAATCTTGGGCGATTTAGCCAAAGCTAACTCAAGGTCTTTTGTAAATGTGGATCTTGATCCTATAAACAAGAGTTGCATAGAGATGTAATCGGTAATTTGTTACCTACCAATCATACTAAGTCTTGGGCGATTTAGCCAAACCTAACTCAAGGCGTAGTATGATTTGGATCTTGTCCCACGAGAATTATAGCTAGTTTGTATGAATCTAGTAATGTGGTTAGACCACATTCATGACTCGATTCTACAAAAGGCCTATAATTCAGTGGGAACATCATTTAATTAAAGGCCTAATTAAAATGATAAATAGAATATGATATTTATTTTCTTTATTGTTTATGTTGTAGATTGTCATATCGTCAAATACGAACACTCTCTCCCTGTGTTCTGTCCTTGAGAAGGACAAGCTCAATGGAGCTAATTTCCTGGACTAGTACAGGAATCTGAGAATCATTCTCACTCAAGAAAGAAAATTGTACGTCATGGAGCAACTCATTCCGGAAGCACCTCCAACCACTGCCTCGTGAGCTGACCGAGATGCTTAAAAGAAGCATCAAGATGATGCATTAGATGTGTAATGTCTCATGCTCGTGACCATCAACTCTGAGCTTCAGAAGCAACATGAGTTCATGAATGCTTTTGATATGGTTGAACATCTTCGTCAACTGTATCAAGCACAAGCAAGGCATGAGAGATACGAGATCTCTAAGGTACTATTTTAGTGCAAGATGCAAGATGGGACTCCCATAGGTCCATATGTACTCAAGATGATTGGGTACATAGAAAACCTACAGAGGTTGGGATTCCCACTTGGCCAAGAACTGGCCACTGACTTGATCTTCCAATCCTTGTCAGAAAACTATAATCAATTTGTCATGAATTACAACATGAATAAAATTGATAAGCCATTGCTTGAGATGCTTAGCATTTTGAGAACTGCTGAGCTCAACCTTAAAAAGGGAAAACCTGACTCCATTTTGATGGTGCAAAAGAAGAAAGGAAAGGGCAAGCCTAAAGGTAAGGGAAAGTCCCAAGCCAAGGGCAAAGGCAAGACACTTAAACTGAAAGGAGGGGTGGCCAAGGAATGGACTTGCTTCCACTGTAAGGAAGTTGGACACTGGAAGCGTAACTGTAAAGCATACCTGGAAGATCTTAAGAAGAAGAGAAGTGAGACTTCTACTTTAGGTATATATGTTATAGAAGTCAATCTATCTATTTCTTCATCATGGGTATTAGATACTAGATGTGCATCTCACATTTTTACTAATGTCCAGGTGCTGAGAAATATCAGGGCATTGACGAAGGGCGAGGTGGATCTACGAGTAGGCAATGGAGCAAGGGTTGTTGTCGTTGCTATAGGAACTTATTTTCTGTCTCTACCCTCTGGGCTTGTACTAGAACTAGATGAATATTGTTATGTGCTTGCTTTGACTAAGAACATAATTTCAGTTTCTTGTTTAGACAAGAAAGGCTTTTCGTTTATAATAAAGAACAAATGTTGTTCAGTTTATTTAAATAATATGTTCTATTGTAGTGCACCTCTGATGAACGGACTCTACATTCTAGACTTAGAGAGCCCCATCTATAATATAAATACCAAAAGGTTCAAGTCAAATGCGTTGAACCAAACCTATCTCTGGCATTGTCGCTTAGGTCACAAAAATGAGAGTCGCTTATCCCATCTCCATAAGGATGGGTTGCTGGACTCATTTGATTTTGAATCATATGAGACATGCGAGTCTTGCCTTATAGGAAAGATGACCAAGACTCCCTTTAGTGGACACAACGAGAGAGCAATAGACTTGTTAGGACTTATACATAGTGATGTATGTGGCCTTTTCAATGTTCCTACTAGAGGTGGTTATAGGTACTTCATTACATTTACTGATGACTTCAGTAGATATGGTTATGTGTATCTGATGACACATAAGTCAGAATCCTTTGAAAAGTTCAAAGAATTCAAGAATGAAGTACAAAACCAGCTTGGCAGGAGTATTAAGATACTTCGATCAGATCGAGGTGATGAATACCTTAGCCATGAGTTTCGTGACTATCTAGCTAAGTGTGGAATTCTATCCCAACTCACTCCTCCGGGAACACCACAGTGGAATGGTGTATCTGAAAGGAGGAATTTTACCCTATTAGATATGGTACGATCTATGATGAGTCACACAGATCTTCCTATATCCTTTTGGCGATATGCTCTAGACACAACAACCTTCACATTTAACCGTGTACCATCCAAGGCTATGATAAAGACACCATATACGATATGGACAGGAAAAAAATCCCAAGATGTCTTTCATGAGGATTTGGGGTTGTGAGGCTTACGTTTGACGTCAAGTCTCTGACAAACTGGGACCCAAATTCGATAAGTGCTATTTTGTTGAATATCCCAAGGAAACGAAGGGATATTACTTCTACATTCCCAGTCAGCACAAAGTGTTTGTGGCAAAGACTGGGGTATTTTTAGAAAGGGATTTTGTTTCTAGAAAAACTAGTGGGAGTACGTTCGATCTTGAAGAAATTCAAGATAAGGACCATACCACTGAGGCCTTGATGAAGGTTGAACAGGAACCACAAAGTGTTATGGGTGATGAGATTATTGCACAAAGAGTTGTGGAACAACAACCTGTTCAGGTAGACCTACCTCTTCGTAGGTCTGATAGGGTACGTCGTCAGCCTGAGAGATACTCATTTCTCTTATCTAACCATGATGATGTTATGCTCATTGAGAATGAGCCTACCTCCTATCAGGAAGATGTGATGAGCCCAGATTCTGAGAAATGGCTAGAGGCCATGAGATCCGAGATGGAATCCATGTATACCAACCAAGTATGGACTTTGGTTGATACACCTGAAGGTGTCAAACCCATTGGGTGTAAGTGGGTCTTTAAGAGAAAGACTGACATGGATGGACTTACGCATGCATATAAGGGCCGATTGGTGGCTAAAGGTTTCAAACAAATTCATGGTATTGACTATGATGAAACCTTTTCTCCAGTGGTGATGTTTAAGTCCATTCAGATCATGCTTGCTATTGCAGCGTACCACAATTATAAGATCTGGCAGATGGATGTCAAAACCGCATTTCTGAATGGAAACTTGCTTAAGGATGTGTACATGACACAACCTGAGGGTTTTGTAGATCCACAACATATTGGCAAAGTATGCAAGCATCAAAGGTCCATTTATGGGCTAAAGCAAGCTTCTCGGAGCTGGAATCTTCGATTCAATGATGTGATCAAACAGTTTGGTTTCATTAAGAATGAAGATGAACCCTGTGTCTACAAGAGAGTTAATGGAAACACAGTTGTCTTCCTTGTATTGTATATGGATAACATACTACTCATTGGGAATGATATCCCTGCGCTACAGTCTGTGAAGACTTGGCTGGGGACACGCTTCTCAATGAAGGACTTAGGTGAAGCAGCCTGTATTCTAGGCATCAAGATCTATAGAGATAGATCTAAGAGATTGCTTGGCCTAAGTCATAGTACATATATTGACACGGTATTACTACGGTTTGCCATGCAGAATTCCAAGAAGGGACTTCTGCCGATGTCACATGGTGTGAGTCTTTCGAAGACTCAAAGTCCCTCTTCTAGAGAGGAGAGAGACTGCATGGATAAGATCCCTTATGCATCGGCCATAGGATCTATCATGTACGTCATGCTATGTACTTGTCCTGATGTCTCGTATGCCTTGAGCATGACGAGTAGATACCAGTCAGATCCAGGTGAGCGTCACTGGATAGCAGTCAAGAATATTCTTAAGTACTTGAGAAGGACTAAAGAATATATCTTGATATTTAGAGGCAATGATGAGCTAGCTGTAAAGGGTTACAGCGATGCCAGCTTCCAAACTGACTAGGATGATTATAGATCATAGTCAGGGTTCGTGTTTTGCTTGAATGGTGGCGCTGTGAGTTGGAAGAGTTCGAAGTAGGACACAGTTGCAGATTCTACAACAAAGGCCGAGTATATTGCTGCATCAGAGGCAGTAAAGGAGGCAGTTTGGATCTGCAAGTTCATTGCTGAATTTAGAGTGGTTCCTAACATAGCAGATCCTATAGAGCTCTATCGTGACAACAATAGAGCGATTGCGCAGGTTAAGGAACCTTACTCACACCAGCGGACCAAACACATACTACGTCGCTTCAATCTCATTCGAGAGATTATCGATAGAGGAGATGTGAATATTTGCAGAGTACCCACAGAGGCTGACGTCATAGATCCCTTGACCAAGGCTTTGGCACAAAAAAAGTATGATGGTCACACTAGGTCATTGGGTATTAGATACTACAGTGATTGACACTAGTGCTAGTGGGAGATTGTTAGTGAAAGCCCTAGAGCCAATCATGTGATGATTTTTGTATGGACTTTGGTGTATCACATTCCTATTTATAAAGACATTTCTTTGTGGTTATTATACTTACTTGTATTGGTGCCAAATAACTAAGTATAATAACGTCCTTGAGTAGTAGGTTCTTATCTATATCAATCGATTGGTTGAATTGATAATGAGATGATATAGAGAACACTACTCTTAATCATTCCTAGTCAAGTATTAACATTCAGGGACAATGTTAATACAAAGAGACTAGCATGTAGGCCAACTCGATGACTTGATCTCACAAGTCATGGATATGAGATATCAAGTTGACACATGGGTATGCATTGGAGAATGTATACTGAATGACCCGCCATGAGAAAGTATCATGGATCATTATATGAGTTTCATATATTTTCTCATGTGACTATTAGTCCTTGGACCTGAAGTCACCATGGTTCCCTACATAAGGAGTTGCATACTTTGGTTTCGTCAAACGTCACCCGTAAATGGGTGGACTATAAAGGTGATTACTGGGTATGTAACAAATTATGCAGAAGGATGTGAGTGATGTAGATGGGATCTATCCCTCCTATATGACGGGAGTGACATCATGATTCTTGATAGAATGAGACCACTAAGTGCATGGCCATGCCCAAATGAATCAATATGAGATATTTAGCTCATTTGATTAGAGTGAGTCTACTTGGAGTTCAAGATATAGATTGTACAGAGGATGACACGGTCTATGCCTCAATTGGTCAATCTAGATGTCAAGGATAGAGGGACATTGTCACATATTGTGAGAGTCACAATTAGTAGTCACAAAGGTGATGTTGGATCTCAACATTCTTGTAACTTGGGTAGCAATGATGTGTTGCTAGATACCGCTCATTGCTTATGTTTCTAAATCAGTTTAGGAGCATTGCCAACGTTACAAGAACCTATAGGGTCACACACAAAGGAAAATTAGATGGAGATTAGGTTTATATGATAGACCAAGAGGATTAGGTTCATGTGATGAATCAAATTGGATTAAGAGTAATCCAAATTAGACTAATTGAGTTGGACTCAATTTTATTCAAGTGTTGAATGAGTCTAATTTAGATTTGATTCATCGAGTCAATTTAAACTAATGAATAGATATTCATTAAATTAAATTGACTTGAATCAAATGGTTGGATTTGATCAACCATGGGAGATAAGAGGTCAAGTTTGACTTGACTTGAAAGGTAAGATGAAAGGTCAAGTTTGACTTGACCAAATGCCACGTCATGGTGACTTGGCATGGGCCGACCAATGATGATGTTCCACATCATGGGGTGCCACCTCATGAGGGAGACCAAGAGCCATGACTCTTGGTATTACATGCATGTAACTCCCATGAAGTGGTCGGCCACTTATGTTGGTGTATGAGTGTGAAGTTAAGTGGATTAACTCCATCTTCTTCCTCCTCTCCTCTCAAATTTTTTACCTAATCCTCCATTGTCGTTGACTTCCAAGAGTACCAGCACACTCTAGGTTGTTTTCTCCACCTATTGCTTATGTGAAGACTTGTAGAGGAGTGTACTCTTAACACTCTCGAGTTCCGACAAGCCGTTTGGATCAAGGGTAAAGCTCTTCACATGTAGATCTAAAGTAGATCTAAGGTTTTAAACACGTACATGTATATTTTTGTTTATTCTTCGAACAGATCCATGGCTAACTTCCAAGGTTTCCGCAATGCAAAAAGTGATTTTTGCGGCTCGAAAAGTCTAACACAACCATCATCAGGCAAAATAACACACAGCTTCAACTGCTAGTACAAATTGTAGAGACATTGAAGGGCATCAAGGAGCAGCTGAAGGCAATCTCTCAGCAAAGGAAGGCTACTAGCAGTAGCGACACTGCCCCACTACCCGAGGCACTGATAGCAAAGCTTAAAAACCTAAGCCTAGGCTCGACGGAGCGGCCAAAAGAAGCAAGGGGTAAGCATCGTGTCTTCAAGGACCCCTACAACATACTGAAATTAAGAAGAGCAAGCTAAGCTCAAATAGAAATGGCAACCCTGATTAACTCATGAGCAGCAATCCCCTCCTCTTTTCGAGGACCAAATCAACAAGTATCGAAGACATCAAAGGTAAATGTACACTTCTCAACAAGTCGTTCGAAGGATAGGCCGATGAATTATGAGAAGAAGCACCCAGCAAACGCTGGAGCAATAGCTGGACCCTCAGGTACAGCTACAGCTGTCCATGCAGGAAAGGGCTTCCATTGTACCGATAGAAGTATTATACCACTCCAGGAGGGATGATGCCCATCACTGAGTCTACATGCATAGATCGGAGGAGGCCATACTATGCACAGATGACCAGCAGCAGGATAGAAGTTTTATCCAAGAAAGCAGTTTTCGCCAACTGCAGTGAAGCCGAATGCGCTTCATACATCTAGGAGTCCTCCAAGTCAGAATCCAGCCACTACATAGACAGGAGGAAGGGGCCATCGCCCTCGTCCTATTTCGAGACAACATGTGGCAAGGAGATAGGGCCATAATCGCAACAATGGAAGTGGATCTCTCACATGGATCCCAAATGGTATATGTAATCCATGATCTAATGCTAACAACAGGGGATTTTTACAGGAACATCCAGGTCTCGATACTCACACGAGGCTATGAACAATGGCAAAATGGAGAGGCGAACTTGCTAATCACAAGGGGCCTCATCGGTAGACTCTCTAACACGCCAAATGTGGGCTTCTCATACAAAGTCCAAGGAGTAGTAGACTACCTGGTGAGCCACAGAGTGAGGGCACTCCAAGGACTAAGCTGGGTAATTCAGCCAGCACAAGTCAACATCCCACTACAGCCAAGGGAGATCACAAATAGAAACCTGATAGACGGAAGGATATCCGTAACATTTGATAGATATACGACACCATCGGTATCTGGAAGACCATGCTACAACGCCAGGGATGAGGAAGTCCCCAATGACGAAGAAGAGTTCAGGGTGCATTCCCTAGCCGTTCTGATAGAAGGAGAAGCAACTTATGTCGAAGAACAGAGCGAACCAGGAGTACTGGTCAGATTTCTATCTCCAACCGCACGTATGCCCAACCAATACATCAGCGGGTCGGCAGGCAACGAAATAGCAGCTGATGAGGATTGCAAAATTCCCCCACAAAGGAGAAGACAAGTCTCCATGGGCATAAGCTTTGAATTCCCATGGGGAATCTATGGGCAGATAACAGCAAGATCCCTTTCATACAAGGACAACAAATTGAGCATAGAGGCTAGTACCATTGACAACCACTACCAGGGAGAGGTAAAGATCACTGTATTTAACCTAACAGACTCCCCTATTAATGTGTATCAAGGCCAGATCATTGCTCGGATGGTTATGCATTACAGCTATAACCACTGCATGATCAACATACCGGAAAGTGCGGAATCACCACCTGAGGAAGTGACCATAGAAAATCATAACCCTTTATGTGAAGGATGCTCGATGTGCGACGATGACGCTGAGTATGGAGAAAGTGACATGGAGAATGAAGAACAGCAAGGGCAAGAGCCCTCAGTACCAGCAATATTTTCCCAACTCCTACCTAAGGAAAAAGGGCGGGAAGGAATTGTACCTCCACTATAAAGGCAAGAATACACTACTCTGTAGGATCTAATAAATAGGAACTTAGCTATCCATACCCTCTTGGAGACAACAGAGTCATCTTCTCCTCCGGAGCATCAGGAAGGTGACCATGCGGGAGATACAAGCCCTGGGGCCACTGTACTTGGGTTCATGAATCACCCCTTGTATGACCCTAAGTCAGAAAAAGACTACCTAGGGCATATTCAGTATTTAGCTTCCTTGGCCAACCCAGAAGGAACATAGCTAGTCTGGGATGAATATCCCGATGATGAGGAGTGGTGCAACCCCTTTGCGGGACAAGAGCAAGAAATACTGGCAGTAGAAATCGTGGCGAATATGGAATACCCAACCCTATGTCGCCTCATGGAAGCACAACAGGAAGGGAAGAGAATCTACTCCTCTAGCACAGTAGCATCATCATACAACCCCCCGGCTCATGAGGCCACTATGGGTCCTCCGGGCTACCCACCTACAAGGGCAGAGCAAGGACAAGCACTAGCCCGCCACCTCAAAGACCATTCACAAATACCAGATTCAGGAGGGATGAAAACAATGAACTCTGGACCCTACCCTCAGCTCAACAAAAGGGAGGCACATTGTTTGTTATCCCAACATAGCTCGGTCTCTTTGATGATGTTTTCTCGTGATGGGAATCCATCACCAAGAATCATGTCTCAACACAAGGTTTCACTGATGTGCGAGACAAGGCAGAATACATCGAGAACCTACTAGGAGAGATTGAGAAGCTGGCATGGATCCAGTGGCGGATGAGCTACCCCACCGAATATGATGCATTACTAAGTACTGCGGACGACAGAGAAGGAACCCAGAACATACTTTCCCAAATGAGAAGGGTGTTCTCTTTTGAGGATCCATCACAAGGATCCACTGCCATACAAGATGCAACCTACAAAGACCTTGAAAGGCTGCCTTGTGAAAATGTCAAAGATTTGGTCAAATACATGAATGATTACATGCATTTGGCTGCCAAAACTGGAAGGCTCTACACCGTACCAGAGCTATTAGAGAAATTTTGGCTAAAAATGCCTGGAGAGCTTGGCAACAAAATCAAGGCCTCATTTGATGAAAAATACACGGGCCTCACGGTAGGAGTTTTCCCATGAATATTATTCTCCTACAAATATCTGGAACAGGCAAGGATGCTGCTTTCCAGAGGTCCCTAAAGAACCTATCCTTCTGCAGCCAGATCCCTATACCGGGATATTATCAGGAGAAGAAGTGCTTGGGCATTTGGCGATCCCGAACTTACAAAGGCAAGCCCCATGATTCCCATGCCCACATTGAAAAAAGGAAGCACTTAATCCGAAACAAGAAGTGTAGATGCTACCTCTACGGCGAAGAAGGGCATTTTGGAAAAGAATGCCCTAGCGAGCGACGAAATATCAGAAGAGTCACATTATTCGAGCAACTGGAGCTTCTAGAGGATTGTGACATCCTCTCAGTCCAGGAAGGGGAGGACCAAAGCGACGCCATCTTCAACATTTCTGAAGGGGAAGATGACAAGGAACTCCACAGGTCTATCCAAACTCTTCGAATTAATAACAAACTTTTATGAATGATTGGGTAGATTGATGGAGGATACATACCCCAAGTAAAAATGATCGAGGAACAACTGAATTGCAACCACACTTGGAGGAGCAATGAAGTTATATTGCCACCACAGTCTAGCATGTGCACCTGTTGCAAGAGGCCAACCCTCCAGAGGGTGAGGATCCATTGCCCGGAATGCCTCACCACTGCCTGCAACATGTGTGGCCCATATTACTACAATAAGTAGGTCCCAGTCACACCACCGCCACCGACCCAATTCTTCCCGAATGATCTAATAGATTAGTAGAGCTACTATATCTCTTGGTGCTCCGGTGAGATTGAAAGACTACGGAAGGAGGTGGAGTTCTACAAAAAATAATATGAAGAACTCCTCATGGAGAAGGAATTGGCTCAAGACTTCCAACAACTAGGACTCAGGGAGCAAGCGGAAATGACTAATGTACTGATTGGAGAGAATAACATCGCCGCAGCACAAGAAGCACAGAAAGGACCAAGGTTAGTAAAGAACATGCTTTACAACCTCAATGTGGAAATAGAGATCCAGGGAATTCCTAGGTTTGCTCTCAGGGCCATCTTAGACACAGGCACAACCACCTGCTGTGTCGACCTAAGGTCAGTACCGCCAGTGGCTTTATAGGAAATAACCTATGTGGTCCAATTCAACAGGATAAACTCGCAACAAATAGCCAAGAAGAAGCTGAGGCCTGGAAGGATGCTAATCGAGGGCAATGCTTTCCGTATCCCTTACACTTAGAGCTTCCCCATGATACTAGGGGATAACATCCAGATTATTATTGGGGCAAATTTCATCAAAGCAATGTAAGGCGGGGTACGAATTGAAGGTAATGTGGTCATGATTTACAAAAATTTGACTATAATTCATACATTACCTACAGTAAACACAGCCGCATCCATTGAGGAACTAGACCTCAAAGAAGAAGAATTTCTATAGATAAAATAGATGGTGGCTTACTCCATAGGGCCCTCGCAGATAAAGGAATTAGGCCCACTTCTAAAAGAGCTACAAGAACAAGGGTAGATTGGGGAAATCCCCCTAAAATACTGATCTAGGGACCAAATCACATGCAAGCTGGACATCAAGAACCCAGACTTCATTATTGAAGACAGACCAGTCAAGCAGCTTACATCGGCACAAAAGGCAGCCTTCTCCCGACATGTCAAAGCACTATTAGAAATCGGGGTAATAAGGCCAAGCACCAGCAGGCACCGGACTACCGCAATTATTGTCAATTCAGGGACCATGATAGATCCCAAAACCGAGAAGGAGACGAAAGGAAAAGAGAGAATGGTATTCAACTACAAGTGGCTCAATGATTTCACCAACAAAGACCAATATAGCCTACTCGACATCAATACCATACTCCGAAAGGTTAGCAATAGCAGGATCTATTCAAAGTTTGACCTGAAAAGTGGCTTCCACCAGGTGGCCATGCACCCTGAATCAATAGAGGGGACTACGTTCTGGGTACCAGACGGTCTATATGAATGGCTTGCAATGCTGTTCGGACTCAAGAATGCCCCGGCTATCTTTCAAAGGAAAATGGACAATTGTTTACGAGGTACTGAGAATTTCATTGAGGTTTACATTGACAACATCTTAGTCTTTTTTGAAGACAGGAAGGAGCATGCTAAGCACCTTACCACCATGCTGAAAATCTGCAAAGAGCATGGTCTCATTCTCAGTCCAATTAAGATGAAGATTGCCATCCTTGAAATAGAATTTCTAGGCACTGTCCTGGGAAATAGAAAGATAAGGCTGCAACCCCACATAATCTCCAAAATTTTAGACTTCAACGAACAAGAACTCCTTAACAAGAAGGGATTACGGGCCTGGCTTGGGCTGCTTAACTATGCCCGCAATTATATACCAAACCTTGGTAGGCTGCTCAACCCATTGTATGCGAAAACAAGCCCAACGGGCAACAAGAGGATGAACAACCACGACTGGACACTGGTTAAGCAGATCAAGGAGCTTGTACGCAACCTTCCGGATCTCGAAGTCCCACCTGAGGACTGTTACATCATCCTGGAAACTGATGGATGCATGACTGGATGGGGAGGGGGTCTGCATACCAAAAAGGAAGTGTAAATAATTGAAAGAAACTAGGAGAAATGATGAAAACTCACAAATTTCTTATTGACTTCTTAGAAACCAAAGTGAAGCTCAAGTGATGCTTGAATGTTCTTCGCTATGGTGTGAGGTATCTTCTTATATAGAAGGTGAACCGGGTGCTCTAGGGGCCCCATCGTCATTCACCTTTCTTAAAAGGAGATTCTCACGACAAAGCATTCCCGTGATGGGTTTGCTTTACAACTCACACTTGTACAAACATATAGAGCATTCCCGTGATGGGTTTGCTTTACAACTCACACTTGTACAAACATACAGAGCATTCCCGTGATGGGTTTGCTTTACAACTCACAAAGCATAAAACGTACACTATCCCTGTGACAGATTGCACTAAGCACCTACTTTTCGTATAGGGAATCTTCTTTACAGCTTGAAGTGGGACATTTCTTTAGCAGTGCCTTTGATTATGTCTACAACTGTTGCCAGCTGTTTGTCCACTTCTTGTGCGCACCGGTGCTAGTCCTTGCACCAATTATCGGAGGTGCTTTGTCTGGTACACTCCTGTAGTATTAGCATGTGGAGTGTCTGGAGTTGCTTAGTTCCCTTGCAGCGGTGTTAGTTGCTTGTTTCTAGATCTAGTAAAGTAGGCTACTGATTTACTGCTCCTCTGCCAGCATGAATCACCCTTCTTGGATTCGTTGTTGTCTGAATTTGAGTAGATCCTCATATTGCCGGCTGATGGTCCTAGTGCTTCCATGTTGGAGTAACTCTGCATACTGTCGGTTAATTGGTTGAGGGCTTCTATTAGTTGGGCCTGTGCTATCGTATTCGGGCTGGCCTACAGTTCTAGCCGTGCCATGTTCACCTATCCCAGCCGCCCTATCAGTTTGTCTGGTCATTCTGAAATAATTAAACAAGTAATTAGCCTTGATAAGCTATCAACCAGTTGGTTGCCTTCTCCGTTAATATGTTCGAAAGTGACCGCTACTCCTGTGTCGGTGATATAGTCTGTGAAGGCGAGCCATCTCAATCGGGAGGGTTTGTAGTTCGAGGTTTTGCCGAAGAAGCTAATGATAGCTTGACAATCTGTTCTGATAATAACCTTACTTTTGTCAAGAAAATAGATCTTGAGTGCCTCCAGAGTGTTCATCACAGCGTAAATTTCAGCATCTATGGTTGACTTCGGAGGGTTGAACTTGTCGCTTGCGTAGGCACAAATCCGTGTTTTGATTTAAAAATTTTAAAGATTAAGTACTTTTGAAAATTTTGATACGAATTATTCTGAGACTCATAGATAAAGGGGGAGATTTTATTTTTAAAGAAAATATTATTGCATGAGTTTAGGGGGAGTATTGATTCTCGAAAATAGAGTTTTTAGAAAACACTAAATTAAGAAGAGAAAATTTCTATAAATGGTTTTAAAAATTTAGCTGAAACCTAAATCTTTAGAAAGATTAAGTGTTTTTGAAATTTATAAAGCTTAGACATTATTGAAATAAAGCTTGTCAAGTAAGTATTATAATCTTTAGTCATTATGCTTTAAACCACATATTTAAATTTTGGCATTTGATGTTTAATAATACTTTTGATGTATGCCAAAGGGAGAGAGAGAAGGTTTAAAGTGAGAAAAATTTAAAGTAAAAGAAAATTTTCATGCATATGAGCATCTCATGCATTTAAACGTTATACATTTTTAGCTTAATGCATTCCTGATATATGTTAAATTTGAATATTGCAAATTTATTCTCCTAACTTTAATTGATGTGTTGTCATGCATCAAAAGGGGGAGATTTTTGGTGCAGAAAGCACCATTCCTTAGTTTTGATGTATGAACCATAGTTAAAGTTTGAAATTACTTATGGTTTGATATATGTGTTAAGTGTGCAGGCTTAACAGGAAATCCTAGTAGGTCAGGCAGACCGGATACTAGGCAAAATATTGAAATTCCTAGTAGGTCATGTTGACCGGATACTAGGCAGAAGACTTGACAGATTTAGAGGACCGGACACCAGGCAGGAAGTCCAGGTGGGTCAGGAGACCAGACATCTGACATGAAGACCGATTGGGTCAGGAGATCGGACAATCAGCATGAAGTCTAGCTGGGTTAGGAAGACCAGATAGCTGGCGGGAAGCCCTGGTGGGTCAGATCAGATGTCAAGTATGGTAAGTCCGGCAGGGCAGTAGACAGGTAAGCCTCGAGTAAAGAGGTGAGGTCGAGTCCTCTGTAGGGGGACAAAGCTAAGCGTCAATCCGACGGATAGTCCGCGTGAGACTAAGAAGTCAAGATCGAGCAGTATTACTACTTCTTTTGTATTTTAAACTATTTGTATTTTCTAATCTCATTTTGCAATGAATAGTTGACTGAATGGATTCCAGTCGATTGAAGTCCAATCGACTGAGTATGGTCCAATCGACTAGATACCCAGTTGGTAATATTAGCTAGTGATCGATCGAAGATTTGGCAACCTAGATGGAAAGAGTTTCAGTCGACAAGGGAGGTCCAATCGACTGGAAAGGCCAACTTCCAAATGCGGAGTCAGGTGACTTGGAGTCGACTGGAACAGGTCCATTCGACTAGGAAGGCCGAAGTACCATATCGACGAGCTGATATGGAGTCGATTGGAGGGCATTCTAGTCATCTGGAAATGGCTTATAAAAGAAATGCATGACCATCTTCGAAAATAACTCATCTACTACGTCCAAATTCTATCTTGTGTGTTTCTCATCTGCAAGAGCTTCATCACGCTACAACGCCATAACTCCGACACTCCGAGCTCCATTTTAAAAGCTATAAGTATCGGTATATTTTGTATTGTGCTTTACTTTCACTTTTGTACTTTAATTTATGAGAAGGTAGCTTGATACCTATCTCACTATCTTTTGTAAAAAGTGAACTCCTCCGAAGTCGAGAGTTCTCGAGTCAGAGGACCTTATAGTGCATTGCCCATCGAGGTAGTTCTCAGAGAGCTACGGGCCTTGGAGTAGCAACCCGGCTAGGGTTGTGAACCAAGTAAATAATTTGTCTTCTTATCTTATTTAATTCCACTGCATACTTTTTGTTTCTAAATATTTCTAAAAATAAGTTTTAATTTCTAAATAAAATGTATAACTTCTGAGATTCACCCCACTCTCTCGGAACATTACGATCCTACACTCAATGCAGGAGAAAAATGATGAGCCATCCACCTCCGGGAGCCAAGGACAAGACCAAAATTCCCTTACCGACTTAGGTAACTCAAATACATATATTAATAATAAAAATCATATAACGTGTTTTGAGTGTAGGGAAGTAGAACACTGCAAGAGCAAGTATCCAAAAAGAGTCAAGAAGGCTCAACCAACACCAAAAGTCAATGAAAAGTCTAAGGATGCTGGAGCCCCAATAATTAAGAGCAAGGAGCATATTATTTGCTTCAAGTGCAATCAAAGGGGCCACTATAGAAGTCAATTCCCTAGGGGGAGGAAGCAAACCAAGGGCAAGGGAAGAGCTACACATGTAGGGGGAGCTAAGACAAACCCTAAGGTATATTTCAATAATGCTTGTTCTTTATGTAAGGATCAAAAGCATGCTAGGAATGTTATTGCAATCCATCATGACAAAAAGCATGCTAGAAATAATAAATTTTATTGCTTAGGTGCTAAACATGTTGATGTACCTAAGGACAAATCTATAACCAATAACTCTAGAACTATTCTACCTAAGGAAACTATTAGGAAGATAAAAAACAACCTAGGCATCAACCCTAAATGGATGAGACATATACCTAGGAAAAGTCATTCCCAAAAAAAGAATGAAAATTCAAAATTGGGAAAATTAGAGTTAGAAAATCAAGCTTTGAGGTTAAAGCTTGAGAAAATAGAAAAGACCCTTAGAAAGATAGAAAATATAATTCTAGGGTTAAATGGACAAAATTTAGAGGTTAAGGTTCATCTACGGGGATGAAAGGCTTGAGTCATAAGCCTAGGTTCAAGGTAGATAAGGCTACCTATTGCAATGTTCCATTTAATTATGGAACTACTCCTAAGTCTAGAAAAACTAAGGTTACTAGGGAAGTCATCCCTAAGGCTAAACATGGTAAGTGTCAAGTGATTCACGCTAGATGGGTTAGGATGTATCAACTTGAATTGGTAAGGTAGTTAACCTAACCATAGCAAAGTTGACACTTTAGGGCATTTTCAAAGTAATGTGATACTTTGGAAATGAGGTTAGAATTTTTATCCTAAAGATTTTAGGATGTTCCAATAGAATTTGAGAAGTATGAAAAAATGGTCAAAATTGACACAATTAAGTTTTAGAGTCATAGTGTGACAATTTGGGTTTTTGGCACACTAGGGAGATTTGGTATTATGACAAATTGAGTTTAATTCTAACAAATGATAATTAATATTAAAATTTAGGTACTCTTATGCCTTTACATTTTATTTTCCATATTTTGTTTTCCATGTGTCATGTCATGACATCATATTTCTTTTAATTATTTAAAATGTCATGATAATGCTTAGGGTTAATTTTAATGTCATGTTGTACTTAGGTTAGAATTTTATGTCATGACATCATGTATTATTGGCACATGCTTAATTATGGTATCTTATATGTCATGATCATCATTCATGCATTTAGGTTAATTAAAATTAATTTAAGGACAATGGCATGATTTGAGGTCCAAAGTATAAGGGAATCAAATAGAATAGTCTAGAAAAATACATGAAACCCTAAGAACCTAAACTCACATCTCACAAGAATATAAGATTGACTTGTGTGTATTTTCATACACCTTATACACATGTGAGTTGTTAATAAATGAGTTAAGTTCATGTGCTTATTTAGTACATCATAATGAACTTAGAACTCATTAAATGATAATGATTAATCATGAGGAAAACTTATGTACAAGTCATGTGCATTGATCCCATAAACTATGGTTCAAAATAGGTTTTCAAAATCATTTTAAAAAACTTTGGTGAAGCCTATCTTTTGATAGCAATCACCATTGATGAAGTTGATACTAAGTAGGCTCAAAACATTGAAGTTATCATTTGTTTTAAACTTTGTATCAATCTCATAATTTAATCGGTATTTTATTTTAAAACCATTTTTCATCCATTGTATTTGACATAGGTAATATACATATGAAATTTCAAGATATTTCAAATTATATATATTTATTTATGAATTTTGAAAAACAAATTCTGTAACCTGATTTTTGCGTTTGTAGATATTAGTCGACTGGTGTTGATGGCAATCAACTAGTTTCTGATCGAGTCGACTGTTGAAGTTGATTTCGACTGAACTAGATTTCTTCAACTATTTATCAACAAGTTTAGGCTACCCTAACATCACCTAACCCGAGGGTATGCTTTGGAAAGCATTGGAAGGGTGAAAATCCATTGGAAATGGATTAAGAGAGGTGTTTAGGGTGGAAATCAAGTTTTAAGGGAGGTGAAAGTTCAATGTTGAATCTTTACCCTTATTTTTCAATGGTTTAGTGTTCCTATTGGATTAGGAACTCTCCAAGGACATTGTTGGTTCAATGGTCAAGGGAGAGCAAGCCTTTAGAGGGAGGTTATCCATCAAGGGATGATGGATAAGTTTTTTCTCAAAGGGGGAGAGTTGGAGAATGGAGAAAATACCTTGCATTTAGTGATAAGGGAGTATCACTAGAGAAAATAAAGGCATTAATGATGATTTTGAACCAAGGGGAAGATTGAGTTATCTCATTGGGATATGAGACATGATTACCCTTAGAGGAGACTTTTTAATGTATGTAAAAAAGGGGGAGAATTGATGACTTAATTTAGGTAGCCTAACTTAAAGGTTTTGTCAAACATCAAAAAGTGAGAGATTGTTGGTGCAATTGGCCCAGGTCATGATTGACCTGACTCGAGATTGACTCAAGTAATATTTTGATATTTGAAAAAATGATTGACAATGTGATTATCATGAGAAGTCCAAGAATGGTCTTGTCATTTGAGAAGTCCAAGTCATGTGTACTTGGCAATGGTAAAGTCCAAGTCATGGGAACTTGGCGTGAAAAGTCCAAGCATGGGTCTTGGCAATGGTAAAGTCCAAGTCATGGGTACTTGGCAGTTGGAAAGTCCAAGCATGAGTCTTGGAAATGGTAAAGCCCAAGTCATAGGTACTTGGCAATTAAAAGTCCAAAGGTATAGTCTTGGCAGTATAAGTCCAAGTGTGTAGGTTTGGCGGCATAGAGTCCAAGTGAACTTTGGTTGTGAGAGTCCGGATGCTTGACAATTGGGAATTCCAAGGGTGTGATATTGGCGGCATAAAGTCTGAGCATGTAGTCTTGGTAGCATAAGTCCAATGTTTGGCGGCGTAAAGTCCGAGCGTTTGTCTTGGCGGCATAAGTCCAAATGTATCTTGCCAAGGTAGACCCAGTTAGCTTGACAATAGCCGATGGAACCTGAAGGATAGCGTATGGTTGAATGAGTCATGGAGGACTCAGAGGGATCCGATAGGTGTGAGGCTTATAGAGGTGGCTAGAAGGCTTAAGTCTAGGCTAAGGGTGACCTATCAAGTATGAGGGGATCATACTTGAGTTAAACTTCATGTTTGAGGTTTATCAGTCGACTGAGGTTATGGATCAGCCGACTGGCTGAGTGTTTGACACTTGGAAGCCTAATCAGCTCAGAACAATCAACTAGGATTATGACCACCGATCGTTAGTAGTCGATCAAGGCTCGGCTCATTTAGTGTGAGTGCAATGATTGATTATGTATGGCCAATCGGATCGCCACAATCGACTGCCATGGAGGGCAATCTGTTGGGAGATCGGTTGGCCGGCTAGAGGGGGGTGAATAGCCCTCTTACTTTGGATGTTGGAATTCTCTCGTTCGTTTGCTCGTCTACACAATCGTTAGCGCAGCGGAAACAATAAAACAATAACAATACTAACAACAAATAAGCACACGTAAACACACACGATATACGTGGTTCGGAACCGAATGGTTCCTACTCCACGGGCGAGCTCCTCGAGCTCTAGAGATGCACACGACAATACTCAAACTCCTTCTCGACTACACGTCGGAGGTGGAGAAACCTCTCACAAGAAATTACAACAGTAATATAGAAATACAAGCAAATATACAAATACAATACACAAGAAAACTTTCACCGATTGCTTTGATCACTTTGCTTGTTGCTTGCTTTAGATGGCTCTTGAAGGACTGGAATGCAACAGCAATTCCCCTCCAATAGCTCCACAAAAGGCTTGGCGAAATCCTCCAACTCGAGCTCCATTTATAACCTGCATCAAGCTATTTTCGCGCTCATCAGTCGACTGATCGTGACCATCAGTCGACTGGTCCCGTAGCCGTTGTCTCACAACGGCCAGATCCACGTTGGTTAAGTTCCAACGGATCACACATCAGTCGACTGATGGCACCCATCAGTCGACTGATCATCCATCAGTCGAGTGCTGGCGAGCTCGACTCCATTCTGCCCATGCCATGTCATCGATCGCCATCCCGCCATCCCTCGTCGATTCTCCCATCAGTCGACTGCCCTCCCTCGGCAGTCGACTGATCAGCCAGACTTGGTTCAGTCGAACACTGGTCGAACCCATATGACCTAGAGCAGTCGACTGGCACCTATGCCAGTCGACTGATGTCGGCTAAAACCTCAAACATAACGATGTTTGAGCCTCCGACACTCAGTCTTAGCCACTTGGCCAAGTCCACCTTATCCCTCATGGAGTTCCCAACCGAAGCTCTCTTCCCTCGGCCTACGTCCCTCGGATGCGCCAAGCGCACGGCTTCGCAATGCCATCCTTCACGTCTCATGCCCCAGAAGTATGCTTCCCTTTGGGCTCACTCCATTCTCTCCCCGTCCGACAGTCCCTCGGATGCACCAAGCGCACGGCTTCGCAATGCCATCCTTCACCGACTCAAGGACCCGAGCCTAGTGAACTTGCCAAGTTCTCAAGACTTCCCAAATGCACCAAGCGCACGGCTTTGCAATGCATTTCTCACCAAGCACCAAGAGCACGGCTTTGCAATGCTTTGGATTTCCCATGCCAAGCACCAAGCGCACGGCTTCGCAATGCTTTGGACTTTCCCATGCCAAGGCTTCCCCCTTGGACTTCCACACCAAGCTCCATGCTTGGATTTTCCATGCCAACCCCATGTTGGACTTTCCCATGACAATCCCAAGTCATGAGTTTTGTCTATCATCAAAATATCATCAAGGTACTGCTCGAGTCAAACTCGAGTCAACCTGGGCCGATTGCACCAACAATCTCCCCCTTTTTGATGATTGACAAAACTACCATCTCAAGTCTACCAATTCTCCCATATTGGCAATTCTCATATCCCAATGAGAATTCCAACGAACCCTAATTGGTAACTTGGTAACTTCTCCCCCTTTTTGACATTACATCAAAAAGGTCCTCCCCAAGGGTATGAATGTCTCATATCCCAATGAGATCTTACAATCTCTCCCTTGGAGGAACACATGCCTACCATCTTTCTAGTGATCCCATATCACTTAAAGAGAGGCAACCCAATTTTCCTCCCATGAGGAAATACACATCCATCTTCCCATGATGGATCCCTCCCCCTAGAGGCTTGCTCCCCCTTCACCATTACACCAGCAATGTCCTTGGAGAGTCCCTAAGCCAATAGGAACATTAACCAAATCAAAATTAAGGCAAAGTTCAACAATGAACTCTCTTCCACCTTAAAATTGATACTCACCCTCAACCCAACTCCTAATCCATATCCAATGGATTTCCACCCTCTCTAATGCTCTCCCAAGCATATCCTAGGGTTAGGAGTGGTTAGGGGACCAAAACATGGCTAAACATGGGCCTAACTATCAAGTTTACCCGAAATCAGCCTGTGCCAGTCGACTCCGTCAGATACCAGTCGACTGGACTTACCATCAGTCGACTGCCATTATAGGTAGTTGACTGATAACTGCATTCTACAGTTTTCAGTTTCAGAAAATTAGATTTTCGAAATCCATAAGTAAATATACGTAATTTTAAAAATCTTGAAAATGCATACGTATAATACTTATCCTAAACACTATGGGTGAAAAATATTGAAAATTTATTTTACCCATTAAATTAGGAGATTGATACAAAGTTCAAAATTTAAGAAAAGCTTCAATAAAGAGCCATCTTTGTATCATCTCATTCAATGGTGATAGCTATCAAAAGATAGGCTTCACCAAGGTTTTTCAAAATGTTTTCAAAATGTTTTTCAAACCTTTAGTTTCTTTTTCCTAAACATCTCACCAATATCTAGATGTGTAAAAACACATACAAGTCAAATTTTTGTGAGATGTGGGTTTTGTTTATGTTCTCATGCATATTTCTAAGGCAATATTCTTTGATTCCCATCAAATCATGCCATAGTCCATAATTTCATTTTATTTACATGCATGATATGATTATGGCATAGATATGATATAAGTAAAAGCATATGCCAATATCATGATGTCATGGCATGTGAATGAAATCTAGGCATACATGACATCTAAATATAAATCTAAACATGATCATGACATTTTTATAGATAAGAAAGAAAATGATGTCATGACATGGCAAGACAAACAAATCATGGCAACTAAAATATAATAAGGTATAAAATACCTAAGTGTTAACATCAATTTGCCATTTCTAGGGATTAAATTCATTTTGCCTTAAACCATTTAGCTCCCAAGTGTGCCAAAAACCCAAAATAGCACACCATGACCTCTATGACCTAATTGTGCCAATTTAAATCATTTTTAACTTCTCAAAACTATATTGGCACACCCTAATGTGTCAACTCACAATGGCTAGGTTAACCACCCATCCACTTAGGGTTGACACACCCTAACCCATTTAGCGTGAATCGATCACGCTTTTAGGAACCCAATATCTATTGGAGCTCCTTGGGTTAACAAGGTATTATCTAGGGATAACTTCCTTAGATACCTTCCTAATGACCCTTTTAGGCTTTGAAGCCATAGTCTTTTGGGTCTTTCCTAGGTCAACTCTAGAGGTGACTCCTCCATTTACCTTCTTAGTGGCTACATTTGATTTCTTTGAGGTGTTAGCCACTAAACACATACCATGGCTAGACTTAGGGATGACTTCCCTATTAGCCTTGGTTTTCCTAGACCTAGATGTGGTTCCATAATTAAATGGAACATTATGGTAGGACATAGGTTTGTGACCCAAACCCTTCTTGCCCTTAGATGTTTCTTGTTTCCTAGGTCTTGACTTTTGTGCATTTGACCCTTGAACCGAATTTTTTATTATTGCTAGGGTCTTCACCAATTTTTCTAGCCTTGACCTCAAGGCTTGATTCTCCACCTCTAATTTCCTCAATTTTGAATTTTCATTAGGTTTAGGGGAAATGTTCTTCTTCTTAGGCATATGCCTAGATTTCTTGGGATTAACACCCAAGTTTTCTTCAATTCTCCTAATTGACTCCCTAGGTAAAATAGATCTAGTGTTTTGAGTCCTAGGTTTGTCCTTAGTTATATGAACATGCTTGGCACCTAGACAATACACCTTATTATTTCTCTTAGCATGCTTTTCATTGATAATAGAAAGAGAACTAAAATAATTTTTAGCATGCTTTTTGACTTTAGGAATTAAAGGTGCATTATTTAAATTTACCTTAGGGTTAGCTTTAGGAGCTCCCCCTATATGAGTTGCACCTTCTTGCGCTTTCTTCCTCCCCCTAGGGCATTGGCTTCGGTAGTGTCCCTTTTGATTGCATTTGAAGCACACAATGTGCTCTTTGCTCTTGATTTTGGGAACACTGGTATCGTTTGACTTTGGGTTGACTTTTGGTGTCGATGCCTTCTTCTTAGCCAATTTAGGGCATTTGCTCTTGTAATGCCCTTTCTCCCTACACTCAAAACAAATAATATAATCTTTACGATTAATTATAATACATGAGTCACCTAGGGAGTTGGCGGAAGCCTCTTGGTCATTTCTTCCGGAGGTGGATGCTTCATTTTGGCTTGGCTCCGGAGTTGAAATCCTTTCCTCCCCCTCAACGCTAGAGGTGGAGGTCTCCACCAAGTCATCCACATCTTCAAAAGTGGATGGTGATTCTTCTTCGGCATTCTCCTCTACTTGTGCCGATTGGGAATTTTCTTGGAATTTCATTACCTTATTCCATAATTCCCTTGCATCCCTATAATCACCCAATCTAGACCAAATAGTGTTAGGTAACAAATCACTAATCAACTTGATTACCTTGAGAATTGTCTTGAAGTCTTTGATTTGGTCTTGGGTCCATTTTGACTTCTCAATTGGCTTGTTGTACTTGTCCCTAGGCATTTCAAAACCGTTTTCTATAATAATCATAAAATCAAAATCGGTTTCTAGGTATACCTCCATTTTTCTTCTCCACCATACAAAATCTCCATCGAATTTCGGTGGATGGATGAAGCCGGCCATTTGTAGTGCTCTCGCGGTGGTTAGTCCTTGAAGAGCGACCTCAGCTCTGATACTACTTGTCGGGAGATCGGTTGGGCGGCTAGATGGGGGTGAATAGCCCTCTTACTTTAGATGTTGGAATTCTCTCGTTCGTTTGCTCATCTACACAATCGTTAGCGCAGCGGAAACAATAAAACAATAACAATACTAACAACAGATAAGCACACGCAAACACACACGATATACGTGGTTCGGAACCGAATGGTTCCTACTCCACGGGCGAGCTCCTCGAGCTCTAGAGATGCACACGGCAATACTCAAACTCCTTCTCGACTACACGTCGGAGGTGGAGAAACCTCTCACAAGCAATTACAACAATAATATAGAAATACAAGCAAATATACAAATACAATACACAAGAAAACTTTCACCGATTGCTTTGATCACTTTGCTTGTTGCTTGCTTTAGATGGCTCTTGAAGGAATTTGGAATGCGTGACAATTCCTCCAATAGCTCCACAAAAGGCTTGGCGAAATCCTCCAACTTGAGCTCCATTTATAACCTGCATCAAGCTATTTTCGCGCCAATCAGTCGACTGATCGTGACCATCAGTCGACTGATCCCATAGCCGTTGTCTCACAACGGCCAGATCCATGTTGGATAAGTTCCAACGGATCACACATCAGTCGACTGATGGCACCCATCAGTCGACTGATCATCCATCAGTCGAGTGCTGGCGAGCTCAACTCTATTCTGTGCCCGTGTACAATGTCATCGATCGCCATCCCTCGGCCGATCGATTCTCCCATCACCAATCCCGCCATCCTCGATCGATCATCGATCAAATTAGATCGTTGGTTCAATAAACACCGGTCAAACCCATACGAAACATAACGATTTTTGAGCCTCCGACACTCAGTCTTAGCCACTTGGCCAAGTCCACCTTATCCCTCATGGAGTTCCCAACCGAAGCTCTCTTCCCTCGGCCTACGTCCCTCGGATGCGCCAAGCGCACAGCTTCGCAACGCCATCCTTCGCGTCTCATGCCTTAGAAGTATGCTTCCCTTTGGGCTCACTCCATTCGCTCCCCGTCCGGCGGTCCCTCAGATGCACCAAGCGCACGGCTTCGCAATGCCATCCTTCACCGACTCATGGACCCGAGCCTAGAGAACTTGCCAAGTTCTCAAGACTTCCCAAATGCACAAAGCGCACGGCTTTGCAATGCATTTCTCACCAAGCACCAAGCGCACGGCTTTGCAATGCTTTGGACTTTCCCATGCCAAGGCTTCCCCCTTGGACTTCCACACCAAGCTCCATGCTTGGATTTTCCATGCCAACCCCATGTTGGACTTTCCCATGAAAATCCCATGTCATTAGTTTTGTCTATCATCAAAATATCATCAAGGTACTGCTCGAGTCAAACTCAAGTCAACCTGAGCCGATTGCACCAACACAATCGACTAGAGCTAGTGGACACGAGAATAGAATGTTTCATAGTCGACAGGGCAGTCGACTATCAGGCAACAGTCAACTTATAGGATATTTGTTGGGCAGGTTCCAGCGTGGATGGAACCGTTGTGAGACAATGGATGAGAGATCCATCGACTGGAGCCTTTTGGAAGTCGACTGATAGGCGAAAAATCAGCCTGAGCTTAGCCTTACAAGGATATTTCATGGAGGATTTGGAGTTGCTAGTTTTTGGTGATTTGGGAGAGGATTTGTTGCTGCATTTCATATCTCCCAAGCTCATCTAAGCAACCAACAAGCAAGGCAATCAAAGCACTCTCTTGTAAAGTTTTTCTTTGCATTTCATTTGTATTCTTGTATTTGATTGTATCTTGTTGTTGCATTCATGTTGTATGCACTTGTAAGAGGTTTCTCCACCTCCAGTGTGTTGCCGATAAGGAGAAAGAGGTTTAGTGGAGTAGACACTAAAGCCCCGACCGTGGAGTAGGAACCCTAGTTTCGAACCACATAAAATTGTGTGTCTTGTGCGTGTGATTGTTTTGTTCTTTAGTTTATGCTTTATTCTATATTACACTGCATACTAATGATTATAGATAAGACAATCATGATCGTAGTCCGACGAAGTGAAAAAAACACTATTCACCCCCTCTAGCGATGCCAACGTTCCTAACAAGAAGCCCCTTTCTCGTGAATAATTCCTCAAGTTCAATCTTATGGTTATGGGATTGAGGTTCTCCTATCGGTTCATTCCTTAATCTCTAAATCATGCGAATAAGTGACAAACATAGACACAATTAAACAATGCATATAATAACACTCAACAAATAAGTATTGATAGATGACAAGAGTTAATCACAATTCATGATAAATAGTTAAAGGGATACTCCCTTTTCCTTGATTACAGGATATTACTCCATAACAAAAGGAAGCATAGAAAATAGTCAACAAATTGTAAAAAGGCTAGAGAATAGAGAAACTATCAACGTTGTGGTGCCCTCCACAGGCTGTCCGTGGAGCCTTCTGGAGCTCATGTTTTGGCTCCATTTGCTTCCGTATCTCCTCTGTTTGATTGTAGGCATTTTGTAAGCTTCTCCTTGTGTCTTAATCATGTCCTTTTTTGTCCCAAATTGTATCTTTTTGAGATCAAGAAACATGCAACCACAATTATCTGAACTAAAAAGATAAAATGAATGCAAATGCTAATTTTTTCCCCCTAGATATGCTGAAAGAATGCAATGAATGTATGCTAAAGAAACTCTAAAAACTTTCATAATTCACACACACACATCCCCAAGTAAAATAAAAAAAAAGCTTATGTGTGTGAATTATGACAACTCATTAATTTTGATAAGTTTGTTGAAAGAATCCTTGAACATAGTCTCCTAGGTCCCTTCCTCGTGGTTAGTCATGAAAGACTCTGGTGTAGTCCACGTGAATTTGACCCTAAGATTTTAAACACCAATCTAGGTGAAATATTCCTTCTACCATGTTCCTCGCTTTTTCAGTGTAGAGGCAATTACCCACACTAACACTTGGCTCATTCCCTTACTATCACACCTGGTTTCAAAGGAGCACTCAATGAGGAGAAAGAAAAGCAAGAAATTAATAGTGAGTATTTTCCCAATAACTAGTGTTGGTGCAACAAGCCCCGGGTCAATGTTGACCAAACTCCAAGTTGACTCGAGTAGTGTTTTGATGTTTGACAATGGATTGACAATAGGCTTAACCATTGTTTGACAATATGGTTTGACCATATGTTGGCCATATGACTAGTGGATGATTGGGATATCTAAAGTCATATAAGGGAGTTATTTTGGGGAGATTGTTGGAGCAATCAACCTCGGGAGTCCATGTTTGGATACTTGGCATGGAAAGTTCAAGTCATGGGTACTTGGCAATGGTAAAGTCCAAATGTATAATCTTGTTAGCATAAGTCCAAGTGTGTAATCTTGACAGTGTAAATTCCAAGTGAACTTTGGCAATTGGAAAGTCCAACATGAAGTTGGCATGGAAAGTCCAAGCATGGTCTTGGAAATTGGAAAGCCCAAGTCATGGGTACTTGGAAAAAGAAAAGTTGAAGGGTAGGTTTGGCGGCGTAAAGTCTAAGCATGGGTCTTGGCGACATAAATCCAAATGGATCTTGGCAAGGAAGTCCATGGGTGTAGGTTTGGCGGCGTAAAGTCCAAGCATGGGTTTTGGCAGCATAAGGTTAAATGAACCCTGGCAAAAGACTCGGTAAGCATCACATAGCCGATGGAAGCATCTGAAGGCTAACGTGAAGGATGAAGAGTTGTGTACTCGAGGGATCCGAGAGGCATGAGGCTGATGGAGGTAGCTAGAAGGCTTAGGTCTAGGCTAAGGGGAGTTAATTAAGTATGAAGGGATCATACTTGGGTTAAACCTCATATTGAGATTTACTAGTCGACTGGGGTATTGGATTAGTCGATTGGCCAAGTGTTTGAGACTCAAAAGCCTAGTTGACTTAGAGCAGTCAACTAGCATTATGCCCCAGTCACTGGTCAATAGTCGACTAAGGCTTGACTGCTAATCTGTGGCTTTGGCAGTCAACTGCTAGGGTTGTACATGTTGGGATGTATACTGAAAAGTCTATCTTTTGTATGAACATCTTTATTTTTGAAATAAGAATCACATGATCATTGTTTGTATATTTATGGTTATGCATATTGTCTAATACATTACATTATAAATAACATGGTGTGTAGTGTCACACGGGAGATCATGTTATCAGTTCCTTGTAGAGTATAAGTAAACGCTCACAACCGAGATGGTTTTGGACAAACCATTGGTATGGTTGTAGTGTGATTTGGTATTAGTTTGTCTTGACAATAGAATTACAGTAGTACACTTTGTGCGTATTGAGCAGGACCGACTTAGAGGTGATTTGATATATTGCTGACTACATAATTGAATCGGACCTCAGATATTATGGTGTACACGATCTTAATCTCGATATAATAATGGGCACATATACTTAGTATTTATTTCTTTAATATACCAATGGGCAAGATTTATAGAGTAAATCGATAGGCTTGGTAAGTTGGGAAATGATATTATTTACATGGTGTGCCATTGATTATAGGTGGAAACTGTGTCCTATATATTAGGATGATAATGTCCCCTTGAGGAGCTCATAAGGTTCATCATGTAAACCCTGCATGTGGACTTAGTCTGACATGATGATAAGGTTGAGTGGTACTACTCATGGAGTTAGATGTTGATTAATTAATTTTCAATAAATTGATTAATTGATGGACATTCGAGATCTTAAACACGGAGAGATATTTGTACAATTAATATATGGAGCCCATATTGATTTATGGGGGTTGGTGAGGTAGATCAATGATAACCCTCTAGTGGAATGGATTATCATTAATGGATCGGACTTTATGTAGGCTTGATCCATTGGGTGGCCAAGATCCAACTCCTCCTCATTGTCCCTATTGTAGCCTATTAAAACCCTCATGAAGCCTAGATCCGATGGTGGAAGATGGAACTCTAGATCCGATGGTTGAGGTTAAATCTCTAGATCTGACGGTGGAGATTAAATCTCTAGATCCGACGGTTGAGATTAAATCTCTAGATACGAAGGTGGAGATTAAAAGGAGGCTTAAACCTAGCTCTATAAAAGGAGGGCCAAGGCTTGGGCATGTATCATCTTTTTGGAGATTAGGGTTTTTCTTCCTTGGCTTGGGCGGCAAGGCATTAGGGTTTTGGTTCCTTTTTCTTTGGGCGGTGCCTATTGTCCAAGAGCTAGGGTCGGCGGCAAGGTGGTTAGGGTTTAACCTCTCTTCTTCCTCTCTTGGTCGGAGCACCCTTTCCTCCTCTCTTTTGGCTGGTGGCAACACTTCCTTCAAGGTTGGCCAACGCTCCTCTTTCTCTCCTTGGTCGGCGACAAGGATCAAGCTTGGAGCTTGGTGGTCGGCTCTAGATAGGGGAAAGATTTTTTCTTTATTCTTCCCTTTGTCCATAGCGAGCAAGGAAGGGAAGAACGTGATATAGGAGGCTTCGACTTTTGGAAGATCGTCGCCCACACGATGTCCAAAAGGAGGAAGGACATACAATAGAAGACCTTGAGGTAAACAAGAGGTATAATTCTTGTTTATGTATGTTTTTCTTATTCTATGCATGTTGTATGTATTATATGTGGCTAATTTACTTGGACTCCGAAAACAAACACAAAAACCGGCCATCCGTACATCGTCTATTCCGCAGCTAATCGAAGAAAAGAGGTAGGTTACTTGAACAACAAGTTTGTTCAAGTGACCACTCAAATCGAATAGAATGACGATGGATCGGTTGCTTGGGTAATCCCTCTTCATCAAGGATTAATTTTTTTTATCCGGCGACGTAGATGGGATCGCCTTGCACTAGCGACCAAGTTGAAGTGGGAAGTGAAGTTTCTTCCTTCAAGTGGTATCAGAGCCACGGTTTCCGATTTTGTGTGTTTTGGATTCGTTTAATTTTATGCACTTATCATATATTGTATGTATCGGATGATAGTAGGATATGCGTAGGCTAACTTTTTGGTTGCAGGCATAAGATCCAACTATTATGGCCATATGTGTGTGTATGTGATTGCATGTGTGTAATATTATTTGAATCCTCGGGGTTGACGAGGCTAGTATTTAATTTTTGTAATTAAGTACGACATTTTTTAGCCGCTCTTTTTATTTTAGTTTACTTTAGATCTAGATTTCATGTACACTTCTTCGTGGAGTATAGGATCGATGGATGTAAATTAAAATATTTATTCTCAGCTCGGATCTCTGGATGGCTTGCACATGGCGTAGGGAGGAGCGGACGAGATGGTGATACGATGGGAGGCATATTGGAGAACAAAAGCCATAATAGTTGGAAAATATTTTTTTCATATTTATTGCTTCTTGTTTGATATGAATGTCATGTTCTAGGAAAATTCCTCAATTTTAAATAACTAAGTCGGAGAGGGATATTTTTATAAATTCCTAAGGCCTCCATTACGATTTGACATATGATGCCAACAAACTTGTGCATCCACTCTGAGTACCTTACTCCCCATCGAATGAGTTTGTTTTGTGGATCACAAGGTCGAATATGGTTATATGAAATTATTAAGGAGCATGTGTACTTCCCCATCGGAAGGCACATAACCCTAGATAATTGCCTTGGTACCAAGTAATGGTGAACACTTAGCTGCAAATAGGAGTATCATCCCCATCGGAGTCATTGCTTTTATTTGTAGGGTCGAAGAGGAACCAACTATTAATTTTATTTGTCAAAAAGTTAGGTTGACAAGATAGTAAAATTAATCGGTAAAACCTCCTCTTACAAATGTAGAATTCGTATACATCCACACCATCGTGGCATACGATATTCTCGGTGTTTTGAGGTGTTGGCTGATTTTAAAATTTTATTGGTTGAGGAATCAATAATTTTTTGAAATCTAATGTTTTGATCTATGTGATTCTTAGGTTTTTCAAAAATGACTTTCAACCCACTTGCTGTGATACTAAAAGAGAATAAACTTATTGGACCCAATTATGTTGATTGGAAGAGGAATCTTGATATTGTCTTGACTGCTGAGGAGTATAAATATGTATTCTTCGAAGAGTGTCCTCCAAAGCCTGCGAATGATTCTGGGAAAAAGGATAAAGATATTTATAAGAAGTGGATAAAGGATGATGAGATGGCACGGTGTTACATTTTGGCTTCTATGTCAAATGTATTGCAACATCAACATCAAACCATGTCCACTGCTTATGACATGATGCTCAATCTCAAGGATCTTTTCGGACACCAGAATTGGGCTGCTAGGCAGGAAGCCATGAGGAACTTGATGACGACCATAATGACCGAGGGAACACTCGTAAGGGATCATGTTATCAAGATGATGGCTCATTTGAATGAGCTGGAAGTCCTTGGAGCTGAGATCGATGGGGAAACCCAAGTCGATATCATTTTACAGTCTATACCTAGGAGTTTTGAGCAGTTTCGCCTGAACTACAACATGAATAAGAGGTTGTATTCGTTGGTAGAACTTTTGACAGAACTCCAGGCGATAGAGGGCTTTTTCGTCAGAGTACTCAGGCTCAGGCCATGGTTGCCCAAAAGGTTTCTACTTCTAAGCCGAAAGGCAAGAAGAAGAAGAAACAAGGTGGGGCAAAGGGGGGGGATCTCAGGGAGGAGTGAAGAAGCCGAAAGGCAAGTGCTTCACTTGCTAGCAGACTGGACATTGGAAGAAGGACTGCCCCAATCGGAAGCAGAACAAAGGTATATCTTTTGGTCTAGTCGTCGAAACATGTTTAGCAGTGTTATCTACCAGCACTTGGTGTGAAGATACGGGAGCCACTGATCATGTCTGCAATACTTTGCAAGAGTTCCAGGAAACCAGACGACTGGTTGAGGGGGAGATTATCATTTTCTTGGGCGATGCTACGAAGGTGGCGGCTATTACAGTGGGAGATGTTTATTTGTCATTTGATAGAAATAAAAGTTTGGTTTTGAGAAATTGCCTTTATGTACCTTTATTTAGAAAGAATTTGATTTTGATTTCTAAATTGTTTATGGATGGATATTCTATTTCTTTTAATGACATAGTTGTTATAAAAAGGAATAGGGAAATTATCTGTTCTGGTGCATTGATAGGAAATTTATATACCCTTGAACCAAAAGCTCCCACGATGCAAATAGAAGTAAATAACTCATCTTCTAATTCTAATAAGAGAAAAGAACATTCAAAAATGAACCAAACATATCTTTGGCATCTAAGGTTAGGTCATATTAACCTAAGCAGAATTCAAAGGTTGATTGTTGATAGACCTCTGGTTTCAATAGTGGTGGAAGATTTCCCAACATGCGAATCTTGCTTGGAAGGTAAAATGACAAAGAGGCCTTTTAAGGCCAAGGGGTATAGAGCCAAAGATGTGTTGGAATTTGTTCATTCTGATTTGTGTGGTCCTATGTCTATCCAGGCAAGATGTGGTTTTGAATATTTCATCTCTTTCATAGACGATTATTCAAGATATGAATACATTTACTTGATGCGCCACAAGTCTGAATGCTTTGATAGGTTCAAAGAATTCAAGGCTAATGTGGAGAAACGTCATGGTAAAAGCATCAAGACACTACGATCTGATCGTGGTGGTGAGTACCTCTTGGGAGAGTTTAGAATTACTTATCAGAGGCTGGGATTCAATCCCAATTGTCTGCACCTGGCACACCCCAATAGAATGGTGTAGCGGAGCGAAGGAATAGGACTCTTATGGAGATGGTTAGATCGATGATGAGTTATTCTGAGTTGCCAGATTTGTTCTGGGGGTATGCTCTGGATATGACAGTGTATATTCTGAACTTAGTACCATCTAAATCAGTGCCTTCTACTCCCACAGAATTGTGGACTGGGCGAAAGCCTAGTCTGAGACATATTTAGATTGGGGGGAGTCTAGCACATGTGCTGAAGGAAGATGCTGGTAAGTTGGAACCTCGTATAGAAGTGTGCATGTTCGTTGGCTATCCTAGAGGAACGAAAGGTGGTTTGTTTTATAATCCTAAAGACAAGAGGGTGATCGTTAGCACGTATGCCAGATTTCTAGAGGAAGACTATGTGATGAACCACAAGCCTATGAGTAAGATTGTTTTGTAAGAATTGAGAGGGGAAGTCACTACTTCAATACCATCGGTACAAGAGGATATACCACAAGTGACTGCACCGCGTGTCACAGAGGATATATAGGTGATATTTCATCGTAGTTGGAGAGTTGTTAGACAACCTGATAGATTTATGTTCTTGGGAGAATCTTCTGATTTGGTCCCTGGCGAACATGAACTTGATCCCTGGACATATGATGAGGCAATCCAAGATAAAGATGCGGTATCTTGGCAAAGTGCGATGAATTCTGAGATAGAATCTATGGATTCAAATCAGGTCTGGGAGCTAGTAGAACCACCCAAAGGTGTAAAAACCATTGGATGCAAGTGGATCTACAAAAGAAAGAGAGGAATAGATGGGAAAGTTGAGACCTTCAAAGCAAGGCTTGTTGCGAAAGGGTATACTCAGAGAGAGGGTATCGATTATGAGGAGACCTTTTCGTCGGTAGCCATACTTAAGTCTATACGGATTCTCTTATGTATTACTGCTCATATGGATTATGAAGTATGGAAGATGGATGTCAAGACAACTTTCCTTAATGGAAGTCTTGAGGAGAACATCTATATGAAGCAACCAGAGGGATTCATTACAAAGGGCAAAGAGTATCTTGTGTGCAAGCTTAATCGGTCCATTTATGGATTGAAGCAAGCTTCGAGATCTTGGAACATCCTCTTTGATGAGGTAATCCAGTCTTATGGATTCATTCAAAGTTCGGATGAGTCTTGTGTATACAAGAGATGTGACGGAAACATAGTGGTATTTCTTGTACTATACGTAGATGACATTTTGTTAATTTGCAACAATGTCAAGGTGTTATCGGACGTAAGGGTATGGTTGTCCAAACAGTTTGATATGAAGAACTTGGGAGAAGTGGAACACATCCTTGGGATCAAGGTTATAAGGGATCGCAAGAAAAGGATGTTTTGCTTATCTCAAGCTTCATACATAGACACCATTTTGGATCGTTTTAGCATGCAAAACTCCAAGAAAGGTTTTCTACCTTTTAGGCATGGAGTACCTTTATCTAAAGAGATGTGTCCTAGAACATCAAAGGAGATAGATGTGATGAAGGTGGTTCCTTATGCTTCGGCAGTATGCTATGCTATGTACGAGATTAGATATCTTCTTTGTCGTTGGCATGGTTAGCAGATATCAGAGTAATCCAGGACAGAGACATTGGACTGTGGTAAAGCATATATTGAAGTATCTGAGATGGACTAGGGATTATATGCTAGTATACTAGGCAGATCAATTACTCCCTGTGGGTTACACAGATTCCGACTTCCAATAAGATAGGGATAACATTAAATCTACCTCAGGTTTTGTGTTTACTTTGGGAGGTGGAGCCATTGTATGGAGGAGTGTCAAGCATAAATGCATGACAGACTTTACCATGGAAGCTGGGTATGTGGCAGCCTCTGAGGCGGCCAAAGAAGCTGTATGACTCAGGAACTTCTTGATGAACTTGGATGTGATTCCTGGTTTACCCAGAACTATCACAATTTATTGTGATAACAGTGGTGTAGTTTTAAATACGAAGGAACCACGAGCCCATAAGGCAAGTAAACACATAGAGCGCAAGTACCACCCGATACGAGAAATCATAAAGCGAGGAGAGGTTGCTGTGGCCAAGATTGCATCAGAGGATAACTTGACAGATCCTTTCACTAAGGTCCTTCCAATGAGAGCTTTTGATAGGCAAGTGGAGGGAATGAGAATCAGATGTATGGCAATATGAGGACATCATAGTCTTTTAGTATAAGTGGGAGATTGTTGGGATGTATACTGAAAAGTCTATCTTTTGTATGAACATCTTTATTTTTGAAATAAGAATCATATGATCATTGTTTGCATATTTATGGTTATGCATATTGTCTAATACATTACATTGTAGATAACATGGTGTGTAGTGTCACACGGGAGATCATGTTATCAGTTCCTTATAGAGTATAAGTAAAGGGTCACAACCGAGATAATTTTGGACAACCCATTGGTATGGTTGTAGTGTGATTTGGTATTAGTTTGTCTTGACCATAGAATTACACTAGTACACTTTATGCATATTGAGTAGGATCAACTTAGAGGTGATTCGATTTATTGCTGACTACATAATTGAATCGGACCTTGGACATTATGGTGTACATGCTCTTAATCCCGATATAATAATGGGCACATGTACTTAGTATTTATTTCTTTGATTTACCAATGGGCGAGATTTATAGAGTAAATCGATAGGCTCGGTAAGTTAGGAAATGATATTATTTACATGGTGTGTCGTTGATTATAGGAGGAAACCGTGTCCTATATATTAGGATGATGATGTCCCCTTGAGGAGCTCATAAGGTTCATCATGTAAACCCTGCAGGTAGACTTGGTCCAGCATGATGATAAGGTTGAGTGGTACTACTCATGGAGTTAGATGTTAATTAATTAATTGTCAGTAAATTGATTAATTGACGGACATTCGAGATCTTAAACATGGGGAGATATTTGTACAATTAATATATGGAGCCCATATTGATTTATGAGGGTTGGTGAGGAAGATCAATGATAATCCTCTAGTAGAATGAATTATCATTAATGGATCGGACTTTATGTGGGCTTGATCCATTGGGTGGCCAAGATCCAACTCCTCCTCGTGGTCCCTATTGCAGCCTATTAAAACCCTCTTGAAGCCTAGATCCGATGGTGGAAGATGGAACTCTAGATCCAACGGTTGAGGTTAAATCTCTAGATCCGAGGGTGGAGATTAAATCTCTAGATCCGATGGTTGAGATTAAATCTCTAGATCCGACGGTGGAGATTAAAAGGAGGGCCAAGGCTTGGGCGTGTATCATCTTTTGGGACATTAGGGTTTTGCTTCCTTTGCTTGGGCGGCAAGGCATTAGGGTTTTGGTTCCTTTTGCTTTGGGAGGCGCCTATTGTCCAAGAGCTAGGGCTGGCGGCAAGGTGGTTAGGGTTTAATCTCTCTTCTTCCTCTCTTGGCCGGAGCATCCTTTCCTCCTTTCCTTTGGGCGGTGACAACACTTCCTTAAAGGTTGGTCGGCGCTCCTCTTCCTCTCCTTGGCCGGTGACAAGGATCAAGCTTGGAGCTTGGTGGTCGGTTCTAGATAGGAGAAAGAGTTTTGCTTTATTCTTCCCTTTGTTCAGAGCGAGCAAGGAAGGGAAGAACGTGATCTAGGAGGCTTTGACTTTTGGAAGATTGTCGCCCACACAATGTTCTAAAGGAGGAAGAACATACAATAGAAGACCTTGAGATAAACAAGAGGTATAATTCTTGTTTATGTATGTTTTCTTATTCTCTGCATGTTGTATGTATTATATGTGGCTAATTTACTTGGACCTCGAAAACAAACACAAAAACCAGTGATCCATACATCGTCTATTCTGCGGCTAATCGAAGAAAAGAGGTAGGTTACTTGAACAACAAGTTTGTTCAAGTGACCACTCAAATTGAATAGCACGATGATGAATCGGTTGCTTGGGTAATCCCTCTTCATCAAGGATTAATTTTTCTTATCCGAGGACGTAGATGGGATCGCCATGCACTAGCGACCAAGTTGAAGTGGGAAGCAAAGTTTCTCCCTTCAAGTGGTATTAGAGGCACAGTTTCCGATTTTGTGTGTTTTGGATTCAGTTAATTTTATGCACTTATCATATATTGTATGTGCCGGATCATAGTAGGATGTGCGTAGGCTAACTTTTTAGTTGTAGGCATAAGATCCAACTATTATGGCCATATGTGTGTGTTTGTGATTACATGTGTGTAAATTATTTGAATCCTCGATGTTGACGAGGCCAGTATTTAATTTTTGTAATTAAGTATGACATTGTTTAGCCACTCTTTTTATTTTAGTTTACTATCGATCTAGATTTCATGTACACTCCTTCGTGGAGTATAGGGTCGATGGATGTAAATTAAAATAATTATTCTCAGCTCGGATCTCCGGATGGCTTGTACATGGCGTAGGGAGGAGCGGACGAGATGGCGATACGACGGGAGGCATATTGGAGAACAAAAGCCATAATAGTTGGAAAATATTTTTTTCATATTTATTGCTTCTTGTTTGATAAGCATGTCGTGTGTTAGGAAAATTTCTCAATTTTAAATTACTAAGTGGGAGAGTGATATTTTTATAAATTCCCACGACCTCCATTACGATTTGACATGTGATGCAAACAAACTTGTGTGTCCGCTCTGAGTGCCTTCCATTTCCATCGGATGAGTTTGTTTTGTGGATCACAGGGTCGAATATGGTTATAGGAAATTATTAAGGAGCGTGTGTACTTCTCCATCGGAAGGCACATAACCCGAGATAATTGCCTTGGTACCAAGTAATGGTGAACACTTAGATGCAAATAGGAGTATCCTCTCCATCCAAATCACTGCTTTTATTTGTTGGGCTGAAGAGTAACCAACTACTAATTTTGTTTGTCAAAAAGTTAGGTTGACAAGATAGTAAAATTAATGGGTAAACCTCCTCTTACAAATGTAGAATTCGTATACGTCCACACCATCGTAGCATACGATATTCTCGGTGTTTTGAGGTGTTGGTTGATTTTAAAATTTTATTGTTTGAGGAATCAATAATTTTTTGAAATCTAATGTTTTGATCTATGTGATTCTTAGGTTTTTCAAAAATGACTTTCAACCCGCTTGCTATGATACTAAAAAAGAATAAACTTACTGGACCCAATTATGTTGATTGGAAGAGGAATCTTGATATTGTCTTAATTGCTGAGGAGTAAAAATATATACTCTTCGAAGAGTGTCCTCCTAAGCCTGCGGATGATTCTGGGGAAAAGGAGAAGGAGAATTATAAGAAGTGGATAAAGGCTGATGAGATGACGCGGTGTTACATTTTGGCTTCTATGTCAAATGTATTGCAACATCAGCATCAAGCCATGCCCACTGCTTATGACATGATGCTCAATCTCAAGGTGCTTTTTGGACACCAGAATCTGGCTACTAGGAAGGAAGCCATGAGAAACTTGATGACGACCACCATGATCGAGGGAACACCCGTGAGGGATCATGTTCTCAAGATGATGGCTCATTTGAATGAGCTGGAAGTTCTTGGAGCTGAGATCGATGGGAAAACCCAGGTCGATATCATTCTCCAGTCTCTACCTAGTAGTTTTGAGCAGATTTGCCTGAACTACAACATGAATAAGAGGTTGTATTCGTTGGCGGAACTTCTGACAGAACTCCTGGCAGTAGAGGGGCTTTTTCATCAGAGTGCTCAGGCTCAGGCCATGGTTGCCCAAAAGGTTTCTACTTCTAAGCCGAAAGGCAAGAAGAAGAAGAAACAAGGTGGGGAAAAGGTGGCGGGAGGATCTCAGGGAGGAGTGAAGAAGCCAAAAGGCAAGTGTTTCACTTGAAAGAAGACCGGACATTGGAAGAAGGACTGCCCCAACTGGAAGCAGAACAAAGGTATATCTTTTGGTCTAGTCGTTGAAACATGTTTAGCAGTATTATCTACCAACTCCTGGTGTGTAGATACGGGAGCCACTGATCATATCTACAATACTTTGCAGGGGTTCCAGGAAACCAGATGACTGGCAGAGGGGAAGATTACCGTTTACTTGGGCGATGCTACGAAGGTGGCGGTTGTTGCAGTGGGAGATGTTTATTTGTCTTTTGATAGAAATAAAACTTTGGTTATGAGAAATTGCCTTTATGTACCTTTATTTAGAAAGAATTTGATTTCGATTTCTAAATTATTTATGGATGGATATTCTATTTCTTTTAATGATAGAGTTGTTTTAAAAAGGAATAGGAAAATTATTTGTTCTGGTGCATTGATAGAAAATTTATATACCCTTTAACCAAAAGCTCCCACAATGCAAATAGAAGTAAATAACTCATCTTCTAATTCTAATAAGAGAAAAGAACCTTCAAAAATGAACCAAACATATCTTTGGCATCTAAGGTTAGGTCATATTAACCTAAGTAGAATTCAAAGGTTGATTGCTGATGGACCTCTGGGTTCATTAGTGGTGGAAGATTTCCCAACCTGCGAATCTTGCTTGGAAGGTAAAATGACCAAGAGGCCTTTTAAGGCCAAGGGGTATAGAGCCAAAGATGTGTTGGAATTGGTTCATTCTGATTTGTGTGATCCTATATCTATTCAGCCAAGAGGTGGTTTTGAATATTTCATCTCTTTCATAGACGATTATTCAAGATATGGATACATTTACTTGATGTGCCGCAATTCTGAATGCTTTGACAGGTTCAAAAAATTCAAGGCTGATGTGGAGAAATGTTAAGGTAAAAGTATCAAGACATTACGATCTGATCATGGTGGTGAGTACCTCTTGGGAGAATTTATGAATTACTTATCAGAGGCTGGGATTAAATCCCAATTGTCTGCACCTAGCACACCCCAGTAGAATGGTGTAGTGGAGCGAAGGAATAAGACTCTTATGGAGATGGTTATATCGATGATGAGTTTTTCTGAGTTGCCATATTTTTTCTGGGGGTATGCTCTGGATACAGCAGTGTATATTCTGAGCTTGGTACCATCTAAATCAGTGCCTTCTACTCACACAGAATTGTGGACTGGGCGAAAGCCTAGTCTGAGACATATTTGGATTTGGGGGAGTCCAGCACATGTGTTGAAGGCAGATGCTGGTAAGTTGGAACCTCGTACAGAAGTGCACATGTTCGTTGGCTATCCTAGAGGAACGGAAGGTGGTTTATTTTATAGTCCTAGAGATCAGAGGGTGATCGTTAACACGAACGCCAGATTTCTAAAGGAAGACTATGTGATGAACCACAAGCCCATGAGTAATAGAGGAATTGAGAGGGGAAGTCACTACTTTAGTACCACTAGTATAAGAGGATATACTACAAGTGACTGCACCGCGTGTCACAAAGGATACACTGGTGATACCTCGTCGTAGTGGGAGGGTTGTTAGACAGCCTGATAGATTTATGTTCTTGGGAGAATCTTCTGATTTGGTCCCTGGCGAACATGAACCTGATCCCTGGACATATGATGAGGCAATCCAAGATAAAGATGCGGTATCTTGGCAAAGTGCGATGAATTATGAGATAGAATCTATGGATTCAAATCAGGTCTGGGAGCTAGTAGAACTACCCAATGGTGTAAAAACCATTGGATGCAAGTGGATCTACAAAAGAAAGAGAGGAATAGATGGAAAGGTTGAGACCTTAAAAGCAAGGCTTGTTGCCAAAGGGTATACTCAGAAAGAGGGTATCGATTATGAGGAGACCTTTTCGTCGGTAGCCATAATTAAGTCTATCCGGATTCTCTTATGTATTGCTGCTCACATGAATTATGAGGTATGGAAGATGGATGTCAAGACATCTTTCCTTAATGGAAGTCTTGAGGAGAACATCTATATGAAGCAACAAGAGGGATTCATTGCAAAGGGCAAAGAGCATCTTGTGTGCAAGCTTAATCGGTCCATTTATGGATTGAAGCAAGCTTCGAGATCTTGGAACATCCACTTTGATGAGGTAATCCAGTCTTATGGATTTATTCAAAGTCCGGATGAGTCTTGTATATACAAGAGATGTGACGGAAACATAGTGGTATTTCTTGTACTATATGTTAGTAATATATGAGAGATGTCCTAAGGCAATCGCCTTATATTTGAACCATTTATATGATAAATGAAGATTCACAATTTGAGTATACATGTTTTCATGTATTTGATTAGATCTTAAACTCATTTACTGAATGTTCATGATACGATTCACAGCATGAGAGAATTTATGATTGGATCACAACTAGTTTCTTATTGATGGATTGTGATGTATAATTGTGATGTATCGGAATTATCCCTAGTCGATGAATTGATGGATTTGGACACCATTGATTCTGTCGAGACTAGCACGAGGTATACTCCTTGGTGTATCCAAGCAACTGATTCTCACTGGCTGGAGACATTGTGATGTCCGGAGTTAATCGTAGATGCTAGTTATGGTAACTAGTTCATTGGAGTGACCAGCCGTAAGACTTCATATGGTTCTCTGCATATATAGATATGTCAATGAAGTTCTTACTGCAGCTTAAGTGCGATGTTCCTTTGACTTGCGGTATTCAAGTCATCTTGATCATAAAGACTTATGCTTTGACATCTTAAGCAAGCATCTCTGAGGAGATGTGGACTTGGGATGATTGAGTATAAGTCGAAGGGATCGAAGGTGTTTGAATAGCCTATAAAGGATTCACCACTCCTTGCGAGGAGATGTATACCCATGGCCTCTCGTCGGATTATTACTAAAGTCTTTGGCCAAAGCATTACATGTTTAGAGTAAGGTACTCTTCGATACATGTGCAGTAACTAGAATCCGTAGGACGAGGAAATGATACTTGGGCTAGGTGTGATGTAGTCAACCTAGTGGGGACTGACACTATAGACCATGTCTTGAACCAAGTGGGTATAAGATGAGTGAAGGGAATGGGGCACGATTCATTCGAGCTGCTGAAGGGTTTCAGAAATAGTTCTGGATCAACCGTTGATCTTTTCTGTTAATTGGGGATCATGATGTACTACTAGGTGTCACTCATGATCGTTCTATAATTAATAGTTAATTATAGACGACCAACATAAATCGAGAACCTATTTGGCACACGCACAACGAGCGTAATCCGAAGGATTTAAAATGAGCTTGAGAATGAGATTCTCAAACCGAGAGAAACTAGGTTTGGTTGGACCAAACAAGGAGCGAGCATGAAATCATTTCAGTCGCAATGGAAGCGTAGATGGGTCGTGTCTTATGAAGACATGATGGATGAACCAAATTGGTTTGGTTCTAATCCAATGGAGGAGAATAAACTAAAGGGGTTTGGTTTGTTTTAAATGAATGAACCAAAGTTGGTACGGTTCGTTTTAACTTAAAATAGACCAACATGGTTTGATATATTTTAACTTAAATTAATTGAGAGGGTTAACGGGCTTTTGGTTATGATCCGATAACCATTAAGAGAATTTTTTCTCTATAAAATAGACTTAAGGGTTTTGTTAAGCCCTAATCCAAGCAATCCCTAGTTGCCGCCCACCCCTCCTCTCCTCTAGTGGTCGACGCCCAACCCTAGTCGCCGCCCAGCTTTGTGCCACCGTCTAAACTAGTTGCCGGCGTCCAAGCTTCAGCCGGTGATCCTCCGGCGACCCTCCGGTGATCTTCTTTGTGTCCGGCGACAAGGTGAGCATCAAGCTTCCTTATTTGCCCGGCCCCTATTCCTCCACCAAAGCTGTCCAGTTTTATGGATAGCTTGTTTATTTCGTGTTGGAGCGCCGTTTGGACGATGTTTGAAGCTCCGACAGCGGCTTCCTTGTCCGGGATTCGATCTCCGGTAATCCTCATAGGTGGAGGATGAAGGATTTGTTGGTGCAGTAGGCACCTAAGTCGAACCTGAGTTTTGATTATAGCAAACAATACAAAGTTAAACTCATGTCGTTATCTCACGAGCTGAATCGAGTGTGCAGAAGATTGCTATAGCTGGAGCTGAAGGCTAGCGACACCCAGAGGAAGCCGCAGTGGTCGGGAGACACTCGAGTGACTTCAGAGGGAGCCGAAAGAATCGAGTGGAAGGCCGGAAGCAAAAGCAACACGTAAGTATCGAGGTAAGCTCATGTGTGCGAGCGTAAGTGAGGTCGTATCCTTTTTACGGGAATGACCTTAAGCGTAGATCCGACAAAAGACATCCTATAGATGGTCTAGGTCGAGATTGGACGGTCAGAGGCCGTCAAAATAATGTTTTTGTTAAGCTAACTTTGCCTTGCAGCTAGCATCGCAAGAGGACTCGATTGCCATCAATCGATCATTGCCAGAGGTCAAGACTCGATCGATGCCGATCGCCATCGTGATGATGGCCATCAGTCGACTGATGATCAAAGGATTAGCTTCGAGGAGTCAAGGTTTATCACCAAATTTCAAGGGGAGTGGTGCTCAAATATGATTGGCTAGGGTTCCTCTCGAAAAGGGGCTCAAAGGCTATAAAAGGAGGTCCTAACCTAGGGTTTTCTCATCAATTCTAAGTGCTCAAAAGACTCCACAACACTGCGACTCTCTGATAACTCTACGACAACGAAGTGCTACCAACAACCCTAGTTTAAGTCCTATCTTTGAGTTGTTGGTATAATCTTGTTTTGTCATTTCTTTTAATCTTGCAATTCGTTTGTTAATCGAGGCTTTCTACCGTTGCATTTCATTTTAATAGAAGAGAGGGTTTGTCTCTCTATCTTGTGCTTCGAAGGTTTTTGTAATCGTAAAACTCCTACCTCCAACGAGGAGTGTTTTAGTGAATTGCCCTCCGTACACGGTCTAGGACCGTTAGGGCCTTGGAGTAGTAGCCGAAGGCTACGAACCAAGTAAAAAAACTATTTGTCTCATTTAGTTTTTATTTATATTTCCGCTGCGTTTAATTGTCTACCGAACGATTTAAAAGAAAAAGTTTTTATCGCTATTCACCCCCCCCTCTAGCGATCCGCTTCGATCCAACAATTGGTATAAGAGCCGGGGGCGCTTAGATTTGGTGAAACCACCAATCTAACATTTTTTATAGATTTGTTTTTTGTTCGTTTAAATTTTTCTCCCGCACTACTAATCCAAGACGAAGTCTTGGTACTCTTCGTTTGGTTTTGTTTTGCAAGTATTGATTAACTTCGGAGTACCGCACGATCAAACGAACATAACTTCTGCTACAAGGGGACTCACGAAACGATCTACCCACCAAATAGAAGCTCTCTGAGAGATCTACACTTCTTGCTGGGGTTTACCCCCGTAACAAGCTGTTTTCATCCTCAAAAATCCACATTTAGTATCCTTTCGGGGACATCGAAGGTTGTGAGTACTTACTTTTTATTTAGTTTCTTATTTCTTTGCTTAACTTTCTATTTTTCGTTTGTTTCTTTTTATTTCCCGCACTACTAATCCAAGACGCAAGTCTTGGTACTTTCGTGTGTTTTTGTTGTTGCTAGGTTTTCGTTTTAGTCTCCTTGTCTTTTTTTTCTAATGGCCCATCTCGAGGGTTTTAGCACCGTCCGACCTCCATTTTACAACGGAGATGATTTCTGTTACTGGAAAGGTCGGATGGAATGCTTTCTCAAAACCCAAATCGAGATGTGGATCATAATTCAAACGGGTTTCACACTTCCGACTAATGAAGTGGGTGACTCCTTGGATTATGATCAATGGACCGTTGCAACAAAACGACAAGTCGAAGCCGATGCCAAGGCAACACAAATCCTCCAATGTGGCTTGTCCAAGGAGGAGTTAAATCGTGTCGGCCCCTTCATCAGCGCAAAGGACCTATGGACAAAACTAGTAGAGCTACACGAAGGGACCGATGAAGCCAAGGTATGTAAGCGCGACCTTTTGTTCAATAAACTATATAACCTAAAAATGTAGGAACACGAGTCCGCGACGCAACTCCATGCTCGTGTCCAAGACATAGTCAACAACCTACACGCAATCGGACAAAAGGTCAAAAACCGCGACCTTATAAGGTATGTCCTAAACTCTTTTCCGAGGAGTACCTTGTGGGCATCCATGGTCGATGCCTACAAGGTCTCCAAGGATCTTTCTAAACTTAGGTTTGATGAAATTTTATCTGATTTCGAACTTCATGAGTAGTCTAACTCGGAACCCGAGAAGGGTATAGCACTTTTTGCAGGTTCAAGGAAGAAAACCGCAAGCAAGCCACCCCCGTATGAAGAAGAGGATGAGTCGGATTCGGAGGTCGACTCGGAAATGGAAGCCGAACTAGGCAACCTAGTTCGGAGGATAGTCAAGGGCCGAAAATGAGCCGTCACTCGACCCAATGAAGGTAAGCCTAAAAGTTCAAACATAAGATGTTATGAATGCAACAGGTTTGGACACATTAAGTCCGAGTGCCCAAAACTCAAGAGCAAGGCACCAAAACATAAAAAGGCACTCAACGCTACTTGGGAAGAAGCCTCAGAGGAAGAAGACAACGATCGAGTCCTTATGGCTAAACCGATGGAATCGGAGACGGAGTCAGAACCGGAACCAGAATCAGAAACCGAAGACGAGTCGGACTACGAAACACTATTCAAGACAAGCCACGGATACGCATCCGGTTCAAAAGATACACTCAAGGTAAGTCGGTCTCTTATTACTACTCTTTATAGTGCAATTAAGTTTTTAAATAAAAAGTTAGCTAAGTCCAAGTCCAAGGTCGAGACCCTGGTTGAGGAAGTTAAACTTCTCAAACACGAGGTCTCCCTAACCTCTTCGACTAGTCGAGTTCAAGATAAGGACTCAACTCGAGTTGAAAAACTCGAAGTTGAGAACTCACTCTTGAAAAGTCAAGTCGAAGATCTTAGGAATACGTTGGAAAGGTTTACTTTGGGATCCAAAGGACTTGACCTCCTACTTGGATCGCAAAGGGCCGTGTACAACAAGGCCGGGCTAGGGTTTAGCTCAAACACGACCAATAAGTCGTATATGTCAATCGTAAGTAGACAGAGAAAACGTCTCCAAGCATGGGTCCCTAAGACCACCTTGATTTCAAACTTAGGATCAAACCAGTACTGGGTTCCCAAGGACCAAATCCACTATGTGGAGAGACCGAATCGTTTCAATGGTCCAGGGGGAGCTAGTACGAAATTTGTTTGTGTCTTAACTTAGAAATTGCATGCTTAGGTTTTTATTTAGTTTAATTTTTCTTTTTAGAATGGTTAGATAGGACTATAACTCGTCAATACTTGATAACATAGTACCAGGACGCGGCGAGATGATAGTACGCTAGGAAAGCGGAGTCTTGTGTATTCGGGCTAGATAAGGCGTATCTAGTTCGGTGCACTTGACCGAGCGGAACTAGCTGAAGCTACCTCGCCGTATCCTAGACTAGTTAGACCAGGAAGTGGTCTTAGGTGAGTCAAGTCTCTATTTTCTTGAAAATGGCTTTGTCTAAGGAAGTGGTCGTTGTTCCGATCAAAGAAGGCCTCTATGCCTCGCCACGACCTGGAAGCCATGATCTTGAAAAGGTGACTTGATGAGCCTAAGGTCAAATCCAAATCTAACGCAAGGTTGACAAGTGTTTAAGTCATTAAACTTAATTCAACTAAAAAAATGGAAGTCATCTCACAATAACATATAGGATTAACATGTTTGATCATATAGACATGGGTGAGATGATTTAGGTTAATAATATTTAACCAATTTTTAATAAATCCAATATCCGATCCAACTACCTTGCGTGTAGGATCAATGGATGTTGGACAGTGGTTACTCCCGACACATGACCGGGGATCAACTCAAGTTTTCGAAGCTTCGATTCAAACGATAAGGATCGGTAGCCTTCGGAAATAACGGCAAGCTCAAAATCATCGGATCAGGTGATATTGAGCTCAATTCAAATTTTGTTATTCAAAATGTTTTATTAGTAGAAAATTTTCAATATAATTTACTTAGTGTAAGCCAATTTTGTGATAATAACTATAAGGTCATATTTCTAGAAAATGAATGCATAATTAATACAAACGAAACCTCTAAAACAATTCTTAAAGGGACTAGAAATATCAACATTTACACTATCAACTTAACTAACTCCTCAACTAAGTGTCTTATGACACGGCAAGAGGAATCATGGTTGTGGCACCGATGACTCGGTCACTCACACCCAAGAGTCATCCACAAGATGAGTCAGAGTGATTTAGTCAGAGGTTTGCCTAACCTCAACAACTTGGATAATAAAATATGTAATGCTTGTCAACAAGGTAAACAATCTAGGACACAACATCAACTAACTAGTCAAGAACGAACCAAAAGTGTGCTTGAGCTCCTACACATGGATCTATTTGATTCACACAGAGCTAAGTCACTTAACGGAAGTAAATTCTGCTTAGTCATAATTGATGACTATTCTAGATTTACTTGGGTTAGGTTCATCAAACACAAAAATGATACCCTAGATCAATTAATCAATCTATTTAAGTTAATAGAAAATCAACAAAGCATTAAAATCAAAAGACTTAGGACTGATCATGGTGGTGAATTCGAAAACCATAGGTTTACAGAATTCTGTAACCTAAATGGATACCACCACGAGTTCTCTTGCCCTAGAACTCCACAACAAAATGGCCTAGTAGAACGCAAAAATAGAACCCTACAAGAAGCCGCTAGGACAATGTTAAATGAGTATAACCTACCCGATAGGTTTTGGGCGGAAGTCGTGAGTACGACATGCTATGTCCAAAATAGAATCCTTATGGTAAAGAGGCACCTTAAGACCTCATACGAGATTTATCACGATAAAATACCTAACATCAAGTACTTTAGGGTATTTGGATGTAAGGTACATATCCTAAACACTAAGGATTACCTAGGGAAATTTACATCCAAAACCACGACCGGAATCTTTCTAGGATACTCGACTACAAGAAGAGCTTATAGAGTATATAACCATGACACCCTTAGAGTCGAGGAGACTATCAATGTAGTTTTTGATGAAGGACACAAACCTACAAAACCTCCGGCAACCCCAATTAGCGAGCCGATTCATACTAGACCTAACTTTGATCCGGAGATCAGGTCTAGTGTTAATCCTAACCTAAGTCAACAAAGTCACTCTATCGACCAAGTAATAGATGACTCCAACCAAACTAGAACTCAAACGAGTCATCCTATAAATCAAGTTGTAGACTCAAACCCAAATCCAACTAGGACTCAAACGAATCATCCTATTGACCAAGTGATAGGTGATCCAAGTCTAGGAGTTCTAACTAGAGCCTCATACAGAAACCTTAGTTAAAATATCTTTGATTTCTAAAATTGAACCCAAAACTATTGACCAAGCTCTTCTTGATCTCGATTGGATTATTGCAATGCAAGAAGAGTTGGCTCAATTCACTAGGAACGAAGTATGGGAATTAGTACCACCACCTAAAGATAAAACAATCATTAGAACAAGGTGGGTGTTTAGAAATAAACTTGATGATAAAGGTGAAGTGGTTAGAAATAAAGCTAGACTAGTCGCTAAAGGGTTTAGTCAAGTCGAAGGTTTAGATTACGACGAGACCTATGCCCCAGTAGCTAGATTAGAGTCCATTCGAATGCTATTAGCATATGCAGCACATCGAGGATTTAAGTTGTTTCAAATGGATGTGAAATCTGCATTCTTAAATGGATACATTAAAGAAGAAGTTTATGTTAGTCAACCCCCCAGTTTCGAAAGTTTAGACAAACCTGATCATGTCCTTAGATTAAAGAAAGCTTTTTATGGACTTAAACAAGCTCCGCGAGCTTGGTACGAGAGACTTTCGATTTATCTTAAGTCCAAAGGCTTTAACCAAGGTGTAGTTGACCCAACCCTTTTCGTAAAAACCTTAGGTAAAGACATATTCATAGCCCAAATCTACGTAGATGATATTATTTTCGGAACCACCAACTCAATCCTACTGAATGAGTTTATTTCACTTATGGAAAGTGAATTTGAAATGAATTTAGTAGGCGAGTTAAGCTTCTTTTTAGGTCTACAAATTAAACAAACTAAAGATGGAATATACCTACATCAACACAAATATACTAGGGAATTAATTAAATGCTTTGGAATGCAAGACGCTAAAATTATTAATACCCCAATGGCAACTAATGTGAATATAGAAGAAGATTTAATCAGAAACTCAATTGATTTAAAATACTATAGGAGCATAATAGGGAGTCTCCTTTACTTAACTGCAAGCCGACCTGATATCCTATTTGCAGTAAGTATGTGCGCAAGGTTCCAAACCGGTTCCAAGGAGTCTCACCTAACTCTAGTCAAGCGTATCCTTAGATATCTAAAGGGTACACTTAATGTCGGTATTTGGTAGCCTAGATCTACCAAGTTCGAACTAATCGGCTACTCCGATTTGGACTATGCCGGTAGTAAGCTCGATAGAAAGAGCACAAGTGGTTGTTGTCAACTTCTCAGCTCGAGTCTAGTGAGTTGGTGCAGTAGGAAGCAACACTGTGTTGCCTTATCTACCACCGAAGCCGAATACATCGCGATGGGTGAGTGTGTCACTCAGCTTCTTTGGATGAAGCACACTCTCCGTGATTTCATGTTAGACTTTATGAACACAAAACTTCATGTAGATAACATTAGTTCAATTAATCTTACTAAGAATCCAATATGTCACTCTAGGACCAAACATATAGAGTTCAAACACCATTTCATTCGAGAACATGTGGCCAACGGAGCCATACAACTCGAATACGTCGAATCAAAGTCTAACTTAGCAGACCTATTTACTAAACCCCTACCCGAAGCCGAATTTAGTCTATTAAGACAAAAATTGGGCATGTGCGTAGTAGAATAGGAACTTGCAAATTATATTTTCTTACTACTATTTCTTAAATTTTCATTTTTATGGAACTAGCATAGGACATACCTTAGATATCATGCACCTATAGATTTAAGGAGCCAATACATCTCACAACACATAGGACTAATGTGTTTGTGTACTTAGCCACATAGATGGGCGTGAGATGTTAGGACCTTACTCCTGGTTCAAGATGTAGAGCTAGTGCATCGCTATGAACCACGGAGTATAATCATACATACTAACCGACTCTAACCAGGATTGGTTGATGTTTCATATCAATCAAGCCAAATATGAGTCAAACATTTTTTAGATGAACTTATTTTCAGTATATTATTTTTCAAAATAATGTGGAACATGCTTGGACTTTATATTTAACACTTATTTTTGTTTTCCACACACACCCTCACTCTTTTCGATATATGGCAAAAGGGGGAGAAAAAGGCCAAAGTTAAGGGGTCAAAATCTTTTTTATATAACTTAACTCTTACTTTATATTTAAACCAAAAGTTAACTTTAAGTTTTGAAAACTTATTAAGACCAAGTTAAGATAATTCTTAACTTAAACTTATTTGTGCCATCAACGTTTTACTTATTTTTAATGCTTTACTTAAAGGGGAGAAAGGGCCAAGTTAAGAAGAAATCTTAACTTAAACGTTTTACTAAGGCCAACTTTAAGTAATTACTTAAAGCAACCCTCAAGGGGGAGGATTAAGGTCTTTCTTCAAGACTCACCCTCGGTCAAGGGGGAGGTTTCCTCAAGGGGGAGTACTTGAAGAAAATCCTTACTACTCCAACTTAATCTTCTTTATTTCTTGTTTGTTTCTAATGCACATTATTCTTCATGCTTGCTATTTACTTAACTTTGTATGTGGGTTTGCCATAAATCAAAAAGGGGGAGATTGTTGGTGCAGTAGGCACCTAAGTCGAACCTGAGTTTTGATTATAGCAAACGATACAAAGTTAAACTCATGTCGTTATCTCACGAGCTGAATCGAGTGTGCAGAAGATTGCTATAGCTGGAGCTGAAGGCTAGCGACACCCGGAGGAAGCCGCGGTGGTCGGGCGACACTCGAGTGACTTCGGAGGGAGCCGAAGGAATCGAGTGGAAGGCCGGAAGCAAAAGCAACACGTAAGTATCGAGGTAAGCTCGTGTGTGCGAGCGTAAGTGAGGTCGTATCCTCTTTACAGGGATGACCTTAAGCGTAGATCCGACCAAAGACATCCTATAGATGGTCTAGGTCGAGATCGGACGGTCAGAGGCCGTCAAAATAATGTTTTTGTTAAGCTAACTTTGCCTTGCAGCTAGCATCAGTCGACTGCCAGCTTAGAGGACTCGATCGCCAATCACGATCGCCGAGGTCAAGACACTCGATCGATGTCGCCATCGATCGATCGATGATGGCCATCAGTCGACTGATGGTCAAAGGATCAGCTTCGAGGAGTCAAGGTTTATCACCAAATTTCAAGGGGAGTGGTGCTCAAATATGATTGGCTAGGGTTCCTCTCGAAAAGGGGCTCAAAGGCTATAAAAGGAGGTCCTAACCTAGGGTTTTCTCATCAATTCTAAGTGCTCAAATCCTCCACAACACTGCGAATCTTCGATAACTCTACGACAACGAAGTGCTGCCAATAACCCTAGTTTAAGTCCTATCTTCGAGTTGTTGGTATAATCTTGTTTTGTCATTTCTTTTAATCTTGCAATTCGTTTGTTAATCGAGGCTTTCTACCGTTGCATTTCATTTTAATAGAAGAGAGGGTTTGTCTCTCTATCTTGTGCTTCGAAGGTTTTTGTAATCGTAAAACTCCTACCTCCAACGAGGAGGAGTGTTTTAGTGAATTGCCCTCCGTACACGATCTAGGACCGTTAGGGCCTTGGAGTAGTAGTCGAAGGCTACGAACCAAGTAAAAAAACTATTTGTCTCATTTAGTTTTTATTTACATTTTCGCTACGTTTAATTTTCTACCAAATGATTTAAAACAAAAAGGTTTTATCGCTATTCACCCCCCCCTCTAGCGATCCGCTTCGATCCAACAGGATTCGTCAAACGGTTGACGAATACCTCACCGGAGAAGCGAGATTTTGAGGACTCGTTTTGGATCCAAATTTTTGATTCGGATTGTGATCTTCTCTCGATCACATCGTCTTCAACACGAGGCTAGTAACTCATACGAAGACGAGGCTCGTGACTTTTTGAAGTCATCCTTAAGATACTCGGCGTGGATACAGATAGAGACGATTCTAGCGAGGATCATTCCGGTTGATGCCTTTCCCGCTACAAGTGATACGTCAGGTATACGTAGTATAAATTTCTTTTTATTGTAAAATTTGAATTTACGGTTATGTCTACGCATGTTGTACTATGCAAGCGTGTGGTGTGTGTGTTGTAATAAATTAGATTTATTATTTTTATTTCTTCCGCTGTGCACATGTTTATGAAACATGTTCGAACACACACTCGCCGCGGTGCCGGAAACTCAACAGTGGTATCAGAGCCCAGGTTGTTTTTCAAAATAATCATAAAATTGTTTTGCGATAGTCGTAATTGTATTTATGAAAATTTTCTACTTTTGGAAAGTTATAAGTATTTATGGAAATTTTTAATTTTGGAAAGTCTAGAAGTATTTATGGAAATCTTCTACTTTTGGAATGTTAGAAGTATTTATGGAAATTGATATTTTCCATAAATAAAATATTTGATTAGATTTGAAAATTTGTTTCCTAATTTAATCATGATTTGATTTGGGAAATCAAATCTTAAAATATTTTATTTCCATAAGTAGTTTTGATGATTTCGGAAATTTATTTCCTAAATTAGCTTTCCTTAATCAACACTTTCCACAAATAAAATATGTGATTAGATTTGGAAATTTGTTTCCTAATTTAATCATGATTTGATTTGCATAATCAAATCTCAAACATATTTTATTTTCATAAATAGTTATGACATATAAGGAAATTTTGTACATGTCATAATTGTATGTCATGTAATTGCATTAGATGCATATCATTATGCCATGTGTGTCGTGACATGTAGATGTATGCCATGTATGTCATGCCATGTAGATAATAGTTATTTGCATGCAAAGAGGATGAGATATAAAAAACCCTTACTCAATATTAAAGCCTACACCTTCCATTAATATGGTTAGAACCAGAGTTCTGTTTCTTGTTTGGGTTGTTGGACTCTCTCTAAGCCCGGCTCGAACCTGAACATGTTCAAACTATGGAATAGTTTAATACTAATATGGTAAGAGTCAGAGGTCAATCGTTAGCTTTGGTTGTTGGACTCTCTCCAAGCTGGGCTAATTGGTTGAATGCGCTCTAACCATATTAAAACTATTTATCGATTAATGGGTTGGCTTTAACCTGAAGCATCGGCTTGTTGGACTCTCTCCAAGGTCGATGTGAAGGGAGGTGAAGTTGGGTGCTATGAATATGATGCATACTTGCTAATGTGTTAACAACCCGATGTATGTGTGAACATTCAATAAGTTGATAGCACATTGCGATAGTTGCATATATGTGATATGCAATCGGTATATTTAATACCTACCATCGTAGTTATGAATGGCTTGTTGGACTCTCTCCAAGGTTGTTCATATCTATGTTGGATATCAGCCCATTCGAAGATGGACCTACGATCTCCCGAAGTGATTTTGGGGTTTTTGAAATTCGAAAAATGAATGGGATTTATGAATGTATATTGATGCATTTTAAAATCATTTTCTCATATATGCTTGTTTTGTATTTCTAGGTTAATCGATTGATCATGACGTCTTTGAATTTGCACACTATTTTTGATTCAAACAAATTGACTGGGCCTAACTTCCTGGACTGGCTTAGAAACATGAGAATTGTTCTCAAGGCGTAAAATCTTGCATATTTGCTTGAAGAGCCTCTTCCCAATCGTTTCTAGGGACGATGCAACTGGACCAAATGTTGGTCTATCGTAAATATGTGCGATTCTCGAATCGGCGAGTTGCATCATGCTAGCTGCGATGGTACTTGAGCTGCAAAAGCAGCATGAGCATATGGATGCTAATACCATAGTCTTCCATCTTCATGAGTTGTTTGATGAGCAAGTGAGATCCGAAAGGTTCGAAGTCTCTAGACTCCTCTTCACCACAAAGATGCAAGAAGGTTCATCTGTAGTGCAGTTTGTGCTAAAGATGAACGGGTACATCGAGCAGCTAGCCACCCTCGGGTTTGTGATGGATCATGAATTAAGTATTGACTTAATTCTGTATTGTTTGCCCAAGAGTTTCTCACAATTTGTGATGAACTATCGGATGAACAAATTAGAATCCACTATTCCTAAGCTCCTCAATATGCTGAAGACTGTGGAGCCTTCTATGAAGCATGAGGAGAAGGCAGTTCTGTTAGTTGATTCCTTAAATAAAGGTTCTAAGAGGAAGGCAAAGGAACAGAAGAAAGGGAAGAACATGAAGGCTATGAAGGCATAACCAGCACAAAAGGGCACTTGCCATCATTGTGGCAAGGAAGGCCACTGGCGAAGAAACTTCAACATTTATCTTGAGTCCATGAAGGAGAAGGCATCCGATGCCCCATCCTCTTCAGGTATCTTCGTTATTGATTGTCATTCTATTTCCTTAGACACTTGGGTATTGGATACTGGGTGTGGCTCAAATATATGTAATGACATATAGGGGCTAAGGAATAGAAGAAGACTCGTCAGAGGGGAGTCAAATTTGCGAGTTGGCAATGGAGCAAAGGTTGCTGCGGTCACTATCGGAACTTATTTGCTGAAGCACCCTAGTGGACTAGTCTTGGAACTGGACAATTGCTATTGTGTTCCTTCTCTAATAAAGAACATTTTTTCTATTTCCTGCTTAAATAGAAATGGTTACCATCTGACGTTTAGTAACAATTATTGTTATATAACTTTGAATGGCGTACTTTATGGAACTGGAACTTTGAGCAATGGTATTTATACATTGGACGTATCCAGTGACATTTTCAATATCGAAGTGAGCAACAAGCATGCTCGAAAGGATAATCAATTAGACTCCTACACGTGGCATTGTCGTCTTGGCCATGCAAGCAAGAAACGCATGTTCGAATTACACTGATGTGGAATTCTCGAATTGTTTGAATTGGATTCATACGATACATGCGAATCATGCTTGAAAGGCAAGATGACTAAGTTACCTTTTACAGGAAAAGGTGAACAAGTGGGAGAGTTGCTAGGTCTAATACATACTGATGTATGTGGACCTATGTCAACTCAAGCTTTTGGAGGCTATAGCTACTTCATTACCTTCACCGATGATCACTCACGGTTTGGGTATGTGTTCTTGATGAAACACAAGTCTGAAGCCTTTGAAAGGTTCAAAGAATTCAGAAATGAAGTAGAGAAACAATATGACAAGAGTATTAAAATACTTCGATCGGATCAAGGTGGTGAATACTTAAGTCAAGAGTTTCTTGATTATCTAAGAGACAATGATATATTGTCTCAATGGACCCCTCCATACACACCACAACATAATGGTGTATCTGAGAGGCGTATCCGGACCTTGTTGGACATGGTCAGGTCAATGATGAATCATGTGAATCTTCCCAAGTCCTTTTGGGGCTATGCACTTCATAAAGCTATTTACTTGTTAAACAGAATGCCAGCCAAGGTAGTCTCTACTACTCCATATGAGATATGGAATAGTAAGAAACCTCATGTATCTTACTTGAAGATATGGGGTTGTCCTGCTTATGTGAAGCAGACTGTATCAGACAAATTGGATGCTAAGTCTGATAAATGTCTATTTATTGGATACTCTAAGGAAACAAGGGGTTACCAATTCTATCATACTGTGGAACAAAAGGTGTTTGTTTCAAGGCATGCTGTGTTTCTAGAGAAAGAGTTTCTCTTGCAAGAAAATAGTGGGAGTGTCGTCGAGCTTGAGGAGGCTCGAGAGACTCAAATAGACATTGATGAGATACCTGGTGAAGCACAACAGCCGATAACTCATAGTGATGAGCAATCGGTTGGACCTATTGAAAGACCACATCTTCGTAGATCTGGTAGAACACACAATATTCCTGAGAGATATGGATTTCTCGTAAGTGAATCGAACGATGTGTTACTCATTGATGATGAGGAGCCTACCAGTTATGAAGAAGTTTTGACAAGTTTAGAAAGGGATAAGTGGCTTGAAGCCATGAAGTCGGAAATGGATTCCATGTATGAAAACCAAGTTTTGAACTTGGTTGACCCACCTGAAGGCATAAAGCCTATAGGGTGCAAGTGGGTTTTCAAGAAGAAAACCGACATGGATGGTAATGTGATTACCTATAAGGCTAGATTGGTGGGGAAAGGATATCGTCAAAAGCAATGTGTTGATTATGACGAAACCTATTCGCCTGTAGCTATGCTTAAATCCATTCGGATGCTCCTAGCCATAGCGGCGCATTATGATTATGAGATATGACAGATGGATGTGAAAACAACTTTCTTTAATGGAAACCTGCTCGAGGACGTGTATATGATACAGCCTGAGGGTTTCACATCGGTTGATAAAACCAATGTATGAAAATTGCGACGGTCCATATATGGATTGAAGCAAGCATCTAGGAACTGGAATATCCGTTTTGATGAGACAATCAAAAAGTTTGATTTCTCACAAAATCCAGACGAACCTTGTGTGTACAAGAAGGTTAGTGGGAGTGTAGTCGTGTTCCTAGTATTGTATGTCGATGACATATTACTTATAGGAAACGATGTTTCAGTCTTACAGTCAGTTAAGATTTGGTTGTCAAAGACATTCTCTATGAAAGACCTAGGAGAAGCAACCTACATCCTCGGGATTAAGATCTATAGAGATAGATCAAAATGGTTGCTTGGTCTTTCATAGTCTACATATATACACCGAGTGCTAAAGAGGTTTAGCGTGTCAGAATCCAAGAAAGGTTTCCTACCCATCAGGCATGGGATACACCTTTCGAAGTCTATGTGTCCGCGCACAGAAGACGAGAGGATTTGCATGAGTAAGATTCCCTATGCATCCGCAATAGGATCTATCATGTATGTTATGTTATGTACGAGGCCCGATGTATCGTATGCTCTGAGTGTCACGAGTAGATACCAGTCTGATCTAGGAATGGATCATTAGGTGGCTGTTAAGACAATCCTTAAGTACTTAAGAAGAACTAAGGATGTGTTCTTAATATATGGAGAAGGGGACATGGTGATACGCGGGTATATGGATGCCAGCTTCCAGATCGACAAGGATGATTCCAGGTCTTAGTCTGGATACGTGTTCACCTTGAATGGGGGCGCAGTGAGTTAGAAAAGTTCCAAACAAGACACTGTAGCGGATTCTACCACTGAGGCAGAATACATTGCAGCTTCGGAAGCAGCAAAGGAAGCGGTTTGGATCAAGAAGTTCATTTATGAACTTGGTGTGGTTCAAGCCATTGTTGAAGCAATACCGGTCTACTGCGACCATAATGGAGCTATTGCACAGGCGAAAGAGCCAAGGTCTCATCAACGATCCAAACATGTACTTCGCCGCTATCATCTGATCGGAGAGATCATTAGTAGGAAGGAAATACAAATCGAGAAAATCCCCACTGTAAGGAACTTAGCGGATCCTTTGACTAAGGCATTACCTCAAAGTAAGTTTGAGGGTCATGTTAGAGCTTATGGTATTGGATACCGTAGCGATTGGCATTAGGCCAAGTGGGAGTTTGTTAGTAATATATGAGAGATGTCCTAAGGCAATTGCCTTATGTTTGAACCATTTATATGATAAATGAAGATTCACTATTTGAGTATACATGTTTTCATGTATTTGATTAGATCTTAAACTCATTTACTGAATGTCCACGATAAGATTCACAGCATGAGAGAATTTGTGATTGGATCACAACTAGTGAGTATCTCTACATGTGTAATTGTGATGTATCAGAATTATACCTAGTCGATGAATTGATGGATTTGGACACCATTGATTTTGTCGAGACTAGCACGAGGTATACTCCTTGGTGTATCCAAGCAGCTGATTCTCACTGGCTGGAGACATTGTGATGTTCGGTGTTAATCGTGGATGCTAGTTATGGTAACTAGTTCATTGGAGTGACCAGCCGTAAGACTTCATATAGTTCTCTGCATATATAGATATGTCAATGAAGTTCTTACTTGCTGCTTAAGTGCGATGTTCCTTTAACTTGCGGTATTCAAGTCATCTTGATCATAAAGACTTATGCTTTGACATCTTAAGCAAGCATCTCTGAGGAGATGTGGATCCGGGATGATTGGGTATAAGTCGAAGTGATCGAAGGTGTTTGAATAGCCTATAAAGGATTCACCACTCCTTGCGAGGAGATGTATACCCATGGCCTCTCGTCGGATTGTTACTAATGTCTTTGGCCAAAGCATTACATGATTAGAGTAAGATACTGTTCGATACATGTGCAGTAACTAGAATCCGTAGGACGAGGAAATGATACTTGGGCTTGGTGTGACGTAGTCAACCTAGTGGGGACTGACACTATAGACCATGTCCTGAACCAAGTGGGTATAAGATGAGTGAAGGGAATGAGGCACGATTCATTCGAGCTGCTGAAGGGTTTCAGAAATAGTTCTGGATCAACCGTTGATCTTTTCGGTTAATTGGGGATCATGATGTTCTACTAGGCGCCACTCATGATCATTCTATAATTAATGATTAATTATAGATGGCCAACATAAACCGAGAATCTATTTGGTCACACCCACAACGAGCGTAATCTGAAGGATTTAAAACGAGCTTGAGAATGAGATTCTCAGACCGAGAGAAACTAGGTTTTGTTGGACCAAACAAGGAGCCAGTATGAAATGGTTTCAGTCGCAATGGAAGTGTGGATGGGTCGTGTCTTATGAAGACATGATGGATGAACCAAACTGGTTTGGTTCTAATCCAATGGAGGAGAATAAACCAAAGGGGTTTGGTTTGTTTTAAACGAATGAACCAAAGTTGGTTCGGTTCGTTTTAACTTAAAATAGACCAACATGGTTTGGTTTATTTTAACTTAAATTAATGGAGCAGGTTAACGGGCTTTTGGTTATGATCCGGTAACAATTAAGAGAATTTGTTCTCTATAAAATAGGACTTAAGGGTTTTGTTAAGCCCTAATCCAAGCAATCCCTAGTTGTCGCCCACCCCTCCTCTCCTCTAGTGGTCGGCGCCCAACCCTAGCCGTTGGCTAGCTTTGTGTCGCCGTCCAAGCTAGTTGTCGGCGTCCAAGCTTCAGCCGATGATCCTCCGGCGACCCTCCGGTGATCTTCTTTGGGTCCGGCGACAAGGTGAGCATCAAGCTTCCTTATTTGGCCGGCCCCTATTCCTCCACCAAAGCTGTCCAGTTTTCTGGACAGCATGTTTATTTCATGTCGGAGCGTCGTTTGGATGACGTTTGAAGCTCTGACATCGGCTTCCTTGCCGGAAATTCGATCTCCAGTAATCCTCATAGGTGGAGGACGAAGGATTCGTCAAACGGTTGACGAATACCTCTCCGGAGAAGCGAGTTTTTGAGGACTCATTTTGGATCCGAATTTTTGATTCGGATTGTGATCTTTTCTCGATCACATCATCTTCAACACTGTAGTGAATGTCTCGCTTCGGATGCTCATTGGCTCCCATGTCCCCGAATTAAAATTTTCACTGATTAAAGGATTAATCCGGATGGGATGAGCTTCCTTAGCAACACCATTTCGTCGTCGTGCTAACAACTTGAGTGGTCGCTCGAACAAACTAGTTGTTTAAGAAACTCTACTCTTCTAGTTGATTAGCCGCGGAAGAGACGACGGACGGATCGCCGGTTTTTGTGTTTGTCTTCGGGGTCTATGATTATACAATATATTTGCACACACACACATGCATAATCAAAACAAATAAGAACATGCTCAGATCTGTACATAAAGTTAAAATAACTTTATACCTCACGATCTTCTACCGTATGTCCTATCCCCCTCGTGGACGACGTGTGGACAAAGATCCTCCACGAGTAGAAGCTTTCTAGATCGAGTTCTCCTCTACCTTGTCCGCTGCGAACAAAGAGAAAAATGAACAAAACCTTTTCCTTTCTAGAACCGGCCACCAAGTAAAGAAGTTTGATGTAACCGCCGGCCAAGGAACGAATGAATGAACTCCGGCCAACTTTGAAACAAAGTTGCTGCCGGCCACCAATGGATGAGCGCCGGCCACCAAGAAGCTTGGAACCACCGGCCACCAAGGATTAAAGGAGAAGAATGAGAGCTGGCCAAGGAAGAAAGGAGAGGTCTATAAGATGGACGCCGGCCAAGCCTTGATGGAGAAGAATGGGCGCCGGCAACAATCAATGAAGGAGAAAGGTTGCCGCCCAAGCTCTATCTCCAAACCCTAGCCGCCCACCTTGATAAGAGCCTAAACCCTAACTTCAATTCGAACCAACTTCTATATCCTCTCGTCCAACCCTAAGCCATATATTTATAGAATTTAGGAGAAAGTTGGTTAGCCTAAAATATAGGAACTAACTCCTATATTCTTGCCGCCCAACCCCTAACTCCTCTAGGGTTTTGTCCCAACCCATGGATGAGCCAAACCCTAATTCTAGAATTTAGGCTTAAGCCTCCTCTAATCTCCTTTGTCGGATCTAGGATTTAATCTCCACCGTCGGATCTAGGATTTAATCTCCACCGTCGGATCTAGGATTTCATCCCAACCGTAGGATCTAGGATTTCATCCCAACCGTAGGATCTAGGATTTCATCCCAGGATCAAGGATTTCATCCCAACCGGCTTGATCAAGGATTTCATCCTAACCATCGGATCTATGGATTTAATCCAACCGTTGGTTCTAGGTTTTGTTTTACATTCTTGGATCTAGACTTCATAAGGATTATATTAGGCTACGATAGGGACCATAAGGAGGAGTTGGGTCTTGGCCACCCGATGGATCGGAACCACACAAACTTGATCCATAAATGATGTTCCATTCCACTAGAGGATCATCATTGAACTACCTCACCAACCCCCATAAATTAATATGGGCTCCGTATATTATTTGTACATTTATCTCCCCGTGTTTAAGATATCGAATGTCCGTCAATTAATTGATTTACTGACCATCAATTAATTAACATCTAACTCCTCGAGTAGTACCACTCAACCTTATCATCATGTTGACTAAGTCAACTAGCTGGGTTTACATGATGAACCTTATGAGCTCCTCAAGGGGACATCATCAACCTAATATATAGGACACGGTTTCCTCCTATAATCAACGGCACACCATGTAAATAATATTATTTCCCAACTTACCGGGCTTATTGATTTAATCCATTTAAATCTCACCCACTGGTAAATCAAAGAAATAAATACTAAGTACATGTGCCCGTTATTATATCGGGATTAAGAGTATGTACAACATAATATCCGAGGTCCGATTCAATTATGTAGTCAGCACTAAATTGAATCACCTCTATTTCGGTCCTGCTCAATACACCTAAGTGTACTAGTGTAACTCTATGTTCAAGATAAAACAATACCAAGCTACACTACAACCATGCCAATGGTTTGTCCAAAACCATCTTGGTTGTGAGCCTCTACTTATATTTTACAAGGTACTGATAACATGATCTTCTGTGCCACACCAAGCACCATGTTATCTACAATGTAAAATATTTAGACAATATGCACACATATATAATGAATATATAAAATGCAAACAATGATCATGTGATTCTTATTTCAAAATAAAATGTTCATACAAAAAGAGCTAGGCTTTCAGTATACATTCTAACAAACACGAGGCTAGTAACTCGTATGAAGACGAGGCTCGTGACTTTGTGAAGTCATCCTGAAGATACTCGGCGTGGATACGGATAGAGACGATTCTAGCGAGGATCGTTCCGGTTGATGCCTTTCTCGCTACACGTGATACGTCAGGTATACGTAGTATAAATTTCTTTTTATTGAAAAATTTGAATTTATGGTTATGTCTACACATGTTGTACTATGCATGCATGTGGTGTGTGTGTTGTAATAAATTAGATTTATTATTTTTATTTCTTCCGCTGTGCACATGTTTATGAAACATGTTCGAACACACACTCGCCGCGATGCCGGAAACTCAACACTATACGTATATGACATTTTGTTAATTGACAACAATGTCAAGGTGTTATCGAACGTAAGGGTATGGTTGTCCAAACAGTTTGATATGAAGGACTTGGGAGAAGTGGAACACATCCTTGGGATCAAGGTTATAAAGGATCGCAGGAAAAGGATGTTGTGCTTATCTCAAGCTTCATACATAGACACCATTTTGGCTTGTTTTAGCATGCAGAACTCCAAGAAAGGTTTTCTACCTTTTAGGCATGGAGTACCTTTATCTAAAGAGATGTGTCCTAGAACATCAAAGGAGATAGAGGAGATGAAGGTGGTTCCTTATGCTTCGGCAGTAGGAAGCCTCATGTATGCTATACTATGTATGAGATCGGATATTTGTTTTACCGTTGGCATGGTTAGCAGATATCAGAGTAATCTAGGACAGGGACATTGGACTGCGGTAAAACATATATTAAAGTACCTGAGAAGGACTAGGGATTATATGCTAGTATACCAAGAAGATCAATTACTCCCTGTGGGTTACACAGATTCCGACTTCCAATCAGATAGGGATAACAGTAAGTCTACTTAGGGTTTTGTGTTTACTTTTGGAGGTGGAGCCATTGTATGGAGAAGTGTCAAGAAGAAATGCATGGCGGACTCTACCATGGAAGCTCAGTATGTGGCAGCCTCTGAGGTGGCCAAAGAAGTTGTATGGCTCAGTAACTTCTTGATGGACTTGGATGTGATTCCTGGTTTGCCCAGAACTATCACAATTTATTTTGATAACAGTGGTATAGTTGTAAATACGAAGGAACCACGAGCCCATAAGGCAAGTAAACACATAGAGCGCATGTACCACTTGATACGAGAAATCGTAAAGCGAGGAGAAGTTGCTGTGGCCAAGATTGCATCAGAGGATAACCTTGTAGATCCTTTCACTAAGGTCCTTTCAGCGCGAGCTTTTGATAGGCATGTGGAGGGAATGGGAATAAGATGTATGGTAGTATGAGAACATCATAGTCTTTTAGTATAAATGGGAGATTGTTGGGATGTATACTGAAAAGTCTATCTTTTGTATGAACATCTTTATTTTTTAAATAAGAATCACATGATCATTGTTTGCATATTGTCTAATACATTACATTGTAGATAACACGATGTGTAGTGTCACACGGGAGATCATATTATCAGTTCCTTGTAGAGTACAAGTAAAGGCTCACAACCAAGATGGTTTTGGACAAACCATTGGTATGGTTGTAGTGTGATTTGGTATTAGTTTGTCTTGACCATAGAATTACACTAGTACACTTTGTGCGTATTGAGCAGGACCGAGTTACAGGTGATTCGATTTATTGCTGACTACATAATTGAATCGGACCTCGGATATTATGGTGTATATGCTCTTAATCCCGATATAATAACGGTCACATGTACTTAGTATTTATTTCTTTGATTTACCAATGGACGAGATTTATAGAGTAAATCGATAGGCTCGGTAAGTTGAGAAATGATATTACTTACATGGTGTGTCGTTGATTATAGGAGGAAACTGTGTCGTATATATTAGGATGATGATGTCCCCTTGAGGAGCTCATAAGGTTCATCATGTAAACCCTGCAGGTGGACTTGGTCCGGCATGATGATAAGGTTGAGTGGTACTACTCATGAAGTTAGATGTTGATTAATTAATTATCAGTAAATTGATTAATTGACGGACATTCGAGATCTTAAACATGGGGAGATATTTGTGCAATTAATATAAGGAGCCCATATTGTTTTATGGGGGTTGGTGAGGTAGATCAATGATAATGTTCTAGTGGAATGGATTATCATTAATGGATCGGACTTTATGTGGGCTTGATCCATTGGGTGGCCAAGATCCAACTCCTCCTCACGGTCTCTATTGTAGCCTATTAAAACCCTCATGAAGCCTAGATCCGATGGTGGAAGATGGAACTCTAGATCCGATGATTGAGGTTAAATCTCTAGATCTGACGGTGGAGATTAAATCTCTAGATCCGGCGGTTGAGATTAAATCTCTAGATCCGACGGTGGAGATTAAAAGGAGGCTTAAGCCTAACTCTATAAAAGGAGGGCCAAGGCTTGGGCGTGCATCATCTTTTGGGAGATTAGGGTTTTGCTTCCTTGGCTTTGGCGGCAAGGCATTAGGGTTTTGGTTCCTTTTGCTTTGGCCGGCGCCTATTGTCCAAGAGCTAGAGCCGGCGGCAAGGTGGTTAGGGTTTAACCTCTCTTCTTCCTCTCTTTACCGGAGCACCCTTTCCTCCTCTCCTTTGGCTAGCGGCAACACTTCCTTCAAGGTTGGCCGGTGCTCCTCTTCCTCTCCTTGGCCGGCGACAAGGATCAAGCTTGGAGCTTGGTGGTCGGTTCTAGATAGGAGAAAGAGTTTTGCTTTATTCTACCCTTTATTCAAAGTGAGCAAGGAAGAGAAGAACGTGATCTAGGAGGCTTCGACTTTTGGAAGATCGTCGCCCACACGACGTCAAAAAGGAGGAAGGACATACAATAGAAGACCTTTTGGTAAACAAGAGGTATAATTCTTGTTTATGTATGTTTTCTTATTCTATGCATGTTGTATGTATTATATGTGGCTAATTTACTTGGACCCTGAAAACAAACACAAAAACCGACGATCCATACATCGTCTATTCCGTGGCTAATCGAAGAAAAGAGGTAGTTTACTTGAACAACAAGTTTGTTTAAGTGACTACTCAAATCGAATATCTTGGGTAATCCCTCTTCGTCAAGGATTACTTTTTTTTATCCTGGGACGTAGATGGGATCGTCATGCACTAGCGACCAAGTTGAAGTGGGAAGCGAAGTTTCTCCCTTCAGTGCAGTCAACTAGTCAACATAAATCGACTGTTAGGATAGAGAAGTCGATTGGAATTAAGTGGTCAGGGCACAAAATGTTGAGCAATCGACTGGTAACCCATGATAGTCGACTGGTGACTATGGCAGTCGAATGCTAGGTTAGGACAACTTTCTGACATGGATTAGTTCATTGTGAGGCAACGGTTAAGCATCCAGTCGACTGCTAGCTAAGAGCAGTCGGTTGTAAGGCAAAAAATCAGTCCGATGGAGGATTTAAATGGAGCTCGAAGGGAGCCTTTCCACAAGCAATTTTTTGGAGCTTTTGGGGGAGGAATTGCTGCTGCATTACGGATCTTCAAGAGCCCTACAAAGCAAGCAATCACAAGTTCTTTTTGTAAAGTTCTCTTTACTTGTATTTGATTATTGTTTAGTATACTTATTGTATTTTGTTGCATCTCTTTCTTATTTTTGTAAGAACCTTATAAGAGGTTTCTCTACCTCCGTTGTCATACCGAGAATGAGAAGTTTGATAGTGATGGTGTGCATCACTAGAGCTCCACTTGTGAAGTAGTAACTCAAGTTCCAAACCACATTATATCTTTGCATTTGTGTGTGATTTGTTTTTGTATTTTTCTTTTATTTGTTGTTGCACATTAACCATTTTATAGAGACAATCATGTACGTAATCGATCGAAGAAAAATCAAAACCGCTATTCATGCCCCCCCTCTAGCGCGACTATATTGATCAACGATTCCTCTATAATTGGTATCAAAGTAAGGTTGCTCTTCAAAGGACTAACTGCCAAGAGAGCAAAGTGCTAGAGGAGGAGAAGAAGATGAAGGTGCCAAACGAGAATTGGTTCATCATCAAGGATGGATTTGACCCATCGATGGACTGATGCATGCAAACACAACCTCAAATCTCTGACCGAGATTGCTAAGGACTTGAAGCACACACTCACGCTCAATGCCCGCAAGTTCTATGATACCTATGGGTCCTCATGGTGAATAAATCTACTTGTGGGGTAACTTAATTTAGTTTCACAAGGAACTTGTCATTAGAGCTCCAGTGGATCAATTCTAGACTAAACTCCTCACTCATAATCGATTCCCCTACGTCTCGATTCTCTATGGTTCGAAGGATTGGGTTCTCCTTTCGGTCATTCCCCATACCTCTAAAATATGACCTAATGCTTTTGACATCTAAATCAGATTAACACAATAAAGCCAGACCACGAACCATTATATCATAGAGTAAAAAGCAAGCATAAATATATAGCAGTTGAAAACAATGCAAGAAAACATGGATTCATTGTAATATACTATTTTACAAATCAAGATAGGCTACTCCCTAATCAAAGAATCATAAAAACTACTCCATAATTAAAGATACAACCACAAGACATCTATAAACAAGAATTAAACCCTAAAAGAATTTGCAAAGAAGAAAAGAGGGCTTAGTCTCACTATGAATAAAGTCTTTGGTTGCAACTTGCGTTAGGATTTGGAGTAGCGGCGTCGAGATATCCTCCTCCAACGATTAGGGGTCACTTGAATGCCCCCTTTCGGGGCTTGGGATCTTTAGGGTGGCTCCCCTCGTGATCCTCTCCTCTCCTATCACTTGGACGAGTTTCCTATATGTAGAGGTGGATCCAACTTTCCATAAATGCTTGAAAAACTCTATTTCCTCAAATTTGCGGCACCGCCATACGACTGTGTGAATTTCACATGGATGACCGTGTGCAAGGCTAAAAATTGCTGAATTCTAGGCTAAAAATTGGGCTGGAAAAAACACACAACAATGTGTCACTCTGGAGCCTCCGTTTTGATTCGTTTCGCTTTGGAAACATGTTTGTGTCTTGGGATACGACCATAGCGTGTTCCCTAAAGTCGGTGCTCCATAAAATACTTCATTTTTCTCCAAAAATGTTGTCCTACATATAAAATTAACAAAAGTAAATCTCCGAATGAAGATAATAGAAAAGTGGAGTAAACAAGGATAATATGCAATGAATACCCTAAAAATGGGGTAAGATGTGTGTTAAAATGATAGCTAAAACCCTATATAAAATGTGCACATCATGGACGACAAGGGAAGAGTCCTCACGAAGAAGAAGTGGAGCCAAGAGTAAAAATGGAAATTCAAGATAAATGTTGAGGTAGCCGTAATTTTAACAAATTTTGTACTTAATAATATTTTGTCCAAGACAGGTACATTTAGGGATGCCAAAGAGTTGTGGAGCAAGCTAGTAAAGTTCCATGAGAAACCCTCATCGACTCAAATGATTGAAGAAGAAGCCGAGGAAGAAGTATCATCTTCCTAAAGGGGTGAAGAATCGGAAATTGAGAGATGCTCAACTTCCCAAGAAGAAGAGGTCGAGGAGGTTGAAAAAGCTTCCACCTCTAGGATTGAGGGTTAGGAGAGACCACTCACTCCGAAGTGAGAACAAGAGGAAACATCCACATATGGGAGAAATGAAAAAGAAATCCAAAACTCTCCTACCATTCAAGGAGGTCACTCAAATGCAATTCATAAAAAAAAAAATCACATAATATGTTTTGAGTGTAGCGAGCAAGGGCACCATAAGAACAAGTGGCTAAAAAGAGTCAAGAAGGCCCAACCGGCACCTAAAGTCAAGGACAAGTCAAAGGAGACCGATGCCCCAATTCGCAAGAGCAAGGAGCATATTGTATTCTTCAAGTGTCAATAATGGGGCCATTATAGGAGCCAATGTCCTAGGGGGAGGGACCCTCGGAAGGGCAAAAGAGGAGCTTCAAATGTTGGGGGAGCTAAGGCAAATGCTAATGTACTATTTAATAATGCTCTTTATTTTAGTAATAGTAAGAAGCATGCTAGTGATATATCACATGTTAATACACATGCAATTTATCATAAAAGCATGCTAATAGTAAGCCTAAGGATCAATCTAGAAACAAATATTTTTTTCTAGGTGCTAAAAGTTATGAATTTAGGTCTAAGGATAAATCTAGACAAATTACCTCAAGACTTAGCTCATTTAAGGATAACAATCAAGGCATTAAACGTAAGTGTTAGGGAAATCAACCCATGTGATGTGGTTTTGATGTGTGTGGCAAAGGATTTAAGTTAGAATTGTATTGGATTTGATATGTGCATTGGAGTCTTGCACGACTTAGTAATTCGCACAAGGTTAGCTTGACGAAGTATCGGTAAGTCACCATCTCATGACTCGGTCCTTGAGTCGGTGAAGGAGCATTGTGGAAGTCGCGTGCTAGGTGCATCCGAGGGACCGCCAGACGAGGAGCATGGGAGTGAAGCCGAAGGAAGTAGACTTCAGGGCGAGACGCGAAGGATGGCGCTGCGAAGTTGTGCGCTTGGTGCATCCGAGGGACGTAGCCGGATGAAGATAACTTCAAAGGCAAGGGACTCCGAAGGGATGAGAGTGAGCGAATGTAACCTGGGTCATGTAGCTCATAGGTGAACTTGGCTGGATGGCTAAGTCAAAAGTCGGAGGCTCAACCAAGTTGGTTGAGGTAAACCCGACAGGCGAATGTACCCAAGTTTAAGGATTTTCCTAAAATCAGTCAACTGTCATGTCATGATAGTTGACTGCTCCAAGTCGATTGTTGACTCGACTGGTGTTCGAGTCCGTCTGGTGTCATCACCGATCGCCAAGGATTGGCGCGATCGATTAATGAACCGATCGTGATAATGGAATCACCGATCGGTTGAAAGGGTTTCAGCACTGATGTTGATCCGAGTGTTCACTTCTGCACTCGACTATGGCACTATCATCCGGTCGCGATGGTCATGAATCAATGATGGGAGCCGTTGGTTGGAAACCAACATGGAAGAAGCCATTATTGGGCAATGGCTACAGCAGTCGTCGACTGATCGGGGCATCAGTTGATTGCCGCTGTGTTAACGGGAAGATTGGGTTCTTCTCTATAAGAAGGAGCCTTTGGACACTTGGGGAGACTAATGCTTCTACTCTAAATATCTCCCAAAGTTCCCAAACAAACTTTCTCCCCTTCCTTGAGTTTATTTCAATCATATTGTAAGAGGAGTGATTTCTTGTAAAAAGGTTACCTCCACCTAGTTTGGTGCAAAGGAGAGACTAGTGGACTTGAAGGGAGTGATTTGCCATACGAATCGGGTCATTGATTAGCGGCAAGGTCGTGAACCACGTTAAATCTGTTTGTTAGTGTTTGTCTCATTTCTTATTGCTTAGTCTTAATTGTTTTACTCTAGCATTACATTTCTGCTTGCGCTAACCATAATTCATAGACAATTAAGCGAGAAATTCCACCGTACGCGAAAGAGGGATATTCACCACCCTCTAGCTAACAAGTGGTATCATAGCCAAGTAGCTTGGCACTGGACTAACCGCTGCAATAGGCACAATCAAGAGATGGCCGTCTCCAACATTCACCCACTAAAATTTGAAGGCGAATTCTCTTGGTGTAAGAAGAGAATGGAAGTATTTTTCGAAATCAACTTTGAAATTATGTTAATAATGGAAAATGTTTTCGAGATACCTAGGGATGAGGAAGGGGCGTCATTGGAAAAATTGAGATGGACAAAGAGGCAAAGAGAGGAGTACTTGGCAAATTCAAAGGCCAAGCATCATCTATTCAACGTACTCCCCCAACAAGAAGTCAACTGAATAGGAGAATGTGCTAGCGCCAAAGAGATTTGGGAGAAGCTAGTGGAGCTTCATGAAGGCACATCCGGGGCCAAGCTAGAAAGGAGAGATGTCCTTCGTTCCCATCTCAACAATATCAAACTCGATAAAGGGGAGAAGGTAACATCTTTACATTCTTGGTTTAAAGAAATTCTTAACAGTTTATCTAGTGTAGGGGAGAAGCTCTCCAATAGGGACATGATCATGAAGGCAATTGATCCTTTCCCTGATCATCTAAGTGGTGTTCAATGGTGGACTCATTCTACATCTCAAAGAATCTAGAGGTAAGTACTCTAGATGAATTTTTCTCCACTATGGAATTGCAAGAATCTAGGCTTGAAAGAGTAATTGAAGAACCAAACATCAAGCCATCAAGGGGAGTGGCACTAGTAGCCAACAAGGGGAAGAAGAAGGAGACTCCTCCCTCCTCATCCGATGAAGACTCCTCCTCCTCCTCCATGGATAGCACAGAAGAAGCATACATGGTAAGGAAGGTAAGACGTGCTTTGAAAAATTTTAAATTTAATAAATCTAATGATAAGAGGAGAAGGCCAAGGAGGAAGATAATTTGCTACAATTGCCAAGGAGAGGGACATATAAGAGATTATTGTCCTCTCTTGAACAAGAGCAAAGAAGAAAGGCGGAGAAAAGAAGAAAAGAAGAAGGGGAGCAAGAAGAAGGAAGAAGAGAAGAAAGCCAAGGAGAAAGGGAAGGCAAAGGCACACAATACCACATGGGATGATCCTGTTGGGATGTATACTGAAAGCCTAGCTCTTTTGTATGAACATCTTTATTTTGAAATAAGAATCACATGATCATTGTTTGCATATTTTTATGGTTATGCAATATTGTCTAATACCTTACATTGTAGATAACATGGTGTGTGGTGTCACACGGGAGATCATGTTATCGGCTCCTTGTAAAGTATAAGTAAAGGCTCACAACCGAGATGGCTTTGGACAAACCATCGGAATGGTTGTAGTGTGATTTGGTATTGGTTTGTCTTGACCATAGAATCACAAAGAGTGCACTTTGTGTGTGTATTGAGCGGGACCGACGCAGAGGTGATTCGATTTATTGCGACTACATAATCGAATCGGACCTCAGATATTATTTAGTACATGCTCTTAATCCCGATATAATAACGGGCACATATACTTGGTACTCATCTCTTTGATTTACCAATGGGCGAGATTTATAGATTAAATCGATAGACTCGGTAAGTTGGGAGATGATATTATTTATATGGTGTGCCGTTGATTATAGGAGGAAACCGTGTCCTATATATTAGGATGATGATGTCCCCTTGAGGAGCTCATAAGGTTCATCATGTAAACCCTGCAGGTGGACTTGGTCCGGCATGATGAAAAGGTTGAGTGGTACTACTCATGGAGTTAGATGTTGATTAATTAATGGTTAGTAAATTAATTAATCGACGGACATTCGAGATCTTAAACCCGGGGAGAAAATGTACAAATAATATATGGAGCCCATATTATCATATGGGGGTTGGTGAGGTAGATCAATGATGGACCTTTAGTGGATTGGACCATCATTAGTGGATCGGACTTTATGTGGGCTTGATCCATGGGTGGCTAAGACCCAACTCCTCCTCATGGTCCCTAATGTAGCCCATTAACACCTCAAGATGCTTAGATCCAATGGATAGAAACAAAACACTAAGATCCATTGGTAGAGATTAAATCTCTAAGATCCGACGGTTGAGATTAAATCTCTAGATCCGACGGTTGAGATTAAATCCCTAGAACCAATGGAGTAGATTAATTCATGACTTCTCCCTAACTCTATAACAGGAGGGCATGGGAAGTGGTCGTGGATAACATCATTGAGAGGAGCAAGGCTTGGTAAGAATAGGGCAATCCTAGTTGAGATAGGATTGGAATTAGGGTTAGGGTTTGGAAGCAAGGGTGGCACCAAATAAGGCAAGTTTTCCTTCTTCTTCCTTGCCTTGTGGCCAACGTCCAGCAGCTATTCCAGCCCTTCCCAGCCCTTGGCCGGGCGCCCAAAACACTCCCCTCTCTTCTCCTTAGGTGGTGGAAACAAGATATAGGGTTTCCTTGGTGTCTTGGTAGTTTTCCATCATCTTCTTCTCCTTCTAGTTGGCGGCAAGAACTTCTATAGTTCTTTGTTGGTTGAGTTTTGAAGGAGAAAAACATTGTTTCTCTTCTTCCTCTTGCTTGGGAAAAGCAAGGAAGGAAGTTTTGCGATCTAGAGCTTGACTTTTGGTGGATCGTCGCCACACGACGCCCAAAAAGGAGGAGGGTCATACATTAGAAGACCAAGAGGTATAACTATTCTTCTATCTCTTTTATTCATTGCTTGTGTTTGTTTTTCAAAATATAAGCATGTTATATTTCTGTAAATAGGCTAAATAATACTTGGATCCCGATTATAAACACAAAAACCGGCGATCCGGACATCGTCTATTCCGCGGCTACTCGTAGAATAGAGGATGGTCGCTTGAACAACTAGTTTGTTCAAGTGACCTCTCTAAATGAATAGCACGACGATGACTTGGTTGCTTTGGGAATCCCTTTTGTCTAGGATTAAATTTTAATCCGGGGACATCGAAGGGTTCACCATGGTCAAGCAACCGAGGCGAAGGGGAAGCGAAGTTTCCCCTCACGGATCAACCCCAACAATTGGTATCAGAGCCAAGGATTCCGGTTTTGTGTGTTTAGGATTCGGTTAATTTTATGTACTTTTTCATATATTATATGTGCCGGATAATAGTAGGATATGCGTAGTTTAACTCTTTGGTTGCAGGCATAAGATCCGACTATTATGGTCGTGTGTGTGTATGTGATTGTATGTGTGTAAATATTTATTTTGTTGAATCCTCGGGGTTGACGAGGCTAGTATTTAGTTTTTTTTGTAAATTAAATACGGCATTGTTTAGCCGCTCTTTATTTTATTTTACTTTCGATCTAGATTCATGTACACTCCCTCGTGGAGTATAGGATCGATGGATGTAAATTAAAATAGGTTTTAGTCTCGGCTCGGATCTCCGGAGGGCTTGTACATGGCGTAGGAGGAGCGGACGAGATGGCGATGCGACGGGAGCCATATTGAAGACAAAGGCCATAATAGTTGGAAAATAATTTATTTTTCATATTTATTGCTTTTTGTTTGATATGCATGTCGTAGGAAAATTCCTCATTTTTAATTTACTAAGTGGGAGAGGGATATTTTAATTAATTCCCGCGGCCTCCATTACAATTTGACGTGTGATGCAACAAACTTGCATGTTGGCTCTGAGTGCCTTCCTCCCTGCGGATGAGTTTGTTTGCGGATCACTAGGTCAAATAATGGTTATAGGAAATTATCTAGGAGCATGTGTACTTCCACAGCGGTAAGGCACATAATTCGAAATAATTCCCTTAGTATCGCGTAATGGTGCACACTTAGATGCAAATTAAAAGTATCCTCCCCATCGGAGTCACTGCTTTTATTTGTAGGGCCAAAGAGGAACCAACTATTAATTTTATTTGTCAAAAAGTAAGGTTGACAAGATAATAAAATTAATGGGTAAAACCTCCTCTTACAAATGTAGAATTCGTATACGTCCACACTATCGTGGCATGCGATATTCTCGGTGTTTTGAGGTGTTGGTTGATTTTGAAATTTTATTGTTTTGAGGAATCAATAATATTTGAAATCTAAAATAATAATCTATGGATTCTTGAAAATTCCTCATTTGTCAATTTACTAAGTGGAAGAGGGATATTTTAATTAATTCCCACGACCTCCATTACAATTTGACGTGTGATGCAACAAACTTGCGTGTCGGCCTGAAAGTGCCTTCGCCCTCGCGGATGAGTTTATTTGCGGATCACTAGGTCAAATAATGGTTATAGGAAATTATCTAGGAGCGTGTGTACTTCCACAGTAAGGCACATAATCCAAATAATTCCTTAGTATCGTAATGGTGCACACTTAGATGCAAATAAAAAGTATCCTCCCCATCGAGTCGCTTTTATTTGTAGGGCCAAAGAGGAACCAACTATTAATTTTATTTGTCAAAAAGTAAGGTTGACAAGATAATAAAATTAATGGGTAAAACCTCCTCTTACAAATGTAGAATTCGTATACGTCCACACTGCGTGGCATGCGATATTCTCGGTGTTTTGAGGTGTTGGTTGATATCAAAATTTTATTGTTTGAGGAATCAATAATTTTTTGAAATCTAAAGTAATGATCTATGTGATTCTTAGGATTTTCAAAATGACTTTCAGTCCACTTGTTGTGATACTAAAAGAAATAAACTTACTGTACCCAAATAATGTTGATTGGAAAAGAATCTAGATATTGTCTTATCTGCTAAGGAGTACAAGTATGCACTCTTCGAAGAGTGTCCTCAAGCCATGGTTGCTCAAAAAGGTTTCTACTTCTAAGCCAAAGGCAAGGAGAAGAAAAACAAGGTGGAGCAAAGGTGGTGGGAGGATCTCAGGAGGAGTGAAGAAGCCAAAAGGCAAGTACTTTAAGCAGATGGATATTGGAAGAAGGACTGCCCCACCAAAAGAACAAAGGTATATCCTTTGGACTAGTCGTTGAAACATGATTAGCGGTGTTCTACGGCACTGGTGTGTAGATATGAGAGTCACTAATCATGTTCGCAACACTTTGCAGGGTTTCAGAAACCCAACGACTAGCTAAAGGAGATTACCATTTTTGGGCAATGCCATGAAGGTGGCGGCTATCAGAAGGGGAGAAGTTTTATTTATCTCTTGAGAAAAATAAAACTAAGGTTCTGAAAATTCCTTTATGTATCTTTATTTAGAAAGAATTTAGTTTCAGTTTCTAAATTATTATGGATGGATATTCTATTTCTTTTAATGACAGAGTTGTTATAAAAAGGAATAGGGAGAATATCTGTTCAGGTACATTGAAAGGAAATTTGTATACAAAACCTCCCACGATGCAAATTGAAGTTAATAACTCATCTTCTAATTCCAAAAGGAGAAAAGAACCTTCGAAGATGAACCAAACATATCTTTGCCATCTTAGTCTTGGTCACATTAACCTAAGCAGAATTCAAAGGTTGATAGCTGATGGACCTTTGGGTTCATTAGTGGTGGAGGATCTCCCAACCTACGAATCTTGCTTGGAGGGTAAGATGACCAAGAGGCCTTTCAAGGCCAAGGGGTATAGAGCCAAAGATATGTTAGAAATGGTTCATTCTGATTCGTATGGTCCTATGTCTATCCTGGCAAGACGTAGTTTTGAATATTTCGTCTTTTTCATAGACAATTATTCAAGATGACACTACGATCTGATCGTGGTGACGAGTACCTCTTGGGAGAGTTTAGGAATTACCTATCAGAGGTTGGGATTCAATCCCAATTGTCTGCACCTGGCACACCCCAGCAGAATGATGTAGAAGAGCGAAGGAATAGGACTCTTATAGAGATGGTTAGATCGATGATGAGTTATTCTGACTTGCCAAACTCGTTCTGGGGATATGCTCTAGATACGGCGGTGTACATTCTGAACTTGGTTCCATCTAAATCAGTGCCTTCTACTCCCACAGAGTTGTGGACCGGGCGAAAGCCTAGTCTAAGATATATTCGGATATGGGAGAGTCCAGCACATGTGCTGAAGGCAGATGATGGTAAGTTGGAACCTCGTACAAAAGTGCGCTTGTTCGTTGGCTATCCTAGATGAACGAAGGGTGGATTGTTTTATAGTCCTAGAGATCAGAGAGTGATCGTTAGCACGAACACTAGATTTCTAGAGGAAGACTATGTGATGAGCCACAAGCCCAAGAGTAAAATTGTTCTGGAGGAGTTAAAAGGGGAAGTCACTTCTTTAGTACCACCGGTACAAGAGGATATACCACATGTCACTGCACCGCATGTCACAGAGGATACACAGGTGATACCTCGTCGTAGTGGGAGGGTTGTGAGACAGCCTGATAGATTCATGTTCTTGGGAGAATCTTTCGATTTGGTCCCTGGCGAACATGAACCTGATCCCTGGACATATGACGAGGCAATCCAAGATAAAGATGCACTATCTTGGCAAAGTGCAATGAATACTGAGATTGAATCTATGGATTCAAGTCAGGTTTGAGAGCTCTTATGCATAGCAGCTCATATGGATTATGAGGTGTGGCATATGGATATCAAGAAAGCTTTCCTTAATGGAAGTCTTGAGGAAACCATCTATATGAAGCAACCAGAGGGATTCATTGCTAAGGGCAAAGAGCGTATTGTATGGAAGCTTAATTGGTCCGTTTATGGACTGAAGCAAGCTTTGAGATCTTGGAACATCCGCGTTGATAAGGTAAATCTAGACTTATGGATTTATTCAAAGTTCGGATGGGTCTTGTGTATATCAGAGATGTGACGGAAACGTAGTGGTATTTTTGTACTATACATAGATGACATTTTGGTGGTTGGCGACAACATCGAAATGTTATCAGACGTAAGGGTATGGTCGTCCAAACAGTATGATATGAAGGACTTGGGAGAAGTGGGTCACAACCTTGGGATCAAAGTTGTTGTGCTTATCCCAAGCTTCATACATAGACACAATTTTGGATCGTTTTAGCATGCAGAACTCCAAGAAGGGTTTTCAACCTTTCGGGCATGGAGTTCCTTTATCTAAGGAGATGTGTCCTAGATCATTTGAGTAGATAGAGGAGATAAAGGCGGTTCCTTACGCTTCGGCAGTAGGAAGCCTCATGTATGCTGCTCAGATGAGACCAGATATCCGCTGCGTGGCATGGTCACAGACATCGTCGAGTAATCCAGAGGGATATTGGACTGTGGTAAAGCATATATTGTAGTGCCTGAGAAGGACTAGGGATTATATGCTAGTTTACGGCACAATTACTCCTGGGTTACACTGATTCCGATTTCCAATGATAGGGATAACAAAGAAGTCTACCTCGGGTTTTGTGTTTACTTTGGGAGGTGGAGCCATTGTATGGAGGAGTGCCCACAAATGCGTGGCGGACTCCACCATGGAAGCCGAGTATGTGGCGACCTATGAGGCGCCAAAGAAGTCAGATGGCTCAGGAACTTCCTGATGGACTTGGATGTGATTCCTGGTTTTCCCAGAACTATCACAATTTATTGTGATAATAGTGGTGCAGTTGCAAACTCGAAGGAACCACGAGCCCATAAGGCTAGTAAACACATAGAGCGCAAGTACCACCTGATACGAGAAATCGTAAAGGAGGTAGAAGTTGTTGTCGCCTAGATTGCATTAGAGGATGACCTGGTAGACCCTTTCACTAAGGCCCTTCTAGCAAGAGCTTTGATAGGCATGTGGAGAGAAGGGGAATCAGATGTATGGCAGTATAAGGACAGCATAGTCTTTTAGTATAAGTGGGAGATTGTTGGGATGTATACTGAAAGCCTAGCTCTTTTGTATGAACATCTTTATTTTGAAATAAGAATCACATGATCATTGTTTGCATATTTTTATGGTTATGCAATATTGTCTAATACCTTACATTGTAGATAACATGGTGTGTGGTGTCACACGGGAGATCATGTTATCGGCTCCTTGTAAAGTATAAGTAAAGGCTCACAACCGAGATGGCTTTGGACAAACCATCGGAATGGTTGTAGTGTGATTTGGTATTGGTTTGTCTTGACCATAGAATCACACTAGTGCACTTTGTGTGTATTGAGCAGGACCGACACAGAGGTGATTCGATTTATTGCTGACTACATAATCGAATCGGACCTCAGATATTATTTAGTACATGCTCTTAATCCCGATATAATAACGGGCACATATACTTGGTACTCATCTCTTTGATTTACCAATGGGCGAGATTTATAGATTAAATCGATAGACTCGGTAAGTTGGGAGATGATATTATTTATATGGTGTGCCGTTGATTATAGGAGGAAACCGTGTCCTATATATTAGGATGATGATGTCCCCTTGAGGAGCTCATAAGGTTCATCATGTAAACCCTGCAGGTGGACTTGGTCCGGCATGATGAAAAGGTTGAGTGGTACTACTCATGGAGTTAGATGTTGATTAATTAATGGTTAGTAAATTAATTAATCGACGGACATTCGAGATCTTAAACACGGGGAGAAAATGTACAAATAATATATGGAGCCCATATTATCATATGGGGGTTGGTGAGGTAGATCAATGATGGACCTTTAGTGGATTGGACCATCATTAGTGGATCGGACTTTATGTGGGCTTGATCCATGGGTGGCTAAGACCCAACTCCTCCTCATGGTCCCTAATGTAGCCCATTAACACCTCAAGATGCTTAGATCCAATGGATAGAAACAAAACACTAAGATCCATTGGTAGAGATTAAATCTCTAAGATCCGACGGTTGAGATTAAATCTCTAGATCCGACGGTTGAGATTAAATCCCTAGAACCAATGGAGTAGATTAATTCATGACTTATCCCTAACTCTATAAAAGGAGGGCATGGGAAGTGGTCGTGGATAACATCATTGAGAGGGAGCAAGGCTTGGGCGGCAAGAATAGGGCAATCCTAGTTGAGATAGGATTGGAATTAGGGTTAGGGTTTGGAAGCAAGGGTGGCACCAAATAAGGCAAGTTTTCCTTCTTCTTCCTTGCCTTGTGGCCAACGTCCAGCAGCTATTCCAGCCCTTCCCAGCCCTTGGCCGGCGCCCAAAACACTCCCCTCTCTTCTCCTTAGGTGGTGGAAACAAGATATAGGGTTTCCCTTGGTGTCTTGGTAGTTTTCCGTCATCTTCTTCTCCTTCTAGTTGGCCGGCGGCAAGAACTTCTATAGTTCTTTGTTGGTTGAGTTTTTGAAGGAGAAAAACATTGTTTCTCTTCTTCCTCTTGCTTGGGAAAAGCAAGGAAGGAAGTTTTGCGATCTAGGAGCTTCGACTTTTGGTGGATCGTCGCCCACACGACGTCCAAAAGGAGGAGGGTCATACATTAGAAGACCAAGAGGTATAACTATTCTTCTATCTCTTTTATTCATTGCTTGTATTTTTTTTCAAAATATAAGCATGTTATATTTCTGTAAATAGGCTAAATAATACTTGGATCCCGAGTATAAACACAAAAACCGGCGATCCGGACATCGTCTATTCCGCGGCTACTCGTAGAATAGAGGATGGTCGCTTGAACAACTAGTTTGTTCAAGTGACCTCTCTAAACGAATAGCACGACGATGACTTGGTTGCTTTGGGAATCCCTTTTGTCTAGGATTAAATTTTAATCCGGGGACATCGAAGGGATCACCATGGTCAAGCAACCGAGGCGAAGGGGAAGCGAAGTTTCCCCTCACGGATCAACCCCAACAGATCCTTCATCCTCATCCGAAGAAGAAGAGACCTTCACAAACCTTGCTCTAATGGGGATATAGGATTTGGACTCCACCTCCTCCGAGGAAGAAGAAAGAAGCACTAGCGAGGAGGAGAGCTTGAGTGAAGGGGGAGTGTCTTCATCCTCATCGTCGGAAGGGGATTTGGTAAGTGAGGTAACAAATCTCCCTCCCAAGAAAATTATATCTATGTTTTCTAGCTTAACTAAGAAATTATTTAGGGCTAAAAAGGAAAACAAAAGCATGAAAAATGAAATTAAGGCCCTAGAAGAAAAGCTAGAAAAATCATATTTAAATGTGAATGATAATGTTTCTTCAAGTATTGATAATGCATGCTCACATGATAATTACATGCCTTTTGATGTGAATGATGCATGGATTGATGAGAATAGGGTCTTAAGGGAAAAGGTAGACCATTTAACTAAGGCCCTAGAGAAATTCACCATACGCTCCAATACTTTTAACATGATCATAGGGAGTCAAAGGGAAAGCTTCAATAGGAAAGGCCTAAGTTACAAGGGGAATAAAAATGAAAAGGCCTATCAATGCCTAATTGCTAGGGGTTAAGCCAAAAATAAAACAATAGCTAGAAAATGGATCCCTAAAGAATATTTAGTGAACCCCATAGGAAAGAACTTATATTGGGTTCCTAAATCCATCCTTAAGGGTTAGGAAAACCCTAGGATAGTAAACCATGAGGTTTTTACTTATATCATATTTAATGGTTGACTTAGGATGGTGTGGATTATAAATTTTTAACATAGTGTTGGGTGATGATAATGCATAACCCATAAATTGAATGTTTAAATCATGATTCATGCTTAATTTTATATTTTACAATCATGATATGCAATGATTGATGATTTATGATCATGATCGATAATTCTTAATGCATGTTCATGTTTAGGTTGTTAGGATGATACTTAACCATGGGTAGAAATGCATGAAATTTTTGTTAAGTACAAATACCTTTAGGAATATCTCACACTCACTATAAGGCTAACTTTGATTGAAAACATAACAATTGGTGAGATGATAGGATGATACAAATGGTTCACTAATTCTTATGACATTTAGATGGATCATTAAGTGTATCAATAGAGCAATAATAGACCAATCATGGGGAAAGCATATGTTTAATTCAAAGACATATTGCCCAAATATCATGGTTGGATATTTCAAATGATTTTAAAACCATTTTATGTTTCATAAACAGTGAGTTCATGTTTTGAAAAACTTCAAGGCAAAACTAAGCTTTAAAATTGATACAAACCTTAGACTTTTTACAACTTTTGAGTTTTTGCCTAACTTGCAAAATAAAATGAATTTTCATGAAAAATTATTTTTCACTGATAGAGTAACTCACAAGAAATATGTACTCAAAATTTCATGATTTTTCAAATTTTTTATAATTTCTGGTGCATTTCTGAAATTCATTCAAAAAATCAAAAAAACCTGAAATCTAATGTACTATGCACGAGCACAGTAACCTATTTTTATTATGTTTTGAGTGGATTTTGGTATATTCTTCCATTAGAGTTGATGCCATACGTATATAACATTTGCATAATATTTTTGATGGTGTCAAAGGGGGAGAATTGATAGGTTTAAGTTAATCATGCTAAAAGGGAAAATTTAGCATGTCTTAAGGGAGAGTTGTTATACTCATATTATTTAAATTCTTTCTTGACTTATGCTTTTATTGTTATTGTTTTTACCTAACTTAAACGGATTTCCACACATAAAAAAGTGAGAGATTGTTAGAGCAATCAACCCATGTGATGTGGTTTTGATGTGTGTGGCAAAGGGTTTAAGTTAGGATTGTATTGGATTTGATATGTGTGTTGGAGTCTTGCAGGACTTAGTAATTCGCACAAGGTTAGCTTGACGAAACATCGACAAGTCACCATCTCATGACTCGGTTCTTGAGTCGGTGAAGGAGCATTGCAGAAGTCGTGCGCTTGGTGCATCCGAGGGACCGCCGGACGAGGAGCATTGGAGTGAAGCCAAAGGAAGTAGACTTCAGGGCGAGACGCGAAGGATGGCATTGCGAAGCCATGCACTTGACGCATCCGAGGGACGTGGCCGAATGAAGATAACTTCAAAGGCGAGGGACTCCGAAGGGATGAGAGTGAGAGAATGTAACCCGGGTCGGGTAGCTCGTAGGTGAACTTGGCTGGATGGCTAAGCCAAGAGTCAGAGGCTCAACTGAGTTGGTTGAGGTGAACCCGACGGTCGGATGTACCCAAGTTTGAGGGTTTTCCTGACATCGATCATTGTTCAAGTCATCGCTGACTCGACCGCAGTGTTTGAGTTCGTCTGTTCCCATCATCGATCGCCAAGGATTTGCGATCGGTGATCGATGAAACTGTTGGATCGAAGCGGATTGCTAGAGGGGGGGTGAATAGCGATAAAACCTTTTTTTTGTTCGTTCATTAAAATCCGAGTAGATAATTAATTTCACCGAAAGATAAGCAATAAATAAAGGAGACAAATATTTTTACTTGGTTCGTAGCCTTCGGCTACTACTCCAAGGCCCTAGTGGTCCTTGACCATGCACGGAGGGCAAAACACTAAAGAACTCCTCCTCATTAGAGGTAGGAGTTAATCGTTACAAATAAAAACAAAAAGCTTGAGGTAGAGGGACACTCCCCCTCTCCTCGTTACGATAAAAGCTCCGAGATTTGAAAGTAATGAATTGAAATAAACAACTTAAACCGACGTAATAAAAAGAAAACAATTAAACCTAGACGTCGGAGAAGAAGCACTTCGTTGTCGGAAAGTTGTAGCTTGGCGGAGGCTTTTGGAAGCTTAGAATTGATGAAGAAACCCTAGGATTGGCCCTCCTTTTATATCCTTTGAGCCCCTTTTCGAGAGGAACTTCACCCAATAGAGTTTTGGCACATGGCTCCTTGAAAAATGGTGATAAGGCTTGACTCCTCAAGGCTGATCCTTGACCATCAGTCGACTGATAGCCATCATCAGTCGACTGATGGTAGCATCAATCGACTGATGGTAGTATCAGTCGAATGCTAACCTCCGGCAGTCTACTGTTGGACGGTAGTCAAGTCCTCCAAGCTGACAGTCGACTGATGCTAGCTGCAAAGCAAAGTTAGCTTAACAAAAATATTATTTTGACGGCCTCCGACCATCCGATCTCGACCTAGACCACCTATAGGATATCTTTGGTCGGATCTACGCTTAAGATCATCCCCGTAAAGAGGATACGACCTTACCTTGATACTTACTGTGTTGCTTTTGCTTCCGGCCTTCCACTTGATTCCTTTGGCTCCCTCCAAAGTCACTCGAGTGTCGCCCGACCACCGCGGCTTCCTCCGTGTGTCGCTAGCCTTCAGCTCCAGCTATAGAAATTTTCTGCACACTCGATTCAGCTCGTGAGATAACAACATGAGCTTAACTTTGTATCGTTTGCTATAATCAAAACTCAGGTTCCACTTAGGTGCCTACTGCACCAACAATCTCCCCCTTTTTGATTTATAGCAAACCCACATACAAAGTTAAGAACATAGCATGCATGAAGAATAAAAATAGCATGCATGAAGAATAATAATGTGCATGAAAAACAAAAATAAAGATTAAGTTGGAGTAGTAAGAATTTTCTTCAAGTACTCCCCCTTGAGGAAACCTCCCCCTTGACCGAGGGTGAGTCTTGAAAGAAGACCTTAGTCCTCCCCCTTGAGTATTGCTATTTAGGAAGAGTTTAAGTAATTAACATTACTTAAAGTCGGCCTTAGTAAAACATTTAAGTTAATAAGACTTCTTAACTTGGCCCTTTCTCCCCCTTTCTTAAGTAAAGCATTAGCATTTGCCCATAGTGTTTAAAAAATAATAAGTTTAAGTTAAGAATTCTCTTAACTTGGCCTTTACTTCCTTTTAAGTAAATTTTTAAAACTTAAAGTTAAGTAAACATTTACTTAACTTTTGGCCATGAAAATTTTTGATCCCTTAACTTTGGCCTTTTTCTCCCCCTTTTGCCATATATCGAAAAGTGGAAGGGTGTGTGGAAAATAAGTATTAAATTTAAATTCCAATTATATTCCACATTATTTTGAAAATAATATACTGAAAATAAGCTCATCTATAAAATGTTCGACTCATATTTGGCTTGATTGATATGAAAGATCAACCAGTCTTGGTCAGAGTCGGTTAGTATGTATGATTATACTCCGTGGTTCATGGCGATGCACTAGCTCTACATCTGGAACCAGGAGTAAGGTCCTAACATCTCACGCCTATCTACGTGGCTAAGTACACAAACACATTAGTCCTATGTGTTGTGAGATGTATTGGCTCCTTAAATCTATAGGTTCATGATATCTAAGGTAAGTCCTATACTAGTTCCATGAAAAGTAAGAAATAGTAGTAATATAATTTGCAAAGTCCTATTCTACTACGCACATGCCCAATTTTCGTCTTAATAGACTAAATTCGGCTTCGAATAGGGGTTTAGTAAATAGGTCTGCCAAGTTAGACTTCGATTCGACGTATTCGAGTTGTATGGCTCCGTTGGCCATTGTTCTCGAATGAAATGGTGTTTGACCTCTATATGTTTGGTCCTAGAGTGACATATCGGATTCTTAGTAAGATTAATTAAACTAATGTTATCTACGTGAAGTTTAGTATTTGTAAAGTCTAACTTAAAGTTGCGGAGAGTGTGCTTCATCCAACACAGTGTTGCTTCCGACTGCACCAACTTACTAGACTCGAGCTGAGAAGTTGACAACAACCACTCGTACTCTTTCTATCGAGCTTACTACCGACATAGTTCGAATCGGAGTAGCCGGTTAGTTCGAACTCGGTAGATCTAGGGTACCAAATACCAACATTAAGTGTACCTTTTAGATATCTAAGGATACGCTTGACTAGAGTTAGGTGAGACTTCTTGGCACAGGTTTGGAACCTTGCGCACATACTTACTACAAATAAGATATCGGGTTGGCTTGCAGTTAAGTAAAGGAGACTCCCTATTACGCTCCTATAGTATTTTAAATCAATTGAATTTCCGATTACATCTTCTTCTATATTCACATTAGTTTCCATTGGGGTATTAATAATTTTAGCGTCTTGCATTCCAAAGCATTTAATTAATTCCCTAGTATATTTGCGTTGATGTAGGTATATTCCATCTTTAGTTTGTTTAATTTGTAGACCTAAAAAGAAGCTTAACTCGCCTACTAAATTCATTTCAAATTCACTTTCCATAAGTGAAATAAACTCATTCAGTAGGATTGAGTTGGTGGTTCCGAAAATAATATCATCTACGTAGATTTGGGCTATGAATATGTCTTTACCTAAGGTTTTTACGAAAAGAGTTGGGTCAACTACACCTTGGTTAAAACCTTTGGACTTAAGATAAATCGAAAGTCTCTCGTACCAAGCTCGAGGAGCTTGTTTAAGTCCATAGAGAGCTTTCTTTAACCTAAGGACATGGTCGGGTTTGTCTAAACTTTCGAAACCGGGGGGGGGGGGGGGGCGGGTTGACTAACATAAACTTCTTCTTTAATGTATCCATTTAAGAACGCTGATTTCACATCCATTTGAAACAACTTAAATCCTCGATGTGCAACATACGCTAATAGCATTCGAATGGACTCTAATATAGCTACTGGGGCATAGGTTTCGTCGTAATCTAAACCTTCAACTTGACTAAACCCTTTAGCGACTAGTCTAGCTTTATTCCTAACTACTTCACCTTTATCATCAAGTTTATTTCTAAACACCCACCTTGTTCCAACGATTGTTTTATCTTTAGGTGGTGGTACTAATTCCCATACTTCGTTCCTAGTGAATTGAGCCAGCTCTTCTTGCATTTCAATAATCCAATCGGGATCAAGAAGAGCTTGGTCAATAGTTTTGGGTTCAATTTTAGAAATCAAGGAGATTTGACTAAGGTTTCTGTATGAGGCTCTAGTTCGAACTCCTAGACCTGGATCACCTATCACTTGGTTGATAGGATGATTCGTTTGAGTCCTAGTTGGATTTGGGTTTGAGTCTACAACTTGATCCATAGGATGACTCGTTTGAGTTCTAGTTTGGTTGGAGTCATCTGTCACTTGGTCGATAGAGTGGCTTGGTTGACTTAGGTTATGATTAATACTAGACCTGATCTCCGGATCAGAGTTAGATCTAGTATAAATCGGCTCGCTAATTGGGGTTGTCGGGGGATTTGTAGGTTCGTGTCCTTCATCAAACACTACATTGATAGTTTCCTCGACTCTTAGGGTGTCATGGTTGTATACTCTATAAGCTCTACTTGTAGTCGAGTATCCTAGAAAGATTCTGGTCGTGGTTTTGGATGTAAACTTCCCTAGGTAATCCTTAGTGTTTAGGATATGTACCTTACACCCAAATACCCTAAAGTACTTGATGTTAGGTATTTTATCGTGATAAATCTCGTATGAGGTCTTAAGGTGCCTCTTTATCATAAGGATCCTATTTTGGACATAGCATGTCGTATTCACGGCTTCCGCCCAAAACCTATCGGGTAGGTTATACTCATTTAACATTGTCCTAGTGGCTTCTTGTAGGGTTCTATTTTTGCGTTCTACTAGGCCATTTTATTGTGGAGTTCTAGGGCAAGAGAACTCATGGTGGTATCCATTTAGGTTACAGAATTCTATAAACCTATGGTTCTCGAATTCACCACCATGATGAGTCCTAAGTCTTTTGATTTTTTATTAATTTAAATAGGTTGATTAATTGATCTAGGGTATCACTTTTGTGTTTGATGAACCTAACCCAAGTAAATCTAGAGTAGTCATCAATTATGACTAAATAGAATTTACTTCCATTAAGTGACTTAGCTCCGTGTGAATCAAATAAATCCATGTGTAGAAGCTCAAGAACACTTTTGGTTTGTTCTTGATTAGTTAGTTGATGTTGTGTCCTAGATTGTTTACCTTGTTGACAAGCATTACATATTTTATTATTCAAATTATTGAGGTTAGGAAAACCTCTGACTAAGTCACTCTGACTCATCTTGTGGATGAGTCTTGGGTGTGATTGACCGAGTCGTCGGTGCCACAACCATGATTCCTCTTGCCATGTCATAAGACACTTAGTTGAGGAGTTATTTAAGTTAATAGTGTAAATATTGTTATTTCTAGTTCCCTTAAGAATTGTTTTAGAAGTTTCATTTGTATTAATTACACATTCATTTTCTAGAAATATGACCTTATAGTTATTATCACACAATTGGCTTACACTAAGTAAATTATATTGAAAATTGTCTACAAATAAAACATTTTGATTAACAAAATTTGAGTTGAGCTCAATATCACCTGATCCGATGATTTTGAGCTTGCCATTGTTTCCGAAGGCTACCGATCCTTGTCCTTTGAATCTGAAGCTTCGAAAACTTGAGTTGATCCCCGGTCATGTGTCGGGAGCAACCACTGTCCAACATCCATTGACCCTACACGTAAGGTAGTTGGATCGGATATTGGATTTATTAAAGATTGGTTGGAAATTATTAACCTAAATCATCTCATCCATGTCTACATGATCAAACATGTTAAACCTATATGTTCTTGTGAGATGACTTCCAATTTTACTTGATTTAAATTTAATGACTTGAACATTTGTTAACCTTGTGTTAGATTCGAATTTGACCTTAGGCTCATCAAGTCACCTTTTCAAGATCATGGCTTCCATCATGGCGAGGCACATAGGCCTTCTTTGATCGGAACCACGACCACTTCCTTAGACAAAGCCATTTTCAAGAAAATAGTTACTTGACTCACCTAAGACCACTTCCTGGTCTAACTAGTCTAGGATACGGCGAGGTAGCTTCAGCTAGTTCCACTCGGTCAAGTGCACCGAACACTACAAAAAAACTGCTTTTTGGCAATGAATTATTTTCGTTGCAAATATGCAACAAAATTAGCAACGAAATTTATGTTTCGTCGCAAATTTGTAACGAAATTTCCGACAGAAAAAAATTTGTTGAGAAAAATAAAAAATTTCCAACATTCAAATTTTGTTGCAAAATTCGTCGCATAATGGCGACGAAAAATAATTTTTGTCGCCAATTTGCGATGAAATAATAAATTCATCGCACATTTCTGCAACGAATTCAAAAATCATTGCAAAATTGGTGACGAATTTTTTTTTGTCGCAAATTGGCGACGAAAATTATTTTTCGTCGTAAATTTTTATTTTATTAAAAAAAATTAAAAAACAAGTTCTCGTGAACGAGTTTTTTTTTAAATATTTTGCAACGAATCCGTGGATTCGTTGCAAATTTGCAACGAAAGATTCGTTGCAAATTTTGCAACGAATAAGAGGATTCGTTGCTGATTTTGCAACGAATCCGAGGATTCGTTGCTGATTCTTATTTTTAGAAAAAAAAAATTAAAAATTCATCGAAGGCGGTTAAGTGACTTAAAGAGTTCGGAATGAGATGAAACAAGTTCTACGTGTTCGTCTAGTTCCCCTGATTATATATATATATTTAAAAATAAATTTTACTAAAAATATTGTGATACGTGATTTTTTGAACGTGAATTAGATTTCTCAGATAGACAAATATTCGAAAATTCCTGGATGAAAATATTTTTGACGATGTTTATATAATGAGGAGAACTAGACGAACATATTGGCACTGATTTTATCTCATTCGGAGATCTGTAAGTTAGTTAACGAGTTTTAAGTATTTTATTTATTTTAAAATAAAAAATTATTTTCAACGAATCTGTGGATTTGTTGCTAATTTTGCAACGAATCAACAGATTCGTTGCAAACTCTTAATTTAATAAAATAAATTTTAAAAATTCATTTAACGATTTTAAACTTTTGTAATTTTTTTTAAAAAATTATTTGCAACGAATCCAGGATTTGTTGCAATTTTCCAACGAATTATGGATTCATTGCAAACTCTTAATTTAATAAAAAAAAAATTTTAAAATCATTTAACGATTTTAAAGTTTTTTAATTTTTTTTTAAAAAAATATTTGCAACGAATCGTGGATTCGTTGAAATTTTTTGCAACGAATCCTGGATTCGTTGCAATCTTTTTAAATTTATAAAAAAAAGTATTAAAAAAATCAGTTAAAAAAATCAGAACGTTTCCAAATTATTTATTTTATTTTTTTAAAATATTGCAACGAATCTGTGATTCGTTGCTAATTTGCAATGAATATGTGATTCGTTTTTGCACGCAATCATTCATTGCAAACTTTCAATTTTTTTTTTAAAATGCAACGAATCTTTGATTCGTTGAAATTGCAACAAATCCAAAGATTCGCTGGAATTTTTTAACTTTTCCCTTTGCCCTAATTCACGCTGTTTTCCCTTCGCGCCGCGACTCGGAATTACTCGCCTTCGCTACCAAGATCCCGCAAAGAATGAGGTCGCTCCGAGCTCGCTGCCTGACTGAGGCCGCTGCCGCCACGAGTCTTAGGGCAGCTCGCCGGCTTCGTCCGCCTACAGGTTTCAATGCATCGCGAGCGAGCCGTCCACCGATCAGCAATACGTAAACTGAACGAGCGCCGAGCCATGCCGCCGCCCGAGCAAGCCGACACCGTGAAGGCCGCCGCCGCCCCTCGTCCGACCGCGAGCCATTGTCCGCCGCCTTAATCCGGCCGAGCCGCTCATCGTCCGGCCGTCGCACCCTCGTCGTACGCCCGAGCCCGCTGTCACGCCGCCTCATTGCCGATCGCCGCCCGCGAACTGTCGCCTCGCGCCGGCTTCTCGCCGCCCGATGCCGCGACCCTCGCCGCCGCTTGTCGTCAAAGCAGTTCCGCGGCGGCCGCGACCACGGCGTGCCGCCCGCGACCAACCGGCGACCAGCAGTCCAGGAGTTCGGCGTGCTGCGGTAGCTCGCCGGCCGGCCCTTGCCAAGCTGACCACCCACGACCACGCCGTCGGCCGCGAGGCTACCGTCGGCGAGTTCCTCGTCGTCGTTCGGAGTTAGATAGCCGCGGCGTGGCCGTCGGTACTGCCGTGCTTGCCCTCGCTGCGGCAACCTGTCGCGAGTTCTGCGCCGATCCTCAGAGAAATTTCTATAATTTTAAATTCATTCTTTTATGTTATATGTTTTGTCTATTAGAAAGTGTTAAAACCTATTTGGATTGCCATTTAAATGATACTTTATGGATAATAGTTTCAATTGAAATTATGTTTGTTAGGATTCAATTAATGTTAAGTTTCGTATTATTGTATTTTCTAAGAGTTTTTATTAATATAATTTATTGAAAACAGACATAATGCAGCGTGAAAGGAGTTGGATGTATAATAGGAATTTACGAGCAACGCGGGTTTATGAGTGGGTTGAAAGAGTTTTTAAATTTCGCATCTAGTAATGTTGAGTTTATGGATGGTAATCAGATAAGGTGTCCGTGCAGAAAGTGTCACAATGGTAGATTTTTACCGTCTAGCAAAGTTTCAGAGCATCTTTGTAGATTTGGTTTTACTGTAAATTACTATAACTGGACATGTCATGGTGAACCATTTATATCTGATGAGGATTATCATAGACACAACACACAAGTCTCTAGGGATCAAAGTGATTATAATCAATTAAATCCATATCAGAGGATGATATATGATGTAGCAGGCCCGAATTTGATTCCCCAATCACAAGGTGCAGCTTCAAGTTGTCCTCCAACAGTTGAGCAAATGTTTACTAATGCATCACCCTTGGAAGAGGTACAAGTAACAGATATCGGTGAAAATATGAATAATGAAGCATATCTCAAATTTCAGGAGGTGTTGAGTGCTGCAGATGAACCATTATGGGCTGGTTGTGAGACTCACACTAAACTATCGTTCACCGCAAGACTGTTGAATGTCAAGACAGAGCATAATGTGTCTGAAGATTATTTTAAAAATTTTCTTCAAGCTTTTGAAGAGACATTGCCGCGTGATCATATACTGCCCAATGATTTATACAGTATGAAAAAACTGATGAAAGAATTAGGTCTTCCAGTGGAAAGAATTGATGTATGCAGAGATGGTTGTATGTTATATTGGGGAGATGATGCAGTTGTAGATGTTTGTAAATTCTGTAATCAAGATAGGTACAAGAGCACTAGTAGGAGACAGCAACGACGTAAATCATATAGTCAGTTGTTTTATTTGCCAATAACTCCTAGGTTACAAAGGCTTTATGCATCAAAGACAACTACTGAACACATGACTTGGCATGCAAATCATCGAACAGAAGAGGGACTAATGTGTCATCCATCAGATGCAGAGGTGTGGAAAAATTTTGATAGAACATATCCTGATTTTGCGAAGCAGACTCGAAATATTAGGTTAGGTCTCTGTGCTGACGGATTTGCTCCATTTGGTAAATCAGGAAGACACTATTCTTGTTGGCGATTATATTAACTCTCGTATAATCTTCCACAGGATGTGCATGAAAACACCGTATATGTTTTTAACATTGGTTGTGCACAGCCCAAAAATCCGAAGAAGTTAATAGATGTTTATATGAAACCATTGATTCTGAGCTAAAACAACTATGGGATGAAGGTTTTCCTACATACGACGTTCATACTAATCGGATGTTTGTAATGAAAGCTTTGCTCTTCTTTGAACCATAAATGACTTTCCAAACATGGTATGCTATCGGGTTAGATCTTGCGAGGATCTTAGGATGCCCAATATGTATGGAGAGATCAAAGTCGATTAGATTGAAACATGGAAAGAAGCCGAGTTATTTTGATTGTCATAGATAATTTTTACCACTAAATCATAATTTCAGAAGGAATAAAGATGAATTCACTAGGAATCGAATTGAAAGAACACCTCCGCCATTGAGATTGACAGGTCAAGATATTTGGTACAGAGTGCTTCACTTTCCATCTGTTATTAAAGAGCCACATGGTACAACTTATGAATATGGAAGCAACCATAAATGGACTAAACGAAGTATATTTTGGGAGTTACCGTATTGGTTTAGTAATTTGATTCATCATAATCTCGATGTTATGCATATTGAGAAGAATATTTTTGATAATCTGATAAATACAGTGATGGAAAGAAAAGATAATCTGAATGCAAGAAAAGATATGCGACTCATTTATAAATGACCCACCCTTGATGTTGATGAAAATAGTAGGGGACCAAAACCAAAGGCAGTTTATACATTGAATAAGGAACAGAGGCGTGTTGTTTGTGAATGGTTGAAATCATTGAGATTTCCTGATGGGTATGTTTCTAATCTTGGGAGATGTGTCAATATGAAGGAATGCAAATTGATGGGTTTGAAAAGCCATGATTGTCATATATTCATGGAAAGACTAATTCCTATTGCTTTTAAAGAACTATTACCGAATTTTGTATGGGGTGCCATTACAGAGTTAAGTATTTTTCTTCATGATATATGCTCAACAGTTTTGGGATATTCACACATGGAGAAGTTAGAGAGAGACATTCCAATCATTTTGTGCAATTTAGAAAGGATTTTTCCGCCAGCATTTTTTGATTCAATGGAACATCTTTTGGTTCACTTGCCATATGAGGCAAAAGTTGGAGGACCAATTCATTATCGATGGATGTATCCTTTTGAAAGGTATAATTTGCATATTCTATACTTCGTTATTATTGCATAAAAATTTATAATTTTTTTATATATTCATTTCTAATACAATTTGTTATATTACAATCAGATTCTTATATCATTTGAAGAAAAAAGTGAAAAATAAGGCACATGTTGAAGCCTCTATTGTAAATGCATATATTGTGGAGGAAGTAACAACTTTTGCATCATATTATTTTGAGCCTCACGTTCAGACCAAAAGACGGAAATCCGAAAGGAATGATGAAGGTCCTGTCGATCCTAATTTGAATTCATTCTCAATTTTTAATTATCTTGGTCGACCAAGTGGACCGTGTAAGCAACGATACTTAACTGATCAAGAATGGTGGGCAGCCTAGACATATGTTTTACTTAATTGTCCAGAAGTATTGACATATTTCGAGTTAGTATATATTTCCTATTTCTTCGTTAAGTGTTAATTTTTTTATGTTATAATTCAATTTTTGATTATAGGATTTTCCAAAACTTATATTCTGAAATCCCGACACGTGAGTTTGATCACTTCTACGATCAAGAATTTGCACCATGGTTCAAATCATATGTAAGCAGTTTTAATTACCTCATTTTTGTTTACACATATCTTAGCTTTTAAATAAATATCATTTTCATTTGAGTATAGGTTTATGCTAATCAAACTCACGTTCAGCAAGAATTGCTAATCCATCTATCATGGGGTCCAAAAGCAATGGTATGCACTTGGCCAGCATATTTCATAAACGGCTATAATTTTCATACTCAAGAATATGGAAATGGAAAGAGTACAATGAACAGTGGAGTATGTGTTCAGTCTTCCAATGATGGAGGTGCAAGCAATGAATTTTATGGTTTGCTGGATGAAATTATAGAGATTGATTATCCTGGTCCAGAAATGCGAGTTATCTTATTTATGTGTCGTTGGTTTGACCCCGTCAGAGGGATGAAGGTGCATCCTCAGTATAATTTGGTTGAAATAAATCATAAAAGATTGTATAAGAGATATGAACCATTTATTTTGGCACAACAAGAGATTCAAGTTTTCTATGCTCCACATCCTAGTTTGAAGCGTGACAAAAATGAATGGTGGGTTGTTTGTAAAACAAAAGCACGGAAAAAAATTGAAGAGTGCTAGCAAGACATTGCATATCAACAAGACAAAGTTACAAATATGTTTCATACCGAGGAATATATTATTCCAACGTTATGAGATCCCAGCGGAGTAGTGATAAACGTGGATGCAACTGAAATTGATGATGATGAGGAGGAGGAGGAGGGGGAGTAGGAGGAGGACGAGGAGGAGGACAAGGAGGACGAGGAGGAGGAGACCGACGATGAGGAGACCGATGAGGATGAGGAAGATGATAATGAGGACTTTGAATTTTGACATCTAGGGTAAGTTTTTTTATATATAATTTTAGTTTTAAACTATAATGTTACCAAATTTCTTAGCTCAATTATTTGTTTATATACTGTCTCATTGTTAAATTTATATCTTTTGTCTGTGTATGTTGTGTATATTTTGTTCTTATAGGTTATCAGATGTGACATCATCGTAGCTTCTCGCTGTATCTCAGATCTTCATTATGAATTTTGTAAGTTTTTCATGTTCTTCATTAAGCATCAAAGTTTTATTTGCTTTATTCTAATTTTGATTTTGGTTGATAGTTTCAACGTGGTGGCCAGAGATGACACAATACTAGTACTGGCCATACTGATTCACCGCCTGCCAGCACTATACCTACATGCCCCGATCTGGACCTTCACATGATCACGCCAAGCATCTCACCTTCCCATTCAAATTCACATGCACTACCTCCTCTACTGAGAATATCGAAAGTCGACCGTATATATTTCCGATGGGAGATTCGTAAGTAATATAAATATTATAATTTTTAAACTATCTTAATTATTTATCCAAATATTTTTCACTTTATCATAGGTTTGAAAATTCTGTAACTGTTATTCGCGAGATCAATAAAATCATGAATAACTATTGGAGAAGAGACTCATTGTCATACTCAAGTACACCAGGACCTACAAAAGAACTATGGTGGTGAGAGTTTAAGGTATAATTGATTCATTTTATATATTAAATAAGTGATTATATAATTAATTGTTTTTTTTTCATCTCAGCGGACATTTATTTGGGACCCTTCTCAAGAATTGGAAGTTAAAAGAATTTTTAAAAAAAAATGTGGCGATCATATCCGACATGTATTAAGTCATGCCAAAAGTACTGGAAAAAAACCAACCTGTGTCACGTCGGAAAATTGGAGTAAAATCTCCGATTATTGGCAATCTGATGAGAGCAAAAAAAGGAGTCAACAGAATAAAATAAATCAAGCATGTAATTCTGGAGACTTATCTGCAACATATGCGGGAGGATCTATAAATATTGAGGAGCATTCACGTAGATTGGTAATTTTTTAATTGTACAATTAGTTTTTTAATTTATTTCATATTATTATTTTATTTCTAACATTCTTATATTTAGTCTAAGGAATTGGGAAAGGAGCCGGAATTTATAGATACTTTCATTCGCACTTTCCAAAAAAAAGATAAGACTTGGAGTAGAGATAGAGCTAGAGCAATTAAGGTTTGAATTAATCTTTAAACTTACTTTATATCTTTAATTCTATTAGTTATGTATATGCTCTGATTAAAATTTTAATTTTGTATAGGAGAGATATGATCAATTATCCTCATCTCAGAGAATTTCACGAGATGACGGTGATAATGAGGGGTCTGAGTCATCTGTTAGTAATAATTTGGATTTATGGCTTGAGGCGAGTGGAAGAGAAAAAGGGGGAAGGATATTAGGTATGGGTTCTCTGAGCAGAATGCATAATGCTCCTCGTAGATCTATTTCTTCTACTCCACCAGCAGTAGCGGCACAAATACATAACTTAACTGAGGAGCTTAGCAATTTGAAGGGCATAATACTTGAAAGAGATCAGTAAATTCTAGAAATACAACAACAAAACTCACAAAGGGATCAAGAAATGATAGAAATGTGACGACAATAAGCCTTTCTTATGCGACAGTTTCAGCAATTTAGTTCCGGTCCAAGTCATATTCCTCCTAGTAATGATGATGATGGTGGCGACGATGATGATATTGTATGCATGTTTGTAAATAGTACTTTTAAAAATTTTTAGTTTATTGAGTTTGTTAATCCTTCACTTTTTTAATTTTTGATCACTACTTTTTATTTTGCTTTAAACAGGAATGAGAAAGTCAATCCTTATGCCGATTGAAAATACACATCTGCATATTTATTTTCGTGTTAGTATATAGCTTTTTTTTAATGTATGATACTTTTTGTTTGTTTCTTTTCTAATGCAGGTAGAAGAATGTCGGCCGTTGTTTAGTAGATGCACTTTTCTTTTTTCTTTTGCATGTGTTGATATCTTTTGCGTGGACATTGTTATTTGGATATCAGAACTATGTTGATGTTTGAAATGTTGTACGATATAACTTTGTTATTTGGAATGTTGTATTGTTCTTAACTTATTGTGTTAGTTTGTATTTATTTGGATATGAAATATTTTTGGATATTATTGAATGTTATTTTGTTGTATTGAATGTGTGTGTGTTTTGTTTGTATTGAATGTATTTATTTGGATATCAGAACTTATTGTATTTTGTTTTGTGTATGTGAAATTTGTATATACGATAGAATATCGAAATGGATGGAACCTGTAAAAAAAATTTTTATTTAGCGACAAATTTAGCGACAAAAATACAAATTCGTTTCTAAATTCTAGGAATTCTGCGATGAATTCTGCGACGAATTTTATTTTCGTCGCAAATTAGCGACGAATTTAGCAACGAAACTAACCTGCGACAAATTCTACAACGTATTTTGCGACGAAATTTCCTACGAAAATTTAATTCGTCGCAAATTTTTGCGACGAAAAAAGAATTTGTCGCAAAATATGCTTTTTTGCAACGAATTTTGCGACGAATTTGTATCAGTCGAAAATTTAGCAACGAAATCGTTATTTCGTCGCGAATTTTCTGCGATGAATTTATTTTTTCGTCGAAAAGTTTTGCGACGAATTTTTTTTTTATCGGGAAAATTAGCAACGAAAAACATAATTCGTCGCAAATATTTGCAATGAATTTTCATTTTTGTCGCAAAAATTAGCAACGAAAAACTTAATTCGTCGCAAAAATTTGCGATGAATTTTTAATTCGTCGCAAATTTGCGACAAATTATTTTTCCGTCGCAAATTTTTGCGACGAAATTTTGAATTCGTCGTAACTTCTGCAACGAAATTAGCGACGAATATTTAAATTCATCGCTAATTTTCGTCGCTAAAATTCGTCGCAAGAATTCATCGCTATTTTTGTCGCTAATATTTGCGACGCTTTATCCGCAACAAAAATATTTTTGTCGCTAAATACGTCCCTAATTTATTTTGCAACGATTTTTTTTTAAAATTCGTCGCTAAATTCGTCGCTAATGACTATATTTTTTGTAGTGGAACTAGATACGCCTTATTTAGCCCGAATACACAAGACTTCGCTTTCCTAGCGTACTATCATCTCGCCGCGTCCTGGTACTATGTTATCAAGTATTGACAAGTTATAGTCCTATCTAACCATTCTAAAAAGGAAAATCAAACTAAATAAAAAACAAAAGCATGCAATTTCTAGGTTAAAACACAAACAAGTTTCGTACTAACTCCCCCTGGACCGTTGAATCGATTTGGTCTCTCCACATAGTGGATTTGGTCCTTGGGAACCCAGTACTGGTTTGATCTTAAGTTTGAAATTAAGGTGGTCTTAGGGACCCATGCTTGGACACATTTTTTAAGTCGACTTACAATCGACATATACGACTTGTTGGTCGTATTTGAGCTAAACCCTAGTCCGGCCTTGTTGTACACGGCCCTTTGCGATCCAAGTAGGAGGTTAAGTCCTTTGGATCCCAAAGTAAACCTTTCCAACGTATTCCTAAGATCTTCGACTTGACTCTTCAAGAGTGAGTTCTCAACTTCGAGTTTTTCAACCCGAGTTGAGTCCTCCTCTTGAACTCGACTAGTCGAAGAGGTTAGGGAGACCTCGTGTTTGAGGAGTTTAACTTCCTCAACCAGGGTCTTGACCTTGGACTCGGACTTAGCTAACTTTCTACTTAAAAACTTAATTGCACTATAAAGTGTACTAATGAGAGACCGACTTACCTTGAGTGTATTTTTTGAACCGGATGTATATCCGTGGCTTGTCTTGAATAGTGCTTCGCAGTCCGACTCGTCTTCGATTTTCGATTCAGGTTCCGGTTCCGACTCCGTCTCCAATTCCACCGATTTAGCCATGAGAACACGATCATTATCTTCTTCCTCGTATGCTTCTTCCCAAGTAGCATTGAGTGCCTTTTTGTGTTTTGGTGATTTGCTCTTGAGTTTTGGGCATTCAGACTTGATATGTCCAAACCTGTTGCATTCATAACATCTAATATTTGAACTTTTAGGCTTACCTTTGTTGGGTCGAGTGACGGTTCGTTTTCGGCCCTTGACTATCCTTCGAACTAGGTTGACTAGTTCGGCCTCCATTTCTAAGTCGACCTCCGAATCGGACTCATCCCCTTCTTCCTTCGGGGGTGGCTTGCTTGCGGTTTTCTTCCTTGAACCTGCAAAAAGTGCTATACCCTTCTCGGGTTCCGAGTTAGACTGCTCATGAAGTTCAAAATCAGAAAATAGTTCATCAAACCTAAGTTTCGAAAGATCCTTGGAGAGCTTGTAGGCATCGACCATGGATGCCCACAAGGTAGTCCTCGGAAAGGAGTTTAGGACATACCTTATAAGGTCACAGTTTTCGACCTTTTGCCCGATCGCGTGTAGATTGTTGACTATGTCTTGGACGCGGGCGTGAAGTTGCATCGCGGACTCATGTTCCTGCATTTTTAGATTATATAGTTTATTAAATAAAAGATCACGCTTACATACCTTGGCTTCATCGGTCCCTTCATGTAGCTCCACTAGCTTTGTCCAAAGGTCCTTTGCACTTATGAAGGGGTCGACGCGATTTAATTCCTCCTTAGACAAGCCGCATTGAAGGATTTGAGTTGCCTTGGCGTCGGCTTCGACTTGTCATTTTGTCGCAATGGTCCATTGGTCATAATCCAAGGATTCACCCACTTCGTTAGTCAAAAGTGTGAATCCCGTTTGGATTATGATCCACATCTCGATTTGGGTTTTAAGAAAGCACTCCATCCGACCTTTCCAGTAATGGAAATCATCTCCATTGTAAAACGGAGGTCGGACGGTGCTAAAACCCTCGAGATGGGCCATTTGGAAGGGAAACCTTGCACACAAAAAATACCAAAAAAAAACACGAAAAAGGTTCCAAGACTTCGCCTTGGATTAGCAATGTAGGAAATGAAAAGAAACAAAAGGAATAAACGAGAAATAACCAACTAAAATAAAAGATGAGCACTTACAACCTTCGATGTCCCAGAAATGGTACTAAACAATGGTTTTTGGGGATGAAGACAGCTTGTTACGAGGGTTTACTCGAGTAAGAAGTGTAGATCTCTCCGAGAGCTTCGTTTTGGTAGGTATCCCGTTTTTTGGGTCAACTTGTACGAAATGTTATGCCCGTTTTACCGTCGGCTACTCCAAAAGCGAATACTTGCAAAACAAAACCAAACGAAGAGTACCAAGACTTCGTCTTAGATTAGTAGTGCGGGAGAAAAATTTAAACGAACGAAAAACAAATCTATAAAAAATGCTAGATTGGTGGTTTCACCAAATCTAAGCGCCCCCGGCTCTGATACCAATTGTTGGATCGAAGCGGATCGCTAGAGGGGGGGTGAATAGCGATAAAACCTTTTTTTTGTTCGTTCGTTAAAACTCGAGTAGATAATTAATTACAGCAGAAAGATAAGCAATAAATAAAGAGACAAATATTTTTACTTGGTTCGTAGCCTTCGGCTACTACTCCAAGGCCCTAGTGGTCCTTGACCATGCACGGAGGGTAAAACGCTAAAGAACTCCTCCTCGTTAGAGGTAGGAGTTAATCGTTACAAATAAAAGCAAAAAGCTTGAGGTAGAGGGACACTCCCCCTCTCCTCGTTATGATAAAAGCTCCGAGATTTGAAAGTAATGAACTGAAATAAACAACTTAAACAGACGTAATAAAAAGAAAACAATTAAACCTAGATGTCGGAGAAGAAGCACTTCGTTGTCGGAAAGTTGTTGCTTGGCTGAGGCTTTTGGAAGCTTAGAATTGATGAAGAAACCCTAGGATTGGCCCTCCTTTTATAGCCTTTGAGCCCCTTTTCGAGAGGAACTTCACCCAATAGAGTTTTGGCACATGACTCCTTGAAAAATGGTGATAAGGCTTGACTCCTTGAGGCTGATCCTTGACCATCAGTCAACTAATGGCCATCATCAATCGACTGATGGTAGCATCAGTCGAATGCTAACCTCCGGCACTCGACGGTTGGATGGCAGTCGATTCCTCGAAGCTGGCAGTCGACTGATGCTAGCTGCAAGGCAAAGTTAGCTTAACAAAAACATTATTTTGACGGCCTCCGACCATCCGATCTCGACCTAGAGCACCTATAGGTTGTCTTTGGTCGGATCTACGCTTAAGATCATCCCCGTAAAGAGGATACGACCTTACTTATGGTTGCACACACGAGCTTACCTCGATACTTACTGTGTTGCTTTTGCTTCCAACCTTCCACATGATTCCTTCGGCTCCCTCCGAAGTCACTCGAGTGTCGCCCGACCACCGCGACTTCCTCCGGGTGTCGCTAGCCTTCAACTCCAGCTATAGCAATTTTTTGCACACTCGATTCAGCTCATGAGATGACGACATGATCTTAACTTTGTATCGTTTGCTATAATCAAAACTCAGGTTCGACTTAGGTGCCTACTTCACCAACAGAAACCACCAGTCGACTGATAATGGAATCAATCGACTGGTTGCAAGGGTTTTAGGTACAGAATGTTGATCAGTTGAGTGTTCGCTTTTGGCACTCGACTGTTGGCACCATCAGTCGACTGATGGTCACAATCAGTCGACTGATGTGGGAGCCGTTGGTTGAAAACCAACATGGATGAAGTCGTTAGTGGGCAACAGCTATAACAACAGTCGACTGATTGGGGCATCAGTCGACTGCCGCTGTGTGAAGGGGAAGATTGGGTTCTTCTCTATAAGAAGGAGCCTTTAGACACTTCGGGAGCCTAATGCTTCTACTCTAAACCTCTCCCAAAGTGCCCAAAAAAATTTCCTCCTCTTCCTTGAGTTTATTTCAATCATATTGTAAGAGGAGTGATTTCTTGAAAAAGGTTACCTCCACCTAGCTTGGTGCAAAGGAGAGACTACTGGACTTGAAGGGAGTGATTCGCCATATGAATCGGGTCATGGATTAGCAGCAAGGTCGTGAACCACGTTAAATCTGTTTGTTAGCGTTTGTCTCATTTCTTATTATTTAGTCTTAATTGTTTTACTCTAGCATTACATTTCTGCTTGCGCTAACCATAATTCATAGACAATTAAGCGAGCAATTCCACCGTACGCGAAAGAGGGCTATTCACCCCCTCTAGCCGGCCACCTATGATCCAACAAGTGGTATCAGAGCTAGGTCGCTTGTCAACGGACTAACCGCCGCAATAAGCACAATCAAGAGAAGGTTGGCTCCAACAGTCACCCACCAAAATTTGAAGGCGAATTCTCTTGGTGGAAGAAGATAATGGAGGTATTTTTCGAAACCGACTTTGAAATTATGTTAATAATGGAAAATGGTTTCGAGTTACCTAGGGATGAGGAAGGGGAGTCATTGGAAAAAATGAGATGGACAAAGAGGCAAAGAGAGGAGTACTTGGCAAATTCAAAGGCCAAGCATCATCTATTCAACGTACTCCCCCAACAAGAAGTCAACTGAATAGGAGAATATGCTAGCGCCAAAGAGATGTGGGAGAAGCTAGTGAAGCTTCATGAAGGCACATCCGAGGCCAAGCTAGCGAGGAGAGATGTCCTTCGTTCCCAACTCAACAATATCAAACTCGATAAAGGGGAGAAGGTAACATCTTTACATTCTCGGTTTAAAGAAATTCTTAATGGTTTATCTAGTGTAGGGGAGAAGCTCTCCAATAGGGAGATGATCATTAAGGCAATTGATGCCTTTCCCCGATCATCCAAGTAGAGTTCAATGGTGGACTCATTGTACATCTCAAAGAATCTAGAGGTAAGTACTCTAGATGAATTTTTCTCCACTATGGAATTGCATGAATCTAGGCTTGAAGGAGTAATTGAAGAACCAAGCATCAAGCCATCAAGGGGAGTGGCACTAGTAGCCAACAAGGGGAAGAAGAAGGAGACTCCTCCCTCCTCATCCGATGAAGACTCCTCATCATCCTCCATGGATAGCACGGAAGAAGCATACATGGTAAGGAAGGTAAGATGTGCTTTGAAAAATTTTAAATTTAACAAATCTAATGATAGGAGGAGAAGGCCAAGGAGGAAGATAATTTGCTATAATTTCCAAGGAGAGGGACATATAAGAGATGATTGTCTCCTCTTGAACAAGAGAAAAGAAGAAAGGAGGAGAAAAGAAGAAAAGAAGAAGGGGAGCACGAAGAAGGAAGAAGAGAAGAAAGCCAAGGAGAAAGGGAAAGCAAAGGCACACAAGGCCACATGAAATGATCCTTCATCCTCATCCGAAGAAGAAGAGACCTTCACAAACCTTTCTCTAATGGGGATATATGATTTGGACTCCACCTCCTCCGAGGAAGAAGAAAGAAGCACTAGCGAGGAGGAGAGCTCGAGTGATGGGGGAGCGTCTTCATCCTCATCGTCGGAAGGGGATTTAGTAAGTGAGGTAACAAATCTCCCTCCCAAGGAAATTATGTCTATGATTTCTAGCTTAACTAAGGAATCATTTAGGGCTAAAAAGGAAAACAAAAGCATGAAAAATGAAATTAAGGGCCTAGAAGAAAAGCTAGAAAAATCATATTTAAATGAGAATGATAATGTTTCTTCTAGTATCGATAATGCATGCTCACATGATAATTACATGCCTTTTGATGTGAATGATGCATGCATTGAGGAGAATAGGGTCTTAAGGGAAAAGGTATACCATTTAACTAAGGCCCTAGAGAAATTCACCATAGGCTCCAATACTTTGAACATGATCATAGGGAGCCAAAGGGCAAGCTTCAATAGGAAAGGCCTAGGTTACAAGGGGAATAAAAATGAAAAGGCCTATCAATGGCTAATTGCTAGGGGTTAAGCCAAAAATAAAACAATAGCTAGAAAATAGATTCCTAAAGAATATTTAGTGAACCCCATAGGAAAGAACTTATATTGGGTTCCTAAATCCATCCTTAAGAGTTAGGAAAACCCTAGGATAGTCAACCATGAGGTTTTTACTTATGTCATATTTATACTTAGGATGGTGTGGGTTATAAATTTGTAACATAGTGTTGGGTGATGATAATGCATAACCCATAGATTCAATGTTTAAATCATGATTCATGCTAAATTTTATATTTTACAATCATGATATGCAATGATTGATGATTTATGATCATGATCGATAATTCTTAATGCATGTTCACGATTGGGTTTTTAGGATGATACTTAACCATGGGTAGAAATGCATGAAATTTTGGTTAAGTACAAATACCTTTAGGAACATCTCACACTCACTATAAGGCTAACTTTGATTGAAAACATAGCAATTGGTAAGATGATAGGATGATATAAATGGTTCACTAATGCTTATGGCATTTAGATGGATCATTAAGTGTATCAATTGAGCAATAATAGACCAATCATGGGGAAAGCATATGTTTAATTCATAGACATATTGTCCAAAGATCATGGTTGGATATTTCAAATGATTTTAAAACCATTTTATGTTTCATAAACAGTGAGTTCATGTTTTGAAAAACTTCAAGGCAAAACTAAGCTTTAAAGTTGATACAAACCTTAGACTTTTTATAACTTTTAAGTTTTTACCTAACTTGCAAAATAAAATGAATTTTCATGAAAAATTATTTTTCGCTGATAGAGGAACTCACAAGAAATATGCACTCAAAATTTCATGATTTTTCAAATTTTTTATAATTTCTAGTGCATTTCTGAAGTTCATTCAAAAAATAAAAAAAAACCTGAAATCTAATGTACTGTGCACGAGCACAGTAACCTTTTTTTTTTATCAGGTTTTGAGTGGATTTTAGTATATTCTTCCATTAGAGTTGATTCAATACGTATATAACATTTGAATAATATTTTTCATGGTGTCAAAGGGGGAGAATTGTTAGGTTTAAGTTAATCATGCTAAAAGGGAAAATTTAGCATGTCTTAATGGGGAGTTGCATGTTTAAGGGGGAGTTGTTATATTCATATTATTTACATGCTTTCTTGCCTTATGCTTTTATTGTTATTGTTTTTACCTAACTTAAACGGATTGCCACACATAAAAAATTAGGAGATTGTTAGAGCAATCAACCCATGTGATGTGGTTTTGATGTGTGTGGCAAAGGGTTTAAGTTAGGATTGTATTGGATTTGTTATGTGCGTTAGAGTCTTGCAGGACTTAGTAATTCACACAAGATTAGCTTGATGAAGCATCGACAAGTCACCATCTCATGACTCGGTCCTTGAGTCGGTGAAGGAGCATTGCGGAAGTCGTACGCTTAGTGCATCCGAGGGACTGTCGGACGAGGAGCATTGGAGTGAAGCCGAAGGAAGTAGACTTCAGGGCAAGATGCGAAGGATGGCGCTGCGAAGCTGTGCGCTTGACGCATCCGAGGGACATGGCCGAACGACGATAACTTCAAAGGCGAGGGACTCCGAAGGGATGAGAGTGAGCGAATGTAACCAGGGTCGGGTATCTCGTAGGTGAACTTGGCTGGATGGCTAAGTCAAGAGTCGGAGGCTCAACTGAGTTGGTTGAGGTGAACCCGATGGTCGGATGTACCCAAGTTAGTCGACTGCCAAGGATTGGCAGTTGACTGACGAAACCAACAGTTGACTGATAATGGAATCAATCGACTAGTTGCAAGGGTTTCGGGCACAAAATATTGATCAGTCGAGTGTTCGCTTTTGGCACTCGACTATTGGCACCATCAGTCGACTGATGGTCATGATCAATTGACTGATGTGGGAGCCGTTGGTTGGAAACCATCGTGGATGAAGCCGTTATTGGGAAATGACTACATTAGCAGTCGACTGATCGAGGCATCAGTCGACTGCCGCTGTGTTAACGGGAAGATTGGGTTCTTCTCTATAAGGAGTCTTTGGACACTTTGGGAGCCTAATGCTTCTACTCTGAACATCTCCCAAAGTGCCTAAACAAATTTCCTCCTCTTCCTTGAATTTATTTCAATCATATTGTAAGAGGAGTGATTTCTTGTAAAAATGTTACCTCCACCAAGCTTGGTGCAAAGGAGATACTAGTGGACTTGAAGGGAGTGATTCGCCATACGAATTGGGTCGTGGATTAGCGGCAAGGCTGTGAACCACGTTAAATCTTTTTGTTAGCATTTGTCTCATTTTTTATTGCTTAGTCTTAATTATTTTACTCTAGCATTACATTTATGCTTGCGCTAACCATAATTCATAGACAATTAAGCGAGCAATTCAATCATACACGAAAGAGGGCTATTCACCCCGTCTAGCCGGCCACCTACGATCCAACAAGTGGTATCAGAGCCAAGTCACTTGTCACTGGACTTACCGCCGCAATAAGCACAATCAAGAGATGACCAGCTCCAACATTCACCCACCAAAATTTGAAGGTGAATTCTCTTGGTGGAAGAAGAGAATGGAGTTATTTTTCGAAACTGACTTTGAAATTATGTTAATAATGGAAAATGGTTTCGAGATACCTAGGGATGAGGAAGGAGAGTCATTGGAAAAATCGAGATGGACAAAGAGGCAAAGAAAGGAGTACTTGGCAAATTCAAAGACCAAGCATCATCTATTTAACGTACTCCCCCAACAAAAAGTCAACTGAATAGGAGAATGTCCTAGTGCCAAAGAGATGTGGGAGAAGCTAGTGGAGCTTAATGAAGGCACGTCCGAGGCCAAGCAAGCTAGGAGAGATGTCCTTCATTCCCAACTCAACAATATCAAACTCGATAAAGGGGAGAAGGTAACATATTTACATTCTCGGTTTAAAGAAATTCTTAACGGTTTATCTAGTGTTGAGGAGAAGCTCTCCAATATGGACATGATCATGAAGGCAATTGATGCCTTTCCCCAATCATCCAAGTGGAGTTCAATGGTGGACTCATTCTACATCTCAAAGAATCTAGAGGTAAGTACTCTAGATGAATTTTTCTCCTCTATGGAATTGCATGAATCTAGGCTTGAAGGAGTAATTGAAGAACCAAGCATCAAGCCATCAAGGGGAGTGGCACTAGTAGCCAACAAGGGGAAGAAGAAGGAGACTCCTCCCTCCTCATCCGATGAAGACTCCTCCTCCTCCTCCATGGATAGCACGGAAGAAGCATACATGGTAAGGAAGGTAAGACGTGCTTTGAAAATTTTTAAATTTAACAAATCTAATGATAGGAGGAGAAGGCCTAGGAGGAAGATAATTTGCTACAATTGTCAAGGAGAGGGACGTATAAGAGATGATTGTCCCCTCTTGAACAAGAGCAAAGAAGAAAGGAGGAGAAAAGAAGAAAAGAAGAAGGGGAGCAAGAAGAAGGAAAAAGAGAAGAAAGCGAAGGAGAAAGGGAAGGCAAAGGCACACACGGCCACATGTGATGATCCTTCATCCTCATCCGAAGAAGAAGAGACCTTCACAAACCTTGCTCTAATGGGGATATATGATTTGGACTCCACCTCCTCCGACGAAGAAGAAAGAAGCACTGGCGAGGAGGAGAGCTCGAGTGAAGGGGGAGCGTCTTCATCCTCATCATCGGAAGGGGATTTGGTAAGTGAGGTAACAAATCTCCCTCCCAAGAAAATTATGTCTATGATTTCTAGATTAACCAAGGAATTATTTAGGGCTAAAAAGGAAAACAAAAGCATGAAAAATGAAATTAAGACCCTAGAAGAAAAGCTAGAAAAATCATATTTAAATGTGAATGATAATGTTTCTTCTAGTATCAATAATGCATGCTCACATGATAATTACATGCCTTTTGATGTGAATGATGCATGCATTGAGGAGAATAGGGTCTTAAGGGAAAAGGTAGACTATTTAATTAAGGCCCTAGAGAAATTCACCGTAGGCTCCAATACTTTGAACATGATCATAGGGAGCCAAAGGACAAGCTTCAATAGGAAAGGCCTAGGTTTCAAGGGGAATAAAAATTGAAAAGGCCTATCAATGTCTAATTGCATGACTTTCCTCCTCCACATCACTCGTCGCACCACTCGCCGCCGCCGTCGCACCACTCGCCGTCGCCGCTCCACTCGCCACCACCGTGAGAGATCTGCTGCCGCCCCGTCGCTGTAGCTCTCTTCCACCATGCGATTTCCCCATCTCCGTCGGCCGCTAACTCCGGCCAGCTCCTCCGACTGCCCATCGAGTGACTCTTCTTATCGCCGTCATCGTTCAAGCACTCCACGCCTCCACCGCCATACATGAAGGAAGGCCTGGGCCCGATTCGCTTTGTCAAGGGATGCGTGCACTCGCTCTTCCCTTACGGCCGATGTGTATAGCGCCGCTGCCGCTGTTAGTAATATATGAGAGATGTCCTAAGGCAATCGCCTTATGTTTGAACCATTTATATGATAAATGAAGATTCACTATTTCAGTATACATGTTTTCATGTATTTGATTAGATCTTAAACTCATTTACTGAATGTCCACGATACGATTCACAGCATGAGAGAATTTGTGATTGGATCACAACTAGTGAGTATCTTTACATGTGTAATTGTGATGTATCAGAATTATCCCTAGTCGATGAATTGATGGATTTTGACACAATTGATTCTGTCGAGACTAGCACGAGGTATACTCCTTGGTGTATCCAAGCAGCTGATTCTCACTAGCTGGAGACATTTTGATGTCCGGAGTTAATCGTGGATGCTAGTTATGGTAACTAGTTCATTGGAGTGACCAGCCGTAAGACTTCATATAGTTCTCTGCATATATATATATGTCAATGAAGTTCTTACTGCAGCTTAAGTGCGATGTTCCTTTGACTTGCGGTATTCAAGTCATCTTGATCATAAAGACTTATGCTTTGACATCTTAAGCAAGCATCTCTAAGGAGATGTGGACCCGGGATGATTGGGTATAAGTCGAAGTGATCGAAGGTGTTTGAATAGCCTATAAAGGATTCACCACTCCTTGCGAGGAGATATATACCCATGACCTCTCGTCGGATTGTTACTAAAGTCTTTGGCCAAAGCATTACATGTTTAGAGTAAGGTACTCTTCGATACATGTGCAGTAACTAGAATTCGTAGGATGAAGAAATGATACTTGGGCTATGTGTGACGTAGTCAACCTAGTGGAGACTGACACTATAGACTATGTCCTGAACCAAGTGGTTATAAGATGAGTGAAGGGAATGGGGCATGATTCATTCGAGCTGCTGAAGGGTTTCAGAAGTAGTTCTGGATCAACCGTTGATCTTTTCGGTTAATTGGGGATCATGATGTACTACTAGGTGCCACTCATGATCATTCTATAATTAATGGTTAATTATAGACGACCAACATAAACCGAGAACCTATTGTGTCACACGCACAACGAGCGTAATCCGAAGGATTTAAAACGAGTTTGAGAATGAGATTCTCAGACCGAGAGAAACTAGGTTTGGTTGGACCAAACATGGAGTGAGCATTAAATCGTTTCAGTCACAATGGAAGCGTGGATGGGCCGTGTCTTATGAAGACATGATGGATGAATCAAATTGGTTTGGTTCTAATCCAATGGAGAAGAATAAACCAAAGGGTTTGGTTTGTTTTAAACGAATGAAGCAAAGTTGGTTCGATTTGTTTTAACTTAAAAAAAACCCTCATAGTTTGGTTTATTTTAACTTAAATTAATGGAGCGGGTTATTGGAATTTACAATTTCAGTACTACTGTGATGTTGCAATCCCAACAGCACCACTATGGTGCTGAAATTTGAATTCCCAGCACTATGTTTAAATGGTTCGGGATTTTTACTGTGATGCAGGTCTGTTTGACAAGAGGGGTAAAAAGGAAATTAAGTACGTTATTTGATAAATATGAATGTATGAGATGTTATTTGGAGAATTTTAAACTTCACGTGTACTGTTTAGTAAATTACCGATGAAAATTTCATAGAATTCAAGTCTGTTGCAAATTAGATTCTTAAGACACAATTTTTTTATTAGATCAAAATGATTTTTTTTTAAATAATTAAGCAAAAAAAAGTTGTTTTTCTTTCAAATTAATGACTAAAATAAATGAGCAATAGCATGGAAATATCTCATTGATGATAAAACAAAATATAAAATAAAATCGGTGCAAAGATCAATCTAAGGCGTTAAAATTTTTTAAAATATTTATTCTTCCCTGTAAATTTTTAATTGAATAAAAATATTCTTCATAATTTATTTTTTTAAATTTAATTATGAACCGAATAAATGTTAAGATAAACACTTCGCCATAATACACAATAAAATGCGACTAACGAAAGAACCTAACCAATCGATCTGTTAGGGGACTTCGACCTTCACTGTCTCGTAGACTTTACAATCGACGGACCTTCAAAGCGAGAGTAATGTCATTGTACCATTGTACGAACACCACTGCCACTAGTGCTAGTAATTTTTAATATAATATTATTCAAATTTAACATATTTTAATTGTGATTTATGAGAGATGGAAAGGGATACTATTAAAATATGAAGATTTTGGGGTGCCTGGATAAAAATAGTCGCCCCCACTCGAAATGCTCCGCAGCCGACGCCCACTGCTCTCACGGAAGTGGAGACGGGAAGAGAGTGCGCGGTGCCCACTCCTCGTACTCGCCACGAGCACCACCACCGTGCTCATCCTTCGAACGTCTCAATCTTTATCAACCATTATTTTTGTCAGTGTCTCTGTCGGAGAGGGAGGAGCTGGTTGTCGATGGAGAAGAAGGTGTTAATCATATGTGCGTCCGCGGGCTTTCTCGGCCTCCTCTCCGCAGCGCTCGCCTTTGCTGCAGAGGCTACAAGGATTAAGGTTTTCCATCCCAAGATGATGTTTTTTGCTTTTTTTTTTTTTTTTGTTATGATCCGATAACCATTAAGAGAATTTGTTCTCTATAAAATAGGGCTTAAGGGTTTTGTTAAGCTCTAATCCAAGTCCTTGCAACCCTAAGTTGCCGCCCCCTCCTCTCCTTGGTGTAGTCGGCGCCAACCCCACCTTGCCGCCACCCACCACCACCCAGCTCCCTTGTCGGCGTCCAAAAGGTGATGTTCTTCCCTCTTGCCAGTGTCGAGCTTTTGCCCGAGGAGCTCCGGTGATCTCCTTTGCTTCCGGCGACAAGGTGAGCCTCAACCTTCCTTATTTTGCCAGCCCCTATTCCTCCACCAAAGCTGTCCAGTTTTCTAGACATCTTGTTTCCTTCTCATCGGAGCGTCGTTTGGACGATGTTTGGAGCTCCGAAAGCGGTAGCCTTGCTGGGGATTCGATCTCCGGTAATCCTCATAGGTGGAGGATGAAGGATTCGTCAAACGGTTGACGAATACCTCTCCGGAGAAGCGAGTTTTTGACGACTCGTTTTGGATCCGAATTTTGATTCGGATCGTGATCTTCTCTCGATAACATCATCTTCAATACGAGGCTAGTAACCCGTACGAAGACGAGGCTCATGACTTTGTGAAGTCATCCCGAAGATACTCGGCGTGGATACGGATAGAGACGATTCTAGCGAGAATCGTTCCGGTTGATGCCTTTCCCGCTACACGTGATATGTCAGGTATACATAGTATAAATTTCCTTTTATTGCAAAATTTGAATTTACGGTTAAGTCTACACAAGTTGTACTATGCATGCGTGTTATGTGTGTGTTGTAATAAATTAAATTTATTATTTTATTCCTTCCGCTGTGCACATGTTTATGAAACATGTTCGAACATACACTCGCCGTGGTGCCGGAAACCCAACAGTGGTATCAGAGCCTAGGTTGTGTTTTAACATAATCGTAAAATTATTTTGCGATAGTCATAATGATATTTCTAGAAATTTTCTACTTTTGAAAAGTTATAAGTATTTATGGAAATTTTTAATTTTGGAAAGTCTAGAAGTATTTATGAAAATCTTCTACTTTTGGAAAGTTGGAAGAATTTATGGAAATTGATATTTTCCATAAATAAAATATTTGATTAGATTTAGAAATTTGTTTCTTAATTTAATCATGATTTGATTTAGGAAATCAAATCTTAAAAATATTTTATTTCCATAAGTAGTTTTGATGATTTAGGAAATTGGTTTCCTAAATTGACTTTCCTTAATTAACTCTTTCCACAAATAGAATTTGTGATTAGATTTGGAAATTTGTTTCCTAATTTAATCATGATTTGATTTGGAGAATCAAATCTTAAACATATTTTATTTCCATAAATAGTTATGAAATATAAGAAAATTTTGTACATGACATAATCGTATGCCATGTAATTGCATTAGATGCATATCATTATGCCATGCGTGTCGTGACATGTAGATGTATGTCATGTATGTCATGCCATGTAGATAATAGTTATTTGCATGCAAAGAGGATGAGACATAAAAACCCTTACTCAATATTAAAGCCTACACCTTCCATTAATATGGTTAGAACCAGAGTTCCGTTTCTTGTTTGGGTTGTTGGACTCTCTCCAAGCCCGGCTCGAACCCGAACATGTTCAAACCATGGAATAGTTTAATACTAATATGGTAAGAGTCAGAGGTCAATCGTTAGCTTTGGTTGTTGGACTCTCTCCAAGCCGAGCTAATTGGTTGAATGCGCTCTAACCATATTAAAACTATTTCTCGATTAATGGGTTGGCTTTAACCTGGAGCATCGGCTTGTTGGACTCTCTCCAAGGTCGATGTTAAGGGAGGTGAAGTTGGGTGTTATGCATATGATGTATACTTGTTAATGTGTTAACAACCCGATATATGTGTGAACATTCAATTAGTTGATAGCACATTGTGATAGTTGCATATACGTGATATGCAATCGGTATATTTGATACCTACCATCGTAGTTATGAATGGCTTGTTGGACTCTTTCCAAGGTTGTTCATATCTATGATGGATATCAGCCCATTCGGAGATGGACCTACGATCTCCCGAAGTGATTTTCGGGTTTTTTGAAATTCAAAAAATGAATGGGATTTACTGTTGGATCGAAGCGGATCGCTAGAGGGGGGGGGTGAATAGCGATAAAAACTTTTCTTTTAAATCGTTCAATAGACAATTAAACGCAGCGGAAATGTAAATAAAAACTAAATGAGACAAATAGTTTTTTTACTTGGTTCGTAGCCTTCGGCTACGACTCCAAGGCCCTAACGGTCCTAGACCATGTACGGAGGGCAATTCACTAAAACACTCCTCCTCGTTGGAGGTAGGAGTTTTACGATTACAAAAGCCTTCGAAGCAAAAAGATAGAGAGATAAACCCTCTCTTCTATTAAAGTAAAATGCAACGAAAAGCCTCGATTAAAAAGAATTGCAATATTGAAAGCAATAACAAATTAAGATTATACCAACAACTAAACAAAAGAAACTTTAAGCTAGGGTTGTTGGCAGCACTTCGTTGTTGTAGAGTCGTCGGAGAGTTGCAGCGTAACGGAGGCTTTTGAGCACTTAGAATTGAGGATGAAACCCTAGGTTTGGCCCTCCTTTTATAGCCTTTAAGCCCCTCAACAAATGGGTCTTCAACCAATCACAAATGGGCACAAAACTCCTTGAAAAATGGTGATAAAGCTTGACTCCTCGAGGCTGATTTTTGACCACCGGTTGAATCCGGGCTGATTGGCTGCTGAATCGGCGGTTGAACTGATGGCCAGGATTTTTGACTACAATAAAGAGTTAGCTCAAAATATAAGTGGATTCGACGGCCACTTGCCGTCCGATCTCAACATAGACCTTCCATGGGAAGTCTTGGGTCGGATCGTCGCCTAAGATCATCCCCGTAAAGAGGATACGACCTCACTTACGCTCGCACACACGAGCTTACCTCGATACTTACGTGTCACTTTTGCTTCCGGCCTTCCACTCTATTCCTTCGGCTCCCTCCAAGTAACTCGAGTGTCGCCCGACCACCGCGCTTCCTCCGGTGTCGCTAGCCTTCACTCCGATTGAGACTTTTCTGCACACTTGATTTAGCTCGTGAGATAACAATATAAGCTTAACTTTATATCGTTTGCTATAATCAAAAATTAGGTTCGACTTAGGTGCCCACTGCACCAACAATCTCCCCCTTTTTGATTTATGGCAAACTCACATACAAAGTTAAGACAAAAATAAGTATGAGATTATGCATGAATGAGTAGGAGTATATAAAAATTCTTTTTCAAGTGCTCCCCCTTGAGGAATCCTCCCCCTTGACCGAGGGTGAGTACTTGAGAAAGAGTTTTAACTCTCCCCCTTGATATGTGCTATTAAGAAAAAGAATTAATTAACCGAAATTACTTAATATTGACCATAGTGTTTAAAATAAGTTTTAAGTTAAGAAACCAAATGATTTCTTAACCTTGGCCTTTTGTTAAAAGTTAAATAAGTTTTCAAAACTTAAAGTTAACTTTTGGTTTAATTATGAAGTAAGAGTTAAGTTATAAAAAAATTTTTTTTTGACCCCTTAACTTTTGTCCTTTTTCTCCTTTTTCTCCCCCTTTTGCCGTATATTGAAAAGAGTAAGGGGTGTGTGGAAAACAAAATAAATGTTAAATTTAAAGTCCAAGCATGTTCCACATTTTTATTTTTAAAAATAATATACTGAAAATAAGTTCATCTATAAAATGTTCGACTCATATTTGGCTTGATTGATATGAAGGATCAACCACCCGGTCGTAGTTTGCTAGTATGTATGATTATACTCCGTGGTTCATAGCGATGCACTAGCTCTACATCCGAACTGGAGTAAGGTCCTAACATCTCACGCCTATCTACGTGGCTAAGTACACAAACACATTAGTCCTATGTGTTGTGAGATGTATTGGCTCCTTAAATCTATAGGTGCATGATATCTAAGGTATGTCCTATGCTAGTTCCATGAAAAAGTAAGAAATAGTAGTAAGAAAATATAATTTGCAAGTTCCTATTCTATTACACATGCCTAATCTTCGCCTCAAGAGACTAAATTTGGCTTGGGTAGTGGTTTAGTAAATATGTCTCGCTAGGTTAGACTTGAGTCAACATATTCGAGTTGTATGGAACCGCTGGCTACATGTTCTCGAATGAAATGGTGTTTTACCTCTATATGCTTTGTCCTTGAATGGCATATAGGGTTCTTAGTTAGATTTATCAAACTTATGTTGTCTACAAAAATTTTAGTTTTGGTGAAGTCCAACCTAAAGTCTCTGAGAGTGTGCTTCATCCAAAGAAGCCGAGTTACACACTCACCCATCGCAACGATTCGCTTCTGGTAGATAAGGCAACACAATGTTGCTTCCATCGCACTAACTCACTAGACTTGAGCCGAGTAGTTGACAACAACCACTCGTGCTCTTCTATCGAAGTTTACTACCGGCATAATCCGAATCGAGTAGCCGATTAGTTCGAACTCGTAGATCTAGGGTACCAAATACCAACGTTAAGTGTACCCTTAAGATATCTAAGGATACGCTTAACTAGGGTTAGGTGGAGACTCTTAGCACGTGTTTGAAACTCAAGCATACTATCTAATAGATGCTGGCTCCACTGGCAGCTGGCATGAGAGACTTTATCGCCCCATAAGATGGACTTACTTTCTAGGTCTTCTCCTATGTTAACATTAATCGCCATTGGGGTGTTTATTATCTTAGCGTCTTGCATTCCAAATCTTTTAATTAACTCCTTAGTGTATTTTTGTTGATATAGGTATATACCATCCATAGTTTGTTTAATTTGTAGACCTAAAAAGAAACTTAACTCGCCTACCAAGTTCATTTCAAACTCACTTTCCATGAGTGAAACAAACTCGTTTAGTAAGGCTGAGTTAGAGGTTCCAAAAATTATATCGTCTACGTAAATTTGAGCTATGAATATTTCTTTACCTAAGGTTTTTACGAAGAGAGTTGGGTCAACTAAGCCTTGGTTAAACCCTTTTGACTTAAGATGGATTGAAAGTCTCTCGTACCAAGCTCGAGGAGCTTGTTTAAGTCCATAGAGAGCTTTCTTAAGTTTTAGAACATGGTCGGGTTTATCTAGATTTTCGAATTCGGGGGGTTGGCTAACATAAACTTCTTCTTTAATGTATCCATTTAAGAATGCCGACTTAACATCCATTTGAAATAGCTTAAATCCTCGATGTGCGGCATAAGCTAGCAACATTCGAATGGATTCGAGTCTAGCTACTGGGGCATAGGTTTCATCGTAATCTAAGCCTTCGACTTGACTAAACCCTTTGGCGACTAACCTAGCCTTGTTTCTAACTACTTCACCTTTATCATCAAGCTTATTTCGAAACACCCACCTTGTTCCAATTATCGTTTTGTCTTTAGGTGGTGGTACTAATTCCCACACTTCATTCCTAGTAAATTGAGCTAGCTCTTCTTGCATTGCAATAATCCAATCGAGATCAAGAGGAGCTTGTTCAATTGATTTGGGTTCTATCTTTGAAATTAAGGAAATTTGACTAAGGTTCCTATAGGATGCTCTAGTTCGAACTCCTAGATTAGGATCTCCTATCACTTGATCGATAGGGTGGTTAGTCTGAATCCTAGATTGGGTTGGGTTTGTGTCACCTAATGCTTGATCAATGGGGTGACTTGGTTGGACATTAGTTTGGTTGGAGTCATCTATCACTTGATCAATAGAGTGACTTGGTTGACTTAGGTTAGGATTAACACTAGACCTGATCTCCGGATCAGAGTTAGGTCTAGTATGAATCGGCTCGCTAATTGGGGTTGCTGGGGGTTTTGTAGGTTCATGTCCTTCATCAAATACTACATTGATAGTCTCCTCGACTCTAAGGGTGTCGTGGTTATATACTCTATAAGCTCGACTTGTAGTCGAGTATCCTAGAAAGATTTCGGTCGTGGTCTTGGATGTAAATTTTCCTAGGTAATCCTTAGTGTTTAGGATATGTACCTTACACCCAAATACCCTAAAGTACTTGATGTTAGGTATTTTATCGTGATAAATCTCGTATGAGGTCTTAAGGTGCCTCTTTACCAAAAGGATTCTATTTTGGACATAGCATGTCGTACTCACGGCTTCTGCCCAAAACCTATCGGGTAGGTCATATTCGTTCAACATGGTCCTAGCGGCTTCTTGTAGAGTTCGGTTTTTCCGCTCCACTAGGCCATTTTGTTGAGGGGTCCTAGGGCAAGAGAATTCATGGTGGTATCCGTTTAGGTTACAGAAGTCGGTGAACCTTTGATTTTCGAATTCACCACCATGATCGCTTCTAATTCTTTTAACCTTAATGTTTTTTTGATTCTCGATTAATTTGAATAAATTGATTAATTGATCTAGGGTATCATTTTTATGTTTGATAACGAGTAAACTGGAGTAGTCGTCAATTATGACTAAGCAATATTGACTTTTATTGAGTGACTTGGCTCCATGTGAATCGAATAGATCCATATGCAGGAGCTCAAGTACACTTGAGGTTCGTTCTTGGTTAGTTAACTTGTGTTGTGTCCTAGGTTGTTTTCCTTGTTGACAAGCATTACAGATTTTATTAACCAAATTGTTAAGGTTGGGTAAACCTCTGACTAGGCCACTCTGACTCATCTTGTGGACGAGTCTTGGGTGCGAGTGACTGAGTCGTCGGTGCCACAACCATGATTCCTCTTCCTGTGTCATAAGACATTTGGCTGAGGATTTGATTAAGTTAATTGTATAAATGTTATTTGTCCTAGTTCCTTTGAGTATTGTTTTAGCTGTTTCATTTGTTTTAATTACACATTCATTTTCTAAAAATACGACCTTATAATTATTGTCACATAATTGGCTTACGCTAAGCAGGTTATATTCAAAATTCTCTACAAGTAATACATTTTTAATAATAAAATTCGAGTTAAGCTCGATATCACCTGATCCGATGATTTTGAGCTTGCCGTTATTCCCAAAGGCTACCGATCCTTGTCGTTTGAATCGAAGCTTCGCGAATTTGAGTTGATCCCCGGTCATGTGTCGAGTAATCGCCTAACATCCATTGATCCTACACACAAGGTGGTTGGATTGGATGTTAGATTATTATATTTTTTTAAAAAAAATTGGTTGTAAGTTGTTAAACCTAGGTCATCTCACCGGAGTCTATATGATCAAGCATGTTATACTTATGTGTTCTTTGTGAGATGACTTCCAATTAAGTTGATTAAGTGCATTTATGTTTAAGTAATGTTAGATTTGGATTTGACCCTAGGCTTGTCAAGTTTACCTTTTCAAGATCATGGCTTCCAGGTTGTGGCGAGGCACAGGGGCCTTCTTTTATTAGATCATCGACCACTTCCTTAGACAAAGCCATTTTCAAGAAAATGATGACTTGACTCACCTAAAATTATTTCCTCGTCTAACTAGTTATTTTTGAAAAGAGGCTCCCCGAGGCTCAATCTTTTCGAAGGATTTTAGTTGGTTATTTACGTGTTCTAAGTGAGTTCACGAAAGAAAAAAAAAATCTAAGCATGCAATTTCTAAGTTAAAACACAAACATGTTTTGTACTGGCTCCCCCTAGACCGTTGAATCGGTTCGGTCTATCCACATAGTGGATTTGGTCCTTGGGAACCCAGTACGAGTTGGATCCTAGAGTTGAAATCAAAGTGGTCTTAGGGACCCATGCTTGGACACATTTTTTATGTCTACTTACGATTGACATATATGACTTATTGGTCGTGTTTGAGCTAAACCCTAGTCCGGCCTTGTTGTACACGGCCCTTTGCGATCCAAGTAGGAGGTCAAGTCCTTTGGATCCCAAAGTAAACCTTTCCAACGTATTCCTAAGATCTTCGACTTGACTTTTCAAGAGTGAGTTCTCAACTTCGAGTTTTTCAACCCGAGTTGAGTCCTTCTCTTGAACTCGACTAGTCGAAGAGGTTAGGGAGACCTCGTGTTTGAGGAGTTTAACTTCCTCAACCAGGGTCTCGACCTTGGACTCGGACTTAGCTAACTTCCTAGACAAAAACCTAATCGTATTATGTAAAGTATTAAATAAGGTTCGACTCACCTTAAGGGTATCTTTTGAACCGGATGCGTATCCGTGGCTTGACTTGAAGGTAGCTTCGTAGTCCGAGTCATCCTCAGGTTCTGACTCAAGTTCAGGTTCGGTCTCCGTGTCGGACTCAATCGATTTCGCCATGAAGACGTGGTCTTCATCTTCTTCGGATGACGCTTCTTCCCATGTCGCATTGAGGGCCTTCTTGTGCTTAGGTGCTTGGTGGTTGAGCTTGGGGCACTCGGACTTTATATGTCCAAACCTGTTACACTCATAACACCTAATATTAGAACTTTTAGGCTTACCTTGGTTGGGTCGAGTTGTGGTTCGCTTTCGTCCCTTGCTATCCTTCGAGCTAGATTCATTAGTTCGGCAGTCAATTCCGGGTCAACTTCTTCTTCGGACTCATCTTCCTCCTCGGTTGGTGGTGGCTTGCTTGCGATTTTCTTCTTCTTTGAACCTGCAAACAAGGCTATACCCCTCTCGGGTTCCGAGTTGGACTGCTCATGTAATTCAAAATCCGAAAAGAGTTCATCTAATCTAAGTTTAGAAAGGTCCTTGGAGACCTTGTAGGCATCGACCATGGATGCCCACAAGGTAGTCCTCGGAAAAGAGTTTAGAACATACCTTATAAGGTCGCGGTTTTTGACCTTTTGCCCGATTGCGTGTAGGTTGTTGACTATGTCTTGGACACGGGCGTGGAGTTGCATCGCGGACTCATGTTCCTGCATTTTTAGTGTATACAATTTATTGAACAACAAATCACGTTTGCAAACCTTAGCTTGATCCGATCCTTCGTGTAACTCGATCAGCTTTGTCCAAAGGTCCTTTGCGCTAATGAAGGGGCCGACGCGATTTAACTCCTCCTTGGACAAGCCACATTGGAGGATTTGTGTTGCCTTGGCATCGGCTTCAACTTGTCATTTTGTCGCAATGGTCCATTGATCATAATCCAAGGAGTCACCCACTTCATTAGTCGGAAGTGTGAAACCCGTTTGGATTATGATCCACATCTCGATTTGGGTTTTGAGAAAGCATTCCATCCGACCCTTCCAATAACGGAAGTCATCTCCGTTGCAAAATGGAGGTCGGACGGTGCTAAAACCCTCGAGATGGGCCATTAGAACAAAAGACAAAAAGGGACAAAGACGAAGAAACTAGCAACGACAAAAACACAAAACAAGGTACCAAGACTCGCGTCTTGGATTAGTAGTGCGGGAGTAAATTTAACAAAGCGAAATAAATCATAAATAAACAGAAATAAAAGAAAAATAAATCTGTGAAAAATGGCTAGATTGGTGGTTTCACCAAATCATAGCAACCCCCGGCTCTGATACCAATTGTTGGATCAAAGCGGATCGCTAGAGGGGGGGTGAATAGCGATAAAAACTTTTCTTTTAAATCGTTCGATAGACAATTAAATGCAGCGGAAATGTAAATAAAAAGTAAATGAGACAAATAGTTTTTTTACTTGGTTGATAGCCTTTGGCTACTACTCCAAGGCCCTAACGGTCCTAGACCGTGTACGGAGGGCAATTCACTAAAACACTCCTCCTCGTTGGAGGTAGGAGTTTTACGATTACAAAAGCCTTCGAAGCAAAAAGATAGAGAGATAAACCCTCTCTTCTATTAAAGTAAAATGCAACGAAAAGCCTCGATTAAAAAGAATTGCAATATTGAAAGCAATAACAAATTAAGATTATACCAACAACTAAACAAAAGAAACTTTAAGCTAGGGTTGTTGGCAGCACTTCGTTGTTGTAGAGTCGTCGGAGAGTTGCAGCGTAACGGAGGCTTTTGAGCACTTAGAATTGAGGATGAAACTCTAGGTTTGACCCTCCTTTTATAGCCTTTAAGCCCCTCAACGAATGGGTCTTCAACCAATCACAAATGGGCACAAAACTCCTTGAAAAATGGAGATAAAGCTTGACTCCTCGAGGCTGATTTTTGACCACCGGTTGAACTGGCCGGTTGAACTAGCGCCGGTTGAACTGATGGCCAGGATTTTTGACTACAATAAAGAGTTAGCTCAAAATATAAGTGGATTCGACGGCCACTTGCCGTCCGATCTCAACATAGACCTTCCATGGGAAGTCTTGGGTCGGATCGTCGCCTAAGATCATCCCCGTAAAGACGATACGACCTCACTTATGCTCGCACACACGAGCTTACCTCGATACTTACGTGTCGCTTTTGCTTTCGGCCTTCCACTCGATTCCTTCGGCTCCCTCCGAAGTAACTCGAGTGTCACCCGACCACCGCGGCTTCCTCCGGGTGTCGCTAGCCTTCAGCTCCAGCATTGAGACTTTTCTGCACACTTGATTTAGCTCGTGAGATAACAATATAAGCTTAACTTTATATCGTTTGCTATAATCAAAACTTAGGTTCGACTTAGGTGCCCACTGCACCAACATTTACAAATGTATATTGATGCATTTTAAAATCATTTTCTCATATATGCTCATTTTCTATTTCTAAGTTAATCGATTGATCATTGCGTCTTTGAATTTGTGCACTATTTTGGATTCAAACAAATTGACTGGGCCTAACTTCCTGAACTGGCTTAGAAACCTGAGAATTGTTCTCAAGACGGAAAAGCTAGCATATGTCCTTGAAGAGCCTCTTCCCAACCGTCCTAAGGACGATGCAACTCCAGACCAAATGTTGGTCTATCAGAAGCATGTGGCAGATTCTGAACTGGCGAGTTGCATCATGCTAGCTGCGATGGTACCTGAGCTGCAAAAGCAGCATGAGCATATGGATGCTAATACCATGGTCTTCCATCTTCATGAGCTATTTGATGAGCAAGCGAGATCCGAAAGGTTCGAAGTCTCCAGGCTCCTCTTCACCACGAAGATCCAAGAAGGTTCGTCTGTAGTGCAGTTTGTGCTAAAGATGAACGGGTACATCGAGCGGCTAGCCATCCTCGGGTTTGTGATGGATCAAGAATTAAGTATTGACTTAATTCTGCATTATTTGCCCAAGATTTTCTCACAATTTGTGATGAACTATCGGATGCACTAATACATACTGCGAATCATGCTTAAAAGGCAAGATGACTAAGTTACCTTTTACTGGAAAAGGTGAACGAGTGGGAGAGTTACTAAGTCTAATACATACTGATGTATGTGGACCTATGTCAACTCAAGCTTTAGGAGGCTATAGCTACTTCATTACCTTCACCGATGATCACTCACGGTTTGGGTATGTGTTCTTGATGAAACACAAGTCTGAAGCCTTTGAAAGGTTCAAAGAATTCAGAAATGAAGTAGAGAAACAACATGACAAGAGTATTAAAATACTTCGATCGGATCGAGGTGGTGAATACTTAAGTCAAGAGTTTCTTGATTATCTAAGAGACAATGGTATATTGTCTCAATGGACTCCTCCATACACACCACAGCATAATGGTGTATCTGAGAGGCGCAACGGGACCTTGTTGGACATGGTCAGGTCAATGATGAATCGTGCGAATCTTCCCAAGTCCTTTTGTGGCTATGCACTTCAGACAGTTGTTTACTTGTTAAAAAGAATGCCAACCAAGGTAGTCTCTACTACTCCATATGAGATATGGAATAGTAAGAAACCTCATGTATCTTACTTGAAGATATGGGGTTGTCCTGCTTATGTGAAGCGGACTGTATCAAAAAAATTGGATGCTAAGTCTGATAAATGTCTATTTATTGGATACCTTAAGGAAACAAAGGGTTACCAATTCTATCATCCTGTGGAACAAAAGGTGTTTGTTTCAAGGCATGCTGTGTTTCTAGAGAAAGAGTTTCTCTTGCAAGAAAATAGTGGGAGTGTCGTCGAGCTTGAGGAGGCTCGAGAGACTCAAATAGACATTGATGAGATACCTGGTACAGCACAACAGCTGATAAATCATAGTGATGAGCAATTGGCTGGACCTATTGAAACACCACATCTTCGTAGATCTGGTAGAACACGCAACATTCCTGAGAGATATGGATTTCTCGTAAGTGAATCGAACGATGTGTTACCCATTGATGATGAGGAGCCTACCAGTTATGAAGAAGTGCTGACAAGTTCAGAAAGGGATAAGTGGCTTGATGCCATGAAGTCGGAAATGGATTCCATATATGAAAACTAAGTTTGGAACTTGGTTGACCCACCTGAAGGCATCAAGCCTATAGGGTGCATGTGGGATTTCAAAAAGAAAATCGACATGGATGGTAATGTGATTACCTATAAGGCTAGATTAGTGGCGAAAGGATATCGTCAAAAACAAGGTGTTGATTATGATGAAACCTATTCGCCTGTAGCTATGCTTAAATCCATTCGGATGCTCCTGGCCATAGCGGCTCATTATGATTATGAGATATGGAAGATGGATGTGTATATGATACAGCCTGAGGGTTTCACATCGGTTGATAAAACAAAGATATGCAAATTGCGACGGTCCATATATGGATTGAAGCAAGCATCCAGGAGCTGGAATATCCGTTTTGATGAGACAATCAAAAAGTTTGATTTCTCACAAAATCCAGACGAACCTTGTGTGTACAAGAAGGTTAGTGGGAGTGCAGTCGTGTTCCTAGTATTGTATGTCGATGACATATTACTTATAGGAGACGATGTTTCAGTCTTACAGTCAGTAAGATTTGGTTATCCAAGACATTCTCCATGAAAGACCTGTGAGAAGCAACCTACATCTTCGGGATTAAGATCTATAGAGATAGATCGAAATGGTTGCTTGGTCTTTTGCAGTCTACATATATAGACCGAGTGCTAAAGAGGTTTATCATGTCGGAATCCAAGAAAGGTTTTCTACCCATCAGGCATGGGATACACCTTTCGAAGTCTATGTGTCTACGCACAGAAGACGAGAGGATTTGCATGAGTAAGATTCCCTATGCATCCGCAATAGGATCTATCATGTATGCTATGTTATGTACGAGGCCCGATGTATTGTATGCTCTGAGTGTCACGAGTAGATACCAGTCTGATCCAGGAATGGATCATTGGGTGGCTGTTAAGACGATCCTTAAGTACTTAAGAAGAACTAAGGATGTGTTCCTAATATATGGAGAAGGGGAAATGGTGAAACGCGGGTATACGGATGCCAGCTTCTAGACAGACAAGGATGATTCTAGGTCTCAGTCTGGATACGTGTTCACCTTGAATGGGGGCGCAGTGAGTTGGAAAAGTTCTAAACAAGACACTGTAGTGGATTCTACCACTGAGGCAGAATACATTGCAGCTTCGGAAGTAGCAAAGGAAGCGGTTTGGATCAAGAAGTTCATTTATGAACTTGTTGGGGTTGATTCGCGAGGGACAAGAATCATAACAGAAATCAAATCGAAGACCCCTTCAAATCTCCTACAACACTCACGGTGATCCGTCGATGTCGCAAATTACAGAAACAATACAACTAAAACCCAAAGACAACCAAGTCATCGCTGCATATACATGAGAGGTCCACTTGAACAAGACTATTGTGAAGCACCCCTTCATCTATCTTCTACGAGTAGCGAGATGTGGATCATGTCCTGGACGTCTGCACGCCCAAACGGAATATTCCAAGTATTATCCGGGCGAAGGCACATGTAACTGAACTAAGGCAATTGCCTTATGTTTGAACCATTTATATGATAAATGAAGATTCACTATTTGAGTATACATATTTTCATGTATTTGATTATATCTTAAACTCATTTACTAAATGTCCATGATACGATTCACAACATGAGAGAATTTGTGATTGGATCACAACTAGTGAGTATCTCTACATGTGTAATTGTGATGTATCAAAATTATCCCTAGTCGATGAATTGATGGATTTGGACACCATTGATTCTATCGAGACTAGCACGAGGTATACTCCTTGGTGTATCCAAGCAGCTGATTCTCACTAGCTGGAGACATTATGATGTCCGGAGTTAATCGTGGATGCTAGTTATGGTAACTAGTTCATTGGAGTGACCAACCGTAAGACTTCATATGGTTCTCTGCATATATAGGTATGTCAATGAAGTTCTTACTGCAGCTTAAGTGCGATGTTCCTTTGAATTGGGGTTCAAGTCATCTTGATCATAAAGACTTATGCTTTGACATCTTAAGCAAGCATCTCTAAGGAGATGTGGACCCGGGATGATTGGGTATAAGTCGAAGTGATGGAAGTATTTTGAATAGCCTATAAAGGATTCACCACTCCTTGCGAGGAGATGTATACCCATGGCCTCTCGTCGGATTGTTACTAAAGTCTTTGGCCAAAGCTTTACATGTTTAGAGTAAGGTACTCTTCGATACATGTGCAGTAACTAGAATCCGTAGGACGAAGAAATGATACTTGGGCTAGGTGTGATGTAGTCAACCTAGTGGGGACTGACACTATAGACCATGTCCTGAACCAAGTGGGTATAAGATGAGTGAAGGGAATGGGGCACGATTCATTCGAAATTGAAGGGTTTCGTATAGTTCTGGATCAACCGTTGATCTTTTCGGTTAATTGGGGATCATGATGTACTACTAGGTGCCACTCATGATCGTTCTATAATTAATGGTTAATTATAGACGGCCAACATAAACCGAGAACCTATTTGGTCACATGCACAACGAGCGTAATCCGAAGGATTTAAAACGAGATTGAGAATGAGATTCTCAGACCGACAGAAACTAGGTTTGGTTGGACCAAACATGGAGCGAGCATGAAATCGTTTCAGTCGCAATGGAAGCGTGGATGGGTCGTGTCTTATGAAGACATGATGGATGAACTAAATTGGTTTGGTTCTAATCCAATGGAGGAGAATAAACCAAAGGGTTTGGTTTGTTTTAAATGAATGAACCATAGTTGGTTTTGTTCGTTTTAACTTAAAGTAAACCATCATGGTTTGGTTTATTTTAACTTAAATTAATGAAGCGGGTTAACAGACTTTTGGTTATGATCCGATAACCATTAAGAGAATTTGTTCTCTATAAAATAGGGCTTAAGGGTTTTGTTAAGCTCTAATCCAAGTCCTTGCATCCCTAAGTTGCCGCCCCCTCCTCTCCTTGGTGTAGTCGGCGCCAACCCCACCTTGCCGCTGCCCACCACCACCCAACTCCCTTGCCGGCGTCCAGAAGGTGTTGTTCTTCCCTCTTGCCGGCGTCGAGCTGCTGCCAGAGGAGCTCCGGTGATCTCCTTTGGGTCCGTCGACAAGGTGAGCCTCAACCTTCCTTATTTGGCCGGCCCCTATTCCTCCACCAAAGCTGTCCAGTTTTCTGGACAGCTTGTTTCCTTCTCGTCGGAGTGTCATTTGGACGACGTTTGGAGCTCCGACAGCGGTATCCTTGCCGGGGATTCGATCTCCGGTAATCCTCATAGGTAGAGGACGAAGGATTCGTCAAACGGTTGACGAATACATCTCCGGAGAAGCGAGTTTTTGAGGACTCATTTTGGATCCGAATTTTGATTCGGATCGTGATCTTCTCTCGATAACATCATCTTCAATACGAGGCTAGTAACCCGTACGAAGACGAGGCTCGTGACTTTGTGAATTCATCCCGAAGATACTCGGCGTGGATACGGATAGAGACGATTCTAGCGAGAATCGTTCCGGTTGATGTCTTTCCCGCTACACGTGATACATCATGTATACGTAGTATAAATTTCCTTTTATTGCAAAATTTGAATTTACGGTTATGTCTACACATGTTGTACTATGCATGCGTGTGATGTGTGTTTTGTAATAAATTAGATTTATTATTTTATTCCTTCCGCTGTGCACATGTTTACGAAACATGTTCGAACAAACACTCGCCGCGGTGCCGGAAACCCATCAGCCATTGCAAGTTTGATTCACTGCCGCCCCATCGCCACCCTCTTCTTCCATGCCTCAATCGCACAGTAAGGGTTGCTTTCCTTTCCCTGCTGTCTAGTGCATTTTATTTGGATCGATGTCGTTGTTAACCTTTGTGGTCTGTCGATGAACTATGATCTATGGTATGGGTTTCCTTCGGTGGAGCAAGCTAGACAATGTTCTGTTTGGGGGTTTTATCGGCTGTGGCTGAGTGAGAAGGGGGATGAGCACCGCTACGAGTGGGTGAGGTTGTTTAGGAGGTTGTTCTATTGAGGCAAGGTTTGTGTTGATCTATGGTTTTATCAAGTGGTATGCGGCTGTGAGAGGGAAATTGTCGGTTGTGCGTGAATGGAGGGGCTGTGAAGCTGTGTTGGCTGTGATGAGTGGATGAAGTTGTGCTAGGGATTGAATCGGGATAAGCAGTGTGTGGTAAGCCTTGATCTGAAAATGGCATCAATAGATACGATGCTATTTTATATATATGTTAGCTATGGATTCTTGATTTTGTAGGTAAGAAGGACAATCAGATCAAGGGTTGTGATTGAACAAGTTGATCATTCCAGATTTGGAAACCTCAAATTGTTGAATCTAAAAGTTGAGTAGCTGGGATCGATAAAGGTAAGCTTTGTTACCCTGTCTGTGTTGTTGTTGATTTTAGAGTGGTCATTGTTGATCTGTTGGGATTGTGTTGGCTGTGTGTGGAATGATGCCGACTGTGGTTTAGGCATTGTTAGGTTTGCTATCATTGATTCAGTGATGTTTGAGCTGTGAAGTCCAATTTATGATTGGTTGATCTGTAGATGAATTAGGTGTTGTAAATGTGTCTGATTGATCTATTCGGTGGATGTATTGAATTGATTAGTTGTGGTAGACTGATCTTGTGGTAAGCTTCTATTACAACCCTGTTTTGAGTGTTGTTCAGATCTATATATTGATCTTGTTGATGTGGGAGCGAGTTTGGTCATGGTGTATTAGATTGGGATAATCAGGATTTCTAACTCGTAGACGAGGAAAGGATGTGAACATAGGAACGACGTAATAATTAAGTAGTGTATTTGTCGGATACTTGTACTTAATCATAGTTGCTATTATGTGCAGGTTTGGGATACGAAGCAAGTCCATGGTCGTGAGGATTAGTTTGAGCTTCGTATCAGGTGGGTAATTTCCTACCCTAGTCAGGTAGTTGTAGTTGCATTCAGATTTAGTTATAGATATGATCATCTTATATGTTCATATTATCTTGACCCTACTCTTATTTATCCTTATGCTTGATACTTGTTGTTGGCTATATATACTCAAATGTTGATATCACATTTTCCTTTATCATGATTTAATAGTTATAGATGTGATGTAAGTAGATCTATAAATGTTTAGTAGGGTGTAGATGTTAGAGTACAGATGATGACCTGATTTGTAAATTGGGTAAAAGGTCATCCGTGGGTAGGTAATGCCCTAAATGTATGATTTATTCCAATACTCGTATGTTGCATACTTATTACCAACCATGTGTTGTGTAATGATCAGGTGAATCGTGATTAGTGTGTTGCTATGGACCAGTAGTCCTAGCTTGTTATGATCAGTTGAGTACGACTCTCTACAGGGTAGAGAGTGCGTCGATTCGTTGAGTATAACTCTCTACAGGATAGAGAGTCCGTCGATCAGTTGAGTATGACTCTCTACAGGATAGAGAGTGTATTGATCAAATGGGTATGACTCTCTGTTGAACAGAGAGTCTGTGGTAGATGTCTGTATGTGTTACAGTACATTCATGTCATTTGCATGCATATTGATGACATAGTCTCCCTTGGGGTTAAGAGAGTCATCAGTCATCCTGCCTCCTAGGTTAGTCTCCGAGGAGTAACTGGTGTAAGGGCAGAGCATTAGTTGTGCCGCACTCTACCACTATAGTGTTGGGAGGGGAAACTTTGCTTCCCACTTCAACTCAGTCGCTTGTTCATGGCGATCCCATCGATGTCCCCGGATTAAAAAAAATTAATCCAAGACAAAAGGGAACACCCAAGCAACCGTTTCATCGTCGTGCTATTCGATTAGAGTAGTCACTTGAACAAACATGTTGTTCAAGCCACCAACCTCTATTCTACGAATAGCCACGGAATAGACAATGTACCGATCACTGGCTTTTGTGTTTATGTTCGCGGTCCAAGTTATATTAGACACATACATAAAGTAAACAACCACATTCAACACGCATATAATTGAAAAACAATTAAAGACATAATACATAAGAACACTAATCAAAATAAACAAGATTATACCTCTTGTTATACCTCTTGATCTTCTATTTTATGTCCTTCCTCCTTTTGGACGTCGTGTGGGCGACGATCTTCCAAAAGTCGAAGCCTCCTAGATCACTAATCTTCCTTTCCTTGTTCACTCCGAAAAAAGGAAGATCATAAAACAAAACTCTTCTTCCTATCTAGAACCAGCCACCAAGTCAATAGACTCGATGTTGCCACCGGCCAAGGAAGAGAATATGGAGTATGGGAAACCGGCCAAAGGGGAATCAATAAGAGCATGGGAGCCGGCCAACACTTGGAGAAGAGAAAGAAAACTAACCCTTCTCCTTGTAGCCGCCCAAAACCCTAAATCTAGCTCTCCTAATTGCCGGCCAAGGAAGAGGGGAAGAAGGATAGGTTGAGCACTGGCCAAAGTATAGGGAAGAAGGATAGGTGCTGGCCAAACCTTAGGAAGAAGAAGAAGAGTCCTCCTCCACTTGTTGCCGCCCACCCTAACACCAAAACCCTAGCCGCCCACTCCTAATCCTAACCCTAATGGGATTGCTTGCCGCCCAAGGGAAGAAAACCCTAACCCCATCCATCAAGTAGCTGCCCAAGCCATAGTCCTATATTTATAGAGTTGCTCAAGCCTTCTTTTAATCTCCACCATTGGTTCTATGGATTTAATCTCAACCGTCGGATCTAGAGATTTAATCTCAACCGTCAGATCTAGAGATTTAATCTCTACCTTTGGATCTAGAGTTTTGTTTCTATCCATTGGATCTAAGCTTCATGAGGTATTAATAGGCTACAATAGGGACCATGAGGAGAAGTTGGATCTTGGCCACCCAATGGATCAAGCCCACATAAAGTCTGATCCATTAATGATTATCCATTCCACTAGAGGATTATCATTGATCTACCTCACCAACCCCCATAAGTTAATATGGGCCCCATATATTATATGTACATTTTCTCCCCGTGTTTAAGATCTCGAATGTCCATCGATTAATTAATTTATTGACCATTAATTAATCAACATCTAACTCCATGAGTAGTATCATCAACCTTTTCATCATGCCGGACCAAGTCCACCTGCAGGGTTTACATGATGAACCTTATGAGCTCCTCAAGGGGACATCATCATCCTAATATATAGGACACTGTTTTCTCCTATAATCAACGACACACCATATAAATAATATCATTTCTCAACTTACCGAGCCTATCGATTTAATCTATAAATCTTGTCCATTGGTAAATCAAAGAAATTACTACTAAGTATATGTGCCCGTTATTATATCGGGATTAAGAGTATGTACAATATAATATATGTGGTCTGATTCGATTATGTAGTCAGTAATAAATCGAATCACCTCTAAGTCGGTCCTGCTCAATACACACAAAGTGTACTAGTGTGATTTTATGGTCAAGACAAACCAATACCAAATCACACTACAACCATACCAATGGTTTGTCCAAAGTCATCTCGGTTGTGAGCCTATACTTATACTTTACAAGGAGCCGATAACATGATCTCCCGTGTGACACCACACACCATATTATCTACAATATAATATATTAGACAATATGCATAACCATAAAAATATACAAACAATGATCATGTGATTCTTATTTCAAAATTAAAGATGTCCATACAAAAGATAGACTTTTTAGTATACATCCCAACAATCTCCCACTTATACTAAAAGACTATGTTGTCCTCAAATTATCATACATCTGATCCCCATTCCCTCCACATGCCTATCAAAAGCTCTCACCGAAAGGGCCTTAGTGAAAGGATCTGCCAGGTTATCCTCCGATGCAATCTTGGCCATAGCAACTTCTCCTCTCTTTATGATTTCTCGTATCAGGTGGTACTTGCGCTCTATGTGTTTACTAGCCTTATGGGCTCGTGGTTCCTTCGAGTTTGCAACTGCACCACTATTATCACAATAAATTGTGATAGTTCTGGGTAAACCAGGAATCACATCCAAGTCCATCAGGAAGTTCCTGAGCCACACAACTTCTTTGGCCGCCTCAGAGGCTGTCACATACTCAGCTTCCATGGTGGAGTCCACCATGCATTTCTGCTTGACACTCCTCCATACAATGACTCCACCTCCTAAAGTAAACACAAAACTTGAGGTAGACTTACTGTTATCCCTATCTGATTGGAAGTCAGAATCTGTGTAACCCACAGGGAGTAATTGGTCTGCCTGGTAAACTAGCATATAATCCCTAGTCCTTCTCAGGTACTTCAATATATACTTTACCGCAGTCCAATGTTCCTGCCCTGGATTACTTTGATATCTGCTGACCATGCCCATGGCAAAGCAGGTATCTGGTCTTGTACATAGCATCGCATACATGAGGCTTCCTACCGCCGAAGCATAAGGAACCGCCTTCATTTCCTCTATCTCCTCAGATGCTTTAGGACACATCTCCTTAGATAAAGGAACTCCATGCCTGAAAGGTAGAAAACCCTTCTTGGAGTTCTGCATGCTAAAACGATCCATAATCGTGTCTATGTATGAAGCTTGGGATAAGCACAACATCCTTTTCCTGCGATCCCTTATAACCTTGATCCTAAGGATGTGTCCCACCTCTCCCAAGTCCTTCATATCAAATTGTTTAGACAACCATACCCTTACGTCCGATAACACCTTGATATTGTTGCCAATCAACAAAATGTCATCTACGTATAGTACAAGAAATATCACTATATTTCCGTCACATCTCTTGTATACACAAGACTCATCTGGACTTCGAATAAATCGATAAGACTGGATTACCTCATCAAAGCGGATGTTCCAAGACCTCGAAGCTTGCTTCAATCCATAAATGGACAGATTAAGCTTACATACAAGATGCTCTTTGCCTTTAGTAATGAATCCCTCTGGTTGCTTCATATAGATATTTTCCTCAAGACTTCCATTAAGAAAATCTTGTTAGGGATCGTTTGAACGGCTAGAGGGGGGTAAATAGCGTCGTTCTCAAGTTGTCGGAAATCGATCGCGTTTGTTTCTACAATTTCGTTAGCGCAGCGGAATATAGATATAATACAATAACGAAATGGACAAGCACACACAAAGACACGAAGATTTAACGTGGTTCGGAACCGCACGGTTCCTACTCCACGGATCGGGTTCGTACGAACCCTAGCGATGCCAATCACACACCACTATAATAATAACTCCTTCTCGGAACAATCCGGAGGCGGAGAAACCTCGTACAATTAATCTTACAACAATAAGATACTAATACAAGCAATTACAATAATGAAATACAATGCAAGTAAAGAAAACTACTTTACAATTGCCTTTGGATTGCTTGATTGCTTGGTTGCTTGAAATCACCTTGGAGACCCTGATTTGCAACAGCAAATCGCTCCAAAACCCTCAAGAAACCGATGTCAAAATCCTCCATCACGAGCTCCTTATAAAGCTTCAACCTGTGCTGGAAAAGGTCGATCAGTCGACTGATCGGGACCATCAGTCGACTGATGCCACTGTTGTCGTGAGACAACGGCTAGATCCACGCTGGATAAGTCCAACGGATCTACCATCAGTCGACTGATTGTGACCATCAGTCAACTGATGGAGTCCTCACTCGACCAGTCGAGTCTCGACTCCATTCTGTGGCGATTTCAAGCACTACCGATCGATCACATGATCACCGATCGCTGAGCCATCACCGATCGCCCACCTCTGGCAGTCGACTGCTAGGCCATAACCCGCAGTCAAACCCTAGTTGACTCGGTCCAGTCGACTGCCACATGGCACCAGTCGACTGGCACACCTCAAACATGAGGTTTTAACCCAAGTATGGTTCCCCCATACTTGCTAGACCACCCTTAGCCTAGACCTAAGCCTTCTAGCCACCTCCATCAGCCTCACGCCTCTCGGATCCCTCCAAGTCATCCATGACTTGTTCATCCATCGCGCTAGCCTTCAGGTGCTTCCATCGGCTATGTCATGCTAACGGTGTCTACACCGCCAAGGCACATTGGACTTACGCCGCCAAGACTCTGCTTGGACTTTACGCCTCCAACCATTGGACTTATGCTGCCAAGACTCCCGCTTGGACTTTACGCCGCCAATATCAATCCCCTTGGACTTTCTCTTGCCAACCCATGTTGGACTTTCCATGCCAAGACCATGCTTGGACTTTCCTTGCCAACCCATGTTGGACTTTCCATGCCAAGTACTCAAGACTTGGACTTTACCTTGCCAAGACCCATGCTTGGACTTTCCCAAATGCCAAGTGTCCCACTTGGACTTTCCATGCCAAGTACTCAAGACTTGGACTTCCCTATGACAATTACATTGTCATATGTTTTTGTCGAACATCAAAACATCACTCGAGTCAAACTCGAGTCCTGGTCAATCGTGACCTGGGCCGATTGCACCAACAATCTCCCCCTTTTTGATGTTTGACAAAAACCAAACAAATTATTGAGTTAGAACACTAACTCAAATCCCTTACCAATTATCCCAAATTGGTAAATACTCTCCAAATGTTCTCCCCAAACATTCTCCCCCTTTTTGACTAACATCAAAAAGGTTTCCTCCCCAAGAGGGTCAATGTCTCATGTCCCAATGAGATCTTACAATCTCCCATTTAGTCCAAAAACACTTAGGATGCCTACCATCTTCCTAGTGATAAGTCCAATATCACTTAAGAGAGACAATCCCATTTACTCTCCCAATTTCCAAATTGGGTCTCTCAAAAGTCCCATCAATTTCCCAATTGATGTCATATTCTCCCAATAACTTCTCCTCTTCAAGGAGAAAAAACACATCCATCATCTCAAGATGGATACCTCCCCCTAAAGGCTTGCTCCCCCTTGACCATTGCACCAACAATGTCCTTGGGAAGCCCCTAAGCCAATAGGAACTCTAAGCCATCAAAAATTAAGGGTAGAAATTCAACATTGAACTTTCCAACACCTTGAAATTGATACAAACCCTAAACACTTCTCCTAATCCATATCCAATGGATTTTCACCCTTTATAATGCTTCCCAAAGCATATCCTAGGGTTAGTAGTGATTAGGGACCATAACCGTAGCTGAAATCGGGTTAAACAACCTTGTTTACCCCGAAATCAGGCTACCAGTCGAGTGATTCAGAAATCAGTCGACTGGCACCTCCATCAGTCGACTGACACCAATGGCAGTCGACTGATAACTGAAATTTCCGAATTTCAGTTATCAGAGTTGAATTTCAGAAAATCATAAATAATTATACGTATATCGAAAAATCACAAAATTTGATACGTATAATACCTATGACCAATACAATGGGTGAAAAATGTTTGAAAATTATTTTACCCATAAAATACTGAAATTGGCACAAAGTTCAAAACCATTGAAATTTTTCAATGTTTTGGTCCTACTTTGTATCAACTTCATCAATGGTGATTGCTATCAAAAGATAGACTTCACCAAGGTTTTTCAAAATGATTTTAAAATGTTTTCAAAACCTTATTTTGTATCATACTCCTTGGGCTCTATGCACATGACTTGTACACAAGCTTTCCCAATGATCCACAAATAGAATTAGATGAGTTTTAGTTCATCTAGATGCAAAAACTATGCACCTTGAACTTAACTCATATCCTAGCATCTCACATGTATCTATGGTGTATAAATACACATACATGTCAATTAGATGTGAGATGTTGGTTTTGTTCTCCCTAAACTAGGGTTTCATGCATCTTCTAAAGCAACTCTACTTGATTCCCTTATAAATGGGACTTCAAGTCATGCCATAGTCCTTAAATCAATTTTAATCAAGTTAATGCATGAATGTATGATCATGGCAGAAATAATAGCATTATTAAAACATGGCCAATGATCATGATGTCATGGCATATGATAAAATTTAAAAACACATGACATTTAAAACCTTAAACCTAAGCATAATCATGACATATAAAAATGATTAAAAAAAAATGATGTCATGGCATATGGCAATCAAGGCATGGCAAATAAAATATATAGGTATGGTAATACCTAAATTTTAATATTAATTGCCATTTGATATAATTAAGTATATTTTTCCATATTAACCTAAATTTTCCCAAGTGTGCCAAAAACCCAAAATGCCACACTACGACCTCTAAACCTAAATTGTGCCAATTTGACCATTTTATCAAGCTTCTCAAATAATATTGGCACACCCTAAAATCTTTTAGGATGATAATTCAAATCTATTTCCAAGGTATCCATAACCTTGAAAATAACCTAAAGTGCCACCTTTGCCATGGTTGAGTTAACTACCCATCCATTTAAGGTTGGCACACCCTAACCCATCTAGCGTTAAACAATCACGCTCTTAGGAATCCAAAACCGATTTGAGCTCCTAGGGTTAATTAGGTACTCCTTAGAGATAACCTCCCTAGATACCTTCCTAATGACCCTTCTAGGCTTAGAAGCCTTGGTCATTTTGGTTTTGCCATGGTTAACTCTAGGGGTGACTCCCCTTGTAACCTTCTTAGTGGCTTCCCTAGGTTTCCTAGAAACCCTAGCCACTAGGCACACACCATGGTCAACTCTAGGGATGACTTCCCTATTGACCTTGGTCTTCCTAGACCTAGTTAGTGTTCCATAGTCAAATGGAACACAATGATAAGCCACCTTAGGCTTAGGTTTGTGACCCAAACCCTTCTTGCCCTTGGTTGACTTTTGACTTTTAGATCCTAGATGTTGACTTTGACTTCTTGATCCAGGAATTTGACCATTAGACCCTTTAGATTGATTTTGTATCTTATTTAGGGTCTTTTCAAGTTTCTCAAGCCTTGACCTCAAGGCTTGGTTCTCTAATTCTAATTGCCCAATTTTAGAATTTTGATTTAGACCATGGGCATAGTTGTTTCTAGGCATATGCCTAGTCCATTTAGGGTTAAGGCCTAGATGTTCTCCTATTTTCCTAATTGATTCTCTAGGTAAGATATTTTTAGGGACATTAGTCCCAAACTTCTCCTTATTCCTAAGGTGAACCTTCTTAGCTCCTAAACAAATATGTTTGTTATTTCTAGCATGCTCTTTATGATAAATAGCAAGAGAATTGAAACCCTTAGCATGCTTTTGCCTATTAACTAAAAAGGATGCATTATTAAAATATACCTTAGGGTTAGCTTTGGAAGCTCCCCCTACATGTGTAGCTCCCTCTTGGGTCTTCTTCTCCCTCCTAGGACATTGATTCCTATAATGTCCTTTTGCATTGCATTTGAAGCATATGATGTGCTCCTTGCTCTTGATACTTGGGGAACCGGCGTTCATTGACTTTTGTTGACTTTTAGGCGCCGGAGGATCTTTCTTGACTTTCTTTGGGCACTTACTCTTATAATGCCCAAATTTCCTACACTCAAAACACATTATATGATTTTTATTGGAAGATAAAGTGTTTGAGTTACCTAGGGTGGTGGTAGGTGCCGGAGTTGAATTTTGAGCTTCCTCATCTTGATCGGATGTTGAAGCTTCTTCTTGAGGTTGCTCTGGTGTAGAGGATGGTCTCTCCTCCTCAATCCTAGAAGTAGATGCTTCTTCCATCTCTTCTACTTCTTCTTTCTCCGATCCGGAAGTTGACTCCATCTTAACTTCCGATTCCTCACTTTCACTTGAGGATGAACTCTCCTCATGGAATCTTGCCAATTTTCTCCATAGCTCCTTGGCATACATGTAATCCCCTAGCTTGCACAAAACATCATTAGGGATTAAATCTTCCAAAAGTTTCGTTACCTTAACTTCGGTCTTGAGCTTTTGACGTTGCTCTTGGGTCCACTTTTTCAATTTTAGGACATTCCCCTTCTTATCCCTAGGGGGTTCAAGGCCTTCAATGAGGATGAACCAATCCTCTATTTTCATCATCAAAAATGTTTCCATTCTTGCTCTCCACGCTGGAAAATCTTCTGGATCATATGGAGGTGGAGTATTGATATCCCATCCAAGCTTATCTTGGAATTCCATCTTCACCCTCTAGCCTTTTGTCTTAGCTCCGGGCGGTTAGTCCGTAGAAGAGGCCCGGGCTCTGATACCACTTGCTAGGAATCATTTGAACGGCTAGAGGGGGTGAATAGCATCGTTCTCAAGTTGTCGGAAATCGATCGCGTTTGTTTCTACAATTTCGTTAGCGCAGCGGAATATAGATATAATACAATAACGAAATGGACAAGAACACACAAAGACACGAAGATTTAACGTGGTTCGGAACTGCACGGTTCCTACTCCACGGATCGGGTTCGTACGAACCCTAGCGATGCCAATCACACACCACTATAATAATAACTCCTTCTCGGAACAATCCGGAGGCGGAGAAACCTCGTACAATTAATCTTACAACAATAAGATACTAATACAAGCAATTACAATAATGAAATACAATGCAAGTAAAGAAAACTACTTTACAATTGCCTTTGGATTGCTTGATTGCTTGAAATCACCTTGGAGACCCTGATTTGCAAACAAACCTCAAGAAACCGATGTCAAAATCCTCCATCACGAGCTCCTTATAAAGCTTTAACCTGTGCTGGAAAAGGTCGATCAGTCGACTGATCGGGACCATCAGTCGACTGATGCCACTGTTGTCGTGAGACAACGGCTAGATCCACGCTGGATAAGTCCAATGGATCTACCATCAGTCGACTGATTGTGACCATCAGTCGACTGATGGAGTCCTCACTCGACCAGTCGAGTCTCGACTCCATTCTGTGGCCGATTTCTCGAGCACCAGTCGACTGATCACACGATCAGTCGACTGCCCACCTCTGGCAGTCGACTGCTAGGCCATAACCCGCAGTCAAACCCTAGTTGACTCGGTCCAGTCGACTGCCACATGGCACCAGTCGACTGGCACACCTCAAACATGAGGTTTTAACCCAAATATGGTTCCCCCATACTTGCTAGACCACCCTTAGCCTAGACCTAAGCCTTCTAGCCACCTCCATCAGCCTCACGCCTCTCGGATCCCTCCAAGTCATCCATGACTTGTTCATCCATCGCGCTAGCCTTCAGGTGCTTCCATCGGCTATGTCATGCTAACGGTGTCTACACCGCCAAGGCACATTGGACTTACGCCGCCAAGACTCCACTTGGACTTTACGCCGCCAACCATTGGACTTATGCTGCCAAGACTCCCGCTTGGACTTTACGCCGCCAATATCAATCCCCTTGGACTTTCTCTTGCCAACCCATGTTGGACTTTCCATGCCAAGACCATGCTTGGACTTTCCTTGCCAACCCATGTTGGACTTTCCATGCCAAGTACTCAAGACTTGGACTTTACCTTGCCAAGACCCATGCTTGGACTTTCCCAAATGCCAAGTGTCCCACTTGGACTTTCCATGCCAAGTACTCAAGACTTGGACTTCCCTATGACAATTACATTGTCATATGTTTTTGTCGAACATCAAAACATCACTCGAGTCAAACTCGAGTCCTGGTCAATCGTGACCTGGGCCGATTGCACCAACAAATCTGTCTTGACATCCATCTGTCACACCTCATAATCCAAATGAGCTGCAATGCATAAGAGAATCCGGATAGACTTAAGCATGACTACCGGCGAAAAGGTCTTCTCATAATCGATACCCTCTTTCCGAGTATACCCCTTCGCAACAAGCCTCGCTTTGAAGGTCTCAACATTCCCATCTATTCCTCTCTTTCTTTTGTAGTTTCACTTGTATCCAATGGTTTTTACACCATCAGGTGGTTCTACTAGCTCCCAGACCTGATTTGAATCCATAGATTCAATCTCAGTATTCATTGTACTTTGCCAAGATACTGCATCTTTATCTTGGATTGCCTCATCATATGTCCAGGGATCAGGTTTATGTTCGCCATAGACCAAATCAGAAGATTCTCCCAAGAACATGAATCTATCAGGCTGTCTCACAACCCTCCCACTACGACGAGGTATCACCTGTGTATCCTCCGTGACACGTGGTGCAGTGACTTGTGATATATCCTCTTGTACCGGTGGTACTGAAGAAGTGACTTCCCCTTTTAATTCCTCCAGAATAATTTTACTCATGGCCTTGTGGTTCATCACATAGTCTTCCTCTAGAAATCTTGCATTCGTGCTAATGATCACCCTCTGATCTCTAGGACTATAAAACAAACCACCCTTTGTTCCTCTAGGATAGCCAATGAACATGCGTACTTTTGTACGAGATTTCAACTTACCAGCATCTGCCTTCAGCAAATGTGTTGGACTCCCCCAAATCCGAATAAGTCATAGACTAGGCTTTCGCCCAGTCCACAATTCTGTGGGACTAGAAGGCACTGATTTAGATGGAACCAAGTTCAGAATGTACACCGCCGTATCTAGAGCATATCCCCAGAACGAATCTGGCAACTCAGAATAACTCATCATCGATCTAACCATCTCCATCAGAGTCCTATTCCTTCATTCTGCTACACCATTCTGCTGGGGGTGTGCTAGGTGCAGACAATTGGGATTGAATCCCATCCTCTGATAAGTATTTCCTAAACTCTCCCAAGAGGTACTCACCACCTCGATCATGTTAGGGCAATCTCTTGCAGTAATATGGTTTTGATGGTGTGGTAAAGGGTTTAAGTTAGTTTGATATGTTGATTTGATATGTGCGTTGAAGTTGTGCAGGACTTAGTAATTCTCACATGGAGCCATGGCGAGTTTCACATCTCATGACTCCTGCCCTGAGTCGGTGAAGGATAGCTTTGCGAAAGCCGTGCGCTTGGAGCATCCGAGGGACCGCCGGACGAGGAGCTTGGAGTGAAGCCGGAGGAAGTAGACTTCGAGGCAAGAAATGCGAAGGAGCATTGCAGAGCCGTGTGCCTGATGCTGCCGAGGGACGTGGCCGCGAACGAAGAGAACTTCAAAGGCGAGGGACTCCGAGGGATGAGAGTGAGCGATTGTAACTCGGGAAGGGTAGCTCTTAGGTGAAACTTGGCCATTTGGCCAAGTGTCGGATGAGTTTTCCCGACACCGGGCCGACCATGTCACGTCGGGCCGATCGCTTCCGAGTCGATGGGTCGATCGATCGGTCTAATGTGGTCAATCAAGTTGATCGGCGACCGCCAAGGGACGGCAAATCAATCGATGTCACCGCGCATGGGCATGAATGGAGTCGACCTTGAGGACTCGACCGTTGACATCACGATCGATGGGTGCCATCACGATCGATGCCATCGCTGGATGGTATCCAACATGGAAAGCGGTCGTTATTGGGCAACGACTACAACACCAGTCGACTGATGGGTGCCATCAGTCGACTGATCCTGTGTCAACGGGAAGAAACCCTCTTCCTCTATAATAAGGAAGGGGATGAGGCTTTGGGGGGGTTAATGCTTATGCTCCAAATTGCTTCCAAAGTGCTCTAAGTGTTCTTCCACTCTTCTTACTAGTTTTATCTCCATTCTATTGTAAGAAGAGAGATTGTAAAGAGGTTACCTCCACCTAGCTTTGTGCAAAGGAGAGATCTAGTGGATAGATTGCGGAGTGATTCACCGTGGACAAATCGGACCGTGGATTAGCGGTATAGCCATGAACCACGTTATATCTCGGTGTTTGTATTGCTTGCTTATATTTTGTTTGTCTTTGTTTGTATTTATATATTCCGCTTGCGCTAACGTTTTTGTAGACGAGCAAAATACGATGACCATCGAACGAGGGCTATTCACCCCCCTCTAGCCGGCCATTCGTACCGATTCGATCTCCAACAAGTGGTATCAGAGCCAAGTCATTTGTCGAGGACTAACCGCCGCAACAAACACTTCATCTAAAGATGGCCGGCTCAAACATCCACCCACTGAAGTTCGACGGCGAATTCTCTTGGTGGAAAAAGAGAATGGAGGTATTCTTCGAAACCGACTTTGAAATTCTATTAATAATGGAAAATGGTTTCGAGTTGCCTAGGAACGAGGATGGGGAGCCATTGGAGAAATCGAGGTGGAGCAAAAGGCAAAGAGAAGAATACTTGGCAAATTCAAAGGCCAAGCACCACCTATACAATGTCCTCCCCCAACAAGAAGTTAATAGGATAGGGGAATGTTCTAGTGCTAAGGAGATGTGGGAGAAGCTAGTGGAACTTCATGAAGGCACTTCGGAAGCCAAGCTAGCGAGAAGAGATCTCCTCCGCTCCCAACTATCAAATATTAAGCTTGAAAAGGGAGAAAAGGTAACTTCCCTACATTCTAGAATTAAAGAAATATTAATTGGGCTAACAAGTGTAGGTGAGAAGCTATCAAACCGGGATATGGTAATGAAGGCCATAGATGCCTTTCCCCGATCCTCAAAATGGAGCTCCATGGTGGACTCATTTTACATCTCCAAGAACTTGGAAGTAAGTACCTTGGAGGAATTTTTCTCAACAATGGAGCTTCATGAGACAAGGCTTGAAGGTATACAAGAAGAGCCTAGAGTCCAAAATTCAAGGGGAGTAGCCTTGTTGGCAAATAAGGGGAAGAAGAAGATGGAAGTCCCCTCCTCCTCCTCCGATGACGAAGCGTCTTCCTCCTCCTCCATGGATAGCACCGAAGAAGCCTATATGGTAAGGAGGGTAAGACGTTCATTTAAGAATTTTAGATTTGATAAATCTCATGATAGGAAAAGAAGACCAAGGGGGAAGGTCATATGCTATAATTGCCAAGGAGAGGGGCACATAAGGGACAATTGTCCCCTCCTAAACAAGAGCAAGGAAGAGAAGAAAAAGAAGGAAGAAAAGAAGAAGAAGAAAGGGAGCAAGAGAAAGGAAGAAGAGAAGAAGGCAAAAGGAAAAGGGAAGGCCATGGCACTCAAAGCCAAGACATGGGATGACCTTGCCTCTTCATCCTCATCCGAAGAAGAAGAGCATGTCTACTCCAACCTAGCACTAATGGCTCTTCATGACTCGGATTGCTCTTCCTCCTCCTCAAATGAAGAATCAAGTACAAGTGGAGAGAGCTCAAATGAAGGGGGAGCTTCTACATCCTCCTCATCCGAAGAAGAAGAAGAGGATATGGAAACTATGGTAACGAAAGCTTCTCCTAAGAAAATGGTTTCCATAATCTCTAGTTTAACTAAGGACTTATTTGGCATGAAAAAGAAAAATAAGAGCATGCTAGATAAAATTAAGGCATTAGAACAAAAGCTAGAAAATGCATGCTTAATTGATAATAGTTCTTCTAGCTTAAATGATGATGCATGCTCACATGATAATTATGTGCCATTAGATGTTAGTGATGCATGCATAGAGGAAAATAGGGCTTTAAGGGAAAAGGTAGATTATTTAACCAAAGCCCTAGAGAAATTCACAATTGGCTCCAACACATTAAATATGATCATAGGGAGCCAAAGAGCAAGTTTTAACAAAAAAGGCCTAGGATATAAGGAAAAGAAAAATGAAAAGGCCTACAAATGCCTAATAGCTAGGGGACAAGATAAAAAGAAAGTAATTGCTAGAAAATGGATCCCCAAGGAATATCTAGTGAACCCAATAGGAAAGAACTTATTTTGGGTTCCAAAATCCATCCTTAAGGGTTAGAATAACCCTAGGGTAGTCAACCACATAGACCTAACCTATATCATATTTTGGTTGACTTAGGATGACGGGACAACATTTTTTAAGATAGTGTTGGGTGATGATAACGTACCCATAAATAGATAATAATTCTTAAATCATGATGATTAATGTAATTGTTATGTATATTTGCAATCATGATTTATGTTTTTGAAATTTGGCACGTTATCATGAGAAATAGGTTTGAATCATGCTTTAGGTGATACTTTGTTTATTATCATCATATAATACCTAATGCATGATTATAATTTGATGAAAACATGTATTTTATGATCATAATGTGAAATTAATTCATATATGCCTTTATGATCATGATGATTATTAGGTTGATACTTAACCTTGATAGAATTGCATGAATATATTGGTTAAGTATATTCAAATACCCCCTAGGATACATCTCACACTCACTATAGGCTAACTTGGTTGCAAACTTAGCATGGGTGAGATGTTAGGATGATACAAATGTCCACTAATGCCTATGGCATTTAGATGGTCATTTAAGGTATCAAAATAGCAATAATAGACCAATCATGGGGAAGGCTTATGTTTAATTCATAGACATATTGCCCAAAGATCATGGTTGGATATTTCATATGTTTTCAAACAATTTCTCACTTTAAAATACATGTATTCATGTTTTGAAACAATTGGATGCAAGACTAGGTGTTAAAATGGATACTCTTATGATCAAAAACCTAGTTGTTTTTAAAAGCTTTTGGATTGTTGGCAAATATGTGAAAATATAATGATTTTTTATGAAAACCTATTTTTCACTGATAGATATACTTAAAAGAAATGTGTTCCCCAAATTTCATGATTTTTTGAATTTTTTGGAATTTTTAATGCATTTCTGAAATTCGGCCAAAAATCAGGATATCCTGAAAAACATGTGCCAGTCGACTGGTATCTGAACCAGTCGACTGATGGCCTAAAAATCAGAACAGTGTAGCCTGAATTCAAGTTTTAATTCAATTCTTGGTATTTTTCCTTCTTTTATACTTGATGTCATGAGTTTATAACTTAGTGTTAATCATTTTGATGGTGTCAAAGGGGGAGAAATAATTATGTTTAAGTTAATTATTTTAGGGGGAGAAATATATGATAGGGGGAGAAATTAAGGGGGGAGTTTCATGGATTAAGGGGGAGTTGCATGTTGTTATATCATGATTATGTTTACATGCTTTCTTTCCTTTAGAATTTATATCAAATGTTTTTACCTAACTTAAACGGATTGCCACACATCAAAAAGGGGGAGATTGTTAGGGCAATCTCTTGCAGTAATATGGTTTTGATGGTGTGGCAAAGGGTTTAAGTTAGTTTGATATGTTGATTTGATATGTGCGTTGAAGTTGTGCAGGACTTAGTAATTCGCACATGGAGCCATGGCGAGTTTCACATCTCATGACTCCTGCCCTGAGTCGGTGAAGGATAGCTTTGCGGAAGCCGTGCGCTTGGAGCATCCGAGGGACCGCCGGACGAGGAGCTTGGAGTGAAGCCGGAGGAAGTAGACTTCGAGGCAAGAAACGCGAAGGAGCATTGCAGAGTCGTGCGCCTGATGCTGCCGAGGGACGTGGCCGCGAACGAAGAGAACTTCGAAGGCGAGGGACTCCGAGGGATGAGAGTGAGCGATTGTAACCCGGGAAGGGTAGCTCTTAGGTGAAACTTGGCCATTTGGCCAAGTGTCGGATGAGTTTTCCCGACACGATCATTGCCATGTCACGGCGATCGCTCCGAATCGATGGGTTGATCGGGGTCTAATGCGAATCAAGTTGATCGATCGATCATTGCGATGGGCGGTCGGTGATATCTCGATCGGCTATGAGGGACGGCGATCGGCGATGTCAGCTGCAGACGCAGAATGGAGTCGACCTCGTTGAGGACTCGACTCGTTGACATCAGTCGACTGATGGGTGCCATCAGTCGACTGATGGGTGCCATTAGTCGACTGATGCCAGTACTGTTGGATGGTATCCAACGTGGAAAGTGGCCGTTATTGGGCAACGGCTACAACACCAGTCGACTGATGGGTGCCATCAGTCGACTGATCCTGTGTCAACGGGAAGAAACCCTCTTCCTCTATAAAAAGGAAGGGGATGAGGCTTTGGGGGGTTAATGCTTATGCTCCAAATTGCTTCCAAAGTGCTCTAAGTGTTCTTCCACTCTTCTTACTAGTTTTATCTCCATTCTATTGTAAGAAGAGAGATTGTAAAGAGGTTACCTCCACCTAGCTTTGTGCAATGGAGAGATCTAGTGGATAGATTGCGGAGTGATTCACCGTGGACGAATCGGACCGTGGATTAGCGGCATAGTCGTGAACCACGTTATATCTCAGTGTTTGTATTGCATGCTTATATTTTGTTTGTCTTTGTTTGTATTTGTATATTCCGCTTGCGCTAACGTTTTTGTAGACGAGCAAAATACGACGACCATCGAACGAGGGCTATTCACCCCCCTCTAGCCGGCCATTCGTACCGATTCGATCTCCAACAGATCAGATCGTAGTGTCTTGATACTTTTACCTTGACGTTTCTCTGCATCAGCCTTGAATTCTTTGAACTTGTCAAAGCATTCAGACTTGCAGTGCATCAAGTAAATTTATCCATATCTCGAATAATCGTCTATAAAAGAGATGAAATACTCAAAACCACCTCTAGCCTGGATTGACATAGGACCACACAAATCAGAATGAACCAATTCTAACACATCTTTGGCTCTATAACCCTTGGCCTTAAAAGGCCTCTTGGTCATTTTACCCTCCAAGCAAGATTCGCAAGTTGGGAAATCTTCCACCACTAATGAACCCAGAGGTCCATCAGCTATCAACCTTTGAATTCTGCTTAGGTTAATATGACCAAGCCTAAGATGCCAAAGATATGTTTGGTTCATCTTCGAAGGTTCTTTTCTCTTATTGGAATTAGAAGATTAGTTATTAACTTCAATTTGCATCGTGGGAGGTTTTGGTTCAAGTGTGTATAGATTTCCTATCAATGCACCTGAACAGATAATGTCCCTATTCCTTTTTAAAACAACTCTGTCATTAAAAGAAATAGAATATCCATCCATAAACAATTTAGAAACCGAAATTAAATTCTTTCTAAATAAAGGTACATAAAGGCAATTTTTAAGAACCAAAACTTTATTTTTCTCAAAAGATAAATAAAACATCTCCCACTGCAATAGCCGACACCTTCATGGTATTGCCCAAGTAAACGGTAATCTCTCCCTCAGCTCGTCATCGGGTTTCCTGGAACCCCAGCAAAGTATTGCAGACATGATCAGAGGCTCTTGTATCTACACACTAGGTGCCGGTAGATAACACCGCTAACCATGTTTCAACGACTAGACCAAAGGATATACCTTTGTTCTACTTCGGATTGGGATAGTCCTTCTTCCAATGTCCATCCTGCTTGCAAGTGAAGTACTTGCCTTTCGACTTCTTCACTCCTCCCTGAGATCCTCCCACCACCTTTGCTCCACCTTGTTTCTTCTTCTTCTTGCCTTTCGGCTTAGAAGTAGAAATCTTCTGAGCAACCATGGCCTGAGCCTAAGCAAGCCTTTCTGTCGACTGGAGAATGATATCGACCTAGGTTTCCCCATCGATCTCAGCTCCAAGGACTTCCAGCTCATTCGCAGACTTAGGAGGACACTCTTCGAAGAGTACATACTTGTACTCCTTAGCAGTTAAGACAATATCTAGATTCTTTTCCAATCAACATTATTTGGGTACAGTAAGTTTATTTTCCTTTAGTATCATAGCAAGTGGATTGAAAGTCATTTTTGAAAATCCTAAGAATCACACAGATCATTACTTTAGATTTCAAAAAATTATTGATTCCTCAAAGAATAAAATTTTAAAATCAACCAACACCTCAAAACACCGAGAATATCATTTGCCACAAAAGTGTGGACGTATACGAATTCTACATTTGTAAAAGGAGGTTTTACCCATTAATTTTACTATCTTATCAACCTAACTTTTTGACAAGTAAAATTAATAGTTGGTTCCTCTTTGGCCCTACAAATAAAAGCAGTGACTCCGATGGGGAGGATACTTATATTTGTATCTAAGTGTTCACCATTACTTGGTACCAAGGTAATTATCTCAAGTTATGTGCCTTACGATGGGGAAGTACACACACTCCTTAATAATTTCCTATAACCATATTTGACCTTGTGATCCGCAAACAAACTCATCTGATGGGGAGGAAGGCACTCAGAGCCGACGCGCAAGTTTGCTTGCATCACATGTCAAATCGTAATGGAGGCCGTGGGAATTTATAAAAATATCCCTCTCCCACTTAGTAATTTAAAATTGAGAAATTTTCTAGCCTACGACATGCATATCAAAAAATAAGCAATAAATATGAAAAATAAAAATTTTCCAACTATTATGGCTTTTGTCTTCAATATGTCTTCCGTCGTATCGCCATCTCGTCCGCTCCTACGCCATGTACGAGTCATCCGGAGATCCGAGCCGAAACTAAAAACTATTTTAATTTACATCCATCGATCCTATACTCCACGAGGGAGTGTACATGAGATCTAGATCGAAAGTAAACTAAAATAAAAAGAGTGGCTAAACAATGTCGTATCTAATTTACAAAAAATTAAATACTAGCCTCGTCAACCCCGAGGATTCAACAAAATATACTATTACAAACATACAATCACATACACACATATGGCCATAATAGTTGGATCTTATGCCTGCAACCAAAGAGTTAACCTACGCATATCCTACTATTATTCGGAACATATAATATATGAAAAATGCATAAGAGCAACCGAATCTTAAACACATAAAACTGAAAATCGTAGCTCTGATACCAATTGATGGGAGGGGAAACTTCGCTTCCCACTTCAACTCGGTCGCTTGTTCATGGAGATCCCATTGATGTCCCCAGATTAAAAAAAATTAATCTTAGACAAAAGGGAACACCCAAGCAATCGTTTCATTGTCGTGCTATTCGATTAGAGTAGTCACTTGAACAAACTTATTGTTCAAGCAACCAACCTCTATTCTACGAATAGCCGCGGAATAGACGATGTATGGATCGCCGACTTTTGTGTTTATGTTCAGGGTCCAAGTTATATTAGCCACATACATAAAGTAAACAACCACATTCAACATGCATATAATTGAAAAACAATTAAAGACATAATACAAAAGAACACTAATCAAAATAAACAAGATTATACCTCTTGATCTTCTATTGTATGTCCTTCCTCCTTTTGGATGTCGTGTGGGCGACGATCTTCCAAAAGTTGAAGGCTCCTAGATCACCAATCTTCCTTTCCTTGTTCACTCCGAATAAAGGAAGATCATAAAACAATACTCTTCTTCCTATCTAGAACCGGCCACCAAGTCAATAGACTCGATGTTGCCGCTAGCCAAGGAAGAGAATATGGAGTATGGGAAACTGACCAAAGGGGAATCAATAAGAGCATGGGCGCCGGCCAACACTTGGAGAAGAGAAAGGAAACCAACCCTTCTCCTTGTAGCCGCCCAAAACCCTAAACCTAGCTCTCCTAATTGCCGGCCAAGGAAGAGGGGAAGAAGGATAGGTTGAGCACTGGCCAAAGTATAGGGAAGAAGGATAGGTGTTGGCCAAACCTTAGGAAGAAGAAAAAGAGTCCTCCTCCACTTGTTGCCGCCCACCCCAACACCAAAACCCTAGCCGCCCACTCCTAATCCTAACCCTAATGGGATTGCTTGCCGCCCAAGGGAAGCAAACCCTAACCCCATCCATCAAGTTGCCACCCAAGCCATAGTCCTATATTTATAGAGTTGGGATCAAGCCTTCTTTTAATCTCCACCATTGGTTCTAGGGATTTAATCTCAATCGTCGGATCTAGAGATTTAATCTCAACCGTCAGATCTTGAGATTTAATCTCTACCTTTGGATCTAGAGTTTTGTTTCTATCTATTGGATCTAAGCTTCATGAGGTATTAATAGGCTATAATAGGGACCATGAGGAGGAGTTGGATCTTTGCCACCCAATGGATCAAGACCACATAATGTCCGATCCATTAATGATTATCCATTCCACTAGAGGATTATCATTGATCTACCTCACCAAGCCCTATAAGTTAATATGGGCTCCATATATTATATGTACATTTTCTCCCCGTGTTTAAGATCTCGAATGTCCGTCGATTAATTAATTTACTAACCATTAGTTAATCAACATCTAACTCCATGAGTAGTACCACTCAACCTTTTCATCATGCCGGACCAAGTCCACCTGCAGGGTTTACATGATGAATCTTATGAGCTCCTCAAGGGGACATCATCATCCTAATATATATGACACGGTTTCCTCCTATAATCATCGACACACCATATAAATAATATCATTTCCCAACTTACCGAGCCTATCGATTTAATCTATAAATCTCGCCCATTGGTAAATCAAAGAAATGACTACTAAGTATAGGTGCCCGTTATTATATCGGGATTAAGAGTATGTACAATATAATATCTGAGGTCTGATTCAATTATATAGTCAGCAATAAATCGAATCACCTCTAAGTCGGTCTTGCTCAATACACACAAAGTGTACTAGTGTGATTTTATGGTCAAGACAAACCAATACCAAATCACACTACAACCATACTAATGGTTTGTCCAAAGCCATCTCGGTTGTGAGCCTATACTTATACTTTATAAGGAGCCGATAACATGATCTCCCGTGTGACACCACACGCCATGTTATCTACAATGTAATGTATTGACAATATGCATAACCATAAAAATATGCAAATAATGATCATGTGATTCTTATTTTAAAAATAAAGATGTTCATACAAAAGATAGACGGTGGTAGTTGGAGTTGTGTGCAGTTGTCCTGGGTGCATGACACTCGACCACTCATAGGTAATGTCAGTCAGAGTGGCCAGCAGTAAGGACCCTCGTTGTGTAGCGATCTCTTTACGCTCATATGCTACTTGATCATACTGCCTACTCGACCACTCTAGAGTAGTGGTTGGTGTTGAGTTGGGACAGTTGTCATGTCGTGCCACCTAGGCCACACTGGGGTCGTGGTAGCTGTTGGGATGTATACTGAAAAGTCTATCTTTTGTATGAACATCTTTATTTTTGAAATAAGAATCACATGATCATTGTTTACATATTTATGGTTATGCATATTGTCTAATACATTATATTGTAGATAACATGGTGTGTAGTATCACAAGGGAGATCATATTATCAGTTCCTTTTAGAGTATAAGTAAAGACTCACAACCGAGATGGTTTTGGACAAACCATTGGTATGGTTGTAGTGTGATTTGGTATTGGTTTGTCTTGACCATAGAATTACACTAGTACACTTTGTGTGTATTAAGCAGGATCGACTTAGAGGTGATTCGATTTATTGCTGACTACATAATTGGATCGGACCTCATATATTATGGTGTACATGCTCTTAATCCCGATATAATAACGGGCACATGTACTTAGTATTTATTTCTTTAATTTATCAATGGGCTAGATTTATAGATTAAATCGATAGGCTCGGTATGTTGAGAAATGATATTATTTATATGGTGTGACGTTGATTATAGGAGGAAACTGTATCCTATATATTAGGATGATGATGTCCCCTTGAGGAGCTCATAAGGTTCATCATGTAAACCCTGCAGGTGGACTTGGTCCGATATGATGATAAGGTTGAGTGGTACTACTCATGGAGTTAGATGTTGATTAATTAATTGTTAGTAAATTAATTAATTGACGAACATTCGAGATCTTAAACACGGGGAGATATTTGTACAATTAATATATGGAGCTTATATTTTTTTATGGGGTTGGTGAGGTAGATCAATGATAATCCTCTAGTGGAATGGATTATCATTATTGGATCGGACTTTATGTGGGCTTGATCCATTGGGTGGCCAAGATTCAACTCCTCCTCATGGTCCCTATTGTAGTCTATTAAAACCCTCATGAAGCCTAGATCCGATGGTGGAAAATGGAACTCTATATTCAACGGTTGAGGTTAAATCTCTAGATTCGACGGTGGAGATTAAATCTCTAGATCCGACTGTTGAGATTAAATCTCTAGATCCGACGGTGGAGATTAAAAGGAGGCTTAAGCCTAGCTCTATAAAAGGAGGGTCATGGCTTGGGCGTGGATCATCTTTTGGGAGATTAGGGTTTTGCTTCCTTGGCTTGGGCGGCAAGGCATTAGGGTTTTGTTTCCTTTTGCTTTGGGCTGCACCTATTGTCCAAGAGCTAGGGTCAGCGGCAAGGTGGTTAGGGTTTAACCTCTCTTCTTCCTCTCTTGGCCAGAGCACCCTTTCCTCCTCTCCTTTGGCCGGCGGCAACCCTTCCTTCAAGGTTGGCCAGTGCTCCTCTTCCTCTCCTTGGTCGGTGACAAGGATCATGCTTGGAGCTTGGTGGTCGGTTCTAGATAGGAGAAAGAGTTTTGCTTTATTCTTCCCTTTGTTCGGAGCGAGCAAGGAAAGGAAGAACTTGATCTAGGAGGCTTCGACTTTTGGAAGATCGTCGCCCACATGACGTCCAAAAGGAGGAAGGACATACAATAGAAGACCTTTAGGTAAACAAGAGGTATAATTCTTGTTTATGTATGTTTTCTTATTCTATGCATGTTTTATGTATTATATGTGGCTAATTTACTTGGACCCCAAAAACAAACACAAAAACCGGTGATCCGTCCATCGTCTATTCCACGGCTAATCGAAGAAAAGAGGTAGGTTACTTGAACAACAAGTTTGTTCAAGTGACCACTCAAATCGAATAGCACGACGATGAATCGGTTGCTTGGGTAATCCATCTTCATCAAGGATTAATTTTTTTTAATCCAGGGACGTAGATGGGATCACCATGCACTAGCGACCAAGTTGAAGTGGGTAGCGAAGTTTCTCCCTTCAGTTGCGAGTATGGTGCACAGGCATGACCATGCTTGCTGCATTGTCGTATCATATGGTGTTTTGCATATTGCTATATATATATATATACATATATGCATGTATGTATGTATGTATATATATATATATATATATATATATATATATATATATACATAGATGATTGTGATTAGTATACATACAGATGCAGTCTATATGTATACTCACTCTGATGATGCATTTGTATGTACTATGCTTGTTGTATTTGTTTATACATATTCATACATTCTATTGCATTTTCTGTATAGTAGTAGGTCGGGTACCTAAATACTTGTGGGTCGGTCACTGTGATACCCTCGACCCGTATCATGACGTAGTGTGAGTTAGTATTACTTTTCATACCTTATGTTGTGGATATATGCCTAGGTTGGATTAGTGTAGAGTAGCTGACTGTCAGGTATGTCAGCATCTTTTATTGTTCAGTTTGTTTAGTGTTATGCATGTATGTATATTTATTATGTTGATGTATACTTGTCGTACCTATAGATTATACTGTTGAATTACATGTGATATTTATATTTACATGTTCTATCTTATTACCTGCTGAGTTATACTCACCACCACGGACCCTGGGTTTTTCTGTCATCCAGGTAACAGGCAGAAGTCTTCATGATGGATTAGAGCACCGCTGGCTAGCATCGTCTCATCTCAACTCTGAGAGTTCAGTTTTTTGGGTTATCGTTGGTGTTTCAATATGTCTATGGTTTTATGCGATGTTTTGTAGTGTTGGACGTTGCTAATGTTGTACCTTTCTTTTCTGATTTTGGTATGGTGTTTCTTAGTTGGTGTTAGTCATACCGGTATGCATGGTATATGGGTTGTATTGTATATGTGTGGTTATGGGTATGTGGTTTTATATTTTCCACTGTGGTTGATATATATATTTGCTTATTATGTTGTGGTTGTGGGCCTACGGGCCTTGTATTAACTATATATGTTGCCACGTACAGGGGAGATGTCGTCTGTTTGATTTTTGGCACAGCATACTCTCGAGGCGTGACAAAAGGAGCCGATTAGTATGATATAGTCGATGGAAGCACCTAAAGGCTAAAGCCAAGGATGAAGGGTTGTGGACTCGAGGGATCTGAGAGGCATGAGGTTGATGGAGGTGACTAGAAGGCTCAGGTCAGGCTAAGGGGGATCAATCAAGTATGAGGGGATCATACTTGGGTTAAATCTCATATTGAGATTTACTAGTCGACAGGGGTATTGGATTAGTCAGCTGGCCGAGTATTTGTACTCGAAAGCCTAGTTGACTCGGAGCAGTCGACTGGGGTTATGCCCCAATCGACTCATCAATAGTCGACTAAGGCTTGACTGTTGATCTGTGGCCCTAGCAGTAGACTGCTAGGTTTGAGCAGTCGACTGGTCCACTGAAGTCGAGTGCTAGGGTAGAGCAATTGACTGGAATTATGTGGATAGGGTACAAAATGTTGAGCAATCGACTGCTAACCCATGGCAGTCAACTAGTGATTATGACAGTCAACTGCTAGGTCAGGACAGTCGACTGATGGGTAACTTTTTGAAGTAGATTAGTTCATTGTGAGGAAATGGCTAAGCGTTCAGTCGACTGCTAGGTAATAGCAGTCGACTGGAAGGTGGAAAATCAACCGAACGGAGGATTTAAATAGAGCTCGAAGGGAGGCTTTCCACAAACGATTTTTTGGAGCTTTTGGTGAGGAATTGTTGTTGCATTCCAGATCTTCAGGAGCCCTTCAAAGCAACCAACAAGCAAGCAATCACAATTTCTTTTTTTTAAGTTTTCTTTACTTGTATTTGATTATTGCTTAGTATACTTATTTTTTTTGGTTGTATCTCTTCCTTATTGTTGTAAGAATTTTGTAAGAGGTTTCTCCACCTTCGGTGTCATACTGAGAATGAGAAGTTTGATAGTGGTGGTGTGCATCACAAGAACTTGACTAGAGTTTGACCCATGAAGTAGGAACCCTAGTTCCGAACCACATTATATCTTTGCATTTGTGTGTGATTTTGTGTTTGTATTTGTGCTTTTATTTTCCGTTGCACTAACTATTTTATAGAGACAATCACACACGCAAATTGAAGAAAATTCAAAACCACTATTCACCCCCCCCCCCTCTAACGCAATCATATCGGTCAACAATTCCTCTACAACTAATTAGTATCAAAGGGGTACCCTTATAAGTATTTTCCTAGTAACCACTTAGTCTTAAAGGGATACTCGAAAGTAATTTTATCTTTTTTTTCATATTTTCTCTCTCTCTATTTTCTTAGATTTTTTTATTTTAATTTTTGTTCTCTCTTTTCTTTTCACAAAACTCCTAAGACGAGTGTTTCTCTATTAACCATAATGTTGTGAGAGTCTCCATGAAAAATTGAGTACTAGTCCGGTATAATGAACACAACCTTTGTTGGACACTATTGGTGCAATTGGCCTGGATCACGATTGGCCAGATTCGAACGGGATTTGAGTAGTATTTTGATGTTTGACAAATGGATTGATAATGTGATTGTCATGGGAAAGTATAAGTCATGGATACTTGAAAATGAAAGTCTAAGCATGGGTTTTGGCAATTGGAAAGCCCAAGTCATGGGTACTTGGCATGGAAAGTCCAAGCATGGGTCTTGACATGAAAGTCCAACATGGAGTTGGAAAGAAAAGTTAAAGTATTGATACTTGGCAAGGGAAAAGTCCAAAGGTGAAGTCTTGGAAGTGTAAGTCCAAGTGTGTAGTTTGGCGGTGTAAAGTCCAAGTAAACTTTGGCAAAGGTAAACCCATTTAGCATGACTAGGCTGATGGTGTAGGGATGTATACTGAAAAGTCTATCCTTTGTATGAACATCTTTATTTTTGAAATAAGAATCACATGATCATTGTTTGCATATTTATATGATTATGCAATATTGTCTAATACATTACATTGTAGATAACATGGTGTGTGGTGTCACAAGGGAGATCATGTTATCGGCCCCTTATAAAGTATAAGTGAAGGCTCACAACCGAGATGGCTTTGGACAAACCATCGGAATGGTTGTAGTGTGATTTGGTATTGGTTTGTCTTGACCATAGAATCACACTAGTGCACTTTGTGTGTATTGAGCAGGACTGACATAGAGATGATTCGATTTATTGCTGGCTACATAATCGAATCGGACCTCAGATATTATTTTGTACATGCTCTTAATCCCGATATAATAACGGACACATATACTTAGTACTCATCTCTTTGATTTACCAATAGGCGAGATTTATAGATTAAATCGATAGGCTCGGTAAGTTGGGAGATGATATTATTTATATGGTGTGCTGTTGATTATAGGAGGAAACCGTGTCCTATATATTAGGATGATGATGTCTCCTTGAGGAGCTCATAAGGTTCATCATGTAAACCCTGCAGGTGGACTTGGTCCGGCATGATGAAAAGGTTGAGTGATACTACTCAAGGAGTTAGATGTTGATTAATTAATGGTCAGTAAATTAATTAATCGACAGACATTCGAGATCTTAAACACGGGGAGAAAATGTACAAATAATATATGAAGCCCATATTATCATATGGGGGTTGGTGAGGTACATCAATGATGAACCTTTAGTGGATTGAATCATCATTAGTGGATCGGACTTTATGTGGGCTTGATCCATGGGTGGCCAAGACCCAACTCCTCCTCATGGTCCCTAATGTAGCCTATTAACACCTCATGAAGCTTAGATCTAATGGATAGAAACAAAACTCTAAGATCCATAGGTAGAGATTAAACTCTAAGATCCGACGGTTGAGATTAAATCTCTAGATCCAACGGTTGAGATTAAATCTCTAGAACCAATGGAGGAGATTAATTCATGACTTATCCCTAACTCTATAAAAGGAGGGCATGGGAGTTGGCATGAACCACATGAAAGGAGAGCTAGGGTTTGGGCAGTAAGAAGGAATCCTAGTTGAGATAGGATTAGGGTTAGGGTTTGGAGGCTAGGGCGGCACCAAATAAGGAAGGTGATTGTTTCTTCTTCATCCTTCATTGGCCAATGTCCAGATTGGTTTCCAGCCCTTTTTCCAGCCTTTGGCCGGCGGCCAAGCCTCTCTTCCCCCTCTCCTTGGGTGGTGAAAACAAGATATAGGGGTTCCCTTGGTGTCTTGATTATTTTCCATCATCTTCTCCACCTTCTAGTTGGCCGGCGGCAAGGAGATTGTGTGCTCCTTGTTGGTTGGTTTTAGGGAGGAGAAAAACCTTGTTTCTACTCTTCCTCTTGCTTTGGAAGAGCAAGGAAGGAAGATTTGCGATCTAGGAGCTTCGACTTTTGGTAGATCGTCACCCACACGACGTCCAAAAGGAGAAAGGTCATACATTAGAAGATCGAGAGGTATACCTATTCTTCTTTCTCCTTTTGTTTGTTGCTTGTTTTTGTTTTTAATTATAAGCATGTTATAAATCTGTAAATGGATAAATAATACATGGATCCCGAGCATAAACATGAAAACCAGTGATCCGTACATCGTCTATTCCGTAGCTACTCGTAGAATAAAGGATGGTCGCTTGAACAACTAGTTTGTTCAAGTGACCTCTCTAAACGAATAGCACGATGATGACTTGGTTTCTTTGGCAATCCCTTTTGTCTAGGATTAATTTTTTTTAATCCGGGGACATCGAAGGGATCACCATGGACAAGCTACCGAGGTGAAGTGGGAAGCGAAGTTTCCCCTCACGGACTCGATAAGCAAAACCCTTCAATTGGTATCAGAGCTTCCAGGCAAAACCTTCAGATGGAAACACTTGAAGGCTAGTGCAAGGATGAAGAGTTATGGACTTGAGGGATCCAAGAGGTATGAGTATGATGGAAGTGGCTAGAAGGATGAGGTCTAGGCTAAGGGTACCCAGTTAGCATAACATAGTCAATGGAAGCACTTGAAGGCTAGTGCAATGGGTGAATGAGTTGTGGAGGACTCGGAGGGATTTGATAGGCGTGAGATTGATGGAGGTGGCTAGAAGGCTTAGGTCTAGGCTTTGAGTGGTTATCAAGTATGAGAGGACCATCCTTGGGTTAAACCTCATTATTGAGGTTTACCAATAGACTAATGGCTTTAGCCAGTCGACTGGTCGAGTGTTCAACACTTGGAAGGCCTAGTTGACTCGGGTAGTCGACTGGAGTTATGACCCAGTCAAATGGTCTTATAGTTGACTTAGGCTCGACTGTTGAAGCTGTACTTTGGCAGTTGACTCCTAGTTATGGGTAGTCGATTGGCCTTGAGTAGTCGGCTACCGTAATGGGCAGCCGACTGGTTAAAGTTGACATGAGCATAGAAACATTGATAGTCGATTGGGCAGTCAACTAGGGTTGATGGCAGTCAACTGATCAAGTGTTCGTTGAGTCGAATCTCATGTGGATTAGTCCGTTGTGAGACAACAGATGCGTGGGCAGTTGACTGGTGGGTAAGGCTAGTTGACTACCAGGCAGAAATCAACCCAATGTGAGAACTTAAAAGGAGCTCGATGGAGAGATTTTCCACAGCTAATTTTTGGTGATCTTGAAGGGGAATTACTGCTGCATTCTAGAGCTTCCAAGCTCGTCCTAGAAACCACATCAACAAGCATTCAAAAGCCCTAGTTTGTAAAGTATTTCTTTGCATTTCATTTGTACTCTTGTTTTATTTGGTTGTATCCTTATTCTTATTATTGTAAGAGCCTTGTAAGAGGTTTCTCCACCTCCGGTGTGTCACCGAGAAGGAGAAGTTTCATAGTGGTGGTGTGCATCACTAGAGCTCACTAGATCTCGACCGTGGAGTAGGAACTAGGGTTCTAAACCCTATAAAATCAGTGTGTCATGTTTATATTGTGCTTTGTGTTTGTATTTGTATTTCTGCTGTGTACTAACGATTGTAGACAAGCACGACGAATCCAAATGAAGAAATCGACGAATCTCTATTCACCCCATCTAGCACGGACAAATCGATCCCTACAATTGGTATTAGGGTGGGTCAATCTTCATCGGATTCACAACCGTGAGAGCACAAGTGCTAGAGGAGAAGAGGAAGGAATGGAGTTGCCAAAGCTTGGACTAGGCCACAACATCACCACTCCACCTCCCTATGGAATCTATGGATTCGGGGGCTTCGACCAATGGAAGGCAAGAATGAAGAATTTCCTCATGATGAACATTGAAGATTGGTTCATCTTGGTGGATGGGTTCAAACCTCCACGAGGTCCGAAGGGAGGATTCCTTAAGAGGAAGAGATGGACTGAGGAGCAATGTCAAGCCTTCGAGATAAATGAAAGGGTAACGAAAATATTCTAATTAATATAATTCATAATAATTTATTGTGTAAGATAGGAAACTTCGAGGATGCTAAGGATTTATGGAGTAAGCTAGCCAAGTTCCATGAAGAATCCTCAACCACCCAAGAAATAAAGGAGGAATCCAATGAGGAGTGTTCATCGTCTCAAGCTCAAGAAGAAAGCACATCATCATCATCCCAAGAGCTTGAGGATTCGGTGGTTGAAAGGGAATCAACATCTGGGTCGGTAGAAAAGGCAGAAGAATTGGGAGAAGTCTCCACCTCTAGGATTGAGGGGGAGGAGAGACCTTCCACACCAGAGGAAGAGCAAGAAGAAGCTTCTACATCCGGAAGAGATGAAGAGTAAGCTCACGATTCCTCTACCCCTATAGGTAACTAAAGTGCATTGGTTAAAAATAAAAACCATATAACTTACTTTGAGTATAGGGAACAAGGGCACTATAAGAGCAAGTTCTCAAAAAGAGTCACAAAAGCTCAACTGACACCAAAAGTCAATGAGAAGCCAAAGGAAGCTAATGTCAAAAGTCAAAAGAGCAAGGAGCATATTATTTGGTTCAAATGCAATCGAAGAGGCAACTATAGAAGCCAATGCCCTAAGGGAAGACTACCTAAGAAGGGCAAAGGAGGGAGCTCAAGTGTTGGGGGAGCTAAGGCAAACCCTAAGGTATCATTTAATAATGCTCCTTATTTGCGTAACAATCAAAAGCATTCCAGGAATTTTATTGCTATTGTTAATCATGAAAAACATGCTAGAAATAATTACCTTTGGTTAGGTGCTAAATCTTACGATATTAGGGTTAAGGACAAGTCTAGAACAATTACCCCAAAAACTATCACACCTAAGAATGACAATAACCTAGGTAACAATCCCAAGAAATCTAGACACATTCCTAGGAAGAACAAGAATGTTCAAAAATATAATGGAAGGAAAAATTGGAATTAAGAAATCAAGTTTTGAGGTCAAATCTTGAGAAATTAGAGAAGTGTTGGACTTTCTGAGCCGCAAAAACCGCTTTTTGCATTGCGGAAACCCCGAAAGTCCGGCCACGGATCCGTGCAAAGATATATTAAAATAAAAACATGTATGTGCTAAGTAAACCTAGATCTACCTTAGATCTAGAAGTTGAGAGTATTACCCTCATAGCGACGCCCTTCGCTTATCCCGCTCGTCCAAACGTTTCGTCGGAACTCAAGAGTGTCAAGTGAACACTCCACTATTGATATCCACACGGACAAATGGTGGAGAAAAATACCTTAGAGTGTGCTAGCACCCTTTAGGAATTTGGGCAAGATGAAGGATTGGAGAGCTTGAGAAGGTGATCCAAGGAAGAAGATGAAGTTGGAGAGTAACTCACAAAATGAATTCACCCATGATGAATAGTAACCGACCACTTCAAGTTGGGGAGTTACATGCATGCATGTAACTCCAAGAGCCAATGGCTCTTGGTCTCCCTCATGAGGTAGCACCACATGATAAGTCCATGATGATGTGGAGCATCATCATTGGCCGATCATACCAAGTCATCATCATGACATGACATTTGGTCAAGTCAAACTTGACCTTTCATCTTTCCTCTCAAGTCAAGTCAAACTTGACTTCTTATCTCCCATGGTTGATCAAATCCAACCATTTGATTCAAGTCAATTTAATTTAATGAACCTATATTCATTAATTTAAATTGATTTGATGAATCAAATCTAAATTAGACTCATTCCACACTTGAATCAAATTGAGTCCAACTCAATTAGTCTAATTTGGATTACTCTTAAACCAATTTGGTTCATCCCATGAACCTAATCCTCATGGTTCATCATATGAACCTAATCTCCATCTAATTGCCCTTTGTGTGTGACCCTATAGGTTCATGTAATGTTGGTAATGTCCCTAAACCGATTTAAGAACATAAGCAATAAGCAATATCTAGCAACACATCATTGCTACCCAAGTTACAAGAATGTTGAGCTCCAACATCACCTTTGTGACTACTAATTGTGACTCTCACAATATGTGACAATGTCCTTCTATCCTTGACATCTAGATTGACCAATTGAGGCATAGACCGTGTCTTCCTCGGTACAATCTATATCTTGAACTCCAAGTAGACTCACTCTAATCAAATGAGCTCAATATCTCATATTGACTCATTTGGGCATGGCCATGCACTTCGTGGTTTCACTCTATCAAGAATATCGATGTCACTCCCGTCATATAGGAGGGATAGATCCAATCTACATCACACACATCCCTCTGCATAATTTGTTACATACCCAGTAATCGCCTTTATAGTCCACCCATTTACGGGCGACATTTGACGAAGCCAAAGTATACAACTCCTTATGTAGGGAACCATAGTGAATTCAGGTCTAAGGACTAATAGTCATACTAATAGCCACATGAGAAAGTATATGACACTCATATAACGATCCACGATACTTTCTCATGGCGGGTCATTCAGTATACATTCTCTAATGTATACCCATGTGTCAACTTGATATCTCATATCCATGACTTGTGAGATCAAGTCATCGAGTTGACCTACATGCTAGTCTCTATGCATTAACTTGACTAGAAATAATTAAGAGTAGTATTCTCTATATCATCTCATTATCGATTCAACCAATCGATTGATATAGATAAGAACCTACTACTCAAGGACTTTATTATATTTAGTTATTTGACACCAATACAAGTAAATATAATAACCATGCCTTTATAAATAGGAATATGATACAATAAAGTCCATAAAACAATCATCACATGATTGGCTTTAGGGCTTTCACTAACAATCTCCCACTAGCACTAGTGCCAATCACCGTAGTATCTAATACCCAATAACCTAGTGTGACCATCATGCTTTTTCTGTGCCAAATCCTTGGTCAAGGGATCTGCGATGTTAGCCTCTGTGGGTACTCTGGAAATCTTTACATCTCCTCTATCGATAATCTCTCGAATGAGATGGAAGCATAGATATATTCAGCCTCTTTTGTAGAATCAGCAATTGTGTCATGCTTGGAACTCTTCCAGCTCACAGCACCACCATTCAAGCAAAACACGAACCCTGACTGCGATCTATAATCATCCTGGTCAGTTTGGAAGCTGGCATCGTTGTAACCCTTTACAACTAGCTCCTCATCGCCTCCAAATATCAAGAAATATTCTTTAGTCCTTCTCAAGTACTTAAGAATATTCTTGACTGCTATCCAGTGATGCTCACCTAGATCTGACTAGTATCTACTCATCATGCTCAAAGCATACGAAACATCAGGATGAGTACATAGCATGGCGTACATGATAGATCCTATAGCAGATGCATAAGGGATCTTATCCATGCGGTCTCTCTCCTCTCTAGAAGAGGGACTTTGAGTCTTCGAAAGACTCACACCATGTGACATCGGCAGAAGTCCCTTCTTGGAATTCTGCATGGAAAACCGTAGTAATACCGTGTCAATGTATGTACTCTGACTTAGGTCAAGCAATCTCTTAGATCTATCTCTATAGATCTTGATGCCTAGAATACAGGCTGCTTCACCTAGGTCCTTCATTGAGAAGCACGTCCCCAGCCAAGTCTTCACAGACTGTAGCGAAGGGATGTCATTCCCAATGAGTAGTATGTCATCCACATACAATACAAGGAAGACAACTGTGTTCCAATTAACCCTCTTGTAGACACAGGGTTCATCTTCATTCTTGATGAAACCAAACTATTTGATCGCATCATCGAATCGAAGATTCCAACTCCGAGAAGCTTGCTTTAGCCCATAAATGGACCTTTGCAGCTTGCATACTTTCCCAGTATACTGTGGATCTATAAAACCCTCAGGTTGTATCATGTACACATCCTCGAGTAAGTTTCCATTCAGAAATGCGATTTTGACATCCATCTGCCAGATCTCATAATCGTGGTATGCTGCAATAGCAAGCATGATCTGAATGGACTTAAACATCGCCACTGGAGAAAATGTTTCATCATAGTCAATACCATGAATTTGCTTGAAACCTTTAGCCACCAATCGACCCTTATAGGTATGTGTATGTCCATCCACGTCAGTCTTTCTCTTAAAGACCCACTTACACCCAATGGGTTTGACCCCTTCAGGTGGATCAACCAAAGTCCATACTTGGTTGGTGTACATGGATTCCATCTCGGATCTCATGGCCTCTAGCCATTTCTCAGAATCTGGTCTCATCACAGCTTCCTGATAGAAGGTAGGCTCATTCTCAATGAGCATAACGTCATGATGGTCAGACAAGAGAAATGAGTATCTCTCAGGCTGACGACGTACCCTATCAGACCTGCGAAGAGGTAGGTCTACATGAACAGGTGGTTGTTCCACAACTCTTTGTGCAACAATATCATCACCCACAATACTTTGTGGTTCCTGTTCGACCTCCATCAAGGCCTCAGTGCTATGGTCCTTATCTTGAATTTCTTCAAGATCGAACTTACTCCCACTAGTTTTTCTAGAAACAAAATCCCTTTCTAGAAAAACTCCAGTCTTTGCCACAAACACTTTGTACTGTCTAGGAATGTAGAAGTAATATCCCTTTATGTCCTTGGGATATCCAACAAAATAGCTGTAACGCCCGCCCTTATCTGCTCTCAGGGCGGCGCTACTTTTACCCCTTTCTTTTTTTTTTCTTTTAAAACATAATACACATGGATCCTTCCACCATCATACTTAAGCATGTTATCATGGCATAAACCTTCTTTTCTACATGCATCACTATCTTATTCATAGTTAGCATGTTACCATATCTTATCTCATTTCATAACATGCCCAACATAAGGATCCATTCGTGAGTTCTATCATATCAACTTTCTTAAGTAATTGAACAATAACTAAGCAACAACCAACATGGTGCTAATAATTCACAAGTCTTATAAGCGGAAGCAATGTCTTAAGTTGTTAATTGAGCATATAAATATAAGAAGATAGTAATAGGGTCTTTCTCCACCATGCCACTATCACACACACTGGGCCCTTCCTGCTACTTCCTCCAGTTCAAGTTTCCTTGATCTGCAGTATATGGACAACATAAACTATAAGCATATAGCTTAGTAAGATTCTTGCCTACTCACAAAAAAACCATGAACTTCATCAAGCAATTAGAAACATAAGCATGCTAGCATAAATTGCCTAAGTATTCCATAGTAACACTAATCAACAACATACCACGTAATGAAACCTAAGCATGGCATAGAGTTTACATCAGCATGCTAAGCATAATTAAAACCAAGCAGGGCATAATCTAAACATAAGCATTCATGATATAAATCTTAGACATGCAGGAAGTACATAAACCCAAATGTTCTTACTATAAGCATCATAACTTAGTAAAATCTAACATGCTTAAAGGACATAATCATAAGCATTTTTAACTTGAGCATAAACATTTATAATAACATCAATCCTAAACATGCATAAGGTACATAGTCACCACATTCTTAAACTTAACTCTAAACATCATAACTTCATAACATCTAAAATGCATAAAGGACGAGTTCGTAAGCATTCATAATCTTTAACATAAGCATACACAATTTCCTAAAAGTCTTTTCTTTTCAAAACATATACATATAGATACTTCAACATCATCATAACTTGTTTGGGGGGGCCCCAAGTTAAGTACCACATAATGCGTGTTCCCTAATAGGCTGGGGTAGCGAGCCACCAGACCTACCAGAGCAAGACCTCTTACGTCTTACCAGGGCAAGACCTCTTACGTCTTCTTATGTCCCTATGGATTTGATTAACGACCACCTGACGGGTCGGGTACTTAACCTCTTACAAAGTAAAATACTTAATTCCTTTCTTTTCTTGTCATATTATAAAGAATGCTCTTGATCCCCAACATAAAAAGGGAAGCATCTTAATCTTATCTTATCATAAGGAGAGCTCTTGATCCCTACTTGAAAGGGAAGCATCTCCATTTTATCTTATCTTAAGGAGAGCTCTTGATCCCTACTTGAAAGGGAAGCATCTCCATCTTATCATAAGGAGAGCTCTTGATCCCTACTTGAAAGGGAAGCATCTCCATCTTATCTCAAGGACACATGCATTCATAACATAAGAGTACCCTAAAGGGGTCCTAAAGTATAAACATGTTCATCACCTAAGCATATTTCATGAATCCTAGCCCAAAACTTAGTTGGCCGAAACATATAAAGCTCCAAACTTCATATTTCTTTCATGTAATTTATCCTACAAAACTAATATACTGCAGGTGAGGAAATCTTACATCTTTCGCTTGCTTTTGGTGGGTAGTTGACCTTATGGAAGCCAAGAACTAACTTCTTCTTGCTCGGATGAAGTTCGGCCAAAGGTGCAAATGGAGAGGGGGAGCAAGATGGTTTCGGTGAGGATGAAGAGGAGAGGAAGAAGTGGCCAAATGGGAACTTCCTTCTTCTTTATAAAGGGAGGAAGAGAAGTTTCTCTTTTCTTTTCCATGCCCCCTCATTTACCCTCATCACCCTTATCTATAATTCCCCTCTTCTCTTAATGATATAATCCTATTGGGCTTATGGTTAGTGGGTGCATCTATAGGGCCTGGCTATCTCTAGAGGTTTGGGGTTCAATTCCTAGGCCTTGCATCTCTTTTTGGCTATTTCCTTTTATTTTCGGAAAACCCACATAAAGCCCATTATCCTAAAGCCAAAAATTATCATAAGATTGCTGGAGACTTTTTACGGGCGTTACAATTCCTCATACCTTGTAAAAGTTTCGTCGTCGAAACTTAAAACAATTCTGGGTACTTCTGCTTCATGTCCTCCTCTCGTTCCCAGGTAGCTTCCTCATATCGTTGATTCTGCCATAGGACCTTTACTAAGGGAACCTCTTTGTTCCTTAGCCTCTTGACTTCTCGGTCTAGTATCTGGATAGGCCGACTTTTCATACTCAGGTCCTCTTGAACTGGTACAGTTTGTGGCTCGATCACTTGGTCCACACTGGATAAGCATTTCTTGAGCACAGAGACATGGAACATGTCGTGTATAACCGACATCTCTTGTGGCAGCTCCAGCTTGTAACCTACCTTGCCCACTCTTTGCAATATCGGATACGGTCCTACGTAGCGTGGATTCAGTTTACCCTTCCTTCCGAATCTCATCACTCCCTTCATAGGGGTCACTTTGAGGAATACCAGGTCCCCGACTTCGAATTCTAACGGTCTACGCCGCATATCCGCATAGCTCTTTTGTTGGCTTTGAGCAGTTTCGATTCTCTGACGGATATTCTGTATAGCGCGGGTGGTATTGTCAAAAATATCGGCCCGAAAACCCATTTCCCTCCTTTCACCACCCTCGTACCAACAGATAGGAGACCTGCATCTCCTCCCGTATAGAGCTTCATATGGTGCCATTCCAATAGTATCCTGGTAACTGTTGTTATAAGCAAATTCTGCCAAGCACAAATATCGGCACCAGCTCCCCTTAAAGTCTAGGGCACAAGCCCGCAACATATCTTCCAACACCTGGTTCACTCTTTCTGTCTGACCGTCGGTCTGAGGATGAAACGCAGTGCTGAATCTCAACTTAGTGCCAAGAGCCTTCTGAACACATTCCCAGAAATGGGAGGTAAAACGGCCATCACGGTCAGAAATAATAGCCTTAGGCACTCCATGTAATTTGATAATTTCCTTGACATATAATTGAGCTAGTCTTGCTCGTAGAATAGGTCATCTTAATTGCCGTGAAATGGCGGACTTTTGTCAACGGTCTATGATTACCCATATAGCATCGTAACCATTTGTTGTTCTGGGCAATCCCGAGATAAAATCCATAGATATTTCTTCCCATTTCCACTTGGGAATCATATCACGGTAATCCCCGGGTTTACGGTGTTCGCCTTCACCTTTACAGCGGTCGGATAAGTCTTTGTAATCTTGAGCCTGCGGACCACCAAAATTTATCCTTAAGTCGATACATTTTGTTAGATCCGGGATGCATGGTATAAGGTGTTCCATGGGATTCCTCGAGTATCTTCTTCCAGTAATTACGGATCGTTGAATGCATGGCGATCTGAAGTATAATACTCGTCGTTAGCGTCACGGAATCCATTATCCCTTCCTTCCCTTCCTTCCTGTTTGATTTTTTGGATGTCTGAATCACTATTTTGCTTTCCCAATATATCGTCGAACAATGTCGGCGCTATAGCCATGGTGGAAAGCTGTCCAGAAATAATCTCTATTCCGTAATTCATTATATCCCTTTTCAGGGGCTACGATAGCATTGATAAGGACATCATGACCGGACTTTCTCGCTGTGCATACGCCACTTTGTTGGCCTTTCGGGATGATAGAATATCTCACAATCATAATCTTTGACTAGCTCGAGCCATCGTTGCCTCATATTTAGGTCTTTACGAGTGAAGAAATATCTCGGACTCGGTGTTGTATAAATCCTGACTCCAGAGTTACGTATAAGTAGTGCCTCCATATTTTGAGGCGAACACCACGGTGCTAGTTCTAAGTCATGGGTAGGATAATTTCTTTCGTGCTCCTTGGTGCCTAGGCGTAGCGATAACCTTGCCATTTTGCATAAGTCTGACTCAAGGCCCGATTTAGAAGCGTCACTATACATATCGAAGCTTTCATTATCTTGAGGAGAGTGAATGGGAGGGTTAGTCTCCTCTTGATTCAGTAAAACTCCTCTCACATCCTCGATCCATTTGTATTCTTTGGTCCTTTCCGGGTGAGGTGTCATAGAGCCAATTCTAGAAGTCCTCTACAAATTTTACGTAATAGCTTTGCTGGCGAAAACTTAAACTTCACTATTCCTTGGCCTATTCGAGTTCCTCACGGCTTCAATCCTTATTGGGTCTACCATGAGTCCTTCTTTAGAGATGACGACGCGGCCCGAAGCGACATGATTGAGCGGAACTCACATTTGGAGAATTTTGCATATAGTTGCTCTTTACGAAGAACACACGTAGTACAGTCTTGGATGTTGACTATGCTCTTCTTGGTTTCTCGGTAGATAAGAATATCGTCGATGAAAAGCGATTACAAATTTGTCGAGGAAGGCCGAGAATACTCGATTCATCGGTCCATGAACATCGCGAGCATTGGTTACTCGAAGGGCATAACTACAAACTCATAATGTCCGTATCTCGTCGGAAGGTCGTCTTGAATATCACCGGGCTTTACTTTTACTTGATGATAGCGGACACGAGATCGATCTTGGAAAAGATAGTAGCTCCTTGATTGGTCGACAGTCCTCGATCCCGGGAAGGGGGTACCTATTCTTGATGGTCACATTGTTCGGTGCGTAGTCTATACACATTCGCATAGATCCATCCTTTTCTTAACAAGGAGCTCCCCATGGTGAGTGGTGGGATGGATAAATCCTGGTCAAGTAACTCACAATGCTTCGAAGTTCTTTCAACTCACCGGCGCCATACGGTAAGGTGCCTTAGAGATCGGATTAGTTCGAGAATCAATTCGATCTCGAACTCAATTCTCTATCGTGGTAATCCGTAGGTCATCCGGAATACCTCGGATGGTCACATACCACTCGACCTCTTCTATTTTCTGGTTCTTTGTGGATATGGTATCCACCACATGGGCTAGAAATCTGGTGCATCCATTTCCTAACATTTTTTGGGCTTTCAGCGCTGATAAAAATTTCCTTGTTCCTTTCTTTGGCTCCCCGATGAACTCAAATGAGACGTCTGCTTCGGGTCGGAAGATCACCCTCCGTTTACTACACTCAATCGAAGCGTCGTACTTGTGTAAAAAATCCATGCCTAATATAACATCATAGTCCCACATATCTAGGACTATCAGGTCACAATAGAGCTCCCTGTCTGCGAGTCTAATTGGTGCGGCGCGCAGAATATGGGTGGATGGCATCACTTCTCCCGAAGGTAACGTTGTTAAGAATTTATAGTCCAAGACTTGGGGATGCCTATCTATCTTTCTTGTGAAAGGCATAGAGATGAACGAATGGGTTGCCCCAGTGTCAAATAACACAGTAGCATACTGACTGAAAATAAATATCTGACCTGTGACAACCGTCGAGGCACTCGCCACATCTTCCCTGGTGAGGGAGAACACCCTGGCATTTGTCCCAACGGGCGGGGCTTCCAGTCTCCCTTGGCTTATCTGGGGACCCTCTATCATAGCCTGCATTTGGTGTAGCTGTGGAGGAGCTCCCGGGTACTGGACATACTGCTGAGAAGGTGCCTGAACTCGGGTAGGGCAGTTCCAAGCTATGTGCCCCTCCAGTCCACAGTTGTAACACTTCCTCGTGCCCTGACGACATTCCCCCGGATGCTTCTTCCCACATGTAGGACAGTCAGGATACCCAGTCTGGCTGTTCCCTGGGCCCCCTTTTGGGCCATTCCAATGTTTCTTCTTGCCACTGCGATCCCTCTTCCAGCTAGTATTCTGAGATTTTGGATCTCCGGTCCGTGCCTTACTCTGCTGACTGATGTTGTTCAGGTAGTGCTCGGTGACCAGTGCACTACTGAATAGCTCTTCGGCGGTCTGGGGTCGATTGACTCCGCCGGCCACATTCAGGGCTATCTCCGGTCGCAACATTTTCAGCAGGAGTCTGATCCTCTCCCTTTCAGTACCGACTAACTCTGGGCAGAGATGTGCCAGTCGGTTGAACCTTTTCATAGCTTCACTAACTGATAGATCGCCTTGTCGGAACTCGAGGAACTCATCGTAGTGCTTATTTGTGATCCGTCTCTGAAAGAACTCCTCGAAGAACTCCGCTTCAAAATCTGTCCACCTCATTTGATTTACTTGTCTCTTTGCTTTGACTCTCTCCCACCACATCCTTGCATCTCCGGAAAGATAGAACGAGGCACATTTTATATTTTCGTGCTCGGGCCAATCCAGCAGCTCCACGATGCTCTCAACTATTTTGAACTAGGCTTGGGCATCCCATGGTTCACCGGCACCAGTGAAATTTTCCCGGCCTCTGCCCGCTAAATCGAGATAGGCCGGCGGGCCGGTGGCAGCATTGATTAGCGGTGCTTGCACCATAGTGGTCATGTTAGGAGTTACGTTCTGCGTCCCTGGCGTGGTGCTAGGGTTCCCTTATTGATGCGTGAGAGCATTGATAACCAACTATTGTTCTGCGACCTGACGCTGTAGCTCGGTAACCACATGCATCAAATCTGGTGGGGGTGCTGAGTCATTCCCTCTAGCACTACGTCTCCCGTTCATGTTATCTAAGTGATAAATAAATAATTTAATTAAGGTGTTATTATAATTTCTACTCCTATACAGGCATCTAACATCCCATATCATAAACAGGGTAAGGTATCCTTTCTAGTGATACTTCTAGGTTGGAGTCATGTTTCCATTGTATAAAGCTTGGTCAGGTATACTATCTAAGTCACAACTATGATTCCATTATACTAAACAGGACGAGGTATTATTTCTATCTAAATCTCAAGTGTGAGTCCATTCTACTAAAGCATGATGAGGTATTATTTCATTCTAGATAGAAGGCATTCTTCATTATAAAGGAAACTTAAGTATGCATAAAATTACTTACTTGGAAATAGCAGGATGGAGGCTTGATGTGTGATAGTGGAAAGGTGAACCCGCTCTGATACCACACATGCGCGCCCTTATTATCCGCTCTCAGTGGCGCTACTTTTACCCCTTTCTTTTTTTTTTCTTTTAAAACATAATACACATGGATCCTTCCACCATCATACTTAAGCATGTTATCATGGCATAAACCTTCTTTTCTACATGCATCACCTATCTTATTCATAGTTAGCATGTTACCATATCTTATCTCATTTCATAACATGCCCAACATAAGGATCCATTCGTGAGTTCTATCATATCAACTTTCTTAAGTAATTGAACAATAACTAAGCAACAACCAACATGGTGCTAATAATTCACAAGTCTTATAAGCGGAAGCAATGTCTTAAGTTGTTAATTGAGCATATAAATATAAGCAGATAGTAATAGGGTCTTTCTCCACCATGCCACTATCACACACACTGGGCCCTTCCTGCTACTTCCTCTAGTTCAAGTTTCCTTGATCTGCAGTCTATGGACAACATAAACTATAAGCATATAGCTTAGTAAGATTCTTGCCTACTCACAAAAAAACCACGAACTTCATCAAGCAATTAGAAACATAAGCATGCTAGCATAAATGGCCTAAGTATTCCTTAGTAACACTAATCAACAACATACCACGTAATGAAACCTAAGCATGGCATAGAGTTTACATCAGCATGCTAAGCATAATTAAAACCAAGCAGGGCATAATCTAAACATAAGCATTCATGATATAAATCTTAGACATGCAGGAAGTACATAAACCCAAATGTTCTTACTATAAGCATCATAACTTAGTAAAATCTAACATGCTTAAAGGACATAATCATAAGCATTTTTAACTTGAGCATAAACATTTATAATAACATCAATCCTAAACATGCATAAGGTACATAGTCACCACATTCTTAAACTTAACTCTAAACATCATAACTTCATAACATCTAAAATGCATAAAGGACGAGTTCGTAAGCATTCATAATCTTTAACATAAGCATACACAATTTCCTAAAAGTCTTTTCTTTTCAAAACATATACATATAGATACTTCAACATCATCATAACTTGTTTGGGGGGGGCCCAGGTTAAGTACCACATAATGCGCGTTCCCTAATAGGCTGGGGTAGCGAGCCACCAGACCTACCAGAGCAAGACCTCTTACGTCTTACCAGGGCAAGACCTCTTACGTCTTCTTATGTCCCTATGGATTTGATTAACGACCACACCGACGTCGTACTTAACCTCTTACAAAGTAAAATACTTAATTCCTTTCTTTTCTTGTCATATTATAAAGAATGCTCTTGATCCCCAACATAAAAAGGGAAGCATCTTAATCTTATCTTATCATAAGGAGAGCTCTTGATCCCTACTTGAAAGGGAAGCATCTCCATTTTATCTTATCTTAAGGAGAGCTCTTGATCCCTACTTGAAAGGGAAGCATCTCCATCTTATCATAAGGAGAGCTCTTGATCCCTACTTGAAAGGGAAGCATCTCCATCTTATCTCAAGGACACATGCATTCATAACATAAGAGTACCCTAAAGGGGTCCTAAAGTATAAACATGTTCATCACCTAAGCATATTTCATGAATCCTAGCCCAAAACTTAGTTGGCCGAAACATATAAAGCTCCAAACTTCATATTTCTTTCATGTAATTTATCCTACAAAACTAATATACTGCAGGTGAGGAAATCTTACATCCTTCGCTTGCTTTTGGTGGGTAGTTGACCTTATGGAAGCCAAGAACTAACTTCTTCTTGCTTGGATGAAGTTCGGCCAAAGGTGCAAATGGAGAGGGGGAGCAAGATGGTTTCGGTGAGGATGAAGAGGAGAGGAAGAAGTGGCCAAATGGGAACTTCCTTCTTCTTTATAAAGGGAGGAAGAGAAGTTTCTCTTTTCTTTTCCATGCCCCCTCATTTACTCTCATCACCCTTATCTATAATTCCCCTCTTCTCTTAATGATATAATCCTATTGGGCTTATGGTTAGTGGGTGCATCTATAGGGCTTGGCTATCTCTAGAGGTTTGGGGTTCAATTCCTAGGCCTTGCATCTCTTTTTGGCTATTTCCTTTTATTTTCGGAAAACCCACATAAAGCCCATTATCGTAAAGCCAAAAATTCTCGTAAGATTGCTGGAGACTTTTTACGGGCGTTACAATAGCACCTATCGGATTTGGGTCCCAGTTTGTCTGAGACTTGACGTCGAACGTAAGCCTCATAACCCCAAATCCTCATGAAAGCCATCTTGGGATTTCTCCCTGTCCATATCGTATATGGTGTCTTTATCACAGCCTTGGATGGTACACGGTTAAGGGTAAGACTATTGTGTCTAAAGTATATCCCCAAAAGGATATAGGAAGATCGGTGTGACTCATCATATATCGTACCATATCTAATAGGGTACGATTCCTCCTTTCGAATACACCATTCCACTGTGGTGTTCCAGGAGGAGTGAGTTGGGATAGAATTCCACACTCAGCTAGATAGTCACGAAACTCATGGCTAAGGTATTTATCACCTCGATCTAATCGAAGTATCTTAATACTCTTGCCAAATTGGTTTTGTACTTCATTTTTTAATTTTTTGAACTTTTCAAAGGATTCTGATTTATGTGTCATAAGATACACATAACCATATCTACTGAAGTCATCAGTAAATGTAATGAAGTACCTGTAACCACCTCTAGCAGCAACATTGAAAGGGCCACATACATCACTATGTATAAGTCCTAACAAGTCTGTTGCTCTTTCGCTGTGTCCACTAAAGGGAGTCTTGGTCATCTTGTCTAAAAGGCAAGACTCGCATGTCTCATATGATTCAAAATCAAATGAGTCTAGCAGCCCATCATTATGCAGCTGAGATAAGCGACTCTCATTTATGTGACCTAAGAGACAATGCCAGAGATAGGTTTGGTTCAACTCATTTGACTTGAACCTTTTGGTACTTATGTTATAGATAGGGCTCTCTAAGTCTAGAAAGTAGAGTCTGTTCATTAGAGGTGCACTACAATAGAACATATCATTTAAATAAACTGAACAATATTTGTTCTTTATTATAAATGTAAATCCTTTCTTGTCCAAACAAGAAACTGAAATGATGTTCTTAGTTAAGGCAGGCACATAACAACATTCATCTAATTCTAGTACAAGTCCAGAGGGCAGAGATAAATCATAAGTTCCTACAGCAACAACAGCAACCCTTGGTCCATTGCCTACTCGTAGGTCCACCTCGCCCTTTGTCAATGCCCTGCTATTTCTTAGCACCTGCACATTGGTACAAATGTGAGATGCACATCCGGTATCTAATACCCATGATGAAAAAATAGATAGATTGACTTCTATAACATTTATACCTAAAGTAGAAGTCTCACTTCTCTTCTTCTTAAGATCTTCCAGGTATGCCTTGCAGTTATGCTTCCAGTGTCCAGCTTCCTTGCAGTGGAAGCTGTTGGGTTTCCGGCACCGCGGCGTGTGTGTGTTCGATCATGTTTCGTAAACATGAGCACAGCGGAAGCAATAAAAATAATAAATACTCCTATTTATTACAACACACACAACACACGCATGCTATTACAACAAGTGTAGACATAACCGTAAATTAAAATTGCAATAAAAGGAAATTAAACTACGTTATACCTTCCGTATGACGTGTAGCGGGAACGGCATCAACCGGAACGATCCTCGTAAGAATCGTCTCTATCCGTATCCACGCCGAGCTCCTCGGGATGACTTCGCTAAGTCACGAGCTTCGTCTTCGTACGGGTTACTAGCCTCGTGTTGAAGACGACGTGATCGAGAGATGATCACGATCCGAATCCAAATTCGGATCCAAAACGAGTTCTCAAAACTCGCTTCTCCGGAGAGGTATTCGTCAACCGTTTGACGAATCCTTCGTCCTCCACCTCAGAGGATTACCAGAGATCAAATCCCGGTATGTTAGCCGCTGTCGGAGCACTAACCGTCGTCCAAACGGCGCTCCGACGAGGAGGAGAAGCTGTCCAGAAAACTGGACAGCTTGGTGGAGGAGTAGGCGCCGCCAAAACAAGGAGAGAAAGCCTCACCTTGATGCCAAACCTATAGGAGATCACCGAGGGTCGCCGGAGGTTCACCGCTTGGTCGCCGGCAAGGAGCTAGACGGCAGCACAATCAAGCTGGGCAGCAAGCAGGTTGGGCGGCACAACCAGGTTGGGCGGCAACTCCTTGGAGGCTAGGGTTTTGATTTTGGATTAGGGTTTAACAATCCCTTAAGCCCTCTTTTATAGAGAACTAATTCTCTTAATGGTTAATGGATCATATCCATAAAGCCCGTTAACCCGCTCCATTAGGATAAGTTAAAATAAACCAAACCATGATGGTTTATTTTAAGTTAAAACGAACCGAACCAACTTTTGGTTCATTCGTTTAAAATAAACCAAACCCTTTGGTTTATTCTTATCCATTGGATTAGAACCAAACCATTTTGGTCCATCCATTACGTCTTCATAAGACGCATCCCATCCACGCTTCCATTGCGACTGAAACGATTTCATGCTCGCTTTATGTTTGGTCCAACCAAACCTAGTTTCTCTCGGTCTGAGAATCTAATTCTCAAGCTCGTTTTAAATCCTTTGGATTACACTCGTTGTGCGTGTGACCAAATAGGTTCTCGGTTTATGTTGGCCGTCTATAATTAACCATTAATTATAGAACGATCATGAGTGGCACCTAGTAGTACATCATGATCCCCAATTAACCAAAAAGATCAACGGTTGATCCAGAACTATTACTCAAACACATCAGCAGCAAGAATGAATCCAGCCCCATACCCTTCACTCATCTTATACCCACTTGGTTCAGGACATGGTCTATTGTGTCAGTCCCCACTAGGCTGACTACGTCACACCTAGCCCAAGTATCATTTCCTCGTCCTACGGATTCTAGTTACTCCACATGTATCGAAGAGTACTTTACTCTAAACATGTAATGCTTTGGCCAAAGACTTTAGTAACAATCCGACGAGAGGCCATGGGTATACATCTCCTCGCAAGGAGTGGTGAATCCTTTATAGGCTATTCAAACACCTTCGATCACTTGACTTATACCCAATCATCCGGGTCCACATCTCCTTAGAGATGTTTGCTTAAGATGTCAAAGCATAAGTCTCCATGATCAAGATGACTTGAATACCGCAAGTCAAAGGAACATCGCACTTAAGCCACAGTAAGAACTTCATTGACATATCTATATATGCAGAGAACAATATGAAGTCTTACGGCTGGTCACTCCAATGAACTAGTTACCATAACTAGCATCCACGATTAACTCCGGACATCACTATGTCTCCAGCCAGTGAGAATCAGCTGCTTGGATACACCAAGGAGTATACCTCGTGCTAGTCTCAACAGAATTGATGGTGTCCAGATTCATCAATTCATCGACTAGGGATAATTCTGATACATCACAATTACACATGTAGAGATACTCACTAGTTGTGATCCAATCACAAATTCTCTCATGCTGTGAATCGTATCGTGGACATTCAGTAAATGAGTTTAAGATCCAATCAAATACATAAAACATGTATACTCAAATAGTGAATCTTCATTTATCATATAAATGGTTCATACATAAGGCGATTGCCTTAGGACATCTCTCATATATTACTAACAGAAGCAAGGCCCTTCCTTAGCCACCCCTCCTTTGGATTTCAGTTCCTTGCCTTTGCCCTTGGCTTGGGACTTTCCCTTACCTTTAGGCTTGCCCTTTCCTTTCTTCTTTTGCACCATCAAAATGGAGTCCGATTTTCCCTTCTTAAGGTTGAGCTCAGCAGTTCTCAACTTGCTGAGCATCTCAGGTAGTGGCTTATCAATTTCATTCATGTTGTAATTTATGACAAATTGATTGTAGCTTTGTGGCAAGGACTGCAAGATCAAGTCAGTGGCTAGCTCTTGGCCAAGGGGGAATCTCAATCTCTGTAGGTTTTCTACGTACCCAATCATCTTGAGTACATATGGACCTACGGGAGTCCCATCTTGCATTTTGAAACCAAACAATGCCTTAGAGACTTCATATCTCTCGTGCCTTGCTTGTCCTTGATATAGTTGATGAAGATGTTCAACCATATCATAAGCATTCATGAACTCGTGTTGCTTCTGAAGCTTAGAGTTCTTGGTCACGAGCATTAGACATGACACATCTAGTGCATCATCTTGATGCTTCTTGTAAGCATCTTTGTCAGCTCGCGAGGCAGTGGTAGAAGGTGCCTCCGGAATGGGCTGCTCTAGGACGTACAGTTTCCTTTCTTGGGTGAGAACAATTCTCATGTTCCTATACCAGTCCAGGAAATTTGCTCCATTGAGCTTGTCCTTCTCAAGGATAGAACGCAGAGAGAGAGTCTTCGTGTTTGTCGACATAGTAATCTACAATATACAATGCAGAGAATTAATATCATATTCCTTTTATCATTTAATTAGACCTTTAATCAAATGATGCTCCCACTAAATTATAGGAATTTTATAGAATCGAGTTATGGATGTGGTCAAACCACATTACTAGATTCATACAAACTAGCTATAATTCTTGCGGGACAAGATCCACATCATACTAAGCCTTGAGTTAGCTTTGGCTAAATCGCCCAAGACTTAGTACAATCGGTGGGTAACACATTACCGATTACATCTCTATGCAACTCTTGTTTATAGGATCAAGACCCACATTTACAAAAGACCTTGAGTTAGCTTTGGCTAAATCGCCCAAGATTTGGTGTAAATGCGATCTTATCCTATCCTTCCAATGGTTGGAATATGCCTATAGTTCTACTCGATCCAATTGAGTTAACTAGTTTTACTCAATCTAATTGAGCTTACTCTAACCCATGCCGTGATAGGCGGGACCAAGATTGTCCCTCCGCACCCTACCAAGATCATATGCGTTGCTCTACTTTGGCAGATTCAACAACTACAAATGATCGAGGTAGTGATGGGTATCAAGGACTTGATAGGAATTTATGAGTTGATTCGATTAAGATCTAATCTAATCGTAATGTGTATCATATACACATTGAGGCATTTATTATCCTACACTAGAATGCATCACATACATACAAGCATTATTCTAGCATGCATCATATACATACAAGAAAAATATCCTAGCATGCCTCATATACATACAAGCATTATTCTACTAGCATGCATCACATACATACAAGCAAAATAATATATATATATATATATATCAACATATATATATATATATAATTAAATGTGATGTGGTCATGGCCCTACTACGATCTTCTCAAGCCAATGAGAAGATCGGACGGTCAACCTAGGGCTAGCGGCTTCTCCAAGCGCTTCCTTTGACCGCCATATGTCATCGGCACCTTTCTCGTAACTTCGTCTACAAGTGGACTTTCTACCGCTCTATTTTGTACATTACAAATATGAAACTCGAGTTAAATTCGAGTCTAAAACTATTTACAACTATAATTTTAAAAGAAGAGGCACGATGCGTAGGTCGCATAGACTATACAACACGCACAACCACAAAAATGGCACGCATGCCGTATTATGAATTACAACACATCATCATCCAATCATATTGGGATTCTTGGGCCATTACAATCAAATAATTATACATAATTCTAAATTATGTATTTTTACAAAAAATTTCTATATTTTTTCCTATTTTTTTTCAATTTTATGAGTCACCTCTCCGTAACGATCCCACTAAGCGGTTTCCGGGCGCGATCGTGGGACAAGGCCCCTTTCGGAGATAGGGGCAGCGCCCCTACTCGCAAAATAAACTTTGTGAGTGTCCCTTCTATGATCTTACAATGACTTAAGTCGCTGTCCCAAAAATCTAAAGTGAGAACTCGCCGTTTCGGAGAATTTTTCTCGATGGTTGAAGCCTACAAGTGTCCCAACACTCATTGCTTCGACTCTTCGAGAAAAATACCCAAAAATTCGATAAAAATAAGAAATTTATAGAAACATAAAAATCTTTAATGTTTATATCTAATACAAAAACTACAAAAATGAAACACACACATGCTTCGCACGTGCCTCTGATACCACTGTTGGACTTTCTGAGTCGCAAAAACCACTTTTTGCTTTGCGGAAACCCCGGAAGTCCGACCACGGATCCGTGCGAAGATATATTAAAATAAAAACATGTATGTGCTAAGTAAACCTAGATCTACCTTAGATCTAGAAGTTGAGAGTATTACCCTCGTAGCGATGCCTTTCGCTTATCCCGCTCGTCCAAATGTTTCGCCAGAACTCAAGAGTGTCAAGTGAACACTCCTCTATTGGTATCCACACGGACAAATGGTGGAGAAAAATACCTTAGAGTGTGCTAGCACTGTTTAGGAATTTGGGCAAGATGAAGGATTGGAGAGCTTGAGAAGGTGATCCAAGGAAGAAGATGAAGTTGGAGAGTAACTCACAAAATGAATTCACCCATGATAAATAGTGGCCGGCCACTTCAAGTTGGGGGGTTACATGCATGCATGTAACTCCAAGAGCCAATGGCTCTTGGTCTCCCTCATGAGGTGGCACCACATGATAAGTCCATGATGATGTGGAGCATCATCATTGGCCGGCCATGCCAAGTCATCATCATGACATGGCATTTGGTCAAGTCAAACTTGACCTTTCATCTTCCCTCTCAAGTCAAGTCAAACTTGACCTCTTATCTCTAATGGTTGATGAAATCCAACCATTTGATTCAAGTCAATTTAATTTAATGAATCTCTATTCATTAATTTAAATTGATTTGATGATCAAATCTAAATTAGACTCATTCAACACTTGAATCAAATTGAGTCCAACTCAATTAGTCTAATTTGGATTACTCTTAATCCAATTTGGTTCATCCCATGAACCTAATCCTCATGGTTCATCATATGAACATAATCTCCATCTAATTGCCCTTTGTGTGTGACCCTATAGGTTCATGTAACGTTGGCAATGTCCCTAAACCAATTTAGAAACATAAGCAATGAGTGGTATCTAGCAACACATCATTGCTACCCAAGTTACAAGAATGTTGAGCTCCAATATCACCTTTGTGACTACTAATTGTGACTCTCACAATATGTGACAATGTCCCTCTATCCTTGACATCTAGATTGACCAATTGAGGCATAGACCATGTCATCCTCGGTACAATCTATATCTTGAACTCCAAGTAGACTCACTCTAATCAAATGAGCTCAATATCTCATATTGACTCATTTGGGCATGGCCATGCACTTCGTGGTTTCACTCTATCAAGAATATCGATGTCACTCCCATCATATAGGAGGGATAGATCCCATCTACATCACACACATCCCTCTGCATAATTTGTTACATACCCAGTAATCGCCTTTATAGTCCACCCATTTATGGGTGACGTTCGACGAAGCTAAAGTATACAACTCCTTATGTAGGGAACCCTGTTGACTTCGAGTCTAAGGACTAATAGTCATACTAATTTCCACATGAGAAAGTATATGACACTCATATAACGATCCATGATATTTTCTCATGGCGAGTCATTCATTATACATTCTCTAATGTATACCCATGTGTCAACTTGATATCTCATATCCATGACTTGTGAGATCAAGTCATCGAGTTGACCTACATGCTAGTCTCTATGCATTAACATTGTCCCTGAATGTTAATACTTGACTAGAAATAATTAAGAGTAGTGTTCTCTATATCATCTCATTATCGATTCAACCAATCGATTGATATAGATAAGAACCTACTACTCAAGGACATTATTATATTTAGTTATTTGGCACCAATTCAAGTAAATATAATAACCATGCCTTTATAAATAGGAATATGATACAATAAAGTCCATACAACAATCATCACATGATGGGCTCTAGGGCTTTCACTAACAAAAAGACCCTCAATAAGATGAAAAATTCATTTCTAGGGTCTAAGGGTCAAAATCTAGGGGTTGGTAGGAACGAACCAACTAAGGACAAGAAAGACTTCGGTCACAAGCCTATGCCCAAGAAGGTAATGCCGATGTACTACAATGTTCCATTTAACTATGGAACAAACACTAAGTCTATGAAAACCAAGGTCACAAGGGAAGTCATCCCTAGAGTTAACCATGGCAGGTGTCTTGTGGCTGAGGTCTCAAAGAAACCTAAGAAGGTCATTAAGAAGGTTACAAGGGGAGTTGCTCCTAAGGTTAACCTCGGCAAGGCCCAAATGATCAAGGCTTTAAAGCCTAGGAGAGACATTAGAAGGGTATCTAGGGAGGTCATCCCTAGTGAATACCTAGTTAAGCCAAGGAGCTCAAATAGATTTTGGGTTCCTAGGAATGTGATCCCCCTCACGCTAGATGTGTTAGGGTGTGCCAACTTGAATTGGTAAGATAGTTAATCTAACCATAGGAAAGTTGATACCTTAGGTCATTTTTATAGTTATATGATACCTTGGAAATGAGATTGATAATTCAATACTAAAGGATTTTAGGATGTACCAATATAAATTTAAGAAGTTTGAAAAATCAATCAAAGTTGGCACAATTATATTTCGAGGTCATGGTGTGTCATTTTAGATTTTTGGCACACTTGGGAGTTTGAGTTACTATGGCAAAAATGGGTCTAATGTTAACAAATGTAAATTAATATTAAAATTTAGGTATTCTTATACCTTTATATTTTATTTGCCATACTTTGTTTGTCTTTCCATGTCATAATATCATACTTCATATTAATCATTTAAAATGTCATGATAATACTTAGGTTAATATGTCATGTGTATATCTAGGTTTATGTTTATGCCATGACATCATAATTATTGGCACATATTTTATTTATGCTATCATTTATGCCATGATCATATCTCATGCATTTAGGTTAATTAAGATTGATTTAAGGACAATGACATGATTTGAAGTCCCATGATAAGGGAATCAAATAGAGTTGCCTAGATAAAATGCATGAAACCTTAGCTTAGGAAAGAACCCAAACCCACATCTCACAAAAGTATTAAATTGACATGTGTGTATATTGATACACCCTAGACACATGTGAGATGTTAGAAAAATGAGTCAAGTTCAAGGTGCATAGATGTTGCATCTAGATGAACTCAAACTCATAATATACCATGGAGGAATCATGAGGAAAGCTAATTTACAAGTCAAGTACATCTAATCCATAGACCATGGTTCAAAATAAGGTTTTGAAAAAAATCTAATAATCATTTTGAAAAAACTTGATGAAGTCTATCTTTTGATAGAAATCACTATTGAAGGAGTTGATACAAAGTAGGCCAAAAATATTGAAGTTTTAATGGTTTGAAACTATGTACCAATATCTTAATTTAATGGGTATTTTAATTTAAAAGTATTTTTTATCCATTGTATTTGATGTTAGTAATATACGAATGATGTTTTAGGATTTTTCAAATTATGTATATTTACTTATGAATTTTTAAAATTCGACTGAAAACTCTGTTTTCTAAAAAATTAGAGTCCAATCGATTGCTATCAGAGAGCAGTTGACTAGTGGTATTTTTAGTCAACTGGTAGCTGAAACTAGTCAACTGATGTGTTTGATGTTAGACTTTCCGAGCCACAAAAACTGTTTTTTGCATTGCGGAAACCTCGGAAGCCGACCAAGGATCCGTGCGAAGATAAATAAAATTAATTCATGTACATGTTTATCTATACTAGATCTACCTTAGATCTACTTGGGAAGAGTGTTACCCTTGTAGCGATGCCCTTCGCTTATCCTGCTCGTCCAAAAGGATGTCGGATCTCATAGAGTGTCAAGTGTACACTCCTCTACACGTATCCACACGGACAAAAGGTGGAGAAAACCACTTAGAGTGTGCTAGCACTCTTTGGAGGTTTCGACAATGGAGGAGAGGGAGAGAAGAAGAAGGTTGAAGGAAGAAGAAGCATTCAATCATCCCACTCAAAACCCCATTTTGGACGGCCACTTAAGGAGAGTTAAATACATCCATGTAATACCAAGAGCCATGGCTCTTAGTCTTCCTCGGGAGGTGGCACACCATGATGTGTCCATGATGATGTCGAACATCATCATTGGCCGCCCCTATGCCAAGTCACCATGAAGTGACATTTGGTCAAGTCAAACTTTGTAATGCCCATAAAATTTCTAGCAAATTTTATAAGAATTTTTGCATGATTATAATGAGCTTTTATGTGGGCTCTTTCAAAAATAAAATAAAATAGAGCCAAAAAGGGATGCATGGCCCAGGGTTTGAACCCTGAACCTCCAAGCAGGAAACTAAACATTAGGATGCATGCGATAACAAGAAGCCCAGCAAGGGTGTTGTTGGTAATATATGAGAGATGTCCTAAGGCAAACGCCTTATGTATGAACCATTTATATGATAAATGAAGATTCACTATTTGAGTATACATGTTTCATGTATTTGATTGGATCTTAAACTCATTTACTGAATGTCCACGATACGATTCACAGCATGAGAGAATTTGTTATTGGATCACAACTAGTGAGTATCTCTACATGTGTAATTGTGATGTATCGGAATTATCCCTAGTCGATGAATTGATGGATTTGGACACCATCAATTCTGTCGAGACTAACACGAGGTATACTCCTTGGTGTATCCAAGCAGCTGATTCTCACTGACTGGAGACATTGTGATGTCCAGAGTTAATCGTGGATGCTAGTTATGGTAACTAGTTCATTGGAGTGACCACCCGTAAGACTTCATATGATTCTTTGCATATATAGATATGTCAATGAAGTTCTTACTGTAGCTTAAGTGCGATGTTCCTTTGACTTGCAGTATTCAAGTCATCTTGATCATGGAGACTTATGCTTTGACATCTTGAGCAAGCATCTCTAAGGAGATGTGGACCCGGGATGATTGGGTATAAGTAGAAGTGATCGAAGGTGTTTGAATAGCCTATAAAGGATTCACCACTCCTTGCGAGGAGATGTATACCCATGGCCTCTCGTCGGATTGTTACTAAAGTCTTTGGCTAATGCATTACATGTTTAGAGTAAGGTACTCTTCGATACATGTGCAATAACTAGAATCCGTAGGACGAGGAAATGATACTTGGGCTAGGTGTGACGTAGTCAGCCTAGTGGAGACTGACACTATAGACCATGTCCTGAATCAAGTGGGCATAAGATGAGTGAAGGGAATGGGGCACGATTCATTCGAGCTGCTGAAGGGTTTCAGAAATAGTTCTGGATCAACCATTGATCTTTTCAGTTAATTGGGGATCATGATGTACTACTAGGTGCCACTCATGATTGTTCTATAATTAATGGTTAATTATAGACGGCCAACATAAATCGAGAACCTATTTGGTCACACGTACAACGAGCGTAATCCGAAGGATTTAAAACGAGCTTGAGAATGGGATTCTCAGACCGAGAGAAACTAGGTTTGGTTGGACCAAACAAGAAGCGAGCATAAAATCGTTTCAGTCGCAATGGAAGCGTGGATGGGCCACGTCTTATGAAGACATAATGGATGAACCAAAATGGTTTGGTTCTAATCCAATGGAGGAGAATAAACCAAAGGGTTTGGTTTATTTTAAACGAATAAACCAAAAGTTGTTTCGGTTCATTTTAACTTAAAATAAACCATCATGGTTTGGTTTATTTTAACTTATATTAATGGAGCGGGTTAACGGGCCTTATGGTTATGATCCAATAACCATTAAGAGAATTAGTTCTCTATAAAAAAGGGCTTAAACCCTAATCCAAAACCCTAACCAAGTTTTGGCCGCCCACCTCTCCCTCCTCTTCATCTATTCGGCGCCATCACCCATTGCCGCCGTCCAGCTCCTTGTGCCGCCGTCCAAATTGTTGCCGGTGTCCAAGCTTCGGCCGGTGATCCTCCGGCAACTCTCCGGTGATCTCCTTTGGATTTGGCATCAAGGTGAGCTTCATCCTACCAGCTGTCCAGTTTTCTGGACAGCTTGTTCTCTCTCGTCGGGCGTCGTTTGGGCGGCGGTTAGAGCTCTCGACAGCGGCTAACTTACGAGATTGATCTCCGGTAATCCTCTAGTGGAGGGGCGAAGGATTCGTCAAGCGGTTGTGAATACCTCTCGGAGAAGCGAGTTTTGAGGACTTGTTTTGGATCGAATTTGGATTCGGATCGTGATCATCTCTCGATCACATCGTCTTCAACACGAGGCTAGTAACCCGTCACGAAGGCGAGGCTCGTGACTTAGCGAAGTCATCCGAGGATACTCGGCGTGGATACGGATAGAGGCGATTCTAGCGAGGATCGTTCGGTTGATGCGTTCCCGCTACCGTGATCACGAAAGGTATCGTAGTTAAATTTCCTTTTATTGCAAATTTAAATTTACGGTTATGTCTACACATGTTGTACTATGCATGCGTGTGATGTGTGTGTTGTAATAAATATAGATTTATTATTTTTATTGCTTCCGCTGTGCTCATGTTTCGAAACATGTTCGAACACACCTGCCTTGTGATCTTGCGGAAACCTTGATGGTATCGAGCCCAGGGGGTGTTTCGACATAATCGTAAAATGGTTTTGCGATAGTCATAATGTATTTCTGGAAATTTTCTAACTTTTGGAAATTTAGAAGTATTTATGGAAATTTTTCAATTTTGGAAAGTCTAGAAGTATTTATGGAAATCTTCCACTTTTGGAAAGTTGGAAGTATTTATGGAAATTGATATTTTCCATAAATAAAATATTTGATTAGATTCTGGAAATTTGTTTCCTAATTTAATCATGATTTGATTTGGGAAATCAAATCTTAAAATATTTTATTTCCATAAGTAGTTTTAATGATTTAGGAAATTGGTTTCCTAAATAGATTTTCCTTAATCAAATAATTCCAAGAATAAAATATGTGATTAGATTTGGAAATTTGTTTCCTAATTTAATTATGATTTGATTTGGAGAATCAAATCTTAAACATATTTTATTTCCATAAATAGTTATGACATATAAGGAAATTATATACATGACATAATTGTATGTCATGTAATTGCATTAGATGCATAACATTATGCCATGCGTGTCGTGACATGTAGATGTATGCCATGTATGCCATGCCATGTAGATAATAGTTATTTGCATGCAAAGAGGATGAGACATAAAAACCCTTACTCAATATTAAAGCCTACACCTTCCATTAATATAGTTAGAACCAGAGTTCCGTTTCTTGTTTGGGTTGTTGGACTCTCTCCAAGCCCGGCTCGAACCCGAACATGTTCAAACCATGGAATAGTTTAATACTAATATGGTAAGAGTCAGAGGTCAATCGTTAGCTTTGGTTGTTGGACTCTCTCCAAGCTGGGCTAATTGGTTGAATGCGCTCTAACCATATTAAAACTATTTCTCGATTAATGGGTTGGCTTTAACACACATCGGCTTGTTGGACTCTCTCAAGGTCGATGTAAAGGAGGTGAAGTTGGGTGCTATGCATATGATGCATACTTGTTAATGTGTTAACAACCCGATGTATGTGTGAACATTCAATTAGTTGATAGCACATTGTGATAGTTGCATATACGTGATATGCAATCGGTATAGTTGATACCTACCGTCGTAGTTATGAATGGCTTGTTGGACTCTCTCCAATGTTGTTCATATCTATGATGGATATCAGCCCATTCGGAGATGGACCTACGATCTCCCGAAGTGATTTTGGGGTTTTTGAAATTCAAAAAATGAATGGGATTTATAAATGTACATTGATGCATTTTAAAATCATTTTCTCATATATGCTCGTTTTGTATTTCTAGGTCAATAAATTGATCATGACGTCTTTGAATTTGTGCACTATTTTGGATTCAAACAAACTGACTGGGCCTAACTTCTTGGACTGGCTTAGAATCCTGAGAATTGTTCTCAAGGTGGAAAAGCTAGCATATGTCCTAAGGACGATGCAACTCCAGACCAAATGTTGGTCTATCAGAAGCATGTGACAGATTCTGTGCTGGCTAGTTGCATCATGCTAGCGGCGATGGTACCAGAGCTGCAAAAGCAGCATGATCATATGGATGCTAATACTATGGTCTTCTATCTTCATGAGTTGTTCGATGAGCAAGCGAGATCCGAAAGGTTCGAGGTCTCTAGGCTCCTCTTCACCACGAAGATGCAAGAAGGTTCGTCTATAGTGCAGTTTGTGCTAAAGATGAACAGGTACATCGAGCGGCTAGCTACCCTCGGGTTTGTGATGGATCACGAATTAAGTATTGACTTAATTCTCCATTGTTTGCCAAAGAGTTTCTCACAATTCGTGATGAACTATCGGATGAACAAATTAGAATCCACTCTTCCTGAGCTCCTCAATATGTTGAAGACTGTGGAGTCTTCTGTGAAGCATGAGGAGAAGGCGGTTCTGTTAGTTGATTCCTCAAAGAAAGGTTCTAAGAGGAAGGCAAAAGAACAGAAGAAAGGGAAGAACAAAAAGGCAAAGAAGGCAGAACCAGCACAAAAGGGCACTTGCCATCATTGTGGCAAGGAAGGCCACTGGCGAAGAAACTGCAAGATTTATCTTGAGTCCATGAAGAAGAAGAAGGCATCCGATGCCCCATCCTCTTCAGGTATCTTCGTTATTGATTGTCATTCTATTTCCTTAGACACTTGGGTATTGGATACTGGGTGTGGCTCACATATATGTAATGACATACAGGGGCTAAGGAATAGAAGAAGACTCGTCAGAGGGGAGTCAAATTTGCGAGTTAGCAATGGAGCAAAGGTTGTCGCGCCGCCATCGAACTTATTTGGTCAAGCTCCCTAGTGACTAGTCTTGAATCGACAATTGCTATTATGTTCCTTCTCTAATAAAGAACATTGTTTCTATTTCCTGTTTAAATAGAAATGGTTTCCATTTGACATTTAGTAACAATTGTTGTTATATAACTTTGAATGGCGTACTTTATGGAACTGGAACTTTGAGTAATGGCATTTATACGTTGGACGTATCCAGTGACATTTTCAATATCGAAGTGAGTAACACGCGTGCTCGAAAGGGTAATCAATTAGACTCCTATATGTGGCATTGTCGTCTTGCCCATGTAAGCAAGAAACGCATGTCCGAATTACACCGATGTGGAATTCTGGAATCGTTTGAATTGGATTCATACGATACATACGAATCATGCTTAAAAGGCAAGATGACTAAGTTACCTTTTACTTGAAAAGGTAAACGAGTGGGAGAGTTACTAGGTCTAGTACATACTGATGTATGTGGACCTATGTCAACTCAAGCTTTAGGAGGCTATAGCTACTTCATTACCTTCACTGATGATCACTCACGGTTTGGGTATGTGTTCTTGATGAAACACAAGTTTGAAGCCTTTGAAAGGTTCAAAGAATTCAGAAATGAAGTAGAGAAACAACATGATAAGAGTATTAAAATACTTCGATCAGATCGAGGTGGTGAATACTTAAGTCAAGAGTTTCTTGATTATCTAAGAGACAATGGCATATTGTCTCAATGGACTCCGCCATATACACCACAAGATAATGGTGTATCCGAGAGGCGAATCGACCTTGTTGGACATGGTCAGGTCAATGATGAATCATGCGAATCTTCCCAAGTCCTTTTGGGGCTATGCACTTCAGACAGTTGTTTACTTGTTAAACAGAATGTCAACCAAGGTAGTCTCTACTACTCCATATGAGATATGGAATGGTAAGAAACCTCATGTATCTTACTTGAAGATATAGGGTTGTCCTGCTTATGTGATGCAAACAGTATCAGACAAATTGGATGCTAAGTCTGATAAATATCTATTTATTGGATACCCTAAGGAAACAAGGGGTTACCAATTCTATCATCCTATGGAACAAAAGGTGTTTGTTTCAAGGCGTGCTGTGTTTCTAGAGAAAGAGTTTCTCTTGTAAGAAAATAGTGGGAGTGTCGTCGAGCTTGAGGAGGCTCGAGAGACTCAAATAGACATCGATGAGATACCTGGTGAAGCACAACAGCCGACAACTCATAGTGATGAGCAATCGGCTGGACCTATTGAAACACCACATCTTCGTAGATCTGGTAGAACACGCAATATTCCTGAGAGATATGGATTTCTCGTAAGTGAATCGAACGACGTGTTACTCATTGATGATGAGGAGCCTACCAGTTATGAAGAAGTGCTGACAAGTTCAGAAGGGATAAGTGGCTTGGTGCCATGAAGTCGGAAATGGATTCCATGTATGAAAACCAAGTTTGGAACTTGGTCGACCCACCAAGGCATAAAGCCTATAGGGTGCAAGTGGGTTTTCAAGAAGAAAACCACATGGATGGTAATGTGATTACCTATAAGGCTAGATTGGTGGCGAAAGGATATCGTCAAAAACAAGGTGTTGATTATGACGAAACCTATTCGCCTGTAGCTATGCTTAAATCCATTCGGATGCTCCTGGCCATAGCGGCTCATTATGATTATGAGATATGGCAGATGGATGTGAAAATAGCTTTCCTTAATGGAAACCTGCTCGAGGACGTGTATATGATACACCGAGGGTTTCACATCGCTGATAAAACCAAGGTATGCAAATTGCGACGGTCCATTTATGGATTGAAGCAAGCATCCAGAGTAGAATATCCATTTTGATGAGACGATCAAAAAGTTTGAATTATCACCAAATCCAGATGAACCTTGTGAGTACAAGAAGGTTAGTGGGAGTGCAGTCGTGTTCCTAGTATTGTATGTCGATGACATATTACTTATAGGAAACGATGTGTCAATCTTACAGTCAGTTAAGGTTTGGTTATCCAAGACATTCTCCATGAAAGACCTGGGAGAAGCAACCTACATCCTCGGGATTAAGATCTATAGAGATAGATCGAAACGGTTGCTTGGTCTTTCAGCCTACATATATAGACCGAAAAGCAAAGAGGTTTAGCATGTCGGAATCCAAGAAAGGTTTCCTACCCATCAGGCATGGGGTACACCTTTCAAAGTCTATGTGTCCGCGCACAGAAGACGAGAGGATTTGCATGAGTAAGATTCCCTATGCATCCGCAATAGGATCTATCATGTATGTTATGTTATGTACGAGGGCCGATGTATCGTACGCCCGAGTGTCACGAGCAGATATCACCGATCCGGAAATGGATCATTGGGCGGCTGTTAAGACGATCCTTAAGTACTTGAGAAGAACTAAGGATGTGTTCCTAATATATGGAGAAGGGGACATGGTGATACGCGGGTATACGGATGCCAGCTTCCAGACAGACAAGGATGATTTCAGGTCTCAGTCTGGATACGTGTTCACCCTGAATGGGGGCGAAGTGAGTTGGAAAAGTTCCAAACAAGACACTGTAGCGGATTCTACCATTGAGGCAGAATACATTACGCAGCGAAAGGAAGCGGTTTGGATCAAGAAGTTCGTTCATGAACTTGGTGTGATTCCAGCCATTGTTAAAGCAATACCGGTCTACTGCGACAACAATGTAGCAATTGCACAGGCGAAAGAGCCAAGGTCTCATCAACGATCCAAACATGTGCTTCGCCGCTATCATCTTATCAGAGAGATCATCAGTAGGAACGAAATACAAATCGAGAAAATTCCCACTGAAAGGAACTTAGCAGATCCTTTGACTAAGGCATTACCTCAAAGTAAGTTTGAGGGTCATGTTAGAGCTTATGGTATTGGATACCGTAGCGATTGACATTAGGCCAAGTGGGAGTCTGTTAGTAATATATGAGAGATGTACTAAGGCAATCGCCTTATTTATGAACCATTTATATGATAAATGAAGATTCACTATTTGAGTATACATGTTTCATGTATTTGATTGGATCTTAAACTCATTTACTGAATGTCCACGATACGATTCACAGCATGAGAGAATTTGTGATTGGATCACAACTAGTGAGTATCTCTACATGTGTAATTGTGATGTATCTAATTATCCCTAGTCGATGAATCGATGGATTCGACACCATCAATTCGGCCAAGACTAGCACGAGGTATACTCCTTGGTGTATCCAAGCAGCTGATTCTCACTGGCTGGAGACATTGTGATGTCCGGAGTTAATCGTGGATGCTAGTTATGGTAACTAGTTCATTGGAGTGACCACCGTAAGACTTCATATGGTTCTCTGCATATATAGATATGTCAATGAAGTTCTTACTGTAGCTTAAGTGTGATGTTCCTTTGACTTGTGGTATTCAAGTCATCTTGATCATGGAGACTTATGCTTTGACATCTTAAGCAAGCATCTCTGAGGAGATGTGGACCCGGGATGATTGGCTATAAGTCAAAGTGATCGAAGGTGTTTGAATAGCCTATAAAGGATTCACCACTCCTTGCGAGGAGATGTATACCCATGGCCTCTCGTCTGATTGTTACTAAAGTCTTTGGCCAAAGCATTACATGTTTAGAGTAAGGTACTCTTCGATACATGTGTAGTAACTAGAATCCGTAGGACGAGGAAATGATACTTGGGCTAGGTGTGACGTAGTCAGCCTAGTGGGGACTCACACTATAGACCATGTCCTGAACCAAGTGGGTATAAGATGAGTGAAGGGAATGGGGCACGATTCATTCGAGCTGCTGAAGGGTTTCAGAAATAGTTCTGGATCAACCGTTGATCTTTTCGGTTAATTGAGGATCATGATGTACTACTAGGTGCCACTCATGATCGTTCTATAATTAATGGTTAATTATAGACGGCCAACATAAACTGAGAACCTATTTGGTCACACGCACAACGAGCGTAATCCGAATGATTTAAAACGAGCTTGAGAATGGGATTCTCATACCGAGAGAAACTAGGTTTGGTTGGACCAAACAAGAAGCGAGCATGAAATCGTTTCAGTCGCAATGGAAGCGTGGATGGGCCGTGTCTTATGAAGACATAATGGATGAACCAAAATGGTTTGGTTCTAATCCAATGGAGGAGAATAAACCAAAGGGTTTGGTTTATTTTAAACGAATGAACCAAAAGTTGGTTCGGTTCGTTTTAACTTAAAATAAACCATCATGGTTTGGTTTATTTTAACTTATCTTAATGGAGAGGGTTAACGGGCCTAATTGTTATGATCCAATAACCATTAAGAGAATTAGTTCTCTATAAAAGAGGGCTTAAACCCTAACCAAGTTTTGGCCACCCACCTCTCCCTCCTCTTCATCTATTCGGCGCCAACACCCATTGCCGCCGCCCAGCTCCTTGTGCCGCCGTCCAAATTGTTGTCGGCGTCCAAGCTTCGGCCGGTGATCCTCCGGCAACTCTCCGGTGATCTCCTTTGGGTTTGGCATCAAGGTGAGCTTCATCCTACCTTTTTGGCCGGCCCTATTTCCTCCACCAAAGCTGTCCAGTTTTCTGGACAGCTTGTTCTCTTCTCGTCGGAGCGTCGTTTGGACGACGGTTAGAGCTCCGACAGTGCCTAACTTACCAAGGATTCGATCTCCAGTAATCCTCTGAGGTGGAGGACGAAGGATTCGTCAAACGGTTGAAGAATACCTCTCCGGAGAAGCGAGTCTTGAGGACTTGTTTTTGGATCCGAATTTGGATTCGGATCGTGATCATCTCTCGATCACATCGTCTTCAACACGAGGCTAGTAACCCGTACGAAGACGAGGCTCGAGACTTAGCGAAGTCATCCCGAGGATACTCGGCGTGGATACGGATAGAGACGATTCTAGCGAGGATCGTTCCGGTTGATGTCGTTCCCACTACACGTGATATGAAATGTATACGTAGTTAAATTTCCTTTTATTGAAAATTTAAATTTACGTTTATGTCTACACATGTTGTACTATGCATGTGTGTGATGTGTGTGTTGTAATAAATGTAGATTTATTAAAAAAATTTCTTCCGCTGTGCACATGTTTACGAAACATGTTCGAACACACACTCGCCGCGGTGCCGGAAACCCAACAGGTGTGCTATGTGAAGGGTAAGGGAAATAATAGATAAGGGTAGGGGAGACAAGGGGACACCTTCAATTGAATAAATAGGGGTAATGAGGAGACAAGAGAACACAATTCATCATTCTCTTCTCCTTTCTTCTTCGTCCACCGAAAACTCCCTCTCCTTTCTCCCATTTCCGAAAACTCAAGGAGCAAGAAAAGAGCTCTTGTCTTGACACCACCTAGGGTATATCCTTATACTAAACAAGCGAAAGGATGTAAGAAATCCCCTCACCTGCAGTACAAGTTGTTTCGATTGTTGATTTCTTAAGAACACTCTTTGAAAGTGTTGGGATGTATACTGAAAGCCTAGCTCTTTAGTATGAACATCTTTATTTTGAAATAAGAATCACATGATCATTGTTTGCACTTTTATATTTATTATATATTGTGCATATTGTCTAATACTTTACATTGTAGATAACATGGTGCTTGGGTGTCACACGTAAGATCCTGTTATCAGTCCCTTGTAGAGTATAAGTAGAGGCTCACAACCAAGATGGTCTTGGACAAACCATTGGAATGGTTGTAGTGTAGCTTGGTATTGTTTTATCTTGAACATAGAGTTACACTAGTACACTTAGGTGTATTGAGCAGGACCGACATAGAGGTGATTCAATTTATTTCTGACTACATAATTGAATCAGACCTCGGATATTATGTTGTACATGCTCTTAATCCCGATATAATAACGGGCACATGTACTTAGTATTTATTTCTTTAATTTACCAGAGGGTGAGATTTCTATGGATTAAATCAATATGCCCGGTAAGTTGGGAAATGATATTATTTACATGGTGTGCCGTTGATTATAGGAGGAATCCGTGTCCTATATATTAGGATGATGATGTCCCCTTGAGGAGCTCATAAGGTTTATCATGTAAACCCCGCGGGTTGACTTAGTCAACATGATGATAAGGTTGAGTGGTACTACTCGAGGAGTTAGATGTTAATTGATTGATGGTCAGTAAATCAATCGATTGACGGACATTCGATATCTTAAACATGGGGAGATAAATGTACAAATAATATATGGAGCCCATATTAATTTATGGGGGTTGGTGAGGTAGTTCGATGATGATCCTCTAGTGGAATGGAACATCATTGATGGATCAAGTTTGTGTGGTTCGGATCCATCGGGTGGCCAAGACCCAACTCCTCCTCATGGTCCCTATCGTAGCCTTATATAAACCTCATGAAGTCTAGATCAATGATGGAAAACAAATCTCTAGATCCGAAGGTTGGGATTAAATCCCTAGAACCGACGGTGGAGATTAAATCTCTAGATCCGACGGTTGGATTAAAATCCTAAAACCGACGGTTGAGATTAAATCTCTAGATCCGACGGTTGTGATTAAAACCCTAGAACCGACGGTGGAGATAAAACCAAGGCCTAAACCTAACTCTATAAAAGGGCTTGGGTTGGGGGCAACTAAGGTTTTGGAGATGGAGTTGGATGGCTTGCGGCAAGAAACAAGGAGGAGGCTAGGGTTAGGTTTTGGTTCATGGTGTTGGGCAACATGAAGGAGGCTTCTCTTCTTCTTCTTCCCAATGATGGCGGCAAACCTTTCCTCCCTTTTCCTCCTTAACTTGGCCGGCGCCCAAGCTTCTCCATCCTTTCAATGGTTCATGATGGAAGCTAAGGAAATTAGGGTTTTGCCTAGTTTGCTTGGGCGGCAAGCAACCTCAAGGAGGAAACCCTAATTAGGGTTTTGGCTCCTTAGGTTGGGCGGCCAAGGTGATGATTTGGATTGGCGGCAACCTCGGAGAAGCTTGTCTTCTTCCTTGGAGGTGGCTAGCTCATAGTTCTCTCTTCTCCACCATGCTTAAAGCGGCAAGAAACCTATGGAGGAAACCCTAATTAGATTAGGGTTTGGCTCTTTGGATTAGGCGGCAAGGTTGGAAAGAAGGCGGCAACTATAGGGAAGGGCTCATCTTCTTCCTTCTAAGGATTGGCCGCCACTACTTTGTCTTCCTCTACCTTGGCGGAAAGAAATCCAAAGGAAGCTTGGTTGGCTAGGGTTTAAGGAAAGGTAGGTGGCATCTATAGGGAAGTGTTCTTCTTCTTCCTAGGGTGTTGGCGGTTCCTATCCTTTTTCTATACCTTTGGTGGTGCCCAACCTATTCCTCTTTTCCTTTTGTTTTCCTCTTGGCGGCACTAGAGCTAGGGTTTGTCCCTAGTTGGCTTGGTTGTTTCCATTATGTTCTCTCTATTCTTGGGGTCGTGGCGCATCAATCCTTTGTGGATTAGTGGTTGGCTCAAGCAAGAAGGAAAGAGAGTTCTTCTTTCTTTGGATTGAAGAAGATCTAAGAAGCTTCAACTTGTGGAGGATCTTCACCACACGAAGTCTACAAGGAGGTTAGGACATACGATAGAAGATCAAGAGGTATAAAAGTTTTATAACTTTTATTTATGATCTTTGCATGTTTCTATTATTATGTGGATGTTTACTTTATGTATGTGTTGATTATACATGTTTATATTTGCATATATTTGTATAATCATGGACCCCGATAAGAAACACAAAAACCGGCGATCCGTCCGTCGTCTCTTCCGCGGCTAATCGACTAGGAGAGTTGTGTTGCTTGAACAAATAGTTTGTTCGATCACTCAGTCGTTAGCACAGCACGATTTAATTGTGCTTAGGAAACTCATCCCATCCGGATTAGTTTTCATTAGTGAAAATTTTAATCCGGGGACATGGGAGCCACTGCGCATTCCGAGGAGCAGCACATTGCCAACCAGTGGCATCAGAGCCATGGTTTCCGATTGGGTGTGTTCTGGAGTCGGTTACTTTCATGCACATAGCATATATTTTGTATGTCGGATAATAGTAGGATGTGCGTAGGCTAACTTTTTGGTTGCAGGCATAAGATCCGACTATTATGGCTATATGTGTGTATGTGATTGTTTGTGTATGATTGTATATTATTTGAATCCTCGGGGTTGACGAGGCTAGATTAGTATTTAATTTTTGTAATTAAATACGGCATTGTTTAGCCACTCTTTATTTTATTTTACTTTCGATCTAGATTTCATGTACACTCCCTCGTGGAGTATAGGATCGATGGATGTAAAATAAAATAGGTTTTATACTCGGCTCGGATCTCCGGATGGCTCGCATGGCGTAGGAGGAGCGGACGAGGTGGCGATACACGGACGCATATTGGAGAACAATGCCATAATAGTTGGAAAAATTCTGATTTTTCCATATTTATTGCTGATTTGTTTTATATGCATGTTGTGTGTGCTTGAAAATTCCTCATTTTCAATTTACTAAGTGGGAGAGGGATATTTTAATTAATTCCCGTGGCCTCCATTACAATTTGACATGTGATGCAACAAACTTGCGCGTCGGCTCTGAGTGCCTTCCTCCCCATCGGATGAGTTTGTTTGCGGATCACTAGGTCAAATAATGGTTATAGGAAATTATTTAGGAGCGTGTGTACTTCCCCATCGGTAAGGCACATAATCCGAGATAATTCCCTTAGTATCGTGTAATGGTGCACACTTAGATGCAAATAAAATGTATCCTCCCCATCGGAGTCACTGCTTTTATTTGTAGGGCCAAAGAGGAACCAACTATTAATTTTATTTGTCAAAAAGTAAGGTTGACAAGATAATAAAATTAATGGGTAAAACCTCCTCTTACAAATGTAGAATTCGTATACGTCCACACTATCGTGGCATGCGATATTCTCGGTGTTTTGAGGTGTTGGTTGATTTTGGGATTTTATTGTTTTGAGGAATCAATAATATTTGAAATCTAAACCAATGATCTATGTGATTCTTAGGATTTTCAAAAATTGATTTTTAGTCCACTTGTTGTAATACTAAAGGAAATAAACTTACTGTTCCTAGTTAATGTTGATTGGAAAAGAATCTAGATGTTGTCTTATTTGCTAAGAAGTACAAGTATACACTCTTCAAAGAGTGTCCTCAAGCCATGGTTGCTCAAAAAGGTTTCTACTTCTAAGCCGAAAGGCAAGAAGAAGAAGAAACAAGGTGGAGCAAAGGTGGTGGAAGGATCTCAGGGAGGAGTGAATAAGCCGAAAGGCAAATACTTCACTTACTAGCAGACCGGACATGAGAAGAAGGATTATCCCAATCCAAAGCAAGAACAAAAGTATATCTTTTGGTCTAGTCGTTGTAACATGGTTAGCGGTGCTATCTATCGGCACCTGGTGTGTAGATACGAGCCACTAATCATGTCTGCAATACTGCGGGGTTCAGAAACCGACGACTAGCTAAAGGGGATATTACAATTTACTTGGGCAATGCCATGAAGATGGCGACTATTGCAGTGGGAGATGTTTTATTTATCTTTTGAGAAAAATAAAGTTTTTGGTTCTTAGAAATTTTCTTTATGTGCCTTTGTTTAGAAAGAATTACTTTCAATTTCTAAATTGTGGATGGATAATCTATTTCTTTTGATGACAGATTTGTTATAAAAGGAATAGGGACATTATCTATTGGATACATAGATAGGAAATTTATGACTTGAACCACGAGCTCCCGATGCAAATAGAAGTTATTAACTCGTCTTCTAATTCCAATAAGAGAAAAGAACCTTCGAAAATGAACCAAACATATCTTTGGGATCTTAGGCTTGGCATATTAACCTAAGCGAGAATTCAAAGGTTGATAGATGGACCTTTGGGTTTTATTAGTGGTGGAGAATCTCCCAACCGCAAATCTTGCTTGGAAGGTAAGATGACCAAGAGGCCTTTCAAGGCCAAGGGTATAGATCCAAAGATGTGTTGGAATTGGTTCATTCGATTCGTATGGTCCTATGTCTATCCAGGCAAGAGATAGTTTTGAATATTTCATCTTTTTCATAGACAATTATTCAAGATGACACTACGATTTGATCGTAGTGGTGAATACCTCTTGGGAGAGTTTAGGAATTACTTATCAGAGGCTGGGATTCAATCCCAATTGTCTGCACCTGGCACACCCCAGCAGAATGGTGTAGCGTAGCGAAGGAAGAGGACTCTTATGAAGATGGTTAGATTGATGATGAGTTATTCTGACTTGCAGTTACGGGATATGCCTAGATACGATATACATTACGAACCTTGTTCCATCTAAATCGGTGCCTTCTACTCCCGAATTTTGGACTAGGCGGAAGCCTAGTCTAAGACATATTCGGTTATGGGGAGTCCAGCACATGTGCTGAAGGCTGATAAGTTGGAACCTCATACAGAAGTATGCATGTTCGTTGGCTATCCTAGGGGAACGAAGGGTGGTTTGTTTTATAGTCCTAGAGATCAGAGGGTGATCGTTAGTACGAATGCCAGATTTCTAGAGGAGGACTATGTGATGAACCACAAGCCCACGAGTAGGATTGTTCTTGAGGAGTTGATAGGGGAAGTCCCGACTTCAGTACCACTGGTACAAGAGGATATACCACATGTCACTGCACCGCGTGTCACAGAGGATATACAGGTGATACCTCGTCGTAGTGGGAGGGTTGTGAGACAGCCTGATAGATTCATGTTCTTGGGAGAATCTTCTGATTTGGTCCCTGGCGAACATGAACCTGATCCCTGGACATATGACGAGGTAATCCAAGATATAGATGCAACATCTTTGCAAAGTGCAATAAATACTGAGATTGAATCTATGGATTCAAATCAGGTCTGGGAGCTCCTATGTATAGCAGCTCATATGAATTTATGAGGTGTGACAGATGGATGTCAAGACAGATTTCCTTAGTGGAAGTCTTGAGGAATCCATTTATATAAAGCGACCAGAGGGATTCATTGCTAAGGGCAAAAAGTATCTTGTATGTAAGCTTAATCGGTCCATTTGTGGATTGAAGCAAGCTTCGAGGTCTTGGAACATCCGCTTTGAGGAGGTAAATCCAGTCTTATGGATTTATTCAAAGTTCGGATGAGTCTTGTGTATATCAGAGATGTGACAGAAACGTAGTGGTATTTTTGTACTATACGTAGATGACATTTTGGTGGTTGGCGACAACATCGAAATGTTATCAGACGTAAGGGTATGGTTGTCCAAACAGTATGGTATGAAGGACTTGGGAGAAGTGGGTCACAACCTTGGGATCAAGGTTGTTGTGCTTATCCCAAGCTTCATACATAGACATGATTTTGGATCGTTTTAGCATGCAAAACTCCAAGAAGGGTTTTCTACCTTTCAGGCATGGAGTTCCTTTATCTAAGGAGATGTGTCCTAGATCATCTGAGGAGATAGAGGAGATGAAGGCGGTTCCTTATGCTTCGGCAGTAGGAAGCCTCATGTATGCGATGCTCTGTACGAGACCAGATATCTGCTTTGCCGTGGGCATGGTCAGCAGATATCAGAGTAATCCAGGACAGGGATATTGGACTGCGGTAAAGCATATATTGTGGTGCCTGAGAAGGACTAGGGATTATATGCTAGTTTACCGGGCAGACAAATTACTCCCTGTGGGTTACATAGATTCTGATTTCCAATCTGATAGGGATAACAGTAAGTCTACCTTAGGTTTTGTGTTTACTTTTGGAGGTGGAGCCATAGTATGGAAGAGTGTCAAGCAGAAATGCGTGGTGAACTCTACCATGGAAGCTGACTGTATGGCAGCCTCTTAGGCGGCCAAAGAAGTTGGGTGGCTCAGGAACTTCCTGATGGACTTGGATGTGATTCCTGGTTTGCCCAGAACTATCACAATTTATTGTGATAATAATGGTGCAGTTGCAAACTCGAAGGAACCACGAGCCCATAAGGCTAGTAAACACATAGAGTGCAAGTACCACGATCTGAGAAATCGTTAAGGAGGTAGAAGTTCTTGTCGTCGGATTGCATCGAGGGATGACCAGTAGACCCTTTTCACTAAGGCCCTTCTAGCGAGAGCTTTGATAGGCATGTGGAGGGAAGGGAATCGATGTATGGCAAAGATATAATGGACATAGTCTTTTAGTATAAGTGGGAGATTATTGGGATGTATACTGAAAGCCTAGCTCTTTAGTATGAACATCTTTATTTTGAAATAAGAATCACATGATCATTGTTTGCACTTTTATATTTATTATATGTTGTGCATATTGTCTAATACTTTACATTGTAGATAACATGGTGCTTGGGTGATGGCACAGAAGATCATGTTATCAGTCCCTTGTAGAGTATAAGTAGAGGCTCACAACCAAGATGGTCTTGGACAAACCATTGGCATGGTTGTAGTGTAGCTTGGTATTGTTTTATCTTGAACATAGAGTTACACTAGTACACTTAGGTGTATTGAGCAGGACCGACATAGAGGTGATTCAATTTATTGCTGACTACATAATTGAATCGGACCTCGGATATTATGTTGTACATGCTCTTAATCCCGATATAATAATGGGCACATGTACTTAGTATTTATTTCTTTGATTTACCAGAGGGTGAGATTTCTATGGATTAAATCAATATGCCCGGTAAGTTGGGAAATGATATTATTTACATGGTGTCCCGTTGATTATAGGAGGAATCCGTGTCCTATATATTAGGATGATGATGTCCCCTTGAGGAGCTCATAAGGTTTATCATGTAAACCCCGCGGGTTGACTTAGTCAACATGATGATAAGGTTGAGTGGTACTACTCGAGGAGTTAGATGTTAATTGATTGATGGTCAGTAAATCAATCGATTGACGGACATTCGATATCTTAAACATGGGGAGATAAATGTACAAATAATATATGGAGCCCATATTAATTTATGGGGGTTGGTGAGGTAGTTCGATGATGATCCTCTAGTGGAATGGAACATCATTGATGGATCAAGTTTGTGTGGTTCGGATCCATCGGGTGGCCAAGACCCAACTCCTCCTCATGGTCCCTATCGTAGCCTTATATAAACCTCATGAAGTCTAGATCAATGATGGAAAACAAATCTCTAGATCCGAAGGTTGGGATTAAATCCCTAGAACCGACAATTGAGATTAAATCTCTAGATCCGACGGTTGGATTAAAATCCTAGAACCGACGGTTGAGATTAAATCTCTAGATCCGACGGTTGGGATTAAAACCCTAGAACCGACGGTGGAGATAAAACCAAGGCCTAAACCTAACTCTATAAAAAGGGTGGCTTGGGTTGGGCGGCAACTAAGGTTTTTGGAGATGGAGTTGGATGGCTTGGGCGGCAAGAAACAAGGAGGAGGCTAGGGTTAGGTTTTGGTTCATGGTGTTGAGATGCAACATGAAGGAGGCTTCTCTTCTTCTTCTTTTCAATGATGAGAAAACCTTTCCTCCCTTTTCCTCCTTAACTTAGCGGCGTAGCTTCCATCCTTTCAATGGTTCATGATGGAAGCTAAGGAAATTAGGGTTTGCCTAGTTTGCTTGGCGTGAAGCAACCTCAAGGAGGAAACCCTAATTAGGGTTTTGGCTCCTTAGGTTGGGCGGCCAAGGTGATGATTTGGATTGGGCGGCAACCTATGGAGAAGCTTGTCTTCTTCCTTGGAGGTGGCTAGCTCATAGTTCTCTCTTCTCCACCATGCTTAGGCGGCAAGAAACCTATGGAGGAAACCCTAATTAGATTAGGGTTTGGCTCTTTGGATTAGGCAAGGTTGGAAGTTAGGTTGGCGGCAACTATAGGGAAGGGCTCATCTTCTTCCTTCTAAGGGTTGGCTGCCACTACTTTGTCTTCCTCTACCTTGGGCGGCAAGAAATCCAAAGGAAGCTTGGTTGGGCGGCTAGGGTTTGGAAGGAAAGGTAGGTGGCATCTATAGGGGAAGTGTTCTTCTTCTTCCTAGGGTGTTGGCCGGTTCCTATCCTTTTTTCTATACCTTTGGTGGTGCCCAACCTATTCCTCTTTTCCTTTTGTTTTCCTCTTGGCCGGCACTAGGAGCTAGGGTTTGTCCCTAGTTCGGTTGCTTGGTTGTTTCCATTATGTTCTCTCTATTCTTGGGGCCGGCGGCATCAATCCTTTGTGGATTGGTGGTTGGCTCAAGCAAGAAGGGAAAGAGAGTTCTTCTTTCTTTGGATTGAAGAAGATCTAAGAAGCTTCAACTTGTGGAGGATCTTCGCCCACACGAAGTCTACAAGGAGGTTAGGACATACGATAGAAGATCAAGAGGTATAAAAGTTTTATAACTTTTATTTATGATCTTTGCATGTTTCTATTATTATGTGGATGTTTATTTTATGTATGTGTTGATTATACATGTTTATATTTGCATATATTTGTATAATCATGGACCCCGATAAGAAACACAAAAACTGGCGATCCGTCCGTCGTCTCTTCCGCGGCTAATCGACTAGGAGAGTTGGTTGCTTGAACAACTAGTTTGTTCAAGCGATCACTCGAGTCGTTAGCACGACGACGAATTGGTTGTGCTTAGGAAACTCATCCCATCCGGATTAGTTTTCATTAGTGAAAATTTTAATCCGGGGACATGGGAGCCTATGAGCATTCCGAGGACTAGCACTTTGCCCACAGAATGTTTCGACCAAACCATATTTGGGCTACTAATGAATTCTCCATGCCATGATCTATATATATTTGAGGTTAACATGTTGATAGTTAGGCTTTGTACAAGTTTTTGAGCATTTGAATCCCTAAAAACCTCCTTTAGGGTTTTGGCCAAACCATGTTTGGGCTACTAATGATTCTTCATGCCATGATCTATATATATTTGATGTTAACATGTTGATAGATAGGCTTTGTACAAGTTGTTTGGGTGTAGATTTTCCTAAGACCCTTCCTTAGGGTTTTGGCCAAGATGTGTTCATGCTCACCAATGATCCCCCTTGCCATGTTTTATATATATATATATGATGCTAACATGTTGATAGATAGGCTTTGTATAAGTTGTTTTGGGTGTAGATTTCCTAAGACCCTTCATTAGGGTTCGGCCAACCCATGTTCATGTCCTCTAAAGATATTCCATGCCATGTTTTATATGTATATGATGTTAATATAATGTTAGTTAGGCTTTGTGTAAGTTGTTTGAGCATTTGAACCCTTAAAACCTCCACTAGGGTTTCAGCCAAGATCATGTATGTGCCTACTAATGGCCTACCATGTCATGCTACATGTATATAAGATGTTAACATGATGTTAGTTAGGCTTTATGTAAGTTGTTTGGGTGTTGAATTCTTACAAACCTCCCTTGGATGTTTCGGCCAAACCTTGTTCATGCTCACCAAGGATCTTCCATGCCATGATATTTCTATATATGATGTTAACATGTTGATAGTTAGACTTTATGATAGCATGATTTGTTTATGCCACCACCTTATGTTCATGTTAATTGTATGAATGTATGTTTATGATTTGTTTATGCCACTACCTTATGTTCATGTTAATTTTATAAATGTATGTTTATGTTATGCTCATTGCTTCATGATGTACAAGTATGTATGATGAAATGCCTAAGAGATGCTTCCCTATGAATGAGGACTAAGAGCACTCTTTATGTTATGAAAAGGAACATGATATGTTATGATAAGGAACATGATATGTTATGATAAGGAACATGATATGTTATGATAAGGATCATGATATATTATGATAAGGAACATGATATGCTATTTTACTTTTGTATGGCTTTTACCGGACTCTAGCAAGGTCCAAGGAATGAGCTCCTACATGCCCCTTGGTCAATGGTCATAGTACGGACCTAGTACGGGATGGTCTCCTAAGTTGCCCTAGGCCGACGGTCGTAGTACGGGCCTAGGATGGGCTTCTATGTTGATTTGCCCCTAGCTAGTACCCTAGTAGGTTCGGGATTAGCTACCTCGAGTCTATTTAGGGATGCGCCCAAAGATGATGATGTATGTGGTACAATGCCGGGTCGTCCATGTTGAGATTATGTTTAAGTAGCTATAAAATATATGTTTTCAAAGAACATCTTGCATATACCCTTTTCATGTCTATGTGATTATTATGTTTACGAATTCTAGTTATTTGTTCCTAAATGATCATGTCACTACTCTTATATGAATGCTATGCTTATATGTTCTTGAATGATCATGTCACTACTCTTATATGAATGTTATGCTTATATGTTCTTAAATGATCATGTCACTACTTTTATATGAATGCTATGCTTATATGTTCTTAAATGATCATGTCACTACTCTATGTCTAATTCTTGATGTATGGCTTTTGTGAGTAGGAAAGAATCTTACTAAGCCTATGTGCTTATAGTTTCATGTTTCCCTTGTACTACAGATAAGGATAAAGAATGGCTAAACTAAACGGAGCAGTAGGAGGGGCAAAGTATGTGTGGTAGTGGCATGGTGGAAGAGATCTATTTTATGTTCCAAGACTTATGCATGTTTTCCCTTTAAGTTTATGTTCCAAGACTTATGCATGTTTTCCCTTTAAGTTTATGTTCCAAGACTGTCCTTATGAAATGATTATGCATGCTCCATGTTTCATGCTTTATGTTTTAAAAACAAAAGGAAAAAAAAGAAGTATGAAATTCTTCCGCTGTAAATGCATGTATGTATGATCGTATCGCGCTGCCCTTCCAACCCCTATAGATTACGAGGAAAGGGCAGGCGTGACATGTTAGTATCAGAGCTGATCTGCCTTTCCACTACACACACACCATGCTCCTTTCCTGCCGCTCCAAGTAAGAAATTCTATGCCTACTCTATTTTTTTAGTTTAAATATGCATGAATATATGTATGATAATCTTATTCTAGCCTTTAGTTTAAATATGCATGAATATATGTATGATAATCTTATGCTAGCCTTATTATAATATATGAAGATAAACATGGCTGGGCGACGCAGTAATAGAGTTGATGAGATAGCACCCTCACCTGACCTTACGCATGTGGTTACTGAACTCCAGTGTCAAGTCATAGAGCAACAACAAGTGATAAATGCTTTAATGAACCATCGAGGAAACCCTACCGCCCCACCAGCAGCCCTAGCCCGATAGTTCGACAAGAAGCTTACCTAATCCAATGGCAGAGGCTGAAGCCAGAAAATTTCTCTGGTACTGGTGAACCATGGGACGCCCAGGACTGGTTCAAGACTGTGGAAAGTATCGTAGAGATACTGGACTGGCCCGAATATGAGAAGATTAAGTTCGCATCATTTTGCCTTTCGAGAGATGCCCGAATGTGGTGGGAAAGGGTTAAAGCAAAGAGGCAAGTGAATCAAATGAGATGGACGGACTTCGAATATGAATTTTTCGAAGAATTCTTCCATATGCGGGTGACAAACAAGCATTACGACGAGTTCACCAGGTTCCGACAAGGTGACCTATCAGTTAGTGAAGCTGTGAAGAGATTCAACCGGCTCGCACGCCTATGCCCAGAGTTGGTCATTATAGAAAGAGAAAGGGTCAGACTCATGCTCAAGATGCTCCGACCCGAGATAGCTCTGAATGTGGCCGGTGGAGTTAATAGACCGCAGACCGCAGAGGAGCTGTTCAGTAGTGCCCTGATCATCGAGCACTACCTGAACAACATTAACCAGCAAAAGAAGGCATTGAATGAAGGCAAGAGTCAAGCCCAATCAGGAGGTCAGAGAACCCAGAGTACTTGGAAAGGGAACCACAATGGCAAGAGAAAGCAATGGGATGACTCTAAAGGTGGTCCAGCGAAAGAGCAGCCCAAGATCCCTCAGTGTACTACATGCGGGAAGATACATCTCGGAGTGTGCTACAGGGGCACGAATAGATGCTACAACTGTGGATGAGAAGGGCATAGAGTTAAGGACTGCCCTACTCAGGTTCAGGCACCTCCTCAGTAGTATACCCAGTACAGGGGTGCTCCTCCACAGCTACACCAGATACAGGCTGCAATCGAAGGTACTCCGATAAGCCAAGGGAGATTGGAAGCCCTGCTAGTTACAATGAACGCCAGGGTATTCTCTCTCTCAAAAGAAGATGTGGCGAGCGCTTCTACAGTTGTCACAGGTCAGATATTTATTTTCTATCAGCATGCTACTGTATTATTTGATACTGGGGCAACACACTCATTTGTCTCTACACCTTTCACGAAGAAAATGGACATGCCACCACAAGCTTTGGATCGCAAGTTCTTAACGACCCTGCCCTCGGGAGAAGTGATGCCCTCTACTCATATGTTGTGAGCCGTGCCCATCAGAATCGTAGACAGAGAACACTACTGTGATCTGATAGTGCTCGACATACAGAATTATGATATCATATTGGGTATGGATTTCTTAAGTAAGTACGGTGCTTCGATCGAGTGTCGTAAAAGAAAAGTGGTCTTCCCACCGGAGGCAGAACCTATGTTTGAATTTATTCGAGAGCTAAGGAAAAGAATCGATAAATTTCTATCAGCTCTAAAGGCATGCAAGATGTTAGACAGTAGATGCACTGGGTTTCTAGCACATGCGATTGATACAAGTCAAGTCGAGGACCAGAAGCTAGAAGATGTCAGAGTTATATGCAACTACCCAGAGGTATTCCTAGATGAACTACCAGGGTTAGCCCCTGATAGAGAAATTGAATTTGAGATCAAATTGATTCCTGGTACTAACACGATCTCTAAAGCACCTTACCGTATGGCGCCGGCTGAATTGAAGGAACTTCAAGGACAAGTACAGGAGTTACTCGACAAGGGACTTATATGCCCAAGTCACTCTCCATTGGGAGCTCCAGTACTGTTAGTAAAGAAGAAAGATGGGTCTATGTGAATGTGCATAGACTACCGAGCGCTAAATAATGTGACGATCAAGAACAGGTACCCTTTACCATGGATTGATGACATATTCGACCAGTTAAAGGATGCCACCATCTTCTCTAAGATTGATCTGAGGTCTGGCTATCATCAAGTGAAAGTGAAACTAGATGACACTACAACAAAAATGCTAAAAGACAACACTACAAAGATAACGGTTTTAGGAGAAACCATTGTGATTTTGATAAAAGACAACGGTTTTTGATAAAACCGTTGTCTTTGAGCGCCCATATAACACAAAAGACAACGGTTTAACACTATCCGTTGTCGTTGAGCATATATATTTTTTAATCAACAACCAATTTTACAACGGTTTTCCAGAACTGTTGTCTTTAAGTTTTTTATCTTAACAACAGTTGAGACAACGGTACAATCAACCATTGTCACTGAGAATATTTTTATAACATTTAGCATAATGGTAAAAAATTGTTGTCGTTGTGATAATATTACAATGGTTTTAAACCTTTGTCAATGAAATTTTAAAAGTTTATAATGCTATTTTTTAAAGATTATTGGAAATAATACAACGGTGATTTTTTTTAATACTATTTTTTTATTATAATACAACGGTGAAATTATTTTTTTAATTATTAATACTATTTTTTTTAGATTATTGGAAATAAGTTTTTTTTAAAAAATATATAAATATATACGTTTACAAACTAAGTCATTTATCATGACATTTTTAAAAATTGTCACGATATTTAATAATAATATTAATCGTGGGATTTTAATACTTCGCTGTTTTCCTTTTTTTCCCATTTCTCTTCCGTCTTTTTTTCTCCCACGAAACCTAGGTCTTCTCCTCTTCTCTTTTCATCGCAAGGCGACGACCACACCGCAAGGCGACATGGAGTAGGCTGCGGAGCGACACGAGGTTGGTTGCGGGGATACATGAGGTTGGTCGTATCTTTCCGGCAAGGTGGGCTAGCCACGGAAGGACGTGACAGGCCAGCGACACAGCAGGGCAACAATGCAGCTTTGCTATGAGGCAGCGACAACACCCCGACGGCTATAGCGCGATGCGAGGAGTTGGTTGATGGATATTCTACAAAACCAAGAAGCTTCGCTTTTTGGTATCTCAAATAAATGTGATAAATACAAAGCTGTTTTCAAAATCATTTGTGAAGGGTAATCCAACGCAGGAGCAGAAAATCCAATAGAATTCTCTGCAAGTTGTTCCTTTGGCTTTCCTTTCTGACTTGAGATACATTTTGAGCTTATGGTTGGACAGTTTTTTCTTGGTGGAGTTTGGTAGTTTATCAAGATATGCTTTCGTAACATTCTATCTATATTTGTGTATATCCTCACTTGGTTGTCTTAATCACTACCAGATTTATAGCAGCTATGTTAATGTGTCATGCTATCAAGAATTCGGTACATGACAATTTTTCAAACTTTGGGAAATTTATTTTATTAGTCATTAATTAATTTTATTCGGCTAAGTTGTTTCATTAGGCATTTCATTATTTCTAACGCAGAACCTAAATGTCTTGGTTACTGGAAACTAGGGTCTGAATGTTTTCCTAATGTATTGGAGCTGTGAGGTTATTGTGCTTGTGCAAGTCTAGAACAATGTAAGCAGTCCTTTTTTGCATTCTTTGTTGAGTTACTATGGGCAAGTTAGGAATGAGTTGAGCAAATGATCCCAGTAATTAGACAATGAGCTATCTTTCATGCACACACATACGCACATGTATAGACATGGGAGAAAAACTAGAATGGCATCAGGCCCATTCTCTTTTAGATGCCTTAAAATATGATAGATTCATAATATTTTCATGGCTCATGGTTGTTTAGAGCTATTAGATTTTGGGTATTGTTACATTGTGTTCTTCCTGTGGTATTGCAGGATCAAATGAAATGTTGCATGAAACATAGCTTTATTTTCACTATTTGTCATTTTCCTAAATTTAGGTTCAACCAGCAGTTGGCATAATCAAACTTGGAGAGACAATAAAAATTTCTATTCATCTTGATGAATTTTGCACAAAGGAAGAGATTGTTGATGGATAGCTCAGAATTGGCAGTGTCAAGATACTGTGGAGAAAGAAGCAGTATTACTAATTATCGTCACAAGCACACACTCAACTAAGGGTAGAAGTCAACGGATCCATGTACGACATTGTTGTTTTGATGAAGTCGGTCAAAAAGTTCCATCAAGATGAATTCAGTCTATCCATCAGCATGGATCCGATGGCAAAGGTTCTAAAACTCTCTCAGATGTGACTTCTGGGTTCAACAATATAAGCGTTCCATGAGGTTGTACATCAAAACCATCTTTTATAGTCTAACTCATCCCTTTCTAAATGCATGTGCCATGAAATAGAAACCCTAATCAGATCTTTCTAGCAATCATAAGGTCCTGCAGGTGTAATTTGTAAATGTAACTTGTTAGAAGTTTTTATTTTCTTTTTATTTTTCTTTTTGTTGTTGTGGAATTTATAGATTGACATTAGCTTTGTGAATTAGATTGAACAGGTAGCATGTATCTTTTCCGCCCTTTCATGCTAATTGGATGTATACCAACCATTGTCCAGGCATAATTTGTTTAGCTTGTGAAAAAGATGCTCTCTTGTCCCTTTTCCAGTGAGCAATGACAAACATTTTAAGATCTCATCAAGCTATTTGCAATTCAATAGGCCATGTTTTATTCATGCAGGATATGGAACATTACTAATGCTTGAAGACTGCAGACTTCTGCTGCCTCTACTTTGTGTGTTTGGCTTCTTTTGCAGAGGTACGCTTTCAGTCATGTACCTCTTCCTTTCACCCATCTTGGGATGATATCTCATGTAACACTTAGCGACAATTTAATTAATCGGAGTGCAAGAAATATGTTGATAATACAGGCTAAGTGAAGAAAGCTTTATAATTGGTGTAGACGAGTTTAGATAGACAAAATGTGTATGATTGAGGGGTTTCAGTCAACTGATTAATAGACATGTTAATTGTATCAAGATGGCCAGATGAGCATTCTGCAAAACTATAGTTTCAATGAGTCAAAATTTACATGTTAAACAGCAATCGGACCGATTCCTCCGCAACATGATTTCTTGGTAGTTGTCTCAAAGCTACATACCAAGTGCATTCTTTTTTGTTATTGTTACATTAAATTTCATGTTTAGTAGTTAGCTTAAGCAATAGCAAAAATGACAATCACAAATAACTTTGAAGCCATTTTTGAGTTACGAATGGGACTCTCTATCGTAATAGGGAATTTGTTCACAAATAACTTTGAAGCATTTTTGAGTTACAAATGGAACTCTCTATCATAATAGAGAAGTTGTTGAAGTTCTAACACCAAACCACTTACATGCTTCTTGTGATATCCACTTAGTTAATACGTATTCTAATCTTTCCCTATTGTTATATCAACTTGTTTCTTTGCCAGGGAGCCACCATCGTTGACCAGATTGTGACTATAACTCCCGCTGAAGGTTATGTCCCAAAAATTGATGAGGTAAAACTCATTCCATCCTATCGAGATTGTCTACTTATTTTAGATGTTTCACTTTGCCCACTCTGCAATTTTTGTAGCAAGTTAAGGAAAGTGATGTGACAATTGATATTCCTATTGGAATCTATGCTTCAACACAGGATGTCTCTGCAAACTCGAGTGTAATTATCTCTTCTATTATGCCCAAACTGCATTTTGGTTCCAAAACACTTTTACTCGTACTAGATGTTGCTCAAGGAATAACTACCAGCTTTTTTTGAACTCAAGTAGGGAAATTAAGGAGGTTATTAGATGTATAATTCAAAATAAAACAAATGCAACATTGAGGTGTTAATGTAGAGAATTTATTAATATAAGGGCATATAAGTTAAAGACGATAGAAAAAGAAATACAAAAACAAAAATTTGCGATATCAAATTTCCCTTATGACAACTTTTTTTTTCCCTTATGACAACTTTTTTTGCGATCTTGTGTGTAATTTATGTATCAAATTTTACTATCAGAATAACTACTATAATTTTTTCCATCACAGGTTCCCCTTCAACCGGATGGAGCTCAATGCGGGTATTTTGTTTTACGATATATGAGAGAGAAAATTGAAGGCGCCGCATCCTTTGACAAGTCTTCCCTACGATCAATAGTAATATTAGATATATTTTCAAATTTTCTTATTGATACCATAGTGTTTAATTACATTTTCATTCATTTATTCACATGCAGTTCGCAAAATCTGTGATAGCTGCAAAGGAAATTGATGAAGTACGTTCGGAGTGGGCTGAATGCATACAAGATCACATATCTGATGATTAGGAGAGATTTAAGTGTACATACCTCTTTTGGTTACATGTGGTAATCTATAAGTGTTTTTCTTATTATGCATAATACTTTTGGTGCATATGATGTGTAGTTGTTTTGCCACAGTACTTTTTAATATATATCGGTAAGAGTGATCATTTAAAATGTGATGTGACCCTGTACTTTACATTGCTACAAGTGCGAGTGTATATATGTGTTTTCTATAATTCTTTTTGATGTTGTATGATTTATATTAAAAACGCAACACTATAAATCTACAACGGTTTATTGTGTTCTAGCGTAACCGTTGAAAAATGACAACGGTGAAAAACCGTTGTCTATGAGCAAAAAAAATCCGTGATAAATCGGTGGTTGGTCAAAGACAACGGTGAAAGGCCGTTGTAGATTTAAGGAAAAGACAACGGTGAAAAACCGTTGTCTATTGGCAAAAAAATCTGTGGTAAATTGACCCGTTGTGAAAAGTGGTTCGGTCAAAGACAACGGTTAAAAACTGTTGTCTTATTCTTGAAAAGACAACGGTTTTTCACCGTTGTCTTTGCCCGAACCACTTTTCACAACGGGTTGATTTACCATAGATTTTTTTGCCAATAGACAACGGTTTTTCACCATTGTCTATTCAATTTTTTGTTGTAGTGTGATATACCGAAGATGGCTTTCCGAACAAGATATGGACATTATGAGTTCGTAGTTATGCCTTTCGGAGTGACGAATGCACCTGCGATGTTCATGGATCTAATGAATCGGGTATTCTCGGCATTCCTCGACAAATTTATGATCGTTTTCATCGACGATATACTGATATATTCTAGAACCCAAGAAGAGCACGCCGAACACCTGAATATGGTATTGCAGATTCTTCAGGAAAAGCAGCTGTATGCAAAGTTCACCAAATGCGAGTTCTAGCTTGATTAAGTATCATTTTTGGGTCACGTTATATCCAAGCACGGAGTGATGGTAGACCTAATAAAGATTGAAGCTGTGAGTAACTGGAACAGGCCAAAGAATGCCAGCGAAATCAGAAGCTTTCTCGGACTAGCAAGCTACTATAGGAAGTTTGTAGAGGACTTCTCTAGAATTGTAGCCCCTATGACAGTTCTCACCAGAAAGAACAAAAAGTATGAATGGACGGATGCCTACGAGAAGAGTTTCACAGAATTTAAAAGGAGACTGACCAGTGCTCCAATCCTTGCTCTTTCGGACAGTAACAAAGGCATCGACATGTACAACGACGCTTCCAAGTTGGGACTCGAAGCTGTACTCATGCAGAATGGCAAGGTCATTGCCTACGCCTCTAGACAACTCAAGGAACATGAAAGAAATTATCCCACTCACGATCTAGAGCTAGCGGCCGTGGTTTTTGCTCTCAAAACATGGAGGCATTATCTATATAGAGCTCAGTGTAGGATTTATACAGATCACCAGAGTCGGAAATATTTCTTCACACAGAAAGACCTAAACATGAGACAATGTAGATGGCTCGAGCTAGTCAAGGATTATGACTGCGAGATCTTCTACCATCCAGGAAAAGCGAACAAAGTGGCCGATGCACTCAGCAGGAAGTCCTGTGCCACCTTGATGTCTCTATCGGCATTATCTCAACCCCTAGAAAGGGAAATTATGCTTACGGGGTTGAAATCATTTTCGGACAACTTTCTACCATGACGATAGCACCGACGCTGTTCGACGATATATTAGAAAAGCAAGCCCGTGACCCAAGCATCCAAAGGATCAAGCAAGAGGTCGTAGAAGGAAAGGATGATGGATTTCGTATCGCTGACAATGGAGTACTATACCTCAGGGATCGCTTATGTATTCCTGACGATCCAGAGTTACGAAAGAGGATATTTGAGGAAGCTCACGGAACACCCTATGCGATGCATCTTGGATCCACCAAGATGTACCAAGATCTGAAAGGGAAGTTCTGGTGGTTCAGTATGAAAAGAGATTTGGCTCAGTATGTCAGTACCTGCCTGATCTGCCAGAGGGTTAAAGGAGAACACCAGAGACCTGGAGGAACACTGCAGCCAATCCAAATTCCAGAATGGAAATGGGAAGATATTTTTATGGATTTCATCTTAGGACTACCCAAGACGACGAACGGATATGACGCTATATGGGTGATCGTGGACAAATTGACGAAGTCTGCCCACTTCTTAGCAATCAAGATGACATACTCGACTGAGCAACTGGCTCAATTATATGCTAGGGAAATTTTTAGATTACATGGGATTCCTAAGACCATCTTTTCTGATAGAGATGGTCACTTTATTTCTCATTTCTGGGAATGTGTTCAGAAGGCCCTTGGCACAAAGCTATTATTCAGTACTGCCTTTCATCCTCAGACCGACGGACAGACAGAAAGGGTGAACTAAGTACTGGAGGATATGTTACGAGCTTGCGCCTTGGATTTCAAAGGGAGCTGGTGGCGATACCTATGCTTGGCAGAATTCGCCTACAATAATAGCTACCAAGCTACTATTGGAATGGCGCCCTACGAGGCTCTATACGGGAGGAGATGTAGATCTCCTATATGCTGGTACGAGGGTGATGAAAAGAAGGGGATGGGACTCCAAACAGATTTCATTGACGACACCACTCGAGCTATACAGAACATCCGCTAAAGAATTGAAACTGCTCAGAGCCAGCAAAAGAGCTATGCGGATATGCGGCGTAGACCGTTGGAATTCGAAGTCGGAGATCTGGTATTCCTCAAAGTAGCCCCTATGAAGGGAGTGATGAGATTCAGAAGGAAGGGTAAGCTAAGTCCGTGCTATGTGGGACCGTATCCGATACTGAAGAGAGTCGGCAAGGTAGCTTACGAGCTAAAGCTGCCTCAAGAGATGTCGGCTATTCACAACTTGTTCCACGTTTCGATGCTCAAGAAGTGCATTTCCAGTACAGACCAAGTTATTGAGCCACAAAAAGTACAAGTTCAAGAGGACCTAAGTTATGAAAGTCGGCCTATCCAGATACTAGACCGAGAAGTCAAAAGACTATGGAATACAGAGGTGCCCTTAGTGAATGGTACGAAGAAGCCACCTGGGAATGCGAGGAGGACATGAAACAGAAGTATCCAGAGTTGTTCTAAGTTTCGAGGATGAAACTTTTAAAAGGTATGAAGGACTGTAACGCCCATAAAATTTCTAGCAAATTTTAAAAAAAATTTTGCATGATTATAATGGGCTTTTATGTGGGCTCTTTCAAAAATAAAAGAAAATAGAGCCAAAAAGGGATGCATTGCCCAGGGTTTGAACCCTGAACCTCCATGAAGGAAAATAAACCTTAGGATGCATGCGATAACCAGAAGCCCAGCAGGGGTGTGCTATGAGAAGGGTAAGGGAAATAATAGATAAGGGTAGGGGAGGAATGGGGACACCTTCAATTGAATAAATAGGGGTAATGAGGAGACAAGAGAACACAATTCATCATTCTCTTCTCCTTTCTTCTTCGTCCACCGAAAACTCCCTCTCCTTTCTCCCATTTCCGAAAACTCAAGGAGCAAGAAAAGAGCTCTTGTCTTGACACCACCTAGGGTATATCCTTATACTAAACAAGCGAAAGGATGTAAGTAATCCCCTCACCTGCAGTACAAGTTGTTTCGATTGTTGATTTCTTAAGAACACTCTTTGAAAATTTTGGCCAATCCATATTTGGGCTACTAATGAATTCTCCATGCCATGATCTATATATATTTGAGGTTAACATGTTGATAGTTAGGCTTTGTAACAGTTGTTGAGCATTTGAATCCCTAAAAACCTCATTTAGGGTTTCGGCCAAACCATGTTTGGGCTACTAATGATTCTCCAAGCCATGATCTATATATATTTGATGTTAACATGTTGATAGATAGGCTTTGTACAAGTTGTTTGGGTGTAGATTTTCCTAAGACCCTTCCTTAGGGTTTCGGCCAAGATGTGTTCATGCTCACCAATGATCCCCCTTGCCATGTTTTATATATATATATGATGCTAACATGTTGATAGATAGGCTTTGTATAAGCTGTTTTGGGTGTAGATTTCCTAAGACCCTTCATTAGGGTTTCGGCCAACCCATGTTCATGTCCTCTAAAGATCTTCCATGCCATGTTTTATATGTATATGATGTTAATATGATGTTAGTTAGGCTTTGTGTAAGTGGTTTAAGCATTTGAACCCTTAAAACCTCCACTAGGGTTTCGGCCAAGATCATGTATGTGCCTACTAATGGCCTACCATGCCATGCTACATGTATATAAGATGTTAACATGATGTAAGTTAGGCTTTGTGTAAGTTGTTTGGGTGTTGAATTCTTACAAACCTCCCTTGGATGTTTCGGCCAAACCTTGTTCATGCTCACCAAGGATCTTCCATGCCATGATATTTCTATATATGATGTTAACATGTTGATAGTTAGACTTTATGATAGCATGATTTGTTTATGCCACCATCTTATGTTCATGTTAATTGTATGAATGTATGTTTATGATTTGTTTATGCCACTAACTTATGTTCATGTTAATTGTATGAATGTATGTTTATGTTATGCTCATTGTGTCATGATGTACAAGTATGTATGATGAAATGCCTAAGAGATTATTCCCTATGAATGGGGACTAAGAGCACTCTTTATGTTATGAAAAGGAACATGATATGTTATGATAAGGAACATGATATGTTATGATAAGGAATATGATATGTTATGATAAGGAATATGATATGTTATGATAAGGAACATGATATGTTATGATAAGGAACATGATATGCTATTTTATTTTTTGTATGGCTTGTACCGGACCCTAGCAAGGTCCAAGGGATGGGCTCCTACGTGCCCCTAGGTCGACGGTCTTAGTACGGACCTAGTATGGGATGGGCTCCTAAGTTGGCCTAGGCCGACGGTTGTAGTACTGGCCTAGGATGGGCTTCTTGTTGGTGCAACAATGCCCCAAGCATTTATATGTTTTAATGTTTGGATAATCATCTAAGTTAGGCAACAATTTGTGATCTAATTGTTACAATGTTCAAGTGAAAGGTAAATCCAAGTATGAAGACTTGGTAAAGGCAAAGTCCAAGTATGATCTTGGCAAGAGAAGTCCAAGGTAAAGGTTTGGCGGCATTAAGTCCAAACCGACCTTGGCAAAGGAAGTCCAAAGGCAAGTCTTTGCAGCGTAAGTCCAAGCATGTAGACTTGGCGGCATAAAGTCCAAGCATGATTTGGCAAAGGAAAACCCAAGACATGAAAAAATCGAAGGAAGCTCTTGGAAGCAAAGCGCAAAGGATGAACAAGTTACGGACTCGGAGGGATCCTTGAGGCGCAAGGCTTAAGGAAGAGCTAGAAGGTTGAGTCTAGGTCTAGGGGGTGAAATCAAGTATGAATTACTCATACTTGATGAGTATCAGTCGATTGATACGATGTATCAGTCGACTGGTCAGGTGCTCGACTGAGTCAGGATGAAACCCTGACCATCAGTCGACTGCTTTGGTCGTGGCAGTCGACTAATGTTGCGATCAGTCAACTGCCAACAATGGCAGTCGACTGCTCAAGTTAAACACGGGCACAGAATGGAGACTTACTTGATTGTGGCCTGTGATCACTCGACTGATCACTCCATCAGTCGACTGATGGAGGGATCAGCCAACTGATGAGAGTGTCGTTGGAGGAAACAACTCTGAATCCCACGAATCCGGCTATTCAGAAGCCGTTAACCACGTCGACAGTCGACTGATGCTGTGCATCAGTCACCTGATGGTGCTCCAATGGGAAAATCAGCCTTCTCTCTGTAAAAAGAGGGCTGGTAGAGGTTTTTGGGGTTAATGCTTATTCTCTGATAATACTCTCAAGCCTCCACGAGTTTTCAAGTTTTCTAGTGATTTTAAATCCCCTCCTCCTCTCTCTAAGCTTAAGTTTCATTCTTTGTAAGAATAGGAGGATTGTTGTAAAGGAAAGCTTCATAGTGATTTTGATTAGGGTTGATCCACCTCAAGGATCACCGTGGAGTAGGAGCGCTATCTCTGAACCACGTAAAAGAATCATGTTAGCATTGTTTTTCATTTGTGTTATTATTATTTTTGTTGTGCTTCTGCTAATCTTGTTGTGGAGACGAAAAACAAGCTATTCACCCCCCTCTTGCTTCCAATCAATCACCAACAAGTGGTATCAGAGCCCGGATAGCATCGGAAGATTTAACAATCAATCGGAGCAAAAATGACTTTCCAAGAGGGGTATAGCACGGTGAGGCCTCCGTTCTTCGACGGCAATGACTTCGGTTATTGGAAAGGTAGGATGGAGTATTATTTAATGAATGATATTGAAAATTGGTTTAGTGTTGTAGATGGTTTCGAGAAGTCAGTCGATGAACACGGAGCACCCATACCGACGAAAGATTAGATGAGAGACATGGCCAAGAAGGCTCAAGCCAATGCCAAGGCAACAACCACACTTCAATGTGGTTTGTCAAAAGAGCAATTAAGTAAGGTGGGGCCATTTGGGAGAAGTTGATAGAGCTTTGGGAGAAGTTGATAGAGCTCAATGAAGGATCGAAGGAAACAAGAAGGGCCAAGAGAGATCTCCTAATTGGCCAACTTCAAAGCTTCTCCATGAAGACAAATGAGACCGTGAGCCAAATGCATGGTCGCTTCAAAGAAGTAGTCAACGGACTACATGTAATAGGTGAGAAGGTCGACAACCGAGACCTCATAAGGTATGTGCTCCAAGCCTTCCCTAGAACAACCTTATGGGCTTCAATGGTAGATGCCTATAAGGTCTCTAGGGATCTCTCTTTGGTTAAGTTAGATGAGCTATTTTGTGAATTTCAATTACATGAACAAGCTAACACTTCATCCAAAGAGAAGGGTAGAGCTCTTTTTGTAGGAAAGAAGGACAAAAAAAAGAAGGAGAAGAAAGAAGTGTCCTCCTCATCCGAATCCGAGGAAGACTCATCAAGTAGTGAAGATGAGCTATCGGCAAGCGAGGTGGCTCATTATGTCAAGAAATTTGGTGGGAAGTCAAGGAAACTCACCAAGAAAGATGTGAGGAGGATGTTCCAATCCTCAAGAGGTAAGTCTTCAAATAGTTCAAATTCTATACCTAACGTAACTTGTTTTGATTGCAACAAGAAAGGGCATATAAAGCCAAATTGCCCAGAACTAAAGAAGAAGGAGGAGAAGGAAAAGAAAAAGAAGGAAAAGAAGGAGAAGAAGAAGGAGGCAATGGTGGCACAAACATGGGACACCCTAAGCATAGAGGATTCTTCTGACGATGAAGAAGTATGTCATGCCACCCGGAATCTAGCCCTCATGGCATTGGAGGAAGAAGCCGGGAGCTCAAGTGAGGAGTCATCATCTTCCTCTTCAAGCGACGAATCATCATCAAGTGATAATGATGAGGTAAACAACTCCCCTAGGGTAGATTCACTTTACAAGACAATTGCATGTCTTCAAAATGCATTGAATAGATCAAAAACTAGGATTAAGGATTTAAAAGTAGAGATGAAATCACTTAAGAGTGTCGAACCTTCTTGTAGTAAATTATCTTGTGATGATGATGCATGTACTCTTAGGGATGAAAATGATGAATTGAGAAAAGAAATAGGTAACTTAAGAGCATGCTTAGAAAAATTTACTAATGGTTCTAAATACCTAGACATGATAATTAAGGATCAAAGGGCTATTTACAACAAGGCCGGAATAGGATATAGACCTAAGGAAAAGGAGGTAGCATTTACATCCCTTGTTAGTAGAAAAACCATTATTAAAATCAAGGGTAGAAAGGCTTGGGTTCCTAAGAAATTTCTAATTGATGCTAGTGGTCCTAAGATTTGGGTACCTAAGGATTGTATTTTTCATGTAATATAGGTATAAGAACCAAGCTTGTGGATCGTTGATAGTGGGTGCTCAAAACACATGACCGATGATGAGAGAAAATTCTCCACTATCAACCACACTAGCAAGGGAAAGGTATCATTTGGTAATAGCGACAAATTTATGATTTTAGGAAATGACACAATTGAGGTATCCCCCAACTTTTCCATTCATAAAGTATTATTGGTTAAAAATATGAAATTTAATTTACTTAGTGTAAGCCAACTATGCGATGCGAACTTTGATGTTAAATTTGATTCTTCAAAATGTTTTATAAGACACAAAACTCTAAATGATTGCATGTTAGTAGGTTTTAGGAAATCAAATACATATTATGTTGATTTATCCTATGCTACTAATGCTTCTACTAAGTGTCTTATTGCAAAAGAGGAAGAAAGTTGGCTTTGGCATAGGAGACTAGGACACATAAACATGAAGAACATAGCCAAAATAGCAAAATTGAAGTTAGTCAAAGGGTTTCCTAAAGTCAAATTTCTCAAGGACAAAATGTGTGATGCATGCCAAGAAGGGAAACAATCAAAAACATCACACAAAGGTAAAAATTTACTTAGTACCGCTTTACCTTTAGAACTTTTACATATGGACTTATTTGATTGTCATAGTACCCCTTCTATGATTGGTAGTAGATATTGCCTAGTAATAGTAGATGATTTCTCTAGGTTTACTTGGGTATTTTTCTTGAAAAATAAAGATGAAACCCTAGGAATAATAATAGGTTTTAGTAAGAGAGTAGAGAATGAAAGAAAACTCAAAATCAATCAGATCCGTAGTGATCATGGTGAAGAATTTGAGAATTATAATTTCTCAACTTTTTGTCTAGAACAAGGGTACAAGCACGAATTTTCTTGTCCTAGAACACCCCAACAAAATGGGGTTGTGGAAAGGAAGAATCGTGCCCTACAAGAAGCGGCTAGGACAATGCTTAATGCATACTCCTTACCTAGCTACTTGTGGGCGGAAGCGGTTAATACCACTTGCTATATCCAAAATAGGGTATTAATTCATAGGTTTTTAGGAAAAACTCCATTTGAATTGTGGAATGATACAATTCCAACAATTCATTATTTTAAAATCTTTCGATGCAAAGTCTATATTTTAAATACCAAAGACAACCTAGTTAAGTTTGAGTCCAAAGCGGATGAGGGAATCCTAGTTGGATACTCATCCACTAGTATAGGGTATAGAGTTTACAATAAAAGGACTCAAAAGATTGAGGAATCTTCAAATGTCCAATTTGATAAAACTTCCAATACATACCCTAGAAAATCCCCTATTGATGATGATATTAATAATGAAAATAAAGAAATTACTCAACAATTTCAAGATTTAACCTTAGGGGGTAATGATCAAGGGGGAGGATTAAATCAAGGGGGAGTAAGAGGTGATTCCGATGATGAGCAAAGAATTGAGATTAATTATGATCAACCTCAAATTAATACACCTCCTAGAACCATAAGAGTTCATCAAAATCACCCCTTAGATCAAATTGTGGGTGAATTATCTCAATGTGTTAGGACTAGGTCATTTCATAGGGATCCCACTAGTCATATAGCTCTAATTTCTCAAATTGAGCCCAAAACAATCAAAGATGCATTACTTTATCCGGATTGGATCTTAGCAATGCAAGATGAATTGGCTCAATTTGAAAGGAGTCAAGTATGGGAGTTAGTTCCTAGACCTAATGAAAACACCATCATTACTACAAGATGGGTCTTTAGGAACAAACTAGATGACCAAGGGAATATTACTAGGAATAAGGCAAGATTAGTTGCAAGGGGATTTAATCAAGTTGAAGGACTTGACTATGATGAAACATATGCCCTGGTTGCTAAATTAGAGTCTATTAGGATACTATTAGGGTATGCCTCCTATATGGGTTTCAAACTCCATCAAATGGATGTTAAATCAGCATTCCTAAATGGGTTTATTAAGGAAGAGGTATATGCAGAACAACCTCCCGGGTTTGAGAATATGGACTATCCAAACCATGTATACAAGCTTAGAAAAGCTTTGTATGGTTTGAAACAAGCTCCCCGGACTTGGTATGAAAGATTATCATCTTTCTTAATCTCTAAGGACTTTAAGAGGGGTAGTGTATATCAAACTCTATTTATAAAGTCAACATCAATGGACATCTTTGTAGCCCAAGTATATGTTGATGACATTATCTTTGGGTCAACAAATGATGAACTTCTCCAAGACTTTATTAAGAATATGGAAAAAGAGTTTGAAGTGAGTCTAGTTGGGGAATTAAATTTCTTCATAGGATTGCAAGTTAAACAAACAAGTGAAGGAATTTATATTTATCAAACCAAATATGCTAAGGAAATGATTAAGAAATTTGGTTTGGAAAATGCTAAGGTAGTTTCAACTCCAATGGCAACCAATACTAAAATAGATAGTGATAATGAAGGAAAACAAATTGATCTTACACTCTATAGGAGCATGATTGGTAGCCTTTTATACTTAACCGCTAGTAGACCCGACATATTATTTGCGGTTGGTATGTGTGCTAGGTATCAATCTTGTGCAAAAGAATCTCATTTAGTTGTTGTTAAGAGAATCTTAAGATATATTAAAGGCACACTAAATGTAGGACTATGGTACCCTAGGACTAGGTCTTTTGATTTGGTTGGGTACACCGATTCCGATTATGCCGATTGCAAATTGGATCGGAAGAGTACTAGTGGTGGATGCCAATTCCTTGGGTCCTCCCTAGTTAGTTGGAGTAGCAGGAAGCAACCTTGTGTTGCCCTATTCACTACCGAGGCCGAGTATGTAGCTATGGGTGGTTGTGTAGCTCAACTACTATGGATGAAACATACCTTAGAAGATTATGAGCTATCTTACTCCAACATAAAAGTATTTTGTGACAATGTGAGCACCATAAACTTAACTAAAAATCTGGTGCATCACTCTAGGACTAAGCACATTGAAGTGAAACATCACTTCATTAGAGATCATGTGGCAAAGGGGGACATTGAGCTTAATTACATTGAATCCAAATCTAACCTAGCCGACATATTTACCAAGGCTCTCCCCGAGGTAGAATTTTCATCACTTAGGAGAGAACTTGGAATGTGCTTGGTTGAATAAAGGTGTAGGTTTGCATGATCCTATAGAAATCCTAGGATTTATACCTTTAAGCATCTCACAAAATACCTAAGAAACCATGATTTTTGTATTGAGCCACTTAGACAACATGTGAGATGTTAGGAAGATGCATTTGGTTCATCATGCTTGTTATGATGCATTACTATGGACCAAAGTGTCATCTAGAGACATTGATCCTTCATTGGACCAATCATTGGGAAGGCTTATACACAATTGATGTGCATATAGCTCCAAGAACATAATTGGAAATGTCAAATAAAACATATTTTAAACTATGTTTATCATATTTTGAAAAACAATTTTTAAATGAAACACAAAAGTGATACAAAGTTTGCAAAAATATTAGAACTTTTGTCACTTTCCAAGTCTGTATCAATCTTGAAATATGAAAACATATATTTTTCTAAATATTTTTCCTTGATAGAGTATGATTTCAGAAATGTGTACACAAAATTCCATGATTTTTGAGGTTTCTGGAATTTCTAATGCATTTCTGAATTTGAACCCGAAAAGAATTTGGGAAATTTGGGTTTCGAGCATAGTGATCTTAGTTCGAAAAAATAGCTCCACTTTCTGATATTTAGTATATCTTTGATGTCCTAAAACTTTAGCATGATAATATTGAGTATATACAAATGTTTAGGACCGTTTAATGCTGTGTTTTAGGGGGAGTTTCATAAAATGTATCTTCTTCATCCCCAAGTTTACATTGTTGGTGCAAAGTTAGGATTTAAACCTTCAAATTGTTTGATAGGCTTTTGCTCCACATGTCTTTCACTCATCATGAACTATATCTTGGATTAAGGGGGAGCTAAATGTCAATTATATACCTTAGTTCAAGATTATAACACATTCGATTCTTTTATGAAATATATGATTTTTTCTTTCTTCTCTTTTTGATGTATGTCAAAGGGGGAGAATAAATGTTTAAGTTAGAATTGGATGTATGATTTGGAAATATGATTATGTGCGTATCCTTGAAAGACCTAACTTAAATGATTGCCAAACATAAAAAAGGGGGAGATTGTTGGTGCAATAATGCCCCAAGCATTTATATGTTTTGATGTTTGAATAATCATCTAAGTTAGGCAACAATTTGTGATCTAATTGTTACAATGTTCAAGTGACAGGGAAATCCAAGTATGAAGACTTGGTAAAGGCAAAATCCAAGTATGATCTTGGCAAGAGAAGTCCAAGGTAAAGGTTTGGCGGTATAAGACCAAGCATGTTGTCTTGGCGGCATTAAGTCCAAACGGACCTTGGCAAAGGAAGTCCAAAGGTAAGTCTTGGCAGCGTAAGTCCAAGCATGTAGACTTGGTAGCGTAAAGTCCAAGCACAATTTGGCAAAAAAAAAACCCAAGACATGACAAAACCGAAGGAAGCTCTTGGAAGCAAAGCGCAAAGGATGAACAAGTCGCGGACTCGGAGGGATCCTAAAGGCGCAAGGCTTAAGGAAGAGCTAGAAGGTTGAGTCTAGGTCTAGGGGTGAAATCAAGTATGAATTACTCATACTTGATGAGTATGTATCAGTCGACTGGTCAGGTGCTCGACTGAGTAAGGATGAAACCCTGACCATCAGTCGACTGCTTTGGTCGTGACGATGATCGATGTTGCGATCGATCGATCGCCAAGCGCGGTGATCGATCAAGTTAAATACGGGCATAGAATGAAGTCTTACTTGACTGCGGCCTGTGATCACTTGACTGATCACTCCATCAGTCGACTGATGGAGGGATCAGTCGACTGATGAGAGTGTCGTTGGAGGAAACGACTCTGAATCTCGCAAATCCAGCTATTCAGAAGTCGTTAACTGCATCGGCAGTCGACTGATGTTGTGCATCAGTCGACTGATGGTGCTCCAACGGGAAAATCATCCTTCTCTCTGTAAAAAGAGGGCTGGTGGAGGTTTTTGGGGTTAATGCTTATTCTCTGATAATACTCTCAAGCCTCCATGAGTTTTCAAGCTTTCTAGTGATTTTAAATCCCCTCCTCCTCTCTCTAAGCTCAAGTTTCATTCTTTGTAAGAAGAGGAGGATTGTTGTAAAGGAAAGCTTCATAGTGATTTTGATTAGGGTTGATCCACCTCAAGGATCACCGTGGAGTAGGAGCGCTATCTCCGAACCACGTAAAAGAATCGTGTTAGCATTGTTTTTCATTTGTGTTATTATTATTTTTGTTGTGCTTCCGCAAATCTTGTTGTAGAGACGAAAAACAAGCTATTCACCCCCCCTCTAGCTTCCAATCGATCACTAACACTTCTATGTTGCCCCTAGGTCGACGGTTGTAGTACGGACCTAGTACCCTAGTAGGCTCGGGATTAGCTATCTCGGATCTATTTAGGAATGCACGCAAAGATGATGATGTATGTGGTACAATGTCGGGCCCTCCATGTTGAGATTATGTTTAAGTACCTATAAAATATATGTTTTCAAAGAACATCTTGCATATACCCTTTTCATGTCTATGTGATTATTATGTTTACGAATTCTAGTTATATGTTCCTAAATGATTATATCACTACTCTTATAAGAATACTATGCTTATATGTTCTTGAATGATCATATTACTACTCTTATATGAATGCTATGCTTATATGTTCTTGAATGATCATGTCACTACTCTTATATGAATGCTATGCTTATATGTTCTTAAATGATCATGTCACTACTCTATGTCTAATTCTTGATGTATGGATTTTGTGAGTAGGAAAGGATCTTACTAAGCCTATGTGCTTATAGTTTCATGTTTCCCTTGTACTGCAGATAAGAATAAAGAATGGCTAAACTAAAGGGAGCAGCAGTAGGGGTAAAGTGTGTGTGGTAGTGTTATGGTGGAAGAGATTTGTTTTTTGTTCCAAGACTTATGTATGTTTTCCCATTAAGTTTATGTTCCAAGACTTATGCATGTTTTCCCTTTAAGTTTTGCATGTTAGTTGTTAAGAGTCGAACTCTACTTGATGTTGATGGTTGCTACTTAGTGTCCTTATGAATTGATTATGCATGCTTCATGTTTCATGCTTTATGTTTAAAAAAAAAGGAAAAAAAAAAGAAGTATGAAATTCTTCCGCTGTAAATGCATGTATGTATGATCGTGTCGTGCCGCCCTTCCAACCCCTATAGATTACGAGGAAAGGGCAGGAATGACAAACTTGACCCTTCATCTTCTCTCTCAAGTCAAGTCAAACTTGACCTCTTATCTCCCATGGTTGATCAAATCTAACCTTTGATTCAAGTCAATTTAATGAATCTCTATTCATTAGTTTAAATTGACTCAATGAATCAAATCTAAATTAGACTCATTCAACACTTGAATCAAATTGAGTCCAACTCAATTAGTCTAATTTGGATTACTCTTAATCCAATTTGGTTCATCCCATGAACCTAATCCTCTTGTTCCATCATATGAACCTAATCTCCATCTAATTGCCCTTTGTGTGTGACCCTATAGGTTCTTGTAACGTTGGCAATGCTCCTAAATTGATTTAGAAACATAAACAATGAGCAGTATCTTGCAACACATCATTGCTACCTAAGTTACAAGAATGTGGAGATCCAACATCACCATTGTGACTACTAATTGTGACTCTCACAATATGTGACAATGTCCCTCTATCCTTGACATCTAGATTGATCAATTGAGGCATAGACCGTGTCATCCTCTGTACAATCTATATCTTGAACTCCAAGTAGACTCACTCTAATCAAATGAGCTCAATATCTCATATTGACTCATTTGGGCATGGTCATGCACTTAGTAGTGTCACTCTATCAAGAATCATGATATCACTCCCGTCATATAGGAGGGATAGATCCCATCTAAATCACTCACATCCCTCCGCATAATTTGTTACATACCCAGTAATCGCCTTTATAGTCCACCCATTTATGAGTGATATTTGACGAAGCCAAAGTATGCAACTCCTTATGTAGGAAACCATGGTGACTTCAGGTCCAAGGACTAATAGTTATACTAATAGTCACATGAGAAAGTATATGACACTCATATAATGATCCATGATACTTTCTCATGGCGGGTCATTCAGTATACATTCTCCAATGCATACCCATGTGTCAACTTGATATCTCATATCCATGACTTGTGAGATTAAGTCATCGAGTTGACCTACATGCTAGTCTCTTCGCATTAACATTGTCCCTGAATATTAATACTTGACTAGGAATGATTAAAAGTAGTATTCTTTATATCATCTCATTATCGATTCAACCAATCGATTGATATAGATAAGAACCTTCTACTCAAGGACGCTATTATACTTAGTTATTTGGTACCAATATAAGTAAGTATAATAACCATAATGAAATGCCTTTATAAATATATATAGGAATATGATACAAAAAGTCCACACAATAATCATCACATGATCGACTCTAGGGCTTTCACTAACAATCTCCCACTAGCACTAGTGTCAATCACTGTAGTATCTAATACTCAATGACCTAGTGTGACCATCATGCTTTTTCTATGCCAAAGCCTTGGTCAAGTGATCTGCGACGTTAGCCTCTGTGGGTACTCTGCAAATCTTCACATCTTCTTTATTGATAATCTCTCGAATGAGATGGAAGCACCGTAGTATGTGTTTGGTCTGCTGGTGTGAGTGAGGTTCCTTAGCCTGCACAATCGCTCCATTATTGTCACAATAGAGCTCAATAGGATCTTCTTTTCTAGGAACCACCCCAAGCTCAGTAATGAACTTGCGGATCCAAACGGCCTCCTTTGCTACCTCTGATGCAGAAATATATTCGGCCTCTATTATAGAATCAGCAACAATGTCCTACTTCAAACTCTTCTAGCTCATTGCGCCACCATTCAAGCAAAACATGAACCCTGACTGCGATCTATAATCATCCTGGTTAGTTTGAAAGCTAGCATCACTGTAACCCTTTACAGCTAGTTCCCTATAGCCTCCAAATATCAAAAAATATTCTTTAGTCATTCTTAAGTACTTAAGAATATTCTTGACCGCTATCCAATGACGCTCACCTGGATCTGACTGTTATCTGCTCATCATGCTCAAAGCATACAAGACATCAGGACAAGTACATAGCATGACATACATGATAGATCCTATGACAGATGCATAAGGGATCTTATCCATGCGGTCTCTCTCCTCTCTAGAAGAGGGACTTTGAGTCTTTGAAAGACTCACACCATGTGACATCGACAAAAATCTCTTCTTGGAATTCTACATGGCAAACCGTAGTAATACCGTGTCAATATATGTACTCTGACTTAGGCCAAGCAATCTCTTAGATCTATCTCTATAGATCTTGATGCCTAGAATATAGGTTGCTTCACCTAAGTCCTTTATTGAGAAACAATTCTCCAGCCAAGTCTTCATAGACTGTAGCAAAGGGATGTCATTCCCAATGAGTAGTATGTCATCCACATATAATACAAGGAAGACAACTGTGTTCCCATTAACCCTCTTGTAGACACAGGGTTCATCTTCATTCTTAATGAAACCAAACTGTTTGATCACATCATTGAATCGAAGATTCCAACTTCGGGAAGCTTGTTTTAGCCCATAAATGGACCTTTGCAGCTTACATACTTTATCAGTATGTTGTGGATCTACAAAACCCTCAGGTTGTGTCATGTACACATCCTAGATCAAGTTTCCATTCAGAAACAAGGTTTTGACATCCATCTGCCAGATCTCATAATTGTGGTACGCTGCAATAGCAAGCATGATCCGAATGGACTTAAACATCGCAACTGGAGAAAAGGTTTCATCGTAGTTAATACCATGAATTTGCTTTAAATCTTTAGCTACCAATCGGCCCTTATAGGTATTCGTAAGTCCATCCATGTCAGTCTTTCTCTTAAAGACCCACTTACACCCAATGGATTTGACGCCTTCAGGTGGATCAACCAAAGTCCATACTTGGTTGGTGTACATGGATTCCATCTCGGATCTCATGGCCTCTAGCCATTTCTCAGAATATGAGCTCATCACAGCTTCCTGATAAAAGGTAGGCTCATTCTCAATGAGCATAACGTCATAATGGTCAGACAATAGAAATGAGTATCTCTCAGGCTGACAACATACCCTATCAGACCTGCGAAGAGGTAGGTCTACCTGAACAGGTTGTTGTTCCACAACTCTTTGTGCAACAATCTCATCATCCACAACACTTTGTGGTTCCTGTTCAACCTCCATTAAGGCCTCAGTGCTATGGTCCATATCTTGAATTTCTTTAAGATCGAACGTACTCCCACTAGTTTTTCTAGAAACAAAGTCTCTTTCTAGAAATACCCCAGTCTTTGCCACAAACACTTTGTGCTGACTGGGAATGTAGAAGTAATATCCCTTCATTTTCTTAGAATATCTAACAAAATAACACTTATCGGATTTGGGTCCCAGTTTGTTTGAGACTTGACATTGAACGTAAGCCTCACAACCCCAAATCCTCATGAAAGGCATATGGGGATTTTTCCCTGTTCATATCGTATTTGGTGTCTTTATCACAGCTTTGGATGGAACACGGTTAAGTATTAAGGCTGCTGTGTCTAGAGCATATCCCGAAAAGGATATAGGAAGATCTGTGTACCTAATCATAGATTGAACCATATCTAATAGGGTACAATTCCTCCTTTCGGATATACCATTCCATTGTGATGCTCTAACCTACGGTTGCAAGGTAATTAAAACTCTAAACTAACATGTAAAAACAAAATCAAACAATGCAGGAATTAAAGCAATAAAAACTGGAAGATAAACTAATCTGATCAACCCAAGATAAGCCCGGTGAATGAACAAGTTCCTCCAGCTAATTCCGACGAAGCTCGATCGAGACTCCACAAACGGCAGTGGATGTGGATGGTGCAAACTTCTAAATCTAGTAGTTTGATGGATACTCCGAACTCTCGCAGATCCAGTTGAGCTTGAAGAAGTGTCGTCGGGGCGGACTCCTCCTCGAATCCGAAAGAGAAGGTGGATGATGTGGAGATGGAGGACGTCGTCGAAGTCACTCGATGAAGCGGTTCCTCCTCGAATCCATGGAAGAAAGTGGGCGGAAGCAAGGTGGAGGCGGCTGCTAGGGCTCAAGGGAAGAAAAGATTAACTAACAACTAAATGAAATAAGCAATTCATTAATGAAATATAATGCATGAACATGATGTAAAGTAAAGCATGAAAGTAGATCTAACCTAACTAACTACAATCTAATTATCCAAAGAGACATTTAACCAAACACTACATGAGCATGAACCAAATTAAACTAATTACGTACAAATTAAACATGGAAGGTAAAATTGATTACAAACACTCAATCCAAACTAAATTAAGAAACAATCAAAGGAAATCTTGCTGGAAATTGCTAGAAAAAGGCTGGTCGGAGCTGGAAATAGGAGCTGCCGGAAATGCTAATTGGATGAAGGTGGAAGTGAACTGCCGGTGGCTGGAAATGAAGTGAAACCGAAGCTGTGATGGGATGGTCGGATGGAGATGGCTGAGGGAGCTACCGGTGGTGGATGGCCGGACTGAACTGAGCAGAATCCCATTTCCGATTGGTCGGCGGCGACAGAGCTTGGAGCTGTGGAAGTTGCTGTCGCGTGAGAGGAGAACCGACGGTAGAGAAATGGGCGAAGGAGATGAATGGCACCGGTCACCGGAGAAGGAGAGAATCCCCTTCCTCTCCGGCCGTGAAGGGCAGAGCGAGGCGGCACACGGCTTGGCATCGTCGTCGCAGCGTCGCGGAAGTGAAATGCCTCGATTATTTTGTCTTTGCGTGAGAAATTAAATGGATTTTTGTAGCCGTCCGATCAAATGCCATCAAATCCCAGCTGTCCAATTGAAACTAGGTTTTGATTGTCTTGATTAATCTATTAATGGGATGTGCATCCAACGGCTGAGAATTCTCTAACTTTGAATGGATGGATCTGATCCATTCGAAGGGATAATCACGATCGATTGAATCTGGATGAAGGGCCCAGATGTATAGATCAATATGTATGGACCGAATCTCTCCAAATTTGGGTAAATGGCTCAGAATCAAGCCGCTTTCATCGGATGGTCTATATTGCTCAGATATGATCTCTTGATTAAATTGCCCTCGATCACGATGAAAGGTCCAAATTGATCCAGCTTAAAATATCCTTCCAGCCCTAGATGAAGCCATATTTGATCCAACTCGAGTCTAATCCATTGGCTCATCTCGATCTCCTACAAATAAAGACAAAATTTGCATATAAGTCCAGAATTTAGGAGAATTTACAATAAAGTCAAAAAATAAATCCAACTAATAAAACATGATAATAATCAACAATTAAACACATGAGAGGATTAAAACAGTGATATTAAGGACCAAAATAACTAACAAACACAATCCAAAGTCACAGGAAATAGACATTATCAAGTACATGAATATGCAAGAAATAAAAGAATGCAACCCTAAACAAAAGTTTTTGAATTTTTTTTCAGAAAAATGGGTAAGCAATCCTAAGTTTAACAAGCATCATTACACTCCCTGGCAATGGCACCAAAATTTGATAACGACAATTTATGTTGTGGTACCGTTTCAAATTAATTACCGAACCCCTTAACTACACTAATATAGTATAGTGAATGACGCGGATCATTTCCTAACGAATTGTTGGTGCAGTAGGCACCTAAGTCGAACCTGAGTTTTGATTATAGCAAATCATATAAAGTTAAACTCATATTGTTATCTCACGAGCTAAATCGAGTGTGCAGAAAAGTGCTAACGCTGGAGCTGAAGGCTAGCAACACTGGGAGGACTTCGGAGGGAGCCGAAGACCTCAAGTGGAGACCAGAAGCAAGGCTTCAAAGTTAAATGTTGAGGTAAGCTCGAGTGAGTAAAGTGAAGTGAGGTCATGTCTTCGTATGGGGACGTCCTTAGGCGATGATCCGACCAAGACTTCCCATGGAAAGTCTATGTCGAGATCGGACGGCAAGTGGCCATCGAATTCACTTATATTTCGAGCTAACTCTTTATTATAGTTAAAAATTTTGGCCATCAGTTCAACCGACCAGTCAACTACTGGACATCAGTTCAACCAGCTAGTCAACTGGTGAGCCATCAGTTCAACCGGTTAAGAAATCAGTTCAACCGCTGGTCAAGGATCAACTTCGAGATGAGTCAAAACTCATCCCTTTCTTCAAGGGTGAGGTGGCCATTGATGTAGGATCTTGATGTGCTCAAGGAGGGGACTTCTAGGGCTATAAAAGAAGGTCCATTCCTCCCCATTTCATCATCAAAAAGCTCTTCGACAACTCTACGACAACGAAGTACTACTACTCCGATGATCTAAGCTTGAGTTTTCATTTCTTTTTCGTCGGTATAAGTTTAATTTAGCTCGTCCCTTTCATATTATTGTATTACTTGTCTTGTCTCGGAACTTTTTATCATAACGAGGAGAGGGGGAGTGTCCTTCTACCTCGAGTCTTGGCTTTCTCTTGTACTCGCTTACTCCTACCTCCAACGAGGATAAGTATTTTAGTGATTTGCCCTCCGTACATGGTCTAGGAACGTTAGGGCCTTGGATTAGCAGCCGAAGGCTGTGAACCAAGTAAAAACAAAGCTTTGTCTTATTTATTTTCCGCTGTGCACTCTTGTTTTAATCGTACGAAAAGAAAAATTGTTTTGTGCTATTCACCCCCCTCTAGCGCTCAAATCGATCCAACAATTGGTATCAGAGCTGGGGGTGCTAAGATTTGGTGAAACCACTAATCTAGCTTTTTACAGATTGTTTTTCCTTTTTTTATTTCTGTTTATTTCGAACTTTTTCTCTCTTTCATTCGTTTAGTTTTTTTTTCTCCTGCACTACTAATCCAAGATGCAAGTCTTGGGACATTTTGATTGTTTGTGTTGTTGTTAGGTTTTTTTTTGCTTCATTCTCTTTTTTTAGTATCAATGGCCCATCTCGAGGGTTTTAGCACTGTCCGACCTCCGTTTTACAATGGAGATGACTTCCATTATTGGAAGAGTCGGATGGAGTGCTTCCTTAAGACCCAAATCGAGATGTGGATCATAATCCAAACAAGATTCACACTTTCGACTAACGAAGTGGGTGAATCTTTGGATTATAATCAATGGACCAATGCTACAAAAAGACAAGTCGAAGCCGACGCCAAGGCGACTCAAATCCTCCAATGCGGCTTGTCCAAGGAGGAGCTTAATCGCGTCGGCCCCTTCATTAGCGCAAAGGATCTTTGGACAAAACTAGTGGAGCTACACGAAGGGATCGATGAAGCCAAGGTATGTAAGCGCGATCTCCTGTTCAATAAGTTATATAATCTAAAAATGCAGGAACACGAGACGGCGATGCAACTTCACGCTCGCATTCAAGATATCATCAACAACCTACATGCAATCGGACAAAGGGTCGAAAACCGTAACCTTATTAGGTATGTACTAAACTCATTTCCTAGGACTACCTTGTGGGCATCCATGGTAGATGCCTACAAGGTCTCCAAGGATCTTTCAAAACATAGATTAGGTGAGTTGTTTTCTGCTTTCGAACTCCATTAACAGTCTAACTCGGAACCCGAGAAGGGTATAACACTTTTTGCAGGTTCGAAGAAGAAAACCGTGAGCAAGCCACTCCAGAAGGAGGAAGAAGATGAATCCGATTCGGAGGTCGACCAAGAAATGGAGGCCGAACTAGTCAACCTAGTTCGAAGGATGGTCAAGGGCCGAAAGCGAACCATCACTCGACCCAACGAAAGTAAGCCTAAAAGTTCTAATGTTAGGCATTACGAATGCAACAGGTTTGGACATATCAAGTCCGAATGTCCGAATCTCAAGAACAAAGCATCGAAACACAAAAAGGCACTCAACGCTACGTGGGAAGAAGCGTCCGAGAAAGAAGACGATGATCGCATCTTCATGGCTAAACCAGTTGAATCGAAGACGGAGTCAGAACCGGAACACGAATTTGAAACCGAAGACGAAATGGACTCCAAAGCTCTATTCAAGACAAGGCACGGATTCACATCCGGTTCAAAAGATGCACTCAAGGTAAGTCGATCCCTTATTAGTACGCTTTATAGTGCAATTAAATTCTTAACTAGGAAATTAGCTAAGTTCGAGTCCAAGGTCAAGACCCTGGTTGAGGAGGTTAAACTCCTCAAACACGAGGTCTCCCTAACCTCTTCGACTAGTCGAGTTCGAGAGGAGGACTCAACTCGGGTTGAAAAGCTCGAAGTTGAGAACTCACTCTTGAAGAGTCAAGTCGAAGATCTTAGGAACACATTGGAAAGGTTTACTTTGGGATCCAAAGGACTTGACCTCCTACTTAGATCACAAAGGGTCGTGTACAACAAGGCCGGACTAGGGTTTTGCTTAAATATAACAAACAAGTCGTATATGTCGATTGTAAGTCGACATAAAAAATGTGTCCAAGCATGGGTCCCTAAGATCGCTTTGATTTCAAACTTAGGATCGTACCAGTACTGGGTTCCCAAGGACCAAATCCACTATGTGGAGAGACCGAATCTATTCAACGATTCAGGGGGAGCCAATACAAAACTTGTTTGTGCTTTAACTTAGAAATTGCATGCTTAGGTTCTTTATTTATTTTGATTTTTCTTTTTAGAATGGTTAGATAAGACTATAACTCGTCAATACTTGGTAACATAGTACCAGGACGCGGTGAGATGATAGTACGCTAGAAAAGCAAAATCTTGTGTATTCGGGCTAGATAAGGCGTATCTAGTTCGGTGCACTTGACCGAGTGGAACTAGCTGAAGCTACCTCGCCGTATCCTAGACTAGTTAGACCAGGAAGTGGTCTTAGGTGAGTCAAGTCTCTATTTTCTTGAAAATGGCTTTGTCTAAGGAAGTGGTCATTTTTCCGATCAAAGAAGGCCTCTGTGCCTCGCCATGACCTGAAAGCCATGATCTTGAAAAGGTGACTTAATGAGCTTAAGGTCAAATCCGAATCTAATGCAAGGTTGACAAGTGTTCAAATCATTAAATTTAAATCAAATAAAATTGGAAGTCATCTCACAAGAACATATAAAGTTAACATGCTTGATCATGTAGATATGGGTGAGATGATTTAGGTTTAATAATTTACAACCAACCTTTAATAATTCCAATATCCGATCCAACTACCTTGCGTGTAGGATCAATGGATGTTGGACAGTAGTTGCTCCCAACACCTGACCGGGGATCAACTCAAGTTTTTGAAGCTTCGATTCAAAAGACAAGGATCAGTAGCCTTCAAAAACAATGACAAGCTCAAAATCATCGGATCAGGTGATATTGAGCTCAACTCTAACTTTATTATTCAAAATGTTTTATTGGTAGAAAATTTTCAATATAATTTACTTAGTGTAAGCCAATTGTGTGATAATAACTATAAGGTCATATTTCTAGAAAATGAATGCATAATTAATACAAATGAAACTTCTAAAATAATTCTTAAGGGAACCAGAAATAACAATATTTATACTATTAATTTAACTAACTCCTCAACCAAGTGTCTTATGACACGACAGGAGGAATCTTGGTTATGACACCGATGACTCGGTCACTCAAACCCAAGACTCATCCACAAGATGAGTCAGAGTGACTTAGTTAGAGGTTTGCCTAACCTCAACAACTTGGATAATAAAATATGTAATGCTTGTCAACAAGGTAAACAATCTAGGACACAACATCAACTAACTAATCAAGAACGAACTAAAAGTGTTCTTGAGCTCCTACACATGGATCTATTTGTTTCACACGGAGCTAAGTCACTTAATGGGAGTCAATTTTGCTTAGTCATAATTGATGACTATTCTAGATTTACTTGGGTTAGGTTCATCAAACACAAAAGTGATACCCTAGATCAATTAATCAACCTATTTAAACTAATAGAAAATCAACAAAACCTTAAAATCAAAAGACTTAGGAGTGATCATGGTGGTGAATTCGAGAACCACAAGTTTACATAATTCTGTAACGTAAATAGATACCACCATGAGTTCTCATGCCCTAGAACTCCACAACAGAATGGCCTGGTAGAAGGTAAAAATAGAACCCTACAAGAAGCCGCTAGGACAATGTTAAACGAGTAAAACCTACCCGATAGGTTTTGGGCGAAAGCTGTTAGTACGACGTGCTATGTCCAAAATAGGATCCTTATGGTAAAGAGGCACCTTAAGACATCGTACAAGATTTATCACGATAAAATACCTAACATCAAGTACTTTAGGGTATTTGGGTGTAAGGTACATATCCTAAACACTAAGGACTACCTAGGGAAATTTACATCCAAAACCTCGACCGAAATCTTTCTAGGATACACGACTACAAGTAGAGATTATAGAGTATATAACCATGACACCCTTAGAGTCGAGGAGACTATCAATGTAGTGTTTGATGAAGGACACAAACCTACAAAACCCCCGACAACCCCAATTAGTGAGCCGATTCATACTAGACTCAACTCCGATCCGGAGATCAAGTCTAGTATTAATCCAAACCTATGTCAACCAAGTCATTCTATCGACCAAGTGGTAGATGACTCTAACCAAACTAGGACACAAACGAGTCATCCTATCGACACAGTGATAGATGACTCTAACCCAAATCAAGCTAGGACTCAAACAAATCATCCTATCGACCAAGTGATAGGTGATCCAAGCCTAGGAGTTCGAACTAGAACCTCATACCAAAATCTTAGTAAAATCTCCTTGATTTCCAAAATTGAACCCAAAACTATTGACCAAGCTCTTCTTGATCTCGATTGGATTATTGCAATGCAAGAAAAGCTAGCTCAGTTCACTAGGAATGAAGTATGAGAATTAGTACCACCACCTAAAGATAAAACAATCGTTGGAACAAGGTGGGTGTTTAGAAATAAACTTGATGATAAAGGTGAAGTAGTTAGAAATAAAGCTAGATTAGTCGCCAATGGTTTTAGTCAAGTCGAAGGATTAGATTTCGACAAGACCTATGCCCCAGTAGCTAGATTAGAGTCCATTCGAATGTTATTAGCATATGCTGCACATCGAGGATTTAAGTTGTTTCAAATGGATGTAAAGTCAACATTCTTGAATGGATATATTAAGGAGGAGGTTTATGTTAGTCAACCCCCCGGTTTCAAAAGTCTAGATAAATCCGACCATGTCCTTAGATTAAAGAAAGCTCTCTATGGACTCAAACAAGCTCCTCGAGCTTGGTACGAGACGCTTTCGGTTTATCTTAAGTCTAAAGGATTTTACCAAGGTGTAGTTGACCCAACCCTTTTCGTAAAAACCGTAGGTAAAGACATATTCATAGCCCAAATCTACGTAGATGATATCATCTTCGGAACCACCAACTTGATCCTACTAAACGAATTCATTTCACTTATGGAAAGTGAATTTGAAATGAATTTAGTAGGTGAGTTAAGTCTCTTCTTATGTCTACAAATTAAACAAACTAAAGATGGAATATACCTACACCAACGCAAATATACTAGGGAATTAATTAAACGCTTTGGGATGCAAGACGCTAAAATTATTAATACCCCAATGACAATGAATGTAAATATAGAAGAAGATGTAATCGAAAATCCAATTGACTTAAAACACTATAGGAGCGTGATAGGGAGTCTCCTTTACTTAACTGCAAGCCGACCTGATATTTTATTTGCAGTAAGTATGTGTGCAAGGTTTTAAACCTGTGCCAAGGAGTCTCACCTAACTCTAGTCAAGCATATCCTTAGATATCTAAAGGGTACACTTAATGTCGATATTTGGTACCCTAGATCTACCGAGTTCGAACTAACCGGCTACTCCGACTCGGACTATGCCGGTAGTAAGCTCGATAGAAAGAGTACGAGTGGTTGTTGCCAACTTCTTGGCTCAAGTCTAGTGAGTTGGTGCAGTAGGAAGCAACACTGCGTTGCCTTATCTACCACCGAAGCCGAATACATCACGATGGGTGAGTGTGTCACTCATCTTCTTTGGATGAAGCACACTCTCCGAGATTTTAAGTTAGACTTTACGAACACTAAAATTCACTTAGATAACATTAGCTCAATTAAACTAACTAAGAATCCAATATGTCATTCTAGGACCAAACATACACTACAACAAAAATGCTAAAAGACAACACCACAAAGACAACGATTTTAGGAGAAACCGTTGTCTTTTTGTTAAAATACAACGGTTTTTGACAAAACCGTTGTCTTTGAGCGCCCATATAACACAAAAGACAACGGTTTTACAGTATCCGTTGTCGTTGAGCATATTTTTTTTTAAATCAACAACACATTTTACAACGGTTTTCCAGAACTGTTATCTTTAAGGTTTTTTTTTATCTTAACAACAGTTGGGACAACGGTGCAATCAACCGTTGTCAATGAGAATTTTTTTGTTGTCGTTGTGATAATATTACAACGGTTTTAAACCGTTGTCAATGAAATTTTAAAAGTTTATAATACTATTTTTTTTTAATTATTTTTACTATTTTTTAAAAATTATTGGAAATAATACAACGGTGATTTTTTTTAATACAATTAATATTATTTTTTTATTATAATACAACGGTGAAATTATTTTTTTAATTATTAATACTATTTTTTTTTAAATTATTGGAAATAAGTTTTTTTTAAAAAAAAATATAAATATATACGTTTACAACAATATATTTAAAAATTTATATATATTTTTTAAACAATATATTACAACAATAATTTTTTTAAAAGTTTATATATATTTAAAAATTTGTTAGGTTAAATAATGCTTCCCTAAACTTCTCTTCCTACTTCCCAAAAACCTCCGCCATTCCTACTTCCCAAAAACCTCCGCTGCTCGTTCTAGGTTGCGCGCTCCATCCTTCTTCTTCGCGCCGCTTTCTCACTGCTGCTCGCCTCTGTTCGTTCTCTTCCTTTTTCGCTTGGCCATTGCTCGACCTTCTATCGGCCACACAAAATCGTGGTTAGCAATGTCATATGGCCCGGAGATACGTGAGCGCTTCCACGTGGTTGGGTGTTTCCAAACAATGGGAAGCCCCTGAGAATTGGAGTTCCCCACCGAGCAAGTTTCAAAGAGTTTGTGACAGATTCTTCAAACTCGGACAATCTCGGTGGCTTTTGCATTGATGTATTCAATGTTGCAATCAAGCTGTTGCGCTATCCAGTTCCATGTTCATTTATGCTGATCGGAAATGGTTCCAAGAATCCAAACTATGATGAAATTGTGAACATGGTAGCTCGGAATGTGTGTGCTTCGTTTTGTCATAAACTATGTTCGATTTGATTTCGCATTTCTTCTCTCCGACCATTCTGTTATTATTACTGACACCGTTCGTAATTCTTCCTTCTCTTCAGGAACTCGATGCGGCGATAGGGGACATTGCTATCGTGAGAAATAGAACCAAAATCGCTGATTTTACTCAACCGTACACAGAATCAGGCCTTGTTATTGTTGCTCGTGTCTGAGAGCGCAGCACGAACGGTTTGGCCTTCCTCAAACCATTTTCACTAGAGATGTGGTGTGTCACAGGAGCTTTCTTTCTCCTTGTGGGAACTGTTGTTTGGATTCTTGCACATCGAACGAACCCCGAGTTTCGTGGTAAACCTAAACAACAAATAGCAACGATGTTTTGATGAGTTTTCTTCTCTGCTAGATACTGAAACAAAATGGTCACCTCTGACAGCAACAAAATTTAATTTTTTTTTTCTGAGCAAACAATAGCATATCTCATTGTCTGCTGCTAAGGAATTTCAGTATCTTTTTTCACATACAAAAAACATACTTTTCATCGTTTTACTACGTCCCTGTCTTTATCCATTCATATATCCCAGATTCAAATATATTATTTCTTCACTAATTAGAGGTCCATTTCCAGTAGAAGGATTAGACATCTGTTTGTTACATGATTAACAATTTAAATGTTCAATGAGACCATCAATGTTAACTGGCCTTGTCTTTAAATGTATAGAGGTGGATTGAATATAACTACTTCAAGTATTTATCATATTAATTGATTTGTCTGTGATACAGTGTTTGTATCGTATTTTCATTTTTTTTTTCAATTAAATTATAAGATCATGCATAAGGGATACCCTTCTAAAAATTTTCTTTTGCTCTTGTTGCATTCATTTCCACACGATGTTTACTTTTTCCTTGATCATACCTTTCAATTTCTCTTAGATTCATCTCAGAGTATTAGTTCCTCATAAAAAGGTTTCTCATTTGAACTATATATTATCTTATCGACAAGGAAATGTAATCAGAGAGAAGGTTGCTGACGGACTGAACCCTGGTTTGGTGGTCTTGCTTGTTATCGGTGGACTTGTGTTGTTGTTTCTTATTGGCAATTATGCACTCTATACCTACGCACAGAAAACCCTTCCGCCTAAGAAAAAGAAGCCCTTGTCCAAAAAGAAGATAAAGAGGGAAAGACTCAGGCAGGGGGTCAGTGCCCCTAGAGAATAAACATGGCTCACTAAATGAAGTGGGAGAGCCCGATTGACTGCACTAGGTTTGGTTCCATGTCTACGCCTTAGAAACTGAGTTTTGTTGTGGCTATGTGTAACCGTTGGATTTTTCTTGTTCCACTGACATCGATCTAATTTTCTAACTGTTGTAGTTTAACTAGTCATATCCTAGTATTTACCATATTTGACAACTTTTTTTTTTGTCGTGTGTAATTTATGTATCAAATTTTACTATCATAATAACTACTATAATTTTTTCCATCACAGATTCCCCTTCAACCGGATGGAGCTCAATGCGGTTATTTTGTTTTGCGATATATGAGAGAGATAATTGAAGGCGCCGCATCCTTTGACAAGTCTTCCCTATGATCAATAGTAATATTATATATATTTTCAAATTTTCTTATTGATATCATAGTGTTTAATTACATTTGCATTCATTTATTCACATGCAATTTGCAAAATCTGTGATAACTGCAAAGGAAATTGATGAAGTACGTTCGGAGTTAGCTTAATGCATACAAGATCACATATCTGATGATTAGGAGAGATTTAAGTATACATACCTCTTTTGGTTACATGTGGTAATCTATAAGTGTTTTGCTTATTATGCATAATACTTTTGGTGCATATGATGTGTAGTTGTTTTTCCACAGTACTTTTTAATATATATGTTTCTAAGAGTGATCATTTAAAATGTGATGTGACCTTGTACTTTACATTGGTACAAGTGCGAGTGTATATGTATTTTCTATAATTCTTTTTGATGTTGTATGATTTATATTAAAAACGTAACACTATAAATCTACAATGGTTTATTGTGTTCTAGAGTAATCGTTGACGAATGACAACGGTGAAAAACCGTTGTCTATGAGCAAAAAAATCCGTGGTAAATCCGGGGTCGGTCAAAGACAACGGTGAAAGACCGTTGTAGATTTAAGGAAAAGACAACGGTAAAAAACCGTTGTCTATGAGCAAAAAAATCCGTGGTAAATCGACCCGTTATGAAAAGTGGTTTGGTCAAAGACAACGGTTAAAAACCGTTGTCTTATCCTTGAAACAACAACGGTTTTTCACCGTTGTCTTTGCCCGAACCACTTTTCACAACGGGTCGATTTACCACAGATTTTTTTGCTAATAGACAACGATTTTTCACCGTTGTCTATTCGATTTTTTGTTGTAGTGATATAGAGGTCAAACACCATTTCATTCGAGAACATGTGGCCAACGGAGCCATATAACTCGAATATGTCGAATCGAAGTCCAACTTGGCAGACCTATTTACTAAACCCCTACCTGAAGCCGAATTCAGTCTACTAAGATGAAAATTGGGCATGTGCATAGTAGAATAGGAGGTTACAAATTATATCTTCTTATTACTATTTTTTTTACTTTACATGCTCATGGAACTAGCTTAGGACATACCTTAGATATCATGCACCTATAGATTTAAGGAGCCAATGCATCTCACAACACATAGGACTAATGTGTTTGTGTACTTAGCCACGTAGATGGGCGTGAGATGTTAGGACCTTACTCCTTGTTCCAGATGTAGAGCTAGTGCATCGCCATGAACCACGGAGTATAATCATATACATTAATCAACTCTGACCAGGACTTGTTGATTCTTTATATCAATCAAGTCAAATAAGAGTTGAACATTATATAGATGAGCTTATTTTAAGTATATTATTTTCAAAATAATATGGAACATGCTTGGACTTGAAAACTTAAACTTAATACCTATAGTTTCTTCTTTTTCAAACCCCCCCCCACTATTTTCGATATATGACAAAAGGGGGAGAAAAAGGGCAAAGTTAAGGGATCATTTTTTTTTATAACTTAACTTAAGAATTCATACTTATTCTTATGGCCAAAAGTTAAGTAAATATTTTCTTTTACTTAACTTTAATTTTTGCAAATTTATTTAAACTTAATTGTTTTAAAAGGGAGAAAGGGCCAACTTAAGTTTTTTTACTAAGGCCAACTTTAAGTAATTGTTAATTACTTAAAGTCTTCCTAAAATAACAAACATCAAAGGGGAGGATTGAGATCTTCTTTCAAGACTCACCCTCGGTCAAGGGGGAAATTTCCTCAAGGGGGAGACTTGGAAGAAAGACTCTACTACTCCTACTTAATCTTTATTATTTTTGATTCTCATGCATATTATTACTCTTCATGATATTATTTTCTTAACTTTGTATGTGAGTTTGTCATAGATCAAAAAGGGGGAGATTGTTGATACAGTAGGCACCTAAGTCGAACCTGAGTTTTGATTATAGCAAACGATACAAAGTTAAGCTGATATTATTATCTCACGAGCTAAATCGAGTGTGCAGAAAAGTGCTAACGCTGGAGCTGAAGGCTAGCGACACCGGGAGGACTTCAGAGGGAGCCGAAGACCTCAGGTGGAACCCAGAAGCAAGGCTTAAAAGGTAAATGTTGAGGTAAGCTCGAGTGAGTAAAGTGAAGTGAAGTTGTGTCCTTCGTATGGGGACGTCCTTAGGCGATGATCCGACCAAGACTTCCCATGGAAGGTCTATGTTGAGATCGAACGGCAAGTGGTCGTCGAATTCACTTATATTTCGAGCTTACTCTTTATTGTATTCAAAAATTCTGGCCATCAGTTCAACCGGCCAGTCAACTGTTGAACCATCAGTTCAACCGGCCAAGAAATCAGTTCAACCACTAGTCAAGGATCAACTTCGAGATGAGTCAAAACTCATCCCTTTCTTCAAGGGTGAGGTGGCCATTGATGTAGGATCTTTATGTGATCGAGGAGGGGACTTCTAGGGCTATAAAAGAAGGTCCATTCCTCCCCATTTCATCATCAAAAGGCTCTCCAAAAGCCTCCGTAATGCCGCGACTCATCGACGACTCTACGACGACGAAGTGCTACTACTCCGATGATCTAAGCTTGAATTTTCATTTCTTTTTCGTCGGTATAAGTTTAATTTAGCTCGTCCCTTTCATATTATTGTATTACTTTTCTTGTCTCGGAGTGTTTTATCGTAAGGAGGAGAGGGGGAGTGTCCCTCTACCTCGAGTCTTGGCTTTCTCTTGTACTCGCTTACTTTTACCTCCAACGAGGAGGAGTATTTTAGTGATTTTCCCTCCATAAACGGTCTAGGACCGTTAGGGCCTTGGATTAGCAGCCGAAGGCTGTGAACCAAGTGAAAACAAAGCTTTTCCTTATTTATTTTCCACTGTGTACTCTTGTTTTAATCGTACGAAAAGAAAAATTATTTTGCGCTATTCACCCCCCCTCTAGCACTCAAATTGATCCAACACGAATTTAATCAACAGAATAGTAAACTTAGGATTTCTAATTATTACTTTGAGTTTTCTAATGAAGATGGGGGTTTGGATTTTGATGCTCTAACCTACGGTTGCAAGGTAATTAAAACTCTAAACTAATATGTAAAAACAAAATAAAACAATGCAGGAATTAAAGCAATAAAAACTAGAAGATAAACTAATCTGATCAACCCAAGATAGGCCCAGTGAATGAACAAGTTCCTCCGGCTAAGTCCGACGAAGCTCGATCGAGACTCCGCTAACGGCAGTGGATGTGGATGGTGCAAACTCCTGAATCCAGTAGTTTGATGGATACTCCGAACTCTCGCGGATCCGATTGAGCTCGAAGAAGTGTCGTCGGGGAGGACTCCTCCTCGAATCCGAAAGAGAAGGTGGATGCTGTGGAGATGGAGGACGTCGCCGAAATCACTCGATGAAGCGGTTCCTCCTCGAATCCATTGAGGAAAGTGGGTGGAAGCAAGGTGGAAGCAAGGGAAGAAAAGATTAACTAACAACTAAATGAAATAAGCAATTCATTAATGAAATCTAATGCATGAACATGATGTAAAGTAAAGCATGAAAGTAGATCTAACCTAACTAACTACGATCTAATTATCCAAAGAGACATTTAACCAAACACTACATGTGCATGAACCAAATTAAACTAACTACGTGCAAATTAAACATAGAAGATAACAATTGATTACAAACACTCAATCCAAACTAAATTAAGAAACAATCAAAGGAAATCTTGCTAGAAACTGTTGGAAAAAGGCTGGTCAAAGCTAGAAATAGGAGCTGCCATAAATGCTAATTGGATGAAGGTGGAAGTGAACTGTCAGTGGCTGGAAATGAAGTGAAACCGGAGCTGTGATGGGCTGGTCGGATGGAGATGGCTGAGGGATCTACCGATGGTGGATGGCCGGACCGAACTGAGCAGAATCCCATCTTTGATTGGTTGGCGGCGACAGAGCTTGGAGCTGTGGAAGATGTTGTCGCGTGAGAGGAGAACCGGCTGCAGAGAAATGGGTGGAGGAGATGAATGGCACCGGTCACCGGAGAAGGAGAGAATCCCCTTCCTCTCGGGCGATCGGCGGCAAAGGGCAGAGTGCGGCGGCGGCTGGCTTGGCATCGGGTGTCACGTGCGAAAAGGAATGTCGACTTATTGTTTCTGCGCTGCATTAGAAATTAAATGGATTTTTGTAGTTGTCCAATTTAATGCCATCAAATCCCTGCCGTCCAATTGAACCTAGGTTTTGATTGCCTTGATTAATCCATTAATGGGTTGTGCATCCAACGACTGAGAATTCTCTGACTTTGAATGGATGGATCTGATCCATCTGAAGGGATAATCACGATCGGTCGAATCTGGACGAAGGGCTCAGATGTATAGATCAATATGTACAGACCGGATCTCTACAGATCTGGGTAAATGTCTCAGAATCAAGTCACTTTCATCGGATGGTCCATATTGCTCAGATCTGATCTCTTGATTAAGTTGCCCTCGATCACGATGAAAGGTCCATATTGATCCAGCTTAAAATATCCTTCCAACCCTAGATGAAGCCATATTTGATTCAACTCGAGTCTAATCCATTGGCTCATCTCGATCTCCTACAAATAAAGACAAAATTTGCATATAAGTCCAAAATTTAGGAGAATTTACAATAAGGTCCAAAAATAAATCCAACTCATAAAACATAATAATAATCAACAATTAAACACATGAGAGGATTAAAACAGTGATATTAAGAGCCAAAATAACAGGACAAAATGGTAGTTATCAGTGTTCCATGAGGAGTGAGTTGGGATAGAATCCCACACTCAGCTAGATAGTCACGAAACTCATGGCTAAGGTATTCACCACCTCAATCTGATCAAAGTATCTTAATACTCTTGCCAAGATGGTTTTTGTACTTCATTCTTGAATTCTTTGAACTTTTCAAAGGATTCTGACTTATGTGTCATCAGATACACATAACCATATCTACTGAAGTCATCAGTAAATATAATGAAGTACCTATAACCACCTCTAGCAGCGACATTGAAAGGGCTACACACATCACTATGTATAAGTCCTATCAAGTCTGTTGCTCTTTCTCTATGTCCACTAAAGGGAGTCTTGGTCATCTTGCCTAGAAGGCAAGACTCGCATATCTCATATGATTCAAAATCAAATGAGTCTAGCAACCCATCCTTATGGAGCTGGGATAAGCGACTCTCATTTATGTGACCTAAGCAATAATGCCAGAGATAGGTTTGGTTCAACTCATTTGACTCGAACCTTTTGGTACTTATGTTATAGATGGGGTTCTCTAAGTCTAGAATGTAGAGTCCGTTCATCATAGGTGCACTACAATAGAACATATTATTTAAATAAACGGAACAACATTTGTTCTTTATTATAAATGAAAAGCCTTTCTTGTCTAAACAAGAAACTGAAATGATGTTCTTTGTGAGAGTAGACATATAACAATATTCATCTAATTCTAGTACAAGCCCAGAGGGCAAAGATAGAAAATAAGTTCCTACAGCAACAACAACAACCCTTGCTCCATTGCCTACTCATAGGTCTACCTCACCCTTCGTCAATGCCCTGCTATTTTTCAACGCCTGTACATTAGTACAAATGTGAGAAGCACATCCGGTATCAAATACCCACGATGAAGAAATAGATAGATTGACTTTTATAACATATATACCTAAAGTAGAAGTCTCACTTCTCTTCTTCTTAAGATCTTCCAGGTATCCTTTTGCAGTTTCGCTTCCAGTGACCAGTCTGATCGCAGTGGTAGCATTCAACATCCTTGGAAACCCCTCCTTTAGGTTTCATTGCCTTGCCTTTGCCCTTGGATTGGGACTTTCCCTTACTTTTAGGCTTGCCCTTGCATTTATTCTTTTGCATCATCAAAATGGAGTTGGGCTTTGACTTCTTAAGGTTGAGCTCAGTAGTTCTCAACATGCTAAGCATCTCAGGCAGTGACTTATCAATTTCATCCATGTTGTAATTCATGACAAATTGATTGTAACTTTCTAGCAAGGATTGCAAGATCAAGTCAGTGGCTAGTTCTTGGCCAAGTGGGAATCCCAACCTCTATAGGTTTTCTATGTACCCAATCATCTTGAGTACATATGGACCTATGGGAGTCCCATCTTGCATCTTGCACTGAAATAGTACCTTAGAGATCTCAAATCTCTCGTGACTTGCTTGTCCTTGATATAGTTGACGAAGATGTTCAACCATATCAAAAGCATTCATCAACTCGTGTTGCTTCTGAAGCTCAGAGTTCATGGTCGCGAGAATGAGGCATGACACATCTAATGCATCATCTTGATGCTTCTTGTAAGCATCTCGGTCAGCTCGCGTGGCAGTGGCAGGAGGTGCATCCGGAATGGGCTGCTCCAAGACGTACAGTTTTCTTTCTTGTTTGAGAACAATTCTCAAATTCCTATACCAATCCATGAAATTAGCTCCATTGAGCTTGTCCTTCTCAAGGACAGAACGCAAGGAGAGAGTGTTCGTGTTTGACGACATGGCAATCTACAATATAAATAATGCAGAAAGTAAATATCATATTTCATTTATCATTTAATTAGGCCTTTAATTAAATGATGCTCCCACTTAATTGTAGGACTTTTGTAGAATCGAGTCATGGATGTGGTCAAACCACACTACTAGATTCATACCAACTAGCTATAATTCTCGCAGGACAAGATTCACATCATACTACACCTTGAGTTAGCTTTGGCTAAATCACCCAAGACTTAGTATGATCGGTAGATAATAAATTACCAATTACATCTCTATGCAACTCTTGTTTATAGGATCAAGATCCACATTTACAAAAAAACTTGAGTTAGCTTTGGCTAAATCGCCCAAGATTTAGTGTAAGTGTGATCTTATCCTATCTTTCCAACCGTTGGAATATGCCTATACTTTTACCCAATCCAATTGAGTTAACTAGTTTCACTCAATCTAATTGAGCTTATTCTCACCCAAGATTTGATAGGCGGGACCAAGATTGTCCCTCCGCACCCTACCAAGATAATATGCATTGCTCTGCTTTGGTAGATTCAACAACAACAAATGATCGAGATAGTGATGGGTATCAAAACTTGGTAGGCATTTCGAGTTGACTTGATTAAGATCTAATCTAATCGTGAATGTGTATCATATACACATTAAGGCATTAATTACCCTATACTAGCATGCATCACATACATACAAGCAAAAACAAATATATATATATACTAATTAATTAATTTGTGATGAGGTCATGACCCTACTACGATCTTCTCAAGCCAATGAGAAGATCGGACGGTCAACCTAGGGTTAGCAGCCTCTCCAAGTGCCTCCTTTGACCGCCATGTGTCATCGGCACCCTCCTCGTAACTCCGTCTACGAGTGGACCTTCCACCGCTTCATTTTGTACATTACAAAAATGAAACTCAAGTCACATTCGAGTCTAAAATCTATTTACAACAGGAATATAATAAGGGAGGCACGACGCGCAGGTCGCATATCATATACAACATGGATAATACTAAAAACAGCGCGCAAGCCATATTGTGAATTACAACACAATTTTATCCAATCACATTGGGGTTTTTGGGCCATGACCATCACAATATCATACATAACTCTAAATTATGTATTTTACATAAATTTCTATAAATTTCTTACCTTTTTCTTTAAATTTTATGAGTCACAACTATGCAGCGGTCCCGCTAAGCGATTTTCGGGTGCGATCGAGGAACAATGCCCCTAGCGGGGTTAGGGGCAGCGCCCCTTCTCACAAAATGAATCTCGCGAGTGTTTCATACCGATCTTACAACACCTTAAGTCGTTGTCCCAAACAACAAAAATGAGACCTTGCCGTTTCAGAGAGTTTTTCTCGGTGGTTGAAGCCTACAAGTGTCCAAACACTTGTTGCTTCGACTCTCCGAGAAAAATACTCACAAAATATATAAAATTAAGAAACTTATATATCTGTAACTTTTCGTATCTAATACAAAAATTACAAATACAAACATGTATATTCTTCGCACGTGGCTCTGATACCACTGTTAGACTTTCTGAGCCGCAAAAACCGCTTTTTGCGTTGCGAAAACCTCGGAAGCCAGCCACAGATCCGTACGAAGATAAATAAAATTAATTCATGTACATGTTTATATACACTAGATCTACCTTAGATCTACTTGGGAAGAGTGTTACCCTTTGTAGCGATGCCCTTCGCTTATCCCGCTCATCCAAAAGGATGCTGTATCTCGTAGAGTGTCAAGTGTACACTCCTCTACACGTATCCACACGGAAAAAAGGTGTAGAGAACCACTTAGAGTGTGCTATCACTCTTGGGAGGTTTTGGAAATGGAGGAGAGGGAGAGAAGAAGAAGGGAGAAGGAAGAAGAAGCATTCAATCATCCCACTCAAAACCCCATTTTGGACGGCCACTTAAAGAGAGTTAAATACATCCATGTAATACCAAGGGCCATGGATCTTGGTCTTCCTCATGAGGTGGAACACCATGATGTGTCCATGATGATGTGGAACATCATCATTGGCCGCCCCTATGCCAAGTCACCATGAAGTGGCATTTGGTCAAGTCAAACTTGACCCTTCATCTTCCCTCTCAAGTAAAGTCAAACTTGACCTCTTATCTCTCATGGTTGATCAAATCTAACCTTTGATTCAAGTCAATTTAATGAATCTCTATTCATTAGTGTTTAAATTGACTCAATGAATCAAATCTAAATTAGACTCATTCAACACTTGAATCAAATTGAGTCCAACTCAATTAGTCTAATTTGGATTACTCTTAATCCAGTTTGGTTCATCACATGAACCTAATCTCCATCTAATTGCCCTTTGTGTGTGACCCTATAGGTTCTTGTAACATTGGCAATGCTCCTAAACTGATTTAGAAACATAAGCAATTAGCGGTATCTAGCAAAACATCATTGCTACCCATGTTACAAGAATGTTGAGATCCAACATCACCATTGTGACTACTAATTGTGACTCTCACAATATGTGACAATGTCCCTCTATCTTTGACATCTAGATTGATCAATTGAGGCATAGACCGTGTCATCCTCTGTACAATCTATATCTTGAACTCCAAGTAGACTCACTCTAATCAAATGAGCTCAATATCTCATATTGACTCATTTGGGCATGGTCATGCACTTAGTGGTCTCACTCTATCAAGAATTATGATATCACTCCCGTCATATAGGAGGGATAGATCCCATCTACATCACTCACATCTCTCTGCATAATTTGTTACAAACCCAGTAATCGCCTTTATAGTCCACCCATTTACGAGTGACGTTTGACGAAGCCAAAGTATGCAACTCCTTATGTAGGGAACCATGGTGACTTCAAGTCCAAGGACTAATAGTCATACTAATAGAAACATGAGAAAATATATGACACTTATATAATGATCCATGATACTTTCTCATGGCGGGTCATTCAGTATACATTCTCCAATGCATACCCATGTGTCAACTTGATATCTCATATCCATGACTTGTGAGATCAAGTCATCAAGTTGACCTACATGCTAGTCTATTTGCATTAACATTGTCCCTGAATATTAATACTTGACCAGGAATGATTAAGAGTAGTATTCTCTATATCATCTCATTATCGATTCAACCAATCGATTGATATAGATAAAAACCTTCTCCTCAAGGATGCTATTATACTTAGTTATTTGGAACCAATACAAGTAAGTATAATAACCATAAAGAAATGCCTTTATAAATATATATAGGAATATGATACAACAAGTCCATACAATAATCATCACATGATCGGCTCTAGGGCTTTCACTAACATTTGATATATTGGTGCAGGGGCACTAGTTAATCGAACCTTAGTTTTGATAAAGGCAAAGATTCAAAGTTAAGTTATCTTGTTATCTCATATGTTATGTTGAGTGTGCAAGTAATGTATTAGGCTTTGTTAAGGTCAATGACACCGGGAGAATCTTCGGACGAGAAATCTTGCCGGTCAATGACACCAGGAGAATCTCGGGACAAAAAACCTCGATGGTCGAGTAACACCAGGAGAATCTTGGAAGGAGAAACCTTGGTGGTCGGGTGACGCCAGGAGAATCTCAAAAGGAGAAACCTCGATGATCAAGTGACCGAAAGTTAAGCAACAGGTCAAGAGGACCAAAGGTAAGCTCCGGGTGTGGAGCGGTGGTAACAACGCATCCTTGATAAGAGAACAATCCTAGGCATCGATCCGACTAAGGCTTCAAGAGGAATGCTGAAATCGAGATCGGACAGTCAAAGGACTGCAACACTGCATGGCATGATGCATCTCTTATGCTAACCTTGTGTTGCAGGTATCAGGTTAGATTCTCAAGAGTAGCAGTCGACTGGAGGTTTTAGTAGTCGACTAGAGGTAGTCGACTGCTGATAGGATCAATCGACTTATGTCGACGAATCATCCCAAAGCACAAGGCCAAAGAGTTATCGATCAATGTCACCACCTCATGATAAGATAAGCTGCCACCTCAAGATAAAATCCATGAGTTTTGGATATGGATCTAGATTTATCCCAAAGCACAAGTCTATAAAAGGAGGGGAGGACACAAACCCTAAGTATCAATGAACTCCTAAGCGTGCTTGCTCTCCGACCATATTTCCACATGCTACAATGCAACTCCGACCGAGCACCCTCTACAATTCAGTTGTTGATATTTTACTTATTTCTCATTTATTATTTGTTAAGAGGAGAGGTAGGTTTGTTACCTCTTCCTCTACATTATTGTAATCATTTGTCTCTTAACTCCAATGAGGAAGAGATATTTAGTGCTTTTCCCTTCGGAAGCAATCAAGGATCGCAGGGCCTTGGATTAACAGCTGGTGGGTTGTGAACCATGTAAAAATAAAGTTGTCTCTTGTGCTTTGTGTTATAGTTTTCCGCTGCATACTTTGGTTTTAAATAACGAAACAAAAAGATTTTCGAACGCTATTCACCCCCTTTAGCGTTTCTCTATCCTACAATTGGTATCAAAGTGGGGGTGCTGTGATTCGGTGCAACCACCGGTCGAGTATTTTCTTTTCGGTTATTTTATTTTATTTTATTATCTCCCGCACTACTAATCTAAGACCAAGTCTTGGGACATTTTCTTTGTAACTTACATTGCAGGAAAATGGATAAATCAAGAATTCAGGGGGAGAGTTCAGATCAGGAATCAGAAGGTAAATTAAATCTAAAATTTAAATTGCATATTACTTGTTTCAAGTGTAGGGAGAGAGGACACTATAAAAATAAGTGTCTTACTCGTAAGACTCGAACGACGCATCTGACGGCAAAGGATACACCAATGCAAGATGTCCGAAGGAACAATGAGCACATCAAGTGCTTCGGGTGTGGAAAATTCGGTCACTACAAGAATCGGTGCCCAGAGAAAAAGAAAGTTATTAATAATAATATTTTTGAAATTTTAAGTTTTAGAATACTTAATAATTTAGATAAATTGTGTATTAAAGTTAGCAAATTAGTTGATTGTTGTCAATTAATTAACACAGTTAATAATTCAACTAATAAAAACTTAATTAATTCAGATTTAATTAGTTTAAATAATAATAATATTATTGAAGAAATTTTTCATATTAATCTAACCTTTGATAAAATTAATCAAGAGCTTAATCAAATTTTTAGTTTAATCAACATAGATCTAGATCAAATCAAGAATAAAAACAACCTAGGACTTAATCAGAATAATCAAAACCTATATCTGAATAATCAAAACATAGGACAGAATGATCAAACACTAAATCTGATTAATCTAGATAATTCCGAATTAAAAAATTCTGTTTTGAAATATTCAACCATAAAAAATTCGAAATTAAATTTAAAAAATTCCAAATCTAATCTAAAAAATTCTAATAATTCTATTTTTAAAAATTATAATAATCTTATCTTGAAAAATTCTAATAATTCTAATAATTTTACTTATAAAAATTTTAATAATCTTATCTTGAAAAATTCTAATAATTCTACTTTTAAAAAATCTAATAATTTTATCTTGAAAAATTATAATAATTCTACTTTTAAAAATTCTAATAATCATATCTTTAAAAATTCTAAAAATTCTAATAATCTTATCTTGAAAAATTCTAATAATTCTAATAATTCTACTTTTAAAAAGTCTAATAATCTTATCTTGAAAATGTCTAATAATATTATTTTGAAAAAGGCTAATAATCCTATTAAATCTATTTTAAATAATTCAAAATCTAACCTAATTAAAAATTTAAAATTAGATAATTAAACTGATAAAATTAGTTATAATAAAGTACCATTTGTTTATACACAAATTAATAATTTAGTAATTAAACCTTCAACTTTTAGAAATTCAATAAATAAATGTGTAGACTTGGGTTACAAGTCTAAGTTAACCAAAAATCAAGACTCTAAAATTTGTAAACCGTATAAATAAAAGTCTACCTAAGAAATGAATCACTTTTTTGAATTGATTGAATATAACATGCTCATGCATACATACCATTTTAATTAATTATTATGCTTATTTTTGTCATGTCATACATACTAGTCTTAAATTAACTCTCATAGAATGGTTAGATAGTAAATGGTTAATTAACCTTGACAACATAGTATCAAGATGAGGTGAGATAATAGTACGTTAGGGAAACTAAGTCTCGTATATCCAAATTAGATAAGGAGTATCTAGCTTGATACACTTAGCTATGTGAAACTAGCTGAAGCTACCTCACCATATTCTAAACTAGTTAGACTAGGACGTAACCCTAAAGTGAATTAAGTGTACAATTTCTTAAGTTGGCTTTGTTTAAGGAAGTGGTCGTTGTTCCGACCAAAGAAGACCTCTGTGCCTCGCCACGACCTAGAAGCCCTCTTATGAAATGTTCACTTAACTAACTAAAGGTTAAATCCGAATCTAACCCAAGGTTAATTAATTTTCAAATCATTAAAATTAAATAAGTAAAATTAAATTCATCTCACAACACCTATAAGGACAAAAAATTGAAAATAGTTTTGAAAATAATTTCAAAATTTATATATATATAAATATATTCTTAAAACTATTTGTATTGGTTGTCATGATTGTTGTGTGTAGTTATATGTAGTGTTTAAAGTAACTATGCTTCTTGAAATGATGGTTAGTTGACTAGTACTGAACTTCTAGATCCTTAGGTCAACTTTAGATGCCTAGATCCTCTGGACACTTAGGTAAGCCTTCCTTGTGGCCAACAAGGATGTCCTAAGAGTTTGTCAGACAAAGGTGGAGGCCCTCTAAATAAGCCTTCCTTGTGGTTAACAAGGATGTTAGGTTAAGGGGGAGGTTCTAATTGGATAATAATCATTTATAGAAGTTGTTAAAATATTATTTAATTTTTTTTTCCAATACTTTCAAAATTAAAAAAACCTTCTTTTTGATAATATGCTAAGGAGGAGAGAAGACTTAAGTTAGGCAAACTTAGCATCTCTAGCGACCTCTAGTTTGGCATAAACCTAATAAACATGAGCCTATAATATCCTGTATATGTATCCTTCTCAAAATTTTATAACAATATTAAAGGTTGGAGGGTCACATCCTAACTTAGGATATACATTGTTGGTGCAGGATCTAGAAACCTAAGCTCATGGTATCAAACATTAACCTTAAAAATGCACTCCTAAAACTCTTTTTGATATATGTCAAAGGGGGAGAGGGTAAAGTTAAGAAAATCAAAGGGGAGATTTGAAAAATAATTTTTAAATGCTTTTATGCTTTTATTTTCTTAACTTTGAATTAGTTTACCATAGATCACTAGTTAATCGAACCTTGGTTTTGATAATGGTAGAGATTGAAAGTTAAGTTATCTTGTTATCCCATATGTTATGTTGAGTGCGCAGGTAATATATTAGGCTTTGTTAAGGTCAACGACACTAGGAGAATCTCTGGACAAGAAACCTCGATAGTCAACGACACTAAGAGAATCTCGGGATGAGAAACCTCATTGGTCAGGTAACACCAGGAGAATCTTGGAAGGAGAAACCTCTGTGGTAGGGTGACACCAGGAGAATCTCAGAAGGAGAAACCTCGGTGATCAAGTGACTGAAATCTAAGCGATAGGTCAGGAGGACCAAAGGTAAGCTCCAGGTGTGGAGTGGTGGTAAGGACGCATCCTCGATAAGAGGACAATCCAAGGCATCGATCCGACCAAGACTTCCGGAGGAATGCAAAAGTCGAGATCGAACAATCAAAGGATTGTCACACTGCATGGCATGAAGCATCTCTTGTGCTAATCTTGTGTTGCATGTATTAGGTTAGATTCTCAAGAGTAGTAGTCGACTACTAATAGGATCAGTCAACTTATGTTAACTAATTAGCTCAAAGCACAAGGTCAAAGAGTTATCGATCGATGTTGCTACCTCATGATAAGATAAGCTGCCACCTCAAGATAAAATCCACGAGTTTTGGATCTGGATTTGGACTTATCCCAAGACACAAGTCTATAAAAGGAGGGGAGGACACAAACCCTAACTATCAATGAACTTCTAAGTGCACTCGCTCTCCGACCATATTTCCACGTGCTACAATGCAACTCCGATCGAGCACCCTCTAAAATTCAGTTGTTGGTATTTTACTTATTTCTCATTTATTATTTGCTAACAGGAGAGGTAGGTTTGTTACCTCTTCCTCTACATTATTGTAATCATTCGTCTCTTACCTCTAACAAAGAAGAGATATTTAGTGCTTTGCCCTTCGAAAGTGATCAAGGATCGCAGGGCCTTGGATTAGCAGCCGGTGGGCTGTGAACCAAGTAAAAATAAAGTTGTCTCTTGTGTTTTGTGCTATAGTTTTTTGCTGCATACTTTGATTTTAAATGACGAAATGAAAAGATTTCCAAACGCTATTCACCCCCCCCCCCCCTCTAGCATTTCTTGATCCAACATGATATTTGTTGAATAAGGGTTGTTTAGTCAAATTTCAGCACCCTTAGATTACCCTAACATCTCCTAACCCTAGGATATGCTTTGGAAAGCATGGAAATGGTGAAATATCATTGAAAATGATTAGGAGAGGTGTTTAGGATAGAGTATCGATTTTTAAGGGTTGTGAAAGTTCAAGTTTGAACTTTTATCTTTATTTTTGATGATTTAAGTTTCCTATTGGCTTAGGAACTCTCCAAGGACATTGTTGGTGCAATGGTCAAGGGGGAGTAAGCCTTTAAGGGGATGTTATCCATTAAGGGATGATGGATGGTTTTTCCTCAAAGGGGGAAAAATGAAGGGTTTGTGTTAGGAAACCCTCATTGTGCTCACAAAAGGAGGTGAAGTGAAGGTTAAGTAAACCTTCATTACGGATTGCCTCTCATTTAGTGATATGAGATTTATCACAATGAAGAGTGAAGACATCCTAGGTGATTTTGAACCAAGGGGGAGAATGTAGGATCTCATTGAGAGATGTAACATTGAAAAGCTTTGTTGTCTTTTTGATGTAGGGCAAAGGTGTTAGTAATATATGAGAGATGTCCTAAGGCAATCGCCTTATGTATAAACCATTTATATGATAAATGAAGATTCACTATTTGAGTATACATGTTTTATGTATTTGATTGGATCTTAAACTCATTTACTGAATGTCCACGATACGATTCACAGCATGAGAGAATTTGTGATTGGATCACAACTAGTGAGTATCTCTACATTGTTGGTGCAATCGGCCCAGGTCACGATTGACCAGACTCGAGTTTGACTCGAGTGATGTTTTGATGTTTGACAAAGTATGTTTGACAAAGTATGTTTGACAAAGTATGTTAGACATAGGATTGACATTGATGTTTGACATTAATGTCGGTTAATATGTTGGGGAGATTGTTTATACAATCGACCCAGGTTATAATTGACTTGATGGTTGACCAGGGTTGACCATGTGATTCCAAGTGGACACTTGGCATTTGGGAAAGTCCAAGTCTTGAGCACTTGGCAAATGAGAAGTCCAAGCATGGGTCTTGGCAAATGGAAAGTCCAAGCATGGGTCTTGGCATGGAAAGTCCAACATGGGTTGGCAAGGGAAAGTCCAAGCTTGAGATTTGGCATTTGGGAAGTCCAAGGGGATAGATATTGGCGGCGTAAAGTCCAAGCGGAGTCTTGGCAGCGCAAGTCCAATGTGCCTTGGCGGTGTAGAAACCGTTAGCATGACATAGCCGATGGAAGCACCTGGAAGCTAGCACGATGGATGAACAAGTCATGGATGACTTGGAGGGATCTGAGAGGCGTGAGGCTGATGGAGGTGGTTAGAAGGCTTAGGTCTAGGCTAAGGGTGGTCTAGCAAGTATGGGGGCACCATACTTGGGTTAAAAGCCGATCGAGCCGACGGGGCCGATCGCTAAGGGATGGCAATGATCACGCCGAGCGAGCATTACGATCGTGAGCCGACCGGGCGATTACGGGCGAAAGGGCCGACCGCCAATGTTGGCTCGACTGGTGAGAGTCCCGTTGGAACTTGTCCAACGTGGATTGAGCCGTTGTCTCACATCTCCAGTGTTGGCAATGATCGGTGATTTATGGCGATCGCCAGCGGAAAAATCACCGACGCGAGATAAAAGGAAGTCGCTCGTGGAGATTGCGGCATCGCTTCTTAGGGAGCTTTCTTGAGGCGATTTGAAGGCGATTTGCAGGTGCATTTCAGGGCCCTTCAACCTCATCCAAGCAACCAACAAGCAAAGCGCTCAAACCCTAGTTTTGTAAAGTGTTCTTTACATTTCCTTTGTATTTGCTTGTATTTCTTTAGATTATTGTTGTAATCTTGTGTACGAGGTTTCTCCACCGACTTATTAAGGAGTTTATTGATTAGTGATTGCATTGGCATCGCTAGAGCTCGTTAGAGCTCAATCCGTGGAGTAGGAACCGTGTGGTTCCGAACCATGTTATATGATCGTGTTGTGATTATGTGTCTTGTTATATTTATTTGTTATTACTATTCATCTGTGCTAACAAGATTGTAGACGATCAAACGCGAAAGAATTCCATCTACGTACGGTATCACGCTATTCACCCCCCCTCTAGCGGGCGTCAAATCTCCAACAAGTGGTATCAGAGCCTGGTGGCTCTTCAACGGATTAACAACCGGGAGCAATACGCTAGAGGGTAAAGATGGAATTTCAAGACAAGCTTGGTTGGGACATCAACACACCGGTCCCGTACTCATTATATGGACAAGCAGGCTTCGATTCTTGGAAGAGAAGAATTGAAGATTTTTTGATGATGAGGGACTTCGAGGAATGGTCTCTATTAATGGAAGGATTTGAGTATCCTAGAGGACCAAAAGGTGGTTTCCTCAAGAAGAAGAGATGGAGTGAAGATCAACTCCAAAGATTCGAGAAAAACAAGAAGGTAATCAAATTCATTTTTGATTTAATTCCAAATGAATTCTTGTGTAGCCTAGGTGAATGCATGGATGCTAAGGAGCTATGGAGGGATTTGGCAAAGCTCCATGAAAGCCCATCAATGGTCCAAGAGGAAGAGACCGAAGAGGCTAATGCATCATCTTCACAAGGAAGTGAGGACTTGGAGGTTGAGAGATCATCAACATCCAAAGAGGAAGAGGAAGTAGAATCGGAAGTTGATAGGGAGTCAATTTCCGGGTTGGTGGAGGAAGCGGAAGAAGCATCCACCTCAAGGATTGAGGAGGAGAGAACTTCCATACCGAGCAACAAGAAGAAGCTTCAACATCCAATCAAGATGAGGAAGCTCAAAATACAACTCCGCACCTACCACCGAACTAGGTAACTCAAACACATCAATCTCAAATAAAAATAATATCATGTGCTTTGAGTGTAGGGAATTTGGGCACTACAAGAGCAAGTGCCCAAAGAAGATTAGGAAAGCTCCACCGGCTCCAAAAGTCAAGGATGCCGGGTTCCCCAAATATCAAGAGCAAGGAGCATATCATATGCTTCAAGTGCAACTCAAGGGGACATTATAGGAATCAATGTCCTAGGGAAGCAAAAGACCAAAGAGGAGCTACACATGTAGGGGGAGCCTCTAGGGCAAACCCTAAGGTATATTTCAATAATGCACCTTCTTTAGTTAATAGGCAAAGGCATACTAGGAATTTAAATTCTCTTGCAATTTATGAAAAGAATGCTAATAGGAATAAATATTTTTGCTTAGGAGCTAAAAGTGTCCATTTTAGTAATAAGGAGAAGTTTGGGACTAATGTCCCTAAAAATAATTCATCTAAGGATAAACCTAGGTCAAATAATACTAGACCAATTTTACCTAGGAGACCATTAGAAAGGTGCAAGAGCACCTAGGTTTCAATCCCAAGTGGACTAGGCATATGCCTAGAAAGTCCCATGCCCATGATTTAAATCAAAATTCAAAATTGGGCAATTAGAGTTAGAGAATCAAGTCTTGAGGTCAAGGCTTGAAAACCTTGAGAAGACCCTTAAAATTATACAAAATCAATTTAAAGGGTCAAACGATCAAAAGTCAAGGTCCAAAAGTCAAAGTCAACACCAAGGACCTAAGAGTCAAAAGTCAACCAAGGGCAAACAAGGCTTTGGGTCACAAACCTAAGCCTAAGGTGGCTTACCATAGTGTTCCATTAGATTATGGAACACTAACTAGGTCTAGAAAGACCAAGGTCAATAGGGAAGTCATCCTAGAGTTGACCAAAGGGTGTGCCTAGTGGCTAGGGTCTAGGAAACCTAGGGTGGCCACTAAGAAGGTTGCAAGGGAGTTACCCTAGAGTCAACCTAGGTGAGACCCAAATGACCAAGGCTAATAAACCTAGGAGGGTCATTAGGAAGGTATCTAGGAGGTTATCCTAGGGAATACCTAATTAACCCTAGGAGCTCAAATAGGTTTTGGGTTCCTAAGGCGTGATTGATTCACGCTAGATGGGTTTAGGGTGTGCCAACCTTGATTGGATGGGTAGTTAACTCAACCATGGCAAAGGTGGCACTTTAGGATATTTTCAAGGTTATGGTTACCTTGGAAATAGTTTTTGATTTTAATCCTAAAAGACTTTAGGATGTGCCAATATTAATTATGAAGTTTGATAAAATGATCATTTTGGCACAATTTAAGTTTAGTGGTTAGTGTGCCATTTTGGGTTTTTGGCACACTAGGGAGAAAAGTAGAAATATGGCAAAATGTGATTAATTATATCAAATGGCAAGTAATATTAAAATTTAGGTATTACATACCTTTATATCTTATTTGCCATGCTTTGATTTGCCATATGCCATGACATGGCATCATGTTCATTCTCATCATCTATATGTCATGTACATGGTTAGGATTAAGGATTAAATGTCATGTGTTTTTAGATTTCATATTATGCCATGACATCATGATTATGAGCATGTGTTTATCTATATCATCTCTAATGCCATAATCATTCATGCATTTAAGATATTTTGATTGAAATTGATTTAAGGACAATGGCATGACTTGAAGTCCCATTTATAAGGGAATCAAGTAGGGTTGCCTTAGAAAAATGCATGAAACCCTAGATTAAATGAACCAAAACCCACATCTCACATCCAATTGACATGTATGTGTATTTATACACCCTAGATACATGTGAGATGCTAGGATATGAGTTGATTTCAAGGTGCATAGTTTTTGCATCTAGTTGAACCAAAACTCATCTAATTTTATATGGTGGATCATTGGGAAAGCTTGTGTACAAGTCATGTACTTAGAGCCCAAGGAATATGATCCAAAATAAGGTTTTGAAATCATTTTAAAATCAATTTAGAAAACCTTGGTGAAGTCTATCTTTTGATAGCAATCACCATTGATGAAGTTGATACAAAATACGGCCAAAACATTGAAAATTTCAATGGTTTTGAGTTTTGTATCAAACTCACTATTTTATTGGTAAATTATTTTTCAAACATTTTTCATCCATTGTTTTGGTCATAAGTATTATACGTATCAAATTTCATGATTTTTCGATATACGTATAATTAGTTATGATTTTCTGAAATTGGATTACGATAAATTTGAATTTGGAAAATTCGACGATCGATTGCCATTGGTGGCGGTCGGTGATGAAGTGGATCGGATCGATAATGAAGTCATTGCCAGTCTGATTCGGGTTAACAAGGTTTGTTTAGTCCGTGTTCAGCTATGGTAAAGGTTCCTAACCACTCCTAACCCTAGGATATGCTTTGGGAAGCATTATGAAGGGTGAAAATCCATTGGATATGGATTAGGAGTTGTGTTAGGTCAAAGTATCAAATTTAGGGTGAGTAAAAGTTCTATGTTGAACTTAGAACCTTAATTTTGATGGTTTAGAGTTCCTATTGGCTTAGGGCTTTCAAGGACATTGTTGGTGCAATGGTCAAGGGGGCAAGCCTTTAGGAGAGTATCCATCTTGGGATGATGGATGTGTTTTTCCTTATGGGGAGAAGTATCATCAATTGGGAAAATTGATGGGTTTTGATACCCAATTTGGAAATTGGGAGAGAGTATAGGATTGTCTCTCTTGAGTGATATGGGACTTATCACTAGGAAGATGGTAGGCATCCTAGGTATTTTTTGGATCAAGGGAGAGATTGTAAGATCTCATTGGGACATGAGACATTGACCTCCTTGGAGAGATAACCTTTTGATGTTAGTCAAAGGGGAGAATGTTTGGGGAGAACATTTGGTTTATATTTTAACTTGAATGTTTGGTGGAGAACATTTGGTGAGTGTTTACCAATTTGGGATAATTGGTAAGGGATTTGAGTTAGTGTTCTAACTCATGGTTTTATTTGGTTTTTGTCAAACATCAAAAAGGGGGAGATTGTTGGTGCAATCGGCCCAGGTCACGATTGACCAGACTCGAGTTTGACTCGAGTGATGTTTTGATGTTTGACAAAGTATGTTTGACAAAGTATGTTTGACAAAGTATGTTAGACATAGGATTGACATTGATGTTTGACATTAATGTCGGTTAATATGTTGGGGAGATTGTTTATACAATCGACCCAGGTTATAATTGACTTGATGGTTGACCAGGGTTGACCATGTGATTATGGGACACTTGGCATTTGGGAAAGTCCAAGTCTTGAGCACTTGGCATGAGAAGTCCAAGCATGGGTCTTGGCAAATGAGAAGTCCAAGCATGGGTCTTGGCAAATGGAAAGTCCAAGCATGGGTCTTGGCATGGAAAGTCCAACATGGGTTGGCAAGGGAAAGTCCAAGCTTGAGACTTGGCATTTGGGAAGTCCAAGGGGATAGATATTGGCGGCGTAAAGTCCAAGCGGAGTCTTGGCAGCGCAAGTCCAATGTGCCTTGGCGGTGTAGAAACCGTTAGCATGACATAGCCGATGGAAGCACCTGGAAGCTAGCACGATGGATGAACAAGTCATGGATGACTTGGAGGGATCTGAGAGGCGTGAGGCTGATGGAGGTGGTTAGAAGGCTTAGGTCTAGGCTAAGGGTGGTCTAGCAAGTATGGGGGCACCATACTTGGGTTAAAACCTCATTCTTGAGGTTGGCAGTCGACTGGCATTATGGCCGGTTCGACCACGAGTCGACTCGAGTTCGACCGCCGCTTGAGAGCTTTAAAGGCTCATGGGAGCGCCGATCGGTCGACGATCCGACCGCTAAGGGATGGCAATGATCGGGCCGAAGTCAGACACGCCCGTAGCCGATCGGGGCACGATGGCAGCGATAGCCGACCGCCAATGTTGGCCGATCGGTGAGAATCCCGTTGGAACTTGTCCAACGTGGATTGAGCCGTTGTCTCACATCTGATGTTGGCTGATCGGGTGATTTATGGCATCGACCGCCAAAGCGGAAATCCAAATCGACGCGAGATAAAAGGAAGCCGCTCGTGGAGATTGCGGCATCGCTTCTTGGGAGCTTTCTTGAGGCGATTTGAAGGCGATTTGCAGGTGCATTTCAGGGCCCTTCAACCTCATCCAAGCAACCAACAAGCAAAGCGCTCAAACCCTAGTTTTGTAAAGTGTTCTTTACATTTCCTTTGTATTTGCTTGTATTTCTTTAGATTATTGTTGTAATCTTGTGTACGAGATTTCTCCACCTCCGACTTGTTGTCGAGAAGGAGTTTATTGATTAGTGATTGCATTGGCATCGCTAGAACTCGTTAGAGCTCAATCCGTGGAGTAGGAACCGTGTGGTTCCGAACCACGTTATATGATCGTGTTGTGATTGTGTGTCTTGTTATATTTATTTGTTATTACTATCTAACAAGATTGTAGGCGATCGAGCGATCGAACGCGAAAGAATTCCATCTACGTACGGTATCACGCTATTCACCCCCCCCCCCTCTAGCGGGCGTCAAATCTCCAACAAGTGGTATCAGAGCCTGGTGGCTCTTCAACGGATTAACAACCGGGAGCAATACGCTAGAGGGTAAAGATGGAATTTCAAGACAAGCTAGGTTGGGACATCAACACACCGGTCCCGTACTCATTATATGGACAAGAAGGCTTCGATTCTTGGAAGAGAAGAATTGAAGATTTTTTGATGATGAGGGACTTCGAGGAATGGTCTCTATTAATGGAAGGATTTGAGTATCCTAGAGGACCAAAAGGTGGTTTCCTCAAGAAGAAGAGATGGAGTGAAGATCAACTCCAAAGATTCGAGAAAAACAAGAAGGTAATCAAATTCATTTTTGATTTAATTCCAAATGAATTCTTGTGTAGCCTAGGTGAATGCATGGATGCTAAGGAGCTATAGAGCGATTTGGCAAAGCTCCATGAAAGCCCATCAATGGTCCAAGAGGAAGAGACCGAAGAGGCTAATGCATCATCTTCACAAGGAAGTGAGGACTTGGAGGTTGAGAGATCATCAACATCCAAAGAGGAAGAGGAAGTAGAATCGGAAGTTGATAGGGAGTCAATTTCCGGGTTGGTGGAGGAAGCGGAAGAAGCATCCACCTCAAGGATTGAGGGGGAGGAGAGAACTTCCATACCGAGAACAAGAAGAAGCTTCAACATCCAATCAAGATGAGGAAGCTCAAAATACAACTCCGGCACCTACCACCGAACTAGGTAACTCAAACACATCAATCTCAAATAAAAATAATATCATGTGCTTTGAGTGTAGGGAATTTGGGCACTACAAGAGCAAGTGCCCAAAGAAGATTAGGAAAGCTCCACCGGCTCCAAAAGTCAAGGATGCCGGTTCCCCAAATATCAAGAGCAAGGAGCATATCATATGCTTCAAGTGCAACTCAAGGGGACATTATAGGAATCAATGTCCTAGGGGAAGCAAAAAGACCAAAGAGGGAGCTACACATGTAGGGGGAGCCTCTAGGGCAAACCCTAAGGTATATTTCAATAATGCACCTTCTTTAGTTAATAGGCAAAGGCATGCTAGGAATTTAAATTCTCTTGCAATTTATGAAAAGAATGCTAATAGGAATAAATATTTTTGCTTAGGAGCTAAAAGTGTCCATTTTAGTAATAAGGAGAAGTTTGGGACTAATGTCCCTAAAAATAATTCATCTAAGGATAAACCTAGGTCAAATAATACTAGACCAATTTTACCTAGGGAGACCATTAGAAAGGTGCAAGAGCACCTAGGTTTCAATCCCAAGTGGACTAGGCATATGCCTAGAAAGTCCCATGCCCATGATTTAAATCAGAATTCAAAAATTGGGCAATTAGAGTTAGAGAATCAAGTCTTGAGGTCAAGGCTTGAAAAACTTGAGAAGACCCTTAAAATTATACAAAATTAATTTAAAGGGTCAAACGATCAAAAGTCAAGGTCCAAAAGTCAAAGTCAACACCAAGGACCTAAGAGTCAAAAGTCAACCAAGGGCAAACAAGGTTTGGGTCACAAACCTAAGCCTAAGGTGGCTTACCATAGTGTTCCATTAGATTATGGAACACTAACTAGGTCTAGAAAGACCAAGGTCAATAGGGAAGTCATCCCTAGAGTTGACCAAAGGGTGTGCCTAGTGGCTAGGGTCTCTAGGAAACCTAGGGTGGCCACTAAGAAGGTTGCAAGGGGAGTTACCCCTAGAGTCAACCTAGGTGAGACCCAAATGACCAAGGCTAATAAACCTAGGAGGGTCATTAGGAAGGTATCTAGGGAGGTTATCCCTAGGGAATACCTAATTAACCCTAGGAGCTCAAATAGGTTTTGGGTTCCTAAGAGCGTGATTGATTCACGCTAGATGGGTTTAGGGTGTGCCAACCTTGATTGGATGGGTAGTTAACCTAACCATGGCAAAGGTGGCACTTTAGGATATTTTCAAGGTTATGGTTACCTTGGAAATAGTTTTTGATTTTAATCCTAAAAGACTTTAGGATGTGCCAATATTAATTATGAAGTTTGATAAAATGATCATTTTGGCACAATTTAAGTTTAGTGGTTAGTGTGCCATTTTGGGTTTTTGGCACACTAGGGAGAAAAGTAGAAATATGGCAAAATGTGATTAATTATATCAAATGGCAAGTAATATTAAAATTTAGGTATTACATACCTTTATATCTTATTTGCCATGCTTTGATTTGCCATATGCCATGACATGACATCATGTTCATTCTCATCATCTATATGTCATGTACATGGTTAGGATTAAGGATTAAATGTCATGTGTTTTTAGATTTCATATTATGCCATGACATCATGATTATGAGCATGTGTTTATCTATATCATCTCTAATGCCATAATCATTCATGCATTTAAGATATTTTGATTGAAATTGATTTAAGGACAATGGCATGACTTGAAGTCCCATTTATAAGGGAATCAAGTAGGGTTGCCTTAGAAAAATGCATGAAACCCTAGATTAAATGAACCAAAACCCACATCTCACATCCAATTGACATGTATGTGTATTTATACACCCTAGATACATGTGAGATGCTAGGATATGAGTTGAGTTCAAGGTGCATAGTTTTTGCATCTAGTTGAACCAAAACTCATCTAATTTTATATGGTAGATCATTGGGAAAGCTTGTGTACAAGTCATGTACTTAGAGCCCAAGGAATATGATCCAAAATAAGGTTTTGAAATCATTTTAAAATCAATTTAGAAAACCTTGGTGAAGTCTATCTTTTGATAGCAATCACCATTGATGAAGTTGATACAAAATAGGGCCAAAACATTGAAAATTTCAATGGTTTTGAGTTTTGTATCAAACTCACTATTTTATGGGTAAATTATTTTTCAAACATTTTTCACCCATTGTTTTGGTCATAAGTATTATACGTATCAAATTTCATGATTATATATAATTAGTTATGATTTTCGAATTGGATTACGATATTGAATTGTAAAATTCAGCTACGATCGATTACCATTGGTGGCGGTCGATGAAATGTGATCGTGATAATATCGAAGTTGGTGTCAGTCTGATTTCGGGTTAACAAGGTTTGTTTAGCCCGTGTTCAGCTATGGTAAAGGTTCCTAACCACTCCTAACCCTAGGATATGCTTTGGGAAGCATTATGAAGGGTGAAAATCCATTGGATATGGATTAGGAGTTGTGTTAGGTCAAAGTATCAAATTTAGGGTGAGTAAAAGTTCTATGTTGAACTTAGAACCTTAATTTTGATGGTTTAGAGTTCCTATTGGCTTAGGGGCTTTCCAAGGACATTGTTGGTGCAATGGTCAAGGGGGGGCAAGCCTTTAGGGGGAGGTATCCATCTTGGGATGATGGATGTTTTTTTATGGGGAGAGTATCATCAATTGGGAAAATTGATGGGTTTTTGATACCCAATTTGGAGATTGGGAGAGAGTATAGGATTGCCTCTCTTAAGTGATATGGGACTTATCACTAAGAAGATGGTAGGCATCCTAGATATGTTTAAATCAAGGGAGAGATTGTAAGATCTCATTGGGATATGAGACATTGACCTCCTTGGAGAGATAACCTTTTTGATGTTAGTCAAAAAGGGGGAGAATGTTTGGGGGAGAACATTTGGTTTAGATTTTCACTTGAATGTTTGGGGGAGAACATTTGGTGAGTGTTTACCAATTTGGGATAATTGGTAAGGGATTTGAGTTAGTGTTCTAACTCATGGTTTTATTTGGTTTTTGTCAAACATCAAAAAGGGGGAGATTGTTGGTGCAATCGGCCCAGGTCACGATTGACCAGACTTGAGTTTGACTCGAGTGATGTTTTGATGTTTGACAAAGTATGTTAGACATAGGATTGACATTGATGTTTGACATTAATGTCGGTTAATATGTTGGGGAGATTGTTTATACAATCGACCCAGGTTATAATTGACTTGATGGTTGACCAGGGTTGACCATGTGATTATAGGACACTTGGCATTTGGGAAAGTCCAAGTCTTGAGCACTTGGCATGAGAAGTCCAAGCATGGGTCTTGGCAAATGAGAAGTCCAAGCATGGGTCTTGGCAAATGGAAAGTCCAAGCATGGGTCTTGGCATGGAAAGTCCAACATGGGTTGGCAAGGGAAAGTCCAAGCTTGAGACTTGGCATTTGGGAAGTCCAAGGGGATTGATATTGGCGGCGTAAAGTCCAAGCGGAGTCTTGGCAGCGTAAGTCCAATGTGCCTTGGCGGTGTAGACACCGTTAGCATGACATAGCCGATGGAAGCACCTGGAAGCTAGCGCGATGGATGAACAAGTCATGGATGATTTGGAGGGATCTGAGAGGCGTGAGGCTGATGGAGGTGGTTAGAAGGCTTAGGTCTAGGCTAAGGGTGGTCTAGCAAGTATGGGGGCACCATACTTGGGTTAAAACCTCATTTTTGAGATTGACCGTCAGCATTATGGCGGTTCAGGGAGTCGACTCGAGTTCGACCGCCGTTGAGAGCTTTAAGAACTCTGGCGATCCGCTCATGGGGCGATCGGTGGTGTCGGCCCGATCGCTAAGGAGATGGCTGATCACGGCCGAGTCGGATGCGACGAAGCGCTCCATAGCCGGCGATCGACTACGAGGCGTTAGCGGTCGGCCGATCGCCAATGTTGGGTCGATCGGTGAGAGTCCCGTTGGAACTTGTCCAACGTGGATTGAGCCGTTGTCTCACATCTACGATGTTAGCGGTCACCGGGTGATTTATGGCGGTCACGACGCCGCGGAAATCGACCGACGCGAGATAAAAGGAAGGCTCGTGTAGATTGCATCGATTCTTGGGGAGCTTTCTTGAGGCGATTTGAAGGCGATTTGCAGGTGCATTTCAGGGCCCTTCAACCTCATCCAAGCAACCAACAAGCAAAGCGCTCAAACCCTAGTTTTGTAAAGTGTTCTTTACATTTCCTTTGTATTTGCTTGTATTTCTTTAGATTATTGTTGTAATCTTGTGTACGAGGTTTCTCCATCTCCGACTTGTTGTCGAGAAGGAGTTTATTGATTAGTGATTGCATTGGCATCGCTAGAGCTCGTTAGAGCTCAATCCGTGGAGTAGGAACCGTGTGGTTCCGAACCACGTTATATGATCGTGTTGTGATTGTGTGTCTTGTTATATTTATTTGTTATTACTATTCCGCTGTGCTAACAAGATTGTAGACGATTGAACGCGAAAGAATTCCATCTACGTACGGTATCACGCTATTCACCCCCCCCCCCTCTAGCGGGCGTCAAATCTCCAACATACATGTGTAATTGTGATGTATCGGAATTATCCCTAGTCGATGAATTGATGGATTTGGACACCATCAGTTCTGTCGAGACTAGCACGAGGTATACTCCTTGGTGTATCCAAGCAGCTGATTCTCACTGGCTGGAGACATAGTGATGTCCGGAGTTGATCGTGGATGCTAGTTATGGTAACTAGTTCATTGGAGTGACCAGCCGTAAGACTTCATATGGTTCTCTGCATATATAGATATGTCAATGAAGTTCTTACTGTGGCTTAAGTGCGATGTTCCTTTGACATGCGGTATTCAAGTCATCTTGATCATGGAGACTTATGCTTTGACATCTTAAGCAAACATCTCCGAGGAGATGTGGACCCGGGATGATTGGGTATAAGTCGAAGTGATCGAAGGTGTTTGAATAGCCTATAAAGGATTCACCACTCCTTGCGATGAGATGTATACCCATGGCCTCTCGTCGGATTGTTACTAAAGTCTTTGGCCAAAGCATTACATGTTTAGAGTAAGGTACTCTTCGATACATGTGGAGTAACTAGAATCCGTAGGACGAGGAAATGATACTTGGTCTAGGTGTGACGTAGTCAGCCTAGTGGGGACTGACACAATAGACCATGTCCTGAACCAAGTGGGTATAAGATGAGTGAAGGGAATGGGGCACGATTCATTCGAGCATCAAGGGTTTCAGAAATAGTTCTGGATCAACCGTTGATCTTTTCGGTTAATTGGGGATCATGATGTACTACTAGGTGCCACTCATGATCGTTCTATAATTAATGGTTAATTATAGACGACCAACATAAACCGAGAACCTATTTGGTCACACGCACAACGAGTGTAATCCAAAGGATTTAAAACGAGCTTGAGAATGGGATTCTCAGACCGAGAGAAACTATGTTTGGTTGGACCAAACATAAAGCGAGCATGAAATTGTTTCAGTCGCAATGGAAGCGTGGATGGGCAGTGTCTTATGAAGACATAATGGATGGACCAAAATGGTTTGGTTCTAATCCAATGGATAAGAATAAACCAAAGGGTTTGGTTTATTTTAAGCGAATGAACCAAAAGTTGGTTCGGTTCGTTTTAACTTAAAATAAACCATCATGGTTTGGTTTATTTTAACTTATCCTAATGGAGCGGGTTAACGGGCTTTATGGATATGATCCATTAACCATTAAGAGAATTAGTTCTCTATAAAATAGGGCTTAAACCCTAACCCTAAAACTAAGGCCGCCCAAACCCCCTCTCCTATTCGCCAACCCTAAAGCTGCCACCGCCCAGCTTGTGTGCAGCCGTCAAGTCTTTGCCGGCGTCAAGCTTCAGCCGGAGAACCTCCGGCGACCCTCAGCGATCTCCTTTGGGTTCGGTGATAAGGTGAGCTTCCATCTTTCCTTAGCCGGCCTCTATTCCTCCACCAAAAGCTGTCCAGTTTTTCTGGACAGCTTGTTTCTGTGTTGTCGGAGCGTCGTTTGGACGACGGTTAGTGCTCCGACAGCGGCTAACTTACCGGGGATTTGATCTCCGGTAATCCTCTGAGGTGGGGGACGAAGGATTCGTCAAACGGTTGACGAATACCTCTCCGGAGAAGCGAGTTTTGAGAACTCGTTTTAGGATCCGAATTTGGATTCGGATCGTGATCATCTCTCGATCACGTCGTCTTCAACACGAGGCTAGTAACCCGTACGAAGACGAAGCTCGTGACTTAGCGAAGTCATCCCGAGGAGCTCGGCGTGGATACGGATAGAGACGATTCTTACGAGGATCGTTCCGGTTGATGCCGTTCCCGCTACACGTCATACGAAAGGTATAACGTAGATAAATTTCTTTTATTGCAAATTTTAATTTACGGTTATGTCTACACTTGTTGTAATATGCATGCGTGTGTTGTGTGTGTTGTAATAAATATAGATTTATTATTTTTGTTGCTTCCGCTGTGCTCATGTTTACGAAACATGATCGAACACACACACGCCGCGGTGCCGAAAACCCAACAAAAGGGGGAGAAATAATGATTTAAGTTAGATAAATCTTCATTATGCTTGGAATAAGAAGTCCAAGTATGGATACTTGGCACGGGGAGTTGGGCTTATGGGTTATCCTAACTTAAATGTGTTGTCAAACATCAAAATGGGAGAGATTGTTGATGCAATTGGCCCGGGTCACGATTGATCGGACTTGAGTAGTGTTTTGATGTTTGACAAATGGATTGACAATATGATTTTCATGGGAAAGTCCAAGTCATGGGTACTTGGCAATGAAAGTCCAAGCATGAGTCTTGTCAATTGGAAAGCCCAAGTCATGGGTACTTGGCAATGAAAGTCCAAGTATAGTTCTTGGCAATTGGAAAGCCCAAGTCATGGGTACATGGCATGGAAAGTCCAAGCATGGGTCTTGGCATGAAAGTCCAACATGGAGTTGGAAAGGAAAGTCCAAGTATGGATACTTTGCTAGGGAAAAGTCCAAAGGTGAATTCTTGGCAGCGTAAGTCTAAGTGTGAAGTCTTGGCGGCAAAAGTCCAAGTGAAATTTAGCAAATGTAGACCCGGTTAGCATGACTAGGCTGACGGAAGCACTTGAAGGCTAGCACGAGGATGCAGATTCATGGAATTGAGGGATTCAAGAGGCGTGAGGCTAATGGAAGTGGCTAGAAGGCTAAGGTCTAGGCTAAGGGTATCTGATTCGTATGACATAGTCGATGGAAGCACTTGAAGGCTAGTGTGATGGGTGAACGTGTTATGGAGGACTTGGAAGGATCCGATAAGCATGAGGCTAATGGAGGTAGCTAGAAGGCTTAGGTCTTGGCTATGGGTGGTTATCAAGTATGAGAGGATCATACTTGGGTTAAATCTCATTGTTGAGGTTTACCAGTTGACTGATGGCTTTGACCAGTCAACTAGTTGAGTGTTCAAGACTCTGGAGACAAGTTGCCTCGGGTAGTCGACTGGGGTTATGACCCAGTCGACTGGTCATGTAGTCGACTTAGGTTTGACTACACGAGTTGTGCTTTGGTAGTTGACTGGCCTTGAGCAGTCGACTATCTTAATAGGCAGTCAACTGGTTGAAGTGGACATGAAAACAGAAGCTTTGAGAGTCAACTAGACAGTCAACTACTAGCTTGGCAGTCAACTAGGGTTGATGGTAGTTGATTGGTCAAGTGTTCGTTGAGTCGAATCCGATGTTGATTAGTCCGTTGTGAGATAACAGATGTGTGGGTAGTCGACTGGTGGGTAAGGCCAGGTGACTGCCAGTCATAAATTAGCCCGACGCGAGGACTTGAAAGGAGCTTGATGGGGCAGTTTTCCACAGCTAACTTTTGGTGATCTTGAAGGGGAATTACTATTGTGTTCTAGACCTTCCAAGCTAGTCCAAGAAACCATATCAATGAGCATTCAAAATCCCTAGTTTGTAAAATGTTTCTTTGCATTTCATTTGTACTCTTGTTGTATTTGGTTGTATCCTTATTTTTATTATTGTAAGATTCTTGTAAGAGGTTTGTTCACCTCCGATATGCCACCGAGAAGGAGAAGTTTGATAGTGGTGGTGTGCACTATTAGAGCTCACTAGAGCTCGACTGTGGAGTAGGAACTAGGGTTCCGAACCACATAAAATTAGTGTGTCGTGTTTGTGTTGTGCTTTGTGTTTATATTTGTATTAGTATTTGTATTTTCGCTACGTACTAACGATGTTGGACAAACACGACGAATCGATGAATCGCTATTCACCCCCCTGTAGCGTGGACAAATCAAGTCCCTACAGATACCTCTACCATAGATGTTGTATTAAAAATGAAACAAGGTTTTTCACAAGAAAAGCTAAAAGGAAATTGACCAATCCACTAATTTCAGTTCATAATACTTTAGATGGCTAAAAAAATAAACTATCATAAAGTATGAGCAAAAATTTAAACATTCAGATTTTTTTTAATGTAATATGTTACGACATGGTAAACAATATGCAATATGCTACAACTTGGTATATATGATATGCAATGCAGATAATGCAGAAAAACATGCCAGAAAATACATTAAAAATTGATAAAGATAAATAATTACTCCCCTCCCCCTTAAACTTAATTCATGCATTGTCCTTAATGTATGGGGGTAAGGCAACGACAAAGAAAACTACTCAGGAGATGGATATAAATGACCTTGAGAATGGTTCTAATGATACATGACATCTATCACCTACCTTTTCTCACTGAGCTCGGTGCACTGCCCCCTCAGCTCGGTGCATTGTTCCCTCAGCTCGGTCTGGATGACATCTAATGAAGTATGAATTTGAGCATATTGATCATTGGATGTGCTAGCACCTATATAAAAACAAGAAGAAGGATGAGTAGAGAAAAAAAAAGTCCTAGGAGGTCTACTATGCATAAATGGACGATGAGGATATTCCATCACTAAGAGCTCTTATTGTGGTGCATTGGGGAATCCCTTGTTGGCACGGACCCACACAATGGTGTTCTTCATATTAGGAAGGGGATGAGGCTTTTAGTTCTTAAGGATTAAACTGATATAATTGAGAGGTGTCTTAAGGTAATCACCTTAGATATTATTAATAAAATTTACTATTTGAGTGTACATTATATATGTATTTGACTGGATCTTATACTCATTTACTGAAGTGTATAATACAATACATAGCATTAGAGAAATTGTGATTGGATCACGATTAGTGTGTATCTCATTATGTGTAATTATGTAAGTATTGAAACTATCTCTAGTCAATGAATTGATGAGATTGAACATTGTCAATTCTGTGAGATTAGTACATGTTATGTTTCTTAGTTTATCCAAGCATTCAGTACTCACTGAATGGAAGTATAGGGATGCTGAGAGTGAACATGTGGATGCTAGTTAGGATAATTAGTTTATTGTAGTGATCTACTATGAGACTTCATATGGTTATTCATGTCGATGAAGATCTCATTGCAACTCGAGTGCGAGCTTCCTTAGACTTGAGGTATTCAAGTCATCTTCATCATGACAACTTATGCTTTGTCTTCTTTGCAACCATCTCTAGAGGGGGTGTCACTTCGGGTTGATTGGGTATAAGTCAAAGTGATTGAAGATGTTTGAATAACTCATAGAGCATTCATCACTCCTATTATAAGGAGATGTATACCCTTAGCATCTTGTTAGGATTTTTACTCAGAAGTCTTTGACCAAAGCACACATCTTAAGAAGATGATATTCTTGGACACATGTAGGGAGTAACTTAAATCTGAAATAATTGAGAGGTGTCCTAAGGCAATCGCTTTGAAGTTATTAATAAAATTTACTATTTAAGTGTACATTTTCTATGTATTTGATTAGACCTTAAACTCATCTACTGAAGTCTACAATAAGACACATTGCATAAGAGAAATCATGATTGAATCATGATTGGTGAGTATCTCATCATTTATAATTATGTAAGTATTCAAACAATCCCTAGTCGATGAATTGATGAGACTAGACATCATAAATTCTATGAGACAAGTACATGTTATGCTCCTTGGTTTTTCAAGCATTCAGTACCCACTGATTGGAAGCATAGGGATGCTAGTAAGGGTAACTAGTTCATTGGAGTGACCTACTATGAACATCATATAGTTCTTTATGTCGTTGAAGATCTCATTGCAGCTTGAGTACGAGTTTCCTTAGACTTGAGGTATTTAAGTCATCTTGACCTAATTGATAGGAATCTTCGAGGACTCGAAGTGCACGCTCGCGCTCAACGCCCGCAAGTGCACGGATGTCATCAAGTAATAAAAAGATTATCGATCCCACAAAGACTGAGATTTGAGTACCGATGTTCAGTGGACATTATTGTTCGGAGTTTAATGTTAAGGGTTGTGCTTATGAGGTTTGTCAATGGTCCTAACTCTAGTACAGTGTGACATGGAAGAAGAGAAGGGTAGCTACGAGTCTTTTAAGGGAATTCTAGGATTTTAGTTTCACTCGTGTGTCACAGAATACGCTATCAATTGGGTATTATCTAGATGTCTAACTATGGTCTTGTGAAAAGGGCATCATACACTTCCCCGATGAGCCTTCGCATCTATCGGGAACTACCTCTACCATACCAAGTCGACCCCTAGCTTTATGACAGGATAGGCAGTACGAGGATGCCAAATCAATCCCAGTGACGAGTCGGAACGTGTCTCATATCTAACTCTATTACACCCTTCTATCCACAGTTATCGGAGATGAGTCCAACCCCTAGGTTCCTCCTTAATTCTCCTAAATCATTGATACGAGGGTTGTCATCCCTCGTATTGGCTACGCACAGTAAATAGAAGACTAAAACCAACAGTTATCGATCTAAATAATCACCAATTGCAAATATGAAATCATGAACAGAAGTATATTTGAAAAAACATGTTCTAAGCACAAACTACTCCCTAATCCTAGAATCGAAGTATCTACTCCATAAATGAAAGAGAAGAAACACAAGGCATGATTGAATTCATCATTACAATGCAGAAGATGTATAGAAAATAAATTACAGTGCTCTTTGGTTCTTCTCTCCGGCGTTGGAGCGCATAATTTGATCTTCGAGCGGCTTCCTTCCTCCCCGTTGTGAGTTTCCGAAGCTTTTTAGGGCATCGGAGTGTTGTCCCCACTGTCGTGCCTCCCCTCTAGGGTTTGGGCATAGCTTCGTTTATATAGACATCAGGCCGGATCTCCTTGAAACCTGGAAAATAACATAATCACGTCAAAATCTCCCAGCACCACATGACCATGTGGATTCACATGGCTAGGCCATGTGTGTCGCTAGGGTGCGAGCTGTGTGGATTTACAGGGCCACGGTGTGTGTCCTTCTGTTGTAGCTGCTAAATGCCTTCTTTTTACTGCAAAAGTGCACCATTTCCCCCGTAGAATGCTGTCCTGCACACAAGAGTATAAAGAGCAGATCTTTGAACTAGAAAATAGGAAATGCATGCCAAATAAAGTGAAATATGCAAGAATCAAATATAAAATGCCACGAGATGTGAGCGAAAATTACTCCTAAAATCCTATATGTTTTGCTCATATCACTTCCCCCAGACTTAAATTTTTTGCTTGTCCTCAAGCAAATCTCAGTACCATGAAATTTTAAAAAGCATTGTTCCATACTTAGCTTGTCAACTAGATTTATCAAGTGGTATTTGTAATCAAAGCAAAATAGATATGTTCTAAAAATTCACTAAGTTAGCTTCTCGTGCACATGCTAAGCGAATCTTTTTAGGGGATACTCATTCCATGGTACGTTAAGTCGTCATCCTATAGCTTTCCTTAGGTCTCTGGCTCTTAGGCACTTACCTGCCCAAAATGAGGGTCATTCTCTGAATCTAGCACAAAGTCTCAAAGGCATGCTCGGTATTGAGAGAAATTGGTAGGTGTTTCCACAGTAACCTAACTCGGTCTCAAAGAGGCACCTAACCATTTCCACCCACGACAACTATTTTTTTATCCCTCATAATCTTTTTCAATTTTTTCTTACTCTCTTTTTTTTATTCCCTTTTTTTGTTTTTTTTCTCTCTCTCCCTTGGGATTTTGATTTTTTCGAATGGGCTTCCACAATCTGAGCATCTCAAGTAACTAAAATGTTAAATCTAGAATCACCTATGTGTTGGTGCAGCAGACACCTAAGTCGAACCTGAGTTTTGATTATAGCAAACGATACAAAGTTAAGCTCATTTTGTTATCTCACGAGCTAAATCAAGTGTGCAGAAAAGTGCTAAAGCTAGAGCTGAAGGTCAGCAACACCCGGAGGGAGCCGTGGTGATCGGCCAACACCGGGATGACTTCGGAGGAAGCCGAAGGAATCAGGTGGAAGACTAGAAGCAAAAGCTACAAGGTAAATGTTGAGGTAAGCTCGTGTGAGTAAGCACAAGGAAGGTCGTGTCCTCTGTACGAGGATGTTCTTAGGCGAATATCCGACCAAGACCTCCCATGGAAGGTCTAAGTCGAGATCGGATGGTGTATGACCATTTAATTTACTTGTATTAACTGTATTTTCAAGCTAACTCTTCGTTGCAGCTGGGAAATCTTCCATCAGTCGACTGAGGGATTATATCACGATCGATTCCATCAAGAATCGATCGTAAGGGTAGCAATGATCGTTGGTCAAGGATCAGCTTCGAGGAGAGTCAAAGCTTATCTCCATTTTTGAAGGGATAGGAGGCTTGCTCTCATTGGTTGAAGATGTGAACGTCTAGGGTTTGCAAGGCTATAAAAGTAGGGGTTCTCCACCCTATTTCCATCATCAAAAGCTCTCGAAAAAGCCTCCCTACGATGCTCTTCTATGACGACCTTACGATGATGAAGTGCTACCGTATCTCTGACGACAAGTGCCTACCATTAATTAATTTAATAGTCATCGGTATTCTTTCTTATTGTCATCTTAAATTCTGTATTTAATCGTGCTTTAATCGTAACAAGGAGAGGGGGAGTGTCCCTCTACCATGAGCTTTTTCATCGATTGTATTCGCTTACTCCTTCCTCTAACGAGGAGGAGTGTTTTTAGTGTTTTGCCCTCCGTATACGGTTTAGGACCATTAGGGCCTTAGACTAGCAGACGAAGGCTATGAACCAAGTAAAAAAAAGAGTACTATTTTCATTCCGCTGCATTTACTCTTACTCGCATTTTATATCAAACAAACGAACGAAGAGAATTTAGCGCTATTCACCCCCCTCTAGTGCTCTAAACGATCCAACAATTGGTATCAGAGCTGGGGGTGCTAAGATTTGGTGAAACCTCCAATCTAAATTCTTTACAGATTTATTTTTAGTTTTATTTCTATTTATTTCCATTTTTTCAAGCTCTTTCATTCGATTAGATTTTCTCCCGCACTACTAATCCAAGATGTGAGTCTTGGTACATTCCACTTGTTTTTGTCGTTGCTAGGTTTTTTCTGTGTTTTTCTTGCTCTTTTTGTATCAATGGCCCATCTCGAGGGTTTTAGCATCGTCCGACCTCTGTTTTACAATGGAGATGACTTTCGTTATTGGAAGGGTCGGATGGAGTGCTTCCTTAAGACCCAAATTGAGATGTGGATCATAATCCAAACGGGATTCTCACTTCCGACTAACGAAGTGAGTGAATCTTTGGATTATGATCAATGGACCAATGCTACAAAAATACAAGTTGAAGCTGACGCCAAGGCAACTCAAATCCTTCAATGCGGCTTGTCCAAGGAGGAGCTTAATCGCGTCGGCCCCTTCATTAGTGCAAAGGACTTGTGGACCAAATTAGTGGAATGGCACGAAGGAACCGACGAAGCAAAGGTATGCAAATGGGGCCCTCTTTTTAATAAATTATATAACTTAAAAATGTAGGAAAATGAGACCGCGACTCAACTACATGCCCGAGTACAAGACATCGTCAACAACTTGCATGCCATTGGACAAAAGGTCGAAAACCGTGATCTAATTAGGTATGTCTTGAACTCATTTCCTAGGACTACCTTGTGGGCATCCATGGTCAATGCCTACAAGGTCTCTAAGGGCTTATCAAAAATTAGGTTAGATGAATTATTTTCAGAATTTGAACTCTAGGAACAGTCTAACTCGGTACCCGAGAAAGGTATAGCTCTCATTGTAGGTCAAAAGAAGAAGCCCGCAAGTAAGCCACCCCCGAAGGAAGAAGAAGACGAGTATGAGTCGGAGGTTAATCTGGAGATGGAGACCGAACTAGTCAACCTAGTTTGGAGGATGATCAAGAGCCGAAGATGACCCATCACTCAACCTAACGAAGGTAAATCTAAAACTATTTCTAATGTTAGGTGCTATGAATGCAATAGGTTCGGACATGTCAAGTCAGAATGCCCGAAGCTTAAAACCAAAGCACCGAAGTTCTAAAAGGCGCTCAATGCTACGTGGGAAGAGGCATCGGAGGAAGAAGATGATGATCTCGTCTTCATGGCTAAACCAACCGAATCGGAGTCAGAGTCCAAATCTGAACCCGAGGATGAGTCGGACTATGAATCTCTATTCAAGACAAAGCCACGGATACACATTCGGTTCAAGAGAAACTTGTTGGTGCAACAATGCCCCAAGCATTTATATATTTTGATGTTTGGATAATCATCTAAGTTAGGCAATGTTTTGTGATCTAATTGTAAACATGTTTAAGTGAAAGGAAAATCCAAGTATGAAGACTTGGTAAAAGACAAGTCCAAGTGTGATCTTGGCAAAGAGAAGTCAAAGGAAAGGTCTTGGTCTTGGCAGCGTAAGTCCAAGCATGTAGTCTTGGCGGCGTAAAGTCCAAGCAGTCCTTGGAAAAGAAAGACCAAAGGAAAGTCTTGGCGGCATAAGTCCAAGCATGTAGTCTTGGCGGCGTAAAGTCCAAGCGTACTTTGGCAAAGAAGAAAACCAAAGCATGACGAAACCGAAGGAAGCTTTTGAAGGCAAGCGCATGGATGGAGTCGTGGACTCAAAGAAATCCTGGAGGCGCAAGGCTGATGGAGAAGCTAGAAGGTTAAGTCTAGGCTTAGGTTATGTTTTCAAGTATGAATTAGTCATACTTGGGGTGTGCCAGTCGACTGGAACATGGTGTCGGTCGAACTGGCCCTTAAAATGCAGCATTAGAGGTTGGAAGACTGTTAGCAGTCGACTGGGGGTTATCCCAGTCGAACTGGTGAGAGTCGACTCAGACCCGACTGCCGCATACAAGCTGGCAGTCGACTGCCACAAACAGAATGGCCCGTAGCCGACTGGCCAGTCGGCTACGAGCAGTATCAGTCGAACTGCCACTGTTGGCAGTCGACTGATAGTCTTCCCGTTGGCGATGACGACTGCAAATCCCGCGAATCCGGCTGTTCAGAAGCCGTTAGAATCGGCGGCAGTCGACTGATGTAAGTCATCAGTCGACTGATAGACCTCCAACGGGAAAAAGAGGCTCTTTCCTATAAAAAGAGCCCAAGGGGAGCAAGAAGGGGCTAATGCTTATATTCTGATCATTCTTCTAAGCTCCCACAAGTTTTCCAAGCTTTCTAAGTGTATTAATCTCCCTCCTCTCAAATCTTCATTGTCATCTTTTGTAAGAAGAGGAGGTCTTTGTAAAGAGAAAGCTTCTTAGTGGAATTGCTTGGGTTGATCCACCTTAAGGATCGCCGTGGAGTAGGAGCGTTATCTCCGAACCACGTAAAGGCCTTGTTAGCATTGTTTTTGTGTTTTTACATATATTATTTGTGCTTGCTTCCGCTAATCATTTTTGTAGAAACCGAAAAGCGCTATTCACCCCCCCTCTAGCTTCCAAACGATCTCCAACAAAACTCTCAAGGTAAGTCGGTCCCTCATTAGTACCTTATACAATGCAATTAAGTTTTTAACTAGGAAGTTAGCTAAGTTCGAGTCCAAGGTCGAGACCCTGTTCGAGGAGGTTAAACTCCTTAAACACGAGGTCTCCCTAACCTCTTCGACTAGTCAAGTTCAAGAAAAGGACTCAAATCGAGTTGAAAAGCTCGAAGTTGAGAACTTACTTTTGAAAAGTCAAGTCGAAGATCTGAGGAACACGTTGGAAAGGTTCACTTTGGGATCCAAGGGACTTGACCACTTACTTGGATCGCAAAGGGCCATGTACAACAAGGTCGGGCTTGGGTTTAGCTCAAATACGACTAACAAGTCGTATATGTCAATCGTAAGTCGAAATAGAATTCTTGTCCAAGCATGGGTCCCTAAGACCACTTTGGTTTCTCAATTAGGATCCAACCAGTACTTGGTTCCCAAGGACCAAATCCACTATGTGGAAAGATTGAACCGATTCAATGGTCCAGGGAGAGCTAGTACAAAACTTGTTCGTGCTATTACTTAGAAATTGCATGCTTAGTTTCTCTTTCTTTTCTTTTTTAGAATGGTTAGATAGGGACTATAACTCGTCAATACTTGATAACATAGTACCAAGACATGGCGAGATGATAGTACGCTAGGAAAGCGAAGTCTTGGGTACTCGAGCTAGATAAGACGTATCTAGTTCGGTTCATTTGACCAAGTGGAACTAGATGAAGCTACCTCGCCATATCCTAGACTAGTTAGACCAGGAAGTGGTCTTAAGTAAGTCAAGTTACTATTTTCTTGAAATTGGCTTTGTCTAAGGAAGTGATCATTTTTCCGATCAAAGAAGGCCCCTGTGCCTCGCCACGACCTGGAAGCCAAGATCTTGAAAAGGTGACTTGATGAGCTTAGGGTCAAATCCGAATCTAACACAAGGTTGACTAGTTTCGATTCATTAAAATTAATCAAGTAAAATTGAATTCATCTCACAAGAACATATAAGGATAACATGTTTGATCATGTAGAAATGGGTGAGATGATCTAGGTCTAATAATTTACAACCAAATTTTAAATTCCAATATCCGATCCAACTACCTTACGTGTAGGATCAATAGATGTTGGATAGAGATTGCTCCCGACACATGACCGGGGATCAACTTAAGTTTTCAAAGCTTCGATTTAAGCGACAAGGATTGGTAGCCTTTAGAAACAACGACAAGCTCAAAATCATCGGATCAGGTGATATTGAGCTCAACTCAAACTTTATCATTCAAAATGTTTTACTAGTTAAAAATTTCGAATTTAATTTACTTAGCGTAAGTCAACTGTGTGATAATAACTATAAGGTCATATTCCTAGAAAATGAATGCGCAATTAAAACAAATGAAACCTCTAAAACAATCCTTAAAGGATTTAGGAATAGAAACATCTATACTATTAATCTACCTAACTCCTCAACCAAGTGTCTTATGACACAGCAAGAGGAATCTTGGTTGTGGCACCGACGACTTGGTCACTTGCACCCAAGACTCGTCCACAAGATGAGTCAGAGTGGCTTAGTCAGAGGTTTGCCCAACCTTAACAACTTAGACAATAAAATTTGTAATGCTTGTCAACAAGGTAAACAAGCTAGGACACAACATCAACTAACTAATCAAGAACAAACCAAAAGTGTTCTTGAGCTCCTACATATGGATCTATTCGATTCACATGGAGCTAAGTCACTTAATGGTAGTCAATTCTGCTTAGTCATAATTGACGACTATTCTAGGTTTACCTAGGTTAGGTTCATCAAACATAAAAGTGATACCCTAGATCAACTCATCAACTTATTTAAACTAATCGAAAATCAAAAGAACCTTAAAATTAAAAGACTTAAGAGCGATCATGGCGGTGAATTCAAAAACCACAGGTTTATAGATTCCTATAACCTAAATGGATATCACCATGAATTCTTGTGTCCTAGAACTCCACAACAAAACGGTCTAGTCGAACGTAAAAATAGAACCCTACAAGAAGCCGCTAGGACAATGGTAAATGAGTATAACCTACCCGATAGGTTTTGGGCAGAAGCCGTTAGTACGACTTGCTATGTCCAAAATAGGATTATTTTCGTAAAGAGGCACCTTAAGACCTCGTACGAAATCTATCACGACAAAGTACCTAACATCAAGTACTTTAGGGTATTTGGATGTAAGGTACATATTCTGAACACTAAGGATTACCTAGGAAAGTTCACCTCCAAAACATCTACCGGAATCTTCTTCGGATACTCCACTAGAAGTAGGGCCTATAGGGTATACAATCATGACACCCTTAGAGTTGAAGATACTATTAATGTAGTGTTCGATGAAGGACACGAACCTACAAAACCCATAGCAACACCAACTAGCGAACCGACTCATACCAGACTCAACTCTGACCCTAAGATCGAGTCTAGTATTAATCCTAACCGAAGTCCAACGAGTCATCCAGTCGACTAAGTCATAGTTGACCCTAACCCAAGTCAAATTAGGATTCAAACGAATCATCCTATCGACCAAGTGATAGGTGATCTTAGCTTAGGGGTTCAAACTAGATCATCTTATAGAAACCTTAGTCAAATCTCCTTGATTTCAAAAATCAAACCCAAAACCAGTGAACAAGCACTTCTTGATCCCGATTGGATTATTGCAATGCAAGAAGAGCTAGCTCAATTCACTAGGAACGAGGTTTGGAAATTAGTACCACCACCTAAAGATAAATCAGTTATTGGAACAAGGTGGGTCTTCCAAAACAAACTTAATGATAAAGGTGAAGTAGTTAGAAATAAAGCAAGGTTAGTCGCCAAAGGTTTCAGTCAAGTAGAAAGATTAGATTACGATGAAACCTATACCCCGTAGCTAGACTAGAATCCATCCAAATGTTGTTAGCCTACACTGCACATCGAGAATTTAAGTTATTTCAAATGGATGTCAAGTCAGCATTTTTAAATGGACTTATTAAAGAAGAGGTATACGTTAGTCAACCCCCCCGGATTCGAAAGCCTAGATAAACCCGACCATGTCCTTAAACTAAAGAAAGCTTTTTATGGACTCAAACAAGCTCCTCGAGTTTGGTACGAGAGGCTTTCAATTTATCTTAAGTCAAAAGGGTTTAACCAAGGCCTAGTCGATCCAACCCTCTTCGTAAAGATCATAGGTAAGGAAATATTTATAGCCCAAATTTACATAGACAATATCATTTTCGGAACAACCAATTCGATCCTACTAAACGAATTCATTTCACTCATGGAAAGTGAATTTGAAATGAATTTAGTAGGTGAATTGAGTTTCTTTCTAGGACTACAAATTAAACAAACTAAGGATGGAATATATTTACATAAACAAAAATATACTAGAGAATTAATTAAATGTTTTGGAATGCAAGACGCTAAAACCTTCAATACACCCATGGAAAATAATGTCAATATAGGAGAGGACTTAGAAGGAAACCCCATCGACCTAAAATACTATAGGAGTGTGGTAGGGAGTCTTCTATACTTAATCGCGAGTCGACCCGACATTTTATTCGCGATAAGTATGTGCGCAAGGTTTCAAACCTATGCCAAGGAGTCTCACCTAGCTTTAGTTAAGAGTATTCTTAGGTATCTAAAGGGCACGCTAAGCGTAGGTATTTAGTACCCTAGATCTACCAAGTTTGAACTAATCGACTACTCCGACCCGGTCTATGCTAGTAGTAAACTCGATAGGAAGAGCACGAGTGATTGTTGTCTACTTCTCCGCTCGAGTATAGTGAGTTGGTGCAGTAAGAAGCAATATTGTGTTGCTTTATCTACCACCGAAGCCAAATAGATATGTTCTAAAAATTCACTAAGTTAGCTTCTCGTGCACATGCTAAGCGAATCTTCTTAGGGGATACTCATTCCATGGTACGTTAAGTCGTCATCCTATAGCTTTCCTTAGGTCTCTGGCTCTTAGGCACTTACCTGCCCAAAACGAGGGTCATTCTCTGAATCTAGCACAAAGTCTCAAAGGCATGCTCAGTATTGAGAGAAATTGGTAGGTGTTTCCACAGTAACCTAACTCGGTCTCAAAGAGGCACCTAACCATTTCCACCCACGACAACTATTTTTTTATCCCTCATAATCTTTTTCAATTTTTTCTTACTCTCTTTTTTTTATTCCCTTTTTTTGTTTTTTTTTCTCTCTCTCCCTTGGGATTTTGATTTTTTCGAATGGGCTTCCACAATCTGAGCATCTCAAGTAACTAAAATGTTAAATCTAGAATCACCTATGTGTTGGTGCAGTAGACACCTAAGTCGAACCTGAGTTTTGATTATAGCAAACGATACAAAGTTAAGCTCATTTTGTTATCTCACGAGCTTAAAGCTAGAGAAGGTCAAGACACCGGAGGGAGCCGTGGTGATCGGCCAACACCGGGATGACTTCGGAGGAAGCCGAAGGAATCAGGTGGAAGACTGGAAGCAAAAGCTACAAGGTAAATGTTGAGGTAAGCTCGTGTGAGTAAGCACAAGGAAGGTCGTGTCCTCTGTACGAGGATGTTCTTAGGCGACGATCCGACCAAGACCTCCCATGGAAGGTCTAAGTCGAGATCGGATGGTGTATGACTATTTAATTTACTTGTATTAATTGTATTTTCAAGCTAACTCTTCGTTGCAGCTGGGAAATCTTCCATCAGTCGACTGAGGGCCTATATCAGTCGACTGATCCATCAGCAATCGACTGGTAAGGGTAGCAGTCGACTGTTGGTCAAGGATCAGCTTCGAGGAGAGTCAAAGCTTATCTCCATTTTTGAAGGGATAGGAGGCTTGCTCTCATTGGTTGAAGATGTGAACGTCTAGGGTTTGCAAGGCTATAAAAGTAGGGGTTCTCCACCCTATTTCCATCATCAAAAGTTCTCCAAAAAGCCTCCCTACGATACTCTTCTACGACGACCTTACGATGATGAAGTGCTACCGTATCTCCGACGACAAGTGCCTACCATTAATTAAGTTAATAGTCATCGGTATTCTTTCTTATTGTCATCTTAAATTCTGTATTTAATCGTGCTTTAATCGTAACAAGGAGAGGGGGAGTGTCCCTCTACCATGAGCTTTTTCATCGATTGTATTCGCTTACTCCTTCCTCTAACGAGGAGGAGTGTTTTTAGTGTTTTGCCCTCCGTATGCGGTATAGGACCATTAGGGCCTTAGACTAGCAGACGAAGGCTATGAACCAAGTAAAAAAAAGAGTACTATTTTCATTCCGCTGCATTTACTCTTACTCGCATTTTATATCAAACAAACGAACGAAGAGAATTTAGCGCTATTCACCCCCCTCTAGTGCTCTAAACGATCCAACAATTGGTATCAGAGCTGGGGGTGCTAAGATTTGGTGAAACCACCAATCTAAATTCTTTATAGATTTATTTTTAGTTTTATTTCTGTTTATTTCCATTTTTTCAAGCTCTTTCATTCGATTAGATTTTCTCCTGCACTACTAATCCAAGACGTGAGTCTTGGTACATTCCACTTGTTTTTGTCGTTGCTAGGTTTTTTCTGCATTTTTCTTGCTCTTTTTGTATCAATGGCCCATCTCGAGGGTTTTAGCATCGTCCGACCTCAGTTTTACAATGGAGATGACTTTCGTTATTGGAAGGGTCGGATGGAGTGCTTCCTTAAGACCCAAATTGAGATGTGGATCATAATCCAAACGGGATTCACACTTCCGACTAACGAAGTGGGTGAATCTTTGGATTATGATCAATGGACCAATTCTACAAAAATACAAGTTGAAGCTGACGCCGAGGCAACTCAAATCCTTCAATGCGGCTTGTCCAAGGAGGAGCTTAATCGCGTCGGCCCCTTCATCAGTGCAAAGGACTTGTGGACCAAATTAGTGGAATGGCACGAAGGAACCGAAGAAGAAAAGGTATGCAAATGGGGCCCTCTTTTTAATAAATTATATAACTTAAAAATGTAGGAAAATGAGACCGCGACTCAACTACATGCCCGAGTACAAGACATCATCAACAACTTGCATGCCATTGGACAAAAGGTCGAAAACCGCGATCTAATTAGGTATGTCTTGAACTAATTTCCTAGGACTACCTTGTGGGCATCCATGGTCAATGGCTACAAGGTCTCTAAGGGCTTATCAAAAATTAGGTTAGATGAATTATTTTCAGAATTTGAACTCTATGAACAGTCTAACTCGGTACCCAAGAAAGGTATAGCTATCATTGCAGGTCAAAAGAAGAAGCCCACAAGTAAGCCACCCCCGAAGAAAGAAGAAGACGAGTATGAGTCGGAGGTCGATCTGGAGATGGAGACCGAACTAGTCAACCTAGTTTGGAGGATGATCAAGAGCCGAAGATGACCCATCACTCAACCTAACGAAGGTAAATCTAAAACTAGTTCTAATGTTAGGTGCTATGAATGCAATAGGTTCGGACATGTCAAGTCGGAATGCCCGAAGCTTAAAACCAAAGCACCGAAGTTCTAAAAGGCGCTCAATGCTATGTGGGAAGAGGCATCGGAGGAAGAAGATGATGATCTCGTCTTCATGGCTAAACCAACCGAATCAGAGTCAGAGTCCAAATCTGAACCCGAGGACGAGTCGGACTATGAATCTCTATTCAAGACAAAGCCACGGATACTCATTCGGTTCAAGAGAAACTTGTTGGTGCAACAATGCCCCAAGCATTTATATATTTTGATGTTTGGATAATCATCTAAGTTAGACAATGTTTTGTGATCTAATTGTAAACATGTTTAAGTGAAAGGAAAATCCAAGTATGAAGACTTGGTAAAAGACAAGTCCAAGTGTGATCTTGGCAAAGAGAAGTCAAAGGAAAGGTCTTGGTCTTGGCAGCGTAAGTCCAACCATGTAGTCTTGGCGGCGTAAAGTCCAAGCAGTCCTTGGAAAAGAAAGACCAAAGGAAAGTCTTGGCGGCATAAGTCCAAGCATGTAGTCTTGGCGGCGTAAAGTCCAAGCGTACTTTGGCAAAGAAGAAAACCAAAGCATGATGAAACCGAAGGAAGCTTTTGAAGGCAAGCGCATGGATGGAGTCGTGGACTCAAAGAAATCACAGGCGCAAGGTGATGGAGAAGCTAGAAGGTTAAGTCTAGGCTTAGGTTATGTTTTCAAGTATGAATTAGTCATGGGGTGTGCCGATCGATTGGAACATGGTGTCGGTCAGGCGGCCCTTAAATGCGCATTAGAGGTTGGAAGATCATTGGCCGTCGGGGTTATCGGTCTCGTGAGAGTCGACTGCACCCGCCGCCGTATACAGGCGATGATCGCCATTATGGGCCGATCGCCACAAATAATGGCCCGTAGCCGATCGCGAAGGCTACGAGCAGTATCAATTGAACTGCCATTGTTGGCAGTCGACTGATAGTCTTCCCGTTGGCGATGACGACTGCAAATCCCGTGAATCCATTGTTAGGGCAATCTCTTGCCGTGATATGGTTTTGATGGTGTGGCAAAGGGTTTAAGTTAGTTTGATATGTTGATGTGATATGTGCGTTGAAGTCGTGCAGGACTTAGTAATTCGCACATGGAGCCGTGGCGAGTTTCACATCTCATGACTCGTGCCTTGAGTCGGTGAAGGATAGCTTTGAAGCCGCGGCGCTTGGAGCAACCGAGGACCGCCGGACGAGAAGCTTGGAGTGAAGCCGGAGGAAGTAGACTTCGAGGCAAGAGACGCGAAGGAGCATTGCAGAGCCGTGCGCCTGATGCTGCCGAGGGACGTGGCCGAGAACGAAGAGAACTTCGAAGGCGAGGGACTTCGAGAAATGAGAGTGAGCGATTGTAACCCGAGGAAGGGTAGCTCTTAGGTGAAACTTGGCCATTTGGCCAAGTGTCGGATGGGTTTTCCCGACACCGATCCGATTGTCATGACATGGCAATGATGCTCGAGTCGAGTGAGTTCGATCGGTATATGATCGATCGGATTGGCCAGCGGGCCATACATGGGCGATGGCCAGACCATCGATCCGCCAAGGCGGCGACGATCGTCAATGGGGTTTCGGCCAGAGCCGTTGTAGCCGATCGGGCGCGATTACGGCGGCTGATCGATGAGGTCCATCGCGATCGCCAAGAGTTCCGCTATTGGACTACAACGGCCGGGATCCGGCGTGTTCGGAGGCCGTTGTAGTGGCGAGCGATCGCGCCAAGGGCGGCAATCGGTGATGGCGCAACGGGAAGAAGTTAGCCCTCTCTATAAAAAGAGAGGGTGTAAGCCTTTGAGAGGCTAATGCTAATACTCCAAACGATCTTCCTAGTGCCCCACAAGCTCTAAACTCTTCTTACTTGTCTTTATTTCAATCCTATTGTAAGAAGAGTGATCTTGGTTGTAAAGGTTACCTCCACCTAGCTTTGTGCAAAGGAGAGACCGATAGTGATTGGTTTTGGTGGAGTGATTCACCGTGGACGAATCGGACCGTGGATTAGCGGCGTAGCCGTGAACCACGTTATATCTCGGTGTTTGTATTGCTTGCTTATATCTTGCTTGTCTTTTGCTTTGTATTTGTATATTCCACTTGCGCTAACGTTTTGTAGACGAGCAATTTACAACGTCCAACGTACGAGGGCTATTCACCCCCCCTCTAGCCGGTCATATCGATCCCTTACAAGTGGTATCAGAGCCAGGTTGCTTGTCACCGGACTAACCGCCGCAACAAGCCCTACATCAAAAATGGTCGGCTCCAACATCCATCCTCCGAAGTTTGAAGGAGAATTCGCTTGGTGGAAGAAGCGAATGGAGGTATTTTTCGAAACGGATTTTGATATAATGATTACAATGGAATCCGATTTCGTTTTGCCTAGGGATGAAGAGGGGAAGCCAATAGAGAAGTCTAGGTGGACCAAGAGGCAATGAGAGGAGCACCTTGCAAACTCCAAAGCCAAGCACCATCTCTACAATGTGCTCCCTCAACAAGAGATCAACCGGATCGGAGAATGTGCTAGCGCCAAAGAGATGTGGGAGAAGCTTATAGAACTCCATGAAGGCACATCCGAGGCCAAGCTAGCAAGGAGAGACCTCCTCCGCTCCCAACTATCCAATATAAAACTAGAAAAGGGAGAAAAGGTAACCTCACTACACTCTAGGTTTAAAGAAATTTTAATTGGGCTAACAAGTGTAGGTGAGAAGCTATCAAACCGGGATATGGTAATGAAGGCCATAGATGCCTTTCCCCGGTCCTCAAAATGGAGCTCCATGGTGGACTCATTTTATATCTCCAAGAACCTAGAAGTGAGTACCTTGGAGGAATTTTTCTCAACAATGGAGCTCCACGAAACTAGGCTTGAGGGAATACAAGAGGAGCCTAAAATTCAACCCTCAAGAGGAGTAGCATTATTGGCAAGTAAGGGGAAGAAGAAGATGGAAATCCCCTCCTCCTCCGATGACGAAGCGTCTTCCTCCTCCTCCATGGATAGCACCGAAGAAGCCTACATGGTAAGGAGGGTAAGACGAGCATTTAAGAATTTTAGATTTGATAAATCTAATGATAGGAATAGAAGACCAAGGGGGAAGGTCATATGCTACAATTGCCAAGGAGAAGGGCACATAAGGGACAATTGTCCCCTCCTAAACAAGAGCAAGGAAGAGAAGAAAAAGAAAGAAGAGAAGAGGAAGAAGAAGAAGGGGAGCAAGAGAAAGGAAGAGGAGAAGAAAACAAAGGAGAAGGGAAAGGCTAAGGCTCTCAAGGCAAGGACTTGGGATGACCCATCCTCATCCTCCTCATCATCATCGGATGAGGAGAATGCCTTTGTCACCAATTTGGCCTTGATGGCCTTTGATGACTTGGATTGCTCTTCATCCGAAAATGAAGAATCAAGCTCAAATGGGGAGAGCTCAAGTGAAGGGGGAGCCTCCACATCCTCCTCATCCGAAGAAGAAGAGGACATGGAAACTATGGTAACAAATCTAACCCCTAAGAAAATAGTTTCCATGGTTTCTAGTTTAACTAAGGATTTATTTAGGGCAAAGAAGAAAAATAAATGCATGCTAGATCAAATTAAGGAATTAGAACAAAAATTAGAAAAGGCATGCTTAAATGATAATATTTCTTCTAGCTTAGATGATGCATGCTCACATGACCTTTATGTGCCATTAGATGTTAGTGATGCATGTATGAATGAAAATAGGGCTTTAAGGGAAAAGGTAGACTATTTGACAAAAGCCCTAGAAAAATTCACTATAGGCTCCAATACCCTTAACATGATAATTGGGAGCCAAAGGGCAAGTTTTAACAAGAAAGGCCTAGGCTACAAGGAAAAGAAAAATGAAAAGGCCTATAAATGCCTAATAGCTAGGGGACAAGATAAAAAGAAAGTAATTGCTAGGAAATGGATCCCCAAGGAGTATTTAGTGAACCCAATAGGAAAGAATTTATTTTGGGTTCCAAAATCCATCCTTAAGGGTTAGAAAACCCCTAGGGTAGTCAACCATATGAACTTGACCTATATCATAATTTGGTTGACTTAGGATGACGGGACAACATTTTTTTTAGATAGTGTTGGGTGATGATAACATGCCCATAAATAGGTAATAATGCTTAAATCATGATGATTGATGTAATTCCTATGTATGTCTTAAATCATGATTTATGATTTTGATATTTGGCATGTTATCATGAGAAATAGGGTTAAATCATGCTTTAGGTGACACTTTGGTTATTATCATCATATAATACCTAATGCATGACTATAAATTGATGAAAACATGTATTTCATGATCATAATGTAGAATTAATTGATATATGTCATTATGATCATGTAGGATGTTAGGTTGATACTTAACCATGATAGAATTGCATGAATATATGGGTTAAGTATATACAAATACCCCCTAGGATACATCTCACACTCACTATAGGCTAATTTGATTGCAAACTTAGCATGGGTGAGATATTAGGATGATACAAATGTCCACTAATGCCTATGGCATTTAGATGGTCATTTAAAGTATCAAAATAGCAATAATAGACCAATCATGGGGAAGGCTTATGTTTAATTCATAGACATATTGCCCAAAGATCATGGTTGGATATTTCATATGTTTTCAAAACAATTTCTTACCGTACACTACATGTATTCATGTTTTGAAACAATTGGATGCAAAACTAGGTAGCTAACTTGATACTAGAATGATCAAAAACCTAGTGGTTTTTAGAACTTTTGGATTTTTGGCAAAAACAAGAAAATATAATGAGTTTTCATGAAAAACTATTTTTCATTGATAGATATACTTAAAAGAAATATTTTCCCCAAATTTCATGATTTTTCAAAATTTCTGGAATTTATAATGCATTTACAAATTCGTCGAAAATCGAAATATGGATTCATTGTGCGGTCATTGCCATGCGATAGCGATCATTGGTGGCTGCTATAAATCAGAATATTGAAGGCGAATTCAGTTTGTAAACCTACTATAAGTGTTAGAAATATACTTGATGCCAACAAGTGGTAGAAATATACTTGATGCCATCCATTATACTTGATGCCATGAGCTTATAACTTAGTGTTAATCTTTTTGATGGTGTCAAAGGGGAGAAATAAGTATGTTTAAGTTAATCACTTTAGGGAGAAATATATTGTAGGGAGAAATATATGATAGGGAGAAAATTTGCATGGAGTTTCATGGATTAAGGGGGAGTTGCATGTTGCTAAATCATGTTTATCTTTACATGCCTTTCTTACCTTAAAATTTATATCAAATGTTTTTACCTAACTTAAACGGATTGCCACACATCAAAAAAGGGGAGATTGTTAGGGCAATCTCTTGCCGTAATATGGTTTTGATGGTGTGGCAAAGGGTTTAAGTTAGTTTGATATGTTGATGTGATATGTGCGTTGAAGTCGTGCGGGACTTAGTAATTCGCACATGGAGCCGTGGCGAGTTTCACATCTCATGACTCGTGCCTTGAGTCGGTGAAGGATAGCTTTGCGAGGCCGTGCGCTTGGAGCATCAGGGAGCCGGACGAAGCTTGGAGTGGCCGGAGGAAGTAGACTTGAGGCAAGAGGCGAAGGAGCATTGCGAGCCGTGCGCTGATCTTTGAGGGGCGTGGCCAGAACGAAGAACCGAGCGAGGACTCAGAAATGAGTGGCGATTGTAACCCGGGGAAGGGTAGCTCTTAGGTGAAACTTAGCCATTTGGCCAGAGTGTCGGATAGTTTTCGAGCACGGTCGTACCATGACATCATGGCGGCCGATCGGCCCGAGTCGGTGAGTTCGACCGGTATACGATCGATTGGCGGATTAGGATCGGATACATGGGCGATGCCAAGAAGATCGATCATTCGGCCAAGGCGATCGGGATCGTCAATGGGGTTTTGCCATTGAGAACCGTTAAATCATCGGGCGATCGACTACGGAGCGCGATCGACTGATGAGGTCCATCAGTCGACTGCCAAGAGTTCCGTTGGACTACAACAGTCGGGATCCGACGTGTTCGGAGGCCGTTGTAGTGACGGCAGTCGACTGCCAAGGGCGGCAGTCGACTGATGGCGGCAAACGGGAAGAAGTTAGCCCTCTCTATAAAAAGAGAGGGTGTAAGCCTTTGAGAGGCTAATGCTAATACTCCAAACGATCTTCCTAGTGCCCCACAAGCTCTAAACTCTTCTTACTTGTCTTTATTTCAATCCTATTGTAAGAAGAGTGATCTTGGTTGTAAAGGTTACCTCCACCTAGCTTTGTGCAAAGGAGAGACCGATAGTGATTGGTTTTGGCGGAGTGATTCACCGTGGACGAATCGGACCGTGGATTAGCGGCGTAGCCGTGAACCACGTTATATCTCGGTGTTTGTATTGCTTGCTTATATCTTGCTTGTCTTTTGCTTTGTATTTGTATATTCCGCTTGCGCTAACATTTTGTAGACGAGCAATTTACAACGTCCAACGTACGAGGGCTATTCACCCCCCCTCTAGCCGGTCATATCGATCTCCTACATCCATCTATTCAGAAGTCGTTAGAATCGGCGGCAGTCGACTGATGTAAGTCATCAGTCGACTGATAGACCTCCAACGGGAAAAAGAGGTTCTTTCCTATAAAAAGAGCCCAAGGGGAGCAAGAAGGGGCTAATGCTTATATTCTGATCATTCTTTTAAGCTCCCACAAGTTTTCCAAGCTTTCTAAGTGTATTAATCTCCCTCCTCCTCTCAAATCTTCATTGTCATCTTTTGTAAGAAGAGGAGGTCTTTGTAAAGAGAAAGCTTCTTAGTGGAATTGCTTGGGTTGATCCACCTTATGGATCGCCGTGGAGTAGGAGCGTTATCTCCGAACCACGTAAAGGCCTTGTTAGCATTGTTTTTGTGTTTTTAAATATATTATTTGTGCTTGCTTCCGCTAATCATTTTTGTAGAAACCGAAAAGCACTATTCACCCCCCCTCTAGCTTCCAAACGATCTCCAACAAAACTCTCAAGGTAAGTCGGTCCCTCATTAGTACCTTATACAATGCAATTAAGTTTCTAACTAGGAAGTTAGCTAAGTTCGAGTCCAAGGTCGAGACCCTGTTCGAGGAGGTTAAACTCCTTAAACACGAGGTCTCCCTAACCTCTTCGACTAGTCAAGTTCAAGAAAAGGACTCAAATCGAGTTGAAAAGCTCGAAGTTGAGAACTTACTTTTGAAAAGTCAAGTCGAAGATCTGAGGAACATGTTGGAAAGGTTCAATTTGGGATCCAAGGGACTTGACCACTTACTTGGATCGCAAAGGGCCATGTACAACAAGGTCGGGCTTGGGTTTAGCTCAAATACGACTAACAAGTCGTATATGTCAATCGTAAGTCGAAATAGAATTCATGTCCAAGCATGGGTCCCTAAGACCACTTTAGTTTCACAATTAGGATCCAACCAGTACTGGGTTCCCAAGGACCAAATCCACTATGTGGAAAGATTGAACCGATTCAATGGTTCAGGTGGAGCTAGTACAAAACTTGTTCGTGCTATTACTTAGAAATTGCATGCTTAGTTTCTCTTTCTTTTCTTTTTTAGAATGGTTAGATAGGGACTATAACTCGTCAATACTTGATAACATAGTACCAGGACATGGCGAGATGATAGTACGCTAGGAAAGTGAAGTCTTGGGTACTCGAGCTAGATAAGACGTATCTAGTTCGGTTCATTTGACCGAGTGGAACTAGATGAAGCTACCTCACCATATCCTAGACTAGTTAGACCAGGAAGTGGTCTTAAGTAAGTCAAGTTACTATTTTCTCGAAATTGGCTTTGTCTAAGGAAGTGGTCATTTTTCCGATCAAAGAAGGCCCCTGTGCCTCGCCACGACCTGGAAGCCAAGATCTTGAAAAGGTGACTTGATGAGCTTAGGGTCAAATCCGAATCTAACACAAGGTTGACTAGTTTCGATTCATTAAAATTAATCAAGTAAAATTGAATTCATCTCACAAGAACATATAAGGATAACATGTTTGATCATGTAGAAATGGGTGAGATGATCTAGGTCTAATAATTTACAACCAAATTTTAAATTCCAATATCCGATCCAACTACCTTACGTGTAGGATCAATAGATGTTGGATAGTGATTGCTCCCGACACATGACCGGGGATCAACTTAAGTTTTCAAAGCTTCGATTTAAGCGACAAGGATTGGTAGCCTTTAGAAACAACGACAAGCTCAAAATCATCGGATCAGGTGATATTGAGCTCAACTCAAACTTTATCATTCAAAATGTTTTACTATTTAAAAATTTCAAATTTAATTTACTTAGCGTAAGTCAACTGTGTGATAATAACTATAAGGTCATATTCCTAGAAAATGAATGCGCAATTAAAACAAATGAAACCTCTAAAACAATCCTTAAAGAATTTAGGAATAGAAACATCTATACTATTAATCTACCTAACTCCTCAACCAAGTGTCTTATGACACAGCAAGAGGAATCTTGGTTGTGGCACCGACGACTTGGTCACTTGCACCCAAGACTCGTCCACAAGATGAGTCAGAGTGGCTTAGTCAGAGGTTTGCCCAACCTTAACAACATAGACAATAAAATTTGTAATGCTTGTCAACAAGGTAAACAAGCTAGGACACAACATCAACTAACTAATCAAGAATAAACCAAAAGTGTTCTTGAGCTCCTACATATGGATCTATTCGATTCACATGGAGCTAAGTCACTTAATGGCAGTCAATTCTGCTTAGTCATAATTGACGACTATTCTAGGTTTACCTAGGTTAGGTTCATCAAACATAAAAGTGATACCCTAGATAGACTCATCAACTTATTTAAACTAATCGAAAATCAAAAGAACCTTAAAATTAAAAGACTTAGGAGCGATCATGGCGGTGAATTCAAAAACCACAGGTTTACAGATTTCTATAACCTAAATGGATATCACCATGAATTCTTGTGTCCTAGAACTCCACAACAAAACGGTCTAGTCGAACGTAAAAATAGAACCCTACAAGAAGCCGCTAGGACAATGGTAAATGAGTATAACCTACCCGATAGGTTTTGGGCAGAAGCCGTTAGTACGACTTGCTATGTCCAAAATAGGATTATTTTTGTAAAGAGGCACCTTAAGACCTCGTACGAAATCTATCACGACAAAGTACCTAACATCAAGTACTTTAGGGTATTTGGATGTAAGGTACATATTCTGAACACTAAGGATTACCTAGGAAAGTTCACCTCCAAAACATCTACCGGAATCTTCTTCGGATACTCCACTACAAGTAGGGCCTATAGGGTATACAACCATGACACCCTTAGAGTTGAAGATACTATTAATGTAGTGTTCGATAAAGGACACGAACCTACAAAACCCATAGCAACACCAACTAGCGAACCGACTCATACCAGACTCAACTCCGACCCTGAGATCGAGTCTAGTATTAATCCTAACCGATGTCCAACGAGTCATCCAGTCGACTAAGTCATAGTTGACCCTAACCCAAGTAAAATTAGGATTCAAACGAATCATCCTATCGACCAAGTGATAGGTGATCTTAGCTTAGGGGTTCAAACTAGATCATCTTATAGAAACCTTAGTCAAATCTCCTTGATTTCGAAAATCAAATCCAAAACCAGTGAACAAGCACTTCTTGATCCCGATTGGATTATTGCAATGCAAGAAGAGCTAGCTCAATTCACTAGGAACTAGGTTTGGAAATTAGTACCACCACCTAATGATAAATCAGTTATTGGAACAAGGTGGGTCTTCCGAAACAAACTTAATGACAAAGGTGAAGTAGTTAGAAATAATACAAGGTTAGTCGCCAAAGGTTTCAGTCAAGTAGAAAGATTAGATTACGATGAAACCTATACCCCGTAGCTAGACTAGAATCCATCCGAATGTTGTTAGCCTACACTGCACATCGAGAATTTAAGTTATTTCAAATGGATGTCAAGTCAACATTTTTAAATGAACTTATTAAAGAAGAGGTATACGTTAGTCAATCCCCCGGATTCGAAAGCCTAGATAAACCCGACCATGTCCTTAAACTAAAGAAAGCTTTTTATGGACTCAAACAAGCTCCTCGAGTTTGGTACGAGAGGCTTTCAATTTATCTTAAGTCAAAAGGGTTTAACCAAGGCCTAGTCGATCCAACCCTCTTCGTAAAGATCATAGGTAAGGAAATATTTATAGCCCAAATTTACGTAGACAATATCATTTTCGGAACAACCAATTCGATCCTACTAAACGAATTCATTTCACTCATGGAAAGTGAATTTGAAATGAATTTAGTAGGTGAATTGAGTTTCTTTCTAGGACTACAAATTAAACAAACTAAGGATGGAATATATTTACATCAACAAAAATATACTAGAGAATTAATTAAATGTTTTGGAATGCAAGATGCTAAAACCTTCAATACACCCATGGAAAATAATGTCAATATAGGAGAGGACTTAGAAGGAAAGCCCATCGACCTAAAATACTATTGGAGTGTGGTAGGGAGTCTTCTATACTTAATCGCGAGTTGACCCGACATTTTATTCGGGATAAGTATGTGCACAAGGATTCAAACCTGTGCCAAGGAGTCTCACCTAGCTTTAGTTAAGAGTATTCTTAGGTATCTAAAGGGCACGCTAAACGTAGGTATTTAGTACCCTAGATCTACCAAGTTCGAACTAATCGACTACTCCGACCCGGTCTATGCCAGTAGTAAACTCGATAGGAAGAGCACGAGTGATTGTTGTCTACTTCTCGGCTCGAGTCTAGTGAGTTGGTGCAGTAGGAAGCAATATTGTGTTGCTTTATCTACCACCGAAGCCAAATACGTCGTGATGGGTGAGTGTGTGGCTCAGCTTCTTTGGATGAAGCACACTCTCCAAGTCTTTAACTTAAACTTCAACAATATTAAAACACACATAGATAATATTAGCTCCATCAACTTAACCAAAAATCCTATTTGCAATTCTAGGACCAAACATATAGAAGTTAAACACCACTTTATTCATGAACGTGTAGCTAACAGAACCATGAAACTCGAATATGTGGAATTCAAGTCAAACCTAGCCGATCTTTTTACCAAGCCACTACCCGAAGTCGAATTTAATCTACTAAGGCGAATATTAGGCATGCGCATAATAGAGTAGGACTTATATTCTTTTTATTTATTCTAGTATTTACTTCCCTTTTCATGTTAATGGAACTAGCTTAGGGCTTACCATAATGTTGGGATGTATACTGAAAAGTCTATCTTTTGTATGAACATCTTTATTTTGAAATAAGAACCACATGATCATTGTTTGCATATTTATGGTGATGCATATTATCTAATACATTACATTGTAGATAACATGGTGTGTGGTGTCACACGGGAGATCATGTTATCGGCTCCTTGTAAAGTATAAGTATAGGCTCACAACCGAGATGACTTTGGACAAACCATTGGTATGGTTGTAGTGTGATTTGGTATTGGTTTGTCTTGACCATAGAATTACACTAGTACACTTTGTGTGTATTGAGCAGGACCGACTTAGAGGTGATTCGATTTATTGCTGACTACATAATCGAATCGGACCTCAGATATTATATTATACATACTCTTAATACCGATATAATAATGAGCACATATACTTAGTATTCATTTCTTTGATTTACCAATGGGCGAGATTTATAGATTAAATTGATAGGCTCGGTAAGTTGGGAAATGATATTATTTATATGGTGTGCCGTTGATTATAGGAGGAAACCGTGTCCTATATATTAGGATGATGATGTCACCTTGAGGAGCTCATAAGGTTCATCATGTAAACCCTGCAAGTGGACTTGGTCTGACATGATGAAAAGGTTGAGTGGTACTACTCATGGAGTTAGATGTTGATTAATTAATGGTCAGTAAATTAATTAATCGACGGACATTCGAGATCTTAAACATGGGGAGAAAATGTACATATAATATATGGAGCCCATATTAACTTATGGGGGTTGGTGAGGTAGATCAATGATAATCCTCTAGTGGAATGGATAATCATTAATGGATCGGCCTTTATGTGGGCTTGATCCATTGGGTGGCCAAGATCCAACTCCTCCTCATGGTCCCTATTGTAGCCTATTAATACCTCATGAAGCTTAGATCCAATGGATGAAAACAAAACTCTAGATCCAACGGTAGAGATTAAATCTCTAGATCCGACGGTTGAGATTAAATCTCTAGATTCAACGGTTGAGATTAAATCCCTAGAACAAATGGTGGAGATTAAAACAAGGCTTATCCCTAAACCTATATATAAGCCTTAAGGGGGTGGGCGGCAACTACATGCTTAGGAGATTAGGGTTTGCTTCCTTGGGTGTCAAGGAATCCTAGTTAGGTTAGGATTTAGGTTGGGAGGCTACGGTTTGAGAGGGTGGTTGGGTGGAAACTATGGAGGCTTTTCTTTCTTCTGCCTAAGGTGATTGTCGGCGCCCATAATTCTTCTATCTACCTTGTCCGGAGCTCGACCTATTTCTCTTCTTCTCCTTGGCCGGTGGAAACAAGAGCTAGGGATTCTTTCCTTGAAGCTTTTGGCCGGCGCCTACACTTCTAGTCTCCATCTTTTTGGGCCGGCGGCAAGCATCAAGCTTGGAGCTTGATGGTTGGTCCTAGATAAGAGAAGAGTTAAGTTTTTATGATCTTCCTTTGTTTGGAGTGAACAAGGAAGGAAGATTGGTGATCTAGGAGCTTCGACTTTTGGTAGATCGTCGCCCACACGATGTCCAAAAGGAGGAAGGTCATACAATAGAAGATCGAGAGGTATATCACTTATCTATCTTCATGTGTAACATGTTTATATTTGTTTTTCAATTATATGAATGTTATATTCTGTTTTGTGGCTAAATATACTTGGACCCTGAACATAAACACAAAAGTCGGCGATCCGTACATCATCTATTCCGTGGCTATTCGCATAATAGAAGTTGGTCGCTTGAACAACAAGTTTGTTCGAGTGACTACTCTAATCGAATAGCATGACGATGACAAGGTTGCTTGGGCAATCCCTCTTGTCAAGGATAATTTTTTTTTATCCGGGGATGTAGAAGGGATCGTCATGAACAAGCGACCGAGTTGAAGTAGGATGCGAAGTTTCCTACCTTCAAGTGGTATCAGAGCCACGGTTTCCGATTTTGTGTGTTTAGGATTCGGTTACTCTTATGCATTTTTCATATATTATATGTGCCGGATAATAGTAGGATATGCGTAGGTTAACTCTTTGGTTGCAGGCATAGGATCCAACTATTATGGCCATATGTATGTATGTGATTGTATGTGTGTAATTGTATATTTTGTTGAATCCTCGGGGTTGACGAGGCTAGTATTTAATTTTTTGTAAATTGGATACGACATTGTTTAGGCACTCTTTTTATTTTAGTTTACTTTCGATCTAGATTTCATGTACACTCCCTCATGGAGTATAGGATCGACGGATGTAAATTAAAATAGTTTTTTAGTCTCGGCTCGGATCTCCGGATGGCTCGTACATGGCGTAGGAGGAGCGGACGAGATGACAATATGACGGGAGACATATTGAAGACAAAAGCCATAATAGTTGGAAAATTTTTTATTTTTCATATTTATTGCTTATTGTTTGATATGCATGTCGTAGGCTAGAAAATTCCTCAATTTTAAATTACTAAATGGGAGAGGGATATTTTTTAAATTCCCACGGCCTCCATTACGATTTGACATGTGATGCAAGCAAACTTGCACGTCGGCTCTGAGTGCCTTCCTCCCCATCGGATGAGTTTGTTTGCGGATCACAGGGTCGGATATGGTTATAGGAAATTATTTAGTAGTGTGTGTACTTCCCCATCCGAAGGCACATAACCCGAGATAATTTCCTTGCTATCGAGTAATGGTGAACACTTAGATGCAAATAGGAGTATCCTCCCCATCAGAGTCACTGCTTTTATTTGTAGGGCCGAAGAGAAACCAACTATTAATTTTATTTGTCAAAAAGTTAGGTTAACAAGATAGTAAAATTAATGGGTAAAACCTCCTCTTACAAATGTAGAATTCGTATACGTCCACACGATCATGGCATATGATATTCTCGATGTTTTGAGGCATTGGTTGATTTTAAAATTTTATTATTTGAGGAATCAATAATTTTTTGAAATCTAAAGTAATGATCTATGTGATTCTTAGGATTTTCTTTCAAAATGACTTTCAGTCCACTTGCTATGATACTAAAGGAAAATAAACTTACTGTACATAATTATATTGATTGGAAAAAGGAATCTTGACATTGTCTTAACTACTGAGGAGTACAAATATGTACTCTTCGAAGAGTGTCCTCCTAAGCCTGCGAATGAGCTGGAAGTCCTTGGAGCTGAGATCGATAGGGAAACCCAGGTCGATATCACTCTCCAGTTGACAGAAAGGCTTGCTCAGGCTCAGGCCATGGTTTCTCAGAAAGTTTCTACTTCTAAGCCGAAAGGCAAGAAGAAGAAGAAACAAGGTGGAGCAATGCTAAAGGGAGGATCTCAGGGAGGAGTGAAGAAGCTGAAAGGCAAGTGCTTCACTTGCAAGCAGACTAGACATTGGAAGAAGGACTATCCCAATCGAAACAGAACAAAGGTATATCCTTTGGTCTAGTCGTTAAAACATGTTTAGTGGTGTTATCTACCAACACTTGGTGTGTAGATACGAGAGCCACTGATCATGTTTGCAATACTTTGCAGGGGATCCAGGAAACCCGACGACTAGCTAAAAGGGAGATTACCGTTTACTTGGGCAATGTCACGAAGGTGGCGGCTGTTGCAGTGGGAGATGTTTATTTGTCTTTTGAAAAAAATAAAGTTTTGGTTCTTAAGAAATTGCCTTTATGTACCTTTAGTTAGAAAGAATTTATTTTCGGTTTCTAAATTGTTTATGGATGGATATTCTATTTCTTTTAATGACAGAGTTGTTATAAAAAGGAATAGGGATATTATCTATACGGGTGCATTGATAGGAAATCTATACACACTTAAACCAAAAGATCCCACGATGCAAATTGAAGTTAATAACTCATCTTCTAATTCCAATAAGAGAAAAGAACCTTCGAAGATGAACCAAACATATCTTTGGAATCTAAGACTTGGTCATATTAACCTAAGCAGAATTCAAAGGTTGATAGCTGATGGACCTCTGGGTTCATTAGTGGTGGAGGATTTCCCAACCTGCGAATCTTGCTTGGAGGGTAAAATGACCAAGAGGCCTTTTAAGGCCAAGGGGTATAGAGCCAAAGATGTGTTAGAATTGGTTCATTCTGATTTGTGTGGTCCTATGTCTATCGAGGCTAGAGGTGGTTTTGAGTATTTCGTCTCTTTTATCGATGATTATTCAAGATATGGATACATTTACCTGATGCGCCGCAAGTCTAAATGCTTTGACAAGTTCAAAGAATTCAAGGCTGATGTGGAGAAACGTCAAGGTAAAAGTATCAAGACACTACGATCTGATCATGGTGGTGAGTACCTCTTGGGAGAGTTTAGGAATTACTTATCAGAGGCTGGGATTCAATCCCAATTGTCTGCACCTGGCACACCCCAGCAGAATGGTGTAGCAGAACAAAGGAATTGGACTTTTATGGAGATGGTTAGATCGATGATGAGTTATTCTAAGTTGCTAGATTCATTCTGGGGATATGCTCTAGATACGGCGGTATACATTCTGAACTTGGTTCCATCTAAATTAGTGCCTTCTACTCCCACAGAATTGTGGACTGGGTGAAAGCCTAGTCTAAGACATATTCGAATTTGGGGGAGTCCAGCACATATGCTGAAGGCAGATGCTGGTAAGTTGGAACCTCGTACAGAAGTACGCATGTTCGTTGGCTATCTTAGAGGAATGAAAGGTGATTTGTTTTATAGTCCTAGAGATCAGAGGGTGATCGTTAGCACGAACACCAGATTTCTAGAGGAAGACTATGTAATGAACCACAAGCCCATGAGTAAGATTGTTTTGGAAGAAATAAAAGGGGAAGTCACTTCTTCAGTACCACCGGTACAAGAGGATGTACCACAAGTCACTGCACCGTATGTCACAGAGGATACACAGGTGATACCTCGTCGTAGTGGGAGGATTGTGAGACAACCTGATAGATTCATATTCTTGGGAGAATCTTCTGATTTGGTCCCTGGCGAACATGAACCTGATCCCTGGATATATGACGAGACAATCCAAGATAAAGATGCATTATCTTGGCAAAGTACAATGAATATTGAGATTGAATCTATGGATTCAAATCAGGTCTGGGAGCTAGTAGAACCACCCGATGGTGTAAAAACCATTGGTTGCAAGTGGATCTACAAAAGAAAGAGAGGAATAGATGGGAAGGTTGAGACCTTCAAAGCGAGGCTTATTGCAAAGGGGTATACTCAGAAAGAGGGTATCGATTATGAGGAGACCTTTTTGCCGGTAGCCATGCTTAAGTCTATCCAGATTCTCTTATGCATTGCTGCTTATATGGATTATGAGGTAAGGCAGATGGAAGTCAAGACAGCTTTCCTTAATGGAAGTCTTGAGAAAAACATCTATATGAAGCAACCAGAGGGATTCATTGCGAAGGGCAAAGAGCATCTTGTATGTAAGCTTAATCGGTCCATTTATGGATTGAAGCAAGCTTCGAGGTCTTGGAACATCCTCTTTGATGTGGTAATCCAGTCTTATGGATTTATTCAAAGTCCGGATGAGTCTTGTGTAAACAAGAGATGTGACATAAACGTAGTGGTATTTCTTGTACTATATGTAGATGACATTTTGTTAATTACCAACAATGTCAAGGTGTTATCGGACGTAAGGGGTGTTATCGGACGTAAGGGTATGGTTGTCCAAATAGTTTGATATGAAGGACTTGGGAGAAGTGGGACACATCCTTGGGATCAAGGTTATAAGGGATCGCAGGAAAAGGATGTTGTGTTTATCTCAAGCTTCATACATAGACACTATTATGGATCGTTTTAGCATGCAAAATTCCAAGAAAGTTTTTCTACCTTTCAGGTATGGAGTTCCTTTATCTAAGGAGATGTGTCCTAGAACATCTGAGGAGATAGAGGAGATGAAGGCGGTTCCTTATGCCTCGGCAGTAGGAAGCCTCATGTATGCGATGCTATGTACGAGACCAGATATCTGCTTTGCCGTGGGCATGGTCAGCAGATATCAGAGTAATCCAGGATAGGGACATTGGATTGCGGTAAAACATATATTGAAGTACCTGAGAAGGACTAGGGATTATAAGCTGGTTTACCAGGCAGATAAATTACTCCCTGTGGGTTATACAGATTCCGACTTCCAATCATATAGGGATAACAGTAAGTCTACCTCAGGTTTTGTGTTTACTTTGGGAGGTGGAGCCATTGTATGGAGGAGTGTCAAGCAGAAATGCGTGGCGGACTCCACCATGGAAGCTGAGTATGTGACAACCTCTGAGGTGGTCAAAGAAGATGTGTGGCTCAGGAACTTCCTGATGGACTTGGATGTGATTCCTGGTTTGCCCAGAACTATCACAATTTATTGTGATAATAGTGGTGTAGTTGCAAACTCGAAGGAACCACGAGCCCATAAGGCAAGTAAACACATAGAGCGCAAGTACCACCTGATACGAGAAATCGTAAAGGAGGTAGAAGTTGTTGTCGCCTAGATTGCATCGGAGGATGACCTGGTAGACCCTTTCACTAAGGCCCTTCTAGCGAGAGCTTTGATAGGCATGTGGAGGGAAGGGGAATTAGATGTATGGCAGTATAAGGACAGCATAGTCTTTTAGTATAAGTGGGAGATTGTTGGGATGTATACTGAAAAGTCTATCTTTTGTATGAACATCTTTATTTTGAAATAAGAATCACATGATCATTGTTTGCATATTTATGGTGATGCATATTGTCTAATACATTACATTGTAGATAACATGGTGTGTGGTGTCACACGGGAGATCATGTTATCGGCTCCTTGTAAAGTATAAGTATAGGCTCACAACCGAGATGACTTTGGACAAACCATTGGTATGGTTGTAGTGTGATTTGATATTGGTTTGTCTTGACCATAGAATCACACTAGTACACTTTGTGTGTATTGAGCAAGACTGACTTAGAGGTGATTCGATTTATTGCTGACTACATAATCGAATCGGACCTCAGATATTATATTGTACATACTCTTAATCCCGATATAATAATGGGCACATATACTTAGTATTCATTTCTTTGATTTACCAATGGGCGAGATTTATAGATTAAATCGATAGGCTCAGTAAGTTGGGAAATGATATTATTTATATGGTGTGTCGTTGATTATAGGAGGAAACCGTGTCCTATATATTAGGATGATGATGTCCCCTTGAGGAGCTCATAAGGTTCATCATGTAAACCCTGCAGGTGGACTTGGTCCGGCATGATGAAAAGGTTGAGTCATACTACTCATGGACTTAAATGTTGATTAATTAATGGTCAGTAAATTAATTAATCGACAGACATTCGAGATCTTAAACACGGGGAGAAAATGTACATATAATATATGGAGCCCATATTAACTTATGGGGGTTGGTGAGGTAGATCAATGATAATCCTCTAGTGGAATGGATAATCATTAATGGATCGGACTTTATGTGGGCTTGATCCATTGGGTGGCCAAGATCCAACTCCTCCTCATGGTCCCTATTGTAGCCTATTAATACCTCATGAAGCTTAGATCCAATGGATGAAAACAAAACTCTAGATCCAACGGTAGAGATTAAATCTCTAGATCCGACGGTTGAGATTAAATCTCTAGATCCGACGGTTGAGATTAAATCCCTAGAACAAATGGTGGAGATTTAAACAAGGCTTATCCCTAAACCTATATATTAGCCTTAAGGGGGTGGGAGGCAACTTCATGCTTAGGAGATTAGGGTTTGCTTCCTTGGGTGGCAAGGAATCCTAGTTAGGTTAGGATTTAGGTTGGGCGGCTAGGGTTTGAGAGCGTGCTTGGGCGGCAACTATGGAGGGTTTTCTTTCTTCTTCCTATGGTGATTGTCGGCGCCCATAATTCTCCTCTCTACCTTGGCTGGAGCTCAACCTATTCCTCTTCTTCTCCTTGGCCGGTGGAAACAAGAGCTAGGGATTCTTTCCTTGAAGCTTTTGGTCGGCGCCTACACTTCTAGTCTTCATCTCTTTGGGCCAGCGGCAAACATCAAGCTTGGAGCTTGATTGTTGGTCCTAGATAAGAGAAGAGTTTAGTTTTTATGATCTTCCTTTGTTTGGAGTGAACAAGGAAGGAAGATTGGTGATCTAGGAGCTTCGACTTTTGGTAGATCGTCGCCCACACGACGTCCAAAAGGAGGAAGGTCATACAATAGAAGATCGAGAGGTATATCACTTATCTATCTTCATGTGTAACATGTTTATATTTGTTTTTCAATTATATGAATGTTATATTCTGTTTTGTGGCTAAATATACTTGAGCCCCGAACATAAACACAAAAGCTGGCGATCCGTACATCGTCTATTCCGTGGCTATTCGCAGAATAGAGGTTGGTCGCTTGAACAACAAGTTTGTTCAAGTGACTACTCTAATCAAATAGCACTACGATGACAAGGTTGCTTGGGCAATCCCTCTTGTCAAGGATAAATTGTTTTTATCCGGGGACGTAGAAGGGATCGCCATGAACAAGCGACCGAGTTGAAGTGGGAAGCGAAGTTTCCTACCTTCACCTAGATATCATGCACCTATAGATTTATGGAGCCAATACATCTCACAACACATAGGACTAATGTGTTTGTGTACTTAGCCACGTAGATGGGCGTGAGATGTTAGGACCTTACTCCTGGTTACAGATGTAGAACTAGTGTATCGCCATGAACCACGGAGTATAATCATATATATTAATCGACTCTAACCAGAACTTGTTGATCTTTCATATCAATCAAGTCAAATAAGAGTTGAACATTTAATAGATGATCTTATTTTTAGTATATTATTTTCAAAATAATATGGAACATGCTTGGACTTGGAACTTAAACTTAATACTTATATTTTTCAAAACCCCTCTTTCCGATTTATGGCAAAAGTGGGAGAAAAGGCCAAAGTTAAGGGATCATTTTTTTTTATAACTTAACTTAGTAACTTAATTCTATATTCTTATGGCCAAACGTTAATGTTTTACTTGAGAAAGGGGGAGAAAGGGCAAGTTAAGAAATCTTCTTAACTTAAACTTATTTTTTAATACTAAGGCCAACTTTAAGTAATTTTTAATTAATTAAACACTTCCTAAATAGCAGACATCAAGGGGGAGGATTAAGATCTTTCTTCAAGACTCACCCTCGGTCAAGGGGGAGGTTTCCTCAAGGGGGATTACTTGGAAGAAAGTCTCTATTACTCCTACTTAATCTTTGATTCTTCATGCATATTATTTCCTTAACTTTGTATGGGTTTTCCATAGATCAAAAAGGGAGAGATTGTTGGTGCAGTAGGCACCTAAGTCGAACCTGAGTTTTGATTATAACAAATGATACAAAGATAAGCTCATTTTGTTATCTCACGAGCTAAATCAAGTGTGCAGAAAAGTGCTAAAGCTAGAGCTGAAGGTCAACGACACCCGGAGGGAGCCGTGGTGGTCGGGCGACGTCGGGATGACTTCGAAGGAAGCCGAAGGAATCAGGTGGAAGATCGGAAGCAAAAGATACAAGGTAAATGTTGAGGTATTCTCGTGTGAGTAAGCACAAGGAAGGTTGTGTCCTCTGTACCAGGACATTCTTAGGCGACGATCCGACCAAGATCTCCCATGGAATGTCTAAGTCGAGATCGGTTGGTGTATGACCATTTAATTTACTTGTATTAACGGTATTTTTGAGCTAACTCTTCGTTGTAGTTGGGAAACCTGCCATCAGTCGACTGAGGGCTTGTATCAGTTGACTGAACCATCAGCAGTCGACTGGTAAGGGTAGAAGTCGAATGTTGGTCAAGGATCAGCTTCGAGGAGAGTCAAAGCTTATCTCCATTTTTGAAGGGATAGGAGGCTTGCTCTCATTGGTTGAAGATGTGAACATCTAGGGTTTACAAGGCTATAAAAGTAGGGGTTCTCCACCCTATTTCCATCATCAAAAGCTCTCTAAAAAGCCTCCACTACGATACTCTTCTACGACGACCTTACGACGACGAAGTGCTACCGCATCTCCGACGACAAGTGCCTACCTTTCATTAATTTAATAGTCGTCGGTATTCTTTCTTATTGTCGTCTTAAATTCTATATTTAATCGTGCTTTAATCATAACAAGGAGAGGGGGAGTGTCCCTTTACCTTGAGCTTTTTCATCGATTGTATTCGCTTACTCCTTCCTCTAACGAGGAGGACTGTTTTTAGTGTTTTGCCCTCTTTACGCGGTCTAGGACTGTTAGGGCCTTGGACTAGCAGCCGAAGGCTATGAACCAAGTAAAAACAAACGAGTATTATTTTCATTCCGCTGCATTTACTCTTACTCGCATTTTATATCGAACAAACGAACGAAGATAATTTAGCACTATTGACCCCCCTCTAGCGCTCTAAACGATCCAACACTATGGATTCTAAAGTACTAGATTACTGAGATGAATCATAACTAGGTACGTACTAGATTTTCCCTTTCAGAATGTTTGTCATGTGTAGGTGTAAAAATAAAAGCTAATCAGTGTAAGTCTAAAACATTCACTAGGGCAAATAAAATAAAATACCACGGGGTAAATGAAGTTAAGCTACCCATGGAAATAACTCATGATGAAAACTTTAAAAATACTACTGAGGCAGCTTATAGATAGCAAAAACTAAGTACTGAAAGAAACTAAATAACCTATGCATGAACAAATGAATGCTAACAAAAATGCAAATATCAGGAAAGAAACTACTTCTAGAAACAAAATAAATTAAAACTGGGGGTAACCCCCCCCCCCCAAGACTTAAGCGAAGCATACCTCTAATATGGTGGACGAGGTGGAAAGTCTGGTAGCCTCGGCATCTCGGGATCCTGGGAGAATCTGGTGTTGAGCCACTGATGCCACATGTACATGTGGTCTATTTGAGAGCTAGTCGATGCAGCGGTTGCCCAGTGCTCCTCCCTTGCCCATTGTGCCTGCCGGGCACACTGTTGGTGCAGTGAGGCACCGAAATCGAACCTGTGTTTTGATTATAGCAAAGACACAAGGTTAAGTCTATTTTGTTATCTCATGAGTCTACTTGAGTGTGCAGAAACAGGTTAAGCTTGAGTTGGAGATCTGCGACACAGTAAGTGCAAGGTAAGACTCGTGTTCGACGAGCACAAGTGAGGTCGGATCCTCCGTTTAGGAGTTGATCTTAGGTGACAATCCGACCCAAAACTTTCCGTGAAAGTCTAAGTTGAGATCGGATGGTTAGAAACCATCTAAATCCATCACATTTAATATTTCTACATATTGCTTTGAGCTAACCCTTGTCTGAATTCGAAGTTACTCTAATTCGAATTAAAATTAGAATTCGAATTTATTCGAATTCGAATTAAAATTAGAACTCGAATTGAAATAAAATTAAAAGCAAGGTGGCAACTTATCCCCCAAATCTTGGTGAGGTGGTCGGTCAAAAGCAAGGTGGAAGCTTATCCCTCAACTGGTGGTGAGGTGGCCGGATCTCAAGTGGGCGGACAAGGCTTCAAATAGAGTGGGGTGCTTCACATCTCAGACACAACAATTATTACAAAGCTCTCAAACACCTCCACAACGCCGCTCTTCTACGACGACGCCACTACAACGAAGTGCTGGCAACACGAAGCTTCACCGTTAAAGTGTTGGTAATCGTTTTAGTCGATTAATTTAAGTTGTGTTTTTCGAGCTTTTATATCAAAAAGGAGAGAGGGGCTTGTCTCTCATTCTTGTGTTTTTGTCGAAAGTTTTGTAATTATAACTCCTACCTCCAACGAGGAGGAGTGTTTTAGTGATTGCCCTCCGTACGTGGTCTAGGACCATTAGGGCCTTGGATTAGCAGTCGGTTGGCAGTGAACCAAGTAAAACTCCTTGTGTCCATCTCATTTTCGCTGCGTTTATCTCTCACTTATCATTTTTACAACAAAAGAAAAGAAAAACCATTTTGCGCTATTCACCCCCCCTCTAGCGCTCATTTCGATCCTACAATTGGTATCAGAGCCGGGGGCACTCAAATTTGGTGAAACCACCAATTTGAATAATTTTTATTTCTTTTGTTTCCTTTGTTTGTTTCACGCTAATTAATTTTTGTGTTTTTTTTTAATTTTTCTAAATTTTTTTTTCAGACTTTTCTTTAATTTAATTTTATCGCTTTTAATCTTTCTATTGATCATCCTAACAAAAAAAACTCTTAATTACGATTTTTTAATTCTATTACTGATTAAAATTAGTTTTTCCCAGAATTAAAAATTCTTTCATTTTTTTTAAACACTTGAATTTTTCAAACCCTAAAATCTTTATATTTCGTTTTATAAAGTTTTCTCGTTAATCTTAGCATTGAATTAAATCTTATTTCCACTAAAATATATTTTCAATCAATTTTCAAATTTAATCAATTAAAAATCAATTAATAACTTATTTTAATTTTTAAATCTTGTCTAGAATATAAGTTTGGTTTTTCAATATTTTTTACTTAATTTCAACATTTGATTTTTCTACAAAATAGTTTTTAATTAATTTTCGAAATTAATTAATTAATTATTTTTTTTACAGAATTAAAATTAATTTTCTAATTAGTTAATCTATTGATTGATTTATTTATCTTTTCTTCTTCCCACACTACTAATCCAAGACGCAAGTCTTGGGACCTTTGTCGTCTGTGTGTTTTTTCTTTTTTTTTTCTCTTCTTACCGTTTCGTGTTAATGGCCCATCTTGAGGGTTTTAGCACCGTCCGACCACCATTTTACAACAGTGATGATTTTCATTACTGGAAAGGTCAGATGGAGTGCTTCCTAAAAACCCAAATAGAGATGTGGATTGTGATCCAAACCGGGTTCACCCTTCCTACTAATGAAGAAGGTGAATCCTTGGATTACAATCAGTGGTCCATTACCACTAAACGACAAGTCGAGGCAGATGCAAAGGCGACTCAAATCCTGTAGTGTGGGCTATCCAAGGAGGAGCTGAACCAAGTCGGACCCTTCATTAGCGCAAGAGATCTCTGGACGAGGCTGATCGAGTTACACAAAGGATCGGATCAAGCTAAGGTTTGCAAACGCGATTTGTTGTTCAATAAATTGTACACACTAAAAATGCAGGAACACGAGACGGAAACACAATTGCATGCCCGCATCCAGGACATAGTCAACCAGCTGCATTCAATAGGACATAAAGTCGAAAACCGAGATCTAATCAGGTATGTTCTAAATTCTTTCCCTAGGACCACCTTGTGGGCATCCATGGCCGATGCCTATAAGGTATCTAAGGACCTAGCTAAAGTTAGAATAGACGAATTATTCTCAGATTTCGAATTACATGAGCAGTCCAACTCGGAACCCGAGAGGGGTATAGCCTTGTTTGCAGGTTCAAAGAAGAAGAAAATCGCAAGCAAGCCACCACCAACCGAGGAGGAAGACGAGTCCGAAGAAGAAGTTGACCCGGAGTTGACTGCCGAACTAATGAACCTAGCTCGAAGGATAACCAATGGACGAAAGCGGACCACGACTCGACCCAACCAAGGTAAGCCTAAAAGTTCTAATATTAGGTGTTATGAGTGTAACAGGTTTGGACATATCAAGTCCGAGTGCCCCAAGCTCAACCACCAAGCACCTAAGCACAAGAAGGCCCTCAACGCGACATGGGAAGAAGCGTCATCCGAAGAAGACGAAGACCATGTCTTCATGGCGAAATCGATTGAGTCAGACACGGAGACCGAACCTGAACTTGAGTCAGAACCTGAGGATGACTCGGACTACGAAGCTACCTTCAAGTCAAGCCACGGATACGCATCCGGTTCAAAAGATACCCTTAAAGTGAGTCGAACTTTATTTAATACTTTACATAATACGGTTAGGTTTTTGTCTAGGAAATTAGTTAAGTCCGAGTCCAAGGTCGAGACCCTGGTTGAGGAGGTCAAACTCCTCAAACACAAGGTCTCCCTAACCTCTTCGACTAGTCAAGTTCGAGAAGAGGACCCAACTCGAGCTGAAAAGCTCGAAGTTGAGAACTCTCTCTTGAAAAGTCAAGTTGAAGATCTTAGGAACACGTTGGAAAGGTTCACTTCGGGATCCAAAGGACTTGACCTCCTACTTGGATCTCAAAGGGCCGTGTACAACAAGGCTGGACTAGGGTTTAACTCAAACACGACTAATAGGTCGTATATGTCGATTGTAAGTCGACATAGGAAACATGTCCAAGCATGGGTCCCTAAGAACTTTTTGATTTCAACTCTAGGATCCAACCCGTACTGGGTTCCCAAGGACCAAATCCACTATGTGGATAGACCGAACCGATTCAACGGTCTAGGGGGAGCCAGTACAAAACATGTTTGTGCTTTAACTTAGAAATTGCATGCTTAGAATTTTTTTTTTTTTAAACTTGTGAATTCACTTAGAACACAAACATAACCAACTAAAATCCTTTGAAAAGATTGAGCCTCGGGGAGCCTCTTTTCAAAAATAACCAGTTAGACTAGGAAATAGTCTTAGGTGAGTCAAGTCATCATTTTCTTGAAAATGGCTTTGTCTAAGGAAGTGGTCGATGATCCGATAAAAGAAGGCCCCTGTGCCTCGCCACGACCTGGAAGTCATGATCTTGAAAAGGTAAACTTGACAAGCCTAGGGTCAAATCCAAATCTAACATAAAATTACTTGAACCTAAATGCACTTAATCAACTTAATTGGAAGTCATCTCACAAAAAACACATAAGTATAACATGCTTGATCATATAGACACAGGTGAGATGACCTAGGTTTAACAACTTACAACCAATTTTTTTTTTAAAAAAAATCTAACATCCAATCCAACCACCTTGTGTGTAGGATCAATGGATGTTGGACAACGGTTGCTCCCGACACATGACCGAGGATCAACTCAAATTCACGAAGCTTCGATTCAAACGATAAGGATCGGTAGCCTTTGGGAATAACGGCAAGCTCAAAATCATCGGATCAGGTGATATCGAGCTTAACTCGAATTTTGTTATTAAAAATGTATTACTTGTAGAGAATTTTGAATATAACCTGCTTAGCGTAAGCCAATTATGTGACAATAACTATAAGGTCATATTTTTAGAAAATGAATGTGTAATTAAAACAAATAAAATAGCTAAAACAATACTCAAAGGAACTAGGACAAATAACATTTATACAATTAACTTAATCAAATCCTCAGCTAAATGTCTTATGACACAGGAAGAGGAATCATGGTTGTGGCACCGACGACTCGGTCACTCGCACCCAAGACTCGTCCACAAGATGAGTCAGAGTGGCTTAGTCAGAGGCTTACCCAACCTCAACAATTTGGTTAATAAAATCTGTAATTCTTGTCAACAAGGAAAACAACCTAGGACACAACACAAGTTAACTAACCAAGAACGAACCTCAAGTGTACTTGAGCTCCTGTATTTGGATCTATTCGATTCACATGGAGCCAAGTCACTCAATAGAAGTCAATATTGCTTAGTCATAATTGACGACTACTCCAGGTTTACCTGGGTTAGGTTCATCAAACATAAAAATGATACCCTAGATCAATTAATCAATCTATTCAAATTAATCGAGAATCAAAAAAAACTTAAGGTTAAAAGACTTAGAAGCGATCATGGTGGTGAATTCGAAAATCAAAGGTTCACCGACTTCTGTAACCTAAACGGATACCACCATGAATTCTCTTGCCCTAGGACCCCTCAACAAAATGGCCTAGTGGAGCGGAAAAACCGAACTCTACAAGAAGCCGCTAGGACCATGTTGAACGAATACGACCTACGATAGGTTTTGGGCGAAGTTAGTTAGCACGACTTGCTATGTCCAGAATAGGATCCTTATGGTAAAGAGGCACCTTAAGACCTCGTACAAGATTTATCACAATAAAGTACCCAACATCAAGTACTTTAGGGTATTTAGATGTAAAGTACATATCTTAAACACTAAGAACCACCTAGGGAAATTCAAATCCAAAACCTCCACCGGAATCTTCTTAGGATACTCAACCACGAGTAGGGCCTATAGGGTATATAACCACGATACCCTTAAAGTCGAAGAGACTATTAATGTAGTGTTCGATGAAGTACCCGAACCTACTAAACCCTTAATGACCCCAAGTGTTGAGCCCACTGATACGAAACTCATCTCCGACCCTGAGATCGAGTCTAATCCACATCAACCAACTTCTCTTGTCGACCAAGTGACAAGTGATCCGAGTCAAACTAGTGTTCAACCAAGTCACCCCATTGATCAAGCATTAGGTGACACAAACCCAACCCAATCTAGGATTCTGACTAACCACCCTATCGATCAAGTGATAGGAGATCCTAATCTAGGAGTTCGAACTAGAGCATCCTATAGGAACCTTAGTCAAATTTCCTTAATTTCAAAGATAGAACCCAAATCAATTGAACAAGCTCTTCTTGATCCCGATTGGATTCTTGCAATGCAAGAAGAGCTAGCTCAATTTACTAGGAATGAAGTGTGGGAATTAGTACCACCACCTAAAGACAAAACGATAATTGGAACAAGGTGGGTGTTTCGAAATAAGCTTGATGATAAAGGTGAAGTAGTTAGAAACAAGGCTAGGTTAGTCGCCAAAGGGTTTAGTCAAGTCGAAGGCTTAGATTATGACGAAACCTATGCCCCAGTAGCTAGACTCGAATCCATTCGAATGTTGCTAGCTTATGCCGCACATCGAGGATTTAAGCTGTTTCAAATGGATGTTAAGTCGGCATTCTTAAATGGATACATTAAAGAAGAAGTTTATGTTAGCCAACCCCCCGGATTCGAAAATCTAGATAAACCCGACCATGTTCTAAAACTTAAGAAAGCTCTCTATGGACTTAAACAAGCTCCTCGATCTTGGTACGAGAGACTTTCAATCCATCTTAAGTCAAAAGGGTTTAACCAAGGCTTAGTTAACCCAACTCTCTTCGTAAAAACCTTAGGTAAAGAAATATTCATAGCTCAAATTTACGTAGACGATATAATTTTTGGAACCTCTAACTCAGCCTTACTAAACGAGTTCGTTTCACTCATGGAAAGTGAGTTTGAAATGAACTTGATAGGCGAGTTAAGTTTCTTTTTAGGTCTACAAATTAAACAAACTAAGGATGGTATATACCTATATCAACAAAAATACACTAAGGAGTTAATTAAAAGATTTGGAATGCAAGACGCTAAGATAATAAACACCCCAATGGTGATTAATGTTAACATAGGAGAAGACCTAGAAAGTAAGTCCATTGACTTAAAGTACTATAGGAGCGCGATAGGAAGTCTCCTATACTTAACTGCGAGTCGACCCGACATCCTATTCGCAGTAAGTATGTGCGCCAGGTTTCAAACCTGTGCTAAGGAGTCTCACCTAACCCTAGTTAAGCGTATCCTTAGATATCTTAAGGGTACACTTAACGTTGATATTTGGTACCCTAGATCTACGGAGTTCGAACTAATCGGCTACTCCGATTCGGATTATGCCGGTAGTAAACTCGATAGAAAGAGCACGAGTGGTTGTTGTCAACTACTCGGCTCAAGTCTAGTGAGTTGGTGCAGTAGGAAGCAACATTGTGTTGCCTTATCTACCACCGAAGCCGAATACGTTGCGATGGGTGAGTGTGTAACTCAGCTTCTTTGGATGAAGCACACTCTCCGAGACTTTAGGTTGGACTTCACCAAAACTAAAATTTTTGTAGACAACATTAGTTCGATAAATCTAACTAAGAACCCTATATGCCATTCAAGGACAAAGCATATAGAGGTAAAACACCATTTCATTCGAGAACATGTAGCCAACGGCTCCATACAACTCGAATATGTTGACTCGAAGTCTAACCTAGCAGATATATTTACTAAACCACTACCCGAATTTAGTCTCTTGAGACGAAGATTAGGCATGTGCGTAATAGAATAGGAACTTACAAATTATATTTTCTTACTACTATTTCTTACTTTTTTTTCATGGAACTAGCATAGGACATACCTTAGATATCATGCACCTATAGATTTAAGGAGCCAATACATCTCACAACACATAGGACTAATGTGTTTGTGTACTTAGCCACGTAGATGGGCGTGAGATGTTAGGACCTTACTCCTGGTTCCAGATGTAGAGCTAGTGCATCGCTATGAACCACGGAGTATAATCATACCGACTCTGACCAGGACTGGTTGATCCTTCATATCAATCAAGCCAAATATGAGTCGAACATTTTATAGATGAACTTATTTTCAGTATATTATTTTTAAAAATAAAAATGTGGAACATGCTTGGACTTTAAATTTAAAATTTATTTTGTTTTCCACACACCCCTTACTCTTTTCGATATACGGCAAAAGGGGGAGAAAAAGGACAAAATTTAAGGGGTCAAAAAAAATTTTTTTTGATAACTTAACTCTTACTTCATAATTAAACCAAAAGTTAACTTTAAGTTTTGAAAACTTATTTAACTTTTAACAAAAGGCCAAGGTTAAGAAATCATTTGGTTTCTTAACTTAAAACTTATTTTAAACACTATGGCCAATATTAAGTAATTTCGGTTACTTAATTCTTTTTCTTAATAGCACATATCAAGGGGGAGAGTTAAAACCCTTTCTCAAGTACTCACCCTCGGTCAAGGGAAAGGATTCCTCAAGGGGGAGCACTTGAAAAAGAATTTTTATATACTCCTACTCATTCATGCATAATCTCATACTTATTTTTGTCTTAACTTTGTATGTGGGTTTGCCATAAATCAAAAATGGGGAGATTGTTGGTGCAGTGGGCACCTAAGTCGAACCTAAGTTTTGATTATAGCAAACGATATAAAGTTAAGCTTATATTGTTATCTCACGAGCTAAATCAAGTGTGCAGAAAAGTCTCAATGCTAGAGCTGAAGGCTAGCGACACCCGGAGAAAGCCGCGGTGGTCGGGCGACACTCGAGTTACTTCGGAGGGAGCCGAAGGAATCGAGTGGAAGGCCGGAAGCAAAAGCGACACATAAGTATCGAGGTAAGCTCGTGTGTGCGAGCGTAAGTGAGGTCGTATCCTGTTTACGGGGAAGATCTTAGGCGACGATCCGACCCAAGACTTCCCATGGAAGGTCTATGTTGAGATCGGACGGCAAGTGGCCATCGAATCCACTTATATTTTGAGCTAACTCTTTATTGTAGTCAAAAATCCTGGCCATCACTTATATTCCCTTGGATTAGAAGCCGGTTGGCTGTGAACCAAGTAAAACTCCTTGTGTCCATCTCTTTTTTGCTGCATTTATCTCTCACTTATCGTTTTTACAACAAAAGAAAAGAAAAACCGTTTTGCGCTATTCACCCCCCCCCCCTCTAGCACTCATTTCGATCCTACACACACATGTGCTTCCTGACCTCCTGATGGTAGGCAGCCTCCTCCTGGCGATGGTCAGCCTCCTCCTGGAAGTATATACGGGCCTCGTCATATAACTCCTAGGCCCACTGGAAGTGCTTCCGTAAGCCTTGAAACTCTGTCTGCGTGTAGGCATTGTGCTCCTCCCATCGCTGCCCATGTGTTTGCTGCTTTGTGTATATGTCATCAAGGTGCAATTAGAACTCTGAGAAGTCATAGGCGACTGTACCTGCATCCTGCTCAAGAGTAGAAGAAAAATAGTGGTGCAGGTGCAGGCTCCCGTCGTGGACTAGGTGGGCTTAAAACAATTTTTGCTTCTTCCTAGCAAGTACTTTCTAATTCTAAACTATTTGCAAAAATATAAGTGACCATAAATAAAAGTCTAAATTATACACATGAAAGCAGAAAGATAAAAAACATGTAAAATTAAACTTGGGTTGCCTCTCAAGAAGTGCTTTGTTTAAGGTCTTTTAGCTCGACCACACTCCATTATCTCAACTTGGCTCCGGAGGTTCTGTAAACCTCCATTCATTTGTCTCTATGTTGTCTTCTGGTGGGCTAGGCTTTACCATGTTGAAAATGTAACTGTCTAAGAAGGGAGCTCTACACTCTGACGGTTGAAGATGATGATCTCCCCGTCTACTTCCAAGGAGATCTTGTGCGCCTTTACGTCTATAAATGCTCCCGTAGTCGCCAGAAAGGGTCTTCCCAAGATGATGGGATTCTGGGGGTTTAGTCCTGTGTCCAATACGATAAATTCTGTGGGTATGACAAAATTCTCAATCACCACAGGTACATGTTCTAGCATGCCAATGACATTCTTGATAGTGTCATCCGCCAAGCGAATACCTATGCACGTTGGTTGTATACTGCCCAATCCCATCTCTAGGTAGAATGTGTAGAGCATCACACTAACTGACGACCCTAAATCGCATAGTGCTTCATCGAAGCTCTCACCATAAATCGAGAAGGGTGTAACAAATTCACTAGGGTCCTCAAGCTTGGGTGGGATTTTATCTTCAATTTCAGCCTGGATTGGCAAGGTCAATATCATGGTCACAGATCCCTTGGTGAATCTATTTTTCTGTGCTACTCTCTCGCTGATCACTCCCTCTTCCTTGACCTAACTTGGCTCGGGTAATGATGGAGAGCTATCCATGGTCTGCGCTACGGTTTGGCTTATTTGGGCCACTTGTGTTTCCAACATCCTCGTGTGACTTGCAATACCATCAACAGTGGCCTTCAAATCCCTAAGTGACTCTTCTAATTTTTTATGTTGGCGACGAAATTCTTCATTGGCCTTCATTTGGGTAGCAATGAAGTCTTCCATCATCAGTTCTAGCCTAGATTTCTGTGGTTGTTGCTGCCCATATACTCTGGACGGTTGAGAATTCCCCGAGTTATTCCGATAGGAAAAATTTGGGTGGTTCCTCCATCCGGGATTATAAGTGCTGAAGTATGGGTTGTTGGGCCTTTGATGGTGGTCCCCAACCGCATCGACATGCTCAATATGCTCTTCTAATCTACCCTACCCTTCATAATAGTCCTCTTGATGTGTTGATGCTCTCTCTCCAAAAGTATTGGCCGCACATGTAGAAATAGGATTTAGAGAGTTGAATAGTCTGCTAAGTGCGTCCATCCTCGCCGCTAGGTGGTCTATGGAGTTGACAGCATATCGACTTGCTGCAGGAGCTGGGTGACTAGGCTCATAAGCCCATTAATGGTGGTTCTAGGCCACCTCTTCAATCAGCTCCTCTGCTTCCTTGATAGTCTTGTTCATTAGTGCTCCTCTTGCAGCAGAATTGAGGGACACTTTTGTATCATACGTGATTCCATTATAGAAGATGTGGATCACTAGCCACCTTTCTAGTCCATGATAGGGGCATTGGTAAAGTAGCCCCTTGTAGCGATTCCAAGCTTCAAATAAAGACTCCGCTTCCTTCTGATGAAAGCTCGTGATGAGATGGCACATGTGAGCAATCTTTCTTGGTGGGAAAAATTTATCTAAAATTTGTTGCTCACACTGCTCCCATGTAATAATGCTTCCCAACGACAAGGAGTGAAACCATGCCTTAGCCTTATCCCACAATGAGAAAGGGAATAGGTTCAGGCATATTGTGTTGGCAGGTACTCCATTGATCTTCATTGTTATGGCAGTCGACTGGCACAAAGAGATCCAGTTTTCTGATTTTCTGGATGAAATTTAGAAATGCACTATAAATTCTAGAAAATTCGAAAAATAGTTAAATTTGGGGAACACATTTCTTTTAATTATATCTATCAATGAAAAATAGTTTTTCATGAAAAATCATCATATTTTGAGAGATTTGCCAAAAATCCAAAAGCTTTAAAAACCACTAGGTTTTTGAACATGTTAGTATCCATTTTAACACCTAATCTTGCTTTGAATTGTTTCAAAACATGAATGCACATATTTTAAAGTAAGAAATTGTTTTGAAAACATATGAAATATCCAACCATGATCTTTGAGCAATATGTCTATGAATTAAACATAAGCCTTCCCCATGATTAGTCTATTATTGCTATTTTGATACTTTAAATGACCATCTAAATGTCATAGGCATTAGTGGACATTTGTATCACCCTAACATCTCACTCATGCTAAGTTTTCAATCAAAGTAGCCTATAGTGAGTGTGAGATGTATCCTAAAGGTATTTGTATATACTTAACCATTATTTTCATGCAATTCTATCAAGGTTAAGTATCATCCTATCATTCCACATGATCATAAAGATGTATACGAATTAATTTCACATTATGATCATGAAACAAATGTATTCATCAAATTGTGATCATGCATTAGGTATTATATCATGATAATAAAGCAAATATCACCTAAAGCATGATTTATCTATTTTTAGGTGCATTATCATCACCTAACAATTTCAAAAATGTTGTCCCGCCATCCTAAGTCAACCAAAAATATGATATAGGTAAAGTCCATATGGTTGACTATCCTAGGGTTTTCCTAACCCTTTAGGATGGATTTTGGAACCCAATATAAATTCTTGCCTATGGGGTTCACTAAAAATTCTTTAGGGATCCATTTCCTAGCAATTACTTTCTTTTTGTCTTGACCCCTAACTATTAGACATTTATAGGCCTTTTCATTTTTCTTTTTTTTTATAACCTAGGCCTTTCTTGTTGAAGCTTGCCCTTTGGCTCCCAATGATCATGTTAAGAGTATTGGAGCCTATTGTAAATTTTTCTAGGGCTTTGGTCAAATAGTCTACCTTTTCTCTTAGAGCCCTATTTTCTTCTATGCATGCATCATTAACATTGAAAGGCATATAGTTATCATGTGAGCATGCATCATTATCATTATCATTTAAGAATGCTTTTTCTAGCTTATTTTCTAAATCCTTAATTTACTCAAGCATGCATTTATTTTTCTTCTTTGCTCTAAATAAATCCTTAGTGAGACTAGAAATCATAGAAACTATTTTACTAGATGAAAGGTTAGTTTCCATGTCCTCTTCTTCGGATGAGGAGGATAATGAAGCTCCCCCTTCACTAGAGCTCTCCTCACTTGAGCTTACTTCTTCATTTTCGGAGGAGGAGCAATCCAAGTCGTCGAAGGCCATCAAGGAAAGGTTGGAGTAGACATGTTCTTCTTCTTCGGATGAGGATGAGGAAGAAGGGTCATCCCATGTCTTTGCTTTGAATGTCTTGGCCTTCCCTTTTTCTTTGGCCTTCTTTTCTTCTTCCTTTTTCTTCTTGCTCCCCTCTTCTTCTTTTCTTCCTTCTTTCTCTTCTCCTTCTTGTTTTTGTTCAAGAGGGGACAATTGTCCCTTATGTGTCCCTCTCCTTGGCAATTGTAGCAAATAATTTTCCCCCTTGGTCTTCTACTCCTATCATTAGATTTATTAAATTGAAAACCTTTTAAAGCACGCCTTACCCTCCTTACCATATAGGCTTCTTCCGTGCTATCCATGGAAGAGGAGGAGAACGCTTCATCGGAGGAGGAGGGGATCTCCATCTTCTTCTTCCCCTTGTTGGCCAAAAATGCTACTCTTCTTGAAGGTTGAATTCTAGGCTCTTCAACTATTCCTTCATGCCTTGTTTCGTGGAGCTCCATTGTTGAGAAGAACTCCTCCAAGGTGCTTACTTCTATGTTCTTGGAGATGTAAAACGAGTCCACCATGGAGCTCCATCTTGAAGACTGGGGAAAGGCATCTATGACCTTCATTACCATATCCCGGTTGGAGAGTCTTTCACCTACACTTGTCAAGCCGGTTAGAATTTCCTTAAATCTAGAGTGTAGAGATTTTACCTTCTCTCCCTTTTCTAGTTTGATGTTGGATAATTGGGAGCGAAGGACATCTCTCCTTGCTAGTTTCGCCTCGGATGTGCCTTCATGAATTTCTATTAGTTTCTCCCACATTTCCTTGGCGCTAGCACACTCCCCTATCCTATTTACTTCTTGTTGGGGGAGTACATTGTAGAGGTGGTGCTTGGCCTTTGAATTCGCCAAGTACTCCTTTCTTTGTCTTTTACTCCATCTTGATTTCTCAAATAGCTCCCCTTCTTCATTCCTAGGCATCTCGAAACCGTTTTCCATTATTAATAAAATTTCAAAGTCAGTTTCAAAGAATACCTCCATTCTCTTTTTCCACCAAGAGAATTCCCCCTCGAACTTTGGCGGATGAATATTTGAGCCGGCCATTCTTTAATGTGCTTGTTGTGGCGGTTAGTCCTCGACAAGCTTTCCTTGGCTCTGATACCACTTGTATGATACCGATCGACCGGCTAGAGGGGTGGAATTTGCTCGTCTACAAAGATTATTAGCGCAAGAGGAATATGCAAATACAAATAGACAAAGCAAAATATAAACAAACAATGCTAACACAAGGTCGTAATGTGGTTCACGACTACGCCGCTAATCCACGGTCCAATTCGTCCACGGTGAATCACTCCGCAAGCTTCCACTAGATCTCTCCTTTGCACAAAGCTAGGTGGAAGTAACCTCTTTTACACAAGGATCACTCTTCTACAATAAAATGAAGATTAGAACAAGTAGAAGAGTGGAAAACCATTTAAGGCACTTTGCGAGTAGTTAGGAGTTCAAGCATTAGCCATCCAAAAGTCCACACCCTCTCTTTTTATAAAAAGGGCTGATTTCTTCCTGTTGGCCGCCACTAGTCGACTGCTGCCCTTGGCAGTCGACTGCTGCCACTTCAACGACCTCCGAACACGTCGGATCCCGACCGTTGTAGTCCAACGGAACACTTGGCAGTCGACTGATGGATCCCATCAGTCTACTGCTGCCTCCGTAGTCGACTGCCCAGTCGGCTACGAGTGGTTCTGTGAACAAACCCTCTTAATCAGGTGACTGCTACCTTCAGTAGTCGACTGCCCACATATAGCAGTCAACTGCTGGCCCCAAAACCACTCAGTCGGATACCAGTCGAACTTATTCAACTCAGAGCAGTCGACTGCCATTCCATGGCAGTCGACTGATGTCGGGAAAACTCATCTGACACATAGCCATTCGGCCAAGTTCACCTAATGAGCTACTTACAATTCACTCATTCTCTCATCTCACTCGAAGTCCCTCGCTGAAGCTCTCTTCGTTCGCGGTCACGTCCCTCGACAGCATGAGGTGCACGGCACTGCAATGCTCCTTCGCGTCTCTTGCCTTCGAAGTCTGCTTCCTTGGCTTCGCCTCAAGTCATCTCGTCTGGCGGTCCCTCGGCAGCATCAAGCGCACGACTCTGCAATGCTCTTTTCCCGACTCAAGCACGAGGTTCTGAGTGGTGAACCCACCAAGGCTCCATGTGTGAATTACTAAGTCCTGCAAGACTCCAACACACATATCAAATCATAATAACACTTTAACTTAAAACCCTTTGCCACAAACATCAAAACCATATCATGGCAAGAGATTGCCCTAATAAAGGATGCCAAATCAATCCCTATGATGAGTCGGAACATGTCCCATTTCTGACTCTATCACACCCTTCTATCCAGGGTTACCGGAGATAAGGCCAACCCCTAGGTTCCTCCTTAATTCTCCTAAATCTTTGATACGAGGGTTGTCACCCCTCGTATCGGCTACGCACAGTAAATAGAAGACCAAAACCAATAGTTATCGATCTAAACAATCACCAATTGAAAATATGAAATCACGAATAGAAGTATATTTAAAATAACATATTCTACGCACACAAACTACTCCCTAATCCTAGAATTGAAGTATCTACTCCATAAACAAAAGAGAAGAAACACAAGGCATGATTGAATTCATCATTACAATGCAGAAGATGTATAGAAAATAAATTACAGTGGACTTTGGTTCTTCTCTCTGGCGTTGGAGTGCAGAATTTAATCCTCGAGCGGCTTCCTTCCTCCCTGTTGTGAGTTTCCGAAGATTTTTAGGGCGTTGGAGTGTTGTCCTGGCTGTCGTGACTCCCCTCTAGGGTTTGGGTTTTAGTTTCATTTATATAGACACTAGGCCATATCTCCCTGAAACCAAAAAAATAATAGAATCGTGTCGAAATCGCCCAGTGCCACACGACCGTGTGGATTTACTCGGCCAGGCCATATGTGGCGCTGGGGTGCGAATCGTGTGGATTCACGGGGCCAGGGCATGTGTCCTTCTGTTCTTGCTACCAAATGCCTTCTTTTTGCTCTAAAAGTGTGCCATTTCCCCCGTAGAATGTTGTCCTGCACACAAGAATACAAAAGGCATATCTCTGAACTAGAAAATAGGAAATGCATGCAAAATAAAGTGAAATATGCAAGAATCAAATATAAAATGCCACGAGATGTGAGCGAAAACTAATCATAAAACCTTATATATTTTGCTCACATCGGCAGCCATCTCCATAGGAGGTTTATCTCCGGGTTGATTGAGTATAAGTTAAAGTGATCGATGATGTTTGGATAGCCCATAGAGAATTCACCACTCCTTATATAAAGGAGATGTATACCCTAGGTTTCTTGTCAGAATTATTACTTAGAAGTCTCTAGCAAGAGCAAGCATGTTAAGAAGACAGTCTTCTTAGGAACATATAGGAGTAACTTGAATCCGCAAGACAAGGAAAACTAACTTGGACTAGGTGTGACATAGTTTGTCTAGTGGGGATGAGCACATAGACCATATACTGAACCAAGTGGGTATAGGATAAGTGAAAGGAATAAGGCACAAAACAACTAAAGTTGCTGAAAGGTTCAGAATGTTCTGAAGTTATTTTAGACTTTTTGATCAATTGGGAGTCATGATGTACTGCTAGGTACCACTCATGATCTATTCACAAGTAATGGGTTAATTATAAATGGCCAAGATATCTCGGAACCTATTGGGTCACACACAATACGGGTGATCTCGAGATGTAAAATAAGTCTAAAAAAGAGATTCTCAATGAGAGAGGTTATATTTGGTTGGACCATGAAAAGGGGGTGCAAAACGGAGAATATAGAACTTCCAATGGTTGTGTTGGGACTTAGCACGACCATATCACACTTAAACAAAGTTAAATGGACAATACATAGCCTCACATGGATGTGCCTAATAGGAATGGGTCGTGACTAGCTTTGGCCAAAAATGGCTAAAGTTGAGGCCATGCCTAAAGGGACACACGGCTGGGCATATGTCCAGGCACGATCGTGCCTAAGACACACAGTCGATAATGTGTCCAACACACGGTCGTGTCATGGGCTTTTGATTTTTAGTGAGTGCTCGTATAAAACTTTCCTAGGTTTTCTTACCTTAATTATGAGATAATTGTGGAAAGATAGGTTCTATTTAAGCCTCCTAAGATACCCTAATCAAGAGTTCTATAAATAGATCACTTGATAATCTTTGGATGAGAGCTTTTAGGTCTTTTCTTGGTAGTTGTCTTTGCCTCTCTCCCTCTCTCATCTCCACTGATTGGCTAACACCAATTGGGGACGAAGACATACTGCTCATGGAGTTGTCTTAGGTGATATCGACATGGATACCGATAGAGGCAATGCTTGTGAGCCTTGCTAGTGATTTTGACATATTTGATAAGAATCTCGAAAGTATAACTTCTCTTCTCTTTTTTATTTCATTGTGATTATGTAAAAGCAAGAGTTCTTGCCCCCAGGGGATGTATGGGAAAAAATAAAAATTATTTTATTTACTTTTTCAGCTGTGCATGCTCCTAGGAACCCCAACAAAATCCACAGTACAAGGAAACTAACTTGGGCTAGGTGTAACGTAGTCATCCTAGTGGGGATGAGCACATAGACCATGTTATGAACCAAGTGGGTATATGATGAGTGAAAGAAACAAGACACAATAACTATAGCTGCTGAAGCATTCAGAATTGTTCTGAAGTTAATATTGACATTCCGATCAATTAGGGGTCATGATGTACTACTAGGTGCCACTCACGATCTATTCATGATCAATGGTTGATTATGAATGACCAACATAGCAAGGAACCTATTGAGTCACACGAACAATAACATCTCAATAGACGTAAAACAAGTTAGATAATAAGATTCTAAAAAAGAGAGAGGATGTTTGGTTAGATCAAATATAAAATAACATGAAACATACCTTACAGAATCTAACACAGTAGTGTTGGAGCTTAGAACGGTCGTGACACATGCAAATGAGTCAAAACAGAGCATATAGGGCCACACACGGTCATGCCAAGGCTAGCACTAGCTATGTTAGGCTCTGTTCTACTGACACAATCTTGCCTGGCCAACATGGCCAAGCACTGACTATGGAAGAGGGCTCCACGACCTAGCCATGGAGCCTTCACGGTTAAGCTCGACGCAGATGAATGTTTGAATGTATTTCACAAAACACATGTAGTGAAAATAACTACATAATGAATTCCTAATTTATTACATCACACACATCCACGCATGTAGGATATGTTAGTAATATATGAGAGGTGTCCTAAGGCAATCGCCTTATGATTGTATCATTTATTTGATAAATGTGTAGGGAGTCGCTTCGGAGGCTCATTGGCTCCCATGTCCCCGAATTAAAATTTTCACTAATGAAAGAATTAATCCAGATGGGTTGAGCTTCCTTAGCACTACCTATTCGTCGTCGTGCTAACAACTTGAGTGGTCGCTTGAACAAACTAGTTGTTCAAGCAACACAACTCTTCTAGTTGGTTAGCCGCGGAAGAGACGACGGATGGATCGCCGGTTTTTGTGTTTGTCTTCGGGGTCCATGATTATACAATATATATTCATACACACACATGCATAATCAAAATATTAAAGAATATATTCAGATCTATAAATAAAGTTAAAATAACTTTATACCTTACGATATTCTATCGTATGTCCTATCCTTCTCGTGGACGACGTGTGGACGAAGATCCTCCACGAGTAGAAGCCTTCTAGATCGCTTTCTTCTCTACCTTGTCCGCTGCGAACAAAGAGAAGAACCAACAAATACCTTTCCTATCTAGAACCGGCCACAAAATTAGGTAATTTGGTGCAACCGCCGGCCAAGGAGCAATTGGATGAATCACCGGCCAACTTGAAGATGAGTTGCAGCCGGCCACCAAGGAGAAGGGGAGGAGGAAGAGCACCGGCCACCAATGGAAGGAGAACCGCCGACCAAGGAAGAAGGGAGAGTCCTCTAGGATGGGCGCCGGCCAAGTCTTGATGGAGGAGGATGGGCGCCGGCAACAATCTAGAAGGAAGAAAAGTTGCCGCCCACTTCTTTTCTCCAAAACCCTAGCCGCCCAATGAACCCTAGCCGCCCACTTGTGGATGAGCCAAACCCTAACTCCAATTCGAAATCAATACTTGCCGCCCAACCCTAAGCTTTCCTTTTATAGAGTTAGGCTTAGGACTCCTTTAATCTCCACCGTCGGATCTAGGTTTTATCCCAACCGTCGGATCTAGGGTTTCATCTCAACCGTCGGATCTAGGATTTCATCCCAACCGTCGGATCTAGGGTTTTATCCCAACCGTCGGATCTAGGGATTTAATCTCAACCGTCGATTCTAGGGTTTCATCCTAACCATCGGATCTTAGGGATTTAATCCCAACCGTTGGTTCTAGGGTTTCATCCTAACCATCGGATCTTAGGATTTAATCCCAACCGCTGGTTCTAGGTTTTGTTTACATTCTTGGATCTAGACTTCACAAGGATTATATTAGGCTACGATAGGGACCATAAGGAGGAGTTGGGTCTTGGCCACCCGATGGATCGAACCACATAAACTGATCCATCAATGATGTTCCATTCCACTAGAGGATCATCATTGAACTACCTCACCAACCCCCATAAATTAATATGGGCTTCATATATTATTCGTACATTAATCTCCCCGTGTTTAAGATATCGAATGTCCGTCAATTAATTGATTTACTGACCATCAATTAATTAACATCTAATTCCTCGAGTAGTACCACTCAACCTTATCATCATGTTGACTAAGTGAACCAGCTGGGTTTACATGATGAACTTTATGAGCTCCTCAAGGGGACATCATCAACCTAATATATAGGACACGGTTTCCTCCTATAATCAACGACACACCATGTAAATAATATTATTTCCCAACTTACCGGGCATATTGATTTAATCCATCTAAATCTCACCCATCGTAAATCAAAGAAATAAATACTAAGTACATGTGCCCGTTATTATATCGGGATTAAGAGCATGTACAACATAATATCCGAGGTCCGATTCAATTATGTAGTCAGTACTAAATTGAATCACCTCTATGTCGGTCCTACTCAATACACCTAAGTGTACTAGTGTAACTCTATGTTTAAGATAAAACAATACCAAGCTACACTACAACCATGCCAATGGTTTGTCCAAAACCATCTTCGTTGTGAGCCTTTACTTATATTTTACAAGGTACTGATAACATGATCTTCTGTGCCACACCAAGCACCATGTTATCTACAATGTAAAATATTAGACAATATGCACACATATAATAAATATATAAAGTGCAAACAATGATAATGTGATTCTCATTTCAAAATAAAATGTTCATACAAAAAGAGCTAGGCTTTCAGTATACATTCCAACAATCTCCCACTTATACTAAAAGACTATGCTGTCATCACTCTGCCATACATCTGATCCCCATGTCCTCCACATGCCTATCAAATGCTTTCGCTGGAAGGGCCTTAGTGAATGGATCCGCCAGGTTATCCTTTGATGCAATCTTGGCGACAGCAACTTCTCCTCGCTTTACGATCTCTCGTATGAGGTGGTACTTGCACTCTGTGTTTACTCGCCTTATGGGCTCGTGGTTCCTTCGAGTTTGCAACTGCACCACTATTATCACAATAAATTGTGATAGTTCTGGGCAAACCAGGAATCACATCCAAGTCCATCAAGAAGTTCCTGAGCCATACTTCCTTGGTCAGCCTCAGAGGTCGCCACATACTCACCATGGTAGAGTCCGCCACGCATTTCGCTGACACTCCTCCATACTATGGCTCCACCTCCAAAAGTAAACACAAACCCCGAGGTAGACTTACTTGTCCCTATCCGATTGGAAATCCAAACTGGTAACCCATGTGACTAATTGATCCGCCTTGAAACCAACATATAATCCCTAGTCCTTCTCAGGTACTTCAATATATGCTTTACCGCAATCCAATGTCCCTGTCCAGAATTACTCTGATATCTGCTAACCATGCCCATGGCAAAGCAGATATCCGGTCTCATACATAGCATAGCATATATAAGGCTTCCTACTGCCGAAGCATAAGGAACCGCCTTCATGTCCTCTATCTCCTTTGATGTTTTGGGACACATCTCTTTAGATAAAGGAACTCCATGCCTGAAAGGTAGGAAACCTTTCTTGGAGTTCTGCATGCTAAAACGAGCAAGGATAGTGTCAATGTATGAAGCTTGAGATAAGCACAACATCCTTTTCTTGCGATCCCTTATAACTTTGATCCCAAGGATGTGTCCCACTTCTCCCAAGTCCTTCATATCAAACTGTTTGGACAACCATACCCTTACGTCTGATAACACTTTGATATTGTTGCCAACTAACAAAATGTCATCTACGTATAGTACAAGAAACACCACTACGTTTCCATCACATCTCTTGTATACACAAGGCTCATCCGGACTTTGAATAAATCCATATGACTGGATTACCTCATCAAAGAGGATGTTCCAAGATCTAGAAGCTTGCTTCAATCCATAAATGGACCGATTAAGCTTACATACAAGATGCTCTTTGCCTTTAGCAATGAATCCCTCTGGTTGCCGCATATAGATGTTCTCCTCAAGACTTCCATTAAGGAAAGATGTCTTGACATCCATCTGCCAAATCTCATAATCCATATGAGCAGCTATAGATAAGAGAATCCGGATAGACTTAAGCATAGCTACCGGCGAAAAGGTCTCCTCATAATCGATACCCTCTTTCTGAGTATACCCTTTCGCAACAAGCCTAGCTTTGAAGGTCTCAACCTTCCCGTCTACTCCTCTCTTTCTCTTGTAGATCCACTTGCATCCAATGGTTTTTACACCATCGGGTGGCTCTACTAGCTCCCAGACCTGATTAGAATCCATAGATTCTATCTCTGAATTCATCGCACTTTGCCAAGATACCACATCTCTATCTTGGATTGCCTCATCATATGTCCAGGGATCAGGTTCATATTCACCAGGGACTAAGTCCGAAGACTCTCCCAAAAACATGAATCTCTCGGGTTGTCTAACAACCCTCCCACTACGACGAGGTGCCTCCTGTGTATGCTCTGTGACACGCAGTGCAGTGACTTGTGGTGTCTCCTCTTATACCGGTGGTACTGAAGTCGGGACTTCCCCTATCAACTCCTCAAGAACAATCCTACTCTTGGGCTTGTGGTTCATTACATAATCCTCCTCTAGAAATCTGGCATTCGTACTAACGATCACCCTCTGATCTCTAGGATTATAAAACAAACCAGCTTTCGTTCCCTTAGGGTAGCCAACAAACATGCACACTTCTGTACGAGGTTCCAACTTACCAGCATCAACCTTCAGCACATGTGCTGGACTCCCCCATATCCGAATATGTCAAAGACTAGGCTTTCGCCCAGTCCACAATTCTACAGGGGTAGAAGGTACTGATTTAGATGGAACTGTTGGCAATCGTGCTATTTCTCGGAATGCTCATAGGCTCCCATGTCCCCGGATTAAAATTTTCACTAATGAAAACTAATCCGGATGAGATGAGTTTCCTTAGCACAACCTATTCGTCGTCGTGCTAACAACTTGAGTGGTCGCTTGAACAAACTAGTTGTTCAAGCAACACAACTCTTCTAGTTGATTAGCCGCGGAAGAGACGACGGACGGATCGCCAGTTTTTGTGTTTCTTATTCGGGGTCCATGATTATACAAATACATACAAATGTAAACTAGTATAATCAACATATACTAACATAAAGAACATAAGCTAGTATATCAATAAGAACATGCAAAGAACAATAATAAAAGTTGTAAAACTTTTAAACCTCTTGATCTTCTATCGTATGTCCTAACCTCCTTGTAGACTTCGTGTGGGCGAAGATCCTCCACAAGTTGAAGCTTCCTAAATCTTCTTCAATCCAAAGAAAGAAGAACTCTCTTTCCCTTCTTGCTTGAGCCAACCACCAATCCACAAAAGGGTTGATGCCGCCGGCCCCAAGAATAGAGAGAACATAATGGAAACAACAAAGGAACCGAACTAGGGACAAACCCTAGTTTTGGTGCCGCCGGCCAAGATGGAGTGAATAGGAGAAAAGGAATATGTTGGGCGCCGGCCACGGTGGAGGGAATAGAGGAAGGAGCCGGCCACACCCTAGGAAGAAGAAGACCTCCTCTCCTATAGTTGCCGCCCAACTTCCTTGCAAACCCTAGCTGCCCAACCTAAGGAGGAAACCCTAATTAGGGTTTCTCCTTAGGCTTTCTTGCCGCCCAACCATGGTGGAGAGAAGAGATCTAGGAGCTAGCCACCTCCAAGGAAGAAGACAAGCTCTTCCACAAGTTGCCACCCACTCTTCATTCCCATCCATGGCCGCCCATGCAAAGGAGCCAAAACCCTAATCAAATTGGGGTTTCCTCCATAGGGTTCCTTGCCGCCCAAGCATGGTGGAGAGAAGAGATCTAGGAGCTAGCCACCTCCAAGGAAGAAGACAAGCTCCTCCACAAGTTGCCGCCCACCCTTCATTCCCATCCATGGCCACCCAACCTAAGGAGCCAAAACCCTAATTAGGGTTTCCTCCTTAAGTTGCTTGCCGCCCAATCAATGCTAGGCAAAACCCTAATTTCCTTAGCATCCATCATCAACCAAAAAACTTTTTTTCGCCCAACCCATAGCCACCCTTTTATAGAGTTAGGGTTTAGGCCTTGGTTTAATCTCCACCGTCGGTTCTAGGGTTTTAATCCCAACCGTCGGATCTAGAGATTTAATCTCTACCGTCGGTTCTTAGGAATTTAATCCCAACCGTCGGATCTAGAGATTTAATCTCCACTGTCGGTTCTAGGAATTTAATCTCAACCGTCGGATCTAGAGATTTAATCAACCAACGTCGGTTCTAGGAATTTAATCCCAACCGTCGGATCTAGAGATTTAATCTCCACCGTCGGTTCTAGGGTTTTAATCTCAACCGTCAGATTTAGAGATTTAATCTCAACCGTCGGTTCTAGGGTTTTAATCCCAACCGTCGGATCTAGAGATTTATTTTCGATCATTTGATCTAGACTTCATGAGGTTTATATTAGGCTACGATAGGGACCATGAGGAGAAGTTGGGTCTTGGCCACCCGATGGATCGGAACCACACAAACTTGATCCATCAATGATGTTCCATTCCACTAGAGGATCATCATCGAACTACCTCACCAACCCCCATAAATTAATATGGGCTCCATATATTATTTGTACATCCATCTCCCCGTATTTAAGATATCGAATGTCCATCAATTGATTGATTTACTGACCATCAATCAATTAACATCTAACTCCTCGAGTAGTACCACTCAACCTTATCATCATGTTGACTAAGTCAACCTGCAGGGTTTACATGATGAACCTTATGAGCTCCTCAAGGGGACATCATCAACCTAATACATAGGACATGGTTTCCTCCTATAATCAACGGCACACCATGTAAATAATATCATTTCCCAACTTACCGGGCATATTGATTTAATCCATAGAAATCTCACCCTCTGGTAAATCAAAGAAATAAATATTAAGTACATGTGCCCGTTATTATATCGGGATTAAGAGCATGTACAACATAATATCCGAGGTCCGATTCAATTATGCAGTCAGCAATAAATTGAATCACCTCTATGTCGGTCCTGCTCAATACACCGAGGTGTACTAGTGTAACTCTATGTTCAAGACAAAACAATACCAAGCTACACTATAACCATGCCAATGGTTTGTCTAAAACCATCTTGGTTGTGAGCCTCTACTTATACTCTACAAGGGACTGATAACATGATCTTCTTTTCCACACCCAAGCACCATGTTATCTACAATGTAAAGTATTAGACAATATGCACATATATAAATATAAAGTGCAATCAATGATCATTTGATTCTTATTTCAAAATAAAATGTTAATACCAAAGAGCTAGGCTTTCAGTATACATCCCAACAATCTCCCACTTATACTAAAAGACTATGCTGTCATCATACTGCCATACATCTGATTCCCCTTCCCTCCACATGCCTATCAAAGCTCTCGCTAGAAGGGCCTTAGTGAAAGGGTCTACCAGGTCATCCTCTGATGCATGCTAGGCGACAGCAACTTCTACCTCCTTTACGATTTCTCGTATCAGGTGGTACTTGCACTCTATGTGTTTACTCGCCTTATGGGCTCGTGGTTCCTTCGAGTTTGCAACTGCACCATTATTATCACAATAAATTGTGATAGTTCTGGGCAAACCAGGAATCACATCCAAGTCCATCAGGAAGTTCCTGAGCCACACAATTTCTTTGGCTGCCTCATAGGTTGCTATATACTCAGCTTCCATGGTGGAGTCCGCCACGCATTTCTGCTGGGCACTCCTCTAAACAATGGCTCCACCTCCTAAAGTAAACACAAAACCTGAGGTAGACTTACTGTTATCCCTATCAGATTGGAAATCAGAATCCGTGTAACCCACAGGGAGTAATTGGTCTGCCCGGTAAAATAGCATATAATCCCTAGTCCTTCTCAGCCACTACAATATATGCTTTATCGCAGTTCAATGTCCCTATCCTGGATTACTCTGATATCTACTGACCATGCCTATGGCAAAGTAGATATCTGGTCTCGTACATAGCATACATTAGGCTTCCTACTGCCGAAGCATAAGGAACTGCCTATATCTCCTCTATCTCCTCAGATGATCTAGGACACATCTGCTTAGATAAAGGAACTCCATGCCTGAAGGGTAGAAACCCCTTCTTGGAGTTTTGTATGCTAAAACGATCCAAAACCATGTCTATGTATGAAGCTTGGGATAAGCACAACAACCTTGATCCTCAAGGTTGTGACCCACTTCTCCCAAGTCCTTCATATTTGGACGACCATACCCTTACGTCGATAATACTTGATGTTGTCGCCAACCACCAAAATGTCATCTACGATAGTACAAAAATACCACTACGTTTCGCTACATCTCTCGATATACACAAGACTCATCCGAACTTTGAATAAATCCATAAGATCGATTTACTTCTCAAAGAGGATGTCCCAAGACTTCAAAGCTTGCTTGATCCATTAACGGACCGATTAAGCTTATATACAATACGCTCTTTGCCTTTAGCAATGAATCCTCGGTCGCTTCATGTAGATGGATTCCTCAAGACTTCCACTAATGAATGCCGTCTTGACATCCATCATCACACCTCATAATCCATATGAGTTGCTATGCATAAGAGCTCCCAGACTGTCTTGAATCCATAGATTCAATCTCAGTATTCATTGCACTTTGCAAAGATGCTGTATTTATATCTTGGATTGCCTCGTCGTATGTCTAGGGATCAGGTTCATGTTTGCTAGGGACCAAATCAGAAGATTTGTCCAAAAACATGAATCTAAGAGGTTGTCTAACAACCCTCCCACTACGACGAGGTATCTTCTGTGTATCCTCTGTGACACAAGGTGCAGTGACATGTGGTATGTCCTCTTGTACCGGTGGTACTAAAGAAGTGACTTCCCTTTTAACTCCTCCAGAACAATTTTACTCTTGGGCTTGTGGCTTTATCACATAGTCTTCCTCTAGAAATTTGGTGTTCGTGTTAACGATCACCCTCTGATCTCTAGGACTATAAAACAAGTCAGAATAACTCATCATCGATCTAACCATCTCCATAAGAGTCCTATTCCTTCGCTCTGCTACACCGTTTTGCTGGGGTGTGCCAGGTGCAGTCAATTGGGATTGAATCCCAACCTCTGATAAGTAGTTCCTAAACTCTCCCAAAAGGATGTAACCACCACGATCAGATCGTAGTGTCATCCACATCTTGAATAATCATCTACAAAAGAGACGAAATATTCAAGATTACCTCTTGCCTAGATAGCCATAGGACCACACAAATCAGAATGAACCATCTCTAACACATCTTTGGCTCTTTACCCCTTGGCCTTAAAAAAGCCTCTTGGTCATCTTACCCTCCAAGCAAGATTCGTAGGTTGGGAGATCCTCCACCACTAATGAACCCAAAGGTCCATCAGCTTTCAACCTTTGAATTCTGCTTAGGTTAATGTGACCAAGCCTAAGAAGCCAAAGATATGTTTGGTTCATCTTCGAAGGTTCTTTTCTCTTATTAGAATTAGAAGATGAGTTATTAACTTCAATTTGCATCGTGGGAGGTTTTGGTTCAAATTTCCTTTCAATGTACCTGAATAGATATTCTCCCTATTCCTTTTTCTAACATTTCTGTCATTAAAAGAAATAGAATATCCATCCATAATAATTTAGAAACTGAAACTAAATTCTTTCTAAATAAAGGTACATAAAGGGAATTTTCCAGAACCAAAGTTTTATTATTTTCAAGAGATAAATAAAACTTCTCCCACTGCAATAGCCGCCACCATCATGGCATTGCCCTAGTAAATGGTAATCTCCTCTTTAGCTAGTCATCGGGTTTCGAACCCTCGCAAATTGTTGCAGACATGATTAGTGGCTCTGATCTACTTACCAGTGCAGCCAGAGTAGATATCACCGCTAATCATGTTTCAATGACTAGTCCAAAAGATATACCTTTGTTCTTTTGGATTGGGGATCCTCCTTCCAATGTTGATCCTGCTTGTAAGTGAAGTACTTGCCTTTCGGCTTCTTCACTCCTCCCTGAGATCCTCCCACCACATTTGCTCCACCTTGTTTCTCCTTCTTCTTGCCTTTCGGCTTAGAAGTAGAAACCTTTTTGAGCAACCATGGCTTGAGGATACTCTTCGAAGAGTGCATACTAGCAGATAAGACAATATTTGGATTCATTTCCAATCAATATAATTTGGGTACAGTAAGTTTATTTCCTTTAGTATCAAAATAAGTGGACTGAAAGTCATTTTGAAAATCCTAAGAATCACAATGATCAAAACTTTAGATTTCAAATTTTATTGATTCCTCAAAACAATAAAATTCCGAAATCAACCAACACCTCAAAACACCGAGAATATCGTATGCCACTCTGTGTGGACGTATATGAATTCTACATTTGTAAGAGGAGGTTTTACCCATTAATTTTATTATCTTGTCAACCTTACTTTTTGACAAATAAAATTAATAGTTGGTTCCTCTTTGGCCCTACAAATAAAAGCAGTGACTCCTATGGGGAGGATACTTTTATTTGCATCTAAGTGTGCACCATTACACGATACTAAGGGAATTATTTTGGATTATGTGCCTTACCTCTGTGGAAGTACACATGCTCCTAGATAATTTCCTATAACCATTATTTGACCTAGTGATCCGCAAACAAACCCATCCTCAGGGAGGAAGGCACTCAGAGCCGACACACAAGTTTGTTGCATCACACGTCAAATTGTAATGGAGGCCGCGGGAATTAATTAAAATGTCCCTCTCCCACTTAGTAAATTGCAAATGAGGAATTTTCAAGCACACACAACATGCATATAAAACAAATCAGCAATAAATATGGAAAAATCAGAATTTTTCCAACTATTATGGCATTGTTCTCCAATATGCGTCCCGTCGTGTCGCCACCTCGTCCGCTCCTCCTACGCCATGTACGAGCCATCCGGAGATCCGAGCCGAGAATAAAACCTATTTTATTTTACATCCATCGATCCTATACTCCACAAGGGAGTGTACATGAAATCTAGATCGAAAGTAAAATAAAATAAAGAGTGGCTAAACAATGCCGTATTCAATTACAAAAATTAAATACTAATTTAGCCTCGTCAACCCCGAGGATTCAAATAATATACAATCACACACACATGCAAACACATACACACATATATAGCCATAATAGTTGGATTTTATGCCTGTAACCAAAAAGTTAGCCTACGCACATCCTACTATTATCCGGCATACACAATATATGATAAGTGTGTGAAAAGTAACCGAATCCAAAACACAAGAAACCAGAAACCGTGGCTCTAATACCAATTGTTGGCAATTGTTCTATTTCTCGGAATGCTCATAGGCTCCCATGTCCCCGGATTAAAATTTTCACTAATGAAAACTAATCCATATGAGATGAGTTTCCTTAGCACAACCTATTCGTCGTCGTGCTAAAAACTTGAGTGGTCGCTTGAACAAACTAGTTGTTCAAGCAACACAACTCTTCTAGTTGATTAGCCGTGGAAGAGACGACGGACGGATCGTCGGTTTTTGTGTTTCTTATTCGGGGTCCATGATTATACAAATACATACAAATGTAAACTAGTATAATCAACATATACTAACATAAAGAACATAAGCTAGTATATCAATAAGAACATGCAAAGAACAATAATAAAAGTTGTAAAACTTTTATACCTCTTGATCTTCTATCGTATGTCCTAACCTCCTTGTAGACTTCGTGTGGGCTAAGATCCTCCACAAGTTGAAGCTTCCTAGATCTTCTTCAATCCAAAGAAAGAAGAACTCTCTTTCCCTTCTTGCTTGAGCCAACCACCAATCCACAAAGGATTGATGCCGCCGGCCCCAAGAATAGAGAGAACATAATCGAAACAACCAAGGAACCGAACTAGGGACAAACTCTAGTTTTGGTGCCGCCGGCCAAGATGGAGTGAATAGGAGAAAAGGAATATGTTGGCCCGCCACTGGAGGGAATAGAGGAAGGAGCCGCCACACCCTAGGAAGAAGAAGACCGAGTAGCCGCGGAATAGACAATGTCCGGATCGCCGGTTTTTGTGTTTGTACTCGGGATCCAAGTATTATTTAGCCTATTTACAGAAATATAACATGCTTATATTTTGAAAAACAAACACAAGCAATGAATAAAAGAGATAGAAGAATAGTTATACCTCTTGGTCTTCTAATGTATGAACCTCCTCCTTTTGGACGTCGTGTGGGCGACGATCCACCAAAAGTCGAAGCTCCTAGATCGTAAAACTTCCTTCCTTGCTTTTCCCAAGCAAGAGGAAGAAGAGAAACAATGTTTTTCTCCTTCAAAAACTCAACCAACAAAGAACTATAGAAGTTCTTGCCGCCGGCCAACTAGAAGGAGAAGAAGATGATGGAAAACTACCAAGACACCAAGGGAAACCCTATATCTTGTTTCCACCACCTAAGGAGAAGAGAGGGGAGTGTTTTGGGCGCTGGCCAAGGGCTGGGAAGGGCTGGAATAGCTGCTGGACGTTGGCCACAAGGCAAGGAAGAAGAAGGAAAACTTGCCTTATTTGGTGCCACCCTTGCTTCCAAACCCTAACCCTAATTCCAATCCTATCTCAACTAGGATTGCCCTATTTTTGCCGCCCAAGCCTTGATCCCTCTCAATCATGTTATCCACGACCACTTCCCATGCCCTCCTTTTATAGAGTTAGGGATAAGTCATGAATTAATCTCCTCCATTGGTTCTAGGGATTTAATCTCAACCGTCGGATCTAGAGATTTAATCTCAACCGTCGGATCTTAGAGATTTAATCTCTACCAATGGATCTTAGTGTTTTGTTTCTATCCATTGGATCTAAGCATCTTGAGGTGTTAATGGGCTACATTAGGGACCATGAGGAGGAGTTGGGTCTTGGTCACCCATGGATCAAGCCCACATAAAGTCCGATCCACTAATGATGGTCCAATCCACTAAAGGTCCATCATTGATCTACCTCACCAACCCCCATATGATAATATGGGCTCCATATATTATTTGTACATTTTCTCCCCGTGTTTAAGATCTCGAATGTCCGTCAATTAATTAATTTACTGACCATTAATTAATCGACATCTAACTCCATGAGTAGTACCACTCAACCTTTTCATCACGCCAGACCAAGTCCACCTGCAGGGTTTACATGATGAACCTTATGAGCTCCTCAAGGGGACATCATCATCTTAATATATAGGACACGATTTCCTCCTATAATCAACGGCACACCATATAAATAATATCATCTCCCAACTTACCGAGTCTATCGATTTAATCTATAAATCTCGCCCATTGGTAAATCAAAGAGATGAGTACCAAGTATATGTGCCCGTTATTATATCGGGATTAAGAGCATGTACTAAATAATATCTGAGGTCCGATTCGATTATGTAGTCAGCAATAAATCGAATCACCTCTGTGTCGGTCCTGCTCAATACACACAAAGTGCACTAGTGTGATTCTATGGTCAAGAAAAACCAATACCAAATCACACTACAACCATTCCGATGGTTTGTCCAAAGCCATCTCGGTTGTGAGCCTTTACTTATACTTTACAAGGAGCCGATAACATGATCTCCCGTGTGACACCACACACCATGTTATCTACAATGTAAGGTATTAGACAATATTGCATAACCATAAAAATATGCAAACAATGATCATGTGATTCTTATTTCAAAATAAAGATGTTCATACAAAAAATAGACTTTTAAGTATACATCCCTACAATCTCCCACTTATACTAAAAAACTATGATGTGCTCTTACTGCCATACATCTGATTCCCCTTCCCTCCACATGCCTATCAAAGCTCTCGCTAGAAGGGCCTTAGTGAAAGGGTCTACCAGGTCATCCTCTGATGCAATCTAGGCGACAACAACTTCTACCTCCTTTACGATTTCTCGTATCAGGTGGTACTTGCGCTCTATGTGTTTACTAGCCTTATGGGCTCGTGGTTCCTTCGAGTTTACAACTGCACCACTATTATCACAATAAATTGTGATAGTTCTGGGCAAACCAGGAATCACATCCAAGTCCATCAGGAAGTTCCTGAGCCATACAGCTTCTTTGGGCCCCACAGGGGCTGCCAGATACTCAGCTTCCATGGTGGAGTCCGCCACGCATTTCTGCTGGGCACTCTTCCATACAATGGCTCCACCTCCTAAAGTAAACACAAAACCTGAGGTAGACTTACTATTATCCCTATCTGATTGGAAATCGCAATCCATGCAACCCACAGGGAGTAATTGGTCTGCCAGGTAAACTAGCATATAATCCCTAGTCCTTCTCAGGCACTACAATATATGCTTTACCGCAGTCCAATGTCCCTCGTCCCGATTACTCGATATCTACTAACCATGCCCACTAAAGCAGATATCTTGTCTCACATAGCATACATGAGGCTTCCTACGCCAAGCATAAGGAATCACCTCCACCTTTATCACCTCGGATGATCTAGGACACATCTCCTTAGATAAAGTAACTCCACACCAAAAGGTAGAAAACCCTTCTTGGAGTTCTCGCATGCTAAAACGATCCAAAATCATGTCTATGTATGAAGCTTGGGATAAGCACAACAACCTTGATCCCAAGGTTGTGACCCACTTCTCAAGTCCTTCAAAACTATTTGGACAACCATACCCTTACATCTCGATAACACTGATATTGTTGCCAACTACCAAAATGTCATCTACGATAGTACAAGAAATACCACTACGCTTCCATCACATCTATGTATACACAAGACTCATCCGACTTTGAATAAATCCATAAGTCCGGATTTACCTCATCAAAGCGATGTTCCAAGACCTCAAAGCTTGCTTCATCCATCATGGACCGATTAAGCTTACATACAATACACTCTTTGCCTTTAGCAATGAATCCTCTGTCACTTCATGTAGATGGATTCCTCAAGACTTCCACTAAGGAATGCTTTGTCTTGATATCCATCCTCACACCTCATAATCCATATGAGTTGCTATGCATAAGAGCTCCCAGACTGCCTTGAATCCATAGATTCAATCTCAGATTCATTGCACTTTGCAAAGATGTCAGATTTATATCTTGGATTGCCTTGTCAGATGTCTAGGATCAGTTCATGTTGTCTAGGGACCAAATCAAGATTTGTCCAAAAACATGAATCTAAGAGGTTGTCTAACAACCCTCCCACTACGAGGTATCTTCTGTATCCTCCGTGATACGCGCGTGGACATGTGGTATGTCCTCTTGTACCGGTGGTACTAAAGAAGTGACTTCCCTTTTTTAACTCCTCCAGAACAATTTTACCTTTGGGCTTGTGGCTTAACACATAGTCTTCCTCTAAAAATCTAGCATTCGTGTTAACGATCACCCTGTGATCTCTAGGACTATAAAACAAGTCAGAATAACTCATCATCGATCTAACCATCTCCATAAGAGTCCTATTCCTTCGCTTCCGCTACACCGCTCGCTTGGGTGTGCAGTGCGATAATTGGGATTGAATCCCAACCTCTGATAAGTAGTTCCTAAACTCTCCCAAGAGATTGTCACCACCATGATCAGATCGTAGTGTCATCCACATCTTGAATAATCATCTACAAAAGAGACGAAATATTCAAGATTACCTCTTGCCTAGATAGCCATAGGACCACACAAATCAGAATGAACCATTTCTAACACATCTTTGGCTCTATACCCCTTGGCCTTAAAAAGGCCTCTTGGTCATCTTACCTTCCAAGCAAGATTCGTAGGTTGGGAGATCCTCCACCACTAATGAACCCAAAGGTCCATCAGCTATCAACCTTTGAATTCTGCTTACGTTAATGTGACCAAGCCTAAGAAGCCAAAGATATGTTTGGTTCATCTTCGAAGGTTCTTTTCTCTTATTGGATTTAGAAGATGAGTTATTAACTTCAATTTGCATCGTGGGAGGTTTTGGTTCAAGTGTGTACAAATTTCCTATCAATGTACCCGAACAGATAATGTCCCTATTCCTTCTTATAACAACTCTGTCATTAAAAGAAATAGAATATCCATCCATAAACAATTTAGAAACTGAAATTAAATTCTTTCTAAATAAGGGTACATAAAGGCAATTCTTAAGAACCAAAAGTTTATTTTTCTCAAAATATAAATGAACGTCTCCCACTGCAACAGCCGCCACCTTTGTGGCATCGCCAAGTACTGCAGTAATCTCCTTCACCTCGTCTGTTTCGAACCCTGCAAAGTATTGCAGACATGATCAGTGGCTCCCGTATCTACACACCAGGTGCCGGTAGATAACACCGCTAAACATGTTTCAACGACTAGTCCAAAAGATATACCTTTGTTCTTGCGGTTGGGGCAGTCCTTCTTCCAGTGTCCAGTCTGCTTACAAGTGAAGCACTTGCCTTTCGGCTTCTTCACTCCTCCCTGAGTACCTCCCACCGCCTATGCCCCGGTTTGTTTCTTCTTCTTCTTGCCTTTCGCTTAGAAGCGTAAAACCTTCGGTCATCACATGCACTGAGCACTCTGACGAAATAGTCCCTCTGCCGCCTGGAGTTCTGTCAGAAGTTCCGCCAATGAATACAACCTCTTGTTCATGTTGTAGTTGAGGCGAAACTGCTCAAAACTCCTAGGCAGAGACTGGAGTATGATATCGACCTTGGTTTCCCCATCGATCTCAGCTCCTAGGACCTCCAGCTCATTCAAATGAGCCATCATCTTGAGAACATGATCCCTCACGGGTGTTCCCTCGATCATGGTGGTCGTCATCAAGTTTCTCATGGCCTCTTGCCTCGCAGCCCGATTCTGGTGTCCGAAAAGCTCCTTGAGATTGAGCATCATATCATAGGCAGTGGGCATGGCTTGATGCTGATGTTGGAGTACATTTGACATAGATGCCAAAATGTAACACCGTGCCATCTCATCGGCCTTGTTCCACTTCCTATAGCTCTCTCTCTCCTTTTCCCCAGAATTATCTGTAGGCTTGGGAGGGCACTCTTCGAGGAGTACATATTTGTATTCCTCAGCAGTCAAGACAATATCTAGATTCCTCTTCCAATCTACATAGTTGGGTCCAGTAAGTTTGTTCTCTTTCAGTATCACAACAAGTGGGTTGAAAGTCATTTTGAAAGAAAACCTAAGAATCACATAAATCAAAACATTAGATTTCAAAAAATTATTGATTCCTCAAACAATAAAATTTTGATATCAACCAACACCTCAATCCACCGAGAATATCGCATGCCACGCAGTGTGGACGTATACGAATTCTACATTTGTAAGAGGAGGTTTTACCCATTAATTTTATTATCTTGTCAACCTTACTTTTCAACAAATAAAATTAATAGTTGGTTCCTCTTTGGCCCTACAAATAAAAGCAGTGACTCCGATGGGGAGGATACTTTTAATTTGCATCTAAGTGTGCACCATTACACGATACTAAGGGAATTATTTCGGATTATGTGCCTTACCGCTGTGGAAGTACACATGCTCCTAGATAATTTCCTATAACCATTATTTGACCTAGTGATCCGCAAACAAACTCATCCGCAGGGAGGAAGGCACTCAGAGCCAACACGCAAGTTTGTTGCATCACATGTCAAATTGTAATGGAGGCCGCGGGAATTAATTAAAATATCCCTCTCCCACTTAGTAAATTAAAAATGAGGAATTTTCCTACGACATGCATATCAAACAAAAAGCAATAAATATGAAAAATAAATTATTTTCCAACTATTATGGCCTTTGTCTTCAATATGGCTCTGTCAGATCGCTATCTCGCCCCGCCTCCTCCTACGCCATGTACAAGCCCTCCGGAGATCCGAGCCGAGACTAAAACCTATTTTAATTTACATCCATCGATCCTATACTCCACGAGGAGTGTACATGAATCTAGATCGAAAGTAAAATAAAATAAAGAGAGACTAAACAATGTAGTATTTAATTTAAAAAAACTAAATACTAGCATCGTCAACCCCGATGATTCAACAAAATTAACATTTACACACATACAATCACATACACACACATGCAATAATAGTGGATCTTATGCCTGCAACCAAAGAGTTAAACTACGCATATCCTACTATTATCCGCACATATAATATGAAAAAGTGCATAAAATTAACCGAATCCTAAACACACAAAACCGGAATCCTTGGCTCGATACCAATTGTTGGGGTTGATCCGCGAGGGGAAACTTCGCTCTCTTCACCTCGTTGATTGACCATGGTAATCCCTTTGATGTCCCCGGATTAAAAATTTAATCTTAGACAAAAGGGATTCCCAAAGCAACCAAGTCATCGTCGTGCTATTCATTTAGAGAGGTCACTTGAACAAACTAGTTGTTCGCTTACCATCCTCTATCCTACGAGTAGCCGCGAATGATTTATGTCCTGATCACGGTTTTTGTGTTTGTACTGGATCCAAGTATTATTTAGCCTATTTACAGAAATATAACATGCTTATATTTTGAAAAACAAACACAAGCAATGAATAAAAGAGATAGAAGAATAGTTATACCTCTTGGTCTTCTAATGTATGACCCTCCTCCTTGTGGACGTCGTGTGGGCGACGATCCACCAAAAGTCGAAGCTCCTAGATCGCAAAAACTTCCTTCCTTGCTTTTCCCAAGCAAGAGGAAGAAGAGAAACAATGTTTTTCTCCTTCAAAAACTCAACCAACAAAGAACTATAGAAGTTCTTGCTCACGCCAACTAGAAGGAGAAGAAGATGATGGAAAACTACCAAGACACCAATGGAAACCCTATATCTTGTTTCCACCACCTAAGGAGAAGAGAGGGGAGTGTTTTGGGCGCCGGCCAAGGGCTGGGAAGGGCTGGAATAGCTGCTGGACGTTGGCCACAAGGCAAGGAAGAAGAAGGAAAACTTGCCTTATTTGGTGCCACCCTTGCTTCCAAACCCTAACCCTAATTCCAATCCTATCTCAACTAGGATTGCCCTATTCTTGCCGCCCAAGCCTTGATCCCTCTCAATCATGTTATCCACGACCACTTCCCATGCCCTCCTTTTATAGAGTTAGGGATAAGTCATGAATTAATCTCCTCCATTGGTTCTAGGGATTTAATCTCAACCGTCGGATCTAGAGATTTAATCTCAACCGTCGGATCTTAGAGATTTAATCTCTACCAATGGATCTTAGTGTTTTGTTTCTATCCATTGGATCTAAGCATCTTGAGGTGTTAATGGGCTAGATTAGGGACCATGAGGAGGAGTTGGGTCTTGGCCACCCATGGATCAAGCCCACATAAAGTCCGATCCACTAATCATGGTCCAATCCACTAAAGGTCCATCATTGATCTACCTCACCAACCCCCATATGATAATATGGGCTCCATATATTATTTGTACATTTTCTCCCCGTGTTTAAGATCTCGAATGTTCGTCAATTAATTAATTTACTGACCATTAATTAATCGACATCTAACTCCATGAGTAGTACCACTCAACCTTTTCATCACGCCGGACCAAGTCCACCTGCAGGGTTTACATGATGAACCTTATGAGCTCCTCAAGGGGACATCATCATCCTAATATATAGGACACGGTTTCCTCCTATAATCAACGGCATACCATATAAATAATATCATCTCCCAACTTATCGAGTCTATCGATTTAATCTATAAATCTCGCCCATTGGTAAATCAAAGAGATGAGTACCAAGTATATGTGCCCGTTATTATATCGGGATTAAGAGCATGTACTAAATAATATCTGAGGTCCGATTCGATTATGTAGTCAGCAATAAATCGAATCACCTCTGTGTCGGTCCTGCTCAATACACACAAAGTGCACTAGTGTGATTCTATGGTCAAGACAAACCAATACCAAATCACACTACAACCATTCTGATGGTTTGTCCAAAGCCATCTCGGTTGTGAGCCTTTACTTATACTTTACAAGGAGCCGATAACATGATCTCCCGTGTGACACCACACACCATGTTATCTACAATGTAAGGTATTAGACAATATTGCATAACCATAAAAATATGCAAACAATGATCATGTGATTCTTATTTCAAAATAAAGATGTTCATACAAAAAATAGACTTTTAAGTATACATCCCTACAGAGCCAACCACCAATCCACAAAAGGGTTGATGCCGCCGGCCCCAAGAATAGAGAGAACATAATGGAAACAACCAAGGAACCGAACTAGGGACAAACCCTAGTTTTGGTGCCGCCGGCCAAGATGGAGTGAATAGGAGAAAAGGAATATGTTGAGCGCCGGCCACGGTGGATGGAATCGAGGAAGGAGCCGGCCACACCCTAGGAAGAAGAAGACCTCCTCTCCTATAGTTGCCGCCCAACTTCCTTGCAAACCCTAGTCGCCCAACCTAAGGAGGAAACCCTAATTAGGGTTTCTCCTTAGGCTTTCTTGCCGCCAAACCATGGTGGAGAGAAGAGATCTAGGAGCTAGCCACCTCCAAGGAAGAAGACAAGCTCTTCCACAAGTTGCCACCCACTCTTCATTCCCATCCATGGCCGCCCATGCAAAGGAGCCAAAACCCTAATCAAATTGGGGTTTCCCCCATAGGGTTCCTTGCCGCCCAAGCATGGTGGAGAGAAGAGATCTAGGAGCTATCCACCTCCAAGGAAGAAGACAAGCTCCTCCACAAGTTGCCGCCCACCCTTCATTCCCATCCATGGCCGCCCAACCTAAGGAGCCAAAACCCTAATTAGGGTATCCTCCTTAAGTTGCTTGCCGCCCAATCAATGCTAGGCAAAACCCTAATTTCCTTAGCATCCATCATCAACCAAAAAACTTTTTTTCGCCCAACCCATAGCCACCCTTTTATAGAGTTAGGGTTTAGGCCTTGGTTTAATCTCCACCGTCGGTTCTAGGGTTTTAATCCCAACCGTCGGATCTAGAGATTTAATCTCTACCGTCGGTTCTTAGGAATTTAATCCCAACCGTCGGATCTAGAGATTTAATCTCCACCGTCGGTTCTAGGAATTTAATCCCAACCGTCGGATCTAGAGATTTAATCTCCAACGTCGGTTCTAGGAATTTAATCCCAACCGTCGGATCTAGAGATTTAATCTCCACCGTCGGTTCTAGGGTTTTAATCTCAACCGTCGGATTTAGAGATTTAATCTCAACCGTCAGTTCTAGGGTTTTAATCCCAACCGTCGGATCTAGAGATTTATTTTCCATCATTTGATCTAGACTTCATGAGGTTTATATTAGGCTACGATAGGGACCATGAGGAGGAGTTGGGTCTTGGCCACCCAATGGATCGGAACCACACAAACTTGATCCATCAATGATGTTCCATTCCACTAGAGGATCATCATCGAACTACCTCACCAACCCCCATAAATTAATATGGGCTCCATATATTATTTGTACATCCATCTCCCCGTATTTAAGATATCGAATGTCCGTCAATTGATTGATTTACTGACCATCAATCAATTAACATCTAACTCCTCGAGTAGTACCACTCAACCTTATCATCATGTTGACTAAGTCAACCTGCAGGGTTTACATGATGAACCTTATGAGCTCCTCAAGGGGACATCATCAACCTAATACATAGGACACGGTTTTCTCCTATAATCAACGGCACACCATGTAAATAATATCATTTCCCAACTTACCGGGCATATTGATTTAATCCATAGAAATCTCACCCTCTGGTAAATCAAAGAAATAAATATTAAGTACATGTGCCCGTTATTATATCGGGATTAAGAGCATGTACAACATAATATCCATGGTCCGATTCAATTATGCAGTCAGCAATAAATTAAATCACCTCTATGTCGGTCCTGCTCAATACACCGAGGTGTACTAGTGTAACTCTATGTTCAAGACAAAACAATACCAAGCTACACTACAACCATGCTAATGGTTTGTCCAAAACCATCTTGGTTGTGAGCCTCTACTTATACTCTACAAGGGACTGATAACATGATCTTCTGTGCCACACCCAAGCACCATGTTATCTACAATGTAAAGTATTAGACAATATGCACATATATAAATATAAAGTGCAATCAATGATCATGTGATTCTTATTTCAAAATAAAATGTTCATACCAAAGAGCTAGGCTTTTAGTATACATCCCAACAGGAACCAAGTTCAGAGTGTACATTGTCGTATCCAGTGCATACCCCCAGAACGAAATAGGTAACTCAGAATAACTCATCATCGATCTGACCATCTCCATAAGAGTCTTATTCCTTCGCTCCACTACACCATTCTGCTGGGGTGTGCCAGGTGCAGACAATTGGGATTGAATCCCAGCCTCTGATAAGTACTCCTAAACTCTCCCAAGAGGTACTCGCCACCACGATCGGATCGTAATGTCTTGATACTTTTACCTTGATGGTTCTCCACATCAGCCTTGAATTCTTTGAACTTGTCAAAGCATTCAGACTTACGGCGCATCAAGTAAATGTATCCATACCTTGAATAATCGTCTATAAATGAGACGAAGTATTCAAATCCACCTCTTGCCTGGATAGACATAGGACCGCACAAATCAGAAGGAACCAATTCTAACACATCTTTGGCTCTATACCCCTTGGCCTTGAAAGGCCTCTTGGTCATTTTACCTTCGAAGCAAGATTCGCAGGTTGGGAGATCCTCCACCACTAATGAACCCAAAGGTCCATCAGCTATCAACCTTTGAATTCTGCTTAGGTTAATATGACCAAGCCTTAGATGCTAAAGATATGTTTGGTTCATTTGCAAAGGTTCTTTTCTCTTATTAGACTTAGAAGATGAGTTATTGATTTCTATATGCATCGTGGGAGTTTTTGGTTCAAGAGTATATAAATTGCCAACCAATGTACCAGAACAGATAATCTCCCTATTTCTTTTTATAACCACTTTGTCATTAAAAGAAATAGAATACCCATTCATAAACAATTTAGAAACTGAAATTAAATTCTTTCTAAAAGTAGGTACATAAAGACAATTTCTCAAAACCAAAACTTTATTCCTATCAAAAGATAAATAAAATAGCCGCACCTTTCAAGTATTGCCCATGAAGACGGTAATCTCTCCTCACTAGTCGGGTTTCTTGGAACCCTCAAAGTATTGCAGACATGATCGCTGGCTCTGTATCACACACCGCACTTGTAGATAACACCTCTAAACATGTTTCAACAACTAAACAAGAAGATATACCTTTTCTTTTCGAGAGGACACCGCTTCTTCCAATGTCCAATCGCTTGCAAGTGAAGCACTTGCCTTTCGGCTTCTTCACTCCCGCGGGTCCCACCGCCACTTTCTTCGCTCCACCTTGTTTCTTCTTCTTCTTACCTTTCGGTTTAGAGGAAGAAACCTTACGAGCGACCATGGCTTGAGCACTCGACGAAAAAGCCCTCTGCCGCACAGTTACGTAAGCTCCGCCAACAATACAACCTTTTGTTCATGTTGTAGTTGAGGCGGAACTGCTCAAAACTCCTAGGCAGAGACTGGAGAATGATATCGACCTGGGTTTCCCCATCGATCTCGGCTCCTAGGACTTCCATCTCATTAAGATGAGCCATCATCTTGAGAACATGATCCCTAACGGGTGTTCCTCGATCATGGAGGTCGCCATCAAGTTTCTCATAGCCTCTGCCTAGCCTCCCTACTCGATGTTCAAAAGTTCCTTGAGATTGAACATCATGTCATAAGTCGTGGCTATGGCTCGATGTTGATGTTGCAGACATTTGACATAGATGCCAAAATGTAACACCGCGCCATCTCATCCGCCTTGACCCATTTCTTATAACGCTCTTTCTCTCTTTTCATCGAGTCATCGGTGGGCTTAGGAGGAGACCTCAAGAGTACAAATTTGTACTCTCCGCATGATTAAGACAATATCCAGGTTTCTTTTCCAATCAATGTAGTTTGGACCAGTAAGTTTGTTTTCTTTTAAAATCACAGCAAGTGGGTTGAAAGCCATTTGAAAATCCTAAAAATCACAATGATCAAAATATTAGATTTCAAATATTATTGATTCCTCAAAACAATAAAATCCCGAAATCAACCAACACCTCAAAACACCGAGAATATCGCATGCCACTCTGTGTGGACGTATACGAATTCTACATTTGTAAGAGGAGGTTTTACCCATTAATTTTATTATCTTGTCAACCTTACTTTTTGACAAATAAAATTAATAGTTGGTTCCTCTTTGGCCCTACAAATAAAAGCAGTGACTCCTATGGGGAGGATACTTTTATTTGTATCTAAGTGTGCACCATTACACGATACTAAGGGAATTATTTTGGATTATGTGCCTTACCTCTGTGGAAGTACACATGCTCCTAGATAATTTCCTATAACCATTATTTGACCTAGTGATCCGCAAACAAACCCGTCCTCAGGGAGGAAGGCACTCAGAGCCGACACACAAGTTTGTTGCATCACACGTCAAATTGTAATGGAGGCCGTGGGAATTAATTAAAATGTCCCTCTCCCACTTAGTAAATTGCAAATGAGGAATTTTAAATCATACACAACATGCATATAAAACAAATAAGCAATAAATATGGAAAAAACAGAATTTTTCCAACTATTATGGCATTGTCCTCCAATATGCATCCCGTCGTGTCGCCACCTCGTCCACTCCATCTTTTCCCGTGCGCAAGTCACCAAAGAGTTCCGAGCCGAGATAAATCATTTTATTTATATCCATCGATCCTATACTCCACGAAGGAGTGTACAAATAATCTAGATCGAAAGTAAACTAAAATGATTGGCTAAACAATGTCGTATTTAATTACAAAAAATTAAATACTAATCTAGCCTCGTCAACCCCGAGGATTCAAATAATAAATTTTTACACACATCCATTCACATACACACACATGGCCATAATAGTCAGATCTTATGCCTGCAACCCAAGAGTTAAACTACGCATATCCTACTATTATCCGACACATATAATATATGAAAAAGTGCATAAAAAATTAACCGAATCCAAAACACATAAAACCGGAAACCGTGGCTCTGATACCAATTGTAGGGAGTCGCTTCGGAGGCTCATTGGCTCCCATGTCCCCAGATTAAAATTTTCACTAATGAAAGAATTAATCCGGATGGGTTGAGCTTCCTTAGCACAACCTATTCGTCGTCATGCTAACAACTTGAGTGGTCGCTTGAACAAACTAGTTGTTCAAGCAACACAACTCTTCTAGTTGGTTAGCCGCGGAAGAGACGACGGATGGATCGCCGGTTTTTGTGTTTGTCTTCGGGGTCCATGATTATACAATATATATTCATACACACACATGCATAATCAAAATATTAAAGAATATATTCAGATCTGTAAATAAAGTTAAAATAACTTTATACCTTACGATCTTCTATCGTATGTCCTATCCTTCTCGTGGACGACGTGTGGACGAAGATCCTCCACGAGTAGAAGCCTTCTAGATCGCTTTCTTCTCTACCTTGTCCGCTGCGAACAAAGAGAAGAACCAACAAATACCTTTCCTATCTAGAACCGGCCACCAAATTAGGTAATTTGGTGCAACCGCCGGCCAAGGAGCAATTGGATGAATCGCCGGCCAACTTGAAGATGAGTTGCCGCCGGCCACCAAGGAGAAGGGGAGGAGGAAGAGCACCGGCCACCAATGGAAGGAGAACCGCCGGCCAAGGAAGAAGGGAGAGTCCTCTAGGATGGGCGTCGGCCAAGTCTTGATGGAGGAGGATGGGCGCCGGCAACAATCTAGAAGGAAGAAAAGTTGCCGCCCACTTCTTTGCTCCAAAACCCTAGCCGCCCAATGAACCCTAGCCGCCCACTTGTGGATGAGCCAAACCCTAACTCCAATTCGAAATCAATACTTGTCGCCCAACCCTAAGCTTTCCTTTTATAGAGTTAGGCTTAGGACTCCTTTAATCTCCACCGTCGGATCTAGGGATTTAACCTCTACCGTCGGATCTAGGGTTTTATCCCAACCGTCGGATCTAGGGTTTCATCTAAACCGTCGGATCTAGGATTTCATCCTAACCGTCGGATCTAGGATTTCATCCCAACCGTCGGATCTAGGGTATTATCCCAACCGTCGGATCTAGGGATTTAATCTCAACCGTCGATTCTAGGGTTTCATCCTAACCATCGGATCTTAGGGATTTAATCCCAACCGTTGGTTCTAGGGTTTCATCCTAACCATCGGATCTTAGGGATTTAATCCCAACCGTTGGTTCTAGGTTTTGTTTTACATTCTTGGATCTAGACTTCGCAAGGATTATATTAGGCTACGATAGGGACCATAAGGAGGAGTTGGGTCTTGGCCACCCGATGGATCGGAACCACACAAACTTGATCCATCAATGATGTTCCATTCCACTAGAGGATCATCATTGAACTACCTCACCAACCCCTATAAATTAATATGGGCTCCATATATTATTCGTATATTAATCTCCCCGTGTTTAAGATATCGAATGTCCGTCAATTAATTGATTTACTGATCATCAATTAATTAACATCTAATTCCTCGAGTAGTACCACTAAACCTTATCATCATGTTGACTAAGTCAACTAGCTGGGTTTACATGATGAACTTTATGAGCTCCTCAAGGGGACATCATCAACCTAATATATAGGACACGGTTTCCTCCTATAATCAACGACACACCATGTAAATAATATTATTTCCCAACTTACCGGGCATATTGATTTAATCCATCTAAATCTCACCCACTGGTAAATCAAATAAATAAATACTAAGTACATGTGCCCGTTATTATATCGGGATTAAGAGCATGTACAACATAATATCCGAGGTCCGATTCAATTATGTAGTCAGTACTAAATTGAATCACCTCTATGTCGGTCCTACTCAATACACCTAAGTGTACTAGTGTAACTCTATGTTCAAGATAAAACAATACCAAGCTACACTACAACCATGCCAATGGTTTGTCCAAAACCATCTTGGTTGTCAGCCTTTACTTATATTTTACAAGGTACTGATAACATGATCTTCTGTGCCACACCAAGCACCATGTTATCTACAATGTAAAATATTAGACAATATGCACACATATAATAAATATATAAAGTGCAAACAATGATCATGTGATTCTGATTTCAAAATAAAATGTTCATACAAAAAGAGCTAGGCTTTCAGTATACATTCCAACAAAATGAAGATTTACTATTTGAGTGTACATGTTTGCATGTATTTGATTAGATCTTAAACTCATTTACTGAATGTCCACAATACGATTCATAGCATGAGAGAATTTGTGATTGGATCACAACTAGTGAGTATCTCTACATGTGTAACTGTGATGTATTGAAATTATCCCTAGTCGATGAATTGATGGATTTGGACACCATCAATTCTGTCGAGACTAGCATGAGGTATACTCTTTGATGTATCCAAGCAGCTGATTCTCATTGGCTAGAGACATTGTGATGTCCAGAGTTAATCGTGGATGCTAGTTATAGTAACAAGTCCATTGGAGTGACCAGCTATAAGACTTCATATGGTTTTTTGCATATATGGATATGTCAATGAAATTCTTATTGCAGCTTAAGTGCGATGTTCCTTCGACTTGCAGTATTCAAGTCATCTTGGTCATGAAGACTTATGCTTTGACATCTTAAGCAAGCATCTCCGAGGAGATGTGGACCCGGGATGATTGGGTATAAGTCGAAGAGGCCGAAGGTGTTTGAATAGCCTCTAAAGGATTCACCACACCTTACGAGGAAATGTATACCCATGGTCTCTCGTCGGATGTTACTGTTAGTAATATATGAGAGATGTCCTAAGGCAATCACCTTATGTATGAACCATTTATATGATAAATGAAGATTCACTATTTGAGTATACATGTTTTATGTATTTGATTGGATCTTAAACTCATTTACTGAATGTCCACGATACGATTCACAGCATGAGAGAATTTGTGATTGGATCACAACTAGTGAGTATCTCTACATGTGTAATTGTGATGTATCGGAATTATCCCTAGTCGATGAATTGATGGATCTGGACACCATCAATTCTGTTGAGACTAGCACGAGGTATACTCCTTGGTGTATCCAAGCAGCTGATTCTCACTGGCTGGAGACATAGTGATGTCCGGAGTTAATCGTGGATGCTAGTTATGGTAACTAGTTCATTGGAGTGACCAGCCGTAAGACTTCATATGGTTCTCTGCATATAAAGATATGTCAATGAAGTTCTTACTGTGGCTTAAGTGCGATGTTCCTTTGACTTGCGGTATTCAAGTCATCTTTATCATGGAGACTTATGCTTTGACATCTTAAGCAAACATCTCTAAGGAGATGTGGACCCGGGATGATTGGGTATAAGTCGAAGTGATCGAAGGTGTTTGAATAGCCTATAAAGGATTCACCACTCCTTGCGAGGAGATGTATACCCATGGCCTCTCGTCGGATTGTTACTAAAGTCTTTGGCCAAAGCATTACATGTTTAGAGTAAGGTACTCTTCGATACATGTGGAGTAACTAGAATCCGTAGGACGAGGAAATGATACTTGGCTAGGTGTGACGTAGTCAGCCTAGTGGGGGCTGACACAATAGACCATGTCCCAACCAAGTGGGTATAAGATGAGTGAAGGGAATGGGGCACGATTCATTCGAGCTCAAGGGTTTCGTAAATAGTTCGGATCAACCGTTGATCTTTTCGGTTAATTGGGGATCATGATGTACTACTAGGTGCCACTTCATGATCGCTCTATAATTAATGGTTAATTATAGACGGCCAACATAAACCGAGAACCTATTTGGTCACACGCACAACGAGTGTAATCCAAAGGATTTAAAACGAGCTTGAGAATGGGATTCTCAGACCGAGAGAAACTATGTTTGGTTGGACCAAACATAAAGCGAGCATGAAATTGTTTCAGTCGCAATGGAAGCGTGGATGGGCTGCGTCTTATGAAGACGTAATGGATGGACCAAAATGGTTTGGTTCTAATCCAATGGATAAGAATAAACCAAAGGGTTTGGTTTATTTTAAACGAATGAACCAAAAGTTGGTTCGGTTCGTTTTAACTTAAAATAAACCATCATGGTTTGGTTTATTTTAACTTATCTTAATGGAGCGGGTTAACGGGCTTTATGGATATGATCCATTAACCATTAAGAGAATTAGTTCTCTATAAAAGTCGGCTTAAGGGATTGTTAAACCCTAACTAATCCAAACCCTAGCCCCCCTTTGAGTTGCCGCCCACTCCTTGGAGGAGTTTTCGGCGCCAATCCAAGAGCAGCCGCCGCCCAGCCTTGTGCCGCCGTCCAAGACCCTTGCCGGCGTCCAAGCTCCAGCCGGTGAACCTCCGGCGACCCTCCGGTGATCTCCTATAGGTTTGGCATCAAGGTGAGGCTTTTCTCTCCTTGTTTTGGCCGGCGCCTACTCCTCCACCAAGCTGTCCAGTTTTCTGGACAGCTTCTCCTCCTCTCGTCGGAGCGTCGTTTGGACGACGGTTAGTGCTCCGACAGCGGCTAACATACCGGGGATTTGATCTCCGGTAATCCTCTGAGGTGGAGGACGAAGGATTCGTCAAACGGTTGACGAATACCTCTCCGGAGAAGCGAGTTTTGAGAACTCATTTTGGATCCGAATTTGGATTCGGATCGTGATCATCTCTCGATCACGTCGTCTTCAACACGAGGCTAGTAACCCGTACGAAGACGAAGCTCGTGACTTAGCGAAGTCATCCCGAGGAGCTCGGCGTGGATACGGATAGAGACGATTCTTACGAGGATCGTTCCGGTTGATGCCGTTCCCGCTACACGTCATACGGAAGGTATAACGTAGTTTAATTTCCTTTTATTGCAATTTTAATTTACGGTTATGTCTACACTTGTTGTAATAGCATGCGTGTGTTGTGTGTGTTGTAAAAAATAGGAGTATTTATTATTTTCATTGCTTTCGCTGTGTGTTGATTTAATAAGATTAATTCAATATGATAACATAAGCTTAATTGAATTAATAAGATTAATTCAATATGATTGAATTAATAAGATTAATTCAACATGATAACATAAGCTTAATTGAATTAATAAGATTAATTCAACATGCATGAATGCCACATAAGAATGCCACATAAGCATGCCACATAAGCATGCCACCTAAGCATCCACCTAAGCTAGATAAGGTGGAAGGAAACAAAATGGTTTTGTCTCCTTAAGTGGCCGGCCAAACTTGTGTCTCACACGCGCCCTTAGGGACCCTAAATGGGAGAGGCGTGCGTGTGTGACGCATACATACATTTCATACAGCGGAAGACTTTATATATATACTTCTTATTTCTTACAGCGGAAGACTTAAGACCTAAATACTTTTTTTTTTCTTTTAAATATAGATATGCATTAACACTTCTTCTTAACATAGAGTATGTTTCATAGCATAGCATGCGTAGATACTTCTTCTTACTTCTTCTTTACTTCTTCTTATCAACATAAAGCATGCATCATATATATATATATAGATACTTAGGGCTTAGTAGGTTCATAACATCATCGTCATAGGGAGACATAAGTAAAGACATCCATAGACATCATCATCATAGGTAATACATGTATAAGTAGACTTAACGGATCTTCTCCACCATGCCACTACCACACACATTGACACCTCCTCACGCCTCCCTTTAGTTTATTCATCCTTTACCCTTATCTGCAGTACGAGGGAAAATAAACTATAAGCACATAGGCTTAGTAAGATCCTGTCCTACTCACAAAAACCATACATCATCATTAATCATGACTTGTAGCATTTATAACATATAATCAATATATCATGTAACATACATGGCATCATCAACTTAACTTGTAGCTTAAGTAACATGAGATAATATAGCATGGATCATCCCTAACTTAGCAGCATAACATGAAATATATATATATATACTTAATCAGCATAATATGCATCATATGTAACTTAGTAACCTAACATCATAGCGTACCATCGAACATAACATGTAACTTATACATCATGACATATCATCTAACATAACAGGTAACTTAAACATTATGGCATATCATCTAGCATAACAGGTAACTTAAACATTATGGCATATCATCTAACATAACACGTAACTTAACATCATGGCATATCATCTAACATAACATGTAACTTAAACATTATGGCATATCATCTAACATAACATGTAACTTAAACATTATGGCATATCATCTAGCATAACAGGTAACTTAAACATTAACATGCAAACATATGCAAGATGCTTTTGAAAACATATATGTTAGGTACGTAAATATAGATCTCAACATATTTGGGCCCGGCATTGTACCACTTCTTCATTATCATAGCGCGCATCCCTAAATAGGCCCGAGGTAGCAAGTCTCGAACCTAATAGGTTCCTAGGCCCGAGTCTTATTCCATCGACCTAGGGGCAATCGTCATAGCGTAGAAGCCCATCCTAGGCCCGAGTCTTACTCCATCGACCTAAGGCATCTTGGAGCCCATCCCGTACTAGGCCCGAATCTTATTCCATCGACCTAGGGGCAATCATACATAGAAGCCCATCCTAGGCCCGAGTCTTATTCCATCGACCTAGGGCATCTTAGGAGCCCATCCCTTCTTGGACCTTGTTAAGGTCTTGGTACAAGCCATGCAGAAAGTAAAATACTTATATGCTTATTTTACAACATAGCTTATTTCTTTAACATAGCATAGCATACTTCATTGCATAACACATCATGCTTCATTTTATTCACATGGCATAGCATACTTCATTTCATAACAACATAGCTTAATTCATTAACATAGCATAACATACTTCATTTCATACACATCATGCTTCATTTCATTAACATAGCATAGCATACTTCATTTCATAACAACATAGCTTATTTCGTTAACATAGCATAGCATACTTCATTTCATACACATCATGCTTCATTTCATTAACATAGCGTAGCATACTTCATTTCATAACAACATAGCTTATTTCATTAACATAGCATAGCATACTTCATGGTATGAACTTCATTGTAACCTAAAGAGATCAAAGGTGGCCGAATGGCCCTTATAGGCTTTTTAGGGTTTAGACCTTTAACCTAATTCAAGTAACATACATAGGCATACAAATTCCATAAATTTTATGGTATGAACTTCATTGTAACCTAAAAGACCAAAGGTGGCCGAATGGCCCTTAAAGGCTTTTTAGGGTTTAGACTTTTAACCTAATTCAAGTAACATACATATGCATACAAATTCCATAAATTTTATGGTATGAACTTCATTGTGACTTAAAGGACCAAAGGTGGCCGAATGGCCCTTAAAGGCTTTTTAGGGTTTAGACTTTTAACCTAATTCAAGTAACATACATATGCATACAAATTCCATAAAATTCATGGTATGAACTTCATTGTAACCTAAAAGACCAAAGGTGGCCGAATGGCCCTTATAGGCTTTTTAGGGTTTAGATCTTTATCCTCAACCCCCTAACATGTTAACATCATTATTTACAAGTAAAACAAGCTATAAAACTTCAATAAAACACCAAGATCCATATTGGCCGAATGGTTCTTAGGGTTCATTAGGGTTAGCTTTTGTCCTAATCCACTTTAACCCCTAACATCATCATCTAGTTACAAAAACATGGCATGGAACTTCATTGAAACCCTAAAAGTAGGGTTTGGCCGAATAGGTCTTTAGGGTTCATTAGGGTTAGCTTTTGTCCTAATCCACTTTAACCCCTAACATCATCATCTAGTTACAAAACATGGCATGGAACTTCATTGAAACCCTAAAAGTAGGGTTTGGCCGAATGGTTCTTAGGGTTCATTAGGGTTAGCTTTTGTCCTAATCCACTTTAACATACTTATAACATCATATGCATACCAACATGGATTAAACTTCATTAGGACATCAATATAAGGGGGGTGGCCGAATGGCCTATGTAGACTTTTAGGGTTAGATCTTTATCCTAAACCCCCTAACATGTTAACATCATTATTTACAAGTAAAACAAGCTATAAAACTTCACTAAAACACCAAAAATCCATATTGGCCGAATATAACAATATAGGTTTCTCCTTTTTTTGTTTTTCAAAAATAGAAATCGGAACTACTCGTATGCAGGTGAGGGATACTTACATCCTTCGCGTTGCTTTTTGGTGGAAGGAAAACCTAAGGAAGAACCAACCCTAGTCTTCTCTTGCTTGGATGAGATTCGGCCAAAGGTGGAGAAGGGCTAGAATTTTGGTGAGGAGAAAAAGAAAAAGAGTGGAAGTGACCAAATCCAACCTTCCCTCTTCTTTATAAAGGGGGGGGAGGAAGAGAAGTTCCTCTTTTCTTTTCCATGCCTCTTCATTTACTCCTAGTCCCACTTATCTATAGTTTCCTCCTCTTCCTTAATCATGTAATCCTATTGGTGTTCTGGTTAGTGGGTGCATCTATTAGGCTTGGCTATCTCTAGAGGTTTGGGGTTCAATTCCTAGGCCTTGCACCCCTTTTTGGCTTATTTTCTTTTATTTTTGAAAAGGCCCACATAAAGCCCATGATCATCAAGCCAAAAATTTCTGTAAAATTGCTAGGAATTTTACGGGCGTTACAATCCTTCATACCTTTAAAAAGTTTCGTCCTCGAAACTTAGAACAATTCTGGGTATACGCCTCATGTCCTCCTCGCGTTCCCAGGTAGCGTCCTCGTACCGTTGATTCTGCCACAGGACCTTTACTAAGGGCACCTCTTTGGTCCTTAGCCTCTTGAGTCCTCGGTCTAGTATTTGGATAGGCCGTCTTTATATACTCGTGTCCTCTTGAACTTGTACTGTTTGTGGCTCGATCACTTGGTCCGTCGAAATGCATTTCTTGAGCACAGAGACATGGAACACGCGTGAATAGCCGACATCTCTTGAGGCGGCTCTAGCTTGTAGGCTACATTGCCGATCCTTTGCGATATCGGATCGGTCCCACATAACGTGGACTCAGTTTACCCTTCCTTCCGAACCTCATTACTCCCTTCATGGGAGCCACTTTGAGGAATACGAGGTCCCCAACCTCGAATTCTAATGGTCTATGCCTCTTATCCGCATAGCTCTTTTGTCGGCTTTGGGCAGTTTAAATCCTTTGGCGGATGTTCCGTATAGCTCTGGTGGTGTCGTCGATGAAATCCGTCTGGAGTCCCATCCTCTTCTTTTCACCACCCTCGCATCAAAGATATGGGAGATCTACATTTTCCTCCGTATAGAGCCTCGTAAGGTGCCATTCCGATAGTATCTTGGTAGCTATTATTGTAGGCGAACTCGCCAAACATAAGTATCGACACCTACCTTTGAAATCCAGTATGAGCTCTTAACATATCTTCCAGTACTTGATTTACTCTTTCGGTCTGTCCGTCCGTCTGGGGATGGAAGGCAGTACTGAACAATAGCTTTGTGCCTAAGGCCTTCTGAACGCATTCCCAGAAATGGGAGATAAAGCGACCATCTCTGTCAGAAATGATGGTCTTAGGAATTCCATGTAGTCTGATAATTTCCCTAGCATATAACTGAGCCAGTTGCTCCGTCGAATAGGTCATCTTGATTGCTAAGAAATGGGCGGACTTAGTCAATCTGTCTACAATCACCCATATAGCATCGTAACCGTTTGTCGTCTTGGGCAATCCTGAGATGAAATCCATAGAAATGTCCTCCCATTTCCATTCTGGAATCTGGATCGGCTGCAGTGTTCCTCCAGGTCTTTGGTGCTCTGCCTTAACCCTTTGGCGTGTCGCAAGCATCTTGACATCTTGAGCCACAGCTCTTTTCCTTCCGAACCACCAGTACTTTCGTTTAAGGTCTTGGTACTTCTTGGTGGTTCCAGGATGTATCGCATAGGAGTTTTGTGAGCTTCCTCAAATATCTCCTCCCGCAATTCTGGATTGTCGGGAATACACAAGCGATCCCTGAGGTAGAGTACTCCACTATCAGAGATCCGGAACCCATCGTCCTTTCCCTCTAGGACCTCTTGCTTGATCCTCTGAAGGCTTGGGTCACGTGCTTGCTTTTCCAGTATATCAGCGAACAACGTCGGCGCTATCGCTGTGGTCGAGTCAGTCCGAGATGATTTCAACCGCGTAATTCATTACTCCCCCCCCCCTTTTTTTTTTTTTTTTGTTGTATGTTCCAGTCTACCCAGCATTGTTCAACTATATCATACACATCCCATGCAATGAACTCATCATCAATTTCAAAAAGAGAAACGACTTGTCGTCTCTTATTCACATCTCTTATTCATCTTTTCCAATCATAAGGAGAAATGTTAACAGATAACATTCCTTATTTCCAAATTAAACCACAGCAACTATTTGAGAAGATAGTTCATTATGACTCCCACTAGCTTTCATTAAACCACAGCAACTATTTGAGAAGATCATCCCAAACCTCTAGAGATAGCCAAGCCTAATAGATGCACCCACTAACCAGAAGACCAATAGGATTACATGATTAAGGAAGAGGGGGAAACTATAGATAAGTGGGACTAGGAGTAAATGAAGAGGCATGGAAAAGAAAAGAGGAACTTCTCTTCCTCCCCCCCTTTATAAAGAAGAGGGAAGGTTGGATTTGGTCACTTCCACTCTTTTTCTTCTTCTCCTCACCAAAATTCTAGCCCTGCTCCACCTTTGGCCGAATCTCATCCAAGCAAGAGAAGGCTAGGGTTGGTTCTTCCTTAGGTTTTCCTTCCACCAAAAAGCAACGCGAAGGATGTAAGTATCCCTCACCTGCATACGAGTAGTTCCGATTTCTATTTTTGAAAAACAAAAAAAGGAGAAACCTATATTGTTATATTCGACCAATATGGATTTTTGGTGTTTTAGTGAAGTTTTATAGCTTGTTTTACTTGTAAATAATGATGTTAACATGTTAGGGGGTTTAGGATAAAGATCTAACCCTAAAAGTCTACATAGGCCATTCGGCCACCCCCCTTATATTGATGTCCTAATGAAGTTTAATCCATGTTGGTATGCATATGATGTTATAAGTATGTTAAAGTGGATTAGGACAAAAGCTAACCCTAATGAACCCTAAGAACCATTCGGCCAATATGGATCTTGGTGTTTTATTGGAGTTTTATAGCTTGTTTTACTTGTAAATAATGATGTTAACATGATAGGGTTGAGGATAAAGATCTAAACCCTAAAAGCCTATGGTCTTATGAAGTTCATACCATAAAATTTATGGAATTTGTATGCCTATGTATGTTACTTGAATTAGGTTAAAGGTCTAAACCCTAAAAAGCCTATAAGGGCCATTCGGCCACCTTTGGTCTTTTAGGTTACAATGAAGTTCATACCATAAAATTTATGGAATTTGTATGCCTATGTATGTTACTTGAATTAGGTTAAAGGTCTAAACCCTAAAAAGCCTATAAGGGCCATTCGGCCACCTTTGATCTCTTTAGGTTACAATGAAGTTCATACCATGAAGTATGCTATGCTATGTTAATGAAATAAGCTATGTTGTTATGAAATGAAGTATGCTATGCTGTGTTAATGAAATGAAGCATGATGTGTATGAAATGAAGTATGCTATGCTATGTTAATGAAATAAGCTATGTTGTTATGAAATGAAGTATGCTATGCTATGTGAATGAAATGAAGCATGATGTGTTATGAAATGAAGTATGTTATGCTATGTTAAAGAAATAAGCTATGTTGTAAAATAAGCATATAAGTATTTTACTTTCTGCATGGCTTGTACCAAGACCTTAACAAGGTCCAAGAAGGGATGGGCTCCTAAGATGCCCTAGGTCGATGGAATAAGACTCGGGCCTAGGATGAGCTTCTATGTATGATTGCCCCTAGGTCGATGGAATAAGATTCGGGCCTAGTACGGGATGGGCTCCAAGATGCCTTAGGTCGATGGAGTAAGACTCGTGCCTAGGATGGGCTTCTACGCTATGACGATTGCCCCTAGGTCGATGGAATAAGACTCGGGCCTAGGAACCTATTAGGTTCGAGACTTGCTACCTCGGGCCTATTTAGGGATGCGCACTATGATAATGAAGAAGTGGTACAATGCCGGTCCCAAATATGTTGAGATCTATATTTACGTACCTAACATATATGTTTTCAAAAGCATCTTGCATATGTTTGCATGTTAATGTTTAAGTTACCTGTTTTGCTAGATGATATGTCATAATGTTTAAGTTACATGTTATGTTAGATGATATGCCATAATGTTTAAGTTACATGTTATGTTAGATGATATGCCATGATGTTAAGTTACGTGTTATGTTAGATGATATGCCATAATGTTTAAGTTACCTGTTATGCTAGATGTTTGCCTGTTAATGTTTAAGTTACTGTCATGATGTATAAGTTACATGTTATGTTCGATGGTACGCTATGATGTTAGGTTACTAAGTTACATATGATGCATATTATGCTGATTAAGTATATATATATATATATATTTCATGTTATGCTGCTAAGTTAGGGATGATCCATGCTATATTATCTCATGTTACTTAAGCTACAAGTTAAGTTGATGATGCCATGTATGTTACATGATATATTGATTATATGTTATAAATGCTACAAGTCATGATTAATGATGATGTATGGTTTTTTTTGTGAGTAGGACAGGATCTTACTAAGCCTATGTGCTTATAGTTTATTTTCCTCATCTGAGATAAGGGTAAGGGATGGATAAACTAAAGGGAGGCAGGAGGGGTCAATGTGTGTAGTGGCATGGTGGAGAAGATCCGTTAAGTCTACTTATACATGTATTACCTATGATGATGATGTCTATGGATGTCTTTACTTATGTCTCCCTATGACGATGATGTTATGAACCTACTAAGCCCTAAGTATCTATATATATATATATATATGATGCATGCTTTATGTTGATAAGAAGAAGTAAAGAAGAAGTAAGAAGAAGTATCTACGCATGCTATGCTATGAAACATACTCTATGTTAAGAAGAAGTGTTAATGCATATCTATATTTAAAAGAAAAAAAAAAGTATTTAGGTCTTAAGTCTTCCGCTGTAAGAAATAAGAAGTATATATATAAAGTCTTCCGCTGTATGAAATGTATGTACGGTCGCGTCACGCGCCGCCTCTCCGGACATTTAGGGTCCCGGAAGGGCGGGCGTGACAGGTTGGTATATAACAAATTATGCGGAGGGATGTGAGTGATGTAGATGGGATCTATCCCTCTCATATGACGAGAGTGATATCGGTGGGCCCCTTGATTGAGTAGAACTACTAAAACGCATGGCCATGCTCGAATGAGTCAATATGAGATATTGAGCTCATTTGTTTGAGTTAGTTTACTCAGGGATCAAGAAACACATAGATTGATCGAGGATGACACGGTCTATGCCTCATTGATCAATCTGATATCAAGGATAGAAGGACACGGTCATATATTATAGTAGTCACGGAAAGGTTAGTCGGATCTTGACTTATCTAGTAACTTGGGTAGCAATGATGTATTGCTAGATGTCGCTCATTGCTTGTGTATCTAAAAGAGTTTAGGTCCACTGCCAACGTTATGAGAGCCTATAGGGTCACACACAAAGAGCATGATAATTAGAGGAATTAGAGTATTCTAGTTTGACTAGAATAATTTGGGAATAAGCTTAAGTACAAAATGGTTTTTGGACTTTAAGCTTAATGAGAATTTTAGCTAATTGATTTAATGAGATTAATTCAATATGTTACCTTATTGATTTAATAAGATTAATTCAATATGATAACATAAGCTTAATTGAATTATTAAGATTAATTCAATATGATAACATAAGCTTAATTGAATTAATAAGATTAATTCAACATGCATGAATGCCACATAAGAATGCCACATAAGCATGCCACATAAGCATGCCACCTAAGCATCCACCTAAGCTAGATAAGGTGGAAGGAAACAAAATGGTTTTGTCTCCTTAAGTGGCCGGCCAAACTTGTGTCCCAATGCAATGGATTGCATTGAATGTGTGGAGGTGAAAGGGTTTTTCCAACCCTATAAAAGACCCCATGAAGTGGCCGGCCAAAGCAAGTGTTGTTGTGGTTGTGAGAGAGCTTGGTGGAAGCTTTGGTTGTGTGGGTTTGTGAGTGTAGGCTAGCAAGAAGAGGAGTCTTCTTCTTCCTTTCTCCTTTTCCCTCTCTTCCTCTCCTTTAGGGACTTCTCTAGAAAGAAGTAAAGGAGAGCTCTTCTAGTTTTCCTTTTGTGAGACAAGAGCGTGCTCGTGTGGATACATATAGAGGCACGGACACTTGAACGTGCTAAAGATCCAACAAACAAAAGGAAGAAGCGGGATTAACAAGGGCACGCAACAAAGGTAATCCTCTCCATAAGATAGGTTTGGTTTAGAGAAATTTATTTTATACGAGTTTGCTTTCGCATGGATCACTTGGAAGGGCCTTTACTTCTTGCTAGAGAAGTCCCTAAAGGAGAGGAAGAGAGGGAAAAGGAGAAAGGAAGAAGACTCCCATCTACATCACTCACACCCACACAACCAAGAATTTGTCTATATACCACAACAATCTTGCTTTTTTATGGTCCATCATGGTGACTTTGTGATACCAAAGTACATAACTCCTTATGTAGGGAACCGTAGTGACTTTAGGTGAGGACTATTCATACCAATAGTCACATGAGAAAGTTTATTACACTCATGTGATCCATGAAACTTTCTCATGTGGTCAATTTCGTTATATTCTCTAATATATACCCATGTGTCAATTGATATCATATATCCATGACTTTGAGATCAAGTCATCAATTGATTAATGCTTAGTCTTTGTATTAATATTGCCCTTATTAATATCAAAGAACATTTGAAAGTGTTCTCTAGCTTCTCATAATCAATTACAATTATAATGTTTGTAGATAAGAACCTACTTTTCTAGGGCATTATTATATTTAATTTAGCTGGCAAGCTTTAAATATAATAACCATTCCTTTTGCCTTTATAGAATATGATACAAAATGTCCCTATTCAGCATCACATGATTGGTTCTAATAACTAACAATCCAGTACAAAGCTAGTGTTTCGATCACTATAAACTAATCCAATGAGCCTTATCTCATATTGACTCATTGCCTTGGTGCTGGATTTGAGTGTCTAGCTTCAATCAGGCATGCATATCCTCACATTCCTCCTATCGATGATCTCGCATAATGAGATATACCCAATATATGTTATGGTCACGATGTGATCGAGGTTCCTTTTAGATCTACTGCAATAGCCCCATGCCACAATAGAGGACTTAGATCTCATCTAGAACTAAAGTTTTATGAACTTTGTGAAATATCTCTTTCATATATATAATATATCATCAGAAATCAAGAATCGTCACTATTTGCTTGAGACTCTTCATCACATCCATTCTTGCATAAACAGACTCCTTGATCTATAGTATCCTTAGCAAGCTTGCATCATAACCTCATAATTAGCTCTCTTGCTCATTAATATTTAAATATTCTTTTATTCGTAAGTATTAAGAATATTTTTGCCTATAGAATATGATTTTCCCTATTCAAATCCATCAGATCCGGAGTACAAAGCATGGCGTACATGATAGACCCTATAGCGTATGGTAAGGATCTTATCCATGCGATATCTCTCCTCCTTAGAAGAGGGACATTGAGTATTCGAAAGACTCACACCATGTGATAAAGGCAGAAATCCTTTCTTGGAATTTTGCATAGCAAAATGATCTAGCACTTTATCAATGTATGTACTCGACTTAGGCCAAGTAATCTTTTAGATCTATCTCTATAGATCTTGATGCCTAGAATATAGGCAGCTTCACTAAGTCTTTCATCGAGAAACAATTCCCTAACCACATCTTCAAGAGAGTGAGGGAATATCATTTCGAGAAGTATGTCATCTACATACAAGACAAGAAATACAACTGTGCTCCCACTATTTCTCTTGTAGACACAAGGTTCATCTTCATTCTTGATGAAACCAAACTCCTTGATTGCATCATCAATCGAAGATTCCACTTGAGGCTTGCTTTAGTCCATAAATGGACCTTTGCAGTTTGCATACCTTTCCAGGATGCTTTGGATCTTCAAAACCCTCAGGCTGTGTCATGTACACATCCTCGAGTAGCTTTCCATTCAGAAAAGCGGTTTTGACATCCATCTGCCAGATCTCATAATCGTGGTAGGCTGCAATAGCAAGTATGATCCGAATGGATTTAAGCATCGCAACTAGTGAAAAGGTTTCATCATAGTCAATACCATGAATTTGTTTGAATCCTTTAGCCACCAATCTACCTTTATAGGTATGCTTATTACCATCCATGTCAGTCTTTACTTTAAAGACCCACTTACACCCAATGAGTTTTACCCCTTCAGGTGGATCAACCAAGGTCCATACTTGGTTAGTGTACATGGATTCCATTTCGGATCTCATGGCCTCTAGCCATTTCTCGGAATCTGGGCTCATCATAGCTTCTTGATAGGATGTAGGCTCGTCAAGATCGACAAGCAATACCTCACTGTTGTCAGTCAAGAGAAAAGAATATCTCTCGGGTTGACGACGGATCCTATCAGATCTACGAAGAGGTTGGTCTACTTGAACAGGTGTTTGCTCCACAACTCTTTGGGCAACAATTTCCTCATCCACAACACTTTGTGGTTCCTGTTCATTTTCCATCGAAGCCTTAGTGTTATCGTCATCTTGAACTTCTTCAAGATGTATTTTACTCCCACTAGTTTTTCTAGAAATAAATTCTCTTTCTAGAAAGACAGCATTTCTGGCAACAAACACCTTGCCAAGTGTGGGATTGTAAAAGTAATATCCCTTAGTTTCCTTGGGATATCCACAAAATAACACTTATCGATTTGGGTCCTAGTTTATCGAGACTTGACGTCTTACATAAGTTTCACAACCCCAAATCTTTATAAAAGACATTTTGGGACTCTTCCGATCCATATCATATGTATATGGTGTATTTTCTACTGGCTGATGGGGCGCGATTAAGTGTAAGCGGTGTCTCTAGAGCTAGTCCCCAAAGGAAGTAGGTAGATCGGTCTGGCTCATCATTGATCGTACCATATCTAATAGAGTACGATTTCTCCTCTCGGATACACCATTCCATTGTGGTGTTCCAGGGGAGTGAGTTGGGATATTATCCCACACTCAACCAGTGATCACGAAACTCTTGACTAAGGTATTCACCACCTCGATCTGATTGAAGTAGCTTGATACGCTTACCAAGTTGGTTTTGTACTTCATTCTTGAATGCTTTGAACTTTTCAAAGGAGTCTGACTTATGTCTCATCAAATATAAGTAGCCAACTCTACTCAGATCATCGTGAAAGTAATAAAGTACTTATAGCCTCCTCAGCCCGACATTGAAAGGCCCACATACATCGGTATGTATGAGTCCTAACAATCACGTCGCTCTCTCTCTCCATGTCCACTAAATGGAGTTTTAGTCATCTTTCCTAAAAGGCAAGATTCGCATACCTCATATGATTCAAAATCAAATGAGTCCAATAATCCATCTTTATGGAGTTGGGATATCGTTTTTCATTTATGTGACCTGGCGGCATGCGAGAGATATGTTTGGTTCAAATCATTCGATTTGAACCGCTTGGTATTACGTTATAAATTGGGTTTTCTAAATCTAGAACATAGAGACCATTCATAAGTGGTGCATTACAATAGAACATTTCATTCAAATAAATGGAACAACATTTGTCCTTTATTATAAAGAAAAGTTTTCTTGTCTAAACAAGATACAAAATTATGTTCTTTGTCAATGCAGTACATATAAGCACTCCTCTAGTTCTAAGATAAGCCCATGGGCAAAGACAAAGAATATGTTCCTCTGACCACAGAAGAACTTTTGCGCCATTTGCCTACTCGTAGGTCTACTTCGCTTTTGCCATTTGTCTACTATTTCTCGGTCCTGCACATTATTACAAATGTGAGATGCACATCCGTATCTAATACCCATGTAGAAGAAATAGATAGATTAACTTCTATAACGTGTATACGAGGCGAAGTCCCACTTCTTTTATTCTTTACTTCCTCAAGGTAGACTTTTTGCGGTTCGCTTCCGTGTCGATCTCACCAATGGAAGCAGCGTCCCTTCCTTATGTACTTTACCTTTATCCTTTGAAGTGGATGAATTGGCCTTGCCTTTGGCTTGGGTCTTACCCTTGCCTTTGCGCTTACCTTTGCCCTTCTTGACCATTAGTACGTTGCTAACTTTCTTTTTGAGATTCGGTTCGTGATTCTTAACATCTTTGAGAATCTCGAGCAAAGGTTTATCAATTTCATTCATGTTATAATTCATGGCGGAATTGATTATATGCTTCCGCAAGCGATTGCGAGGATAACATCGGTTGCCAATTCTTGGCTCGATGGAAAACCTAGTCTTTGAGGTTCTCAGCGTACCCAATCATTTTGAGTCGTGAGTTCCTACAGTGTTCCTTCTTGCATCTTGCATGCAAAAGAGTCTTAGACACTTCAAAAGCGCTCGTGCCTAGCTTGTCCTTGATATAGTTGTTTCAAATGCTCAACCATATCATAGGCATCCATGTTCTCATGTTGCTTACAGCTCGAGTTCATGGTGGCAAGCATAAGACATGACACATCTAATCGTCATCTTGATGCTTCTTATAAGCATCCTTTTAAGACCCAGTGGCGCATGGGGTGTTTCAGTGAGACTGCTCTAGGACATACAATTTGCGTTCTTGCTTGAGGATAATCCTCAAGTTCCTATACCCGATCAAGAAAGTTCGCTCCATTGCTTGTCCTTCTCAAGGCGGATCATGAGTTGAGGTGTGTGTCGTGTTAGATGTCATGGTGATCTACAACATTAAAATGCAAAGTTAAGTATCATACCTAAATCATTTAATTAGGCCTTTAATTAAATGAGGCTCCCACTAAATTCTCATAGCTACTATTTAGCTATAAATTTATATGGGATAAAGATCCACATTATAATTCGTCTTGAGTTAGCTTTGGCTAATCGCCCAAGACGTAGTATAATTAGGTAGGCAATCTTTTGCCAATTACATCTGATGTAACTCTTTAATAGCTTTGGTTAAGTTTTAGATTAGTTTAGTGTTTATTCCTAAACCCGACTTCGGTGTGGCGAGGCACAGGGCCTTCTTGGATATCGGAAGCGACCACTTCTAAGACAAAGTGATGTTGAATCACACATAAAACTAATTTTAAAACTTATGTTCAAAGCTAATATATGCCTCTACTTTCTTAACTAATTAAGAAAACTTAATTAAGTCTTAACCAAGTTTGATAGCGGGACATCACAATTGTCCACTCGCACTCTTCCAAGATAAAATGCATTGCTTTGCTTTGGCAAACCCAATAACAAATGATCGAGAAGTAGTGAGTACCAACTTTAGTAGGCATATCGTTTTTGACTTATTAAGAAATAAACATGTATCATATACATATTAGCATACATCACATATAAGCTAAACTAATCATGCATCACATACAAGCTAAACTAACATGCATCACATACATATTAAACTAAGCGTGTCATGGTTATGGCTCTTATTCTACAATCTTCTCAAGCCAATGAAAAGATTGATTGGTCAACCTAGGGACAGCATCTTCTCCTAAGTGCTTCCTTTTGGTTGTCTTGTGTGTTGACTTCCTCCTTGTAACCTCTTCTTCCAATGGACCCTCCATCTTTGTTTTGTACATTACAAAAGGAGAAATACTCGAGTTACATTCGAGTCTAAAACTAATTTTACAACAAGAATTTTAGGAGGAAGGCACGACGCAGCCGTATTTAAAATTACAACACACACACATCTTTTGGGACTAGGCCATAACCATGCACCATGTCATTTTAACTTTTAAAAGACATTGGATATTTTATTATGTTTGACAATTGCTAATACAATTATCAACTCATAATAAAATTTATCCTACTTCTATATCACATATAAAATAGAGAAAACTTATTTTATACGATCTTTCGCAAGTGGCTCTGATACCACTGTAGGGAATTCTTTATGTCAAATGGCATATGCGCAACGGAAAAATTAGGATCCCTTCCAAGTGATCCATGCGAAAGCAAACTCGTATAAAATAAATTTCTCTAAACCAAACCTATCTTATAGGAGAGGATTACCTTTGTTGCGTGCCCTTGTTAATCCCGCTTCTTCCTTTTGTTTGTTGGATCTTTAGCACGTTCAAGTGTCCGTGCCTCTATATGTATCCACACGAGCAAGCTCTTGTCTCACAAAAGAAAAACTAGAGGAGCTCTCCTTTAGAGATAAGCCAAAAAGGGGTGCAAGGCCTAGGAATTGAACCCCAAACCTCTAGAGATAGCCAAGCCTAATAGATGCACCCACTAACCAGAAGACCAATAGGATTACATGATTAATGAAGAGGGGGAAACTATAGATAAGTGGGACTAGGAGTAAATGAAGAGGCATGGAAAAGAAAAGAGGAACTTCTCTTCCTCCCCCCCTTTATAAAGAAGAGGGAAGGTTGGATTTGGTCACTTCCACTCTTTTTCTTCTTCTCCTCACCAAAATTCTAGCCCTTCTCCACCTTTGGTCGAATCTCATCCAAGCAAGAGAAGGCTAGGGTTGGTTCTTCCTTAGGTTTTCCTTCCACCAAAAAGCAACGCGAAGGATGTAAGTATCCCTCACCTGCAGTACGAGGGAAAATAAACTATAAGCACATAGGCTTAGTAAGATCCTGTCCTACTCACAAAAAACCATACATCATCATTAATCATGACTTGTAGCATTTATAACATATAATCAATATATCATGTAACATACATGGCATCATCAACTTAACTTGTAGCTTAAGTAACATGAGATAATATAGCATGGATCATCCCTAACTTAGCAGCATAACATGAAATATATATATATACTTAATCAGCATAATATGCATCATATGTAACTTAGTAACCTAACATCATAGCGTACCATCGAACATAACATGTAACTTATACATCATGACATATCATCTAACATAACAGGTAACTTAAACATTAACAGGCAAACATCTAGCATAACAGGTAACTTAAACATTATGGCATATCATCTAACATAACACGTAACTTAACATCATGGCATATCATCTAACATAACATGTAACTTAAACATTATGGCATATCATCTAACATAACATGTAACTTAAACATTATGGCATATCATCTAGCATAACAGGTAACTTAAACATTAACATGCAAACATATGCAAGATGCTTTTGAAAACATATATGTTAGGTACGTAAATATAGATCTCAACATATTTGGGCCCGGCATTGTACCACTTCTTCATTATCATAGCGCGCATCCCTAAATAGGCCCGAGGTAGCAAGTCTCGAACCTAATAGGTTCCTAGGCCCGAGTCTTAGTCCATCGACCTAGGGGCAATCGTCATAGCGTAGAAGCCCATCCTAGGCCCGAGTCTTACTCCATCGACCTAAGGCATCTTGGAGCCCATCCCGTACTAGGCCCGAATCTTATTCCATCGACCTAGGGGCAATCATACATAGAAGCCCATCCTAGGTCGCAGCATATGAGTGGAGGGCATTACCTCTCCCGATGCCTGCGGCTCGCAGCATATGAGTGGAGGGCATTACCTCTCCCGAGGGCAGGGTAGTTAAGAACTTGTGATCTAGGGCTTGTGGTGGTATGTCTATGTTTCCAGTAAAGTGTGTAGAAACAAACGAATGTGTTGCCCCAGTATCAAATAATGCAGTAGCATGCTGGCAGAAAATAAATATCTGACCTGTGACAACTGTGGAGGCGTTTGCCACGTCTTCTTGGGTGAGAGAGAATACCCTAGCATCTGTCATAGCTGGTGGGGCTTCTAGTCTCCCTTGGTGGATTGGGGTCCCTTCTATTGCGGCCTGCATCTGATGTAACTGTGAAGGGGCACCCCTGGGCTGAGCATACGGCTGAGGAGGTGCTTGAGTCTGGATAGGACAGTCCTTGATTCTATACTGTCCAGTCCTTATAACATCGATTTGTGCCTTGGTAGCATACTCCAGGTGTATCTTCCCGCAGTAGCACCTGAGAGGAACACAGGGCCTTGTTTCTGGACCTCCTTTAGGATTCTCCCATTGTCTTCTCTTGCCAGTGGGGTTCACCTTCAAAGCACTCTGGATCCTCGACTTCTGTTGGACTGTCCCTGCCTTCACTCAGCGCTTTCTTCTGCTGACTAATGTTGTTCAGGTAATGCTCGGTAATTAAGGCACTACTGAACAGCTCCTCTGCGGTCTATGAACTCCGCCGGCCACATTCAGAGCTATTTCTGGTCGGAGCATCTTCAGCATGAGTCTGACCCTTTCTCTTTCCGTCTTGACCGACTCAACACCGGGCATGCAAGTCAGTTGAATCTCTTCACGGCCCCATTGGCCAGATAAGTCACCTTATCGAAACCGATGAACTTCGTCGTAATGCTTGTTGGTCACCCTCATGTGTAAGAATTCTTAGAAGAATTCGTACTCGAAATCTATCAATCTCATCTGATTTATTTGTCTCTTGGTTTTAACCCGTTCCCACCACATCCGAGCATCTCCCGACAGGCAGAATGATACACACTTAATCTTCTCGCATTCGGGCCAGTCCAGTAGCTCCACGATGCTTTCCACCGTCTTGAACCAGGCTTGGGCATCCCATGGTTCACCGATGCGAAGAAATTTTCGGCTTTAGTCTCGCCCCTTTGGATCGGGTAAGCTTCTGTCGAACCATCGGCCCGGGGCCCGTTGGTGGGGCAGTAGGGTTTCCTCGCTGATTCATTAGGGTAGTTATTACTTGTTGTTGTTCTGTAACTTGTCGTTGGAGTTCTGTGACTATGTGTGTAAGGTCATGCGGGGGTGCTAGCTCATCAGTTCTACTACTGCGTCTTCCAGACATGTTTATCTTCATACATTAAGGTAAAACTAGTATAAGTTCCCGTTCGTTGTCCTACTTATACTTAGACTAAAGCTAACATAAGGTCATTTTAAGCTTAAGGCATCATTCATGTTCTCATGCATAGTTTAAGCTTAAGGTATTTTATATCATACCTGAACAATCATAAGGGTATCATACATATTTTCGTGCATGTTTAAGATAGAAGCATTTCCTATCATGCATGAATCAAGCATAAGGGAAAGGCATTTTATAAATAAGCTAGAGGCATTTTATATTATACATGAACTAAATAATCTAAAGATATTTCATATCATGCATGATCAAAATTAACAAAATTTAGAGTATAGACATAGAATTCTTACTTGAGCGGAGGATTTGGAGCTTGATGTGTGTGTGTAATGGAAGGCGGATCCGCTCGATACCAACTGTCACGCCCTTAGCCCTTCCGGACCCTAAATGTCCGGAGAGGCTGGCTGTGACTCATACATTTCATACGAAGACTTTATATATATACTTCTCATTTCTTCTGATGAAGACTTAAGACCTAAATACTTTTTTTTCTTTTAAATATAGATATGCATTAACACTTCTTCTTAACATAGAGTATGTTTCATAGCATAGCATGCGTAGATACTTCTTCTTACTTCTTCTTTACTTCTTCTTATCAACATAAAGCATGCATCATATATATATATATAGATACATAGGGCTTAGTAGGTTCATAACATCATCGTCAAAGGGAGACATAAGTAAAGACATCCATAGACATCATCATCATAGGTAATACATGTATAAGTAGACTTAACGGATCTTCTCCACCATGCCACTACCACACACATTGACCCCTCCTGCTGCTCCCTTTAGTTTATCCATCCCTTACCCTTATCTGCAGTACGAGGGAAAATAAACTATAAGCACATAGGCTTAGTAAGATCCTGTCCTACTCACAAAAACCATACATCATAATTAATGATGACTTGTAGAATTTATAACATATAATCTATATATCATGTAACATACATTGCATCATGAACTTAACTTGTAGCTTTAGTAACATGAGATTATATAGCTTGGATCATCCCTAACTTAGCATCATAACATGAAATATATATATATATATAATCGGACATAATATGCATCATATGTAACTTAGTAACCTAACATCATAGCGTACCATCAGACATAACATGTAACTTATACATCATGACATATCATCTCTAACATAGCGAGTAACTTAAACATTAACGAGGCAAACATCTAGCATAACAAAACATTATGGCATATCATCTAACATAACACGTAACTTAACATCATGGCATATCATCTAACATAACATGTAACTTAAACATTATGGCATATCATCTAACATAACATGTAACTTAAACATTATGACATATCATCTAGCAAAGCCGAGTGGCAAACATTAACATGCAGAACATATGCAGATGCTTTTGAAAACATATATGTTAGTGCGTAAATATAGATCTCAACATATTTGGGACCCGGCATTGTACCACTTCTTCATTATCATAGTCGCATCCTAAATAGGCCCGAGGTAGCAAGTCTCGAACCTAATAGGTTCCTAGGCCGAGTCTTATTCCATCGACCTAGGGGCAATCGTCATAGCGTAGAAGCCCATCCTAGGCCCGAGTCTTACTCCATCGACCTAAGGCATCTTGGAGCCCATCCCGTACTAGGCCCGAATCTTATTCCATCGACCTAGGGGCAATCATAAATAGAAGCCCATCCTAGGCCCGAGTCTTATTCCATCGACCTAGGGCATCTTAGGAGCCCATCCCTTCTTGGACCTTGTTAAGGTCTTGGTACAAGCCATGCAGAAAGTAAAATACTTATATGCTTATTTTACAACATAGCTTATTTCTTTAACATAGCATAACATACTTCATTGCATAACACATCATGCTTCATTTCATTCACATGGCATAGCATACTTCATTTCATAACAACATAGCTTATTTCATTAACATAGCATAGCATACTTCATTTCATACACATCATGCTTCATTTCATTAACATAGCATAGCATACTTCATTTCATAACAACATAGCTTATTTCATTAACATAGCATAGCATACTTCATTTCATACACATCATGCTTCATTTCATTAACATAGCGTAGCATACTTCATTTCATAACAACATAGCTTATTTCATTAACATAGCATAGCATACTTCATGGTATGAACTTCATTGTAACCTAAAGAGATCAAAGGTGGCCGAATGGCCCTTATAGGCTTTTTAGGGTTTAGACCTTTAACCTAATTCAAGTAACATACATAGGCATACAAATTCCATAAATTTTATGGTATGAACTTCATTGTGACCTAAAGAGATCAAAGGTGGCCGAATGGCCCTTATAGGCTTTTTAGGGTTTAGATCTTTATCCTCAACCCCCTAACATGTTAACATCATTATTTACAAGTAAAACAAGCTATAAAACTTCAATAAAACACCAAGATCCATATTGGCCGAATGGTTCTTAGGGTTCATTAGGGTTAGCTTTTGTCCTAATCCACTTTAACCCCTAACATCATAGTCAATACCATGAATTTGTTTGAATCCTTTAGCCACCAATCTACCTTTATAGGTATGCTTATTACCATCCATGTCAGTCTTTACTTTAAAGACCCACTTACACCCAATGGGTTTTACCCCTTCAGGTGGATCAACCAAGGTCCATACTTGGTTAGTGTACATGGATTCCATTTCGGATCTCATGGCCTCTAGCCATTTCTCGGAATCTGGGCTCATCATAGCTTCTTGATAGGATGTAGGCTCGTCAAGATCGACAAGCAATACCTCACCGTTGTCAGTCAAGAGAAAAGAATATCTCGCAGGTTGACGACGGATCCTATCAGATCTACGAAGAGGTTGGTCTACTTGAACAGGTGTTTGCTCCACAACTCTTTGGGCAACAATTTCCTCATCCACAAAACTTTTACAGAAAATTCCTATGTAAAAGAGTTCATGGTAGCTGCACACCACGTGTGGGGCCGTTATGAAGGGCGAATAACCTATGCGGAGTTGTGCTGGGAACTGCTGGAGCACAGGGTTCAAGAGAAGCCTGTGGTAGAGAATCCGGTGGTAGCTGGCCTCGGGAGGAAGGAAGAAGGATCTGCAAACAGTCAACTTATTGGCCAACCAAGGACCACCCTGGTGAGGCCAAGGGAGATGGGACGAAAAATAATTACGATCGCACTAGGGTTTGTCCTAGTGGGGGTCATAATGAACTATCTTCTCAAATAGTTGCTGTGGTTTAATTTGGAAATAAGGAATGTTATCTGTTAACATTTCTCCTTATGATTGGAAAAGATGAATAAGAGATGTGAATAAGAGACGACAAGTCGTTTCTCTTTTTGAAATTGATGATGAGTTCATTGCATGGGATGTGTATGATATAGTTGAACAATGCTGGGTAGACTGGAACATACAACAAAAAAAAAAAAAAAAAAGGGGGGGGGTAGTAATGAATTACGAGGTTGAAATCATCTCCGGACAGCTCTCGACCCTAACGATAGCGCGCGTTGATGATATCTTTGGAAAAGCAAGCACGTGACCCAAGCCTTGGAGGATCAAGCAAGAGGTCCTAGAGGAAAGGGCGATGGGTTAGGATCTCTCGATATGGAGTACTCTACCTCGGGGATCGCTTGTGTATTCCCGAGCAATCGAGTGCGGGAGGAGATATTTGAGGAAGCTCACAAAACTCCTATGCGATGCATCCTGGAACCACCAAGATGTACCAAGACCTTAAGCGAAAGTTACGGTGGTTGAATGAAAGAGATGTGGCTCGGTATGTCGATACTTGCACGACACGCCAAAGGGTTAAGGCGAGCACCAAAGACCTGGAGGAACACTGCAGCCGATCCAGAGTCCAGACTGGAAATGGGAGGACATTTCTATGGATTTCATCTCAGGATTGCCCAAGACGACAACCGGTTACGATGCTATATGGGTGATTGTAGACAGATTGACTAAGTCCGCCCATTTCTTAGCAATCAAGATGACCTATTCGAGAAACTGGCGATTATATGCTAGAAATTATCGGACTATATGGAATTCCTAAGACCAATCATTTCGATGAGATGGTTGCTTTATCTCCCATTTACGGGAATACGTTGAAGGCCTTAGGCACAAGCTATTGTTCAAGATCGCCTTCCATCCCGAGAGGATGGACGGAAGAGTAAATCAAGTACTGGAAGATATGTTAAGAGCCTGCGCCTTGGATTTCAAGGGTACCTGGTGTCGATACTTATATTTGGCGAAATTAGCCTACAATAATAGCTACCAAGCTACCATTGGAATGGCACCTACGAGGCTCTATACGGGAGGAAATGTAGATCTCCCATATCTTTGACGAGGGTGGTGAAAAGAAGAGGATGGGACTCGCAGATTTCATCGACGACACCACGAGCTATCTGGAACATCCGCCGGAGGATTGAAGCCGCCCAAAGCCGACAAAGAGCTATGCGGATAAGAGGCGTAGACCATTAGAATTCGAGGTTGGGGACCTCGTATTCCTCAAAGTAGCTCCCATGAAGGAGTAATGAGGTTCGGAAGGAAGGGTGGCGAGTCCACGTTACGTGGGACCATATCCGAGCATCGCAAAGGATCGGCAATGTAGCCTACAAGCTAGAGCGCCTCGAGATGTCGGCTATTCTAGCGTGTTTCCATGTCTCGTGCTCAAGAAATGCATTTCCAGTCTGGACCAAGTGATCGAGCCACAAACGATTACAAGTTCAAGAGGACTGAGTATTGAAAGTCGGCCTATCCAAATACTAGACCGAGGAATCAAGAGGCTAAGGAACAAAGAGGTGCCCTTAGTAAAGGTCCTGTGGCGAGAATCAGATGCGAGGAAGCTACAGGAGCGAGGAGGACATGAGGCGAAGTACCCAGATTGTTCTAAGTTTCGAGGACGAAACTTTTTAAAGGTATGAAGGATTGTAACGCCCATAAAATTCCTAGCAATTTTACAGAAATTTTTGGCTTGATGATCATGGGCTTTATGTGAGCCTTTTCAAAAATAAAAGAAAATAAGCCAAAAAGGGGTGCAAGGCCTAGGAATTGAACCCCAAACCTCTAGAGATAGCCAAGCCTAATAGATGCACCCACTAACCAGAAGACCAATAGGATTACATGATTAAGGAAGAGGGGGAAACTATAGATAAGTGGGACTAGGAGTAAATGAAGAGGCATGGAAAAGAAAAGAGGAACTTCTCTTCCTCCCCCCCCCCCCTTTATAAAGAAGAGGGAAGGTTGGATTTGGTCACTTCCACTCTTTTTCTTCTTCTCCTCACCAAAATTCTAGCCCTTCTCCACCTTTGGCCGAATCTCATCCAAGCAAGAGAAGACTAGGGTTGGTTCTTCCTTAGGTTTTCCTTCCACCAAAATTGTTTTACTTGTAAATAATGATGTTAACATGTTAGGGGGTTTAGGATACCAACCTGAACTAAATAATCTAAAGATATTTCATATCATGCATGATCAAAATTAACAAAATTTAGAGTATAGACATAGAATTCTTACTTGGAGCAGCAGGATTTGGAGCTTGATGTGTGTGTAATGGAAGGCTGTTTGGCTTCCTTAGGTTTTCTTTCGACCAAAAAGCAACGCGAAGGATGTAAGTATCCCTCACCTGCATACGAGTAGTTCCGATTTCTATTTTTGAAATCCTAGTCTCATCCAAGCAAGAGAAGACTAGGGTTGGTTCTTCCTTAGGTTTTCCTTCCACCAAAAAGCAACGCGAAGGATGTAAGTATCCCTCACCTGCATACGAGTAGTTCCGATTTCTATTTTTGAAAAACAAAAAAAAGGAGAAACCTATATTTTTATATTTGGCCAATATGGATTTTTGGTGTTTTAGTGAAGTTTTATAGCTTGTTTTACTTGTAAATAATGATGTTAACATGTTAGGGGGTTTAGGATAAAGATCTAACCCTAAAAGTCTACATAGGCCATTCGGCCACCCCCCTTATATTGATGTCCTAATGAAGTTTAATCCATGTTGGTATGCATATGATGTTATAAGTATGTTAAAGTGGATTAGGACAAAAGCTAACCCTAATGAACCCTAAGAATCATTTGCTTTTAGGGTTTCAATGAAGTTCCATGCCATGTTTTTGTAACTAGATGATGATGTTAGGGGTTAAAGTGGATTAGGACAAAAGCTAACCCTAATGAACCCTAAAGACCTATTCGGCCAAACCCTACTTTTAGGGTTTCAATGAAGTTCCATGCCATGTTTTTGTAACTAGATGATGATGTTAGGGGTTAAAGTGGATTAGGACAAAAGCTAACCCTAATGAACCCTAAAGACCTATTCGGCCAAACCCTACTTTTAGGGTTTCAATGAAGTTCCATGCCATGTTTTTGTAACTAGATGATGATGTTAGGGGTTAAAGTGGATTAGGACAAAAGCTAACCCTAATGAACCCTAAGAACCATTCGGCCAATATGGATCTTGGTGTTTTATTGAAGTTTTATAGCTTGTTTTACTTGTAAATAATGATGTTAACATGTTAGGGGGTTGAGGATAAAGATCTAAACCCTAAAAAGCCTATAAGGGGCATTCGGCCACCTTTGGTCTTTTAGGTTACAATGAAGTTCATACCATAAAATTTATGGAATTTGTATGCCTATGTATGTTACTTGAATTAGGTTAAAGGTCTAAACCTAAAAGCCTATAAGGGCCATTCGCCACCTTTGATCTCTTTAGGTTACAATGAAGTTCATACCATGAAGTATGCTATAGCTATGTTAATGAAATAAGCTATGTTGTTATGAAATGAAGTATGCTATGCTATGTTAATGAAATGAAGCATGATGTGTATGAAATGAAGTATGCTATGCTATGTTAATGAAATAAGCTATGTTGTTATGAAATGAAGTATGCTATGCTATGTGAATGAAATGAAGCATGATGTGTTATGCAATGAAGTATGTTATGCTATGTTAAAGAAATAAGCTATGTTGTAAAATAAGCATATAAGTATTTTACTTTCTGCATGGCTTGTACCAAGACCTTAACAAGGTCCAAGAAGGGATGGGCTCCTAAGATGCCCTAGGTCGATGGAATAAGACTCGGGCCTAGGATGGGCTTCTATGTATGATTGCCCCTAGGTCGATGGAATAAGATTCGGGGCTAGTACGGGATGGGCTCCAAGATGCCTTAGGTCGATGGAGTAAGACTCGGGCCTAGGATGGGCTTCTACGCTATGACGATTGCCCCTAGGTCGATGGAATAAGACTCGGGCCTAGGAACCTATTAGGTTCGAGACTTGCTACCTCGGGCCTATTTAGGGATGCGCGCTATGATAATGAAGAAGTGGTACAATGCCGGGCCCAAATATGTTGAGATCTATATTTACGTACCTAACATATATGTTTTCAAAAGCATCTTGCATATGTTTGCATGTTAATGTTTAAGTTACATGTTATGTTAGATGATATGCCATAATGTTTAAGTTACATGTTATGTTAGATGATATGCCATAATGTTTAAGTTACATGTTATGTTAGATGATATGCCATGATGTTAAGTTACATGTTATGTTCGATGATATGCCATAATGTTTAAGTTACATGTTATGTTAGATGATATGCCATAATGTTTAAGTTACATGTTATGTTAGATGATATGCCATGATGTTAAGTTACGTGTTATGTTAGATGATATGCCATAATGTTTAAGTTACCTGTTATGCTAGATGTTTGCCTGTTAATGTTTAAGTTACCTGTTATGTTAGATGATATGTCATGATGTATAAGTTACATGTTATGTTCATGAGTACGCTATGATGTTAGGTTACTAAGTTACATATGATGCATATTATCTTTGATTAAGTATATATATATATATTTCATGTTATGCTGCTAAGTTAGGGATGATCCATGCTATATTATCTCATGTTACTTAAGCTACAAGTTAAGTTGATGATGTCATGTATGTTACATGATATATTGTTTATATGTTATAAATGCTACAAGTCATGATTAATGATGATGTATGTTTTTTTGTGAGTAGGACAGGATCTTACTAAGCCTATGTGCTTATAGTTTATTTTCCCTAAATCTTTGCAGATAAGGGTAAGGGATGGATAAACTAAAGGGAGCGAGGAGGGGTCAATGTGTTAGTGGCATGGTGGAAGATCCAGTTAAGTCTACTTATACATGTATTACCTATGATGATGATGTCTATGGATGTCTTTACTTATGTCTCCCTATGACGATGATGTTATGAACCTACTAAGCCCTAAGTATCTATATATATATATATATGATGCATGCTTTATGTTGATAAGAAGAAGTAAAGAAGAAGTAAGAAGAAGTATCTATGCATGCTATGCTATGAAACATACTCTATGTTAAGAAGAAGTGTTAATGCATATCTATATTTAAAAGAAAAAAAAAGTATTTAGGTCTTAAGTCTTCCGCTGTAAGAAATAAGAAGTATATATATAAAGTCTTCCGCTGTATGAAATGTATGTACGGTCGCATCACGCGCCGCCTCTCCGGACATTTAGGGTCCCGGAAGAGGCAGGCGTGTGAGTTGTATCAGGCGGATCACGCCATTCCATTACACACATCAAGCTCCAAATCCTGCTGCTCCAAGTAAGAATTCTATGTCTATACTCTAAATTTTGTTAATTTTGATCATGCATGATATGAAATATCTTTAGATTATTTAGTTCCCTCCACCTTTGGCTGAATCTCATCCAAGCTCCAAATCCGTTGCGTATATGCCATTTGGCATAAAGAATTCCCTACACTGTGCTCATGTTTACGAAACATGATCGAACACACACACCTTGTGCGATGGTATCGAGCCAGGTTGTGTTTCGACATAATCGTAAAAATGGTTTTGCGATAGTCATAATGTATTTCTGGAAGTTTTCTAAATTTTGGAAATTTAGAAGTATTTATGGAAATTTTTCAATTTTGGAAAGTCTAGAAGTATTTATGGAAATCTTCCACTTTTGGAAAGTTGGAAGTATTTATGGAAATTTATATTTTCCATAAATAAAATATTTGATTAGATTCTAGAAATTTGTTTCCTAATTTAATCATGATTTGATTTGGGAAATCAAATCTTAAAATATTTAATTTCCATAGTAGTTTTAAAGATTTAGGAAATTGGTTTCCTAAATAGATTTTCCTTAATCAAATAATTCCATGAATAAAATATGTGATTAGATTTGGAAATTTGTTTCCTAATTTAATTATGATTTGATTTGGAGAATCAAATCTTAAACATATTTTATTTCCATAAATAGTTATGACATATAAGGAAATTATATACATGACATAATTGTATGCCATGTAATTGCATTAGATGCATAACATTATGCCATGCGTGTCGTGACATGTAGATGTATACCATGTATGCCATGCAAAGAGGATGAGACATAAAAACCCTTAATCAATATTAAAGCCTACACCTTCCATTAATATGGTTAGAACCCGAGTTCTGTTTCTTGTTTGGGTTGTTGGACTCTCTCGAGCAGCTCGAACTGAATATGTTCAAACCATGGAATAGTTTAATACTAATATGGTAAGAGTCAGAGGTCAATCGTTAGCTTTGGTTGTTGGACTCTCTCCAAGCTGGGCTAATTGGTTGAATGCGCTCTAACCATATTAAAACTATGTCTTGATTAATGGGTTGGCTTTAACCTGGAGCATCGGCTTGTTGGACTCTCTCCAAGGTCGATGTAAAGGGAGGTGAAGTTGGGTGCTATGCATATGATGCATACTTGTTAATGTGTTAACAACCCGATGTATGTGTGAACATTCAATTAGTTGATAGCACATTGTGATAGTTGCATATACGTGATATGCAATCGGTATAATTGATACCTACCGTCGTAGTTATGAATGGCTTGTTGGACTCTCTCCAAGGTTGTTCATAACTATGATGGATATCAGCCCATTCGGAGATGGACCTACAATCTCCCGAAGTGATTTTGGGGTTTTTGAAATTAGAAAAATGAATGGGATTTATAAATGTATATTGATGCATTTTAAAATCATTTTCTCATATATGCTCGTTTTGTATTTCTAGGTCAATAAATTGATCATGACTTCTTTGAATTTGCGCACTATTTTGGATTCGAACAAACTGACTGGGCCTAACTTCCTGGACTGGCTTAGAAACCTGAGAATTGTTCTCAAGGCGGAAAAGCTTGCAATGTCCTTGAAGAGCCTCTTCCTGACCGTCCTAAGGACGATGCAACTCCAGACCAAATGTTGGTCTATCAGAAACATGTGGCAGATTCTGAGCTGGCGAGTTGCATCATGCTAGCGGCGATGGTACAGTGCAGCGGCATGAGCATATGGATGCTAATACTATGGTCTTCCATCTTCATGAGTTGTTCGATGAGCAAGCGAGATCCGAAAGGTTCGAGGTCTCTAGGCTCCTCTTCACTACGAAGATGCAAGAAGGTTAAATGCTAGTGCGATTTGTGCTAAAGATGAGCGTACATCGCTAGCTACCCTCGGTTTTGTGATGGATCATGAGTTAAGTATTGACTTAATTCTGCATTGTTTGCCCTAGAGTTTCTCGCAATTTGTGATTAACTATCGGATGAACAAATTGGATTACACCATTCAGAGCTCCTTAATATCTTTGAAATGTGGAGCCTTACATGAAGCATGAGAGAAAGCGGTTACATTAGTTGATTCCTCAAGAAAGGTTCTAAGAGGAAGACAAAAGAAACGAGAAGAAAGGAAAGAAAAAAAGGCAAAGAAGGCGGAACCCGGTATAAAGGGCACTTGCCATCATTGTGGCAAGGAAGGCCACTGCGAAGAAAGCTAAGATTTATCTTGAGTCCATGAAGAAGAAGAAGGCATCCGATGCCCCATCCTCTTGAATTATCTTCGTTATTGATTGTCATTCTATTTCCTTAGACACTTGGGTATTGGATCTGGGTGTAGCTCACATATATGTAATGACATACGGGGCTAAGGAATAGAAGAAGACTTGTCGAGGAGAGTCAAATTTGCGAGTTGGCAATGGAGCAAAGGTTCTTGCGCTGCGCCATCGGAACTTATTTCTTTGAAGCTCCTAGTGGACTAGTCTTGAAGGGACAATTGCTATTATGTTCCTTCTCTAATAAAGAACATTGTTTCTATTTCTGCTTAAATAGAAATGGTTTCCATTTAACGTTTAGTAACAATTGTTGTTATATAACTTTGAATGGCGTACTTTATGGGCTGGAACTTTGAGTAATGGCATTTATCGTTGGGCGTATCCGGTGACATTTTCAATATCGAAGCGAGCAACAGCGTGCTCGAAAGGATAATCACATAGACTCCTATATGTGGCATTGTCGTCTTGGCCATATAAGCAAAGCGCATGTCGAATTACACGATGTGGAATTCTAGAATCGTTTGAATTGGATTCATACGATACATGCGAATCATGCTTAAAAGGCAAGATGACTAAGTTACCTTTTACTGGAAAAGGTGAACGAGTGGGAGAGTTACTAGGTCTAATACATACTGCTGTATGTGGACCTATGTCAACTCAAGCATTAGGAGGCTATAGCTACTTCATTACCTTCACCGATGATCACTCACGGTTTGGGTATGTGTTCTTGATGAAACACAAGTCTGAAGCCTTTGAAAGGTTCAAGAATTCAGAAATGAAGTAGAGAAACAACATGACAAGAGTATTAAAATACTTGATCGGATCGAGGTGAATACTTAAGTCAAGAGTTTCTTGATTATCTAAGAGACAATGGCATATTGTCTCAATGGACTCCGCCCTATACACCACGACATAATGGTGTATCGAGGCGTCTTAGGACCTTGTTGGACATGGTCAGGTCAATGATGAATCATGCAACTCTTCCCAAGTCCTTTTGGGGCTATGCACTTCAGACAGCTGTTTACTTGTTAAACAGAATGCCTACCAAGGTAGTCTCAACTACTCCATATGAGATATGGAATGGTAAGAAACCTCATGTATCTTACTTGAAGATATGGGGTTGTCCTGCTTATGTGAAGCGGACTGTATCAGACAAACTGGATGCTAAGTCTGATAAATGTCTATTTATTGGATACCCTAAGGAAATAAGGGGTTACCAATTCTATCATCCTGTGGAACAAAAGGTGTTTGTTTCAAGGCATGCTGTGTTTCTAGAGAAAGAGTTTCTCTTGCAAGAAAACAGTGGGAGTGTCGTCGAGCTTGAGGAGGCTCGAGAGACTCAAATAGACATTGATGAGATACAGTGAAGCACAGCGGTAGGCAACTCATAGTGATGAGCAATCTGGACCTATTGTAACACCACATCTTCGTAGATCACTGGTAGAATCATAATATTCACGAGAGATATGGATTTCTCGTAAGTGAATCGAGCGACGTGTTACTCATTGATGATGAGGAGCCTACCGATTATGAAGAAGTCTTGACAAGTTCGAAAGGGATAAGTGGCTTGGTGCCATGAAGTCGGAAATGGATTCCATGTACGAAAACCAAGTTTGGAACTTGGTTGACCCACTGAAGGCATAAAGCCTATAGGGTGCAAGTGGGTTTTCAAGAAGAAAACCGCATGGATAATAATGTGATTACCTATAAGGCTAGATTGGTGGCGAAAGGATATCGTCAAAAGCAAGGTGTTGATTATGGCGAAACCTATTACTTTGTAGCTATCTTAAATCCATTCGGATGCTCTGGCCATAGCGGCTCATTATGATTATGAGATATGGCGGATGGATGTGAAAAGCGACTTTCCTTAATGGAAACTTGCTCGAGGCGTGTATATGATACGGCTGAGGTTTCACATCGGTTGATAAAACCAAGGTATGCAAATTACGATCCATTTATGGATTGAAGCAAGCATCCGAGGCTGGAATATCCGTTTTGATGAGACGATCAAAAGTTTGATTTCTCACAAAATCGAGCCAGAACCTTGTGTGTACAGAAGGTTAGTGGGAGTGCGATCGTGTTCCTAGTATTGTATGTCGATGACATATTACTTATAGGAAGCGATGTGTCAATCTTCTGATCGATTAAGGTTTGGTTATCAAGACATTCTCCATGAAAGACACAGGAGAAGCAACCTACATCCTTGGGATTAAGATCTATAGAGATAGATCGAAGCGGTTGCTTAGTCTTTCGCGGTCTACATATATGGCCGAGTGCTAAAGAGGTTTAGCATGTCGGAATCCAAGAAAGGTTATCTGCCCATCAGGCATGGGGTACACCTTTCGAAGTCTATGTGTCCGCGCACAGAAGACGAGAGGATTTGCATGAGTAAGATTCCCTATGCATCCGCAATAGGATCTATCATGTATGCTATGTTATGTCGAGGCCCGATGTATCGTATGCTCTGAGTGTCGCGGCGGATACGATCTCCGATCGAGAATGGATCATTGGGCGGTATTAAGGCGATCCTTAAGTACTTGAGAAGAACTAAGGATGTGTTCCTAATATATTGAGTAGGGGACATGGTGATACGCGGGTATCACGGATGCGGCTTCGGACGGACAAGGATGATTCAGTCTCGATGCGGATCGTGTTCACCTTGAATGAGTGATGAGTTGGAAAAGTTCCAAACAAGAGGCGTGCGGATTCTACCAGCGAGAATATATTGCGGCGGAGCGGAAAGGCGGTTTGGATCGAAGTTCGTTCATGAACTTGGTGTGATTCGGCCATTGTTGAAGCAATACAGGTCTCTGCGACAACAATGGAGCAATTGCACTGACGAAAGAGCCAAGGTCTCATCAACGATCCAAACATGTGCCGCGCTATCATCTTATCGGAGAGATCATAAGTAGGAACAAAATACAAATCGAGAAAATTCCCCTTTGAAAGGAACTTTGGCGGATCCTTTGACTAAAGCATTACCTCAAAGTAAGTTTGAGGGTCATGTTAGTGCTTATGGTATTGGATCTGTAGCGATTGGCATTAGGCCAAGTGGGAGTCTGTTAGTAATATATGAGAGATGTCCTAAGGCAATCGCCTTATGTATGAACCATTTATATGATAAATGAAGATTCACTATTTGAGTATACATGTTTTATGTATTTGATTGGATCTTAAACTCATTTCTTGAATGTCACGATCGATTCACGGCATGAGAGAATTTGTGATTGGATCACAACTAGTGAGTATCTCTACATGTGTAATTGTGATGTATCGAATTATCCTAGTCGATGAATTGATGGATTTGGACACCATCAATTACATGTTGAGACTAGCAGGTATACTCCTTGGTGTATCAAGCGGTGATTCTCCTTTGGTGGAGACATAGTGATGTCGGAGTTAATCGTGGATGCTAGTTATGGTAACTAGTTCATTGGAGTGACCAGTAGTAAGACTTCATATGGTTCTCTGCATATATAGATATGTCAATGAAGTTCTTCTGTGGCTTAAGTGCGATGTTCCTTTGACTTGCGGTATTCAAGTCATCTTGATCATGGAGACTTATGCTTTGACATCTTAAGCAAACATCTCTAAGGAGATGTGGACCGAGATGATTGGGTATAAGTCGAAGTGATCGAAGGTGTTTGAATAGCCTATAAAGGATTCACCACTCCTTGCGAGGAGATGTATACCATGGCCTCTCGTCGGATTGTTACTAAAGTCTTTGGCCAAAGCATTACATGTTTAGAGTAAGGTACTCTTCGATACATGTGGAGTAACTAGAATCCGTAGGACGAGGAAATGATACTTGGGCTAGGTGTGACGTAGTCGACCTAGTGAGGGGTGACACAATAGACCATGTCTGAACCAAGTGGGTATAAGATGAGTGAAGGGAATGGGGCACGATTCATTCGAGCTCTTGAAGGGTTTGAAATAGTTACGGATCAACCGTTGATCTTTTGGTTAATTGGGGATCATGATGTACTACTAGGTGCCACTCATGATCGTTCTATAATTAATGGTTAATTATAGGCGGCCAACATAAACCGAGAACCTATTTGGTCACACGCGCTTGAGTGTAATCCAAAGGATTTAAAGCGAGCTTGAGAATGGGATTCTCGGACCGAGAGAAACTATGTTTGGTTGGACCAAACATAAAGCGAGCATGAAATTGTTTGATGCAATGGAAGCGTGGATGGGGCTGCGTCTTATGAAGGCGTAATGGATGGACCAAAATGGTTTGGTTCTAATCCAATGGATAAGAATAAACCAAAGGGTTTGGTTTATTTTAAGCGAATGAACCAAAGTTGGTTCGGTTCGTTTAACTTTAAATAAACCATCATGGTTTGGTTTATTTTAACTTATCTTAATGGGGCGGGTTAACGGGCTTTATGGATATGATCCATTAACCATTAAGAGAATTAGTTCTCTATAAAAGTGGGCTTAAGGGATTGTTAAACCCTCACTAATCCAAACCTAGCCCCCTTTGAGTTGCGCCCACTCCTTGGAGTTTTCGCCCAATCCAGGCTTGCCGCCGCCCAGCCTTGTGCTGCCGTCCAAGACCCTTGCCGGCGTCCAAGCTCCAGCCGGTGAACCTCCGGCGACCCTCCGGTGATCTCCTATAGGTTTGGCATCAAGGTGAGGCTTTTCTCTCCTTGTTTTGGCCGGCGCCTACTCCTCCACCAAGCTGTCCAGTTTTCTGGACAGCTTCTTCTCCTCTCGTCGGAGCGTCGTTTGGACGACGGTTAGTGCTCCGACAGCGGCTAACATACCGGGGATTTGATCTCCGGTAATCCTCTGAGGTGGAGGACGAAGGATTCGTCAAACGGTTGACGAATACCTCTCCGGAGAAGCGAGTTTTGAGAACTCGTTTTGGATCCGAATTTGGATTCGGATCGTGATCATCTCTCGATCACGTCGTCTTCAACACGAGGCTAGTAACCCGTACGAAGACGAAGCTCGTGACTTAGCGAAGTCATCCCGAGGAGCTCGGCGTGGATACGGATAGAGACGATTCTTACGAGGATCGTTCCGGTTGATGCCGTTCCCGCTACACGTCATACGGAAGGTATAACGTAGTTTAATTTCCTTTTATTGCAATTTTAATTTACGGTTATGTCTACACTTGTTGTAATAGCATGCGTGTGTTGTGTGTGTTGTAATAAATAGGAGTATTTATTATTTTCATTGCTTCCGCTGTGCTCATGTTTACGAAACATGATCGAACACACACACGCCGCGGTGCCGGAAACCCAACAGTTACTAAAGTCTTTGGCCAAAGCATTACATGTTTAGAGTAAGGTACTCTTGGATACATGTGCAGTAACTAGAATCCAGAGGACGAAGAAATGATACTTGGGCTAGGTGTGACGTAGTCAGCCTAATGGGGACTGACACTATAGGCCATATTCATAACCCAGTGGGTATAAGATGAGTGAAGGGAACTGAGCACGATTCATTATAATTGCTGAAGGGTTTTAGAAATGGTTCTGGAATCAATCATTGATTTTAAGATTAATTGGGGATCATGATGTACTACTAGGTGCCACTTATGATCGTTCTATAATTAATGGTTAATTATAGACAACCAACATAAACTAGGAACCTATTTTGTCACATGGACAACGAGCGTAATCCGAAGGATTTAAAACGAGCTTGAGAATGAGATTCTCAGATCGAGAGAAACTAGGTTTGGTTGGGCCAAAAAAGGAGCGAGCATGAAATTATTTTAGTCGCAACGGAAGCATGGATGGGCCGAGTCTTATGAAGATATGATGGATGAACCAAATTGGTTTGGTTCTAATCCAATGGTGGAGAATAAACCAAAGGGGTTTGGTTTGTTTTAAACGAATGAACCAAAGTTGGTTCGGTTCGTTTTAACTTAAAATAGACCAATTCGGTTCAGTTTATTTTAACTAAAGTTATTGGAGCGAGTTAACGGGTTTTGGTTATGAACCAATAACTCTAAGGAGAAGGTTTCTTGATGGTTAAGAAACATGCGCTCTATAAAAACGTAGTTAGAGGTTTGGAGAGCCCTAAGTTTATATTTGGAAATTCTCTTCCTCTCCTCTCCCTCTCCTCTCCCTCTCTTCTCCTTGCCGCCACCCAAGGAGATCCATGCCAACGCAACACTTTGTGCCGCCGTCGACCCTAGCTGCCGGCCACTGCTCTGACGACCCTCCGACAACCCACCTTGGCTTCGGTGACCAAGGATCAGCCGACCATCTCCTTTTGGGCGGCGCCAAGTCCTCCACCAAGTTGTCTAGTTGTTGGACCGCTTGTTTCCTTCTCGTCAGAGCATCATTTGGACGAAATTTGGAGCTCTAACAGCGACTTCCTTATCGGGGATTGGATCTCCGATAATCCTCATTGGTTGAGGACCAAGGATTCGTCAATCGATTGACGAATACCTCTCTGGAGAAGCGAGTTTTGGGGACTCATTTTTGAATCCGAATTTTGATTCGGATTATGATCTTCTCTCGATCACATCATCTTCGACGCGAGACTAGTGACTCCTACGAAGATGAGACTCGTAGCTTGGCGAAGCTATCCCGACGGTACTCGACATGGATACGGATAAAGACAATTCTAGGGAGAGTTGCTCCGGTTGATGCCATTCCTGCTGCACGTGATACGTCAGGTATAACTAGCATAATTTATTTTTATTGCAAAATTTGAGACTGCGATTATGTCTACACATGTTATACTATGCATGCGTGTGGTGTGTGTGTTGTAATAAATTAGATTTATTGCCATTTAATTCTTTCACTGTGCACATGTTTACGAAATATGTTCAAACACACACTCGCCGCGGTGCCGGAAACCCAACAGTGGTATCAGATCCCAGGTTGTGTTTCGACATAATCGTAAATTTTTTAATCATAAATTTTTTTTGCGATAGTCATAATTATATTTATGGAAATTTTCTACTTTTGGAAAGTTTAGGATTATTTATGGAAATTTTCTAATTTTGGAATGTTTAGAAGTATTTATGGAAATCTTCTACTTTTGGAAAGTTTAGAAGTATTTATGGAAATTAACACTTTCCATAAAAAAAATATGTGATTATATTTGGAAATTTGTTTCCTAATTTAACCATAATTTGATTTTGGAAATCAAATCTAAAACATATTTTATTTCCATAAATAGTTTTGACAATTTAGGAAATTTGTTTTCTAAATTAAATTTGACTTTCCTTAATTGAGACCTTCCATAAATAAAATATGTGATTAGATTTGGAAATTTGTTTCCTAATTTAATCATGATTTGATTTGGGGAATCAAATCTCAAACATATTTTATTTCCATAAATAGTTATGACATATAAGAAAATTTTGTACATGCCATAATTGTATGCCATGTAATTGCATTAGATGCATATCATTATGCTATGTGTGTCGTGACATGTAGAAGTATGCCATGTATGTCATGCTATGTAGATAATAGTTATTTGCATGCAAAGAGGATGAGACATTAAAACCCTTACACAATATTAAAGCCTACACCTTCCATTAATATTGTTGGAACCAGAGTTCTATTTCTTGTTTGGGTTGTTGGACTCTCTCCAAGCCCAGCTCGAACCCGAACATGTTCAAACCATGGAATAGTTTAATACTAATATGGTAAGAGTCAGAGGTAAATCATTTGCTTTGGTTGTTGGACTCTCTCCAAGTTGGGCTAATTGGTTGAATGCGCTCTAATCATATTAAAACTATTTCTCGATTAACGGGTTGGCTTTAACTTGGAGTATCAGTTTGTTGGACTCTCTCCAAGGTCGATGTGAATAGAGGTGAAGTTGGGTGCTATGCATATGATGCAAACTTATTAATGAGTTAATAACCTGATGTATGTGTGAACATTCAATTAGTTGATAGCACATTGTGATAGTTGCATATATGTGATATGCTATTGGTATACTTGATACCTACCATTGTAGCTATGAATGACTTGTTGGACTATCTCCAAGGTTGTTCATATCTATGTTGGATATTAGCCCATTCGGAGATGGACCTACGATCTTTCAAAGTGATTTTGGGGTTTTAAAATTTGAAAAATGAATAAGATTTTGTAAATGTATGTTGATGCATTTTAAAATCATTTTCTCATATATGCTTGATTTGTATTTCTAGGTTAATCGCTTGATCATGATGTCTTTGAATTTGCGCTCTATTTTGAATTCAAATAAATTGACTGGCCCAAACTTCTTGGACTGGCTTGGAAACTTGAGAATTGTTCTCAAGGTGGAAAAACTTGCTATGTCCTCGAAGAGCCTCCTCTTGCCTATCCTAGTGATGATGCAACTCTGAACCAATTGTTGGCCTATCAAAAACATGTGAGTGATTCTGAACCAATGAGTTGCATCATGCTAGCCGCGATGGCACTTGAGCTGCGGAAGCAGCATGAGCATATGGATGCTCATACCATAGTCTTTCATCTTTATGAGTTGTTTGATGAGCAAGTGAGATATGAAAGGTTCTAAGTCTCCAAGCTCCTCTTCACCTCTGAGATGCAAGAAAGTTCATCTGTGGTACTGCTCAACATGCTGAAGACTGTGGAGCCTTCTGTGAAGCATGAGCAGGGAACGGTGTTGTTAGTTGATTCCTCGAAGAAAGGTTCTAAGAGGAAGTCAAAGGAACAACAGAAGGGGAAGAAGAAAAAGACTAAAAAGGCAGAACCAGCTCATAAGGGCACTTGCCATCATTGTGGCGAGGAGGGCCATTGGTGAAGAAACTGTAAGATTTATCTTGAGTTCGTGAAGAAGAATAAGGCATCAGATGCCCCATCTTCTTCAGATATCTTCGTTACTGATTGTCATTCTATTTCCTCAAACACTTGGGTATTGGATACTGGGTGTGGCTCATATATATGTAATTGTTGGATCGAGAAGCGTCGCTAGAGGGGGGGTGAATAGCGAGCGTAAATCTTTTCATTTGTTCGTTCGATACATGAGTAAACACAGCGGAAAATAAAGAGACACATTTATTTTTACTTGGTTCACAACCCAGCGGTTGCTACTCTAAGGCCCTAACGGTCCTAGACCGCGTACGGAGGGCAAAGCACTATAACATCTCCTCCTCGTTGGAGGTAGGAGACAATGATCACAAAACCGAAAGTACGAGGATGAGGCAACAAGCCTACCTCTCCTCGTTACGAATAAAAATAAAGAATACAATAACAAAATATATTACTTGTTGCTGCTGCCGACGAAGAAGATGAGAACTTGTCATCGCGTCGGCGTTATGATGGTGTTGGAGCTTTGGCGTTGTAGGAGCACTTGAGAATAAACTTGATGATGTTTGGAGTTGGAATCGACCCCTCCTTTTATAGAGTTTGGCCTCTGAATATGTCTCCTCATCTTTCGGAATAGATCACGAAGTTGTACAAATTTTATCGCGAAGTGGCCACGTCAAACGTTATCCGTTTTGACCTAGCACAAAGGCTGATTCGTCGCCATCACCGATCGATGTTCCCATCACGACCGATGAGCATCACCGACTACCCAATGTCCAACAATGATTCCGCCACTTCCTGCAAAGAAGAGGTTAGCTCAGAAAATGATAAATGCGATGGTTTCTAACTGCCCAATCTCGACCTAGACCTTCCACAGGAAGTCTTAGTCGGATCACTGCCTACAGTCATCCCCGTACAGAGAACACGACCTTACCATCTCTCACTCACACGAGCTTACCTCGATACTTACTGTGTCACTTTCACTTCCGGCTTTCCACTCGATTCCTTTGGCTCCCTCCGAAGTCACTCGAGTGTCGCCCAACCACCACGACTTCCTCTGGGTGTCGCTAGCCTTCAGCTCCAGCTTTAGTACTTTTCTGCACATTCGATTTAGCTCATGAGATAATGATGTAAACTTAACTTTGTGTCTTTGCCATAATCAAAACATAGGTTCGATTATCTGGTGTCCCTGCACCAACAGTAATGACATACATGGGCTAAGGAATAGAAGAAGACTTATCAAGAGAGAGTCAAATTTATGTGTTGGGAATGGAGCAAAGGTTGCTGCACTCACCATCAGAACGTATTTGTTGAGACTCCCTACAAGACTTATCTTAGAACTGGACAATTGCTTTTATGTTCCTTCGTTGATAAAGAACATCATTTTTATTTCTTGTTCAAATAGAAATGGGTACGATTTGACTTTTAGTAACAATTATTGTTACATAACTTTGAATGGCGTGCTTTATGGGACTAGAACATTGTGCAATGGTATATATATTTTGGACGTATCCAGTGACATTCTCAATATCGAAGCGAGCAACAAGCATGCTCAAATAGATAATCAATTAGACTCCTACATGTGGCATTGTCATCTTGGCCATATAAGCAAGAAATGCATGTCCGATTACACCAATGTGGAATTCTGGAATCGTTTGAATTAGATTCATACGATACATGTGAATCATGCTTAAAAGACAAGATGACTAAGTTACCTTTTACGGAAAAAGGTGAACCGGTGGGAGAGTTGCTTGGTCTAATACATACTGATGTATGCGGACCTATGTCAACTCAAGCTCTAGGAAGCTATAGCTACTTCATTACCTTCACCGATGGTCACTCATGGTTTGGGTATGTGCTCTTGATGAAACACAAGTCTGAAGCCTTTGAAAGGTTCAAAGAATTCAGAAATGAAGTAGAGAAACAACTTGGCAAGAGTATTAAAATACTTCGATCGGATTGAGATGGTGAATACTTGAGTCAAGAGTTTCTGGATTATCTAAGGGATAATGGTATATTATCTCAATGGACTCCGTTGTATACACCACAACATAATGGTGTATCTAAGAGGCAAAACTGAACCTTGTTGGACATGGTTAGGTCGATGATGAATCACGTGAATCTTCCCAAGTCATTTTGGGGCTATGCACTTCAGACTGATATTTACTTGTTTAAACAGAGTCCCGACCAAGGTAGTCTTTACTACTCCATATGAGATATGGAATAGTAAGAAACATCATTTATCTTACTTGAAGATATGGGGTTGTCCTGCTTATGTGAAGCAGACTGTATTAGACAAACTGGATGCTAAGTCTGATAAATGTCTATTTATTAGATACCCTAAGGAAATAAGGGGTTACCAATTCTATCATCCTATGGAACAAAAGGTGTTTGTTTCAAGGCATGCTATATTTCTGGAGAAAGAGTTTCTCTTGCAAGAAAATAGTGGGAGTGGCGTTGAACTTGAGGAGGTTCAAGAGACTTCAATAGACATTGAGGAGATACCTGGTCAAGCATCTCGACCGATGACTCATAGTGATGAGACATCGGTTGAACCTATTGTGACACCACATCTTCGTAGATCTGGTAGGACACACAACATTCCTGAGAGATATGGATTTCTCGTAAGTGAATTGAACGACGTGTTACTCATTGACGATGAGGAGCCTACCAATCATGAAGAAGTTCTGAAAAGTTCAGAAAGGGACAAATGGCTTGAAGCCATGAAGTCGGAAATGGATTCTATGTATGAAAATCAAGTTTGGGACTTGGTGGATCTACCTGAAGGCATTAAGCCTATAGGGTGCAAGTGGGTTTTCAAGAAGAAAACCGACATGGATGGTAATGTGATTACCTTTAAGGCTAGATTAGTGGCGAAAGGCTATCGTCTAAAACAAGGTGTTGATTATGACGAAACCTATTCGCCTGTAGCTATGCTTAAATCCATTCGGATGCTCCTGGCCATAGCGGCTCATTATGATTATAAGATATGGCAGATGGATGTGAAAACAGCTTTCCTTAATGGAAACCTGCTCGAGGACGTGTATATGATACAGCCTGAAGGTTTCACATCAGTTGATAAAACCAAGGTATGCAAATTGCGACGGTCCATTTATGGATTGAAGCAAGCATCCAGGAGCTGGAATATCCGTTTTGATGAGACAATCAAAAAGTTAGATTTCTCACAAAATCCAGACGAACCCTGTGTGTACAAGAAGGTTTGTGGTAGTGCAATCGTGTTCCTAGTGTTGTATGTCGATAACATATTACTTATAGGAAACGATATATCTGTCTTACAGTCGGTCAAAATATGGTTATCCAAAATATTCTCCATGAAAGACCTGGGAGAAGCGACCTATATCCTCGGGATTAAGATCTATAGAGATAGATCGAAATTGTGCTTGGTCTTTCACAGTCTACATATATAGACTGAGTGCTAAAGAGGTTTAGCATGTTAGAATCCAAGAAAGGTTTCCTTCCCATCAGGCATGGGATACACCTTTAAAAGTTTATGTGTCCGCGCACAGAAGATGAGAGGATTTGCATGAGTAAGATTCCCTATGCATCCGCAATAGGATCTATCATGTATGCTATATTATGTACGAGGCTCGAGGTATCATATGCTCTGAGTGTCATGAGCAGATACCAGTCTGATCCAGGAATGGATCATTGGGCGGTTGTTAAGACAATCCTTAAGTACTTAAGAAAAACTAAGGATGTGTTCCTAATATATGGAGAAAGTGATATGGTAATATGCGGGCATACGGATGCCACCTTCTAGATAGACAAGAATGATTCAAGGTCTCAGGCTGGTTACGTATTTACCTTGAATGGAGGCGCAATAAGTTGGAAAGGTTCCAAGCAAGACACCATAGCGGATTCTGCCACTGAGGCAGAATACATTGAACCTTCGGAAGCAGCAAAGGAAGCGGTTTGGATCGATAAGTTCATCTCTGAACTTGATGTGGTCTCATCAACAATTCAAACATGTGCTTCGCCGCTATCATTTGATCGAAGAGATCATAAGTAGGAAAGAAATACAAATCGAGAAGATTCCCACTGAAAGGAACTTAGCGGACCCTTTAACTAAGGTCTTACCTCATAGTATGTTTGAGGGTCATGTTAGAGCTTATGGTATTGGATACCATAGCGATTGACATTAGGCCAAGTGGGAGTTTGTTAGTAATATATGAGAGGTGTCCTAAGGTAATCTCCTTATGGTTGTACCATTTATTTGACAAATGAAGATTCACTATTTGAGTATACATGTTTGCATGTATTTGATTAAATCTTAAACTCATTTATTGAATGTCCACAATATAATTCATAGCCTGAGAGAATTTGTGATTGGATCATAACTAGTGAGTATCTCTACATGTGTAATTGTGATGTATTGAAATTATCCCTAGTCGATGAATTGATGGATTTGGACACCATCAATTCTGTCGAGACTAGCACGAGGTATACTCTTTGATATATCCAAATAGCTGATTCTAACTGGCTGGAGACATTGTGATGTCCGGAGTTAATCGTGGATGCTAGTTATGGTAACTAGTTCATTGGAGTGACCAACTGTAAGACTTCATATGGTTCTCTGCATATATGGATATGTCAATGAAGTTCTTACTGCAGCTTAAGTGCGATGTTCCTTCGACTTACGGTATTCAAGTCATCTTGGTCATGAAGACTTATGCTTGTTAGGACCTGTGCGCCCGCTAGAGGGGGGTGAATAACGCGGTTTGTACGTAGATGGAATTCATTGTCGTGTCATCTCTACAATTTCGTTAGCGCAGCGGAAATAGAAAAATAATAACGATAACGAAATGAATAACACGCTAACACAAAGATATAACGTGGTTCAGAACCGAACGGCTCCTACTCCACGGATCGAGCTCTAAAGAGCCCTAGTGATGCACACACACTCACTAATCACAAATACTCCTTCTCGACAACAAGTCGGAGGTGGAGAAACCTCATACAAAAGATTACAACAATAATCTAAGTAGATACAAGCAAATACAATGAGATACAATGCAATATAAGTAAAGAAAAAGCTTTACAAATGCCTTTTGATTGCTTGCTTGTTGATCGCTTGAACCGTGGTTGAAGACCCTGATTTGCAGCAGCAAATCGCCTCAAAAATGTCCAAGAAATCGCTGCCAAAAACCCTCCCGTCGAGCTCCTTTTATCCTTGCGCGACCGGATTTCCGCCATCACGATCGCCATAAGTCACCATGATCGATGCCATCGTTGTCGTGAGACAACGGCTCGATCCACGCCAAAACTCCAACGGATCTCTTGGCGATCGTTGCCGGATCGCGTAGCCACCGGCCACGAGCGTCGGCTTGATATTGATCGGCAATGATCGCGATTTCTAGCCGACCCTCGGCCGATCGCTGCATTTCCAGCTTAAACTCGGCAAATAACTCAAGTCGACTCATGGCAATGAACCGCCATAATGCCAGTTGACTGCCAACCTCAAAAATGAGGTTTTAACCCAAGTATGGTGCCCCCATACTTGCTAGACCACCCTTAGCCTAGACCTAAGCCTTCTAGCCACCTCCATCAGCCTCACGCCTCTCGGATCCCTCCAAGTCATCCATGACTTGTTCATCCATCGTGCTAGCCTCCAGGTGCTTCCCTCGGCTATGTCATGCTAACAGTGTCTACACTACCAAGGCACATTGGACTTACGTCGCCAAGACTCCGCTTGGACTTTACGCCGCCAATATCCATCCCCTTGGACTTCTCAAATGCCAAGACTCGAGCTTGGACTTTCCCTTGCCAACCCATGTTGGACTTTCCATGCCAAGACCCATGCTTGGACTTTTCCTTGTGCCAAGTACTCAAGACTTGGACTTTCCCAAATGCCAAGTTTCCCACTTGGACTTTCCATGCCAAGTACCCATGACTTGGACTTTACCTTGTGCCAAGTACTCAAGCTTGGACTTTGCCAAATGCCAAGTGTCCCACTTGGACTTCCCATGCCAAGTACTCAAGACTTGGACTTCCCTATGACAATTACATTGTCATATTTTTTTGTCGAACATCAAAATATCACTCGAGTCAAACTTGAGTCCTGGTCAATCGTGACCTGGGCCGATTGCACCAACAATGCTTTGACATCTTAAGCAAGCATCTCCGAGGAGATGTGGCCCCGTGATGATTGAGTATAAGTCGAAGTGGCCGAAGGTGTTTGAATAGCCTATAAAGGATTCACCACTACTTGTGAGGAGATGTATACCCATGGCCTCTCGTCGGATTGTTACTAAAGTCTTTGGCCAAAGCATTATATGTTTAGAGTAAGGTACTCTTGGATACATGTGCAGTAACTAGAATTCAGAGGATGAGGAAATGATACTTGGGCTAGGTGTGACGTAGTCAACCTAGTGGGGACTAACACTATAGACCGTGTCTTGAACCAAGTGGGTATAAGATGAGTGAAGGGAACGGGGTACAATTCATTATAGCTGTTGAAGGGTTTCAGAAATGGTTCTTGGATCAACCATTGATTTTCCAGTTAATTGTGGATCATGATGTACTACTAGGTGCCACTCATGATCATTCTATAATTAATGGTTAATTATAGATGACCAACATAAACCAAAAACCTAGTTGGTCACATGTAAAACGAGCGTAATCCGAAGGATTTAAAATGAGCTTGAGAATGAGATTCTCAGATCAAGAGAAACTAGGTTTTGTTGGACCAAACAAGGAGCGAGCATGAAATCATTTCAGTCGCAACGGAAGCATGGATGAGCCGAGTCTTATGAAGACATGATGGATGAACCAAATTGGTTTGGTTTTAATCCAATGGTGGAGAATAAACCAAAGGGGTTTGGTTTGTTTTAAACGAATGAACCAAAGTTGGTTTGGTTCGTTTTAACTTAAAATAGACCAACTCGGTTCAGTTTATTTTAACCTAAGTTATTCGTGCGGGTTAATGGGTTTTGGTTATAAACCAGTAACTCTAAGGAGAAGGTTTCTTGATGGCTAAGAAACACACGATCTATAAAAACGCGGTTAAAGGTTTGGAGAGCCCTAAGTTTATTTTTGGAAATTCTCTTCCTCTCCTCTCCCTCTCTTCTCCTTGTCACCGCCAAAGGAGATCCACGCCAGCCCAGCACTTTGTTCTACCATCCACCCTAGCTGCCAGCGTCCAGCTGCTGCCGACCACTCCTCCGGCGACTGACCTTGGCTCCGGTGACCAAGGATCAGCCGGCCATCTCCTTTGGGCGGCATCAAGTCCTCCACCAAGCTATCCAGTTTTTGGATAGCTTATTTCTTTCTTGTCGGAGCATCATTTGGACGGCGTTTGGAGCTCCGGCAGTGACTTCCTTACCGGGGATTGGATCTCCGGTAATCCTCATAGGTGGAGGACCAAGGATTCGTCAATTGGTTGATGAATACCTCTCCGGAGAAGCGAGTTTTAGGGACTCATTTTCGAATCCGAATTTTAATTCGGATTGTGATCTTCTCTCAATCACATTGTCTTCGACGTGAGGCTAGTGACTCCTACAAAGATGAGGCTCATAGCTTGGCGAAGCTATCCCGATGGTACTCGGCGTGGATACGAATAGAGACAATTCTAGCGAGAGTTTCTCTGGTTGATGCCATTCCCGCTGCACATGATACGTCAGGTATAACTAGCATAATTTTTTTTTATTGCAAAATTTGAAACTGCGATTATGTCTACACATGTTGTACTATGCATGTGTGTGGTGTGTGTGTTGTAATAAATTAGATTTATTGCCTTTTAATTCTTCCGTTGTGCGCATGTTCACGAAACATGTTCAAACACACACTCGCCGCGGTGCCGAAAACCCAACAGGATATAACACGTGCGGACTTAACCATTAAATAAAATTTTATGGAATGAATAGGCAAAGAATAAAATTTATTCTAGGTATACTTGTCGGAAGATGCGAAGTGGGAATGACATCAACCTACAAACTCAATGGAGTTTGTGTCCACTTGTTTCCACGCCGAGCTTTCGTCAAGATGGCTTCCAAAGCTTGAGTTGTTTCTCGGCTTTGGTACTAGTCGCAGGTAGGAGACTACCCGATCCAAGAGAGGGATCAAGGGCTTGATTCGTGTCTGACGACCGAAGCAATCTGATGACATAAACTGATCGATGAACAACTTTCACCAAAGCTAATGTCCGACCAAAACCAAAGTTGTACCTTGCCTTTGTGTGGTGCAACAGGTGCTGCAGGTAAGGTCCTCACTGAAGGTGGAAGTGTCAGAGGTAGGGAGGCTAGAGGAGGCTGCCAACGACCAAAGAAGGTGACAACAACAAACAACTTTTGGCCACTGACTATTTTCGATAGCTTGTTGCTTGAGTGGCAAGAAGAGGAGGAGAATTTAGGTGCAAGAATGCTCCAAGTATTAGTTACTTTTGATATTTGGACAATCAAGCTTATGTTATGCAATATTGATAATCTAACATGAATATTAAGTGACTGGTAAAAGGAAATTCCAAGTATGAAGACTAGGCAAGGAAAGTCTAAGGATGAAGACTTGCCAAAGAAAGTCCAAGGATGAAGACTTGGTGGCATAATTCCAAGTATATAGCCTTGGTGACATAAGTCCAAGTAAAACTTGACAATAAAAGTCCAAAGTGTAGCTCATGGATGGAAGTCCTGGAGGTGCGACTTCTTAGCAAAGGAAGACCTGATGGCATGATAAAACTGAAGGAAGTACTTGAAGGCTAGTGCAAGGTTGAGGAGTCGTGGACTCGAAGGCATCCTGAAGGCGCGAGGCTGATGGAAGAAACTTGAAAGCTTAGGTATAAGCTAAGGGTTAGTTTTCAAGCATGCGAGAATCATACTTGAGGTGTACTAGTCGACTGGTGCTTGAATCAATCTACTAGTGAGTTAAAACAATCGCACAGATTGTTTGGCTAGTCGACTGGTCAGGTGCTCAGGCTAAGCAACACTCGGAACTCGAGGTCGAGTAGTGTACTATTATGGGATCTAGTTGATTGCTATGAGGCGAGCGATTGAGGTGGTTGGGGTGGGAAATTAGTGCTCGGCACAGTAGTCAACTGATGTTTTAAATCAGTCAACTGCTATTACTGTAGCACACCATAGAAGATTTCTGAGTTTACTGCTTAGTCAACTTCCTTCGGTAGTTAGTGAAGAAGTCATTCGACTAAGATGCGACCAATCGACTGGTCTAGTGATCAGTCGATTGGTGATGCATCCATTGAGTGGTGACGATCGAGATATTGAGAATCATGATTGAGTCGCCATTGGATTCACTCAACGGTCGCACCAATTGATTGGTAGTATGCAACGGTCAACTGGCGGAAGGCTCAATGGGAAGAAACTCCCAAACTATATAAGAAGGGGTTTTGGGAGATTGGTGAGGCTAGTTCTCTTATTTGAATTTTCATCCTAAAGCTCTTCAAGTGTTTTTATAAGTCTTTACTCTCTAAATCTCTTCTTCCTAAGCTCATTACTAAAATCATGTCAGAAGAAGAGATGCTGTTGTAAGAAAGGTTTTTACTCCTTGGTGTGTTCATCCAAAGGAGAAATAGTGAATGCTTGCAAAGGAGTAATCCGCCTTAAGGATTGTCATGGAGTAGGAGTGGATCTCCGAACCACATTACATCACTTGTATTAGCATTAGTTTGTCTTGTTCTTCATTCTAGTTTTAATTTGTATTTGTTTCCACTAACAAAATTGTAGAAATGATCGAATAGAGGCTATTCACCCACCTCTAGCCTCCACAAGATCTCATCAATTGGAATTAGAGCCCGGATCGCCTCGGAAGAATTAACCATCGACCGGAGAATCAAGATGGCATTGCAAGAGGGGTACAACACTGCTCTACCACCTTTCTTTGATGTCAATGACTTTGCATATTGTAAAGGTAGTATGGAGTATTATTTAATGAACAACATATAAAATTGTTTTAGTGTTGTAGATGAGTCGAGAAACTGGTGGTTGAAGATGGAGCACCTCTCTCAACCAAGGATTGGACAAGAAAAATAGACTAGAAGGCTCAAGTGAATGCAAAGGTCACAACCACACTCCAATGTGGACTTTCAAAGGAGCAACTTAGCAAGGTTGAGCCATTCAATTCTGTGAAGGAGCTTTGGGAAAAGCTCATTGAGTTAAATGAAGGATCAAGAGAATCAAGTAGAGCCAAAAGGGATCTATTGGTAGGACAAATCCAAAGCTTCGCCATTAAGACAAAAGAAACCATAAGTCAAATGCACGGTAGATTTAAAGAGATTGTCAATGTGCTTCATGTAATAGGTGAGAAAGTTGACAACCGAGATCTAGTGAGGTATATACTTTAAGGCTCTCGCAGAACCACTCTGTGGGCATCAATAGTTGATGCTTCTAAGGTTTCTAGAGATCTTTCATTATTTAAGCTAGATGAATTAGTTTATGAATTTGAACTTCATGAATAAGTTAACATGTCGTCAAAGAAGAAAATCTTAGCTCTTTTTGTAGAAAAGAAGGAGAAGAAGAAGGACAAGAAGGTGTTGAGGATCTTGTGACATGCTGGGGGGGGGGGTGTGAATAGCGATTCGTTCAATTTCTTTGATCTTGATTGCGTCGTGCTTGTCTGCAAGTTGTTAATGCGCAGCAGAAACAAAATAAAGCATAAAAAATGTACAAATATACAACACAAGCTCAACAAATCCATTTTAACATGGTTCGAATATCCATTCCTACTCCACGACAATTCTTAAGGTAGATTACTCCTATTTCAATGTTTCACTATCTTCTCCTTTGGATGAACACCAAGGTGGAGGAAAACTTCTTACAACCTGGATCTTATACAAGAAACAACAACCAAACAACACAAGTGTAAAGTATAAAAATGAAATAGAACCAAAAGGAAGCTATACACAATAATTATTTGATTTCTTTTTTGTTGGTTGCTTTAAAGGCTTTTGAAGACCTAGAATGCAGTAACAATTTCTCTCCAAAAGCACCCTTGAACTAGCTGCGAAAATCCTCCATGAAGCTTCCTTTTATAACTTGCGTTGTGGTTGATTTTTCATCGATCAGTCGACTAACCTTACCCACTAGTCGACTAGTCACTTATTCGTTGTCTCACAATGACTTGATCCATGTCAGATTTTAGCTGATCACTCGACTGCTCATATCCATCAGTCGACTGCTAAGCCATCAGTCAAGTGGAACAGTCGACTCAGAAATATTCTGTTCCCCATCTAGTTAAGACCAATTGATTATCCAAACCAACAATTGACTGCTAGTGGCCAATCGATTGGTCCAACCCACCAGTCGATCGTCCGAGCACTAGTTTATTTTTTGAGTCACAGTTGACCACTTGACCAGTCGACTGGTCCATAATCCCAGTCGACTGCCAAATAATCTATCCGATTTTTTTAACCTACTATTCAACTAGAACAAGTTCCAGTCGACTGCTAAACCTCAAAATTGAGGTTTAACACCTAAGTATGATCCCCTCATACTTAACACTTACCCTTATCCTAGACTAAGCTTTCAAGCCAGTTCCATCAGCCTCCCGCCTTTGGTTCGAGTCCATGACTCCTCACCCTTACGCTAGCCTTCAAGTGCATCCTTTAGCTTCATCATGCAATCGAGTACCCTTAGCCTAGACCAAAGCTTTCAAGCTACTTCCATCATCCTCACGCCTTTGGGTTGAGTCCATGAATTATCATCTTTGCGCTAGCTTCAAGTGCTTCCATTGGCTTTGTCATGCTATCGGCTCTATGCCAAGAGGTCATGCCTTCGGGGCTTACGCTAACAAGACTAAACACTTGGACTTACCCAACCAAGACTACACCTTTGAACTTTCCTTTGCCAAGTATTTATACTTGAACTTTCACTGCCAAGACTACACACTTAAACTTTTTTGGTTGCCAAGTATCCATACTTGGACTTTCATGGCCAAGATTACACACTTGGACTTACACGACCAAGACTACATAGTTGGACTTTTCCATTGTCAAATATCCATACTTTGACTTTTCCTTGCCAAGAATCCATTCTTGGACTTCTCCATTGCCAAGTACCCATACTTGGACTTTCACTCTAGTCTTACTTGAGCTTGGTCGACCATGACTTGAGGTTGATTGCTCCAACAATCTCCCTCATATGACCTTGGATGTCCTAAATCATCCATTAGTCATACGATCATACATATTGTCAAACTTATTGACAAACATCAAAATACTATTTGAGTCCTATTTGAGCTTGGTCAATATTGACCTGAGACCGATTGCACCAACAACCCCCCCCCCTTTTGATGTTTGACAATAACTTTAAATTAGGCTAACCTATAAGCCCAACTTGGCTCTTCTTATGCCAAAGCATAATGAAGGTTTTCTAACATAAATCCTTCATTTCTCCCCCTTTGGCACACATAAAAAAGTCTCTCATCTCCTAATGAGATCTTTCATTCTCTCCCTTTGTCCAAATTCATCTTAAATTCCTTCATTCCCTTTAGTGATAAACCCTTATCACTAAATGAAAGGCAATTCTTCACTCTCCCCTTTTTAAACTTCATCCATCATATCTTGATGGATAAGGTCCCCCTAAAGGCTTGCTCCCCCTTGACAATTGCACCAACAAAGTTTTTTAAGAGTTCCTAAGCCTATAGAAAATATCTAAACAATCAAAAATAAAGGTAAAAGTTCAAACTTGAACTCGAACATTGCTAAAAATTTAATTTTTACCCTAATTAATTCTCCTAATCATTTTCAATGAAAATATCATCCTTCCAACGCTTGTTTAAGCATATTATAGGGTTAGGCGTAGTTAGGGTACTTAGGGGTACTGATAATTAGCTAAACAAATCTTGTTCAGTCAAAATCAGACTCATCAATCAACTATGTTAGTGACCAGTCAAATGATACCACCACCAGTCGACACTTCCATGAGGCAGTTGACTGGTTTCTGCAGTTTCAGAAATCAGAATTTTTAGAACAAATTTCAGAAATGCATAAGTAATTCTGTAATTTTCGAAAAATCTTGAAATTTCATACACATATTACTTATGCTAAATATTATGGGTAAAAAATAATTTTATATGAAAATATCCATTATTTTAAAAGAATGATACAAAGTTTAAAACCATTGAAAACTTCAATATTTTTACCTAACCTGTATCAATATCTTCAATGGCAATTACTATCAAAAGATAGACTTCACCAAGATTTTCTAAAATAATTTTAAAATTATTTTCAATCATGGTCAATGGGCTAAGTTTACATGACTTGTACATTAGCTTTCCTCATGATTTGATCATATGGTTTAATAAGTTTGAGTTAATTTTGATGTACCATATAAGCACATTGAACCTAACTCATTTTTCTAATTTCTCACATGTGACTAAGGTGTTTCAATACACATACATATCTTCCTAAAGTCTTTGTGAGATGTGGTTTTTGTTCTTCCTTACACTAAGGGTTCATGCATTGTATCTAGATATATCCAATTTGATCACCTTACCTAGGTTTCAATTAATGCCATTTGTCCTTAAATTTAATTTGATAAATTTAATGCATGAATTATGATCATGCATATATTGATTGCATAATTTAAAAACATTGCCAATTATATATGATGTTATGACATGATAAAATTAAACTAATTATTAATCATGATATATTTTCAATATTCATGTGATACATGATGTCATGACATAAATTATGGAAATCAATGTAAGATACCGAAAAATAAAATAATACTGGTTAATTAGGAAAATACCCAGTGGAATTTTTCAGAGATTTTTAGAAATTTATTTGGATTAAAATGGAATTTATATGATAGTTTATGAGGACGAAACGAATACGCTTTTATAACGCCTGTTTGAATTATCTGCTTGGTAGGAGTTAATAGGCTAAATTTACCTAGGGTTAAATATTGAACCCTAGGTTTCATTTTCCTATATTTCCTATGGTTTCTTTATTACTCCCGATCGGCAATTTCTTCCCAACCGCGATTCCCCGATCCCCAAATTTCTCAACCGTAAAAGATCCTTTTCTCTCGATTTTTCTTCTCCATCGCCAATCCATCTCCACCGCCGCGATTCTAGTCAGCCTGTTCTTTTGCTGCTGTCGATTCTTGGGACTTTGTCAGGCTCTTTGCGCGAGCAGATTAGCGATGTCATTGATGCGGATGAGCGTCGCCATCACCGGCATATTCTCTTCATCTCCGTCGCCCGACGGACAATGCCAATGCCCTGAATCCGCTTGTCATCACCTCTTTTCTCTCCATCAAGCATCGTCAAAGCAGTTAGTTGTTCATCGTCGCTTCTAGTTTCTATTGCAGTGAGCTCTTCATATGTGTCGCCGATCCATGATTCAACGCTGAGCCACCATATGTCTGCCATTTCTTCGACATTTGTCGCCAAAGGCAAGGAGCAGCTTAATCCTCACCGAGAGCGATGGATCCATGGTTGCCCTGTTGCGATTGTCGTTGTGCGGATTGCGCCTCCGACTGACTCTACACCGCGAGCAACAGTGTCGGCTGCCACAACTCAGATCTCTGGATCACGGATATAACAACATTTGTTAGCTTTAGTTTGTGGAGCTAGCCAGACGATGTGATCATAGGTTGATCGGTTGAGAATGAGTTCAAAGGGTGTCGATGGCAGTGTGGATTGGGGCAGGTGGTTCGAGTTTGAGGTAAAGTTGTTTTGATCTATGATTCTATCATGTTTGGGATGTGATTTGTGTTATTCAGTTTATGTTGTATGTGTGTGGAGCTATGATTGGTGAAAGCTGAATCCGGATGGGTTGTGCAAGGTAAGTCCGATCTGGATGTTTGTGGATAATTTTGTATTGATTCAATGATTTATTGCAAATGGAAAGGGATATGCTGCAATGATTAGGTGAAGAAGATGATTCGAGATTGATTGGCTCAGATTCGTGATCAACGAGGAATCTCTTCAGTTATTAGCTAAATTGTTGTGAACTCAAATCTAATACCTTGAGTGGGAGCAGGAAGCGGTGCGAGTAAAGTTAAGTGTGGTAAGTCCATATTTAGATGTTTATGGATGCATACTATGGTTACAATTGATTTGGTAATTAATGAATGGTATGAGATTGTACAACTGTGGAATTTGGTTGACCGATCAGGGATTAGTATTGGATTAGAATCCTATTCCTATAGATTGATTATGTTAGTGTTTAGTTATGTTTGTATGTTAAATTGTAGGACCTGAATTCAAGACGGTCTTTTGGATGTGGAGATTCTCCGATAAGTCTTCGAATCAGGTGGGTAATATTCTACTCTGGTCAGGTAGTTGATTAATCTTAGTGCATGAGTTTTGTTAATATTATACCTTGACTCCACTCATGTTAATCTGTATTTGATACTTAGTCTTTGCACTTTGAGTTATACTGTTGTTGTCATATTTCGATCATCGTTGCTATAAATTATCTATGCTATGGTATGTAGATCTTTAGACGCTTAACCATGTATATGTAGCTGAGTATGGATGTTGATGTGACTCGGGTCATCAGGAACAATCATCCGGGGGTGGATGGTGTCCTTAATGTATAGTTAGTGATTGTATCATCTTACCTTTCGTTGTATAACTTTTACAGATCATATGTCTGTACATGGTAGTGTGGGTTGCCGACGGTGTGTCGCTACGGACTAGAAGTCCTAGCATGGTCGATGGTTAGTTATATATGACTCTCTGAGAGATAGAGAGTGTGTTGTGGGTGTACGTATGTGTGGTTGTGCATTCATTCCATTTGCATGCATGCTAGCGACTTGGTCTCCCTTGAGGTTGAGAGGATCATCAGTCATCCAACCTCCACGGTTACTCATGATAGTAGTAACTGGTGTGAGGACAATTCATTTGTTGTGCCGCACTTGGCCACTATTGATAGTGGTAGTTGGAGTTGTGTGCAGTTGTCCTGGATGTGTGGCACTCGACCACTCAGGGTAGTGTTAGTCAGAGTGGCTAGCAGCAGGGACCCCCATTGTGTAGCTTATAGTTCTTTAGCTTATCACTACTTGTTCATACTGTCCACTCGGTCACTCGAGAGCAATGGTTGTTGTTGAGTTGGGATAGTTGTCATGTCGTGCCACCTAGGCCACACTGGGGTTGTGGTAGCGAGTGGGGTGCGCAGGCATGACCATGCATTTGCATTGCCATGTGTGAGGACATTTGTATATATATACATATACATATATTTATGTATATATATATATATATATATATATATATATATATATATATATATATATATATATATATATCTATATATATATATAAATATATATATATATATATATATATATAAATATATATATATATATACATATACATATATTTATATATATATATATATATATATATATGTGTGTGTGTGTGTGTGTGTGTGTGTGTGAGTGTGAGCAGTATATATAGATACAATCTATATATATGTATGCTTGTTGTATTGTTGCATTTGTTTGTGCTATGTTTGCTGCATTTGATTGTACATCCTCTTGCATGTTATTTGCATGATCAATATTGTTGTGTTTGGGATACCAGTCTATGACTTAGATTGGACGGTTGTATGCATTTGTCCAGTACCTTGATGTTGAGTAGGTTGGATCAGGTATGTTTGTTGTAGTATGTTCGCAAGATCGTGTATTAAATATAGAGGTAGTTTTACTCTATCCCATCGTACATGCTATATTATTGTATATTTGTTCAGGTTTTTTAGGTGGTGTCATTGCGGATCATTCAGGTATGCCAGTACATTACATTATGTACAGTTGATCAGTTGGTGGTTTATGCTTTGTTTAGATTTACACTGATAGTTGTTTGTTATCACCTCTACAACTGTATACCGTTGATCTCCATCTTTATATATATGTTCATCTCCATTTGTATATCTGTTGCTTTTTATAACTTAGTTGTTGATCATGCACTATCTTGCATATTACCGCTGAGTTTTATACTCATCCCTACAGATCCTGGGTTTTCTTGTCGCCCAGGTAACAGGTAGAAGATTCCTTGGATGCTCGGAGCATCGCCAGCTGATCCCATCTCACCTCGAGTATTTGGATTGTAATCCATATTGGTGTTGTATATTTTGGATTGTATGTTTTGGATTTTTATCCTATATTGTTTCTATTGTTTGATAATCGGTTATGTTGTTATGTATTTGGTTTCGATCATGTTTTCTTGTTGTGTCAAGTCATTCCGGTACGCATGTATTTGAGTCTTTGTATTTTTTTATCGTTGGCGTATTTCGCTGTGACTTTGGTTATATACTTCTATATGTTGTGTGTTGGATCGATATGAGTGCTAGAGGGGGGGAGGGGGTGAATAGGGTAAAACAATTTTTCTTCATTCATCGATTCGATAAGCGATAAGAGTAAAGTGCAGCAGAAAGTAAAGTAAGACAAATGCAATTTTTACTTAGTTCACAGCCTTCCGGTTGCTAATCCAAGGCCCTAACGATCCTAGACCGTGTACAAAAGGCAAATCACTAAAATACTCCTCCTCGTTGGAGGTAGGAGTGAACGGTTACAATAAAATGATAAAACTCGAGGTAGAGGGACACTCCCCCTCTCCTCGTTACGATTAAAGCTCCGATAAAAAGAAGGAATACAATGTTTGAAATATACTTAAAGTAAAACCTTTACCAACAACTTAAGGGATGGTAGTTTGAGCTCGGGTTGTCGTCGTTTCAACATCGCTTCGTCGTCATAGGATCGTCGGAGTGTCACAGCATTTCGGAAGCACTTGGAGAGCTTTTGAATTGATGAAAAGGTGAAGAATGACCCTTTTTTATAGCCTTGAGAAACCCTAATCATTGAGCTCAAGCCTTATCTTCAAAAGACACCTCATCCTAAGATAAGGGGATGGGGTTTTGACTCTCCTCGAGGCTAAAATTTGAACATCAGTCGACTGATCAACCCTAGCAGTCGACTTATGGAGGTAGCAGTCGACTGCCAACAGCCGATAGTTGACTGTTCCTAGGGTTTCCAGCTGCAATAAAGAGTCAGCTCGAAAATGCAGTTAATATAAGTAAATTTGATGGTCATTTACCATCTAATCTTGACTTAGACCTTCCACAGGAAGTCTTGGTCGGATCGTCGCCTAAGGACATCCTCATACGGAGGACACAACCTTACTTACACTCACTCACATGAGCTTACCTCAACCTTTTACCTTTAAAACTTTGCTTTCGGTCTCCACCTGATTTCTTTGGTTCCCTCCGAAGTCCTCCCGATGTCGCCCGACCACCACGGTTCCCTCCGGGTGTCGTCGACCTTCGGCTTAGCTTGCATTCCTGCACACTTGATTCAGCTCGTGAGATAACAATATGGGCTTAACTTTGTGTCTTTTGCTATAATCAAAACTTAGGTTCGACTTAGGTGCCTACTGCACCAACATTGTATAGTTGTGGCCTGAAGGCTATGTATCAACAGGGAATTGTATCACATACAGGAGAGATGTTGTTCGATTTTCGGGCTTGGCATACTCTCGGGGCGTGACAATTTTATTGGTATCAGAGCCCTAGGTTGCGAAGTCCACTTTCAAATTTTATTTCAGTTTGGACATCGAGTTTTATTTTATTCGATTTTGGTTTTGTGAGTTCTGGGATATAGCTATTACGGGACATCTCCGAGCTGCAAGGTTTAAGGTATGCTAATTGTTATCACATATTCTTATTGGCTATGTATCTAGTTGTTTATAACTAGAAATGACATATAGTGTGTTAGTTGCTATTCGTAACCGTGGTTGAGTTGACTATGGGAATGACATGTTGAGTTTATTAGACATGTACCTGCTTTCGAAAAGGCGAATTACCTTTGAGAGTCGATTGACACCGAGTTGGAAAGTAGGGTACGGTAGTCACATTTCTTATGGAGATCAAAGATTACAGTCTTAGGGATTTTCACCTAGTTATGCTAGTCAGATTATTACCCATGGGGTAATGGACAAATGAGTATACTATTGTTGATACAAACGGTAGAGGATTAGTATATGGTGTTTCATAGGGATTTTGATCCTTGAGTTGTGCGTGTGGGGTTGTATAACTTTGAAAGTGCTTTTGAGTACTTAATCTGTGTGATGTAGAGAAAGTAGAGTTAGTTGCATACCATTATCGGGATTAAGCCGGTACTTGGTGGAAGAGGTAGGAAATAACCTTTGAGGAATAGGATATCACTTGGTCACGATTTAGTGATTTTGGGAGAGAGTATTTCCCCCGTGTTATTTCCTTTGACTCGTTGTCAGGTAATTCTTGAGCTTCAAGTAGGATGATTGTTTGGTAATGGGAGTACCATGTAGAGTTGTTAGACTTGCAGAGGTTACGACCACCTAATGCTCAAGAATGTGAAGGGATGTTTTAAGTCATCCATGGTTTATTGGCTTACATTCGGATTAGGATGTTGAATCTTCTATTAGATCTTGCCAAAAGAAATTGGATCGAGTCATAAGTTCAGAAATGACTCAGTACAAGTGTTTAAGAGTTGGAGACCGAAAAACAGATATTGCAGGTCAAATTATTATAATCAGAAATCTCCAAATGTTGGATAAAAGGAGCAAGATCGGAGTCATATGCCACGAGCTACTATTGGATAGTTTTTTCGATCATAGAAGACCAATCGTAGATCGTCAGAACTGTGTTGGATCGATTTGAGTGCTAGAGGGGGGGGGGGTGAATAACACAAAACAATTTTCAAATTCGTTTGATTAAGAAAAGCGATAAGAGTAAAGTGCAGCCTTCGGCTGCTAATCCAAGGCCCTAATGGTCCGTGACCACATACGGAGGGCAATTCACTAGAACACTCCTCCTCGTTGGAGGTAGGAGTTGACGGTTACAAAAGCTCAAGAAAACTCGAGGTAGAGAGACACACCCTTCTCTCCTCATTACGATAAAAAGCTCGATTCAAGAAATGAAATACAATGTAAAAGAAGATGATAAATTAATGTAATACCAACGACTAAGTGGTTGAAGGATGAGCTCATTTCGTCGACATTTCGACAGCGCTTCATCATCGAAAAGTTATAGCATTGTGGAAGCACTTTGGAAGCTTTGGAATGATGAAAATGGTGAGAAATGGACCTTCTTTTATAGCCTTGTGAAACCCTAAATGTTCATATTTGGTTTCATGAGAAGATACCACCTAGCCCTCGAGAAATGGTGATAAGTTTTGACTCTCCTCGAAGCTGATCTTTGACCAATAGTCGACTGCCGCCCAAATCAGTTGAACTGATGCCCAGTAGTCCACTGCTACAAGAGAGCAGTTGACTGTTGGCTAGGCTTTTTGACTGCAATAGAAAGTTATCTCGAAAATAAGTGATTTTGACAGCCACCAACCGTCCGACCTCGACATAGACCTTCCATGGGACGTCTTAGTTGGGTCGTTGCCTAAGGACATCCTCGTATAGAGAACTCGACCTTGCAACACTCACTCACACAAGCTTACCTTGAGCTTTACCTTTGTTGTAGCTTTGCTTCTGGTCTCTACCTGAGTTCTTCGGCTTCCTCTGAAGTTCTCCCGGTGTTGCCCGACCACCACAGTTTCTCAACATGAGAACCTCCAGGTGTCGCTGACCTTCAGCTTAGCTTAGCATTCCTACACACTTGTTTCAGCTCGTGAGATAACAAAATGAATTTAACTTTGTATCTTTTGCTATAATCAAAACTCAGGTTCGACTTAGGTGCCTACTGCACCAACAATCTCTCCCTTTTTGATCTATGGCAAACCCACACAAAGTTAAGGAATTAAATTAAGTGAATTGACTATCATGAATATAAAATATGCATGAATATGAAATTTTAAAAAAGTGTTCTTAACTTCTTCAAGTTAAGTAGGAGTATGAGTAAAACTCTTTTTCAAGTGCTCCCCCTTGAGGAATCCTCCCCCTTGACTGAGGGTGAGTACTTGAAAAGGGTTTTAACCCTCCCCCTTGATCTTTGCTATTTTAAAAGTAGTTAAGTAATCTAAATTACTTAATATTGGCCTTAGTGTTTAAAATAAGTTTAAGTTAAGTAATCAAAGATTGATTTTTTAACCTTGGCCTTTCTCCCCTTAGCCAATTAAAAAAAGTTAAATAAGTTAAGTTAAGTAAACATTTACTTAACTTTGGGCTATAAAAATATAAGATATGTACTTAAGTTAAGTTATCAAAAAATTAATCCCTTAACTTTGGCCTTTCTCCCCCTTTTGTCATAAATCGGAAAGAGTGGGGGGGGGGGGGGGTTGTGAAAAACATAGTTTTTTTTAATTTTGTCGTAAAATAAGTTTTACGTCCAAGCAAGTTCCAAATAAATTTTGAAAATTATAGATTAAAAATAGGCTCATCTATTTATATGTTTAACTCTATTTGACTTGATTGATATGGAATGATCAACAAGTCTTGATTAGAGTTGGTTAATATAGGTAATTATACTCCGTGGTTCATGTCGATGCACTAAATCTACATCTGGAACCAGGAGTAAGGTCCTAACATCTCACGTCCATCTACGTGGCTAAGTACACAAACACATTAGTCCTATGTGTTGTGAGATGTGTTGGCTCCTTAAATCTATAGGCACATGATATCTAGAGTAAACCCTAATCTAGTTCCATTTACATGAAAAGTAAATAATAGAGTATATAAAAAAAATGTATGTCCTACTCTATTACACACATGTCCAATTTTTGTCTTAGTAGACTAAATTCGGCTTCGGATAGCGGCTTGGTAAAAAGATCAGCTAGGTTTGATTTGGATTCCACATATTCGAGTTGAATGGTTCTGTTAGCTACGTGTTCTCGAATAAAGTGTTGTTTAACTTCTATATGTTTGGTCCTAGAGTGGAATATAGGGTTCTTGGTTAAGTTGATTGAGCTAATATTATCTATGTGAGTTTTAATATTGTTGAAGTTTAAGTTATAGTCTTGGAGAGTGTGCTTCATCCAAAGAAGTTGATCTACACACTCACCCATTGCGACGTATTCAGCTTCGGTGGTAGATAAGGCAACACAGTGTTGCTTCCTACTACACCATCTCACTAGACTTGAGCCAAGAAGTTGATAGCAACCACTCGTGCTCTTTCTATCGAGTTTACTACCAGCATAATCTGAGTCGGAGTAGCCGATTAGTTCGAACTCGGTAGATCTAGGATACCAAATACCTACACTTAGCGTGCCCTTTAGATATCTAAGGATACGCTTAACTAATGTAAGGTGTGACTCCTTAGCACAGGTTTGGAACCTTGCACACATACTGCGAATAATATATCGAGTCGGCTAGTAGTTAAGTAAAGGAGACTCCCTATCGCGCTCCTATAGTATTTTAGGTCAATGGGTTTTCCATCTACATCTTCTCCTATATTAACATTTGTTGCCATGGGTGTATTAATGATTTTAGCATTTTGCATTCTGAATTGGTTAAATAATTTCTTAGCATATTTTTGTTGATGTAAATAGATTCCTTCTTTAGTTTGTTTAATTTGTAATCCGAGAAAGAAATTTAATTCTCCTACTAAGTTCATTTCAAATTCACTTTCCATGAGAGAAATGAACTCGTTTAGTAGGATCGAATTAGTGGTTCCAAATATTATGTCATCCACGTAGATTTGGGCTATAAAAATTTCTTTGCCTATGGATTTTACGAAAAGGATTGGGTCGACTAAGCCTTGACAAAATCCTTTAAACTTAAGGTGTTGGGATGTATACTGAAAGCCTAGCCTTTGTATGAACATCTTCATTTTGAAATAAGAATCACATGATCATTGTTTTCATTTTATATATGTGCATATTGTCTGATACTTTACATTGTAGATAACATGGTATGTGATGTCACACAGAAGATCATGTTATCAGTTCATTGTAGAGTATAAGTAGAGGCTCACAACCAAGATGATTTTGGACAAACCATTGGCATGGTTGTAGTGTAATTTGGTATTGGTTTATCTTGACCATAGAATTACACTAGTACATTTTGTGTGTATTGAGCAGGACCGACTTAGAGGTGATTCAATTTATATTGACTATATAATTGAATCGGACCTCAGATATTATGGTGTACATGCTCTTAATCCCAATATAATAACGGGCACATGTACTTAGTATTTATTTTTTTGATTTACCAATGGGCGAGATTTATGTATTAAATCGATAGGCCTGGTAAGTTGGGAAATAATATTATTTACATGGTGTGCCGTTGATTATAGGAGGAAATCGTGTCCTATATACTAGGATGATGATGTCCCCTTGAGGAGCTCATAAGGTTCATCATGTAAATCCTGCAGGTGGACTTGGTCCAACATGATGATAAGGATGAGTGATACTACTCATGGAGTTAGATATTAATTAATTAAATTGTCAGTAATTTAATTAATTAATGGACATTCGATATCTTAAACACGGGGAGATATTTTATATAAATAATATATGGAGCCCATATTTATTTATGGGGGTTGGTGAGGTAGATCAATGATAATCTTCTAGTTGAATTGATAATTATTAATGGATCGGGTTTTGTGTGGTTCGGATTCATTGGGTGGACAAGATCCAACTCCTCCTCATGGTCCATATTATAGCCTATTATAAATACCTCATGAAGCCTAGATCTATATAAGGGTTGGAGAGGCTTAGGCGGCAAGTGAATTGGTTGTGCTAGGGTTGGCGTTGGAGAGGTTGGGTGGCAACAATTGGAGACTAGGGTTTTGGTTTGTCCAATTCCTTAGGGGCAGCGGCAACACAAGTGAAGGAGGCTAGGGTTTTGTTCTTCCTCTCCCTCTCTTGGCCGGCGCCAGCCTCATCTTCTCCATCACCTATAGCCGATGCTTCCTCCACCTCTCCTAGGGCCGACAACAACAAAGGATAGGGTGCCTTCTTCCTTTGTCTTAGTCGACACATCCTCTCCCTCTCCTTAGGGCTGGCGGAAACCAATCTTGGTGGGTTGGTGGTCGGCACAAGCAAGGAGAAGAAGGGAGTTTGTTCTTTTCTTGTTCGGAGCGAGCAAGGAAGGGAAGACGCGATCTAGGAGGCTTCGACTCATGGGAGATCATTGGCCACACGATGCCCAAGAAGAGGATAGGAATACAATAGAAGATCAAGAGGTAAAACAAGAGGTATAATCTTGTTTAATTTTGATTAGTGTTCTTTTGTATTTTGTATGTTATTGATTAACATGGACCCCGATGATAAACACAAAATTCGGCGATCCATACATCATCTATTCCGCTGCTAATCGAGGAAAAGAGTTAGGTTGCTTGAACAACAAGTTTGTTTAAGCGACCACTCTAATCGAATAGCACGATGATGGATCAGTTACTTGGGTAATCCATCTTCGTCTGGATTAATTTTTTTTTATCTGGGGACGTGTGACAGGATCGCCATGCACAAGCGACCGAAAGGGGAAGCAATATTCCCTTCAAGTGGTATCAGAGTCACGATTTCTGGTTTTGTGTATTTTGGATTTGGTTACTTTCATGAATTTATCATATATTTTATGACGGATAATAGTAGGATGTGCGTAGGATAACTTTTTGCTTACAGGCATAAGATCCAACTATTATGACTATATGGATGTATGTGATTGTATGTGTGTGATTGTAATTATTTATTTGAATCCTCGGGGTTGACGAGGCTAATTAGTATTTAATTTTTGTAATTAAATACGATACTCTTTAGTCGCTCATTTTAATTTACTTTCGATCTAGATATGTTGTACACTCCTTCATGGAGTATAGGATCGATGGATGTAAATTAAAATAGTTTATCTCAGCTCGGATCCCCTTATGGCTAGAGCATGGTAAAGGGAGGAGCGGACGAGGTGGCGACACAACGGGAAGCATATTGGAAAACAAAAGCTATAATAGTTGGAAAATATTTTTTTCATATTTATTGCTTATTGTTTGATATGCATGTTGTGTGTTTGAGAAAATTCCTCAATTCTAAATTACTAAGTGGGAGAGGGATATTTTTTTTAATTCTCGCGGCCTCCATTACAATTTGACATGTGATGTGAACAAACTTGCATGCTGGCTCTGAGTGCCTTCCTTTATATCGGATGAGTTTGTTTTGCGGATCACTAGGTCAAATATGGTTATAGGAAGTTATTTAGGAGCGTGTGTGCTTCCCCATCGGAAGGCACATAATCCGAGATAATTGTCTTAGTATCGGGTAATGGTAAACACTTAGATGCAAATAAAAGTATCCTCCCCATCGGAGTCATTTCTTTTATTTGTAGAGTCGAGGAGGAACCAACTATTAATTTTATTTGTCAAAAAGTAAGGTTGACACGATAATAAAATTAATGGGTAAAATCTCCTCTTACAAATGTAGAATTCGTATACGTCCATACTATCGTGCCATACGATATTCTTGGTGTTTTGAGGTGTTGGTTGATTTTAAAATATTATTGTTTGAGGAATCAATAAATTTTTGAAATCGAATGTTTTGATCACTGTGATTCTTAGGTTGTTTAAAATGACTTTCAACCAACTTGCTATGATTCTGAAAGAAAACAAACTTACTGGACCTAACTATGTTGATTGGAAACGAAATCTGAACATTGTCTTAACTGCTGAGGAGTACAAATATGTACTTTTCGAAGAGTATCCTCCTAAGCCTACAGATGATTCTGGTGAAAAAGAGAAAGAGAGTTATAAGAAGTGGATCAAGGCTGATGAGATGACGCGGTGTTAAATTTTGTCTTCTATGTCAAATGTATTGCAACATCAGCATCAGGCCATGACTACTGCCTATAACATGATACTTAATCTCAAGGAACTTTTCGGACACCAGAATCGGGCTGCAAGGGAGGAAGCTATGAGGAACTGATGTACGATAGTTTGGGTCATGGTACCGTTACAAATTATTTACCAAACCCCCTCTGTTAGTGCATATAAGATCCACATATCTCCACAATGGTATGATATTGTCCACTTTGGGCCCAAGCCCTCATGGTTTTGTTTTTGGGCTTTACCCAAAAGGCCTCATACCAATGGAGATATCTTTTTTCTTATAAGCACATGATCTTTTCCATGTCTTACCAATGTGGGACTTTGATTGTATTCCTCATACTCCCAACAATCCCCCCCTCAAACGAAGGACCACATTGGGCCCCCCCTCAAGCCTATCCCTCCTCGAAGGATTTTCTCTGCTTGATGTCCGATCTTCAACCCACCAGGACTTCCTACTGGGTTGTTCGGTCCCGACCCAACTAGACTTCCTTCACGATGTCCGGTTCTCTCGATCCGACGTGGGAGCTCAACTTCCTTCGTTCGAGGTTCATGGCTTGACATGGACCATGGCTCTGATACCAATTGTTAGTGCTTATAAGCTCCACATATCTCCACAATGGCATGATATTGTCCACTTTCGGTCTAAGCCCTCATGGTTTTATTTTTGGGCTTTACCCAAAAGGCCTCATACCAATGGAGATATCTTTTTTCTTATAAGCACATGATCTTTTCCATGTCTTACCAATGTGGGACTTTGATTGTATTCCCATACTCCCAACAATCCCCTCAAACGAAGGACCACATTGGGCCCCCTCGCCTATCCTCCTCGAAGGATTTTCTCTGATGTCCGATCTTCAACCCACAGACTTACGCCTTGGTCACCCAACTAGACTTCCTTCCCGATGTCTGCTTTCTCGATCCTGACGTGAGCTCAACTTCCTTCGCTCGAGGTTCATGGCTGACATGGACCTGGCCTGAAATTGTTAGTGCTTATAAGCTTATCCACATATCTCCTATGATATCACCCACTGGGCCCAAGCCCTCATGGTTTTGTTTTTGGGCTTTACCCAAAAGGCCTCATACCAATGGAGATATCTTTTTTCTTATAAGCACATGATCTTTTTCATGTCTTACCAATGTGGGACTTTGATTGTATTCCTCATACTCCCAACACCCTCTACGCTAATATAGCATAGTGAATGACCCGGATCATTTCCCAACGAGTGTAATCAATAGAATAGTAAACTTAGGATTTCTAATTATTGCTAATTCTACTGAATGGGGGTTTGGAATTTGAAAGGATAATCCAACTAAACGAAAGACAATGCAAGGTAATTAAGCTCCAATCTAACTAAACTTCGAATGCGATGAATTTAAAAAAAAACCTAAACTAAGCATTCAAATAAGAAAGTGCATGAATTTAAATATACAGGATAACATAAGAGTAAAACATAACATGAAATTAAATCTAAACTAACCAACTACAACCTAATTACTCTAAGAAGCATTTTATCGAACAAGATGTAAGCATTAAACGGATTAAACATAAAATGTGCAATTCAAAATATGGAAGGTAAATTTGATTACAAACATTCAATACAAACTAGACAACCAAACAAGCAAAAACAAAGGAAGGATGTAGAGCTGCTGATGGCAATCGTCGGAGTTGGAAATAAAAGCTGTCCGACGGTAGAAATGGAAGAGCCACCGGTGATTGCTGTTAGATGCTGTCTGACGATGTGGAGGAGCTGGCGGATGAAGGTAAAGTGGCTGTCGGCGGTGGAGGTGGCTGGAATGAGATGAAACCGGAGGGGAATCCCCACTCCGGTGATCGGCGGCGACAGAGCTTGCAAGGGAGACGGTTGGTGGCGCTGCTAATGGGACGGCGGAGGTGTAATTGGTGGAGATGCGGTGGCTGGTCGGAGGTGCTGGTGGATGGCACCGGTCACCGGAGATTGGAGGGGATCCCCTTCCCTCTCCGACGATCGACGGGGAAGATGGAGAGGAGTCGGCGGTCGTGCGATGGAAGGGGAGAAGCTCTGCCGCGCGATCGCTGCGATTGGGAAAATGTTGGTTTTTAAGCTTCATTTTAGCAGCTGTCCGATCCAAGTAGGATCAATCCTAGTCGTCCATTAACCTAGGTTTTGATTGCCTTGATTAATCCATTAATAGGTTGTGCATCTAACGGGCTGACAATTCTCTAACTTTGAATGGATGGATCTGATCTATCTGAAGGGATAATTACGATCGGTCGAATCTGAAAGAAGGGCCCAAATGTCCAGATCTAAATGTATGAACTGGATTGCTCTAGATTTAGATGTATGGCTCAGATCAATAAGATCTCATCGGACGGTCAGGATTAAACATATCTAAACCCTTGATTAAATTGCTTCTGATCTTGATGAAGGACTCAAATTCTTCCAGCTTAAAATGCCCATTATAACCCTTAGATGAGGCTCATCTCGATCTCCTACAAACAAAGATAAATTTTACATACAAGTCCCAAAATTAAGGAGAATTTACAATAAGGTCCAAAAATAAATCCAACTCATAAAACATGATAATAATCAATAATAAATCACTTGAGAGGATAAAAACAGTGATATTAAGGACTAAAATAATCCGACAAAATGGTAGTTATCAATTCCCCCACACTTATTCTTGCACGTCCCGAGCAAGTAAAGAAAACTAAAAGTAAACTAAAAGTATATTTCCTAGCAATTCCCAAGCATACATAGAAAATCGTGAAAGAAAGTTACCTAGGATTATCAAATCTCCAAGACTCAAGCAATCATGGACTCAAATCTTACAGAGGTTAACAAACATGGTGACTTCAATCCATTATGAATAAACTAAGAATGATTAAGCCTCACAAGGTATGTGGTGGTTTCTCTCACTCTCATAAGCATGTAATAATAGAGTTCACTCAAGCTACTCATGGTTTATGAACTACCATATGTTTGCTTTTCTTCTACCTTCACCACTATATACACATAAGAATGCACAATCACTGAAGGCTTATTAAGAATATAAGGGAAACATGAATACAAGAAAATTGACAATATCTGTGAAAGAAAAGAAAGATAAGAAATGAAATAGCTAAAGAAATGCAAGAAGAAGATATGGAAATACTGGAATGTTACATAGATGAGTATAAGAAAACATTGCCCTAAAATTTTTCTTCCAACCCAATAAACATGTAAACAACCCTTATTACATTTTTTAATACACATTTACTAATGATATATAATAAATCTCTCAATAATTGTAACAAGGGATGTCGTTAACAAAAATACTATCACACATAAATAAAAATGAATGGCACCACATGCCGAAATTTTCACAATACTTTTTTTTTTATTTCATGGGCACCCAATTTATTTATTTTTTTCAACTTTTTTTTTCAGCTTTTTTTTCAAACTTTTTTTTTCAACATGCAGTGCACTTTCCTATGCTCCAACATCAAGCTCAGCTAAAAAGATAAAGAGCATGTCTAGCTCATGGTGATCAAGCACGACTTGCCTATGCTAATACTAAATTTCCCTGAGCTACTCTCTCCCCACACTTAAATTTTTATCCATCCTGGGCAAAACACTCATCATGGATCATCCAAGTATTCCACATCCAGAAATAGAAATGGACAAGAAAGTAATGGAAGGAAAGAAAAGTAGAAATGATGAATGACTAGAATGTTATTCAATAAGCATGTGGCGATAAAAGAAGTGAAGGAAAACAAATGTGATTGCCTTCATAATAATCATGCAAATCTATTGTTTTGTGGTCTCGAAAGAATCAAAGCAAGTTCTAGAGTTACAATAACCACAAGTGCACCACACACAAGCAATAAAAATAGTCTCAATCCTCACTAGGTAAAAAAAAATAATCAACTCAGTCTATCAACACAGAATCCATCACCAAGTAGTAACCACATGCAATCAAATAATCCATTCAAGACAATAAATTCCCAAAACTCGACAATCAAATTTAACTAGCTTTCACGACTTCTAAGATGATATAAAGGAATGCATAGGAAATTTATTTCAAAACACAAAAAAGTAAAAACTCAACACTAAAAACTTAACAACCAAAATAACTAGCTAAAACAAGAACAAAAAAAAGCAAGGAAATGTATATATACAATGAAAAAGAAAAGAGATGGGAAAAGGAATGAACTTCCCTGGGGTCCTGGCGGTTGGAGGTAGTTCAAGAGTAAGCCAGGCTGGGAGTGGAGTGGATCGAGTGGAAGTGAGCGTCTTCTCCATGTGGTATATGTTGTAAAGTCTAGCTCTCTCCATCATCATCTTCATGAAGGTTCTTCTAGGTGGATGAGAATAATTCCAGTGTAAAATCCAACCCAAAAGTAGAATCATAAGAGCTAAGATGAACTCCACTTCTTTCACTATCGTCTTCTCAAAGGCTATCTCAGGCGGTCGGAGACGATTTATTTGGAGCAACCAGTCTGGAAGCTAGACTGCTATATTTGCTGTTGAGGCCTTGTTAAGCAGAAATATGGGAGGCTTAGGCTATAATAGGAGTGTCCAGTCTAGGGCTCTCCAGCTATCCATCACTCCTATAGAAATCATCTTGATATCTTCAGGGAAATTCTGATCAGGCTTATTAGGTAGTTGAACAGCTGAACATAATAATTCTGCAGACACTGTCTCCTTTACAACATCATCAACCTAAATATAAGTAACAATATCTGCTACATCTGAAATATCATGTGCAACATTAACAATATCAAGAGTAACAATATCATCTACAATAATATCTGCACTCTTATCAACAATAACATCCACATCATCCATAGCTTCACTACCATAACACATAGAAATATAGGAATCCTGTAGAGTAGTAGGATCATAAACTTGGCTATCACATACTCCACAATCCATCTCCTCTAGCGCATCGATATCCAAAGAAATGGTCTCTAACGATGGCTGAATAAATCCTTGTGCTTGCATCTGCTGGGACTACTGTGGGCTATTAAGCATTGGGATAGTCTGGAACTCAGGATCCAACCTCTGAAATGTTGGATCGATCGGATCGCTAGAGGGGGGGGGTGAATAGCGATAGAAACTTTTTAGTACGAATTCATTTTTTAAAAAAAAAACTTATATGCAGCGGAAAGATAAACAAAACAAAAAGTAAAGGAGACAATAGACACAAGAGATTTACTTGGTTCGTAGCCGAAGGCTACTACTCCAAGGCCCTAGTGGTTCTTGACCATGTACGGAGGGCAAACTACTAAAGAACTCCCCCTCGTTGGAGGTAGGAGTTAGACGGATACAAAAAGCCCGAGGTAGAAGGACACTCCCCCTCTCCTCGTTATAATGAAAGCTTTACTAAAAGGAATAAACTGAAATACAATTTAGAACTTTCGTTACCGACGACTTTAAAGGTTGGAGGTTGAAGCTCTAGTCGTCGTCTCGGCAGCGCTTCGTCGTAGGGATGTCGGAGAGTCGGAGCGTATCAGAAGCACTTGGAAGCTTTGAATTGATGAAAAACCCTAGTTTTGGCCCTCCTTTTATAGCCTTTGAGCCCCTCATCGAATGGGTCTTTAGCCAATCACAAATGGGCACAAAACCCCTTGAAAAATGGTGATAACTCTTGACTACTTGAGGCTGATCCTTTGACCCGGGATGATGGCCATCATCGATCGTGATGGCGGCATCGATCGATTTCTTGACCTTCGGCGGTCATTGTTTGATGGCGGTCGAGTCCTCCAAGTAGCGATCGTGATGCTACGCAAAAACATAATTTCGATGGTCGTCGATCATCCGATCTCGACCTAGACCATCTATAAGAAGTCTTTGGTCGGATCTACGCTTAAGATCGTCCCCGTAAAGAGGATACGACCTTACTTACACTCGCACACACGAGCTTACCTCAGTACTTACGTGTTGCTTTTGCTTCCGACCTTCCACTCAATTCCTTCGGCTCCCTCCGAAGTCTCTTGAGTGTCGCCCGACCACCACGGCTTCCTCCGGGTGTCGCTAGCCATCAGCTCCAGCGTTGAGACTTTTCTGCACACTTGATTTAGCTCATGAGATAATAATATATTCTTAACTTTGTATCGTTTGCTATAATCAAAACTTAGGTTCGACTTAGGTGCCTACTGCACCAACAATCTCCCCCTTTTTGATTTATGGCAAACCCACATACAAAGTTAAGTAAATAGCAAGCATGAAGAGTAATAATGTGCATGAGAAACAAAAATATGAAGATTAAGTTGGAGTAGTAAGGATTTTCTTCAAGTACTCCCCCTTGAGGAAACCTCCCCCTTGACCGAGGGTGAGTCTTGAAGAAAGACCTTAATCCTCCCCCTTGAGGGTTGCTTTAAGTAATTAACATTACTTAAAGTTGGCCTTAGTAAAACGTTTTAGTTAAGCCCTTTCTCCCCCTTAAGTAAAACATTAACGACATAAAGTTTAAAAAATAAATTTAAGTAAAACGTAGACGGCACAAATAAGTTTAAGTTAAGAATTCTTTGGCCTTTTGGTAAAAGTTAACTAAGTTTTAACTTTTGGTTTAAATATGAAGTAAGAGTTAAGTTATAAAAAAAAAAAAATTTTAACCCCTTAACTTTGGCCTTTTTCTCCCCCTTTTGCCATATATCGAAAAGAGTAAGGGGTGTGTGGAAAACAAAATAAGTGTTAAATTTAAGGTCCAAGCATGTTCCCCATTTTTTAAAAAAAAATATACTGAAAATAAGCTCATCTATAAAATGTTCGACTCATATTTGGCTTGATTGATATGTAAGATCAACGATCTGACAGTCGGTTAGTATGTATGATTATACTCCGTGGTTCATAGCGATGCACTAGCTCTACATCTGGAACCAGGAGTAAGGTCCTAACATCTCACGTCCATCTACGTGGCTAAGTACACAAACACATTAGTCCTATGTGTTGTGAGATGTACTGGCTCCTTAAATCTATAGGTGCATGATATCTAAGGTATGTCCTATGCTAGTTCCATAAAAATAAAATTAAGGAAATAGTAGTAAGAACATATAATTTTCATGTACCTATTCTATTACGCACATGCCAAATTTTCATCTTAATAGACTAAATTCGGCTTCGGGTAGGGGTTTAGTAAATAGATCGCAAGTTAGACTTAGATTCGACATATTCGAGGTGTATGTCTCCGTTGGCCACAAGTTCTCGAATGAAATTGTGTTTGACCTCTATATGTTTGGTCCTATAGTGACATATATTCTTTGTAAGATTAATTGAACTAATGTTATCTCGTGAAGTTTAGTATTGTAAAGTCTAACTTAAAGTCGCGGAGAGTGTGCTTCATCCAAAGAAGTCTGCGTGACACACTCACCCATCGCGATGTATTCCGGTGGTAGATAAAGCAACAATGTTGTTTCCTCGCACCATCTCACTAGACTCGAGCCGAGAAGTTGACAACAACCACTCGTGCTCTTTCTATCGAGCTTACTACCAGCATAATCCGAATCGGAGTAGCCGATTAGTTCGAACTCCGTAGATCTAGGGTACCAAATACCAACGTTAAGTGTACCCTTAAGATATCTAAGGATACGCTTAACTAGGGTTAGGTGAGACTCCTTAGCACAGGTTTGAAACCTGGCGCACATACTTACTTCGAATAGGATGTCGGGTCGACTCGCAGTTAAGTATAGAAGACTCCCTATTACGCTCCTATAGCATTTTAAGTCAATGGACTTACTTTCTAGGTCTTCTCCTATGTTAACATTTATCGCCATTGGGGTGTTTATTACCTTAGCGTCTTGCATTCCAAATCTTTTAATTAACTCCTTAGTGTATTTTTGTTGATATAGGTATATACCATCCTTAGTTTGTTTAATTTGTAGACCTAAAAAGAAACTCAACTCGCCTACCAAGTTCATTTCAAACTCACTTTCCATGAGTGAAACGAACTCGTTTAGTAAGGCTGAGTTAGAGGTTCCAAAAATTATATCGTCTACGTAAATTTGAGCTATGAATATTTCTTTACCTAAGATTTTTACGAAGAGAGTTGGGTCAACTAAGCCTTGGTTAAACCCTTTTAACTTAAGATGGATTGAAAGTCTCTCGTACCAAGCTCGAGGAGCTTGTTTAAGTCCATAGAGAGCTTTCTTAAGTTTTAGAACATGGTCGGGTTTATCTAGATTTTCGAATCCGGGGGGTTGGCTAACATAAACTTCTTCTTTAATGTATCCATTTAGGAATGTCGACTTAACATCCATTTGAAACAGCTTAAATCCTCGATGTGCGGCATAAGCTAGCAACATTCGAATGGATTCGAGTCTAGCTACTGGGGCATAGGTTTCGTCGTAATCTAAGCCTTCGACTTGGCTAAACCCTTTGGCGACTGACCTAGCCTTGTTTCTAACTACTTCACCTTTATCATCAAGCTTATTTCGAAACACCCACCTTGTTCCAATTATCGTTTTGTCTTTTGGTGGTGGTACTAATTCCCACACTTCATTCCTAGTAAATTGAGCTAGCTCTTCTTGCATTGCAATAATCCAATCGGGATCAAGAAGAGCTTGTTCAATTGATTTGGGTTCTATCTTTGAAATTAAGGAAATTTGACTAAGGTTCCTATAGGATGCTCTAGTTCGAACTCCTAGATTAGGATCTCCTATCACTTGATCGATAGGGTGGTTAGTCTGAATCCTAGATTGGGTTGGGTTTGTATCACCTAATGCTTGATCAATGGGGTGACTTGGTTGAACACTAGTTTGACTCGGATCACTTGTCACTTGGTTGACAAGAGAAGTTGGTTGATGTGGATTAGACTCGATCTCAGGGTCAGAGACGAGTTTGGTATCAGTGGGCTCAACACTTGGGGTCATTAAGGGTTTTGTAGGTTCGGGTACTTCATCAAATATTACGTTGATAGTCTCCTCGATTCTAAGGGTGTCGTGGTTATATACTCTATAAGCTCGACTTGTAGTCGAGTATCCTAGAAAGATTCCGGTCGTGGTTTTGGATGTAAATTTCCCTAGGTAATCCTTAGTGTTTAGGATATGTACCTTACACCCAAATACCCTAAAGTACTTGATGTTAGGTATTTTATCGTGATAAATCTCGTACGAGGTCTTAAGGTGCCTTTTTACCATAAGGATCCTATTTTGGACATAGCATGCCGTACTCACGGCTTCTGCCCAAAACCTATTGGGTAGGTCGTATTCGTTCAACATGGTCCTAGCGGCTTCTTATAGAGTTCGGTTTTTCCATTCCACTAGGCCATTTTGCTGAGGGGTCCTAGGGCAAGAGAATTCATGGTGGTATCCGTTTAGGTTACAGAAGTCGGTGAACCTTTGATTTTCGAATTCACCACCATGATCGCTTCTAAGTCTTTTAAGCTTAAGGTCTTTTTGATTCTCGATTAATTGTAATAGATTGATTAATTGATCTAGGGTATCATTTTTATGTTTGATGAACCTAACCCAGGTAAACCTGGAGTAGTCGTCAATTATGACTAAGCAATATTGACTTCTATTGAGTGACTTAGCTCCATGTGAATCGAATAGATCCATATGCAGGAGCTCAAGTACACTTGAGGTTTGTTCTTGGTTAGTTAACTTGTGTTGTGTCCTAGGTTGTTTTCCTTGTTGACAAGCATTACAGATTTTATTAACCAAGTTGTTGAGGTTGGGTAAGCCTCTGACTAAGCCACTCTGACTCATCTTATGGACGAGTCTTGGGTGCGAGTGACCGAGTCGTCGGTGCCACAACCATGATTCCTCTTCCTGTGTCATAAGACATTTGGCTGAGGATTTGATTAAGTTAATTATGTAAATGTTATTTGTCCTGGTTCCTTTGAGTATTGTTTTAGTTGTTTTATTTTTTTAATTACACATTCATTTTCTAAAAATACGACCTTATAGTTATTGTCACATAATTGGCTTACGCTAAGCAGGTTATATTCAAAATTCTCTACAAGTAATACATTTTTAATAACAAAATTCGAGTTAAGCTCGATATCACCTGATCCGATGATTTTGAGCTTGCCGTTATTCCCAAAGGCTACCGATCCTTGTCGTTTGAATCGAAGCTTTGTAAATTTGAGTTGATCCCCGGTCATGTGTAAGGAGCAACTGCTGTCCAACATCCATTGATCCTACACACAAGGTGGTTGGATTGGATGTTAGAATTTTTTTTTTTTTTAAAAAAATTGGTTGTAAGTTGTTAAACCTAGGTCATCTCACCTGTGTCTATATGATCAATCATGTTATACTTATGTGTTTTTTGTGAGATGACTTCCAATTAAGTTAATTAAGTGCATTTAGGTTCAAGTAATTTTATGTTAGATTTGGATTTAAACCTAGGCTTGTCAAGTTTACCTTTTCAAGATCATGTCTTCCAGGTCGTGGCGAGGCACAGGGGCCTTCTTTTATCGGATCATCGACCACTTCCTTAGACAAAGCCATTTTCAAGAAAATGATGACTTGACTCACCTAAGACTATCTCCTAGTCTAACTGGTTATTTTTGAAAAGAGGCTCCCCGAGGCTCAATCTTTTCGAAGAATTTTAGTTGGTTATGTTTTTGAAAAGAGGCTCCCCGAGGCTCAATCTTTTCGAAGAATTTTAGTTGGTTATGTTCGTGTTTTAAGTGAGTTCACAAGTTTTAAAGCACAAATTTTCTAAGTTAAAGCATGCAATTTCTAAGTTAAAGCACACACTTTCTAAGTTAAAGCATGCAATTTCTAAGTTAAAGCACAAACTTTCTAAGTTAAAACATGCAATTTCTAAGTTAAAGCACAAACATTCTAAGTTAAAGCATGCAATTTCTAAGTTAAAGCACAAACATGTTTTGTACTGACTCCCCCTAGACCGTTGAATCGGTTCGGTCTATCCACATAGTGGATTTGGTCCTTGGGAATCAAGTGCGGGTTGGATCCTAGAGTTGAAATCAAAAGGTTCTTAGGGACCCATGCTTGGACATGTTTCCTATGTCGACTTACAATCGACATATACGACCTATTAGTCGTGTTTGAGTTAAACCCTAGTCTAGCCTTGTTGTACACGGCCCTTTGAGATCCAAGTAGGAGGTCAAGTCCTTTGGATCCCGAAGTGAACCTTTCCAACGTGTTCCTAAGATCTTCGACTTGACTTTTCAAGAGAGAGTTCTCAACTTCGAGCTTTTCAACTCGAGTTGAGTCCTTCTCTTGAACTCGACTAGTCGAAGAGGTTAGGGAGACCTCGTGTTTGAGGAGTTTAACCTCCTCAACAAGGGTCTCGACCTTGGACTCGGACTTAGCTAACTTCCTAGACAAAAACCTAACCGTATTATGTAAAGTTTTAAATAAAGTTCGACTTACTTTAAGGGTATCTTTTGAACCGGATGCGTATCCGTGGCTTGACTTGAAGGTAACTTCGTAGTCCGAGTCATCCTCAGGTTCTGACTCAAGTTCAGGTTCGGTCTCCATGTCTGACTCAATCGATTTCGCCATGAAGACGTGGTCTTCGTCTTCTTCGGATGATGCTTCTTCCCATGTCGCATTGAGGGCCTTCTTGTGCTTAGGTGCTCGGTGGTTGAGCTTGGGGCACTCGGACTTGATATGTCCAAACCTGTTACACTCATAACACCTAATATTAGAACTTTTAGGCTTACCTTGGTTGGGTCGAGTTGTGGTTCGCTTTCGTCCCTTGGCTATCCTTCGAGCTAGGTTCATTAGTTCAGCAGTCAACTCCGGGTCAACTTCTTCTTCGAACTCGTCTTCCTCCTCGGTTGGTGGTGGCTTGCTTGCGATTTTCTTCTTCTTTGATCCTGCAAACAAGGCTATACCCCTCTCGGGTTCCGAGTTGGACTGCTCATGTAATTCGAAATCGGAAAAGAGTTCATCTAACCTAATTTTAGAAAGATCCTTGGAGACCGTGTAGGCATCGACCATGGATGCCCACAAGGTAGTCCTCGAAAACGAGTTTAGAACATATCTTATAAGGTCGCGGTTTTCGACCTTTTGCCCGATTGCGTGTAGGTTGTTGACTATGTCCTGGACTCGGGCGTGAAGTTGGGTCGCGGACTCGTGTTCCTGCATTTTTAGGTCATATAGTTTATTGAAAAGAAGATCACGCTTACATACCTTGGCTTCATCGGTCCCTTCGTGTAGCTCCACTAGTTTCGTCCAAAGATCTTTTGCGCTTATGAAGGGGCCGACGCGATTTAGCTCCTCCTTGGATAAGCCGCATTGGAGGATTTGTGTTGCCTTGGCGTCGGCTTCGACTTGTCATTTTGTCGCAAGGGTCCATTGATCATAATTCAAGGAGTCACCCACTTCATTAGTCGGAAGTGTGAAACCCGTTTGGATTATGATCCACATATCGATTTGGGTTTTGAGAAAGCATTCCATCCGACCCTTCCAATAACGGAAGTCATCTCCGTTGTAAAATGGAGGTCGGACGGTGCTAAAACCCTCGAGATGGGCCATTAGAACAAAAGACACAAATAGACGGAGATGAAGAAACTAACAACGACAAAAACAAAAAAACAAGTACCAAGACTCGCGTCTTGGATTAGTAGTGCGGGAGAAAAACATAACAAAGCGAAATAAAAAAAACAGAATTAAAAGAAAAATAAATCTGTAAAAAGGCTAGATTGGTGGTTTCACCAAATCTTAGCAACCCCCAGCTCTGATACCAATTGTTGGATCGATCGGATAGCTAGAGGGGGGGGGTGAATAGCGATAGAAACTTTTTAGTACGAATTCGTTTTTTTAAAAAAAAACTTATATGCAGTGGAAAGATAAAAAACACAAAAAGTAAAGGAGACAATAGACACAAGAGATTTACTTGGTTCGTAGCCGAAGGCTACTACTCCAAGGCCCTAGTGGTCCTTCACCACGTACGGAGGGCAAACTACTAAAGAACTCCCCCTCGTTGGAGGTAGGAGTTAGACGGATACAAAAAGCCCGAGGTAAAAGGACACTCCCCCTCTCCTCATTATAATGAAAGCTTTACTAAAAGGAATAAACTGAAATACAATTTAGAACTTTCGTTACCGACGACTTTAAAGGTTGGAGGTTGAATCTCTAGTCGTCGTCTCGGCAGCGCTTCGTCGTAGGGATGTCGGAGAGTCGGAGCGTATCGTAAGCACTTGGAAGCTTTGAATTGATGAAAAACCCTAGGTTTGGCCCTCCTTTTATAGCCTTTGAGCCCCTCATCGAATGGGTCTTTAGCCAATCACAAATGGGCACAAAACCCCTTGAAAAATGGTGATAAAATGATCGATGGCCATCATCACCGATCCGATGGGCAAGATCGGGCCGATTTTGACCTTCTAGCCGATCGCTTGATCGGCGCAATGAGTCCTCCAAGCCGGGCAATGATCGATGCTAGCTGCAAGGCAAGGTTAGCTCAACAAAAACATAATTTCGATGGTCGTCGACCATCCGATCTCGACCTAGACCATCTATAAGAAGTCTTTGGTCAGATCTACGCTTAAGATCATCCCCGTAAAGAGGATACGACCTTACTTACGCTCGCACACACGAGCTTACCTCAGTACTTACGTGTTGCTTTTGCTTCCGGCCTTCCACTCAATTCCTTCGGCTTCCTCCGAAGTCTCTTGAGTGTCGCCCGACCACCGCGGCTTCCTCCGGGTGTCGCTAGCCTTCAGCTCCAGTGTTGAGACTTTTCTGCACACTTGATTTAGCTCATGAGATAACAATATATTCTTAACTTTGTATCGTTTGCTATAATCAAAACTTAGGTTCGACTTAGGTGCCTACTGCACCAACATGAAATGTTGGTGGAGGCTGATAAGAATGTTGTGAATTCGCAGCCATGATCTCAATAATTTCTCTAGCCTGAGCAGGAGTCTTGTTGACTAGGGCCCCTCCATTAGCTACATCAAGCATACACCTATCCATAGGAAATAATCCATCATAGAAGTGCAGGATGAGCATGTGATCTCTAATCTTGTGTTGAGGTCAACTAGCACATAACCTTTTGAATCTCTTCCAATACTTATGTAGAGTTTCTCCTATCATTTGCTCTATGCCACAAATGCTCTTCTGAATTGTTATGGTCCTGGATGCAGGAAAAAACTTTTCCAAAAAGGCTTTCTTCATTTCACTCCAACATGTAATAGAGTCAGGAGAAAGATAATAGATCCAATCCTTTGCCCTGTCTGATAAAGAGAATAGAAATACTATGAGCATAATATCCTCCAGTGATATACCCCGTGGCTTCATTGCTGAGCATACCATATAAAATTCTTGCAAGAGCCGAATTGGATCTTCTCTAGCATAACCATGGAATTTCGGAAGCAAATGTACAATTTCAAAGAGTTCAACATCCACATTTAATTTAGGAAATTGAATGCAAAAAGATTGGCAAGGAACATTTGGTGCAGTGAGTTCCCTGACAGTTATGTTAATCCCTGTATCATCAGTCTAATGAAAGCCTCCTAATCTCTGATAATAGGGATCCATGTTTAAAGAAATTTCTTGTTCTTTTCTGAAACACTAACAAACAATATCAAAAGATACAGGAAGCAAACAAAATACAACACATGGATATACAAGACATAAAAGAATTAATCCCTCAACAAAAGTTTTGAATTTTGAATTTTTTTTAAGAAAAATTGACAAAAAATCCTAAATCTACTAAGCATCATTACACTCCCAGGCAACGGCGCCAAAATTTGATGTACGACAGTTTGTGTCGTGGTACCGTTAAAAATTATTTACCGAACCCCCTCTACGCTAATATAGCATAGTGAATGACCCGGATCGTTTCCCAACGAGTGTAATCGATAGAATAGTAAACTTAGGATTTCTAATTATTGCTAATCCTACTGAATGGGGGATTGGAATTTGGAAGGATAATCCTACTAAATGAAAGACAATGCAAGGTAATTAAGCTCTAATCTAACTAAACTACGAGTGCGATGAATTAAAAAAAAAACCTAAACTAAGCATTCAAATAAGAAAGTGCATGAATTTAAATATGCAGAATAACATAAGAGTAAAACATAACATGAAATTAAATCTAAACTAACAAACTACAACCTAATTACTCTAAGAAGCATTTTATTGAACAAGATGTAAGCATTAAACGAATTAAACTTACAACGTGCAATTCAAAATATGGAAGGTAAATTCTATTACAAACATTCAATACAAACTAGACAACCAAACAAGCAAAAACAAAGGAAGGCTATAGAGCTGATGATGGCAATCGTCGGAGCTGGAAATAGAAGTTGTCCGGCGGTAGAAATGGAAGAGCTATCGGTGATTGCTGCTAGATGTTGTTCGACGATGTGGAGGAGCTGGCGGATGAAGGTAAAGTGGCCGCCGACGGGGGAGGTGGCTGGAATGAGATGAAACCAGAGGGGAATCCCCACTCCGGTGATTGGCGGCGATAGAGCTTGCAAGGGAGACCACTGGCGGCATTGTTAATGGGACGGTGGAGGTGTAGTCGGTTGAGATGTGGTGGTTGGTCGTGGGTGCTAATGGATAACACCGGTCACCGGAGATTGGAGGGGATCCCCTTCCTTCTCCAGCGACCGACAAGGAAGATGGAGAGGAGTCAGTGATCGCGCGATGGAAGGGGAGAAGCTCTGTCGTGCGATATCTGCGCTGCGATTGGGAAAATGTTAATTTTTAAGCTTCATTTTAGCAGTCGTCCGATCCAAGCAAGATCAATCCTAGCTGTCCATTAACCTAGGTTTTGATTGCCTTGATTAATCCATTAATGGGTTGTGCATCCAACGACTGAGAAATCTCTGACTTTGAATGAATTGATCTGATCCATCTGAAGGGATAATTATGATCGATCGAATCTAGAAAAAGGGCCTAGATGTCCAGATCTAAATGTACGGACTAGATCACTTCAGATTCAGATGGATGGCTCAGATCAATCCAATCTCATCAGACGGTCAGGATTAAACAGATCTAAACCCTTGATTAAATTGCTTCTGATCTTGATGAAGGGCTCAGATTCTTCCAGCTTAAAATGCCCATTATGACCCTTAGTTGAGGCTCATCTTGATCTCCTACAAACAAAGATATATTTTACATATAAGTCCCAAAATTAAGGAGAATTTACAATAAGGTCCAAAAATAAATCCAACTCATAAAACATGATAATAATCAATAATAAATTACTTGAGAGGATAAAAATAGTGATATTAAGGACCAAAATAACCCGGCAAAATGGTAGTTTTCAGGAACTTGATGACAACCATCATGGTTGAGGGAACACCCGTGAGGGATCTTGTTCTCAAGATGATGGCTCATTTTAATGAGCTGGAAGTCCTTGGAGCGGAGATCGATGGAGAAACCCAGGTCGATATCATTCTCCAATCTCTACCAAGGAGTTTTGAGCAGTTTCGCCTGAACTACAATATGAATAAGAGGTTATATTTGTTGGCGGAGCTTCTAACAGAACTCTAGGTGACAGAGGGGCATTTTTGTCAGAGTTCTCAAGTTTTGGTTGCTCTGAAAGTTTCTACTTCTAAGCCAAAAGGCAAGAAGAAGAAGAAACAAGATGTAGAAAAGGTGGTGGGAGGATCTCAAGGAGGAGTGAAGAAGTCGAAAGGCAAGTGCTTCACTTGCAGGCAGACTAGACATTGGAAGTTGGACTATCCCAACCGCAAATAGAACAAAGGTATATCTTTTAGTCTAGTTGTTGAAACATGTTTAGCGGTGTTATCTATCGGTACTTGGTGTGTAGATATGGGAGCCACTGATCATGTCTGCAACTCTTTGCAGGGGTTTTAGGAAACCAGACGACTAGCTGAGGGAAAGATTACTATCTACATGGGCAATGCTACGAAGGTGGCGGCTATTGCAGTGGGAGATGTTTATTTATCTTTTGATAGGAATAAAATTTTGGTTCTGAGAAATTGCCTTTATGTACCTTCATTTAAAAAGAATTTGATTTCAATTTCTAAATTGTTTTTGGATGGATATTCTATTTCATTTAATGATAGAGTTGTTATAAAAAAGGAATAGGGAGATTATCTGTTCTGGTGCATTGGTAGGAAATTTATACACTCTTGAACCAAAAACTCCCACGGTGTAAATAGAAATAAATAACTCATCTTCTAAATCTAATAAGAGAAAAGAACCTTCAAAAATGAACCAAACGTATCTTTGGCATCTAAGGTTAGGTCATATTAACCTGAGTAGAATTCAAAAGTTGATAGCTGATGGACCTTTGGGTTCATTAGTGGTGGAAGATTCCCAACCTGTGAATCTTACTTGGAAGGTAAAATGACCAAGAGCCCTTTTAAGGCCAAGGGGTATAGAGCCAAAGATGTGTTGGAATTGATTCATTCTGATTTGTGTGGTCCTATGTCTATCCAGGCTAGAGGTAGTTTTGAATATTTCATCTCTTTTATAGATGATTATTCAAGATATGGATACATTTACTTGATATGCCACAAGTCGGAATGCTTTGACAGGTTCAAAGAATTCAAGACTGATGTGGAGAAACATCAAGGTAAAAGTATCAAGACACTACGATCTGATCGTGGTGGTGAGTACCTCTTGGGAGAGTTTAGGAGTTACTTATCAGAGGTTGGGATTCAATCCCAACTATTTGCACCTGGCACACCCCAGCAAAATGGTGTGGCGGAGCGAAGGAATATGACTCTTACGAAGATTGTTAGATCGATGATGAGTTATTCTGAGTTACCAGATTCATTCTGGGGGTATCCTCTGGATACGGTAGTATATATTCTAAACTTGGTACCATCTTGAAGGAAGGGGAAATTCGCTTCCCACTTCAACTCGGTCGTTTGTTCATGGCGATCTCGTATACGTCCCTGGATAAAAAAGTTTTATCCTTGACAAGAGGGATTACCCAAGCTACCGTTTCATCGTCGTGATATTCGATTAGAGTGGTCACTTGAATAAACTTGTTCAAGCAACCAACTTCTATTCTAGATTAGACGCAGAATAGACGATGTACGGATCGTCAGTTTTTATGTTTGTATTCGGGGTCCAAGTAAATTTAGACATAAAAAAAACATACAACATGCATATAATTGAAAAACAATTATAGACATAATACAAACGAATATAAACAAGCGTTATACCTCTTGATCTTCTATTGTATGTCCTTCCTCCTTTTGGACGTCGTGTGGGCGACGATCTTCGAAAAGTCGAAGCCTCCTAGATCACCAATCTTCCTTTCTTTGTACGCTCTGAACAAAAGGAAGAATAAGAAACAAAACATTCCTCTATCTAGGACCAACCAACAAGCTCCCAACTTGAAGCTTGCCGCCGGCCTAAAGAGAGAGGAAGGTGGGCGCCGGCCAAGAGCTCCAAGGAATCACCCTAACCCTTGTTTCCACTGGGCAAGGAGAAGAGAAGGAAGAGCTTTGGATGCCGACCAAAGAGAGGAGAGAAGAGGATGGGCGCCGGCCACCTAAGGAAGAAGAAGGAAAGAAATTTCCTAATTTGCGGTCGCCCAACCTCCAAGCTCCTTGCCGCCAAAAAGCCTAACCCCTCCTTGACTCCAATTGCTCTTGCCACCCACCCTAATCCATCCTTTTATAGAGTTAGGCTTAAGCCTTGTTTTAATCTCCACCATCGGTTCTAGAGATTTAATCTCAATCGTCAGATCTAGAGATTTAATCTCAACCGTCGGATCTAGAGATTTAATCTCTACCGTTGTATCTAGAGTTTTGTTTTCCATCATTGGATCTAGGCTCCATGAGGTTTTAATAGGCTACAATAAGGACCATGAGGAGGAGTTGAATCTTGACCACCCAATGGATCAAGCCCACATAAAGTCCGATCCATTAATGATAATCCATTCCACTAAAGGATTATCACTGATCTACCTCACCAACCCCCATAAATTAATATGGGCTCCATATATTATTTGTACATTTTTCTCCCCGTGTTTAAGATCTCGAATGTCTGTCGATTAATTAATTTACTGAAAATTAATTAATCAACATCTAACTCCATGAGTAGTACCACTCAACCTTATCATCATGCCGGACCAAGTTCACCTGCAGGGTTTACATGATGAACCTTATGAGCTCCTCAAGGGGACATCATCATCCTAATATATAGGATATGGTTTCCTCCTATAATCAATGACACACCATTTAAATAATATCATTTCCCAACTTAGCGAGCCTATCGATTTACTCTATAAATCTCGCCCATTGGTAAATCAAAGAAATGAATACTAAGTATATGTGCCCGTTATTATATCGGGATTAAGAGCATGTACAATATAATATCTGAGGTCTGATTTGATTATGTTATCAGCAATAAATCGAATCACCTCTAAGTCGGTCCTGCTTAATACACACAGTGTACTAGTGTGATTCTATGGTCAAAACAAACCAATACCAAATCACACTACAACCATTCCAATGGTTTGTCCATAACCATCTCGGTTGTGAGTCTTTTTTTATACTTTACAATGAACCGATAACATGATCTCCTATGTGACACTACACACCATGTTATCTACAATGTAATGTATCAGACAAAATGCATAATCATAAATATGCAAATAATGATCATGTGATTCTTATTTCAAAAATAAAGATGTTCATACAAAAGATAGACTTTTCAGTATACACCCCAATAATCTCCCACTTATACTAAAAGACTATGATGTCCTTAAACTGGCATACATCTGATTCTCATTCCCTCCACATGCCTATCGAAAGCTCTCGCTGGAAGGGCCTTAGTGAAAGGATCTGCCAGGTTATCCTCTGATTCAATCTTGGTCACAACAACTTCTCCTCTCTTTACGATTTCTCGTATCAGGTGGTACTTGCGCTCTATGTGTTTACTTGCCTTATGGGCTCGTGGTTCCTTCGAGTTTGCAACTGCACCACTATTATCACAATATATTGTGATAGTTTTGGGCAAACCAGGAATCACATCCAAGTCCATCAAGAAGTTCTTGAGCCACACAACTTCTTTGGACGCCTCAGAGGCTGCCACATACTCAGCTTACATAGTAGAGTTCGCCACGCATTTTCTGCTTGACACTTCTCCATACAATGCCTCCACCTCCCAAAGTAAACACAAAACCTGAGGTAGACTTACTATTATCCCTGTCTTATTGGAAGTCAGAATCTGTGTAACCTACAAGGAGTAATTGGTCTGCCTGGTAAATTAGCATATAATCCATAGTCCTTCTCATGTACTTCAATATATGCTTTACTGCAGTCCAATGTTCTTGTCTTGGATTACTTTGATATCTGCTGACCATGCCCACGGCAAAGCAGATATCTGGTCTCGTACATAGCATCGCATACATGAGGCTTCCTACTATCGAAGCATAAGGAACCGCTTTCATCTCCTCTATATCCTCAGATGTTCTAGAACACATCTCCTTAGATAAAGGAACTCCATGCCTGAAAGGTAGAAAACCTTTCTTGGAGTTTTACATGCTAAAACAATCCATAATGGTGTCTATGTATGAATCTTGAGATAAGCACAACATCCTTTTCCTATGATCCCTTATAACCTTGATCCCAAGGATGTGTCCCACTTCTCCCAAGTCCTTCATATCAAACTGTTTGGACAACCATACCCTTACGTCCGATAACACCATGACATTGTTGCCAATTAACAAAATGTCATCTACGTATAGTACAAGAAATACCACTATGTTTCCGTCACATCTCTTGTATACACAAGACTTATCCGGACTTTGAATAAATCCATAAGACTGTATTACCTCATCAAAGTAGATGTTCCAAGATCTCGAAGCTTGCTTCAATCCATAAATGAACCGATTAAGCCTACACACAAGATGCTCTTTGCCCTTTGCAATGAACCTTCTGGTTGCTGCATATAGATGTTTTCCTCAAGACATCCATTAAGGAAGGTTGTCTTGACATCCATCTTCCATACCTCATAAACCATATGAGCAGCAATGCATAAGAGAATCCAGATAGACTTAAGCATGGCTACCGGTGAAAAGGTCTCCTCATAATCGATACTCTCTTTCTGAGTATACCCTTCCGCAACAAGCCTCGCTTTGAAGGTCTCAATCTTCCCATCTATTCCTCCCTTTCTTTTGTAGATCCACTTGGATCCAATGGTTTTTACACCATCAGGTGGTTTTACTAGCTCCTAGACCTGATTTGAATCCATAGATTCAATCTCAGCATTCATTGCACTTTGTAAAGATACTGCATCTTTATCTTGGATTGCCTTGTCATATGTCCAGGGATCAGGTTCATGTTCGCTAGGGACCAAATCAAAAAATTCTCCCAAGAACATGAATCTATCAGGCTGTCTAACAACCATCCCACTACGATGAGGTATCACCTGTGTATCCTCTGTGACACGCGGTGTAGTGACTTGTGGTATATCCTCATGTACCGGTGGTACTGAAGAAGTGACTTCCCCTTTCAATTCCTCCAGAACAATCTTACTCATGGGCTTGTGGTTCATCACATAGTCTTTCTCTAGAAATCTGGCATTCGTGCTAACGATCACCTTCTGATCTCTAGGACTATAAAACAAACCACCTTTCGTTCCTCTAGGATAGCCAACGAACATGCGCAATTCTGTACAAGGTTCCAACATACCAGCATCTGCCTTCAGCACTTGTGTTGGACTCCCCTAAATCCGAATATGTCTCAGACTAGGCTTTCGCCCAGTCCATAATTCTGTGGGAGTAGAAGGCACTAATTTAGATGGAACCAAGTTCAGAATGTACATTGCCATATCTAGAGCATATCCCCAGAACAAATCTGGCAACTCAGAATAACTCATCATCAATCTAACTATCTCCATAAGAGTCCTATTCCTTCGCTCTACTACACCATTCTACTGGGGTGTGCCAGGTGCAGACAATTGGGATTGAATCCCATCCTCTGATAAGTAATTCCTAAACTCTCCCAAGAGGTACTCACCACCACGATCTGATCGTAGTGTCTTGATACTTTTACCTTGACATTCCTCCGCATCAGCCTTGAATTCTTTAAACTTGTCAAAGCATTCAGACTTGCGGCGCATCAAGTAAATGTATCCATATCTTGAATAATCGTCTATAAAAGAGACAAAATACTCAATACCACCTCTGGCCTGGATAGACATAGGACCACACAAATCAGAATGAACCAATTCCAACACATCTTTGGCTCTATACCCCTTGGCCTTAAAAGGCCTCTTGGTCATTTTACCCTCCAAGAAAGATTCGCAGGTTGGGAAATCTTCCATCACTAATGAACCCAAAGGTCAATCAGCTATCAACCTTTGAATTCTACTTAGGTTAATATGTCCAAGCCTTAGATGCCAAAGATATGTTTGGTTCACCTTCGAAGGTTCTTTTCTCTTATTGGAATTAGAAGATGAGTTATTCACCTCTATTTGCATCGTGGGAGATTTTGGTTCAAGTGTATACAAATTTTCTATCAATGCACTAGAACAAATAATCTCTCTAGTCCTTTTTATAACAACTCTGTCATTAAAAGAAATAGAATATCCATCCATAAATAATTTAGAAATTGAAATCAAATTCTTTCTAAATAAAGGCACATAAAGGCAATTCTTAAGAACCAAAACTTTATTTTTCTCAAAAGACAAATAAACATGTCCCACTGCAACAGCCGCCACCATCGTTGCATCGTCCAAGTATACAGTAATCTCCCCCTCAGCTAGTCGTCTAGTTTCTTGGAACCCTTGCAAAGTATTGCAGACATGATCAGTGGCTCTGGTATCTACACACCAGGTGCCGGTAGATAACACCGCTAAACATGTTTCAACGACTAGACCAAAAGATATACCTTTGTTCTGCTTGCGGTTGGGGGAGTCCTTCTTCCAGTGTCCAGTCTGCTTACAAGTGAAGCACTTGTCTTTCGGCTTCTTCACTCCTCCTTGAGTTCCTCCCATTGTCTTTGCCCCAGCTTGTTTCTTCTTCTTCATGACTTTCGGCTTAGAAGTAGAAACTTTTTGGGCAACCATGGCTTATGCCTGAGCACTCTGACGAAAAAACCCCTCTGCCGCCTAGAGGTCTGTCAGAAACTCCGCCAATGAATACAACCTCTTGTTCATGATGTAGTTTCGGCGAAACTGTTCAAAACTCCTAGGTAGAGACTAGATATTGATATCGACCTGGGTTTCCCCATTGATCTCAGCTCCGAGGACTTCCAGCTCATCCAAATGAGCCATCATCTTGAGAACATGATCCCTCATGGGTGTTCCCTCGATCATGGTGGTCATCATCAAATTCCTCATGGCTTCCTACCTAGCAGCCTGATTCTGGTGTCCGAAAAGCTCTTTGAGATTGAGCATCATGTCATAAGCAGTGGGCATGGCTTGATGTTGATGTTGCAGTACATTTGACATAGATGCCAAAATGTAACACCGCGCCATCTCATCGGCCTTAATCCACTTCTTATAACTCTCCTTCTCCTTTTCACTAGAGTCATCCGAAGGCTTAGGAGGGCACTCTTCGAGGAGTACATATTTCTATTCCTTAGTAATCAAGACAATGTCAAGATTCCTCTTTCAATCAATATAATTGGGTCTAGTAAGTTTATTTTCTTTCAGTATCACAGCAAGCGGGTTGAAAGTCATTTTGAAAAACCTAAGAATCACATAGATCAAAACATTAGATTTCAAAAAATTATTGATTCCTCAAACAATAAAATTTTAAAATCAACCAACACCTCAAAACACCGAGAATATCGTATGCCACGATAGTGTGGACGTATATGAATTCTACATTTGTAAGAGGAGGTTTTACCCATTAATTTTATTATCTTGTCAACCTAACTTTTTGATAAATAAAATTAATAGTTGGTTCCTCTTCGACCCTACAAATAAAAGCAGTGACTCCGATGGGACATATACTTATATTTGTATCTAAGTGTTCACCATTACTCGGGACCAAGGTAATTATCTCAGGTTATGTGCCTTCCGATGGGGAAGTATACACGCTTTTTTAATAAATTTCTATAACCATATTCGACCTTGTGATCCGCAAACAAACTCATCCGATGGGGAGGAAGGCACTCAGAGCCGACGCGCAAGTTTATTTGGATCACATGTCAAATCGTAATGGAGGCCGTGGGAATTTATAAAAATATCCCTCTCCCACTTAGTAATTTAAAATTGAGGAATTTTCTAGCCTACAACATGCATATCAAACAATAAGCAATAAATATGAAAAAGAAATATTTTCCAACAATTATGGCTTTTGTCTCCAATATGCCTCCCATCGTATCGCCATCTCGTCTGCTCCTCCCTACGCCATGTACGAGCATTCCGGAGATCCGAGCCGAGACTAACAACTATTTTAATTTACATCCATCAATCCTATACTCCATGAAGGAGTGTACATGAAATCTAGATCGAAAGTAAACTAAAATAAAAGGAGTGGCAAAACAATGCCTATCTAATTACAAAAATTAAATACTAGTCTCGTCAACCCCAAGGATTCAACAAAATATATAATTACACACATACAATCACATACACACATATGGCCATAATAGTTGGATCCTATGCCTGCAACCAAAAAGTTAACCTACGCACATCCTACTATTATCTGGCACATATAATATATGAAAAGTGCATAAAAGTAACCGAATCCTAAACACACAAAATCGAAAACCGTGACTCTGATACCACTTGAAGGTTTTGCGGAACCGAAGCTCTGATACCACTTGAAGGGAGGGGAAATTCGCTTCCCACTTCAACTCGGTCACTTGTTCATGGCAATCCCTTCTACGTCCCCGGATAAAATAAATTATCCTTGACAAGAGGGATTACCCAAGCTACCATTTCATCATCGCGCTATTCGATTAGAGTGGTCACTTTAACAAACTTGTTGTTCATGCAACCAACTTCTATTCTAGATTAGCCGTAGAATAGACGATGTACGGATCGTCGGTTTTTGCGTTTGTATTCGGGGTCCAAGTAAATTTAGCCATAAACAAAACATACGACATGCATATAATTGAAAAACAATTATAGACATAATACAAAAGAATATAAACAAGTGTTATACCTCTTGATCTTCTATTGTATGTCCTTCCTCCTTTTGGACATCGTGTGGGCGACGATCTTCCAAAAGTCGAAGCCTCCTTGATCACCAATCTTCCTTTCTTTGCACGCTCTGAACAAAAGGAAGAATAAGAAACAAAACTCTCCTCTATCTAGGACCAACCAACAAGCCCCCAACTTGAAGCTTGCCGTCGGCCTAAAGAGAGAGGAAGGTGGGCGCCGACCAAGAGCTCCAAGGAATCACCCTAACCCTTGTTTCCATCGGCCAAGGAGAAGAGAAGGAAGAGCTTTGGACGCCGGCCAAAGAGAGGAGAGGAGAGGATGGGTGCCGGCCACCTAAGGAAGAAGAAGGAAAGAAATTTCCTAATTTGTGGCGGCCCAACCTCCAAGCTCCTTGCCGCCCAAAACCCTAACCCCTCCTTGCCTCCAATTGCTCTTGCTGCCCACCCTAATCCCTTCTTTTATAGAGTTAGGCTTAATCCTTGTTTTAATCTCCACCATCGGTTCTAGGGATTTAATCTCAACCGTCGGATCTAGAGATTTAATCTCAATCGTCGGATCTAGAGATTTAATCTCTATCGTTGGATCTAGAGTTTTGTTTTCCATCATTGGATCTAGGCTCCATGAGGTTTTAATAGGCTACAATAGGGACCATGAGGAGGAGTTGGATCTTGGCCACCCAATGGATCAAGCCCACATAAAGTCCAATCCATTATTGATAATCCATTCCACTAGAGGATTATCATTGATCTACCTCACCAACCCCTATAAATTAATATGGGCTCCCCTTGTTTAAGATCTCGAATGTCCGTCGATTAATTAATTTACTGACAATCAATTAATCAACATCTTACTCTATGAGTAGTATCACTCAACCTTATCATCATGCCGAACCAAGTCCACCTGTAGGGTTTACATGATGAACCTTATAACCTCCTCAAGGGGACATCATCATCTTAATATATAGGACACGGTTTCCTCCTATAATCAATGGAACACCATATAAATAATACCATTTCCCAACTTACCGAGCCTATCGATTTACTCTATAAATCTTGCCCATTGGTAAATCAAAGAAATGAATACTAACTATATATGCCCGTTATTATATCGGAATTAAGAGTATGTACAATATAATATCTGAGGTCCAATCGATTAAGTAGTCAGCAATAAATCGAATCACCTCTAAGTAGGTCCTGCTCAATACACACAAAGTGTACTAGTGTGATTCTATGGTCAAGAAAAACCAATATCAAATCACACTACTACCATTCCAATGGTTTGTCCATTACCATCTCGGTTTTGAGCCTTTTCTTATACTTTACAATGAACCGATAACATGATCTCCTGTGTGACACTACACACCATGTTGTCTACAATGTAATGTATCAGACAATATGCATAACCATAAATATGCAAACAATGATCATGTGATTCTTATTTCAAAAATAAAGATGTTCATACAAAAGATAGACTTTTCAGTATACATCCCAACACATCTAAATCAGTACCTTCTACTCCGACAGAATTATGGACTGGGCGAAAGCCTAGTCTGAGACATATTTGGAATTGGGGTAGTCCAGCACATGTGCTGAAGGGAGATGCTGGTAAGTTGGAATCTCGTACAGAAGTGTGCATGTTCGTAGTCTATCCTAGAGGAACGAAAGGTGGTTTGTTCTATAGTCCTAGAGATTAGAGGGTGATCGTTAGCATGAATGCCCGATTTTTAGAGGAAGACTATGTGATGAACCACAGGCCCATGAGCAAGATTGTTCTAGAGGAGTTAAGAGGGGAAGTCCCTACTTCAGTACCAACAGTACAAGAGGACATACAACAAGTGACTACACCGCGTGTCACAGAAGTTACATAGGTGATACCTCGTTGTAGTGGGAGGGTTGTTAGACAACCTGATAGATTTATGTTCTTGGGTGAATCTTTTGATTTGGTCCCTGGTGAACATGAATCTGATCCCTGGACATATGACGAGGCAATCCAAGATAAAGATGAGATATCTTGGCAAAGGGCAATGAATTCTGAGATAGAATCTATGGATTCAAATCAAGTCTGGGAGCTAGTAGAACCACCCAATGGTGTAAAAGCCATTGGATGCAAGTGGATCTACAAAAGAAAGAGAGGATTAGACAGGAAGGTAGAGACCTTCAAAGCAAGGCTTGTTGTGAAAGGGTATACTCAAAAAGTGGGTATCGATTATGAGGAGACCTTTTCGCCGGTAGACATGCTTAAGTCTATCCGGATTCTCTTATCTATTTCTGCTCATATGGATTATGAGGTTTGGTAGATGGATGTCAAGACAACTTTCCTTAATGGAAGTATTGAAGAAAACATCAATATGGAGCAACCAAAGGGATTCATTGCAAAGGGCAATGAGCATCTTGTGTGCAAGCTTAATCGGTCCATTTATGGATTGAAGCAAGCTTCGAGATCTTGGAACATCCGTTTTGATGAGGTAATAAAGTCATATGGATTTATTCAAAGTTCGAATGAGTCTTGTGTATTGATGCACACAAACGCGACTTCAAATCTCATGACGGAGACCGTCGAGGATTCGAAGCGCGCGTTCGCGCTCAACACCCGCAAGTGCACGGATGTCGTCAAGTAATAAAAAGAGTATCGATCCCACAAGGACTGAGATTCAAGTACCAATTTGTTCGGTGGGTGTAATTGTTCGGGACTAGACTCTAAGGGGTTGTGAATGTGAGGGTTATCGGTGGTCCTACTCAATTCGGTGTCACACGGAGGAAGAAAGGAGGTTGCCACGAGATCTTTAAAACATATTCTAGGACTTCGATTTCGCTTGTGTGTCGTAAGACATGCTATCAACTGGGTGTTGTCTAAACGTCTATCTACGGTCTTGTGGAAGGGACATCATCCACTCTCCCAATGAGCCACCACATCTATCGGGAGCTATCTCTGCCTTACAAGTACTGGATAGGCAGTACAAGGATGTCAAATCAATCCCTGTGACAAATCGTTTCCAGTTCTATCGCATCCTTCTACCCATGGTTACAGGAGATGAGGCTAACCCCTAGCTTCCTCGTATAAATTCCCTAAATCTTAGATACGAGGGTTGTCACCCTCGTATCGGTTAACCATAGTAGATAGAAAACCAAATACACATAGATATCGGTCTAAACAAATTCCAATTGCAAATTCAAACTCAATAATAGAATTCAATTTGAAGCAGCATGTCATACGCACACAAGCTACTCCCTAATCCTAGAATCGAAGAAACTACTCCATAGATAGGAAATAAGAAACACAAGGCAAGTTCATGTTCGAATACATAGTAGATAAAGTACAAGAATAGGAATTTACAATGCTAATGTGGCCTTCTCTCTGGCATTGAAGAGCAGAACACGGATCTCCGACAGTGTTCTTCCTCCCCGTTGCGAGTTCCCAAAGCTTTTTAGGGCTTCGGTGTGTCATCCCAGCCATCTCGCCTCCCTCCTAGGGTTTGGGCGGAGCTCTCCTTATATAGATATCACACTGGATCGCTACGAAATCCGAAAAAAACCCTAGTCGCGTCAATCTACTGGGCCGCCACACAGCCGTGTGTTTCAATGTTGCCAGGGCATGTATGGCCCTAGGGTGGCCGATTTTGTCCCTTGGACATGGCCATGTGTCGCCACACACCCTAGCCGTGTCCCCTTATGTGTTTAGCTATAAAATGCCCTTCTTTTGCTCCGAAAGTGCACCTTTTCCCCACGAAATACTATCCTACACACAAAAGTACAAAGAGCAGACCTCCGAACCAGAAAATAGAAAATGTATGCAAAACAAAGTGACATATGCATAAAACTAACATAAAATGTAATGAGATGTGAGTGAAAACTACTCCTAAAATCCTATATGTTTTGCTCACATCAATTCCCCCAGACTTAAGTCTTTGCATGTCCTCAAGCTAACCTCATTGCCATGAAATTTTAAGAAGATATTGTTCCATACTTAGCATATTAACTAAATTTATCAAGTGGTATTTGCAATCAAAGCAAAATAAATATGTTTTAGAAATTTACTAAGTTAGCTCCTCGTGCTCGTGCCAAGCGAATCTTCTTACAGGATACTCATTCCATGATAAGTTAAGTCGTCATCCTATAGCTTTCCTAAGGTCTCCAGCTCTTAGACACTTACCTGCCCAAAGTGAGGGTTGTTCCCTAGATCTAGCACAAAGTCTAAAAGGCGTGCTCGGTATTGAGAGAAATTGGCATGTGTTTCCCCAGTAACCTAACTCGGTCTCAAAGGGGCACCTAAACTTTTCCACCCACGATAACTATTTTTTATTCCTCATAATCTCTTTTTCTTCTTTCTCTTCTTTTTCATTTCTTTTTCTCTCTCTCTTTTTTTTCCTTTTTTTTCTCTCTTTTATCTTTTTGGCTCATTGGGATTTTAATTTTTCCGAATGGTCTTACACAATCCGAGCATCTCTAGTAACAAAAAATGCTAAATCTAGAGTCACATATGGATTCCAAAGTACTAGACTACTGAGATGAATCATAACTAGGTATGTACTAGACTCTCCCTTTCAGAAAGTTCATCATGTGTATGTGTAAAATAAAAAACTAACCAGTGTAAGTCTAGGACATTCATTTAGAGAAAATAAAATAAAATACCACGAGGTATATGAAGTTAAGCTACCAATGGAAACAACTCATGAAGAAAACTTTTACAAATACTACTGAGGCAGCTTATAGGTAGCAAAAACTAAGTGTTGAAAGAAACTAAACATCTAATGCATGAATAAATGAATGCTAACTAAAATGCAAACATCAGGAAAGAAACTACTGCTAGAAACAAAATAAAACTTGGGGTCCCCCCCCATACTTAATTGAAGGTATCCCTCTTGTATGGTGGACGAGGTAGAAAGTCTGGAAGCCTCGGCATCTCGAAATCCTGGGAGAACCTGCTGCTGAGCCGCTGATGCCACATATACATGTGGTCGATCTTAGAGCTGGTGGATACAGTGGATGCTTGGTGCTCCTCCTCCCTAGCCCACATGTACATGTTGGGCTAGCATATGCTGCCGCATCACCTGGCGGTAGGCAGCCTCTGCCTGGCGATGGGTTGCCTCTGTAGGAGATTTAGAAGCCGCTAGAGGAGGGTGAATAGCGTCACACTCATTCGATAATGGAATTCGATGCGTTTGCCTCTACAATTTCGTTAGCGCAGCGGAAATAGAAGTAATACAATAACAAAGTATGACAAACACAACAAGAACACAAGTATGTAACGTGGTTTGGAACCGCACGGTTCCTAATCCAAGGATCGGGCTCTAAAAGCCCTAGCAATACAAACACACACTACTAATCACAATAACTCCTTCTCGACACAAGTCGGAGGTGGAGAAACATCGTACAAACGATCTTACAATAGCAAGAATGAAATACAAGCAATATACAATGCAAATACGAAAGACAAGTAAAGAAAGGACTTTATAACACTTGTTTTTGATTGCTTGAACGCTTGGTTGCTTGCTTGCACTTGGAGACCTGATTTGTAGCAACAAATCGCCCCAATAGCTCTCAAGAATCGGATTCATTTTTCTACATCACAAGCTCCTTTTATAGCTTCAACCTGTGTTGAAAAATGTCGATCAGTCGACTGCTCGGGACCATCAGTCGGCTGATCACACTGTTGCTGTGAGACAACGGTGTAATCCATGCTGGAAAAATCAAACGGCTAGGACATCAGTCGACTGATCATGAGCATTAGTCGACTATTCAAGCCATCACTCGACTGCTCATCCCAGCGGTTGAGTGAGACTCCATTCCGTGCCCTAAAATTTGAGCATCAGTCGACTGATCACAAGATCAGTCGACTGCTCGTCCAATCAGTCGACTGCCAATCTATGGCAGTCAACTACTAGGGCAATTCTTGCAGTCAAACCCTAGTTGATTACGCTAGTCGACTGCCACATGGCACCAGTCGACTGTCACACCTCAAACATGAGGTTTTAGGCCAAGTATGGTGCCCCCATACTTGCTAGACCACCCTTAGCCTAGACCTAAGCTTTCTAGCCACCTTTATCAGCCTTACGCCTCTCGGATCCCTCCAAGTCATCCATGACTTGTTCATCCATCGTGCTAGCCTTCAGGTGCTTCCATCAGCTATGTCATGGTAACGGTGTCTACACCGCCAAGGCACATTGGACTTACGCCGCCAAGACTCCGCTTGGACTTTACGCCGCCAACCATTGGACTTATGCTGCCAAGACTCCCGCTTGGACTTTATGCTGCCAAGACTCCCTCTTGGACTTTACGCCGCCAATATCAAACCGCTTGGACTTCTCAAATGCCAAGACTCAAGCTTGGACTTTCCCTTGCCAACCCATGTTGGACTTTCCATGCCAAGACCCATGCTTGGACTTTCCCAAATGCCAAGTGTCTCACTTGGACTTTCCTTGCCAAGTACCCATGACTTGGACTTTCCAAGCCAAGACCCATGCTTGGACTTTCCCAAATGCCAAGTGTCCCACTTGGACTTTCCATGATCACATGGTAAACCCTAGTTAACCATTAAAGTCTCCCTCGAGTCAAACTCGAGTCCAGTTAAATATAATCCGGGTTGATTGTATAAACAATCTCCCCAAAACATTAATAGACATTAATGTCAAACATCAATGTCAACTTACTTTGTCAAACATCAAAACATCTCTCGAGTCAAACTCGAGTCTGGTCAATCATGACCTGGGCCGATTACACCAACAATCTCCCCCTTTTTGATGTTTTACAAAACAAACCTTAAGTTAGGCCCCTAACTCAAATTCCCTTACCAATTTTCCAAATTGGTAATTTAATGTTCTCCCCCTTTATGACATACATCAAAAAGGTTATCTCTCCAAGGAGGTCAATGTCTCATGTCCCAATGAGATCTTACAATCTCCCCCTTGGACCAAAAGATACCTAGGATTCCTACCATTGTCCTAGTAATAAGTTCCATATCACTCAAGAGAAGCAATCCTATACTTTCCCACAATTTCCAAATTGGGTATGTGAAAATCTCATTTTTCCTTCCCATGAAGAAAACAAAATACCATCCATCATCCCATGATGGATACCTCCCCCTAAAGGCTTGTTCCCCCTTGACCATTGTACCAACAAAGTCTTTGGGAAGTCCCTAAGCCAATAGGAACTCTAAACCATCAAAGATAAGGTTAGAAATTCAACATTGAACTTTCCAACACTTTAAATTTGATACAAACCCTAAACACCTCTCCAAATCCATATCCAATGGATTTTCACCCTTTACAATACTTCCCAAAGCATATCCTAGGGTTAGGAGTGATTAGGGACCTTAACTGTAGCTGAAATCGGGCTAAACAAACTTAGTTTTCTCGAAATCAGCATTGGCAGTCGACTCCTACGGCCGATCGATGTGATGATCACCGATCGGCACTAAGCAGAATGAGTGATACTACGCCAAGTGAGTCCAGCGCGCCCATCACCGATCGCCTCAGAGGGCTGATCGATAATCAAAAAACCAGATTTTCAATTATCAGACTCTAACTTTGAAAAATCATAACTAAATATATATAGCTTGAAAAATCACAAAATTTCACATGTATAAAACTTATCACACATACAATCGATGAAAAATCTTGAAAAAAATATTTTAACCATTGAAATAGGAGATTGGTACAAAGTTCAAAAACTATTAAAACTTTAAAGTTTTTGATCTACTTTGTATCAACTTCTACAATGATGATGACCATCAAAAGATAGACTTCACCAAGGTTTTCTAAAGTGATTTTAAAATGTTTTTGAAAACCTATTTTGAACCATAAATTATTGGCTAAATATACATAACTTGTATACTAGCTTTCCTCATGATTCTTAGTGATGATTGAAATAAGTTTAAGTTCATCTAGATGCACTACCTATGCACCTTGAACCTAACTTATTATCCTAACATCTCACATGTTATCTAAGATGTAAACACACACATACATTTCAATTTAGATGTGAGATGTGGAGTTAGGATTATTATGGCCTCATGCATTTTCTAGACAATCCTACTTGATTCCCTTATAAATGGGACTCCAAGTCATGTCATTTTTCCTTAAATCAATTTTAATCAAAATAAATGCATGAATGATCATGGCATAAATGATATCAATAATAACGCATGGCCAATGATCATGATTTCATAACATATGATATAATCTAAAAAACAAACATGACATCTAAAATAATCCTAAACAATGGCATGACATGTTATATGATAAGATGAAATTTCATGTCATGATATGACAATTTTCCATAAACCAATACATTAATACAAGCACATAATCAGACACAAATGATTTTTATAAACAGAAAATTTCAATCAATTTAAGAAAACTTCAGTTTTTACATCCAAAATAGAGATTTGAGATGCTCAATCTCACTACAAAAACTAAAAACAAAAATCCTAACATCCTCTAGCTCTAATCATCTGCAGAAGGTGGAGGTGGAGGAGGCTGCTAGCTCAAGGTCCAAGCTCGCATCATCTCGTATATGTCGAGCTGGCGCTGCTCAATGCGACCCTGCCCCGCTAGAATCTCATCCAGTTGAGAGTCCACTGCTCATCGGTACTCAAATCCGACCTCCGTGTTTGCAATCCTATTCAAGAATCACGCCGATGCATCTGTAGGTATCTGATCATCCTCATCAGCAGCATCAGGGTCCTCATATCCCTCTACAACCTCTCTAGGCACTAGAGGAGGCTCCCTATGTTCCCTGGGCGGAGGTCGAGGTGCCAGCTCCATCTGCCCATGTCCCATCCGCAGCTTCGCCAATGAGAAGTTACAAATTGATATACAGTTGTAAACCTCAGATAGCGCCCTCAGAGATCCCCTGTTAATGTTAATGCCTAAAGACTCTAACCATGCAGTGATGATATGGCCAAAAGACATATGCACTTTCCCTTGCACAGGGGATATGAAATGTACAATGCAATGAAACATGTTTAATGCAATGTTTATATCTAGTCTATGACACATGGCGTACAGGAGAAAAAGATGAGGAGGTCGAATCTTGGCCAGACCCTGAGTCACAATCTGGAGAAGGCACCCAACAATGACTTTGTAGAGCACATTGTCAGGTGCAGATAGCTCAATGATAGGAAATAGGTTCTGAGCTGGTGGGCGAGGGTGGTGAAAGACATGCTCATGCATGGAGTCCAAAGAGATATGATCAAAAGGCTCAGGTAGAGGGACATCAAAGGTAGGGTAAAACACGAAAGTGTCATTTGATGGTCTACACTCCAGGAACTCTAGGTCGCGTTTTGCGACCCGAGTGGTGTATGTCGGACCATCATCAACTTTCTTCAGATTTTGATAGAACTCCTTAAGGAGATCATCATTTATGGCATGAGTGCATAATGCTATCTTCATGAGATGATAATATGATAAAATTTCCATGACATCATCGCAATAACGAGTAAAGAAATCCCTATCAATGTACCTAACCAACATGGTTTGGTACAACCGTGATTCAACCTCAGTCGGGTCATTTCTACGGGATCGCCTATATGAATGCAATGCAGTGACATGAAATGCAAAGACACAAATGCACGATTAGATCATAATGAGTTATAATGAAATAATTAGGGTTTTAGAGGAGTAACAAGTTATACTTTGGTGCCATTGAGGATGATGAGGAGAGGGTACTCAGACACCGCTGAAGAGAGCGCCGGAGAGTGTTGGGATGTATACTGAAAGCCTAGCTCTTTTGTATAAACATTTTATTTTGAAATAAGAATCACATGATCATTGTTTGCACTTTATATTTATTATATGTGTGCATATTGTCTAATATTTTACATTGTAGATAACATGGTGCTTGGTGTGGCACAGAAGATCATGTTATCAGTTCCTTGTAGAATATAAGTAGAGGCTCACAACCAAGATGGTTTTGGACAAACCATTGGCATGGTTGTAGTGTAGCTTGGTATTGGTTTGTCTTGACCATAGAGTTACACTAGTACACTTAGGTGTATTGAGCAGGACCGACATAGAGGTGATTCAATTTATTGCTGACTACATAATTGAATCGGACCTCGGATATTATGTTGTACATGCTCTTAATCCCAATATAATAACGGGCACATGTACTTAGTATTTATTTCTTTGATTTACTAGAGGGTGAGATTTCTATGGATTAAATCAATATGCCCGATAAGTTGGGAAATGATATTATTTACATGGTGTGTCGTTGATTATAGGAGGAAACCGTGTCCTATATATTAGGTTGATGATGTCCCCTTGAGGAGCTCATAAGGTTCATCATGTAAACCCTGCAGGTTGACTTAGTCGACATGATGATAAGGTTGAGTGGTACTACTCGAGGAGTTAGATGTTAATTGATTGATGGTCAGTAAATCAATCAATTGACGGACATTTGATATCTTAACACGGGGAGATGGATGTACAAATAATATATGGAGCCCATATTATCATATGGGGGTTGGTGAGGTAATTCAATGATGATCCTCTAGTGGAATGGAACATCATTGATGGATCAAGTTTGTGTGGTTCCGATCCATCGGGTGGCCAAGATCCAACTCCTCCTCATGGTCCCTATCGTAGCCTAGCATAAACCTCATGGAGCCTAGATCCAATGATGGAACATAAAACTCTAGATCCGACGGTTGAGATTAATTCTCTAGATCCGACGGTTGAGATTAAATCTCTAGATCCGACGGATGGGATGAAACCCTAGATCCGACGGTTGGGATGAAACCCTAGATTCGACGGTTGGGATGAAACCCTATATCCGACGGTGGAGATTAAATCCCTAGATCCGACGGTGGAGATTAAAGGAGGCTTAAGCCCAACTCTATAAATAGAGGGCTAAGGCTTGGGCGGCAACCTAATGCTTGGAAGATTAGGGTTTTGCCTCTCAAGAGTTTTGGCGGCAAGAAATCCAAGGAGGGATTAGGGTTTGTCCCTTGGGCGGCTAGGGTTTGGCTTGTGGCTTGGGCTGCAACAAGGTGGGAGATTAGGGTTTGCTTCCTTTCTCTTCCTAAGGTGTAGCTGGCGCCCATTCCATCTTCCTCCTTGCTTTGGCCGGCGCCCAAAGGATTAAGGTTAGGGTTTTGGCTTCGGCGGCAACAAGGTGGGAGATTAGGGTTTGCTTCCTTTCTCTTCCTAAGGTGTAGTTGGCGCCCACTCCATCTTCTCCTCTACCTTGGCCAGCGCTCAACCTATTCCTCCTCTTCTCCTTGGCCGGCGGCTATATCAAGCTCCTTGGCTTGGTGGTCGGTTCTAGATAGGAGAAGGAGTTTGGTTTTGTTCTTCTCTTTGTTCGGAGCGAGCAAGGAAGGGAAGAACGTGATCTAGGAAGCTTCAACTTGTGGAGGATCTTCGCCCACACGAAGTCTACAAGGAGGTTAGGACATACGATAGAAGATCGTGAGGTATAAAAGTTTTACAACTTTTATTATTGATTTTTGCATGTTCTTATTAATATGTTTGTATGTGTTGATTATACATGTCTACATTCATATGTATTTGTATAATCATGGACCCTGAAGATAAACACAAAAACCGGCGATCCGTCCGTCGTCTCTTCCACGGCTAACCGACTAGAAGAGTTTTGTTGCTTGAACAACTAGTTTGTTCAAGCGATCGCTCAAGTCGTTAGCACGACGACGAATTGGTTGTGCTTAGGAAACTCATCCCATCTAGATTAGTTTTCATTAGTGAAAATTTTAATCCGGGGACATGGGAGCTGACGAGCCATGTTGCCATCAGAGAGTTCACCGGAGAAGAGGTTTCGTCGGAACCCTAATCGGAGAAGAAAAAATCACCGGAGATGAGTAGATTAGGGCTGTGAGATGCTAAGAACGTGAATGGAAGAGTTTGGCTGTCAAACCTAGGGCTTAGGTGGCCGACGCGGTTGGAGGAGCTGGTCGGAGAAGGAGACGACGATCGGAGAGGAGGAAGAAGGTGAGAGATCGAGTGTGAAGACGCCGAACCCTAGCGGTTTGACATTATAAAATCGCGACTCCAGTCGACTGATTGCGGCTTATAAGCGGTTTTACTGAACTGGCAGTCAACTGCACTGGCTCAACACTCGACTACTAAGCATTCTCAGATATCATCTCTAAGAGAATCATCGATCGATGTTGGTAATCACGATCGATGCGATCATCACTGACCGCCAAATGACCACTGATCGATGATCCAGCTGCCTCGATGAACAGTACCATCAGTCGACTAATGTATCCGATGAGTCGACTGATGTACAAACAGTCGAGTCTTGGAAATAGCACTCGACTGCTGGACACATCGTATCATGCTACAGTAGTAACAATCGACTGATAAACTGTATCGGTCGACTGATCTCTGATTTTCAGTTCTGAAATTGAGTGAATTTCGATTTCTTCACTCAATTTGTTTCATTTTATCATGTTTACTCTTGTATGTCGAATATATTAATGTTATTCTTATATTCATGTATTTGTTAAAGTATTTTGGTATTTTATTTTATGTTAACAATCATTAGCATCTAATGATTTTAAAATCCTAACATCTCACCCTTTCTAAGTGTGGAAATACACAATCAAGATGAATGACCTGTTTTGTGAGATGCAATATACCATAAACATTCATTCCATGCAAACATATGGTAAAACACATGAAGCATGGTAAGTGTAAGACATCAAGGTGTGTGGAACTTAAGTATCACTCTTGATGTGACTTATAAACTTTAAGCACTTCTCTTGATACATTAATTCCTAAAGTGTGTCAAAATCCTAAAATGGCACACAATGACCTCTAAATCTAGATTGTGCCAATTTTATTGATTTTTCATGATTCCAAACATATATGACACATCCTAAAACCTTTTAGGATATAAGATCAAACCTATTTTCAAGGTATCAGTAACCTTGAAAATAACCTAAAATGTCAACTTTGCTATGGTTGAGTTAACTACCCATCCAATCAAAGTTGACACATCCTAACCCATTTAGCGTGAGTCAATCACGCTCCTTGGAACCCAAAATCTATTTGAGCTCATTGGATTAATTAGGTATTCCTTAGGGATGACTTCCCTCGATACCTTTCTAATGACCCTTCTAGGCTTGTTAGCCTTGGTCATTATGGTCTTGTCATGGTTAGCCTTAGGGATTGCCTCCCTAGTAACTTTCTTAGTGACTTCCTTAGGTTTCTTAGAAACCCTAGCCACTAGGCACATACTATGGTTGGCCTTAGGGATAATTTCCCTAGAGACTTTGGTTTTCTTAGATTTAGGTTTAGTTCCATAAACAAATGGAACATTGTGATAAGTAGGCATTACTTTCTTAGACATAGGCTTGTGACCCAAACCTTGTCTCCTAGATGATTCTTGCGTCTTATACCCTTTTTGTTGACTTCTAGATCCTAGAGTTTGACACTTTGACCCTTTAAATTGATTTTGCATATTTGCATGAGTCTTTTCCAATTTCTCAAGTCTTGACCTCAAGGCTTGATTTTCTAACTCTAATTGCCCAAATGATTTTTGATTAGGTTTTTGGGCATTACCATTCACTTTAAGCATATGTCTACCCTTATTGGGATTGATGCCTAAATGGTTTTCAATTTTCTTAATTGTTTTCTTAGGAAGGACATTTCTAGGGACATTAGTCCCAAATTTCTCCTTCTTTGAAATAGACCTAGAGTTATCATTTCTAGATTTCTCCTTAGTCCTAAAACCAACATGTTTAGCTTCTAGACAACCATAATTATTATTTCTAGCATGCTTTGATTCATGAGTGATAGCAAAATTATTTGAATTAATTCTAGCATGCTTCTGCTTAGAATTTAAAGAATGAGCATTATGAAAATATACCTTAGGGTTAGTCTTAGAAACTCCCCCTACTTGTGAAGCTCCCTCCTTTCTTCTAGGACATTGGCTCCTATAGTGTCCCGGTTGTCGGCATTTGAAGCACACCACGTGCTCCTTGCTCTTCTTGGTGGGGACACTGACATGCTTGACTTTTTCATTGACTTTTGGTGCAAGAGGAGCTTTCTTAACCCTTTTTGGACACTTACTCTTGTAGTGTCCGGATTCCCTACACTCAAAGCATATTATATGAATTTTGTTATTAATTGACATGCATGAGTTACCTATGGTGGTGGTGAGGTTCTCCTGAGATTGCTCTTCTTCTCTACCGAATGTAGATAATTCTTCTTGAGATTGCTCCGATGTAGATGCTCTAATCTCCTCCCCCTCAATCCTAGAGGTGGAGGTCTCCTCTCCTTCCACCAATCCGGAAGTTTATTCCTTCTCAACTTCCGAGTCCTCACTCAATTGTGAAGATGATGATGATTCTTCCTCGACTTTTTCCTCTTCTTGAGCCGATGAAGATTCTTCTTCTTCTACTTGTGCCAAGTGAGGCTTCTCATGGAACTTGGCCAATTTGTCCCATAGCTCCTTGGCATCTTGAAATTCACCTAAACTAGACAAAATGCCATTAGGTATCAAGTCTTCTAAAAGCTTTGTTACCTTGACTTCAGTCTTGAACTTGAGACGCTGCTCTTGTGTCCACATCTTCAATTTCAAGACGTTTCCGTTCTTATCCCGAGGAGGTTCAAAGCCTTCTACGAGGATCAACCAATCCTCTATATCCATCATCAAGAATGTCTCCATTCTTGTTCTCCACGCCGAAAAGTCTTCTCGATCATGTGGCGGTGGAGTGTTGATGTCCCATTCAAGCTTGTCTTGGAATTCCATCTTCCCTCTAGCTTTTTAGCTCCCGACGGTTAATCCGTAGAAGAGCCCCGGGCTCTGATACCAATTGTAGGAGATTTAGAAGCCGCTAGAGGGGGGTGAATAGCATCGCGCTTGTTCGATATTGGAATTCATTGCGTTTGTCTCTAAAATTTTGTTAGCGCAGTGGAAATAGAAGTAATACAATAACGAAGTATGACAAACACAACAAGAACACAAGTATGTAATGTGGTTCGGAACCGCACAATTCCTACTCCACGGATCGGGCTCTAAAAGCCCTAGCAATGCAAACATGCACTACTAATCACAATAACTCCTTCTCGACACAAGTCGGAGGTGGAGAAACCTCGTACAAACGATCTTACAATAGCAAGAATGAAATACAAGCAATATACAATGCAAATACGAAAGACAAGTAAAGAAAGGACTTTACAACACTTGTTTTTGATTGCTTGAATGCTTGGTTGCTTGCTTGCACTTGGAGACCTGATTTGTAGCAACAAATCGCCCCAATAGCTCTCAAGAATTGGATCCATTTTTCTCCATCACGAGCTCCTTTTATATCTTCAACCTGTGCTGGAAAATGTTGATCAGTCGACTGCTCGGGACCATCAGTCGACTGATCACACTGTTGTTGTGAGACAACGGTGTAATCCACGCTGGAAAAACCCAACAGCTAGGACATCAGTCGATTGATCATGAGCATCAGTCGACTGTTCAAGCCATCACTCGACTGCTCATCCCAGCGGTCGAGTGAGACTCCATTCTGTACCCTAAAATCCGAGCATCGGTCGATTGATCACAAGATCAGTCGATTGCTCGTCCAATCAGTCAACTGCCCATCTATGGTAGTCGACTGCTAGGGTAATTCTCATAGTCAAACCCTAGTTGACTATGCCAGTCGATTGCCACACTGCACCAGTCGACTGTCACACCTCAAACATGAGGTTTTAGCCAAAGTATGGTGCTCCCATAATTGCTAGACCACCCTTAGCCTAGACCTAAGCCTTCTAGCCACCTCCATCAGGCTTACACCTCTCGTATCCCTCCAAGTCATCCATGACTTATTCATCCATTGTGCTAGCCTTTAGGTGCTTCCATCGGCTATGTTATGCTAACGGTGTCTACACCGCCAAGGCACATTGGACTTGCGCCGCCAAGACTCCGCTTGGACTTTACGCCGCCAACCATTGGACTTTTTCTGCCAAAACTCCCGCTTGGACTTTACGACGCCAATCATTGGACTTATGCTCTCAAGACTCCCGCTTGGACTTTACGTCGCCAATATCAAACCCCTTGGACTTCTCAAATACCAAGACTCAAGCTTGGAGTTTCCCTTGCCAACCCATGTTGGACTTTCCATGCCAAGACCCATGCTTGGACTTTCCCAAATACCAAGTGTCTCACTTGGACTTTCCATGCCAAGTACCCATGACTTGGACTTTCCATGCCAAGACCCATGCTTGGACTTTCCCAAATGCCAAGTGTCCCACTTGGACTTTCCATGATCACATGGTCAACCCTAGTCAACCATCAAAGTCTCCCTCGAGTCAAACTCGAGTCCAGTTAAACATAATCTTGGTTGATTGTATAAACAATCTCCCCAAAACATCAACAGACATTAATGTCAAACATCAATGTCAACTTACTTTGTCAAACATCAAAATATTTCTCGAGTCAAACTCGAGTCTGGTTAATCGTGACCTGGGTCGATTGCACCAATAGCCTCCTCTTGGAAGTAGATCCGGGCCTCGTCGTAGAACTCCTCAGCCTGCTGGAAGTGCTCCTGGAAGCCCTAAAACTCCGCCCGTGTGTAGGCGTTCAGCTCCTCCCATCGCTGCCTCCGTGTCTACCGGTCGGCATATATATTGTCGAGGCGTGATCAGAACTCCGAGAAATCATAAGCCGATGTACCTGCATTCTGCTCAAAAGTAGAAAAAGGTGGTGGTGTAGGTGCAGGCTCATGTCGACGTCGACTAGGTGGACTCCCATGCATGCATGGACTGAAGGGAGAGTGATGTACAAGGGAGAAATGCACGGTGCGGCGCCCCTTTATCCCTTGCGCAACACGACCATGTGAAAACACACAGCTAGGCCGTGTGCGCTGCTGGAATGTGAGGCATGACCATGTGAAAACACACGGCTGGGCCGTGTGAAAATACACGACTAGGCCATGTGCCCCCCGTTTCTCTCTGGTGGTGCACAATGGTCCGAATTCTCCTTACACGCTCAGTCATGTAGGTTCAAAATGATTTTTGTTTCTACCTAGCAAGTCCTTTCTAGTCCTAATTCAAATGCAACACGCTAAACGAATATAAATCAAAGTTCAAAATAAACGAATGCAACAAACTAATAAGAAATAAACACAAAATCTAAACTTGGGTTGCCTCCCAAGAAGCGCTTTGTTTAAGGTCGTTTAGCTCGACCATACTCCATTATCAACTCGGCTTCGGAGGTTCAGTGAACCTCCATTCATCCGTCTCGGAATCGACATCTGGTGGCCTTGGCTTTATTCTACTAAAAGTGAAGCCGTCTAGGTAGGGAGATATATACTCTGATAGACTAAAGAGGATGATCTCCCTATCTACCTCTAAGGAGATCTTGTGTGCCTTAACATCTATGCATGCCCCCGCAGTCGCTAGAAAGGGTCTTCCCAAGATGATGGGATTCTGGGGATTTGGTCCTATGGCGAGTATGATGAAATCTGTGGGTATCAAAAAATTTTCAATCACCACAGGCACCTGTGGTAGCATGCCAACTGGCTTCTTGATCGTGTCGTCCGCTATACATATCCCTATGCCCATTGGTTGTATATGACCTAGTCCCATCTCCAAGTAGAATGCGTAGGGCATCACACTAATCGATGCCCCCAAGTCACACAACACTTTATCGAAGCTTTCTCCATAAATCGAGCAGGGGATAACAAACTCACTAGGGTCCTCAAGCTGGGATGGAATCTTGTCCTCAGTTTTGGCTTGGTCAGGTAGGGTGGAAATCATGGATGCACACCCCTTGACGAATTTGTTTCTCTGTGATATTCTCTCGCTGCCCACTCCTTCCTCTTTAGCTTGACTCAGCTCGGGTAATGATGGAGAACTATCCATAGATTTTGACACGGTTTGAGCAATCTGGGTCACTTATGTCTCCAAAATCCTTGTGCGACTTGCAAGATCGCCAACGGTGGCCTTCAAGTCTCTGAGTGACTCCTCTATTTTCTGATGTTTGTGACGGAACTCTTCATTGGCCTTTGTTTGGGTAGCAATGAAGTCTTCCATCATCAATTCTAACCTAGACTTCTGTTGTTGCTGCCCATTGCCCTGCTGCTGACCATACCCTTCTGATGGTTGGAAGTTCCCCAAGTTATTCTTATAGGAGAAATTCGGGTGATTCCTCCATCCGGGATTGTAGGTACTAGAGTATGGGTTGTTGGGCCTTTGATTATACTCTCCAACCATATCACAGTGCTCGATATACTCTTCTAAGCTATTCTACCCTCCATACTAGTCCTCTCAATACGCTGCTGCTCCTTCTCCAAAGTCAATGGCCGCACATGCAGATGTAGGATTTAAAGAGTCAAACCGTCTGCTAAGCACGTCCATCCTTACTGTTAGGTGGTCCACAGAGTTGACAATATATCATCTCACTGCAGGAGTTGGTTGACCACGTTCGGAAGCCCATTGATGGTGGTTCTGGGCCACCTCTTCTATTAGCTCCTCCACTTCCTCGATAAGTGCTCTTCCTGCAGCAGAATCAAGGGACATCTTTGTGGTGTATGTGATCCCATTATAAAAGATGTGGATCACCAGCCACCTTTTCAATCCGTGGTGGAGGCATTGGTAGAGTTGCCCCTTGTACCGATCCCAAGCTTCAAATAGGGGCTCCCCTTCTTTCTGATAGAAGCTTGTAATTAGATGGCGCATGTGAGCAGTCTTGCTTGGTGGGAAATATTTATTCAAAAACTGCTGCTCACATTGCTGATGCACACGGATTCAACCTCAAATCTCACGATGGATATCGTCAAGGACTCAAAGCGCGCGCTCGCGCTCAATGCCCACAAGTGCACGGATGTTGTCAAGTAATAAAGATTATCAATCCCACAGGGACTAGGATTCGAATACCAATGTACTCAATGGTTGTAATTGTTTGGACGTGATCTCTAAGAGGTTTCGATTGGTGACGACTGTAGGTGGACTCTACTCTGTTCGGTGTCACACGGAGGAGGAAAGGAGTGTGCCTAGGTCTTCAAAGGTGATTCTAGGACTTCAGTTTCGCTTGTGTATCACAGAACAATATTGTCAATTGGCGTTGTTTAGACGTTTACCTATGGTTTTGTGTAAGGGACATCATACACTCTCCCGCAGAGCCGCCGCATTCACCGGGAGCTATCTCCGCCTAAAAGGACGGGATAGATGGTATGAGGAGCCAAATAAATCCCTACAGTGGACCATTTCCAATTCCACTGCACCCTTCTCCCCGAAGTTGCAGGAGATCAGGTTTACTCCTAGGTTCCTTAATCAAACCTCCTAAATTTTAGATTGCGAGGGTTGTCACCCCTCGTATCGCCTAAGCGCAGCGAAAAGAAAGCCAAATACGCATAGATATAGTAAAGAGCAACTATCCAATTGTCAAATCAAACTCATGTGCAATATTTAACATGAACCAACATTGTTTATGTACACAAGCTACTTCCTAATCCTAGAATTGAAAGTACTACTCCATGTATACGAAGGAAGAATCACAAAGCATGTCTAAGATTGAATACATAATGAATGAAATGCAGAAATAGAGATATACAATGCTTCCGTGATCTTCTCTCCGGCGTTGTGTTGCAAGGTGTGGACCTCCGGCGGCGTTCTTCCTCCCTGTTGCGAGTTACCAAAGCTTTTTAGGGCTTTGGTATGTCGTCCTAGCCGTCGTGCCTCCCCCCTAGGGTTTGGGCGGAGCCATCCTTATATAGACATCACCTCGGACCGCTGCAAAATCCAAAAAAAGCCCTAGTCGCACAAATCCGTCGAGGCGCCACACGACCGTGTGTTTCCACATGGCCAGGTCGTGTGCGGCCTTGGGGTGTTGCTCTTGCCCATTGGACATGGCCGTGGGAATCCCCACACCCTGGCAGTGTCCCACTCTGCATCTAGCTGCGAAATGTCCTTCTTTTGCTCCGAAAAAGCATCTTTTTCACCCGAAAAGCTAACCTACACACAAAAGTACAACGAGCAGACCTTCGAACTAGAAAATAGGAAATGTGTGCCAAAATAGAGTAACATATGCACGAAACTTACACAAAATGCAATGAGATGTGAGCAAAAACTACTCCTAAAATCCTATATGTTTTGATCACATCACTTTCCCTAGACTTAAATCTTTGCTTGTCCTCAAGCAAACCTCAGTTTCATGAAATTTTAAAAAGATATTATTCCATAATTAGCATGTTAACTAAATTTATCAGGTGGTATTTGCAATCAAAGTAAAACAAATATGTTCTAGAAGTTCACTAAGTTAGCTTCTCGTGCTCGTGCTTGGCGAACCATTCTTAGGGGATGCCCGTTCCATGGTGAGTTAAGTCATCACCCCATAGCTTTCCTAAGGGTTTTGGCTCTTATGCACTTACCTGCCCAAAGCGAGGGTCATTCTCTAGATCTAGCATAAAGTCTCAAAGGCGTGCTCGGTATTGAGAGAAATTGGTAGATGTTTCCCCAGTAACCTAACTCGGTCTCAAAGGGGCACCTAGTCATTTCCACCCACAACAACTATTTTTTATCCCTCAAAATCTCTTTCTTTTTTTTTTCATTTCTTTTTCTCTTTTTCTTTTGTTTCTCTTTTTCTTTTCTCTCTTTATTTTTTGGCTCACTGGGATTTTGATTTTTCCGAATGGGCTTACACAATTCGAGCATCTCCAGTAACTAAAATGCTAAGCCTAGAGTCACCTGTGGATTCCAAAGTACTAGACTACTGAAGTGAATCATAACTAGCTATGTACTAGATTATCCCTTTCAGGATGTTCGACATGTGTATGTGCAAAAGTAAAGCTAACTAGTGTAAGTCTAGAACATTCAATAGAGTGAATAAAATAAAATATCACAAGATAAATGGAGTTAAGCTACCTATGGGAACAACTCAGGCAAGCAATTTTCAAAAATATACTATTGAGGTAGCTTTACAGACAACAAAAATCAAGTACTGAAAGAAACTCAACAACTCAAGTATGAATAAATGAAAATACCAGAAAAGAAACTACTGCTAGGAAACAAAACAAAATAAACCTTGGGGTCTCCCCCCAGACTTAAATGAAAATATACATCTAATATGGTGGACGAGGTGGAAAATCAGGGAGCTTGGCCATCTCTGGATCCTGGGAGAACCTGCTGCTGAGCTGCTGATGTCACATATACATGTGGTCGATCTGGGAGCTGGTGGATGCAGCGGTTGCTCGGTGCTCCTGCTCCCTAGCCCACTGCGCCTGTTGGGCATGCATGTGCTACCGCATCTCCCTACGGTAGGCGGCCTCATCCTGATGACGAACAACCTTCTCCTGGAAGTATATACGAGCCTCATCGTAGAACTCCTCAGCCCACTGGAAATGCTCCCTGAATCCCTGGAACTCCGCTTGTTGGTAGGCGCTCTGCTCCTCCAATCGCTGCCTCTGCATCTGCTGCTCAGTGTAAATGTCATCGAGGTGCGATCGAAACTCCGAGAAATCATATGTCGATGTACCTACATTTTGCTCAAAAGTAGTAAAAGGTGGTGGTGCAGGTGTAGGCTCATGTCGGCATGGACTAGGTGGGCTCCTATGCATGTGTGCACTGGAGGGAAATTGATATAAAGGTGGAGAGATGAGCGCTGATGTGGATGGTCCCTCATGTGGAGGGGACTCCACTATCAGGTCTAAGCACCAGTTGGCGCATATAGCGATGGTGATATAATCCGGGTCGGGGAGCCTAAGGGTCGTTAGATTTTTCCTTACAAAGCATAAGGAGTCGCCTTCTGTCACAATCATTTTCATGGCCATGCATACTCCTAGGTCGATCCTAGGGCTCCCCTCTATACTCTCTAATGCTGTGTAATCGTACCCCATCCTATGGCAAATGTGGGTAAGTAGGCCTCCCACATTGATCTCTCCTCGTGCTGCTTTACCCATCTTCACTAAGTGTCTGATGAAGTGGGACCCTATATTGATGCTACTCCTTTCTTGTAGCATATCCCATAGGCAAAGTAGCTCGCTAGCTCTAACTACACTGTCACTCTCCCCACGACCAAATATAGTACTGGCCATGATGCGATGAAGGTATCGAAAGACGGGGTTTTGGAGGCGCGATGCTTTGGCCCTAGAAGTGTCATAAGCGTGCTCCCCCATCAACTCGGTCCAACATTCCCGAGAGTTGAACCCAATAGGAGTTCTTCTCTCTCCCCCACTTGGTAAGCCAAAGCATGAGTTCCATTGGTGAAAGGTCCACTCATGCTCAATGTTAAAAAGCCTAAAAGTTATCCTACCCTCCTCGCTCTCTCTCTCCCCATTAAAACTTCCGCCTCTAAGGAACATAAAAATTCTAAAACTATCCTAGGGTAGGTTAGGTGCTTTATTCCCATAATCTCTTCCCACCCCATTTTTTCAAATAGGGTTTGCATATCTCCCAACAACCCTAAAGATTCTAGCAAATCCTCATTTAAGTACCTAGTAGCAGTAAGTTTATGAGTAGAGAGCATATTGTATCTATCTCTTTGTTCATTATTGCGAAAAAATAGAGTGGGTAGGGAGTTACCCTCCTTTGGAGCTTGAGGGGCATCAGCTCTCCTTGTTCGTCGCTCCAAGGCACTGGATCGGGGTGCTACGGTCTTGGTCCTCCTCATCTTTGCTTCTCTTGGCTTCTTTAGAGGTTCAAAATGCTTCTAAATGGTGGGGAAGATGAAATCACATGGCTAGGGCAAGAATTTTTGAAGCACACGCACAAATGGGGTGAAAACACACGGCTCGATCCTTTTAACCTCGTGCACCACGGCCGTGTGAAAACACACGGCCAGGCCATGTACGCCTCTGGTTAATCGAGCACGACCGTGGGAAAACACACAGCCAGGTCGTGTGTCCCCTTTTTCAGCCCATTTATGCACCACGGTCCGAATTTTCTCATACACTTCGCCATGTAGGCTAATATAGATCTCATTTTTGCCTAGCAAAGTTCTTTTCTAGACCTAACTCTAAATGGAATGGAAATCAAAATTAAAAATAAAAAAAATGCATGCAATGAAATAAAAAAAACAAATCTAAAACTAAACTTGGGTTGCCTTCCAAGAAGCGCTTTGTTTTAGGTCGTTTAGCTCGATCGCACTCTACTACTAGCTCAGCTCCGGTGGTTCAGTGAACCTCCATTCATCCGTCTTGGGATCTTCGTACACAACTTCCCTCCTAGCTCTCGCCGGAATCACATACTTCCCTGATGCGGGTTCCTGACTTCCTATCCCAGCAGGCTTAAATTCCATCTTATCCTCTCCCACTTTTAGGGTCATCTTGTGATTCTTCACATCAATGACTATTCCTGCAGTCGCTAAAAATGGTCACCCCAGGATGATGGGTATCTTGGGATCCTCTTCCATTTCCATCACCACAAAGTCAATTGGTAGTGTAAAATTCACCACCTTAACAGGAACGTCTTCTAAAATCCCCAATGGGTAGCGGTGTGTGTGGTCAGCAAATTGTAGTGTCATAGTAGTGAATTTTAAATTCCCTAATCCTAGCTTTTTGCATAAGGTGTAGGGCATAAGACTCACATTTACTCCCAAGTCACAGAAGGCCTTGCTAATCAGTGTCGTTCCTATATAACATGGGATATAGAAGCTCCTCGGATCTTTTAGTTTCTGAGTAGCTTCGTTTCTGAGATAAGCGCTTGATTCCTCTGTGAGGGCCACTGTTTCCGACTTTGCGACCTTCCTATGATGCGCTAGAATATCTTTCATGAACCTGGCGAACTAGGGCATTTGGTGTAATGCTTCAAGTATCGGTACCTCTACGGAGATCGACTTCAGCATGTCCAGGAATTTACCAAACTCGACGTCTTTCTTTGCATTCGTCAACCGCTGTGGGAATGGTACAGTAAGAGGGCATTGAGCCTTGCGCTAGGCTCCCGGTTCGTTTCTCTCGCTCTTTCATTCTCGTCCTCCCCCAGAGGTTCGAGCATTTTAGGTCCCAGGCCCTTTTCAGTAATCAACTACCCTGACATCTCTTTCAGAATCCTCCCACTTCGCAGTGTCACTGCCTTGCACTGTTCTACTGGATTGGCTTCTGCTCATTTTGGTAGCTTCCCTGGTATCCCGGTGATTTGGTTCGCGATCTAAGCTACTTGAATCTCTAGTGACTTTTGCCTGGTGGCAAGATCCCTTACAGATGACCCCAACCCTTCGATCATCGTATCTATTTGCGAATGTAATCGCTGAAATTCAGTGTTCACCTCCCGTTGCGTTCGAATGAAGTTTTCCAGCAAAGTCTCTAGATGGGTGTTAGAGGGACGTGGCTGCCTATTCTCTCCCGGCAGTTGGAACCTCCCCAAGGTATTCTTATAAGGAGAATTTTGGTGATTCCTCCATTCCGGATGAGAAGTGCTGGAGTAGTGGTTGTTGGGCCTAGGGTTGTAGTCCCCAATCGCATCGCAGTGCTCAATCTGCTCATCTAAGGTCTTCGACCCTACATAGTGGTCCTCTTGATACGCTGTCGCTCCCTCTCTAAAATCAATGGTCACGCATGCAGATGAAGGATTTAAAGATTCAAACCATCTACTGAGCGCGTCCATCCTTACCGAAAGGTGGTCCATGGAGTTGACAGTGTATCGTCCTACTGCAGGTGTAGGCTGACCATGTTCAGAAGCCCATTTGTGGTGGTTATGGGCCACCTCTTCGATAAGCTCTTCCGCTTCCTCTATGGTCTTATTCATCAGTGCTCCTCCTGCGACAGAATCTAGGGACATCTTCGTGGCGTAAGCGATCCCATTATAGAAAATGTGGATCACCAGCCACCTCTCTAGTCTGTGGTGGGGGCATTGCTAGAGTAGCCCCTTGTAGCGATCCCAAGCCTCGAATAGGGACTCCCCCTCCTTCTGGCGAAAGCTCGTGATAAGATGGCGCATGTGAGCAGTCTTACTTGGTGGGAAGTATTTATTCAGAAACTACTGCTCGCACTGCTCCCATGTGGTGATGCTGCCAGAGGGTAGGGAGTGAAGCCATGCCTTAGCCTTATCCCACAATGAAAATGGAAATAGGCTCAGGCTGATGGCGTCAGTAGGGACTCCGTTCATTTCATCGTTGAGCAGATTTCAAGAAATGCCTCTAGGTGCTAGTTCAGGTCTTCAGTCGCAGCTCCCCCGAATTGGCTCTACTAGACCATATATATAAGTGTCGGCTTCAGCTCAAAGTTATTTGCCGAAATAGACGATCCAGCTATACTCGGCCTGAATCCTCTAGCACTAGGAGCTGCGTAGTCCCGCAGAGGTCGGCTACCTATGTTCACCTCGGGTGTAGCTTGATCCTCCATCTTTCGTTGTTCTGCTCTTCGACGGTGAAAAGTTCGCTCAATTTCTAAGTCGATCGGAATTAGACCTTCCGATCCTAATCGTCTAAGCATACGACGAACCAAACCAAAAAGTTAAGAGTGCTAATCTAATTCTAGAAGTAGAAAATAAATCGATCTAGCAAATAAAAATCTAAGATGCAATAAGTAAATAGGAAAGTACTGCTAAAAATAAAAACTTAATCTAAATATGAAAAATATAGAGCTAAAGCAAATAAGATAAACTAGAAAGAAAATAAAGCAAGCAAATAATATAATCCTAAGTCTAATCCAATTTACCACTTTTCGATTTGATATTGAATCGATCAGTCCCCGGCAACGGCGCCAAAAACTTGATGCGCATGGACGCGATCTCAAATCTCGCGACGAATACTATCGAGGACTCAAAGCGTGCGCTCGCGCTCAACGCCCGCAAGTGCATGGATGTCGTCAAGTAATAAAGATTATCGATCCCAGAGGGACTGGGATTTGAATACCAATGTATTCAGTGGTTGTAATTGTTCGGACGTGATCTCTAAGAGGTTTCGGTTGGTGAGGGCTGTCGGTGGACTCTACTCTGTACGGTGTCACACGAAGGAGGAAAGGAGTGTGCCTAGGTCTTCAAAGGTGATTCTAGGACTTCAGTTTCGCTTGTGTATCATAGAACAATGTTGTCAATTGGCGTTGTCTAGATGTTTACCTATGGTTTTGTGGAAGAGACGACATACACTTTCCCGTAGAGCCGCCGCATTCACCGGAAGCTATCTCCGCCTAAAAGGACGGGATAGACAGTACGAGGATGTCAAATCAATCCCTACAGTGGACCATTTCCGATTCCACTGCACCCTTCTCCCCGCAGTTGTAGGAGATCAAGTTTACCCTTAGGTTTCTTAATCAAACTTCCTAAATTTTAGATTGCAAGGGTTGTCACCCCTCGTATCACCTAAGAGCAGCAAAAAGAAAGCCAAATACGCATAGATATAGTAAAGAGCAACTATCCAATTGTCAAATCAAACTCATGTGCAGAATTTAACGAGAACCAACATTGTTTATGTACACAAGCTACTCCCTAATCCTAGAATCGAAAGTACTACTCCATGTATACGAAGGAAGAATCACAAAGCATGTCTAAGATTGAATACATAATGAATGAAACGCAGAAATAGAGATATACAATGCTTCCGTGATCTTCTCTCCGGCATTGTGTTGCAAGGTGTGGACCTTCGGTGGCGTTCCTCCTCCCCGTTGCGAGTTATCGAAGCTTTTTAGTGCTTCGATGTGCCGTCCTAGCTGCCATGCCTCCTCCATAGGGTTTAGGCGGAGCCATCCTTATATAGACATCGCCTCGGACTATTGCAAAATCCGAAAAAAGCCCTAGTCGCACAAACCCATCGGGTCGCCACACGACCGTGTGTTTCCACACGGCCAGGCCATGTGTGGCCCTGGGGTGCTTCTCTCGCCCATTTGACACGGTCGTGGGAATCCCCACGCCCTGCCCGTGTCCCACTCTGCATCTAGTTGCGAAATGTCCTTCTTTTGCTCCGAAAATGCATCTTTTTCACCCGAAAACCTAACATGCACACAAAAGTACAACGAGCAGACCTCCGAACCAGAAAATAGGAAATGCATGCCAAAATAGAGTAACATATGCACGAAACTAACACAAAATGCAATGAGATGTGAGAGAAAACTTCTCCTAAAACCCTATATGTTTTGCTCACATCAATTGCTCCCATGTAATAATACTTCCCGAAGGTAGGGAGTGAAGCCATGCCTTAGCCTTATCCCGCAATGAGAACGGGAATAGGCTCAGGCGGATCGCGTCCGTAGGGACTCCATTTATCTTCATCGTTGAACAAATTTCCAAGAATGTCTCTAGGTGCCGATTCGGGTCTTTAGTTGTAGCTCCCCCGAATTGACTCTGCTGGACCATATGGATGAGTGCTGGTTTCAGTTCAAAGTTGTTTGCCGAAATATATGGTCTAGCTATAGTCGGCCTAAATCCTCTAGCGCTAGGAGCTGCATAATCCCGCAGAGGTCGGGTACCTATATTTATTTCGGATGCAGCTTGGTCCTCCATCCTCTTCTATTCGACTTTCCGGTGATGATAGGTTTGTTCGATTTCTAAATCGATCGGAATCAGGCCTTCCAATCCTAGGCATCTAAGTATATGAAGAATCGAGCCACAAAAATTAGGAGTACTACCTAATACTAAGAAAAAGGAAATAAACAAATCTAGCTAATAAAAATCAAAGAGCCAATAAGGTAAAAAAAACTACTGCTAAAATAAAATAAAATCTAAATCTAGATATGGAAAATCAAAAAGTGAAGTAAAATAAATAAAAAGGAAATAAAGCAAGTAAGTAAATCTAATCCTAAGTTCGATTCAATTATCCACTTCTCGATTCGATATCGAATCGATCAGTCCCCGACAACGGTGCCAAAAACTTGATGCACATGAACACGACTTCAAATCTTGCGACGGAGACCGTCGAGGACTCGAAGCGCGCACTCGCGCTCAATGCCCGCAAGTGCACGGATGTCGTCAAGTAATAAAAAGATTATCGATCCCACAGGGACTGAGATTCGAGTACTGATTTGTTCGGTGGGTGTAATTGTTTGGGACTAGACTCTAAGGGGTTATGAATGTGAGGGTTATCAGTGGTCCTACTCAATTCGGTGTCACACGGAGGAAGAAAGGAGGTTGCCGCGAGATCATTAAAAGGGATTCTAGGACTTCGGTTTCGCTTGTGTGTCGCAAGACATGCTATCAACTGGGCATTGTCTAAATGTCTATCTACGGTCTTGTGGAAGGGACATCATACACTCTCCCGATAAGCCACCGCATCTATCGGGAGCTATCTCTACCTTACAAGGACTGGATAGGCGGTACAAGGATGTCAAATCAATCCCTGCGATGAACCATTTCCAGTTCTATCGCATCCTTCTACCCACGGTTACAGGAGATGAGGCTAACCCTTAAGTTCCTCGTATAAATCCCCTAAATCTTAGATATGAGGTCTGTCACCTCTAGTATCAGCTAAGCATAGTAGATAGAAAACCAAATACACATAGATATCGGTCTAAACAAATTCCAATTGGAAATTCAAACTCAATAATAAAATTTAATTTGAAGCAGCATGTCATACGTACACAAGCTACTCCCTAATCCTAGAATTGAAGAAACTACTCCATAGATAGGAAAGAAGAAATACAAGGCAAGTTTATGTTCGTATACATAGTAGATAAACTGCAAGAACAGGAATTTACAATGCCAATGTGGCCTTCTCTCTGGCGTTGAAGTGCAGAACTCTGATCTTCGGTGGTGTTCTTCCTCCCCATTGCGAGTTCCCGAAGCTTTTTAGGGCTTCAGTGTGCTGTCCCAACCGTCATGCCTCCCTCCTAGGGTTTTGGCGGAGCTCTCCTTATATAGACATCACACCGAATCACTGGAAAATCTAAAAAAAGACCCTAGTCGCGTTAATCTACTGGGCCACCACACGGCCAGGCCGTGTGTGGTCCTGGGGTGGCTGATTTCGCCTCTTGGACACAGCCGTGTGTAGCCTCATGCCCTAGCCATGTCGCCTTCTGCGTCTAGCTGTAAAATGCTCTTCTTTTACTTCGAAAGTGCTCCTTTTTCCCACGAAATACTATCCTGCACACAAAACTACAAAGAGAAGACCTCCGAACTAAAAAATAGAAAATGCATGCAAAACAAAGTGACATATGCATGAAACTAACATAAAATGTAATGAGATGTGAGCGAAAACTACTCCTAAAACCCTATATGTTTTGCTCACATCATGTATACAAGAGATGTGGCAGAAACGTAGTGGTATTTCTTGTACTATATGTAGATGACATTTTGCTCATTGGCAACAATGTTAAAGTGTTAATAGACGTAAGGGTATGGTTGTCCAAACATTTTGATATGAAGGACTTAGGAGAAGTGGGACACATCCTTGGGATCAAGGTTATAAGGGATCGCAAGAAAAGGATGTTGTGCTTATCTCAAGCCTCATACATAGACACTATTTTGGCTCATTTTAGCATGCAGAACTCCACGAAATGTTTTCTACCTTTTAGGCATGGAGTGCCTTTATCTAAAGAGATGTGTCTTAGAACATCAAAGGAGATAGAGGAGATGAAGGCAATTTCGTATGCTTCGACGGTAGGAAGCCTCATGTATGCTATGTTATGTACGAGACCGGATATTTGCTTTACCATGGGCATGGTTAGCAGATATCAGAGTAATCTAGGATAGGGACATTGGACTCCGATAAAGCATATATTGAAGTACCTGAGAAGAACTAGGGATTATATGTTGGTATACAATGCAGATAAATTACTCCTGTGGGTTACACAAATTTTGACTTCCAATCAGATAGGGATAATAATAAGTCTACCTCAGGTTTTGTATTTACTTTGGGAGGTGGAGCCATTATATGAAGGAGTGTTAAGTAGAAATGCATGGCAGACTCTACTATGGAAGCTGAGTATGTGGCAGCCTCTAAGGCAGCCAAATAAGATGTATGGCTTAGGAACTTCTTGATGGACTTGGATGTGATTATTGGGTTGCCCAGAACTATTACAATTTATTGTGATAACAGTGGTGCAGTTGCAAACTCAAAGGAACCACGAGCCCATAAGGCGAGTAAACACATAGAGCGCAAGTAACACCTGATACGAGAGATCATAAAGCGAGGAGAAGTTGCTGTCGCCAAGATTGCATTAGAGGATAACCTGGCAGATCCTTTCACTAAGACCCTTCCAGCGAGAGCTTTTGATAGGCATGTGGAGGGAATGAGAATCAGATGTATGACAGTTTGATGGCAACATAGTCTTTTAGTTTAAGTGGGAGATTGTTGGGATGTACACTGAAAGCCTAGCCTTTGTATGAACATCTTCATTTTGAAATAAGAATCACATGATCATTTTTTGTATTTTATATATGTGCATATTGTCTGATACTTTACATTGTAGATAACATTGTGTGTGGTGTCACAAAGAAGATCATGTTATCAGTTCATTGTAGAGTATAAGTAGAGGCTCACAACCAAGATGGTTTTGGACAAACCATTGGCATGGTTGTAGTGTAATTTGGTATTGGTTTATCTTGACCATAGAATTACACTAGTACACTTTGTGTGTATTGAGCAGGACCGACTTAGAGGTGATTCAATTTATACTCACTATATAATTGAATCGGACCTCAGATATTATGGAGTACTTGCTCTTAATCCCGATATAATAACGGGCACATGTACTTTGTATTTATTTCTTTGATTTATCAATGGGCGAGATTTATGTATTAAATCGATAGGCCTGGTAAGTTGGAAAATAATATTGTTTCCATTGTGTGCCGTTGATTATAGGAGGAAACCGTGTCCTATATACTAGGATGATGATGTCCCCTCGAGGAGCTCATAAGGTTCATCATGTAAATCCTACAGGTAGACTTGGTCCAACATAATGATAAGGATGAGTGGTACTACTCATGAGTTAGATATTAATTAATTAAATCGTCAGTAATTTAATTAATTAATGGACATTCGATATCTTAAACACGGGGAGATATTTTGTACAAATAATATATGGAGCCCATATTTATTTATGGGGGTTGGTGAGGTAGATCAATGATAATCCTCTAGTGGAATGGATCATCATTAATGGATCAGGTTTTGTGTGTTTCGGATTCATTGGGTGGCCAAGATCCAACTCCTCCTCATGGTCCCTATTGTAGCCTATTATAAATAACTCATGAAGCCTATATCTATATAAGGGTTGGAGAGGCTTGGGCGGCAAGTGAATTGGTTGTGCTAGGGTTGGGGTTGGAGAGGTTGGCGGCAACAATTGGAGACTAGGGTTTTGGTTTGTCCAATTCCTTAGGGTTGGCGGCAACACAAGTGAAGGAGGCTAGGGTTTTGTTCTTCCTCTCCCTCTCTTGGCCGGCGCCACCCTCATCTTGTCCATCTCCTATAGCCGGTGCTTCCTCCACCTCTCCTAGGGCCAGCGATAACAAAGGATAGGGTGCCTTCTTCCTTTGTCTTGGCTGGCACATCCTCTCCCTCTCCTTAGGGCCGACGACAACCAATCTTGGTGGGTTGGTGGTCGGCACAAGCAAGGAGAAGAAGGGAGTTTGTTCTTCCCTTGTTCGGAGCAAGCAAGGAAGGGAAGACGCGATCTAGGAGGCTTCGACTCTTGGGAGATCATTGCCCACACGACGTCCAAGAGGAGGATAGAAATACAATAGAAGATCAAGAGGTAAAACAAGAGGTATAATCTTGTTTAATTTTGATTAGTGTTCTTTTGTATTTTGTATGTTATTGATTAATGATGTGAGCAAAATATATAAGGTTTTATGAGTAGTTTTCGCTCACATCTCATTACATTTTATATTTGTTTCATGTATATTTCACTTTATTTTGCATGCATTTCATATTTTCTGGTGTGGAGATCTACTTTTTAGATTTATCTGTGCAGGATAGCATTTCATGGGAAAAGGCACGTTTTTGGAGCAAAAATGGAGCAATTTGTGGAGCACGAACCTTAGGGAACACGCACTGGCCATGTCCCAAGACTTGGGCTTGTTTTTGAAGCGAAACGGATCAAAATGGAGGCTCCAGGAAAAGACATGGCCTGTTGGATTTTCGGTACTGCGGCGAGTGTGTGTTCGAACATGTTTCGTAAATATGTCCGCAGCGAAAGAAATAAAAAATAATAAATCTAATTATTACATCACACAGACCACACGCATGCATAGTACAACGTGTGTAGATATAACTGTAGTTTCAAATTTTGCAATAAAAAGAAATTATTCTATGTATACCTGATGTATCACGTGTAGCGGGAAAGATATCAACCGGAGCAACTCTCGCTAGAATCGCCTCTATCCGTATCCACGCCGAGTATTGTCGGGATGACTTCACAAAGCCACGAGCCTCATCTTCGTACGAGTCACTAGCCTCGTGTCAAAGACGATGTGATCGGGAGAAGATCACAATCCGAATCAAAATTCGGATTCAAAATTCGTACGAGTCACTCGCTTCTCCGAAGAGGTATTCGTCAACCGTTTGACGAATCCTTCATCCTCCACCTATGAGGATTACTGGAGATCGAATCCCGGGTAATGTAGCTGCTGTTGGAGCTCCAAACGCCGTCCAAACGATGCTCCGAGACGAAGGAAATAAGCTGTCCAGAAAACTGGACAGCTTTGGTGGAGAACTTGCGCCGGCCAAATAAAGAAAGCTAGGTGCTCACCTTGTCACCAGAGTCAAGGAAGATCACAGGAGCTCCTCCAGCAGCAGCTAGACACCGGCAAGTGGGGAGAATGGCAGCTGCTGGACGCCGGCTAGAGGATCTTGGGCGGTGGTGGGTGGCGGCAAGATGTTGGGCGCCGGCAAGACAAGGAGAAGAGAGGGAGGGGGCGGCAAGATTAGGGTTAGGGCTTTCACAAAACCCTTAAACGCTATTTTATAGAGAACAAATTCTCCTAATGGTTATTGGTTCATAACCAAAAACCCATTAACCCACTCCATTAACTTAAGTTAAAATAAACCAAACCGATTTGGTCTATTTTAAGTTAAAACGAACCGAACCAACTTTGGTTCATTCGTTTAAAACAAAATAAACCTCTTTGGTTTATTCTTCACCATTGGATTAGAACCAAACCAAATTGATTCATCCATCATGTCTTCATAAGACACGACCCATCCACACTTCCATTGCGACTGAAACGATGTCATGCTCGATCCTTGTTTTGTCCAACCAAATCTAGTTTCTCTCGGTATGAAATCTCATTTTCAAGCTCGTTTTAAATCCTTCTGATTACGCTCGTTGTGTGTGTGACAAAATAGGTTATCGGTTTATGTTGGTCGTCTATAATTAACCATTAATTATAGAACGATCATGAGTGGCACCTAGTAGTACATCATGTTAGTAATATATGAGAGGTGTCCTAAGGCAATCGCCTTATGGTTGTACCATTTATTTGATAAATGAAGATTCACTATTTGAGTATACATATTTTCATGTATTTGATTGGATCTTAAACTCATTTACTGAATGTCCGTAATACGATTCACAACATGAGAGAATTTGTGATTGGATCACAACTAGTGAGTATCTCTATATGTCTAATTGTGATGTATTGGAATTATCCCTAGTGGATGAATTGATGGATTTGGACACCATCAATTCTGTCGAGACTAGCACGAGGTATACTCCTTGGTGTATCCAAGCAGCTGATTCTCACTGACTGGAGACATTGTGATGTTCAGAGTTAATCGTGGATGCTAGTTATGGTAACTAGTTCATTGGAGTGACCAGCTGTAAGACTTCATATGGTTCTCTGCATATATGGATATGTCAATAAAGTTCTTACTGTAGCTTATGTGCGATGTTCCTTTGACTTGCGGTATTCAAGTCATCTTGGTCATGAAGATTTATGATTTGACATCTTAAGCAAGCATCTTTGAGGAGAAGTGGACCCGGGATGATTGGGTATAAGTCGAAGTGGCCGAAGGTGTTTGAATAACCTATAAAGGATTCATCACTTATTACGAGGAGATGTATACCCATGGCCTCTCGTCGGATTGTTAGTAAAGTCTTTGGCCAAAGCATTACATGTTTAGAGTAAGATACTCTTAGATACATATGCAGTAATTAGAATACGTAGGATGAGGAAATGATTCTTAGGGCTAGGTGTGATGTAGTCAACCTAGTGGGGACTGACACTATAGACCATGTCCTGAACCAAGTAGGTATAAGATGCATGAAGGGAATGGGGCACGATTCATTATAGCTGCTGAAGGGTTTCAGAAATAGTTCTGGATCAACCGTTGATCTTTCGGTTAATTGAGGATCATGATGTACTACTAGGTGTCACTCATGATCGTTCTATAATTAATGGTTAATTATAGACGACCAACATAAATCGAGAACCTATTTGGTCACACGCACAATGAGCGTAATACGAAGGATTTAAAATGAGCTTGAGAATGAGATTCTCAGACCGAGAGAAACTAGGTTTGGTTGGACCAAACAAGGATCGAGTATGAAATCGTTTCAATAGCAATGAAGCGTGGATGGGTCGTGTTTTATGAAGACATGATGGATGAACCAAATTGGTTTGGTTCTAATCCAATGGTGGAGAATAAACCAAAAGGGTTTGGTTTGTTTTAAACGAATGAACCAAAAGTTGGTTCGGTTCGTTTTAACTTAAAATAGACCAACACGGTTTGGTTTATTTTAACTTAAGTTATTGGAGCGGGTTAACGGGTTTTGGTTATGAACCAATAACCATTAGAAGAATGTGTTTTCTATAAAAACATGGCTTAAGGGTTTTTCGTGGATAACTTTTGGAGTTGGAAAACCTAGCCACCCTCTCCCTCTCTTCTCCTTGCCACCGCCCATCTTTTGTGCTGCCGTCGTCCAAGCTGCTGCCGACCATCCTCCGGTGACCCTCCGGCGACTCACCTTGGTTCCGGTGACCAAGGGTTGGTCGTCCTTCCTCTTTGGCCGGCACAACATCCTCCACCAAGCTGTCAAGTTTTATGGACAGCTTGATTCCTTCGTGTCGGAGCATTGTTTGGACGACGTTTGGAGCTCCGACAGTGGCCACCTTGCTGGGGATTCCATCTCAGTAATCCTCTTAGGTGGAGGATGAAGGATTCGTCAAACAGTTGACGAATACCTCTCTGGAGAAGCGAGTTTTGGGGACTCATTTTTGAATCCGAATTTTGATTCATATTGTGATCTTCTCTCGATCACATCGTCTTCGACACGAGGCTAGTGACTCGTACAAAGATGAGGCTCGTGGCTTTGTGAAGTCATCTCGACGATACTCGGCGTGGATACGGATAGAGGCGATTCTAGTGAGAGTCGCTCCGGTTGATGCCTTTCCCGCTACACGTGATATGTCAGGTATACATAGAGTAATTTTCTTTTATTGCAAAATTTGAAACTACGATTATGTCTATACATGTTGTACTATGCATGCATGTGGTGTATGTGTTGTAATAAATTAGATTTATTACTTTTTATTTCTTCCGCTGCGCACATGTTTACGAAACATGTTCGAACACATACTCGCCGCGGTGCCAGAAACCCAACAGTGGTATCAGAGCCCAGGTTGTGTTTGGACATAAACATAAAATTATTTTGCGATAGTCATAATTGTATTTATGGAAATTTTCTACTTTTGAAAGTTTAGAAGTATTTATGAAAATTTTCTAATTTTGGAAAGTCTAAAAGTATTTATGGAAATATTCTACTTTTGAAAAGTTAGAAGTATTTATGCAAATTAACACTTTCCATAAATAAAATATTTGATTAGATTTGGAAATTTATTTCCTAATATAATTATGATTTGATTTGGGAAATCAAATCTAAAATATATTTGATTTCCATAAATAGTTTTGACAATTTAGGAAATTTGTTTCCTAAATCAAATTTGACTTTCTTTAATTGAGACCTTACCTAAATAAAATATGTGATTAGATTTGGAAATTTGTTTCCTAATTTAATCATGATTTGATTTTGGAAATCAAATCTTAAACATATTTTATTTCTATAAATAGTTATGATATATAAGGAAATTAAGTACATGCCATAATTGTGTGCCATGTAATTGCATTAGATGCATATCATTATGCCATGCGTGTCGTGACATGTAGATGTATGTCATGTACGTCATGCCATGTAGATAATAGTTATTTGCATGCAAAGAGGATGAGACTTTAAAACCCTTATACAATATTAAATCTTACATCTTCCATTAATATGATTAGAACAGAGTTCTGTTTCTTGTTTGGGTTGTTGGACTCACTCCAAGCCCGCCTCGAACCTAAACATGTTCAAATCAATGGAATAGTTTAACTCTAATATGGTAAGAGTCAGAGGTCAATCGTTAGTTTGGGTTGTTGGACTCACTTCAAGCCTGGCTAATTAGTTGAATGCTCTCTAACCATATTAAAACTATTTCGCGATTAATGGGTCGGCTCTAACTTGGAGCATCGATTTGTTGGACTCACTCCAAGGTCGATGTGAAGAGAGGTGAAGTTGGGTGCTATGCATATGATGCATACTTGTTAATGTGTTAACAACCCAATGTATGTGTGAACATTCAATTAGTTGATAGTACATTATGATAGTTACATATACGTGATATGTAATCGGTATACTTGATACCCACCATCATAGCTAAGAATGACTTGTTGGACTCACTCCAAGGTTGTTCTTATCTATATTGGATATCATCCCATTCGGAGATTATCCTACGATCTCCCGAATTGATTTTGAGGGTTTTTGAATTCAAAAAATTAATGGGATTTTGTAAATGTATGTGGATGCATTTTAAATCATCTTTCTCATATATGCTCGTTTTGTATTTCTAGGTTAATCGCTTGATCATGATGTCTTTGAATTCGAATAAATTGATTGGGCCGAACTTCTTGGACTGGCTTAGAAACTTGAGAATTCTTCTCAAGGCGGAAAAGCTTGAGTATGTCCTTGAAGCATCTCTTCCCGCCCGTCCTAGTGATGATGCAACACCGGACCAATTGTTGGCCCATCAGAAACACGTGAGTGATTCTGAGAAAGTGAGTTGCATCATGCTAGCCGCGATGGTACCCGAGCTGTGGAAGCAGCATGAGCATATGGATGCTGATACTATAGTCCTTCATCTTTATGAGTTGTTTGATGAGCAAGTGAGATTCGAAAGGTTCGAAGTCTTCAAGCTTCTCTTCACCTCTGATATGCAAGAAGGTTCATATGTGGTACTACTCAACATGCTGAAGACTGTGGAGCCTTCTGAGAAGCATGAGCAGGGGACGGTGCTGTTAGTTGATTCCTCGAAGAAAGGTTCTAAGTGGGAGTCAAAGGAACAACAGAAGGGGAAGAAGAAAAAGGATAAAAAGGCAGAACCAGCTCAAAAGGGCACATGCCATCATTATGGCAAGGAGGGCCATTGGCGAAGAAACTACAAGATTTATCTTGAGTCCGTAAAGAAGAATAAGGCATCAGATGCCCTATCTTCTTTAGATATCTTCGTTATTGATTGTCATTCGATTTCCTCAGACACTTGGGTATTGGATACTGGGTTTGGCTCACCTATATGTAATGACATACATGGGCTAAGGAATAGAAGAAGACTCATCAAAGGAGAGTCAAATTTACGTGTTGGGAATGGAGCAAAGGTTGCTGCACTCGCCATCGCAACGTATTTATTGAAACTCCCTACAAGACTTGTCTTAGAACTAGACAATTGCTTTTATGTTCCTTCATTGATAAAGAACATCATTTCTATTTCTTGTTTAAATAGAAATGGGTATCATTTAACTTTTAGAAATAATTGTTGTTACATAACTTTAAATGGTGTTCTTTATGACATTGGAACTTTAAGAAATGGTATATACGTTGGTCGTATACAGTGACATTTTCAATATCAAAGCGAGCAACAAGCATGCTAAAAAAGATAATCAATTAGACTCCTACATGTGGCATTGTCATCTTGGCCATGTGAGCAAGAAACGCATGTCCGAATTACACCGATGTGAATTTCTAGAATCATTTGAATTAGATTCATACGATACATGCGAATCATGCTTAAAAGGAAAGATGACCAAGTTACCTTTTACTGGAAAAGGTGAACGGGTGGGAGAGTTGCTTGGTCTAATACATACTGATGTAGGTGGACCTATGTCAACTCGAGCTCTAGGAGGCTATAGCTACTTCATTACCTTCACCGATGATCACTCACGGTTTGGGTATGTGCTCTTGATGAAACACAAGTCTAAAGCCTTTGAAAGGTTCAAAGAATTCATAAATGAAGTAGAGAAACAACATGACAAGAGTATTAAAATACTTTGATCGGATCAAGGTGGTGAATACTTAAGTCAAGAGTTTCTAGATTATCTAAGAGACAATGGTATATTGTCTCAATCAACTCCGCCATTTATACCGCAACATAATGGTGTATCTGAGAGGCGTAACGAGACCTTGTTGGACATGGTCAGGTCGATGATGAATCATGCGAATCTTTCCAAGTCCTTTTGGGGCTATACACTTCAGATAGCTATTTACTTGCTAAATAGAATGCCAACAAAGGTAGTCTCTACTACTCCATATGAGATATGAAATAGTAAGAAACCTCATGTATCTTACTTGAAGATATGGGATTGTCCTGCTTATGTGAAGCGGACTGTGTTAGACAAACTGGATGATAAGTCTAATAAATGTCTATTTATTGGATACCCTAAGGAAATGAGGGGTTACCAATTCTATCATCCTGTGGAACAAAAGATGTTTGTTTCAAGACATGCTATATTTCTAGAGAAAGAGTTTCTCTTGCAAGAAAATAGTGGGAGTGTCGTTGAGCTTGAGGAGGCTCAAGAGACTTTAATAGACATTGATGAGATACCTGGTGAAGCACCACAACCGATAACTCATGGTGATGAGCCATCGACTGGACCAATTGTGACACCACATCTTCGTAGATCTGGTAGAACACGCAATATTCCTGAGAGATATGGATTTCTCGTAAGTGAATCGAACGACCTATTACTCATTGATGATGAGGAGCCTACCAGTTATGAAGAAGTTCTGAAAAGTTCATAAAGGGATAAGTGGCTTGATGCCATGAAGTCAGAAATGGATTTCATGTATGAAAACCAAGTTTGGAACTTGGTTGACCCACCTGAAGGCATAAAGCCTATAGGGTGCAAGTGGGTTTTCAAGAAGAAAACCGACATGGATGGTAATGTGATTACCTATAAGTCTATATTGGTGGCGAAAGGATATCGTCAAAAGCAAGGTGTTGATTATGACAAAACCTATTCGCCTATTGCTATGCTTAAATCTATTCAGATGCTCCTGGCCATAGTGGCTCATTATGATTATGAGATATGACATATGGATGTGAAGATAGCTTTCCTTAATGGAAACCTACTCGAGGATGTGTATATGATACAGCTTGAGCGTTTCACATCGGTTGATAAAACCAAGGTATGCAAATTGTGACAGGTCATATATGGTCTAAAGCAAGCATCCATGAGCTGGAATATCCGTTTTGATGAGACAATCAAAAATTTGATTTCTCACAAAATCCAGACGAACCTTGTGTATACAAGAAGGTTAGTGGGAGTGCAGTCGTGTTCCTAGTATTGTATGTCGATGACATATTACTTATAGGAAACGATGTTTCTATCTTACATTCAGTTAAAATTTGGTTGTCCAAGATATTCTCCATGAAAGACCAGGGAGAAGCAACCTACATTCTCAGGATTAAGATCTATAGGGATAGATCGAAATGGTTTCTTAGTATTTCGCAGTCTACATATATTGACCGAGTGCTAAAGAGGGCATGTCGGAATCTAAGAAAGGTTTCCTACCCATCAGGCATGGGATACACCTTTCGAAGTCTATGTGTCCACGCACAGAAGACGAGAGGATTTGCATGAGTAAGATTCCCTATGCATCCGCAATAGGATCTATCATGTATGCTATGTTATGTACAAGACCCGATGTATCGTATACTCTGAGTGTCACGAGCGGATACTAGTCTGATCCAGGAATGGATCATTGGGTGGCTGTTAAGACGATCCTTAAGTACTTAAAAAGAACTAAGGATGTGTTCCTAATATATGGAGAAGGGGACATGGTGATACGTGGGTATACGGATGCCAACTTCCAGACAGACAAGGATGATTCTAGGTCTCAGTTTGGGTACGCGTTCACCTTGAATGGAGGCGCAATAAGTTGGAAAGGTTCCGAGTAAGAGACTATAGCGGATTCTGCCACAGAGGCAGAAACATTGCATCTTTAGAAGCAACAAAGGAAACGGTTTGGATCGAGAAGTTCATCTTTGAACTTGATGTGGTCTCATCAACGATCTAAACAAGTGCTTGGCCGCTATCATTTGATCAGAGAGATCATTAGTAGGAAGGAAATACAAATCGAGAAGATTCCCACTGAAAGGAACTTAGCGGATCCTTTAACTAAGGCATTACCGAAAAGTAAGTTTGAGGGTCATGTTAGAGCTTATGGTATTGGATACCATAGCGATTGGCATTAGGTCAAGTGGGAGTTTGTTAGTAATATATGAGAGGTGTCCTAAGGCAATCGCCTTATGGTTGTACCATTTATTTGATAAATGAAGATTCACTATTTGAGTATACATGCTTTCATGTATTTGATTGGATCTTAAACTCATTTACTGAATGCCTGCAATACGATTCACAGCATGAGAGAATTTGTGATTGAATCACAACTAGTGAGTATCTCTACATGTGTAATTGTGATGTATTGGAATTATCCCTAGTCGATGAATTGATGAATTTGGACACCATTAATTCTGTCGAGACTAGCATGAGGTATACTCCTTGGTGTATCCAAGCAGCTGATTCTCACTGGCTGAAGACATTGTGATGTCCGAAGTTAATCATGGATGCTAATTATTGTAACTAGTTCATTGGAGTGACTAGCTGTAAGACTTCATATGGTTCTCTACATATATGGATATGTCAATGAAGTTCTTACTGCAGTTTAAGTTCGATGTTCCTTTGACTTGCGGTATTCAAGTCATCTTGGTCATGAAGACTTATGCTTTGACATCTTAAGCAACCATCTTTGAGGAGATGTGGACCCGGAATGATTGGGTATAAGTCGAAGTGGCCGAAGGTGTTTGAATAGCTTATAAAGGATTCACCACTCCTTACGAGGAGATGTATACCCATGGCCTCTCTTCGGATTGTTACTAAAGTCTTTGGTCAAAGCATTACATGTTTAGAGTAAGATACTCTTAGATACATGTGAAGTAACTAGAATATGTAGGATGAGGAAATGATTCTTGGGCTAGGTGTGACGTAGTCAACCTAGTGGGGGCTGACACTATAGACCATTTCCTGAACCAAGTGGGTATAAGATGCGTGAAGGGAATGAGGCACGATTCATTATAGCTGCTGAAGGGTTTCAGAAATAGTTCTGGATCAATCGTTGATCTTTCGGTTAATTGAGGATCATGATGTACTACTAGGTGCCACTAATGATCGTTCTATAATTAATGGTTAATTATTGACGATCAACATAAACCGAGAACCTATTTGGTCACATGCACAATGAGCGTAATCCGAAGGATTTAAAATAAGCTTGAGAATGAGATTCTCAGACCGAGAGAAACTAGGTTTGGTTGGACCAAACAAGGATTGAGCATGAAATCATTTCAGTCACAATGGAAGCGTGGATGAGTCGTGTCTTATGAATACATGATGGATGAACCAAATTGGTTTGGTTCTAATCCAATGGTGGAGAATAAACCAAAGGGGTTTGGTTTGTTTTAAACGAATGAACCAAAAGTTGGTTCGGTTCGTTTTAACTTAAAATAGACCAACATGGTTTTGTTTATTTTAACTTAAGTTATTGGAGCGGGTTAACGAGTTTTGGTTATGAACCAATAACCAGCTTTTGTGCTTCCGTCCTAGCAGCTACCGGCATCCAAGCTGCTGCCGACCATCCTCTAGCGACCCTCCGACAACTCACCTTGGTTCCGGCGACCAAGGGTTGGCCTGCCATCGTCTTTGGCAAGTGCAACATCCTCCACCAAGCTGTCTAGTTTTCTAGATAGCTTGTTTCCTTCCTGTTGGAGCATCGTTTGGAAGACATTTGGAGCTCCGACAGTGGCTACCTTACTGGGGATTCGATCTCTGGTAATCCTCATAGGTGGAGGATGAAGGATTCATCAAACGGGTGACGAATACCTCTCCAGAGAAGCGAGTTTTGGGGACTCATTTTTGAAATCGAATTTTGATTCGAATTGTGATCTTCTCTCGATCACATCGTCTTCGACGCGAGGCTAGTGACTCATACGAAGACGAGGCTCGTGGCTTTGTGAAGTCATCCCGATGATACTCGGCGTGGATACGGATAGAGGCGATTCTAGCGAGAGTCGCTCCGGTTGATGCCTTTCCCGCTACACGTGATACGTCAGGTATACGTAGAGTAATTTCCTTTTATTGCAAAATTTGAAACTACGATTATGTCTATACATATTGTAGTATGCATGCGTGTGGTGTGTGTGTTGTAATAAATTAGAATGATTCTTTTTTATTTCTTCCACTGTGTACATATTTACGAAACATGTTCGAACACACACTCACCGTGGTGCCGGAAACCCAACACATCATGATCCCCAATTAACTGAAATGATCAACGGTTGATCTAGAACTATTTCTGAAACCCTTCAGCAGCTATAATAATTCGTGCCTCGTTCCCTTCACGCATCTTATACCCACTGTTAGTGAAAGCCCTAGAGCCAATCATGTGATAATTGTTGTATGGACTTTGTTGTATCATGTTCATATTTATAAAGGCATTTATTTATGGTTATTATACTTACTTGTATTGGTGCCAAATAACTAAGTATAATAATGTCCTTGAGTAGAAGGTTCTTATCTATATCAATCGATTGGTTGAATCGATAATGTGATGATATAGAGAACACTATTCTTAATCATTCCTAGTCAAGTATTAACATTCAGGGACAATGTTAATGCAATGAGACTAGCATGTAGGTCAACTCGATGACTTGATCTCACAAGTCATAGATATGAAATATCAAGTTGACACATGGGTATGCATAGGAGAATGTATACTGAATGACCCGCTATGAGAAAGTATCATGGATCATTATATGAGTGTTATATACTTTCTCATGTGACTATTAGTATGACTATTAGTCCTTGGACCTGAAGTCACCATGGTTCCCTACATAAGGAGTTGCATACTTTGGCTTCGTCAAACGTCACCCAAAAATGGGTGGACTATAAAGGCGATTACTGGGTATGTAACAAATTATGTGGAGGGATGTGAGTGATATAGATGAGATCTATCCCTCCTATATGACGGGAGTGACATCGTTATTCTTGATAGAGTTAGACCACTAAGTGCATGGCCATGCCCAAATGAGTCAATATGAGATATTGAACTCATTTGATTAGAGTGAGTCTACTTGAAGTTAAAGATATAGATTGTACCGAGGATGACACGGTCTATGCATCAGTTGGTCAATCTAGATGTGAAGGATAGAGGGACATTGTCACATATTGTGAGAGTCACAATTAGTAGTCACAAAGGTGATGTTGGATCTCAACATTCTTGTAACTTGGGCAGCAATGATGTGTTGCTAGATACCGCTCATTGCTTATGTTCCTAAATCGGTTTAAGAGTATTTCCAACGTTACAAGAACCTATAGGGTCACACACAAAGGGAAATTAGACGGAGATTAGGTTCATATGATGAACCATGAGGATTAGGTTCATGGGATGAACCAAATTGGATTAAGAGTAATCCAAATTAGACTAATTGAGTTAGACTCAATTTGATTCAAGTGTTGAATGAGTCTAATTTAGATTTGATTCATTGTGTCAATTTAAAATAATGAATAGAGATTCATTAAATCAAATTGACCTGAATAAAATAGTTGGATTTGATCAACCATGAGAGATAAGAAGTCAAGTTTGACTTGACTTGAGAGGGAAGATGAATGGTCAATTTTGACTGTCGAGACACTTGTAGGCTTCAACCACCAAGAAAAACTCTCCGAAACAGTGAATTCTAACTTTAGATTTTTGGGACAGTGACTTAAGTCGCTGTAAGAACAAGATGGGACACTCGCAAATTTCATTTTACGAGTAGGGGCGCTGCCCCTAACCCCAAAAGGGGCATTGTCCCGTGATCACGCTCGGAAATTGCTTAGCGGGACCGTTACGGAGATGTGACTCATAAAATTAAAAAAAAATAGGAAAATCTTTTGTGGTTGTGCATGTTGTATAGGGTATGCGACCTGCGCATCGTGCCTCTTCTTTTAAAATTCCAATTGTAAATAGTATTAGACTCAAATGTAACTCGAGTTTCATGTTTGTAATGTACAAAATGGAGCGGTGGAAGGTCCACTAGTTGATGGAGTTACGAGGAGGGAGCCGATGACACATGGAGGTCAAACAAGGCGCTTGGAGAAGCCGCTTACCCTAGGTTGACCGTCCGATCTTCTCATTGGCTTGAGAAGATCATAGTAGGGCCATGACCTAATCACAATTAATTTATATATATATATATATATATATTTGTTTTGCTTGTATGTATGTGATGCATGCTAGTAAATTTTGCTTGTATGTATATGATGCATGCTAGGATATTTTGCTTGTATGTATATGATGCATGCTAGCATATTGCTTGTATGTATGTGATGAATGCTAGTGTAGGGTAATAAAGTCCTTGATGCATATATGATATACATTCATGATTAGATTATATCTTAATCGAATCAACTCAAAAATGCCTACCAGTTTTGATACCCATAACTACCTCGATCATTTGTTGTTGTTGAATCTGCCAAAGCAGAGCAACACATATTATCTTGGTTGGGTGCAGAGGGATAATCTTGGTCCCGCCTATCATAGCTTGGGTGAGAATAAGCTCAATTAGATTGCGTAAAACTAGTTAACTCAATTGGATCGAATAAAACTATAGACATATTCCAACAGTTGGAAAGGTAGGATAAGGTTATATTTACACTAAATCTTGGGCGATTTAGCCAAAGCTAACTCAAGGTATTTTGTAAATGTGGATCTTGATCCTATAAACAAGAGTTGCATAGAGATGTAATCGGTAATGTGTTACCTACCGATCATACTAAGTCTTGGGTGATTTAGCCAAAGCTAACTCAAGGCGTAGTATGATGTGAATCTTGTCCCGCAAGAATTATAGCTAGTTTGTATGAATCTAGTAATGTGGTTTGACCACATCCATGACTCGATTCTACAAAAGTCCTATAATTCAGTGGGAGCATCATTTGATTAAAGACCTAATTAAATGATAAATAGAATATGATATTAATTTTCTGCATTGTGTATGTTGTAGATTACCATGTCGACAAACACGAACACTCTCACCCTGTGTTCTATCCTTGAGAAGGACAAGCTCAATGGAGTTAATTTCCTGGACTAGTACAAGAATCTGAGAATCTTTCTCAGCCAAGAAAGGAAACTGTACGTCCTGGAGCAACCCATTCCAGAGGCACCTCCTGTCACTGCCTCGCGAATTGACCGTAATGCTTACAAGAAGCATCAAGATGATGCATTAGATGTGTCATGTCTCATGCTCGCGACCATGAACTCTGAGCTTCAGAAGCAACACGAATTCATGAATGCTTTTGATATAGTTGAACATCTTCGTCAACTGTATCAAGGACAAGCAAGGCACGAGAGATATGAGATCTCTAAGGCATTGTTTCAGTCCAAGATGCAAGATGGGACTCCTGTAGGTCCATATGTACTCAAGATGATTGGGTACATAGAAAACCAACAGAGGTTGGGATTCTCACTTGGCCAAGAGCTGGCCACTGACTTGATCTTGCAATCTTTGCCACAAAGCTACAATCAATTTATCATGAATTACAACATGAATGAAATTGATAAGCCACTTCCTGAGATGTTTAGCATGTTGATAACTGCTGAGCTCAACCTTAAGAAGGGAAAACCTGACTCCATTTTGATGGTGCAAAAGAAGAAAGGCAAGGGCAAGGCTAAAGGTAAGAGAAAGTCCCAAGCCAAGGGCAAAGGCAAGGCACTGAAACTGAAAGGAGGGGTGGCCAAGGAAGGGACTTGCTTCCACTGTAAGGAAGCTGGACACTGGAAGCGTAACTGCAAAGCATACCTAGAAGATCTCAAGAAGAAGAGAAGTGAGACTTCTACTTCAGGTATATATGTTATATAAGCCAATCTATCCATTCTTCATCATGGGTATTAGATACCGGATGTGCATCTCATATTTGTACCAATGTGCAGGCGTTGAGAAATAACAGAGCATTGACGAAGGGCGAGGTGGACCTACGAGTAGGCAATGGAGCAAGGGTTGCTGATGTTGCTGTAGGAACTTATTTTCTATCTGTGCCCTCTGGGCTTGTACTAGAACTAGATGAATGTTGTTATGTGCTTGCTTTAAATAAGAACATAATTTCAGTTTCTTGTTTGGACAAGAAAGGCTTTTCATTTATAATAAAGAACAAATGTTGTTCAGTTTATTTAAATGATATGTTCTATTGTAGTGTACCTCTAATGAATGGACTCTACATTATAGACTTAGAGAGCCCCATCTATAACATAAGTACCAAAAGGTTCAAGTCAAATGAGTAGAACCAAACCTATCTCTGGCATTGTCGCTTAGGTCACATAAATGAGAGTCGCTTATCCAAGCTCCATAAGGATGGGCTGCTGGACTCATTTGATTTTGAATCATATGAGAAATGCGAGTCTTGCCTTATAGGCAAGATGACCAAGACTCCCTTTAGTGGACACGGCGAAAGAGCAACAGACTTGTTAGGACTTATACATAGTGATGTATGTGGCCCTTTCAATGTTGCTGCTAGAGGTGGTTATAGGTACTTCATTACATTTACTGATGAATTCAGTAGGTATGGTTATGTGTATCTGATGACACATAAGTCTGAATCCTTTGAAATGTTCAAAGAATTCAAGAATGAAGTATAAAACCAGCTTGGAAAGAGTATTAAGATACTTCGATCAGATCGAGGTGATGAATATCTTAGCCATGAGTTTCGTAACTATCTAGTTGAGTTTGAGATTCTATCCCAACTCACTCCTTCTGGAACACCACAGTGGAATAGTGTATCTGAAAGGAGGAATCGTACCCTATTAGATATGGTACAATCTATGATGAGTCACACAGATCTTCCTATATCCTTTTGGGGATATGCTCTAGACACATCAGCCTTCACACTTAACCGTGTTCCATCCAAGGTTGTGATAAAGACACCATATACGATATAGACAGGGAGAAACCCCAAGATGTCTTTCATGAGGATTTGGGGTTGTGAGACTTAGGTTCGACGTCAAGTCTCAGACAAACTGGGACACAAATCCGATAAGTGCTATTTTGTTGGATATCCCAAGGAAACGAAGGGATATTACTTCTACTTTCCTAGTCAGCACAAAGTGTTTGTGGAAAAGACTAGGGTATTTCTAAAAAGGGATTTTGTTTCTAGAAAAACAAGTGGGAGTACGTCGATCTTGAAGAAATTCAAGATAAGGACCATAACACTGAGGCCTTGATGGAGGTTGAACAGGAACCACAAAGTGTTGTGGATGATGAGATTGTTACACAAAGAGTTGTGGGACAACAACCTGTTCAGGTAGACCTACCTCTTCGCAAGTCTGATAGGGTATGTCGTCAGCCTGAGAGATACTCATTTCTCTTGTCTGACAATGATGACGTTATGCTCATTGAGAATGAGACTACCTCCTATCAGAAAGCTGTGATGAGCCTAGATTCTGAGAAATGGCTAGAGGCCATGAGATTTGAGATGGAATCCATGTACACCAACCAAGTATGGACTTTGGTTGACCCACCTGAAGGCATCAAACCCATTGGGTGTAAGTGGATCTTTAAGAGAAAGACTGACATGGATGGACTTACGCATACCTATAAGGGCCGATTGGTGGATAAAGGTTTCAAGCAAATTCAGTATTGACTATGATGAAACATTTTCTCCAGTGGCGATGTTTAAGTCCATTCGAATCATGTTTGCTATTGTAGCATACCATGATTATAATATATGGCAGATGGATGTCAAAATCGCGTTTCTGAATGAAAACTTGCTCGAGGATGTGTACATGACACAACCTGAGGGTTTTGTAGATCCACAGCATACTGGGAAAGTATGCAAGCTGCAAAGGTCCATTTATGGGCTAAAGCAAGCTTCTCGGAGCTGGACTCTTCGATTCGATGATGCGATCAAAAAGTTTGGCTTCATCAAGAATGAAGATGAACTCTGTGTCTACAAGAGGGTTAATGGAAACACAGTTGTCTTCCTTGTATTGTATGTGGATAACATACTACTCATTGGGAATGACATCCCTTCGCTAGAGTCTGTGAAGACTTGGCTGGGGACGTGCTTCTCAATGAAGGACTTAGGTGAAGCAGCCTGTATTTTAGGCATCAAGATCTATAGAGATAGATCTAAAAGATTGCTTGGCCTAAGTCAGAGTACATATATTGACACGGTATTACTACGGTTTACCATGCAGAATTCCAAGAAGGGACTTCTGCCGATGTCACATGGTGTAAGTCTTTCGAAGACTTAAAGTCCCTCTTCTAGAGAGGAGAGAGACCGCATCGATAAGATCCCTTATGCATCTGCCATAGGATATCATGTACGCCATGTTATGTACTCATCTTGATGTATCGTATGCTTTAAGTATTACTAGTAGATACCAGTCAGATCCAGGTGAGCATCATTAGATAGCAGTCAAGAATATTCTTAAGTACTTGAGAATGACTAAAGAATATTTCTTGATATTTGGAGGCAATGAGGAGCTAACTGTAAAGGGTTACAGCGATGTCAGCTTCCAAACTGACCAGGATGATTATAGATCGCAGTCAGGGTTCGTGTTTTGCTTAAATGGTGGCGCTGTGAGCTGGAAGAGTTTGAAGCAGGACACAGTTGCTGATTCTACAACAGAGGCCGAGTATATTGTTGCATCAAAGGCAGCAAAGGAGGCAGTTTGGATCCACAAGTTCATTACTGAGCTTGGGGTGGTTCCTAGCATAGCAGATCCTATAGAGCTCTATTGTGACAATAATGGAGCGATTGCGCAGGCTTATGAACCTCGCTCACACCAGTGGACCAAACACATACTACGACACTTCCATCTCATTCGAGAGATTATCGATAGAGGAGAAGTGAAGATTTGCAAAGTACCCACAGAGGCTAACATCGAAGATCCCTTGACCAAGGCTTTGGTACAGAAAAAGCATGATAGTCACACTATGTCATTGCGTATTAGATACTACAGTGATTGACATTAGTGCTAGTGGGAGATTGTTAGTTAAAGCCCTAGAGTCAATCATGTGGTGATTGTTGTATGGACTTTGTTGTATCATGTTCCTATTTATAAAGGCATTTCTTTATGATTATTATACTTACTTGTATTAGTGCCAAATAACTAAGTATAATAACGTCTTTGAGTAGAAGGTTCTTATCTATATCAATTGATTAGTTGAATCGATAATGAGTTGATATAGAGAACACTATTCTTAATCATTCCTAGTCAATTATTAACATTCAGGGACAATGTTAATGCGATGAGACAAACATGTAGGTCAACTCGATAACTTGATCTCACAAGTCATGGATATGAGATATCAAGTTGACACATGGGTATGCATTGGAGAATGTATACTGAATGATCCGTCATGAGAAAGTATCATGGATCGTTATATGAGTGTCATATACTTTCTCATGTGACTATTAGTATGACTATTAGTCCTTGGACCTGAAGTCACCATGGTTCCCAGCATAAGGAGTTGCATACTTTGGCTTAGTCGAACGTCACCCGTAAATGGGTGGACTATAAAGGTGATTACTGAGTATATAACAAATTATGCAGAGGGATGTGAGTGATGTAGATGGGATCAATCCCTCCTATATGACTGGAGTGACATCGTTATTCTTGATAGATAGAGAACACTAAGGGCATGGTCATGTCCAAATAAGTAAATATGAGATATTGAGCTCATTTGATTAGAGTGAGTCTACTTGGAGTTTAATATATAGATTGTACCGAGGATGACACGGTCTATGTCTCAGTTGGTCAATCTAGATGTCAAGGATAGAGGGACATTGTCACATATTATGAGAGTCACAATTAGTAGTCACAAAGGTGATGTTGGATCTCAACATTCTCTTAACTTGGGTAGCAATGATGTGTTGATAGATACTGCTCATTGCTTATGTTCCTAAATCAGTTTAAGAGCATTAACAACGTTACAAGAACCTATAGGGTCACACACAAAGGGAAATTAGATGGAGATTAGGTTCATATGATGAACCATGAGGATTAGGTGCATGGGATGAACCAAATTGGATTAAGAGTAATCCAAATTAGACTTATTGAGTTAGACTCAATTTGATTCAAGTGTTGAATGAGTCTAATTTAGATTTGATTCATTGAGTCAATTTAAAATAATGAATAGAGATTCATTAAATCAAATTGACTTGAATCAAATGGTTGGATTTGATCTACCATGGGAGATAAGACAAGTTTGACTTGACTTGAGAGGGAAGATGAATGGTCAATTTTGACTTGACCAATTACCATGTCATGGTGACTTGGCATTGGGGTCGGCCAATGATGATGTTCCACATCATCATGGACTCATCATGGGGTGCCACCTCATGAGGGAGACCATGAGCCATTGTCCCTTGGAGTTACATTCATGCATGTAACTCCCTATAGTGACCGGCCACTATTGAGGGGTTATGAGTGTGTGAAGTTAATTGGTGTAACTTCATCATCTTATTTCTTGGATCTTCCCTCAAGCTCTCTCCCTAATCTTCCTCATCTTGTCTTGAGCCTTCAAGGGGTGCTAGCACACTCTAGGTTGCTTTTCTCTACCTATTGCTTGTGTGGATACCAATAGAGGAGTGTACACTTGACACTCTCGAGTTTCGTCAAGCCGTTTGGATGAGCGGGATAAGCGAAAGGTGTCGCATCGAGGGTAAACTCTTAACATGTAGATCTAAAGTTTTTAAACACGTACATTTAGTTTTATTTACCTTCGCACGGATCTGTGGCTGACTTCTAGGGTTTTCGCAACGCAAAAAGGGGATTTTGCGGCTCAGATAGTGCAACACCCACTAGGTTGACTTTGTCACACCTAGCTCAAGTATAATTTCCTCGTTCTACGAATTCAAGTTACTGCACATGTATCCAAGAGTACCTTACTCTAAACATGTAATGCTTTGGCCAAAGACTTTAGTAACAATCCGACGAGAGGCCATGGGTATACATCTCCTCGCAAGGAGTGGTGAATCCTTTATAGGCTATTCAAACACATTCGATCACTTTGACTTATTCCCAATTCATCAATTCATCGACTAGGGATAATTCCTATACATCACAATTACACTTGTAGAGATACTCAGTAGTTGTGATCCAATCACAAATTCTCTCATGCTGTGAATCGTATCGTGGATGTTCAGTAAATGAGTTTAATATCTAATCAAATACATGAAAACATGTATACTCAAATAGTGAATATTCATTTATCATATAAATGATTCAAACATAAGGTGATTGCCTTAGGACATCTTTCATATATTACTAACAAACTCCCACTTGGCATAATGCCAATCGCTACGGTATCCAATATCATAAGCTTTAACATGACCCTCAAACTTACTTTGAGGTAATGCCTTAGTTAAAGGATCCGCTAAGTTCCTTTCAGTGGGAATCTTCTCGATTTGTATTTCCTATTGGAATGTATAATGAAAGCCTAGCTCTTTTTGTATGAATATTTTATTTTGAAATAAGAATCACATGATCATTGTTTGCACTTTATATATATTTATTATATGTGTGCATATTGTCTAATATTTTGCATTGTAGATAACATGGTGCTTGGTGTGTCATAGAAGATCATGTTATCAGTCCCTTGTAGAATATAAGTAGAGGCTCACAACCAAGATGGTTTTGGACAAACCATTGGCATTGTTGTAGTGTAGCTTGGTATTTTTTTGTCTTGAACATAGAGTTACACTAGTACACTTAGGTGTATTGAGTAGGACCGACATAGAGGTGATTCAATTTATTGCTGACTACATAATTGAATCGGACCTCGGATATTATGTTGTACATGCTCTTAATCCCGATATAATAATGGGCACATGTACTTAGTATTTATTTCTTTGATTTACCATAGGGTGAGATTTAGATGGATTAAATCAATATGCCCGGTAAGTTGGGAAATAATATTATTTACATGGTGTGCCGTTGATTATAGGAGGAAACCGTGTCCTATATATTAGGTTGATGATGTCCCCTTGACGAGCTCATAAGGTTCATTATGTAAATCTAGCTGGTTGACTTAGTCAACATAATGATAAGGTTGAGTGGTACTACTCGAGGAGTTAGATGTTAATTGATTGATGGTCAGTAAATCAATTAATTAACGGACATTCAATATCTTAAACACGGGGAGATGGATGTACAAATAATATATGGAGCCCATATTAATTTATGGGGGTTGGTGAGGTAGTTCAATGATGATCCTCTAGTGGAATGGAACATCATTGATGGATCAAGTTTGTGTGGTTCCGATCCATCGGGTGGCCAAGATCCAACTCCTCCTCATGGTCCCTATCGTAGCCTAATATAATCCTCAAGAAGTCTAGATCCAAGAATGTAAAACAAAACCCTAGATCCGACGGTTGGGATGAATCCCTAGAATCGACGGTTGAGATTAAATCCCTAGATCTGACGGTTGGGATGAAACCTTAGATCCGACGGTTGGGATAAAACCTTAGATCCGACAGTGGAGATATAATCCCTAGATCCGACGGTGGAGATTAAAGGAGGCTTAAGCCCAATTCTATAAATAGAGGGCTAAGGCTTGGGCAGCAAGTATGGTTTTTTGGATTAGGGTTTTGCCTCTCAAGAGTTTAGGCGGCTAGGGTTTGGTTAGTGGTTTGGGCGGCAACAAGTTTAGGAGATTAGGGTTTCCTCCTTTTCTCCTTGGTGGCCGGCGCTCACTCCATCTTCCTCCTTGCTTTGGCCAGCCCTCTTCCTCCTCCTTTTCTCCTTGGTGGCCGGCGGTTCTCCAATCCATTGGTGGTCGCGCTTCTCCCATTCATTGGTGGTCGGCGGCAACATTGTTACAAAGGTTGGCCGGCGCTCAATCATTCACTCCTTGGCCGGCGGTTACATCGAGCTCCTTGAGTTGGTGGCCGGTTCTAGAAAGGAGAAGGGTTTTTGTTTGGTTCTTCTCTTTGTTCGGAGCGAACAAGGAAGGGAAGAACGTGATCTAGGAGGCTTTTACTCGTGGAGGATCTTCGCCCACACGACGTCCGCGAGGAGGATAGGACATACGGTAGAAGATCGTGAGGTATAAAAGTTTTACAACTTTATTTTCTGATCTTAGCATGTTCTTATATGCATGATTGTACTAGTTCGCATATGCATGTATTTGTATAATTATGGACCCCGAAGATGAGCACAAAAACCGACGATCCATCCGTCGTCTTTTCCGTGGCTAACCAACTAGAAGAGTTGTGTTGCTTGAACAACTAGTTTGTTCAAGTGATCGCTCAAGTTGTTAGCACGACGACGAAGTGGTTGTGCTAAGGAAACTCATCCCATCCGGATTAGTTTTTTTCATTAGTGAAAATTTTAATCCGGGGACATGGGAGCCAATGAGCCTCCGAAGTAACTCCCTACATTTCCTTCCTACTTATGATCTCTTTGATCAAATGATAGTGGCGAAGCATATGTTTGGATCGTTGATGAGAGCTTAGCTCTTTCGCCTATGCAATTGCTCCATTGTTGTCGCAGTAAACCGATATTGCTTCAACAATGGCTGGAACCACACCAACTTCATAAATGAACTTCTTGATCCAAACTGCTTCCTTTGCTGCTTCCGAAGTTGCAATGTATTCTACCTCAGTGGTAGAATCCGCTACAGTGTCTTGTTTGGAACTTTTCCAACTCACTGTGCCCCCATTCAAGGTGAACACGTACCCAGACTAAGAACTAGAATCATCCTTGTCTGTCTGGAAGCTGGCATCCGTATACTCACGTACCACCATGTCCCCTTCTCCATATATTAAGAACACATCCTTAGTTCTTCTTAAGTACTTAAGGATCGCCTTAACAGCTGCCCAATGATCCATTCCTGGATCAGACTAGTATCTGCTCGTGACACTGAGAGCATAAGATACATCGGGCCTCATACATAACATAGAACACAAGATAGATCCTATTGTGGATGAATAGGGAATCTTACTCATGCAAATCTTCTCGTCTTCTGTGTGCGGACACATGGACTTCGAAAGGTGTATCCCATGCCTGATGGGAAGGTAACCTTTCTTGGATTCTGACATGCTAAACCTCTTTAGCACTCGGTCTATATATGTTAGTGAAAGCCCTAGAGCTAATCATGTGATGATTGTTGTATCGACTTTGTTGTATCATATTCCTATTTATAAAGGCATGGTTATTATACTTACCTGTATTTGTGCCAAATAACTAAGTATAATAACGTCCTTGAGTAGAAGATTCTTATCTATATCAATCGATTGGTTGAATCGATAATGAGATGATATAGAGAACACTACTATTAATCATTACTAGACAAGTATTAACATTCAGGGACAACATTAATGTGTAGAGACTAGCATGTAGGTCAACACGATGACTTGATCTCACAAGTCATGAATATGAGATATCAAGTTGACACATGGGTATACATTGGAGAATGTATACTGAATGACCCGTCATGAGAAAGTATCATGGATCGTTATAAGAGTGTCATAAACTTTCTCATGTGACTATTAGTCCTTGGACCTGAAGTCACCATGGTTCCCGACATAAGGAGTTGCATACTTTGGCTTCGTCGAACGCCACCCGTAAATGGGTGGACTATAAAGACGATTACTAGGTATGTAACAAATTATGCGGAGGGATGTGAGTGATGTAGATGGGATCTATCCCTCCTATATGATGGGAGTGACATTGTTATTCTTGATAGAGTGAGACCACGAAGTGCATGACCATGCCCAAATGAGTCAATATGAGATATTGAGCTCATTTGATTAGAGTGAGTCTACTTGGAGTTCAAGATATAGATTGTACCGAGGATAACACGGTCTATGCCTCAATTGGTCAATCTAGATGTCAAGGATAGAGGGACTTCGTCACACATTGTGAGAGTCACAATTAGTAGTCACAAAGGTGATGTTGGATCTCAACATTCTTGTAACTTGGGTAGCAATAATGAGTTGCTAGATACCGCTCATTGCTTATGTTCCTAAATCGGTTTAGGAGCATTGTGAACGTTACAAGAACCTTTAGGGTCACACACAAAGGGCAATTAGATGGAGATTATGTTCATATGATGAACCATGAGGATTAGGTTCATGGGATGAACCAAATTTGATTAAGAGTAATCCAAATTAGACTAATTGAGTTAGACTCAATTTGATTCAAGTGTTGAATGAGTCTAATTTAGATTTCATTCATTGAGTCAATTTAAATTAATGAATAGAGATTGATTAAATCAAATTGACTTGAATCAAGTGGTTAGATTTGATCAACCATGGGAGATAAGAGGTCAAGTTTGACTTGACTAGAGAGGGAAGATGAATGATCAATTTTGACTTGACCAATTGCCATGTCATGGTGACTTGGCATGGGGGCCGGCCAATGATGATGTTCCACATCATCATGGACTTATCATGTGGTGCCACCTCATTAGAGAGACCAAGAGCCATTGGCTCTTGGAGTTACATGCATGCATGTAACCCCCCAAAACAATGTGGTTGACCACTTTTATTGATTGGATGAAGTTATTGGAATTAATTTCTGTAACGCCCATGAAATTCTAGCAATTTTACGAGAATTTTTGGCTTTATGATGATAGGCTTTATGTAGGCCTTTTTGGAGAAATAAAAGAAAATAAGCCAAAAAGAGATGCAAAGCCTAGGAATTGAACCCCCCACCTCTAGAGATAGCCAAGCCTTATAGATGCACCCACTAACCATGAGCCCAATAGAATCATATCATTAGAGGAAAAGGGGAACCTATAGATAAATGGGAGGAGGGTAAATGAAGAGGCTTGACAAAGAGAAGAGAAACTTCTCTTCCTCCCCTTTATAAAGAAGGGAGAAGTTCCACTTGGCCACTTCTTCTTTCCTTCTTCCTCTTCTCTTCATTCTCACCGAAACCTAAGCCCTTCTTCTTCTTCCTTTGGCCGAGAGCCCCTTGCAAGCTAGGAGAGAGCTAGGTGACTTCCATTAGGTCATCTCCTCAAGCAAAGCGAAGGAAGTAAGTTTTCCCCTCACCTGCAGTGTATTAGTTTGATAGGTTAGGTTGCTTGAAAGAAATATGAAATTGTAGCCTTATAAGTTTCGGCCAACCAAGTTGGTGGGCTAGGATTCATGAAAATGCTACTAAGGGAGGTTTGTATGGGTGGTATGTTTCAAGTAGATAACTTTAGGAGTCCAAAGTCCAAAGGGGATGACCCTATATGGTTCGGCCAACCCCAAGATTTTAGGGTTAGGGTTGCATGAACTTGATTCTAAAGTTATGTTCTTAGATGGTATGTTTCAAGTAAGACCTTTAAGTAACCACCATCCAAGATGATGCCCTTCTAGGTTTCGGCCACCCTAGGTAACTAGGGTTAGGGTTGCATGAAAATATCCCTAATGATGCTATGCTAGGTTATAATGCTCATGAATGAAGGTTAGGTGACAAGAACCCTAGTTGAGCCCTTATAGGTTTCGGTCACCCTAGGTAACTAGGGTTAGGGTTGCATGAAAATATCCCTAATGGTGCTATGCTAGGTTATAATGCTCATGAATGAAGGTTAGGTGACAAGAACCCTAGTTGAGCCCTTATAGGTTTGGCCACCCTAGGTAACTAGGGTTAGGGTTGCATGAAAATATCCTAAAGATGCTATGCTAGGGTGTAGTGCTCATGAATGAATATTAGGTGACAAGAACCTAGTTGAGCCCTTATAGGTTTGCCACCCTAGGTAACTAGGGTTAGGGTTGCATGAAAATATCCCTAATGAGGCTATGCTAGGTTATAATGCTTTATGAATGAATTTTAGGGACAAAACCTAAGCTTGAGCCCCTTACAAGATTAAACCAATGATTTTAGGGTTAGGGTTTCATGAAAACACCCCTATATGTAGTTGTGCTATGGGCATGTTTTTTTTAATATGACATGAACTATGCTTGTGTGATGAATATGTTATGATTCAATGCAACATGAAATTAGGCTATGTGATGAACATGTTTGATGATTTAATATGCCTTGAATAGGCCTAGGAAATAAGCTTCATGTTATGATGTAATGTGCCATGAAATATGCTTAGGTGATGAACATGTTGTGTGAATTAATATGCCATGTATATGTTTAGGGAATATGCTTCAAGTTTATGAATTAGTATGCCATGAAATTAGGCCATGTGATGAACATGTTTTATGATTCAATATGCCATGAATATGCCTAGGAAATGTGCTACATGTTTATGATGTAATGTGCCATGAATATTGTGATTTGCCTAGGTGAAGAACATGTTTTGTGATTTAATATGTCATGAATATGCTTAGGAAATATTCTTCATGTTTACGATGCAATGAAACATGCTTATGTGATGAACACGTTTATGCTTTAGGACCCCTTTAGGGTACTCTTACGTTATGAATGCATGTGTCCTTATGATAAGATAAGATGGAGATGCTTCCCTTTCAAGTAGGGATCAAGAGCTCTCCTTATGACAAGATAAGATGGAGATGCTTCCCTTTCAAGTAGGGATCAAGAGCTCTCCTTATGATATGATAAGATGGAGATGCTTCCCTTTCAAGTAGGGATCAAGAGCTCTCTTTATGACAAGATAAAATCAAGATGCTTCCTTTTTTGTTGGGGATCAAGAGCATTCTTTATATTATGACAATAAAAGGAAAGAATTAAGTATTTTACTTTGCAAGAGGTTAAGTACCCGACCCGTCAGGTGGTGCGTTAATCAAATCCATAGGGACACAAGAAGGCGTAAGAGGTCTTGCCACAGTAAGGCGTAAGAGGTCTTGCTCTAGTAGGGTGGTGGCTCGCTACTGACCTATTAGGGAACGCGCATTATGTGGTACTTAACCTGGGGCCCCCCAAACAAGTTATGATGATATTGAAGTATTTATAAGTATATGTTTTGAAAAGAAAAGACTTTTATGATATTGTGTATGCTTATGTTAAATGCTCTGAATGCTTACGAACTAGGTTCTTTATGCATGCTAGATGTTATGAAGTTATGATGATATTGAAGTATTTATAAGTATATGTTTTGAAAAGAAAAGACTTTTATGATATTGTGTATGCTTATGTTAAATGCTCTGAATGCTTACGAACTAGGTTCTTTATGCATGCTAGATGTTATGAAGTTATGATGATATTGAAGTATTTATAAGTATATGTTTTGAAAAGAAAAGACTTTTATGATATTGTGTATGCTTATGTTAAATGCTCTGATGCTTCGAACTAGGTTCTTTATGCATGCTAGATGTTATGAAGTTATGATGATATTGAAGTATTTATAAGTATATGTTTTGAAAAGAAAAGACTTTTATGATATTGTGTATGCTTATGTTAAATGCTCAGAATGCTTACTGAACGAGGTTCTTTATGCATGCTAGATGTTATGAAGTTATGATGATATTGAAGTATTTATAAGTATAGGTTTTGAAAAGAAAAGACTTTTATGATATTGTGTATGCTTATGTTAAATGCTCTGAATGCTTACGAACTAGGTTCTTTATGCATGCTAGATGTTATGAAGTTATGATGTTTAGAGTTAAGTCTAAGTATGTGGTGACTATGTACTTTATGCTAGTTTAGAATTTATGATGTGGTGAAGGTTAAGGGTAAGGTTAAGAATACTTGCGACTATGTTCCTTCTTCATGATTAGGGTTTATGTTATTACAAATGTTTATGTTCAAGTTAACAAAATGCTTATGATTCGTTCTTTCATGCATGCTTAGTATATGCATATATAACGCTCATGTTCAAAGTATGCCCTGCTTAGATTAATTATGCTTAACCTGCTTATGAACAATTCTATGCCATGCTTAGTTCTTTTTGTACTATTACCTGGATATGTTGTTGATTAGTGTTGCTATGAAATGCTTAGGTCATTTTCTATGCGGCATGCTCATGTTCTAATAGTTTGATGAAATCGTGGCTTTTGTGAGTAGGCAAGGATCTTACTAAGCTATATGCTTATAGTTTATGTTGTCCATATACTGCAGATAAAGGAAGTCTTCACTAGAGGAAGTGGCAGGAGGGGCCATGTGCGTGTGTGATAGTGGCATGGTGGAAGAAGACCCTTCACTATCTGCTTATATTTATATGCTCTAAGAACAATTTAAGACATTGCTTCCGCTTATAAGACTTGTGTTTAATGAGTATCCCTTTATTTAAGAGGTTCGATATGTTAGAACTCATGAACGAATCCTTTCGTTATGCATGTTATGAAATGAGATAAGATATGTGGTCATGCTAATGATGAATAAGATAGGTGATGCATGTGCCAAAGAAGGTTTCAGTTATGATAACCTGTTTAAGCATGTAGACTTTGAACGGATCCATATGTAGTATGCTAATAAAAAAAAAATATATAGACTAAAGTAGCGCCGCCCTGAGAGCAGATAAGGGCGGGCGCTACAATATCATCTTCTTCTTCCTTTCTCTCCTTCAAGCTCTCTCCCTAATCTTCCTCATCTTGCCGTGAGCTTCCAAGGGGTGCTAGCACACTCTAGGTTGCTTTTCTCCACCTATTTCTTGTGTGGATACCAATAGAGGAGTGTACACTTGACACTCTCGAGTTCCGGCAAGCCATTTAGATGAGCGGGATAAGCGAAGGGCGTCGCATCGAGGGTAACACTCTCATCATGTAGATCTAAGGTAGATCTAGGTTTCCATAACACATACATGAATTTATTTTTGTTATACTTCGCATGGATCCGTGGCCGGTCTTCCGAGGTTTCCGCAATCCAAAAAGTGGTTTTTGCCGCTCGAAAAGTCCAACAGTGGTATCAGAGCCACGTGCGAAGCATGTATGTGTTTTAGTTTTATAGTTTTTGTATTAGATATAAAAATTACATATCTGTATGTTTCTGTAAATTTCCTATTTTTATAGATTTTTTGGGTATTTTTCTCAAAGAGTCGAAGCAACAAGTGTTGGGACACTTGTAGGCTTCTACCACCGAGAAAAACTCTGCGAAACGGCGAATTCTCGCTTTAAGTTTTTTAAACAGCGACTTAAGTCACTATAAGATCAAGATGGGACACTTGCAAAGTTTATTTTGCGAGTAGGGGCGCTGCCCCTAACCCCAAAAGGGGCATTGTCCTGCGATCGCACCCGGAAATCGCTTTGAGGGACCATTACGGAGATGTGACTCATAAAATTGAAAAACAAAATTAGAAAAATTATTTAAATTTCTATAAAATACATAATTCTAAATTATGTATAATATTGTCATGGTCATGGCCTAATAACCCCAATGTGATTGGATAAATATGTTGTAATTCATAATACCGCTTGCGCGCCATTTTTGTGGTTGTGCATGTTTTATAGGGTATGCGACCTGCGCGTCGTGCCTCTTCTTTTAATATTTCAGTTGTAAATAATTTTAGACTCGAATGTAACTTGAGTTTCATGATTGTAATGTACAAAAATGGAGTGGTGAAAGGTCCACTAGTAGACGGAGTTACGAGAAAGGAGCCGACGACACATGGCGATCAAAAGAGGCGCTTGGAGAAGCCGCTAACCCTAGGTTGACCATCCGATCTTCTCATTGGCTTGAGAAGATCGTAGTAGGGCCATGACCTCATCACAATTTATATATATATATATATATATTTTATTTTTTATTTTTTATTTTTTTTTCTTGTATGTATGTGATGCATGCTAGTAAATTTTGCTTGTATGTATATGATGCATGCTAGGATATTTTGCTTGTATGTATATGATGCATGCTAGTATATTGCTTGTATGTATGTGATGCATGCTAGTGTAGGATAATAAATGCCTTAATTCGTATATGATACACATTTACGATTAGATTATATCTTAATCAAATCAACTCAAAAATGCCTACCAAGTTTTGATACCCATCACTACCTCGATCATTTGTTGTTGTTGAATCTGCCAAAGAAGAGCAATGCATATTATCTTGGTAGGGTGCGGAGGGACAATCTTGGTCCCGCCTATCACGGCTTGGGTGAGAATAAGCTCAATTAGATTGAGTAAAACTAGTTAACTCAATTGGATCGAGTAAAACTATAGGCATATTCCAACCGTTAGAAAGATAGGATAAGATCGCATTTACACTAAATCTTGGGCGATTTAGCCAAAACTAACTCATGGTATTTTGTAAATGTAGATATTGATCCTATAAACAAGAGTTGCATAGAGATGTAATTGATAATTTGTTACCTACCGATCATACTAAGCCTTGGGCGATTTAGCCAAAGCTAACTCAAGGCATAGTATGATGTGGATCTTGTCTCGCGAGAATTATAGCTAGTTTGTATGAATCTAGTAATGTGGTTTGACCACATCCATTACTCAATTCTACAAAAGTCCTATAATTCAGTGGGAGCATAATTTGATTAAAAGACTAATTAAATGATAAATGAAATATGATATTAATTTTTTGCATTGTGTATGTTGTAGATTACCATGTCGACAAACACGAACACTCTCTCCCTGCATTCTGTCCTTGAGAAGGAGAAGCTCAATGGAGCTAATTTCCTAGACGGGTACAAGAATTTGAGAATCGTTCTCACCCAAGAAAGAAAACTATACGTCCTGGAGCAGCCCATTCTAGAGGTACCTCCTGCCACTGCCTCGCGAGCTAACCGAGATGCGTACAAGAAGCATCAAGATGATACATTAGATGTGTCATGTCTCATGCTCGCGACCATGAACTATGAGCTTCAGAAGCAACACGAGTTCATGAATTCTTTTGATATGGTTGAACATCTTCGTCAACTGTATCAAGGACAAGTAAGGCACAAGAGATATGAGATCTCTAAGGCACTGTTTCAGTCCAAGATGAAAGATGGGACTCCCGTAGGTCCATATGTACTCAAGATGATTGGGTATATAGAGAACCTACAGAGGTTGGGATTCTCACTTGGCCAAGATCTGGCCACTGACTTGATCTTGCAATCTTTTTCATAAAGCTACAATCAATTTGTCACGAATTACAACATGAATGAAATTGATTAGCCACTGCTTGAGATGCTTAGCATGTTGAGAACTGCTGAGCTCAACCTTAAAAAGGAAAAACCTGACTTCATTTTGATTGTGCAAAACAAGAAAGGCAAGGGCAAGCCTAAAGGTAAGGGAAAGTCCCAAACCAAGGGCAAAGGCAAGGCACTGAAACCGAAAGGAGGGGTTGAAGGGAGGGGAAACTTCTCTTTCCACTTCAACTCGGTCGCTTGTTCATGGTGATCCCTTCACCGTCCCCGGATAAAAAAAATTATCCTTGACAAGAGGGATTGTCCAAGCAACCTTGTCATCGTCGTGCTATTCGATTAGAGTAGTCACTTGAACAAACTTGTTGTTAAAGTGACCAACCTCTATTCTATGAATAGCCGCAGAATAGACGATATACGGATCGTCAGCTTTTGTGTTTATGTTCGGGGTCCAAGTTATATTAGCCACAAAATAGAATATAACATTCATATATTTGAAAAACAAATATAAACATGTTACACATGAAGATAGATAAGTGATATACCTCTCGATCTTCTATTGTACGACCTTCCTCCTTTCGGAGGTTGTGTGGGCGACGATCTACCAAAAGTTAAAGCTCCTAGATCACCAATCTTCCTTCCTTAATCGTTCTAAGCAAGAGGAAGAATAGAAACAAGACTCTTTTCCTTCTTTCAACCAACCACCAAACTACAAGGTTGGTGCTTGCCACCGGCCAAGAAGGAAGAGGAGAATAGGATGGAAATCGGCCAAGACTCCATGGGAAGGGCCTAAATCTTGTTTCCACTGGCCAAGGAGAAGGAAAAGGGATGGATTGGACACCGGCCAAAAGCTGGAAAGGGCTGCTGGACGCCGTCCACCTTTAGGAAGAAGAAAATAAGGAAAAAGTTTCCTTATTTGGTGCCGCCAACTCCAAACCCTAGCTCCAAGCCTCTTGCCGCCCAAAACCCTAATCCTATCTCTAATTGGATTCCACTTTCCGCCCACCCCTCGCTCTCCTTTTAAAGAGTTAGGGATAAGCCTTGTTTTAATCTCCACCATTGGTTCTAGGGATTTAATCTCAACCGTCGAATTTAGAGATTTAATCTCAACCGTCGGATCTAGAGATTTAATCTCTACCTTTGGATCTAGAGTTTTGTTTCTATCCATTGGATCTAAGCATCATGAGGTATTAATAAGCTACAAAAGGGACCATGAGAAGGAGTTGGATCTTGGCCACCCAATGGATCAAGCCCACATAAAGTCCAATCTATTAATGATAATCCAATCCACTAAAGGATTATCATTGATCTACCTCACCAACCCCCATAAGTTAATATGGGCTCCATATATTATTTGTACATTTTCTCCCCGTGTTTAAGATCTCGAATGTCCTTCGATTAATTAATTTACTGACCATTAATTAATCAACATCTAACTCCATGAGTAGTACCACACAACCTTTTCATCATGTCAGACCAAGTCCACCTGTAGGGTTTACATGATGAACCTTATGAGCTCCTCAAGGGGACATCATCATCCTAATATATAGGACACGGTTTCCTCCTATAATCAATGGTACACCATATAAATAATATCATTTCCCAACTTACCGAGCCTATCGATTTAATCTATAAATCTCGCCCATTGGTAAATCAAAGAAATGAATACTAAGTATATGTGCCCGTTATTATATTGGGATTAAGAGTATGTACAATATAATATCTGAGGTCCGATTCGATTATGTAGTCAGCAATAAATCGAATTACCTTTAAGTCGGTCCTGATCAATACACACAAAGTGTACTAGTGTGATTCTTTTGTCAAGACAAACCAATACAAAATCATACTACAACCATACCAATGGTTTGTCCAAAGCCATCTCGGTTGTGAGTCTATACTTATACTTTACAAGGAGCCGATAATATGATCTCCCGTGTGACACCACACACCATGTTATCTACAATGTAATGTATTAGACAATATGCATAACCATAAAAATGTGCAAACAATGATCATGTGATTCTTATTTCAAAATAAAGATGTTCATACAAAAAATAGACTTTTCAGTATACATCCCAACAATCTCTCACTTATACTAAAAGACTATGTTGTCCTCAACCTACCATACATCTGATCCTCATTCCCTTCACATGCCTATCAAAAGCTCTCGCTGGAAGGGCCTTAGTGAAAGGATCTACCAGGTTATCCTCCGATGCAATCTTGGCCACAACAACTTCTCCTCTCTTTACGATTTCTCGTATCAGGTGGTACTTGCACTCTATGTGTTTACTTGCCTTATGGGCTCGTGGTTCCTTCGAGTTTGCAACTGCACCACTATTATCACAATAAATTGTGATAGTTCTAGGCAAATCAGAAATCACATCCAAGTCCATCAGGAAGTTCCTGAGCCACACAACTTCTTTGGCCGCCTCAGAGGCTGCCACATACTCAGCTTCCATGGTGGAGTCCGCCACACATTTCTGCTTGACACACCTCCATACAATGGCTCCACCTCCCAAAGTAAACACAAAACCTGAGGTAGACTTACTGTTATCCCTGTCTAATTGGAAGTCAGAATCTGTGTAACCCAGAGGGAGTAATTGGTCTACCTGGTAAACTAGCATATAATCCCTAGTCCTTCTCAGGTACTTCAATATATGCTTTACCATAGTCCAATGTCCCTGCCCTGGATTACTCTGATATCTGCTGACCATGCATACGGCAAAGCAGATATCTGGTCTCGTACATAGCATCACATACATGAGGCTTCCTTCATCTCCTCTATCTCCTCAGATGTTCTAGGACACATCTCCTTAGATAAAGGAACTCTATGTCTGAAAGGTAGAAAACCCTTTTTGGAGTTCTGCATGCTAAAACGATCCATAATTGTGTCTATGTATGAAGCTTGGGATAAGCACAACATCTTTTTCCTGCGATCCCTTATAACCTTGATCCCAAGGATGTGTCCCACTTCTCCCAAGTTCTTCATATCAAACTTTTTGGAAAACCATCCTTACGTCCGATAACACCTTGATATTGTTGCCAATCAACAAAATGTCATCTACGTATATTACAAGAAATATCACTACGTTTCCGTCACCTCTCTTGTATACATAAGACTCATCCGGACTTTGAATAAATCCATAAGACAGGATTACTTCATCAAATCGGATGTTCCAAGACCTCGAAGCTTGCTTCAATCCATAAATGGACCGATTAAGCTTACATACAAGATGCTCTTTGCCTTTGGCAATGAATCCCTATGGTTGCTTCATATAGATGTTTTCCTCAAGACTTCCATTAAGGAAAGCTGTCTTGACATCCATCTACCACACCTTATAATCCATATGAGCTGCAATGCATAAGAGAATCCGGATAGACTTAAGCATGACCACCGGCGAAAAAGTCTCCTCATAATCGATACCCTCTTTCTGAGTATACCCCTTCGCAACAAGCCTCGCTTTGAAGGTCTCAACCTTCCCGTCTATTCCTCTCTTTCTTTTGTAGATCCACTTGCATCCAATGGTTTTTACACCATCGGGTGGTTCCACTAGCTCCCAGACCTGATTTGAATCTATAGATTCAATCTCAATATTCATTGCACTTTGCCAAGATGTTGCATCTTTATCTTGGATTGTCACAGCATATGTCCAGGGATCAGGTTCATGTTCGCCAGGGACCAAATCAGAAGATTCTCCCAAGAACATGAATCTATCAGGCTGTCTCACAACTCTCCAACTACGACGAGGTATCACCTGTGTATCCTCTGTGACACGCGGTGCAGTGACTTGTGGTATATCCTCTTGTACCGATGGTACTGAAGAAGTGACTTCCCCTTTTATTTCCTCCAGAACAATCTTACTCATGAGCTTGTGGTTCATCACATAGTCTTCCTCTAGAAATTTGGCGTTCGTGCTAACGATCACCCTTTGATCTCTAGGACTATAAAACAAACCAACTTTTGTTCTTCTAGGATAACCAACGAACATGCGTACTTCTGTACGAGGTTCCAACTTACCAGCATCTGCCTTTAGCACATGTGCTGGACTCCCCCAAATCTGAATATGTCTTAGACTGGGCTTTTGCCCAGTCCACAATTCTGTTGGAGTAGAAGGCACTGATTTAGATGGAACCAAGTTCAGAATGTACACCTCTGTATCTAGAGAATATCCTTTGAACGAATCTGACAACTCATAATAACTCATCATCGATCTAACCATCCCCATAAGAGTCCTATTCCTTTGCTCTTCTACACCATTCTGCTGTGGTGTGCCAGGTGTAGACAATTGGGATTGAATCCCAGCCTCTGATAAGTAATTCCTAAACTCTACCAAGAGGTACTCACCACCACAATCAGATCGTAGTGTCTTGATACTTTTACCTTAACATTTCTCCACATCAGCCTTGAATTCTTTGAACTTGTCAAAGCATTCAGACCTGCGGTGCATCAAGTAAATGTATCCATATCTCAAATAATCGTCTATAAAAGAGACGAAATACTCAAAACCACCTCTAGCCTGGATAGACATAGGACCACACAAATCAAAATGAACCAATTCTAACACATCTTTGGCTCTAGGCCCCTTGGCCTTAAAAGGCATCTTGGTCATTTTACCCTCCAAGCAGGATTCGCAGGTTGGGAAATCTTCCACCACTAATGAACCCAGAGGTCCATCAGCAATCAACCTTTGAATTCTGCTTAGGTTAATATGACAAAGCCTAAGATGCCAAAGATATGTTTGGTTCATCTTTGAAGGTTCTTTTCTCTTATTGGAATTAGAAGATGAGTTATTAACTTCTATTTGCATCGTGGGAGCTTTTGGTTTGAGTATATATAAATTTCATATCGATGCACCAAAACAGATAATGTCCCTATTCCTTTTTATTACTTTGTAATTAAGAGAAATAAAATATCCATCCATAAACAATTTAGAAACCGAAATTAAATTCTTTCTAAATAAAGGTACATAAAGGCAATTCATAAGAACCAAAACTTTATTTTTCTCAAAAGATAAATGAACGTCTCCCACTACAACAACCGCCACCTTCGCGGCATCGCCCAAGTATACGGTAATCTCCCCCTCAGCCAGTCGTCTGGTATCTTGGAACCCCTACAAAGTATTGCATACATGATCAGTGGCTCCCATATCTACACACTAGGTACCGGTAGATAACACCGCTAAATATGTTTCAACGACTAGACCAAAAGATATACCTTTGTTCTGCTTGCGGTTGGGGCAGTCCTTCTTCCAGTGTCCAGTTTGCTTACAAGTGAAGCACTTGCCTTTCGGCTTCTTCACTCCTCCTTGAGTTCCTCCCACCGCCTTTGTCCCAGTTGATTTCTTCTTCTTCTTACCTTTCAGCTTAGAAGTAGAAACCTTTTGGGTCACCATGGCATGCGCCTGAGCACTCTGACGAAATAGCCCCTCTGCCGCCTAGAGTTCTGTCAGAAGCTCTGCCAACGAATACAACCTCTTGTTCATGTTGTAGTTCAGGCGAAACTTCTCAAAACTCTTAGGTAGAGACTGGAGAATGATATCGACATGGGTTTCCTAATCGATCTCAGCTCCAAGGACTTCCAACTCATTCAAATGAGCCATCATCTTGAGAACATGATCCCTTACGGGTGTTCCCTCGATCATGGTGGTCGTCATCAAGTTCCTCATCGCTTTCTACCTTGCATCCCGATTCTGGTGTCCGAAAAGCTATTTGAGATTGAGCATCATGTCATAAGCAGTGGGCATGACTTGATGTTGATGTTGCAGTACATTTGCCAAAATGTAACACCGCGCCATCTCATCGACCTTTATCCACTTCTTATAACTCTCTTTCTCCTTTTCCCCAGAATCATCCACAGGCTTAGGAGGACACTCTTCGAATCAATCAAGACAATGTCTAGATTCCTCTTCCAATCAACATAGTTGGGTCCAGTAAATTTATTCTCTTTCAGTATCACAGAAAGCGAGTTGAAAGTCATTTTGAAAGAAAACCTAAGAATCACATAGATCAAAACATTAGATTTCAAAAAATTATTTATTCCTCAAACAATAAAATTTTAAAATCAACCAACACCTCAAAATACCAAGAATATCGTATGCCACGATAGTGTGGACGTATACAAATTCTACATTTATAAGAGGAGGTTTTACCCATTAATTTTACTATCTTGTCAACCTAACTTTTTGACAAGTAAAATTAATAGTTGGTTCCTCTTTGGCCCTATAAATAAAATCAGTGACTCCGATGGGGAGGATACTTATATTTGTATCTAAGTGTTCACCATTACTCGGTATCAAGGTAATTATCTCGGGTTATGTGCCTTCTGATGGGGAAGTACACACACTCCTTAATAATTTCCTATAACCATATTCAACCTTGTGATCCGCAAACAAACTCATCCGATGGGGAGGAAGGCACTCAGAGCCGACGCGCAAGTTTGTTTGCATCACTTGTCAAATCGTAATGGAGGTCGTGGGAATTTATAAAAATTTCCCTCTCCCACTTAGTAATTTGAAATTGAGGAATTTTCTAGCCTACAACATGCACATCAAACAATAAGCAATAAATATGAAAAATAAATTTTTTCCAACTATTATGGCTTTTGTCTTCAATATGTCTCCCGTCGTATCGCCTTCTCGTCCACTCCTCCTACGCCATGTACGAGCCATCTGGAGATCCGAGCCGAGACTAAAATCTATTTTAATTTACATCCATCGATCTTATACTCCACGAGGGGGTGTACATGAATTCTAGATCAAAAGTAAACTAAAATAAAAATAGTGGCTAAACAATGTCGTATCTAATTTACAAAAATCAAATACTAGCCTCGTCAACCCCGAGGATTCAACAAAATATACATTTACACACATACAATCACATACACACATATGATCATAATAGTTGGATCCTATGCCTGCAACCAAAGAGTTAGCCTACGCATATCCTACTATTATCCGGCACATATAATATATGAAAAGTGCATAAAAGTAACCGAATCCTAAACACACAAAATCAGAAACCGTGGCTCTGATACCACTTGAAGGGAGGGGAAACTTCGCTTCACACTTCAACTCGGTCGCTTGTTCATGGCGATCCCTTCTACGTCCCCGGATAAAAAAAATTTATCCTTGAGAAGAGGGATTGCCCAAGCAACCTTGTCATCGTCGTGCTATTCGATTAGAGTAGTCACTTGAACAAACTTGTTGTTCAAGCGACCAACCTCTATTCTACGAATAGCCACCGAATAGACGATGTACGGATCGCCGGCTTTTGTGTTTATGTTCGGGGTCCAAGTTATATTAGCCACAAAACAGAATATAACATTCATATAATTGAAAAACAAATATAAACATGTTACACATGAAGATAGATAAGTGATATACCTCTCGATCTTCTATTGTATGACCTTCCTGTTGGATCGAGAAGCGTCGCTAGAGGGGGGGTGAATAGCGATCGTAAATCTTTCGTCCGAATTCGTTCGTTGATACACAAGTAAACGAGTAAGCTCAGCGGAAAATAAATGAACACGTTTATTTTACTTGGTTCACAACCCAGCGGTTGCTACTCCAAGGCCCTATCGGTCCTAGACTGCGTACAGAGGGCAAAACACTATAACGTCTCCTCCTCGTTGGAGGTAGGAGACAACGATCACAAAACTGAATATACAAGGATGAGGCAACAAGCCTACCTCACCTTGTTATGAAGAAAAACAAAGAATACAATATCAAAAATATTACTTGCTTCTGCTGCCGACGAAGAAGATCGAAACTTGGCGTTGCGTCATGTTGGAGCGTTGGCGTTGTAGGAGCACTTGATGAATAAACTTGATGTTATTTGGAGATGGAATCCTCCCCTCCTTTTATAGACTTTGGCCTCTGAATTTGTCTCCTCTTATTTCGGAATGGATCATGAAGTTGTCCAAATTTTATCGCGAAGTGGCCGCGTCAAACGTTATCCGTTTTGACCTAGCGCAAAAGATGAATCGTCGCCATCAGTCGACTGATGCCTCCCATCAGTCGACTAATGGGCATCAGTCGACTGCTCCATTTTCCAACAGTCGACTGCCAGCTTGGCCACTTCCCTGCAATAAGAGGTTAGCTCGGAAAATGATAAATATGACAGTTTCTAACCGTCCGGTCTCGACCTAGACCTTCCACAGGAAGTCTTAGTCGGATCGCCACCTACGGTCATCCCCGTAAAGAGGACACGACCTTACAATCTCTCACTCACACGAGCTTACCTCGATAGTAGCTCTCGCTTCCGGCCTTCCACTCGATTCCTTCGGCTCCCTCCGAAGTCACTCAAGTGTCGCCCGACCACCGCGGCTTCCTCCGGGTGTCGCTAGCCTTCAGCTCCAGCTTTAACACTTTTCTGCACACTTGATTTAGCTCGTGAGATAACAATGTAGACTTAACTTTGTGTCTTTGCCATAATCAAAACACAGGTTCGATTATCTAGTGCCCCTGCACCAACACTTCTAGCTTTCGGACGTCGTGTGGGCAATGATCTACCAAAAGTTGAAGTTTCTAGATCACCAATATTCCTTCCTTGCTCGTTCTGAGCAAGAGGAAGAATAGAAACAAGACTCTTTTTCTTCTTTCAACCAACCACCAAACTACAAGGTTGGTGCTTGCCGCCGACCAAGAAGGAAGAGGAGAATAGGATAGAAACTGGCCAAGACTCCAAGGGAAGGCCCTAAATCTTGTTTCCACCGGCCAAGGAGAAGGAGAAGGGATGGATTGGACACCGGCCAAAAGTTGGAAAGGGCTGCTGGATGCCGACCACCTTGAGGAAGAAGAAAATAAGGAATAAGTTTCCTTATTTCGTGTCGCCAACTCCAAACCCTAGCTCCAAGCCTCTTGCAACCAAAAAACCTAATCCTATCTCTAATTGGATTCCTCTTGCCGCCCACCCCTTGCTCTCCTTTTATAGAGTTAGGGATAAGCCTTGTTTTAATATCCACCATTGGTTCTAAGGATTTAATCTCAACCGTTAGATCTAGAGATTTAATCTCTACCTTTGGATCTAGAGTTTTGTTTCTATCCATTGGATCTTGGCTTCATGAAGTATTAATAGGCTACAATAGGGATCATGAGGAGGAGTTGGATCTTGGCCACCCAATGGATTAAGCCCACATAAAGTCCGATCCATTAATGATAATCCAATCCACTAAAGGATTATCATTGATCTACCTCACCATCCCCCATAAGTTAATATTGGCTCCATATATTATTTGTATATTTTCTTCCCGTGTTTAAGATCTCGAATGTCCGTCGATTAATTAATTTACTGACCATTAATTAATCAACATCTAACTCCATGAGTAGTACCACTCAACCTTTTTATCATGCCAGACCAAGTCCACCTGCAGGGTTACATGATGAACCTTATGAGCTTCTCAAGGCGACATCATAATCCTAATATATAGGACACAGTTTCCTCCTATAATCAACGACACACCATATAAATAATATCATTTGCCAACTTACCGAGCCTATCGATTTAATCTATAAATCTTGCCCATTGGTAAATCAAAGAATTGAATACTAAGTATATGTTCCCATTATTATATCGGGATTAAGAGTTTGTACAATATAATATTCGAGGTCCGATTCGATTATGTAGTCAGCAATAAATCGAATTAACTTTTAGTCGGTCATGCTCAATACACACAAAGTGTACTAGTGTGATTCTATGGTCAAGACAAACCAATACCAAATCACACTACAACCATACCAATGGTTTGTCCAAAGTCATCTCGGTTTTGAGCCTATACTTATACTTTACAAGGAGCCGATAACATGATCTCCCGTGTGACACCACACACCATGTTATCTACGATGTAATGTATTAGACAATATGCATAACCATAAAAATGTGCAAACAATGATCATGTAATTCTTATTTCAAAATAAAGATGTTCATACAAAAGATAGACTTTTCCGTATACATCCCAACAGGGGTGGCTAAGGAAGGGACTTGCTTCCACTGTATGGAAGCTGGACACTGGAAGCGTAACTGCAAAGCATGCCTGGAAGATCTAAGAAGAATAGAAGTGAGACTTCCACTTCAGGTATAAATGTTATAGAAGTCAATCTATCTATTTCTTCATCATGGGTATTAGATACTGGATGTGCATCTCACATTTGTACCAATGTGCAGGCACTGAGAAATAGTAGGGAATTGACGAAGGGCGAGGTGGACCTACTAGTAGGCAATGGAGCAAAGGTTGCTACTGTTGCTGTAGGAACTTATTTTCTATCTCTGCCCTTTGGGCTTGTACTAGAACTAGATGAATGTTGTTATGTGCTTGCTTTAACTAAGAACATAATTTTGGTTTCTTGTTTGGACAAGAAAGGATTTAAATTACGATAAAGAACAAATGTTGTTCAGTTTATTTAAATGATATGTTCTATTGTAGTGCACCTCTAATGAAAAGACTCTACTTTATAGACTTAGAGAGCCCCATCTATAACATAAGTTCCAAAAGGTTCAAGTCAAATGAGTTGAACCAAACCTATCTCTGGCATTGTCGCTTAGGTCACATAAATGAGAGTCGCTTATCTCAGCTTCATAAGGATGGGTTGCTGGACTCATTTGATTTTGAATCATATGAGACATGCGAGTCTTGCCTTTTAGGCAAGATGACCAAGACTCCCTTTAGTGGACACAGCGAGAGAGCAACAGACTTGTTAGGACTAATACATAGTGATGTATGCGGTCCTTTCAATATTGCTGCTAGAGGTGGTTACAGGTACTTCATTACATTTACTGATGACTTCAGTAGATATGGTTATGTGTATCTGATGACACATAAATCTGAATCCTTTGAAAAGTTCAAAGAATTCAAGAATGAAGTACAATACCAACTTGGCAAGAGTATTAAGATACTTCGATCAGATCGAGGTGGTGAATATCTTAGCCATGAGTTTCATGACTATCTAGCTGAGTGTGGGATTCTATCGCAACTCACTCCTCTTGGAACACCACAGTGGAATGGTGTATCCGAAAGGAGGAATCGTACCCTATTAGATATGGTACGATCTATGATGAGTTACACAGATCTTCCTATATCCTTTTGGGGATATGCTCTAGACACAACAACCTTCACACTTAACCGTGTACCATCCAAGGCTATGATAAAGACACCATATACGATATGGACAGGGAGAAATCCTGATGTCTTATTTTCTGCAAGTGCACGGTTGTCGTCAAGTAATAAAAATATCGATCCCATAGGGATTGGGACAATTACTGAATGATCGTGATACCAAGTTATCTAGTCAATCAATTTGTGGATTAAGCAAAGACACTAAGCAGTCAAGAACAACGAATGAGAAGAATGAGCTAAAAGTTAATAGTTGAGGAGAATCTCAGGATATGGATTTCACCACGTCGACGTTTTATAAGGTGATTTAATACTTTCCTACCCCTATTAGAGTTGTTTTGATGGAACCTATCCTAAGGTAAATCAACGACCCCTTTCGAGGTCTATGCTAACTGTACCTATCAAATTCAATTTACCTGTCACGGTATTCGAGCGTAGGGGATCATAATCATCTAAGGGGACCTATCACGTGACCCCCACAAACCTCCCTAGTCTTACCTCCGTTACTTGGTAAAAACTGGATTTGATAGATCCATTAAGTCCATAAGAGTTCCTTTAGAGTCTAAAGTTCCTTTTCACGGTAGGTTTGCACACGGGACCATAATCAGCTAAGGGGACCTGTCACGAGACCCCCGCAAGCCCTCATAGATACACCACCGCTACTTGGCAGGAGTTAATCCCTAGTTGGTTCTGGGTTTCGGGAACTTGGGTTCACTGTTAGGTACTTCCCCTTAGCTCCATAGGTTTATCAAAAAGAATCCAAAAACTAGATCAAAACAAACAATATTTCAAGTAGTATAGATTACATCATCCATCATAAATCGTCAAGGGCTACTCCCCCATCCTAAGATTACAAGACACTACTCCATAGTCTGGCAAGAATTGCTAGAGAAAGAAATTACGATACTTAGTGCCATCTGTGTTCCTCTGCTTTTCACCACCTGCTGTCTTCCTCTAGGGTTAGAATATCTCCTCTTTTATAGCCTTGGCCTCCTCTTTAATTAAGGCAAAAGATTTTCCTTTAATTGAGATGAAGATCGCGGCTCTCGCAGAAAAGGAAATCCGGAGTCAGGACAACACGCCCGTGCTAAATGAGGGCACAGGCGTGTCGCGGTTCCGCGCAGCGCGTGCGCTTGAAATTGAGGCGTGTCGGCGTGAGCGTGTTGGAACTCTCGACATGGACGTGTCACTAATAACACGCTGTTGTTGTTTGATACGCCGGCCGTGTCAACACTTTGGTAGGCGTGTCAACTTGAACCAGGCGTGTTGAGGTGGAACTCCGGACACGGACGTGCCATCGATGACACGCTGTGTTGTTTTCATACGCCGCTTCTTTGCCCCAAAATATGCTAAAGTTAACTAAATCATGATAAAATACATGCCTAGGACATGAAATGAGATAAAATGCATGTATATGGAGTAGTGAAAACATAGCATGATTTATACACATCAAATCCCAAGATGTCTTTCATGAGGATTTGGGGTTGTGAGGCTTACGTTCGACATCAAGTCTCAGACAAACTGGGACCCAAATCCGATAAGTGCTATTTTGTTGGATATCCCAAGGAGACAAAGGGATATTACTTCTACATTCCCAGTCAGTACAAAGTGTTTGTGGCAAAGACTAAGGTATCTCTAGAAAGGGATTTTGTTTCTAGAAAAACTAGTGGGAGTACGTTCAATCTTGAAGAAATTGAAGATAAGGACCATAGCACTGAGGCCTTGATGGAGGTTGAACAGGAATCGCAAAGTGTTGTGGGTGATGAGATTGTTGCACAAAGAGTTATGGAACAACCACCTGTTCAGGTAGACCTACCTCTTCGCATGTCTAATATGGTACGTCGTCAGCCTGAGAGATACTCATTTCTCTTATCTGACCATGATGATGTTATGCTTATTGAGAATGAACCTACCTCCTATCAGGAAGCTGTGATGAGCCCAAATTCTAAGAAATGGCTAGAGGCCATGAGATCCGAGATGGAATCCATGTACACCAACCAAGTATGGACTTTTGTTGATCCACCTAAAGGGGTCAAACCCATTGGGTGTAAGTGGGTCTTTAAGAGAAAGACTGACATGGATGGACTTACGCATACCTATAAGGGCCGATTGGTGGATAAAGGTTTCAAGCAAATTCATGGTATTGACTATGATGAAACCTTTTCTCCAGTGGTGATGTTTAAGTCCATTCGGATCATGCTTGCTATTGCAGCATACCATGATTATGAGATCTGGCAGATGGATGTCAAAATCGTATTTTTGAATGGAAACTTACTCGAGGATGTGTACATGACATAACCTGAGGGTTTTGTAGATCCACAACATACTGGAAAAGTATGCAAGCTACAAAGGTCCATTTATGGGCTAAAGCAAGCTTCTCGGAGTTGGAATCTTCGATTCGATGATGCAATCAAGCAGTTTGGTTTCATTAAGAATGAATATGAATCCTGTGTCTACAAGAGGGTTAATGAGAACACAGTTCTCTTCCTTGTATTGTATGTGGATGACATACTACTCATTGGGAATGACATCCCTTCGCTAGAGTCTGTGAAGACTTGGCTGGGGACGTGCTTCTCAATGAAGGACTTAGGTGAAGCAGCCTGTATTCTAGGCATCAAGATCTATAAAGATAGATCTAAGAGATTGCTTGACCTAAGTCAGAGTACATATATTGACACGGTATTACTACGATTTGCCATGTAGAATTCCAAGAAGGACTTGATGTCACATGGTGTGAGTCTTTCGAAGACTCAAAGTCCCTCTTATAGAAAGGAGAGAGACCGCATGGATAATATCCCTTACACATCTGCTATAGGATCTATCATGTACGTCATGTTGTGTACTCGTCCTGATATCTCGTATGCTTTATGCATGACGAGTAGATACCAGTCAGATCCAGGTGAGTATCACTGGATAGCAATCAAGAATATTCTTAAGTACTTGAGAAGGACTAAAGAATATTTCTTGATATTTGGAGGCGATGAGGAGCTAGCTGTAAAGCGTTACAGTGATGACAACTTCCAAACTGACTAGGATGATTATAGATCATAGTCAGGGTTCGTGTTTTGCTTGAATGGTGGCGCTGTGAGCTAGAGAGTTCGAAGTAGGACATCGTTGCTGATTCTACAACAGAAGCCGAGTATATCGCAGCATTAGAGGGAGCAAAGGAGGCAATTTGGATATGCAAGTTCATTACTGAGCTTGGGGTCGTTCCTAGCATAGAAGATCCTATAGAGCTCTATTGTGACAACCATGGAGCTATTGCGCAGGCTAAGGAACTTCGCTCACACCAACAGACCAAACACATACTACGGCACTTCCATCTGATTCGAGAGATTATCGATAGAGGAGATGTGAAGATTTGCAGAGTACCCACAGAGGCTAACATCGCAGATCTTTTGACCAAGGCTTTGGCAGAAAAAAAGCATGATGGTCACACTAGGTCATTGGGTATTAGATACTACGATAATTTGCACTAGTGCTAGTGGGAGATTGTTAGTGAAAGCCCTAGAGCCAATCATGTGATGATTGTTGTATGGACTTTGTTGTATCATATTCCTATTTATAAAGGCATGGTTATTATAGTTACTTGTATTGGTGCCAAATAACTAAGTATAATAACGTCCTTGAGTAGAAGGTTCTTATATTTATCAATCGATTGGTTGAATCGATAATGAGATGATATAGAGAACACTACTCTTAATCATTCCTAGTCAAGTATTAACAGTCAGGGACAATGTTAATGTGTAGAGACTAGCATGTAGGTCAACACCATGACTTGATCTCACAAATCATGAATATGAGATATCAAGTTGACACATGGGTATGCATTGGAGAATGTATACTGAATGACACGCCATGAGAAAGTATCGTGGATCATTATATGAGTGTCATATACTTTCTCATGTGACTATTAGTCCTTGGACCTGAAGTCACCATGGTTCCTCTGTAAGGAGTTGCATACTTTGGCTTCGTCAAACGTCAACTGTAAATGGGTGGACTATAAAGGCGATTACTAAGTATGTAATAAATTATGCGGAGGGATGTGAGTGATGTAGATGAGATCTATCCCTCCTATATGGCAGGAGTGACATCGTTATTCTTGATAGAGTGAGACCACGAAGTGCATGGCCATGCCCAAATGAGTCAATATAAGATATTGAGGTCATTTGATTAGAGTGAGTCTACTTGGAGTTCAAGATATAGATTGTACCGAGGATGACACGGTCTATGCCTCAATTGGTCAATCTAGATGTCAAGGATAGAGAGACATTGTCACACATTGTGAGAGTAACAATTAGTAGTCACAAAGGTGATGTTGGATCTCAACATTCTTGTAACTTGGGTTGCAATGATGTGTTGCTAGATACCGCTCATTGCTTATGTTCCTAAATCGGTTTAGAAGCATTATCAACGTTAGAAGAACCTATAGGTCACACACAAAGGGAAATTAAATGGAGATTAGGTTCATATGATGAACCATGAGGATTACGTTCATGGGATGAACCAAATTGGATTAAGAGTAATCCAAATTAGACTAATTGAGTTAGACTCAATTTGATTCAAGTGTTGAATGAGTCTAATTTAGATTTGATTCATTGAGTCAATTTATATTAATGAATAGAGATTGATTAAATCAAAATGACTTGAATCAAGTGGTTAGATTTGATCAACCATGGGACATAAGAGGTCAAGTTTGACTTGACTTGAGAGGGAAGATGAATGACCAATTTTGACTTGACCAATTTCCATGTCATTGTGTCCTGGCATGGGGGTCGGCCAATGATGATGTTCCACATCATCATGGACTTATCATGTGGTGCCACCTCATTAGAGAGACCAAGAGCCATTGGCTCTTGGAGTTACATGCATGCATGTAACCCCCCAAAACAATGTGGTCGACCACTTTTATTGATTGGATGAAGTTATTGGAATTAATATCATCTTCTTCTTCCTTTCTCTCCTTCAAGCTCTCTCCCTAATCTTCCTCATCTTGCCGTGAGCTTCCAAGGGGTGCTAGCACACTCTAGGTTGCTTTTCTCCACCTATTTCTTGTGTGGATACCAATAGAGGAGTGTACACTTGACACTCTCGAGTTCCGGCAAGCCATTTAGACGAGCGGGATAAGCGAAGGGCGTCGCATCGAGGGTAACACTCTCATCATGTAGATCTAAGGTAGATCTAGGTTTCCGTAACACATACATGAATTTATTTTTGTTATACTTCGCATGGATCCGTGGCCGGTCTTCCGAGGTTTTCGCAATCCAAAAAGTGGTTTTTGCGGCTCGAAAAGTCCAACAGTGGTATCAGAGCCACGTGCGAAGCATGTATGTGTTTTAGTTTTATAGTTTTTGTATTAGATATAAAAATTACATATCTGTATGTTTCTGTAAATTTCCTATTTTTATAGATTTTTTGGGTATTTTTCTCAAAGAGTCGAAGCAACAAGTGTTGGGACACTTGTAGGCTTCTACCACCGAGAAAAACTCTGCGAAACGGCGAATTCTCGCTTTAAGTTTTTTAAACAACGACTTAAGTCACTATAAGATCAAGATGGGACACTTGCAAAGTTTATTTTGTGAGTAGGGGCGCTGCCCCAAACCCCAAAAGGGGCATTGTCCTGCGATCGCACTCGGAAATCTCTTTGAGGGACCATTACGGAGATGTGACTCATAAAATTGAAAAAAAAAATTAGAAAAATTATTTAAATTACTATAAAATACATAATTCTAAATTATGTATAATATTGTCATGGTCATGGCCTAAGAACCCCAATGTGATTAGATAAATATGTTGTAATTCATAATACCGCTTGCGCGCCATTTTTGTGGTTGTGCATGTTTTATAGGGTATGCGACCTGCGCATCGTGCCTCTTCTTTTAATATTTCAGTTGTAAATAGTTTTAGACTCGAATGTAACTTGAGTTTCATGATTGTAATGTTCAAAAATGGAGCGGTGAAAGGTCCACTAGTAGACGGAGTTACGAGAAAGGAGCCGACGACACATGGCGATCAAAGGAGGCGCTTGGAGAAGCCGCTAACCCTAGGTTGACCATCCGATCTTCTCATTGGCTTGAGAAGATCGTAGTAGGGCCATGACCGCATCACAATTAATATATATATATATATATATATATATTTTTTTTTTATTTTTTTATTTTTTTTCTTGTATGTATGTGATGCATGCTAGTAAATTTTGCTTGTATGTATATGATGCATGCTAGGATATTTTGCTTATATGTATATGATGCATGCTAGTATATTGCTTGTATGTATGTGATGCATGCTAGTGTAGGATAATAAATGCCTTAATTCGTATATGATACACATTTACGATTAGATTATATCTTAATCAAATCAACTCAAAAATGCCTACCAAGTTTTGATACCCATCACTACCTCGATCATTTGTTGTTGTTGAATCTGCCAAAGAAGAGCAATGCATATTATCTTGGTAGGGTGCGGAGGGACAATCTTGGTCCCGCCTATCACGGCTTGGGTGAGAATAAGCTCAATTAGATTGAGTAAAACTAGTTAACTCAATTGGATCGAGTAAAACTATAGGCATATTCCAACCGTTAGAAAGATAGGATAAGATCGCATTTACACTAAATCTTGGGCGATTTAGCCAAAACTAACTCATGGTATTTTGTAAATGTAGATATTGATCCTATAAACAAGAGTTGCATAGAGATGTAATTGATAATTTGTTATTTGATCATACTAAGCCTTGGGCGATTTAGCCAAAGCTAACTCAAGGCATAGTATGATGTGGATCTTGTCTCGCGAGAATTATAGCTAGTTTGTATGAATCTCGTAATGTGGTTTGACCACATCCATTACTCAATTCTACAAAAGTCCTATAATTCAGTGGGAGCATAATTTGATTAAAAGACTAATTAAATGATAAATGAAATATGATATTAATTTTTTGCATTGTGTATGTTGTAGATTACCATGTCGACAAACACGAACACTCTCTCCCTGCATTCTATCCTTGAGAAGGAGAAGCTCAATGGAGCTAATTTCCTAGACGGGTACAAGAATTTGAGAATCGTTCTCACCCAAGAAAGAAAACTATACGTCCTGGAGCAGCCCATTCTGGAGGTACCTCCTGCCACTGCCTCGCGAGCTAACCGAGATGCTTACAAGAAGCATCAAGATGATACATTAGATGTGTCATGTCTCATGCTCGCGACCATGAACTATGAGCTTCAGAAGCAACACGAGTTCATGAATTCTTTTGATATGGTTGAACATCTTCGTCAACTGTATCAAGGACAAGTAAGGCACAAGAGATATGAGATCTCTAAGGCACTATTTCAGTCCAAGATGAAAGATGGGACTCCCGTAGGTCTATATGTACTCAAGATGATTGGGTATATAGAGAACCTACAGAGGTTGGGATTCTCACTTGGCCAAGATCTGGCCACTGACTTGATCTTGCAATCTTTTTCATAAAGCTACAATCAATTTGTCATGAATTACAACATGAATGAAATTGATTAGCCACTGCCTGAGATGCTTAGCATGTTGAGAACTGCTGAGCTCAACCTTAAGAAGGAAAAACCTGACTTCATTTTGATTGTGCAAAACAAGAAAGGCAAGGGAAAGCCTAAAGGTAAGGGAAAGTCCCAAACCAAGGGCAAAGGCAAGGCACTGAAACCGAAAGGAGGGGTTGAAGGGAGGGGAAACTTCTCTTTCCACTTCAACTCGGTCGCTTGTTCATGGCGATCCCTTCACCGTCCCCGAATAAAAAAAATTATCCTTGACAAGAGGGATTGTCCAAGCAACCTTGTCATCGTCGTGCTATTCGATTAGAGTAGTCACTTGAACAAACTTGTTGTTAAAGCGACCAACCTCTATTCTATGAATAGCCGCAGAATAGACGATATACGGATCGTCAGCTTTTGTGTTTATGTTCGGGGTCCAAGTTATATTAGCCACAAAACAGAATATAACATTCATATATTTGAAAAACAAATATAAACATGTTACACATGAAGATAGATAAGTGATATACCTCTCGATCTTCTATTGTACGACCTTCCTCCTTTCGGTGGTTGTGTGGGCGACGATCTACCAAAAGTTAAAGCTCCTAGATCACCAATCTTCCTTCCTTAATCGTTCTGAGCAAGAGGAAGAATAGAAACAAGACTCTTTTCCTTCTTTCAACCAACCACCAAACTACAAGGTTGGTGCTTGCCACCGGCCAAGAAGGAAGAGGAGAATAGGATGGAAACCGGCCAAGATTCCAAGGGAAGGGCCTAAATCTTGTTTCCACTGGCCAAGGAGAAGGAAAAGGGATGGATTGGATGCCGTCCAAAAGCTAGAAAGGGCTGCTGGACGCCGTCCACCTTTAGGAAGAAGAAAATAAGGAAAAAGTTTCCTTATTTGGTGCCGCCAACTCCAAACCCTAGCTCCAAGCCTCTTGCCGCCCAAAACCCTAATCCTATCTCTAATTGGATTCCACTTTCCGCCCACCCCTCGCTCTCCTTTTAAAGAGTTAGGGATAAGCCTTGTTTTAATCTCCACCATTGGTTCTAGGGATTTAATCTCAACCGTCGAATCTAGAGATTTAATCTCAACCGTCGGATCTAGAGATTTAATCTCTACCTTTGGATCTAGAGTTTTGTTTCTATCCATTGGATCTAAGCATCATGAGGTATTAATAAGCTACAAAAGGGACCATGAGAAGGAGTTGGATCTTGGCCACCCAATGGATCAAGCCCACATAAAGTCCAATCCATTAATGATAATCCAATCCACTAAAGGATTATCATTGATCTACCTCACCAACCCCCATAAGTTAATATGGGCTCCATATATTATTTGTACATTTTCTCCCTGTGTTTAAGATCTCGAATGTCCTTCGATTAATTAATTTACTGACCATTAATTAATCAACATCTAACTCCATGAGTAGTACCACACAACCTTTTCATCATGTCAGACCAAGTCCACCTGTAGGGTTTACATGATGAACCTTATGAGCTCCTCAAGGGGACATCATCATCCTAATATATAGGACACGGTTTCCTCCTATAATCAATGGTACACCATATAAATAATATCATCTCCCAACTTACCGAGCCTATCGATTTAATCTATAAATCTCGCCCATTGGTAAATCAAAGAAATGAATACTAAGTATATGTGCCCGTTATTATATTGGGATTAAGAGTATGTACAATATAATATCTGAGGTCCGATTCGATTATGTAGTCAGCAATAAATCGAATTACCTTTAAGTCGGTCCTGCTCAATACACACAAAGTGTACTAGTGTGATTCTTTTGTCAAGACAAACCAATACCAAATCATACTACAACCATACCAATGGTTTGTCCAAAGCCATCTCGGTTGTGAGTCTATACTTATACTTTACAAGGAGCCGATAACATGATCTCCCGTGTGACACCACACACCATGTTATCTACAATGTAATGTATTAGACAATATGCATAACCATAAAAATGTGCAAACAATGATCATGTGATTCTTATTTCAAAATAAAGATGTTCATACAAAAAATAGACTTTTCAGTATACATCCCAACAATCTCTCACTTATACTAAAAGACTATGTTGTCCTCAAACTGCCATACATCTGATCCTCATTCCCTTCACATGCCTATCAAAAGCTCTCGCTGGAAGGGCCTTAGTGAAAGGATCTGCCAGGTTATCCTCTGATGCAATCTTGGCCACAACAATTTCTCCTCTCTTTACGATTTCTCGTATCAGGTGGTACTTGCACTCTATGTGTTTACTTGCCTTATGGGCTCGTGGTTCCTTCGAGTTTGCAACTGCACCACTATTATCACAATAAATTGTGATAGTTCTAGGCAAACCAGAAATCACATCCAAGTCCATCAGGAAGTTCTTGAGCCACACAACTTCTTTGGCCGCCTCAGAGGCTGCCACATACTCAGCTTCCATGGTGGAGTCCGCCACACATTTCGCTGACACCTCCATACAATGGCTCCACCTCCCAAAGTAAACACAAAACCTGAGGTAGACTTACTGTTATCCCTGTCTAATTGGAAGTCAGAATCTGTGTAACCCAGAGGGAGTAATTGGTCTACCTGGTAAACTAGCATATAATCCCTAGTCCTTCTCAGGTACTTCAATATATGCTTTACCATAGTCCAATGTCCTCCTCGTGATTACTCGATATCTCACGACCATGCATACAAAAGGTATATCTGGTCTCGTACATAGCATCACATACATGAGGCTTCCTATTGCCGAAGCATAAGGAAACCACCTTCATCTCCTCTATCTCCTCAGATGTTCTAGGACACATCTCCTTAGATAAAGGAACTCTATGTCTGAAAGGTAGAAAACCCTTTTTGGAGTTCTGCATGCTAAAATGATCCATAATTGTGTCTATGTATGAAGCTTGGGATAAGTACAACATCTTTTTCCTGCGATCCCTTATAACCTTGATCCCAAGGATGTGTCCCACTTCTCCCAAGTCCTTCATATCAAACTGTTTGGAAAACCATCCTTACGTCCGATAACACTTTGATATTGTTGCCAATCAACAAAATGTCATCTACGTATATTACAAGAAATATCACTACGTTTCCGTCACCTCTCTTGTATACATAAGACTCATCCGGACTTTGAATAAATCCATAAGACAGGATTACTTCATCAAATCGGATGTTCCAAGACCTCGAAGCTTGCTTCAATCCATAAATGGACCGATTAAGGTTACATACAAGATGCTCTTTGCCTTTGGCAATGAATCCCTATGGTTGCTTCATATAGATGTTTTCCTCAAGACTTCCATTAAGGAAAGCTGTCTTGACATCCATCTACCACACCTTATAATCCATATGAGCTGCAATGCATAAGAGAATCCGAATAGACTTAAGCATGACCACCGGCGAAAAAGTCTCCTCATAATCGATACCCTCTTTCTGAGTATACCCCTTCGCAACAAGCCTCGCTTTGAAGGTCTCAATCTTCCCGTCTATTCCTTTCTTTCTTTTGTAGATCCACTTGCATCCAATGGTTTTTACACCATCGGGTGGTTCCACTAGCTCCCAGACCTGATTTCAATCTATAGATTCAATCTCAATATTCATTGCACTTTGCCAAGATGTTGCATCTTTATCTTGGATTGCCTCAGCATATGTCCAGGGATCAGGTTCATGTTCGCCAGGGACCAAATCAGAAGATTCTCCCAAGAACATGAATCTATCAGGCTGTCTCACAACTCTCCAACTACGATGAGGTATCACCTGTGTATCCTCTGTGACACGCGGTGCAGTGACTTGTGGTATATCCTCTTGTACCGGTGGTACTGAAGAAGTGACTTCCCCTTTTATTTCCTCAAGAACAATCTTACTCATGAGCTTGTGGTTCATCACATAGTCTTCCTCTAGAAATTTAGCGTTCGTGCTAACGATCACCCTTTGATCTCTAGGACTATAAAACAAACCAACTTTTGTTCTTCTAGGATAACCAACGAACATGCATTTCGCATGAGGTTCCAACTTACCAAAGATCTGCCTTCAAAGCACATGTGCCGACTCCCATATCCGAATATATGTCTTAGACTAGGCTTTTGCCCACCCACAATTCCTGTGGAGTAGAAGGCACCGATTTAGATGGAACCAAGTTCGTAATGTACACCTCGTATCTAGAGCATATCCCCAACGAACCGCAACTCGTAATAACTCATCATCGATCTAACCATCTCCATAAGAGTCCTATTCCTTTGCTCTTCTACACCATTCTGCTGTGGTGTGCCAGGTGTAGACAATTGGGATTGAATCCCAACCTCTGATAAGTAATTCCTAAACTCTACCAAGAGGTACTCACCACCACGATCAGATCGTAGTGTCTTGATACTTTTACCTTAACGTTTCTCCACATCAGCCTTGAATTCTTTGAACTTGTCAAAGCATTCAGACCTGCGGTGCATCAAGTAAATGTATCCATATCTCAAATAATCGTCTATAAAAGAGACGTAAATACTCAAAACCACCTCTAGCCTCGGATAGACAGAGGACCACTCAAATCAAAATGAACCAATTCTAACACATCTTTGGCTCTAGGCCCCTTGGCTTTAAAAGGCATCTTGGTCATTTTACCCTCCAAGCAGGATTCGCAGGTTGGGAAATCTTCCACCACTAATGAACCCAGAGGTCCATCGAATCAACCTGAATTCGCTTAGGTTAATATGACAAAGCCTAAGATGCCAAAGATATGTTTGGTTCATCTTCAAGGTTCTTTCTCTTATTGGAATTAGAAGATGAGTTATTAACTTATTTGCATCGGGAGCTTTTGGTTCAAGTGTATATAAATTTCATATCGATGCACCGTAACAGATAATGTCCCTATTCCTTTTATTACTTTGTAATTAAAAGAAATAAAATATCCATCCATAAACAATTTAGAAACCAAATTAAATTCTTTCTAAATAAAGGTACATAAAGGCAATTCTTAAGAACCAAAACTTTATTTTTCTCAAAAGATAAATGAATGTCTCCCACTGCAATAGCCGCCACCTTCGTGGCATCGCCTAAGTATACGGTAATCTCCCTCACCCGTCGGTATCTCGAACCCCTACAGTATTGCATACATGATCATGGCTCATATCTACACACCAGTGCGAGATAACACCGCTAAACATGTTTCAACGACTAGACCAAAAGATATACCCCTTCTTCCAAAGTGTCCACGCTACTAAGTGAAGCACTTGCCTTCGCTTCTTCACTCCTCCTCGAGTTCCTCCCACCGCTTTATCCCACTTGTCTTCTTCTTCTTACCTTTCGGCTTAGAAGCAGAAACCTTTTGGATAACCATGGCCTGCGCCTGAGCACTCTGACGAAATAGCTCCTCACGCCTGGAGTTCTCATGAAGCCGCCAACGAATACAACCTCTTGTTCATGTTGTAGTTAAGTAAAACTTCAAAACTCTTAGGTAGAGACTGAAGAATGATATCGACCTGGGTTTCCTAATCGATCTCAAACTCAAGGACTTCCAACTCATTCAAATGAGTCATCATCTTGAGAACATGATCCTCACGTGTTCCTCGATCATGGTGGTCGCCATCAAGTTCTCATGGCTTCTACCTTGCAGCCCGATTCTGGTGTCCAAAAAGCTATTTGAGATTGAGCATCATGTCATAAGCAGTGGGCATGACTTGATGCTGATGTTGCAGTACATTTGACATAGATGCCAAAATGTAACACCGCCATCTCATCGGTCTTTATCCACTTCTTATAACTCTCTTCTCCTTTTCCCTTAGAGGGCACTCTTCGAGGAGTACATATTTGTATTCTCAGTCAAGACAATGTCTAGATTCCTCTTCCAATCAACATAGGGTCCAGAAGTTTATTCTCTTTCAAAGATCACAAAGCAGAGTTGAAAGTCATTTTGAAAGAAAACCTAAGAATCACATAGATCAAAACATTAGATTTCAAAAAATTATTGATTCCTCAAACAATAAAATTTTAAAATCAACCAACACCTCAAAACACCGAGAAAATCGTATGCCACGATAGTGTGGACGTATACGAATTCTACAATTGTAAGAGGAGGTTTTACCCATTAAATATACAATCTTGTCAACCTAACAATTTGACAAGTAAAATTAATAGTTGGTTTCTCTTGGCCCTACAAATAAAAGCAAAGTGACTGATGGGGAGGATACTTATATTTGTATCTAAGTGTTCACCATTACTCAGATCAAGGTAATTATCTCGGTTATGTGCCTTCCGATGGGGAAGTACACACGCCTTAATAATTTCCTATAACCATATTCAACCTTGTGATCCACAAACAAACTCATCCGATGGGGAGGAAGGCACTCAGAGCCGACGCCAAGAAGTTTGTTTGCATCACTTGTCAAATCAGTAATGGAGGTCCGTGGGAATTTATAAAAATTTCCTCTCCCACTTAGTAATTTGAAATTGAGGAATTTTCTAGCCTACGACATGCATATCAAACAATAAGCAATAAATATGAAAAATAAATTTTTCCAACTATTATGGCTTTTGTCTTCATTTATGTCTCGTCCACTCCTCCTACGCCATATGTACGAGCCATCCGAGATCCGAGCCGAGACTAAAATCTATTTTAATTTACATCCATCGATCCTATACTCCACGAGGAGTGTACATGAAATCTAGATCAAAAGTAAACTAAAATAAAAGAGTGGCTAAACAATGTCGTATCTAATTTACAAAAATCAAATACTAGCCTCACAACCCCGAGGATTCAATAAAATATACATTTACACACATACAATGATCATAATAGTTGGATCCTATGCCTGCAACCAAAGAGTTAGCCTACGCATATCCTACTATTATCCGGCACATATAATATATGAAAAGTGCATAAAAGTAACCGAATCCTAAACACACAAAATCAGAAACTGTGGCTCTGATACCACTTGAAGGGACGGGAAACTTCGCTTCACACTTCAACTCGGTCGCTTGTTCATGGCGATCCCTTCTACGTCCCCGGATAAAAAAAATTTATCCTTGAGAAGAGGGATTGCCCAAGCAACCTTGTCATCGTCGTGCTATTCGATTAGAGTAGTCACTTGAACAAACTTGTGGTTCAAGCGACCAACCTCTATTCTACGAATAGCCACCGAATAGACGATGTACGGATCGCTGGCTTTTGTGTTTATGTTCGGGGTCCAAGTTATATTAGCCACAAAACAGAATATAACATTCATATAATTGAAAAACAAATATAAACATGTTACACATGAAGATAGATAAGTGATATACCTCTCGATCTTCTATTTTATGACCTTCCTGTTGGATCGAGAAGCGTCGCTAGAGGGGGGGGTGAATAGCGATCGTAAATCTTTCGTTCGAATTCGTTCGTTGATACAAAAGTAAACGAGTAAGCTCAGCGGAAAATAAATGAATACGTTTATTTTACTTGGTTCACAACCCAGCAGTTGCTACTCCAAGGCCCTATCGGTCCTAGACTGTGTACAGAGGGCAAAACACTATAAAGTCTCCTCCTCGTTGGAGGTAGGAGACAACGATCACAAAACTGAATATACAAGGATGAGGCAACAAGCCTACCTCACCTTGTTATGAAGAAAAACAAAGAATACAATATCAAAAATATTACTTGCTTCTGCTGCCGACGAAGAAGATCGAAACTTGGCGTTGCGTCGGCGTTATGACGATGTTGGAGCGTTGGCGTTGTAGGAGCACTTGATGAATAAACTTGATGTTATTTGGAGATGGAATCCTCCCCTCCTTTTATAGACTTTGGCCTCTGAATTTGTCTCCTCTTATTTCGGAATGGATCATGAAGTTGTCCAAATTTTATCGCGAAGTGGCCGCGTCAAACGTTATCCGTTTTGACCTAGCGCAAAAGCTGAATCGTCGCCATCACCGATCGATGTGATGCCTACCATCATCGATGGGCATCACCGATCGCTCCATTTTCCAACAATGCCGCCATTTGGCTACTTCCGCAATAAGAGGTTAGCTCGGAAAATGATAAATACGACAGTTTCTAATCGTCCGGTCTCAACCTAGACCTTCCACAGGAAGTCTTAGTCGGATCGCCACCTACGGTCATCCCCGTAAAGAGGACACGACCTTACAATCTCTCACTCACACGAGCTTACCTCGATAGTAGCTCTCACTTCCGGCCTTCCACTCGATTCCTTCGGCTCCCTCCGAAGTCACTCGAGTGTCGCCCGACCACCGCGGCTTCCTCCGGGTGTCGCTAGCCTTCAGCTCCAGCTTTAACACTTTTCTGCACACTTGATTTATCTCGTGAGATAACAATGTAGACTTAACTTTGTGTCTTTACCATAATCAAAACACAGGTTCGATTATCTAGTGCCCCTGCACCAACACTTCTAGCTTTCGGACGTCGTGTGGGCAATGATCTACCAAGAGTTGAAGTTCCTAGATCACCAATCTTCCTTCCTTGCTCGTTCTGAGCAAGAGGAAGAATAGAAACAAGACTCTTTTCCTTCTTTCAACCAACCACCAAACTACAAGGTTGGTGCTTGCCGCCGACCAAGAAGGAAGAGGAGAATAGGATGGAAACTGGCCAAGACTCCAAGGAAAGGCCCTAAATCTTGTTTCCACCGGCCAAGGAGAAGGAGAAGGGATGGATTGGACACCGGCCAAAAGTTGGAAAGGGCTGCTGGACGCCGACCACCTTGAGGAAGAAGAAAATAAGGAATAAGTTTCCTTATTTCGTGTCGCCAACTCCAAACCCTAGCTCCAAGCCTCTTGCAACCAAAAAACCTAATCCTATCTCTAATTAGATTCCTCTTGCCGCCCACCCCTTGCTCTCCTTTTATAGAGTTAGGGATAAGCCTTGTTTTAATATCCACCATTGGTTCTAAGGATTTAATTTCAACCGTTAGATCTAGAGATTTAATCTCTACCTTTGGATCTAGAGTTTTGTTTCTATCCATTGGATCTAGGCTTCATGAAGTATTAATAGGCTACAATAGGGATCATGAGGAGGAGTTGGATCTTGGCCACCCAATGGATTAAGCCCACATAAAGTCTGATCCATTAATGATAATCCAATCCACTAAAGGATTATCATTGATCTACCTCACCATCCCCCATAAGTTAATATTGGCTCTATATATTATTTGTATATTTTCTCCCCGTGTTTAAGATCTCGAATGTCCGTCGATTAATTAATTTACTGACCATTAATTAATCAACATCTAACTCCATGAGTAGTACCACTCAACCTTTTTATCATGCCAGACCAAGTCCACCTGCAGGGTTACATGATGAACCTTATGAGCTTCTCAAGGCGACATCATAATCCTAATATATAGGACACAGTTTCCTCCTATAATCAACGACACACCATATAAATAATATCATTTGCCAACTTACCGAGCCTATCGATTTAATCTATAAATCTTGCCCATTGGTAAATCAAAGAAATGAATACTAAGTATATGTTCCCATTATTATATCGGGATTAAGAGTTTGTACAATATAATATTCGAGGTCCGATTCGATTATGTAGTCAGTAATAAATCGAATTAACTTTTAGTCGGTCATGCTCAATACACACAAAGTGTACTAGTGTGATTCTATGGTCAAGACAAACCAATACCAAATCACACTACAACCATACCAATGGTTTGTCCAAAGTCATCTCGGTTTTGAGCCTATACTTATACTTTACAAGGAGCCGATAACATGATCTCCCGTGTGACACCACACACCATGTTATCTACAATGTAATGAATTAGACAATATGCATAACCATAAAAATGTGCAAACAATGATCATGTAATTCTTATTTCAAAATAAAGATGTTCATACAAAAGATAGACTTTTCCGTATACATCCCAACAGGGGTGGCTAAGGAAGGGACTTGCTTCCACTGTATGGAAGCTGGACACTGGAAGCGTAACTGCAAAGAATGCCTGGAAGATCTAAGAAGAATAGAAGTGAGACTTCCACTTCAGGTATAAATGTTATAGAAGTCAATCTATCTATTTCTTCATCATGGGTATTAGATACTGGATGTGCATCTCACATTTGTACCAATGTGCAGGCACTGAGAAATAGTAGGGAATTGACGAAGGGCGAGGTGGACCTACTAGTAGGCAATGGAGCAAAGGTTGCTACTATTGCTGTAGGAACTTATTTTCTATCTCTGCCCTTTGGGCTTGTACTAGAACTAGATGAATGTTGTTATGTGCTTGCTTTAACTAAGAACATAATTTCGGTTTCTTGTTTGGACAAGAAAGGATTTAAATTACGATAAAGAACAAATGTTGTTCAGTTTATTTAAATGATATGTTCTATTGTAGTGCACCTCTAATGAAAAGACTCTACTTTATAGACTTAGAGAGCCCCATCTATAACATAAGTTCCAAAAGGTTCAAGTCAAATGAGTTGAACCAAACCTATCTCTGGCATTGTCGCTTAGGTCACATAAATGAGAGTCGCTTATCTCAGCTTCATAAGGATGGGTTGCTGGACTCATTTGATTTTGAATCATATGAGACATGCGAGTCTTGCCTTTTAGACAAGATGACCAAGACTCCCTTTAGTGGACACAGCGAGAGAGCAACAGACTTGTTAGGACTAATACATAGTGATGTATGCGGTCCTTTCAATATTGCTGCTAGAGGTGGTTACAGGTACTTCATTACATTTACTGATGACTTCAGTAGATATGGTTATGTGTATCTGATGACACATAAATTTGAATCCTTTGAAAAGTTCAAAGAATTCAAGAATGAAGTACAATACCAACTTGGCAAGAGTATTAAGATACTTCGATCAGATCGAGGTGGTGAATACCTTAGCCATGAGTTTCGTGACTATCTAGCTGAGTGTGGGATTCTATCGCAACTCACTCCTCTTGGAACACCACAGTGGAATGGTGTATCCGAAAGGAGGAATCGTACCCTATTAGATATGGTACGATCTATGATGAGTCACACAGATCTTCCTATATCCTTTTGGGGATATGCTCTAGACACAACAACCTTCACACTTAACCGTGTACCATCCAAGGCTATGATAAAGACACCATATACGATATGGACAGGGAGAAATCCTGATGTCTTATTTTCTGCAAGTGCACGGTTGTCGTCAAGTAATAAAAATAACGATCCCATAGGGATTGGGACAATTACTGAATGATCGTGATACCAAGTTATCTAGTCAATCAATTTGTGGATTAAGCAAAGACACTAAGCAGTCAAGAACAACGAATGAGAAGAATGAGCTAAAAGTTAATAGTTGAGGAGAATCTCAGGATATGGATTTCACCACGTCGACGTTTTATAAGGTGATTTAATTCTTTCCTACCCCTATTAGAGTTGTTTTGATGGAACCTATCCTAAGGTAAATCAACGACCCCTTTCGAGGTCTCGCTAGCTACCTATCAAATTTAATTTACATCGTCGGTATTCGGCGTAGGGATCATAATCATCTAAGGGGACCTATCCGTGACCCCACAAACCTCCCTAGTCTTACCTCCGTTACTTGGTAAAAACTGGATTTGATAGATCCATTAAGTCCATAAGAGTTCCTTTAGAGTCTAAAGTTCCTTTTCACGGTAGGTTTGCACACGGGACCATAATCAGCTAAGGGGACCTGTCATGAGACCCCCGCAAGCCCTCATAGATACACCACCGCTACTTGGCAGGAGTTAATCCCTAGTTGGTTCTGAGTTTCGGGAACTTGGGTTCACTGTTAGGTACTTCCCCTTAGCTCCATAGGTTTATCAAAAAGAATCCAAAAACCAGATCAAAACAAACAATATTTCAAGTAGTATAGATTACATCATCCATCATAAATCGTCAAGGGCTACTCCCCCATCCTATGATTACAAGACACTACTCCATAGTCTGGCAAGAATTGCTAGAGAAAGAAATTACGATACTTAGTGCCATCTGTGTTCCTCTGCTTTTCACCACCTGCTGTCTTCCTCTAGGGTTAGAATATCTCCTCTTTTATAGCCTTGGCCTCCTCTTTAATGAGGGCACAGCGTGGAATTGGGGCGGGGAACTCGACATGGACGTGTCACTAATAACACGCTGTGTTATTTTGATACGACCGTGTCAACACTTTGACCGGGCGTGGCGAACCGCAGCGTGTTGAGGCTGGAACTCCAGACACGGACGTGCCACTGATGACACGCCTGTGTTGTTTTCATACGCCTGCTTCTTTGCCCTGTTAACACGGAAAACACCCAAAAGCAGTCTCTTTGTCCAAAATATGCTAAAGTTAACTAAATCATGATAAAATACATGCCTAGGACATGAAATGAGATAAAATGCATGTATATGGAGTAGTGAAAACATAGCATGATTTATACACATCAAATCCCAAGATGTCTTTCTTGAGGATTTGGGGTTGTGAGGCTTACGTTCAACATCAAGTCTCAGACAAACTGGGACCCAAATCCGATAAGTGCTATTTTGTTGGATATCCCAAGGAGACAAAGGGATATTACTTCTACATTCCCAGTCAGTACAAAGTGTTTGTGGCAAAGACTAAGGTATCTCTAGAAAGGGATTTTATTTCTAGAAAAACTAGTGGGAGTACGTTCAATCTTGAAGAAATTGAAGATAAGGACCATAGCACTGAGGCCTTGATGGAGGTTGAATAGGAGTCGCAAAGTGTTGTGGGTGATGAGATTGTTGCACAAAGAGTTATGGAACAACCACCTGTTCAGGTAGACCTACCTCTTCGCATGTCTAATATGGTACGTCGTCAGCCTGAGAGATACTCATTTCTCTTATCTGACCATGATGATGTTATGCTTATTGAGAATGAACCTACCTCCTATCAGGAAACTGTGATGAGCCCAAATTCTAAGAAATGGCTAGAGGCCATGAGATCCGAGATGGAATCCATGTACACCAACCAAGTATGGACTTTGGTTGATCCACCTAAAGGGGTCAAACCCATTGGGTGTAAGTGGGTCTTTAAGAGAAAGACTGACATGGATGGACTTACGCATACCTATAAGGGCCGATTGGTGGCTAAAGGTTTCAAGCAAATTCATGGTATTGACTATGATGAAACCTTTTCTCCAGTGGCGATGTTTAAGTCCATTCGGATCATGCTTGCTATTGCAGCATACCATGATTATGAGATCTGGCAGATGGATGTCAAAATCGTATTTTTGAATGGAAACTTACTCGAGGATGTGTACATGACATAACCTAAGGGTTTTGTAGATCCACAACATACTGGAAAAGTATGCAAGCTACAAAGGTCCATTTATGGGCTAAAGCAAGCTTCTCGGAGTTGGAATCTTCGATTCGATGATGCAATCAAGCAGTTTGGTTTCATTAAGAATGAATATGAATCCTGTGTCTACAAGAGGGTTAATGGGAACACAGTTCTCTTCCTTGTATTGTATGTGGATGACATACTACTCATTGGGAATGACATCCCTTCGCTAGAGTCTGTGAAGACTTGGCTGGGGACGTGCTTCTCAATGAAGGACTTAGGTGAAGCAGCCTGTATTCTAGGCATCAAGATCTATAAAGATAGATCTAAGAGATTGCTTGACCTAAGTCAGAGTACATATATTGACACGGTATTACTACGATTTGCCATGTAGAATTCCAAGAAGGGACTTCTGCCGATGTCACATGGTGTGAGTCTTTCGAAGACTCAAAGTCCCTCTTATAGAAAGGAGAGAGACCGCATGGATAATATCCCTTACGCATCTGCTATAGGATCTATCATGTACGTCATGTTGTGTACTCGTCCTGATATCTCGTATGCTTTATGCATGACGAGTAGATACCAGTCAGATCCAGGTGAGTATCACTGGATAGCAATCAAGAATATTCTTAAGTACTTGAGAAGGACTAAAGAATATTTCTTGATATTTGGAGGCAATGAGGAGCTAGCTGTAAAACGTTATAGTGATGACAACTTCCAAACTGACTAGGATGATTATAGATCATAGTCAGGGTTCGTGTTTTGCTTGAATGGTGGCGCTGTGAGCTAGAGAGTTCGAAGTAGGACATCGTTCCTGATTCTACAACAGAAGCCGAGTATATCGCAGCATTAGAGGGAGCAAAGGAGGCAATTTGGATATGCAAGTTCATTACTGAGCTTGGGGTCGTTCCTAGCATAGAAGATCCTATAGATCTCTATTGTGACAACCATGGAGCTATTGCGCAGGCTAAGGAACTTCGCTCACACCAACGGACCAAACACATACTACGGCGCTTCCATCTCATTCGAGAGATTATCGATAGAGGAGATGTGAAGATTTGCAGAGTACCCACAGAGGCTAACATCGCAGATCCCTTGACCAAGGCTTTGGCACAAAAAAAGCATGATGGTAACACTAGGTCATTGGGTATTAGATACTACGATAATTGGCACTAGTGCTAGTGGGAGATTGTTAGTGAAAGCCCTAGAGCCAATCATGTGATGATTGTTGTATGGACTTTGTTGTATCATATTCCTATTTATAAAGGCATGGTTATTATAGTTACTTGTATTGGTGCCAAATAACTAAGTATAATAACGTCCTTGAGTAGAAGGTTCTTATATTTATCAATCGATTGGTTGAATCGATAATGAGATGATATAGAGAACACTACTCTTAATCATTCCTAGTCAAGTATTAACAGTCAGGGACAATGTTAATGTGTAGAGACTAGCATGTAGGTCAACACGATGACTTGATCTCACAAGTCATGAATATGAGATATCAAGTTGACACATGGGTATGCATTGGAGAATGTATACTGAATGACACGCCATGAGAAAGTATCGTGGATCATTATATGAGTGTCATATACTTTCTCATGTGACTATTAGTCCTTGGACCTGAAGTCACCATGGTTCCCTACAGAAGGAGTTGCATACTTTGGCTTCGTCAAACGTCAACTGTAAATGGGTGGACTATAAAGGCGATTACTAAGTATGTAATAAATTATGCGGAGGGATGTGAGTGATGTAGATGAGATCTATCCCTCCTATATGGCAGGAGTGACATCGTTATTCTTGATAGAGTGAGACCACGAAGTGCATGGCCATGCCCAAATGAGTCAATATGAGATATTGAGGTCATTTGATTAGAGTGAGTCTACTTGGAGTTCAAGATATAGATTGTACCGAGGATGACACGGTCTATGCCTCAATTGGTCAATCTAGATGTCAAGGATAGAGAGACATTGTCACACATTGTGAGAGTCATAATTAGTAGTCACAAAGGTGATGTTGGATCTCAACATTCTTGTAACTTGGGTTGCAATGATGTGTTGCTAGATACCGCTCATTGCTTATGTTCCTAAATCGGTTTAGAAGCATTATCAACGTTAGAAGAACCTATAGGTCACACACAAAGGGAAATTAAATGGAGATTAGGTTCATATGATGAACCATGAGGATTAGGTTCATGGGATGAACCAAATTGGATTAAGAGTAATCCAAATTAGACTAATTGAGTTAGACTCAATTTTATTCAAGTGTTGAATGAGTCTAATTTAGATTTGATTCATTGAGTCAATTTATATTAATGAATAGAGATTGATTAAATCAAAATGACTTGAATCAAGTGGTTAGATTTGATCAACCATGGGACATAAGAGGTCAAGTTTGACTTGACTTGAGAGGGAAGATGAATGACCAATTTTGACTTGACCAATTTCCATGTCATTGTGTCCTGGCATGGGGGTCGGCCAATGATGATGTTCCACATCATCATGGACTTATCATGTGGTGCCACCTCATGAGGGAGACCAAGAGCCATTGGCTCTTGGAGTTACATGCATGCATGTAACCCCCCAAAACAAAGTTGTCGGCCAATTATATTCATTGGATGAAGTTATTGGAATTAATATCATCTTCTTCTTCCTTGCTCTCCTTCAAGCTCTCTCCCTAATCTTCCTCATCTTGCCGTGAGCCTCCAAGGGGTGTTAGCACACTCTAGGTTGCTTTTCTCCACCAATTGCTTGTGTGGATACCAATAGAGGAGTGTACACTTGACACTCTCAAGTTCCAGCAAGCCATTTTGACGAGCAGGATAAACGAAGGGCATCGCATCGAGGGTAACACTCTCATCATGTAGATCTAAGGTAGATCTAGGTTTCTATAACACATACATGAATTTATTTTTGTTATACTTCACACGGATCCGTGGACGGGCTTTCGAGGTTTCTGCAACGCAAAAAGTGATTTTTGCAGCTCGGAATGTCGAACAACATATGTAGACTGTGAAAGACCAAGCAACCGTTTCGATCTATCCCTATAGATCTTAATCCCGAGGATATATGTTACTTCTCCTAGGTCTTTCATGGAGAATGTCTTGGACAACCAAATCTTAACTGACTGTAAGACTGAAATATCGTTTCCTATAAGTAATATGTCATCCACATACAATACTAGGAACACAACTGCACTCCCACTAACCTTCTTGTACACACAAGGTTCGTCTGGATTTTGTGAGAAATCAAACTTTTTGATTGTCTCATCAAAACGGATATTCCAGCTCCTAGATGCTTGCTTCAATCCATATATGGACCGTCGCAATTTGCATATCTTGGTTTTATCAACCGATGTGAAACCCTCAGGTTGTATCATATACACGTCCTCGAACTGGCTTCCATTAAGGAAAGATGTTTTTGTTGAGAATTGTGCTTGGAGGCTCGTCGACTCCCATGTCCCCGGATTAAAATTTTCACTAATGAAAACTAATCCGGATGGGATGAGTTTCCTCAGCACAACCAATTTGTCGTCGTGCTAACGACTCGAGCAATCACTTGAACAAACTTGTTGTTCAAGCAATCAACTCTTCTAGTCGGTTAGCCGCGGAAGAGACGACGGACGGATCACGTTCTGGCGAAGATCCTCCACAAGTTGAAGCCTACTAGATCACGTTCTTCCCTTCCTTGCTCGCTCCGAACAAAGAGAAGAACCAAACAAAACTCCTTCTCCTATCTAGAACTGACCACCAAGCCAAGGAGCTTGATATAGCCGCCGGCCAAGGAGAAGAGGACGAATAGGTTAAGCGCCGGCCAAGGTAGTGTTGGGGGATCGATTGGCCGGCTAGAGGGGTGTGAATAGCCCTCGTTCGTTTGATGTCAGATTTTGCTCGTTCTCGTTGCGTTGCTTGTCTACGATTGTCGTTAGTATGCAGCGGAATAACAATAGAAATAACAACAATACAAGCACAATCAATACACAAGCATATACGTGGTTCAGAACCGAATGGTTCCTACTCCACGGGGTGAGCTCAACAAGCTCGTGTTTTGCGCACGACACTAACAACACTCCTTATCGACTACACGTCGGAGGTGGAGAAACCTCTCACAATCTATTACACTAAGTAATGAAATACAACAAGAAATACAAAGACAATACAAAAGAGAACTTTTACACCGATTGCTTTTGATCGCTTTCTTGTTGCTTGCTTTTGCTTGCTCTTGAAGGTCTGGAATGCAACAACAATTCTCCTTCAAAGTCACCCAAAAAGCCTTGGCGAAATTCCCCAACTCGTGCTCCTTTTATAACTGTGATCAAGCTATTTTCCATCACGATCAGATCGTGACCATCGATCGATCCTGTAGCCGTTGTCTCACAACGGGCAGATCCACGTTGGTTAAGTTCCAACGGATCACACATCACGATCGATTCATTGCCATCCCTCGGCCGATCGCCATCGATGCTCCCAATAATCGTCATTGCCCTCCTCTCCCTCGTGATCGACAAAAACTTGGTTCAGTCGAACACTGGTCGAACCCATACGACCTAGAGCAGTCGACTGGCACCTATGCCAGTCGACTGATGTCGGCTAAAACCTCAAACATAGCGATGTTTGAGCCTCCGACACTCAGTCTTAGCCACTTGGCCAAGTCCACCTTATCCCTCATGGAGTTCCCCACCGAAGCTCTCTTCCCTCGGCCTACGTCCCTCGGATGCGCCAAGCGCATGGCTTCGCAACGCCATCCTTCGCGTCTCATGCCCTAGAAGTATGAATCGATCACGCTTTTAGGAACCCAATATCTATTGGAGCTCCTTGGGTTAACAAGGTATTCTCTAGGGATAACTTCCCTAGATACCTTCCTAATGACCCTTTTAGACTTTGAAGCCATAGTCTTTTGGGTCTTTCCTAGGTCAACTCTAGAGGTGACTCCTCCATTGACCTTCTTAGTGGCTACATTTGATTTCTTTGAGGTGTTAGCCACTAAACACATACCATGGCTAGACTTAGGGATGACTTCCCTATTAGCCTTGGTTTGTCTAGACCTAGATGATGTTCCATAATTAAATGGAACATTATGGTAGGACATAGGTTTGTGACCCAAACCCTTCTTGCCCTTAGATGTTTCTTGTTTCCTAGGTCTTGACTTTTGTGCATTAGACCCCTTAACCGAATTTGATATTATTGCTAGGGTCTTCTCCAATTTCTCTAGCCTTGACCTCAAGGCTTGGTTCTCTAACTCTAATTTTCCCAATTTTGAATTTTCATTTATCTTTTGGGAAATGTTTTTCTTTTTAGGCATATGCCTAGATTTCTTGGGATTAACACCCAAGTTTTCTTCAATTCTCCTAATTGACTCCCTAGGTAAAATAGATCTAGTGTTTTGAGTCCTAGGTTTATCCTTAGTTATATGAACATGCTTGGCACCTAGACAATACACCTTATTATTTCTCTTAGCATGCTTTTCATTGATAATAGCAAGAGAACTAAAATAATTTTTAGCATGCTTTTTGACTTTAGTAATTAAAGGTGCATTAACTAAATGTACCTTAGGGTTAGCTTTAGGAGCTCCCCCTACATGAATTGCACCTTCTTGCCCTTTCTTCCTCCCCCTAGTGCATTGACTTCGGTAGTGTCCCTTTTGATTGCATTTGAAGCACACAATGTGCTCTTTGCTCTTGATTTTGGGAACACCGGCATCGTTTGACTTTGGGTTGACTTTTGGTGTCGATGCCTTCTTCTTAGCCAATTTAGGGAATTTGCTCTTATAATGCCCTTTCTCCCTACACTCAAAGCATATTATGTGTTTTTTATTTAAAATAATAACACTTGAGTTACCTAGGGAGGTGGTAGAGGCCTCTTCCCGATCTTCACTTCTCCCGGATGTGGATGCTTCTTGTTCTTGCTCCGGGATGGAAGATTGCCTCTCCTCCCCCTCAATGCTAGAGGTGGAGGTCTCCACCAAGTCATCAACATCTTCAAATGTTGTGGGTTCTTCCACGGCATCTTCCTCTACTTGTGCCGATTGGGAATTTTCTTGGAATTTCATTACCTTATTCCATAATTCCCTTGCATCCCTATAGTCACCCAATCTAGACCAAATAGTGTTAGGTAACAAATCACTAATCAATTTAATTACCTCGAGATTTGTCTTGAAGTTCTTGATTTGGTCTTGGGTCCACTTTGATTTTTCAATGGGCTTGTTGTGTTTGTCCCTAGGCATCTCAAAACCATTTTCTATAATAATCATATAATCAAAATCAGTTTCGAGATATACCTCCATCCGTTTCCTCCACCAAGAAAAATCTCCATCGAATTTTGGTGGATGGATGAAGCCGACCATCTTGTAGTGCTCTCGCGACGGTTAGTCCTTGAAGAGCGACCTCGGCTCTGATACCACTTGTTGGGGGATCGATTGGCCGGCTAGAGGGGGGTGAATAGACCTCGTTCGTTTGATGTCAGATTTTGCTCGTTCTCGTTGCGTTGCTTGTCTATGATTGTCGTTAGTACGCAGCGGAATAATAATAGAAATAACAACAATACAAGCACAATCAATACACAAGCATATACGTGGTTCAGAACCGAATGATTCCTACTCCACGGGGTGAGCTCAACGAGCTCGTGTTATGCGCACGACACTAACAACACTCATTATCGACTACACGTCGGAGGTGGAGAAACCTCTCACAATCTATTACACTAAGTAATGAAATACAACAAGAAATACAAAGACAATACAAAAGAGAACTTTTACACCGATTGCTTTTGATCGCTTTCTTGTTGCTTGCTTTTACTTGCTCTTGAAGGTCTGGAATGCAACAACAATTCCCCTTCAAAGTCACCCAAAAAGCCTTGGCGAAATCCCCCAACTCGTGCTCCTTTTATAACCTGCATCAAGCTGTTTTCGTGCCCATCAGTCGACTGATCGTTACCATCAGTCGACTGATCCCGTAGCCGTTGTCTCACAACGGCCAGATCCACGTTGGTTAAGTTCCAACGGATCACATGGCACCCATCACCGATCGATCATCCATCACCGAGTGTCGGGCGAAGCTCGACTCCATTCTGGCCTCGCAGGCGGTCATCACCGACCGCCATCCTCGGCCGATCCGATTCTCCCAACAATGATCGCCTCTGCAATGATCGATCAACCTGCATTTGGTTCGAACACTGGTCGAACCCATACGACTTAGAGCAGTCAACTGGCACCTATGCCAGTCGACTGATGTCGGCTAAAACCTCAAACATAACGATGTTTGAGCCTCCGACACTCAGTCTTAGCCACTTGACCAAGTCCACCTTATCCCTCATAGAGTTCCCCACCGAAGCTCTCTTCCCTCGGGCTACGTCCCTCGGATGCGCCAAGCGCACAGCTTCGCAACGCCATCCTTCGCGTCTCATGCCCTAGAAGTATGCTTCCCTTTGGGCTCAGTCCATTCGTTCCCCATCCGGCGGTCCCTCGGATGCACCAAGCGTACGGCTTCGCAATGCCATCCTTCACCGACTCAAGGACCCGAGCCTAGTGAACTTGCCAAGTTCTCAAGACTTCCCAAATGCACCAAGCGCACGGCTTCACAATGCATTTCTCACCAAGCACTAAGCGTACAGCTTCGCAATGCTTTGGATTTCCCATGCCAAGCACCAAGCGCACGGCTTCGCAATGCTTTGGACTTCCACACCAAGCTCCATGCTTGGATTTTCCATGCCAACCCCATGTTGGACTTTCCCATGACAATCCTATGTCATGAGTTTTGTCTATCATCAAAATATCATCAAGGTACTGCTCGAGTCAAACTCGAGTCAACCTGGGCCGATTGCACCAACAGGTAGAGGGGAAGATGGAGTGGGCGCTGGCTACACCTTAGGAAGAGAAAGGAAGCAAACCCTAATCTCCCACCTTGTTGCCGCCCAAGCCAAAACCCTAACCTTAATCCTTTGGGCGCCGGCCAAAGCAAGGAGGAAGATAGAGTGGGTGCCAGCAACACCTTAGGAAGAGAAAGGAAGCAAACCCTAATCTTCCACCTGTAGAAGATTTGACGCCGCTAGAGCTGGGGTGAATAGCGTTTACCCGTACGTGAAATTCGATCGTGATTGTGTCTACAATTTTGTTAGCGCAGCGGAATATAGATAATGATAACAATAACGAAATAGACAATTACACACGAACACGAGTATGTAACGTGGTTCGGAACCGCACGGTTCCTACTCCACGGATCGGGCTCAAACGAGCCCTAGTGATGCCAATCACACACCACTATAAAGTAACTCCTTCTCGGAACAATCCGGAGGTGGAGAAACCTCGTACAATGTATACAATAGTAATACAAGATGAATACAAGCACTATAATGAAATACAAAGCAATACAAGTAAAGAAAACACTTTACAAATGCTCTTTGAATGCTTGATCACTTGATTGATCGAGTAGCACTTGGTGACCCTGAATTGCAGCAGCAACTCGCCCCAAATCGCCTGAAAGAACCATGCCATTTTCCTCCATCACGAGATCCTTATAAAGCTTCAACCTGTGATGGAAAAAGTCGATCAGTCGACTGATCGGGACCATCAGTCGACTGATGCCACTGTTGTCGTGAGACAACGGCTAGATCCAAGTTGGATAAGTCCAACGGATCTACCATCAGTCGACTGATCATACCCATCAGTCGATTGATGGAGTCCTCACTCGACCAGTCTCGACTCCGATACGTGGCGATTTTCGAGCACCCGATCGGTGATCACACGATCGATCATTGCTCGAGCCATCGATCGCCCACCTCTGGCAGTCGACTGCTAGGCCATAACCCGCAGTCAAACCCTAGTTGACTTAGTCCAGTCGACTGCCACATGGCACCAGTCGACTGGCACACCTCAAACATGAGGTTTTAACCCAAGTATGGTTCCCCCATACATGCTAGACCACCCTTAGCCTAGACCTAAGCCTTCTAGCCACCTCCATCAGCCTCACGACTCTCGGATCCCTCCAAGTCATCCATGACTTGTTCATCCATCGCGCTAGCCTTCAGGTGCTTCCATCGGCTATGTCATGATAACGGTGTCTACACCGCCAAGGCACATTGGACTTACGCCGCCAAGACTCCGCTTGGACTTTACGCCGCCAACCATTGGACTTATGTTGCCAAGACTCCCGCTTGGACTTTACGTCGCCAATATCAAACCCCTTGGACTTCTCATGCAAATGCCAAGTGTTCAACTTGGACTTCCCATGCCAAGTATTCAAAACTTGGACTTCCCTATGACAATTACATTGTCATATGTTTTTGTCGAACATCAAAACATCACTCGAGTCAAACTCGAGTCCTGGTCAATCGTGACCTGGGCCGATTGCACCAACAATCTCCCCCTTTTTGATGTTTGACAAAAACCAAACAAATTATTGAGTTAGAACACTAACTCAAATCCGTTACCAATTATCTCAAATTGGTAAATACTCTCCAAATGTTCTCCCCCAAACATTCTCCCCCTTTTTGACTAACATCAAAAAGGTTTCCTCTCCAAGGAGGTCAATGTCTCATGTCCCAATGAGATCTTACAATCTCCCCCTTGGTCCAAAAATACTTAGGATGCCTACCATCTTCCTAGTGATAAGTCCAATATCACTCAAGAGAGGCAATCCCATTTACTCTCCCAATTTTCAAATTGGGTCTCTCAAAAGTCCCATTAATTTCCCAATTGATGTCATATTCTCCCAATAACTTCTCCTCTTCAAGGAGAAAAATACATCCATCATCCCAAGATGGATACCTCCCCCTAAATGCTTGCTCCCCCTTGACCATTGCACCAACAATGTCCTTGGGAAGTCCCTAAGCCAATAGGAACTCTAAACCATCAAAATTAAGGTTAAAAATTCAATATTGAACTTTCCAACACCTTAAAATTGATACAAATCCTAAACACTTCTCGTAATCCATATCCAATGGATTTTCACCCTTTATAATACTACCCAAAGCATATCCTAGGGTTAGGAGTGATTAGGGACCATAACCGTAGCTGAAATCAGGTTAAACAACCTTGTTTACCCCGAATAGCTACTACATGAGTGATTCAGAAATCACGATCGGCACTCTATCACCGATCGCCACCAATGAAGCTGATCGATAATCAAATTTCTGAATTTCAGTTATCAGAGTTGAATTTTAGAAAATCATAAATAATTATACGTATATCGAAAAATCACGAAATTTGGTACGTATAATACTTATGACCAATAAAATAGGTGAAAAATTTTGGAAAAATATTTTTACCATTGAAATAGGAGATTGGTACAAAGTTCAAAACTATTAAAAACTTTAAAGTTTTTTATCCACTTTGTATCAACTTCTACAATGATGATGGCTATCAAAAGATAGATTTCACCAAGGTTTTCCAAATTGATTTTAAAATGATTTCAAAACCATGTCTTGGATCATATTCCTTGGGCTCTATGCACATGACTTGTACACAAGCTTTCCTAATGATCCACTAATTGAAATTAGATGAGTTTTAGTTCATCTAGATGCAAAAATTATGCACCTTGAACTTAACTCATATCCTAGCATCTCACATGTATCTAGGGTGTATAAATACACATACATGTCAATTGGATGTGAGATGTGGGTTTTGGTTCATTTAAAACTAGGGTTTCATGCATCTTCTAAGGCAACCCTACTTGATTCCCTTATGAATGGGACTCCAAGTCATGCCATAGTCCTTAAATCAATTTCAATCGAAATTTTTCTTAAATGCATGAATGATTATGGCATTATTGATGATATAAATAAGCACATGCTCATAATCATGATGTCATGGCATAAGATGAAATCTAAAAACACATGACATTTAAAACCTTAATCCTAAAACATGAACATGACATATAAAATGATTAAAATAAACATGATGTCATGGCATGTTATATGGCAAACAAAGCATGACATATAAAATATATAGGTATAGTAATACCTAAATTTTAATATTAATTTCCATTTGATATAATTAGATATATTTTGCCATATTATCATTAATCTCCCTAGTGTGCCAAAAACCCAAAATGGCACACTAACCTCTAAACTCAACTTGTGCCAATTTGATCATTTTATCAAAACTTCTCAATTAATATTGGCACATCCTAAAAACCTTTAGGATTCAAATCAAACCACATTTCCAAGATAACCATAACCTTGAAAATGACCTAAAATGCCACCTTTATCATGGTTGAGTTAACTACCCATCCAATCAAGGTTGGCACACCCTAAACCCATCTAGCGTGAATCAATCACGCTCTTAGGAACCCAAAACCGATTTGAGCTCCTAGGGTTAATTAGGTATTCCTTAGGGATAACCTCCCTAGATACCTTCCTAATGACCCTCCTAGGCTTGTTAGCCTTGGTCATTTGGGTCTTACCTAGGTTGACTCTAGGGGTAACTCCCCTTGCAACCTTCTTAGTGGCCACCCTAGGTTTCCTTGAAACCCTAGCCACTAGGCACACCCTTTGGTCAATTCTAGGGATGACTTCCCTATTGACCTTGGTCTTCCTAGACCTAGTTTGTGTTCCATAGTCAAATGGAACACTATGATAAGCCACTTTAGGCTTAGGTTTGTGACCCAAACCTTGCTTGCCCTTGGTTGACTTTTGACTCTTAGGTCCTAGGTGTTGACTTTGACTTTTGGACCCTTGATTTTGACCACTAGACCCTTTAAATTGATTTTGTATCTTATTTAGGGTCTTTTCAAGTTTTTCAAGCCTTGACCTCAAGACTTGATTTTCCTTTTCTAATTGCCCAATTTTAGAATTTTGATTTAAATCTTGGGCATTGGACTTCCTAGGCATATGCCTAGTCCATTTAGGATTGAAACCTAGGTGTTCTCCTATTTTCTTGATAGATTCCCTAGGTAAAACATTTTTAGGGACATTAGTCCCAAATTTCTCCCTATTATCTAAGTAGACATTCTTAGCTCCTAAGCAAAAATACTTGTTCCTATTAGCATTCTTTTCATAAATTGCAAGTGAATTGAAATCCCTAGCATGGTTTTGCTTGTAAATTGAAGAAGGAGAAAAATTAGAAGTTACCCTAGGGTTTGCCTTAGCTCCCCCTACATATGATGCTCCATTTTGAGTCTTCTTGTCCCCCTTCTTGCATTGACTCCGGAAATATCCCGGTTGCCGGCACTTGAAGCAAATTACTTGTTCTTTGCTCTTTTGCGTTGAAGGACCGACATCCTTGACCTTTGGAGTCGGTGGAGCTTTCCTATTCTTCTTTGGGCACTTGCTCTTATAGTGCCCGGTTTCCCTACACTCAAAACATATTATATGCATTTTATTATTAACACTTATGTTTGAGTTACCTAGGTTAATGGAGACCGGAATTGGACTTTGGGCTTCTTCATCTTGACCGGATGTCGAAGCTTCTTCTTGATGTTCCGGTGTGGAAGTTATCTCCTCCCCTCAATCCTTGAGGTGGATGCTTCTTCCACTTCCTCCACCTCTTCTGATCCGGATGTTGATTCCCTATCAACCTCCGAATCCTCACTTCCTTGTGAGGATGATGCATTAGCCTCTTCGGTCTCTTCCTCTTGGACCGGTTGTGAGCCTTCATGATATTTTGCCACTTGACTCCAAAGCACTTTGGCATCCTTGTACTCACCTAGCTCACACATAATTTTATTATGAATCAAATCAACCAAGAATTTAATTACCTTTTTATTCTTTTCGAACTCTTGGATTTGTTCCTCAGTCCACTTCTTCATCTTGAGAATTCCTCCCTTGGGCCCTTTTGGATATTGAAATCCCTCCATCAAAATGCCCCACTCTTCAAAGTCCTTCATCATCAAGAATTCTTCAATCCTCACCTTCCATTGATTGAATCCTTCTTGTCCATAGAAGGTATAAGGGATAGGTGTGTTGATATCCCATCCAAGCTTGTCTTGGAATTCCATCTTCACTCTCTAGCGTCTTGCTCCCGGTTGTTAATCCGTTGAAGAGCCACTAGGCTCTGATACCAATTGTAGAAGATTTGACGCCGCTAGAGGGGGGGGGTGAATAGCGTTTGCCCGTACGTAAAATTCGATCGTGATCGTGTCTAAAATTTTGTTAGCACAGCGGAATATAGATAATGATAACAATAACGAAATAGACAATTACACACGAACACGAGTATGTAACGTGGTTCGGAATCGCACGGTTCCTACTCCACGGATCGGGCTCAAACGAGCCCTAGTGATGCCAATCACACACCACTATAAAGTAACTCCTTCTCGGAACAATCTGGAGGTGGAGAAACCTCGTACAATGTATACAACAGTAATACAAGATGAATACAAGCACTATAATGAAATACAAAGCAATACAAGTAAAGAAAACACTTTACAAATGCTCTTTGAATGCTTGATCACTTGGTTGATCGAGTAGCACTTGGAGACCCTGAATTGCAGCAGCAACTCGCCCCAAATCGCCTCAAAGAACCATGCCATTTTCCTCCATCACGAGCTCCTTATAAAGCTTCAACTCGAGTCGGATCAATGATCGATCGGGACCATCGCCATCGATGCCATTGTTGTCGTGAGACAACGACTAGATCCACATTGGATAAGTCCAACGGATCTACCATCAGTCGACTGATCATACCCATCAGTCGACTGATGGAGTCCTCACTCGATTGATGGAGTCCTCACTCGACCAGTCGAGTCTCGACTCCATTCTGTGGCCGATTTCTCGAGCACCTACGATCGATCACACGATCACGATCGCTGAGCCATCACCGATCCGCCCACCTCGCAATGATCGTAGGCTATAACCCATATCAAACCCTAGTTGATTTCAGTCCGATCATCGCCACATGGCACTGGGCCGACCGCACACCTCAAACATGAGGTTTTAACCCAAGTATGGTTCCCCCATACTTGCTAGACCACCCTTAGCCTAGACCTAAGCCTTCTAGCCACCTCCATCAGCCTCACGCCTCTCGGATCCCTCCAAGTCATCCATGACTTGTTCATCCATCGCGCTAGCCTTCAGGTGCTTCCATCGGCTATGTCATGCTAACGGTGTCTACACCGCCAAGGCACATTGGACTTACGCCGCCAAGACTCCGCTTGGACTTTATGCCGCCAACCATTGGACTTATGCTGCCAAGACTCCCGCTTGGACTTTACGGCGCCAATATCAAACCCCTTGGACTTCTCATGCAAATGCCAAGTGTTCAACTTGGACTTCCCATGCCAAGTACTCAAGACTTGGACTTCCCTATGACAATTATATTGTCATATGTTTTTGTCGAACATCAAAACATCACTCGAGTCAAACTCAAGTCCTGGTCAATCGTGACCTAGGCCGATTGCACCAACACCACCTTGTTGCCGACCATGCCACAAGCCAAACCCTAGCCGCCCAAGGGACAAACCCTAATCCCTCCTTGGATTTCTTGCCGCCCAAACTCTTGAGAGGGAAAACCCTAATCTTCCAAGCATTCGCTTGCCGCCCAAGCCTTAGCCCTCTATTTATAGAGTTGGCCTTAAGCCTCCTTTAATCTCCACCGTCGGATCTAGGGATTTAATCTCCACCGTTGGATCTAGGGTTTCATCCCAACCGTCGGATCTAGGGTTTCATCACAACCGTCGGATCAAGGGTTTCATCCCATCCGTCAGATCTAGAGATTTAATCTCAACCGTCGGATCTAGAGATTTAATCTCTGTTGGGTTTCCGGCACCGCGGCGTGTGTGTGTTCGATCATGTTTCGTAAACATGAGCACAGCGGAAGCAATAAAAATAATAAATACTCCTATTTATTACAACACACACAACACACGCATGCTATTACAACAAGTGTAGACATAACCGTAAATTAAAATTGCAATAAAAGGAAATTAAACTACGTTATACCTTCCGTATGACGTGTAGCGGGAACGACATCAACCGGAACGATCCTCGTAAGAATCGTCTCTATCCGTATCCACGCCGAGCTCCTCGGGATGACTTCGCTAAGTCACGAGCTTCGTCTTCGTACGGGTTACTAGCCTCGTGTTGAAGACGACGTGATCGAAAGATGATCACGATCCGAATCCAAATTCGGATCCAAAACGAGTTCTCAAAACTCGCTTCTCCGGAGAGGTATTCGTCAACCGTTTGACGAATCCTTCGTCCTCCACCTCAGAGGATTACCGGAGATCAAATCCCCGGTATGTTAGCCGCTGTCGGAGCACTAACCGTCGTCCAAACGACGCCCGACGAGGAGGAGGAGAAGCTGTCCAGAAAACTGGACAGCTTGGTGGAGGAGTAGGCGCCGGCCAAAACAAGGAGAGAAAAGCCTCACCTTGATGCCAAACCTATAGGAGATCACCGGAGGGTCGCCGGAGGTTCACCGGCTGAAGCTTGGTCGCTGGCAAGGAGCTAGACGGTAGCACAATCAAGCTGGGCGGCAAGGAGGTTGGGCGGCACAACCAGGTTGGGCGGCAACTCCTTGGAGGCTAGGGTTTTGATTTTGGATTAGGGTTTAACAATCCCTTAAGCCCTCTTTTATAGAGAACTAATTCTCTTAATGGTTAATGGATCATATCCATAAAGCCCGTTAACCTGCTCCATTAGGATAAGTTAAAATAAACCAAACCACGAACCGAACCAACTTTTGGTTCATTCGTTTAAAATAAACCAAACCCTTTGGTTTATTCTTATCCATTGGATTAGAACCAAACCATTTTGGTCCATCCATTATGTCTTCATAAGACGCAGCCCATCCACGCTTCCATTGCGACTGAAACGATTTCATGCTCGCTTTATGTTTGGTCCAACCAAACCTAGTTTCTCTCGGTCTGAGAATCCAATTCTCAAGCTCGTTTTAAATCCTTTGGATTACACTCGTTGTGCGTGTGACCAAATAGGTTCTCGGTTTATGTTGGCCGTCTATAATTAACCATTAATTATAGAACGATCATGAGTGACACCTAGTAGTACATCATGATCCCCAATTAACCGAAAAGATCAATGGTTGATCCAGAACTATTTCTGAAACCCTTCAGTAGCTCGAATGAATCGTGCCCCATTCCCTTCACTCATCTTATACCCACTTGGTTCAGGACATGGTCTATTGTGTCGGGCCCTCACTAGGTCGACACGCCACACCTAGCCCAAGTATCATTTCCTCGTCCCTACGGATTCTAGTTACTCCACATGTATCGAAGAGTACCTTACTCTAAACATGTAATGCTTTGGCCAAAGACTTTAGTAACAATCCGACGAGAGGCCATGGGTATACATCTCCTCGCAAGGAGTGGTGAATCCTTTATAGGCTATTCAAACACCTTAGATCACTTCGACTTATACCCAATCATCCCGGGTCCACATCTCCTTAGAGATGTTTGCTTAAGATGTCAAAGCATAAGTCTCCATGATCAAGATGACTTGAATACCGTAAGTCAAAGGAACATCGCACTTAAGCTACAGTAAGAACTTCATTGACATATCTATATATGCAGAGAACCATATGAAGTCTTACGGCTGGTCACTCCAATGAACTAGTTACCATAACTAGCATCCACGATTAACTCCGACATCACTATGTCTCGGAGAATCACCGCTTGATACACCAAGGAGTATACCTCGTGCTAGTCTCATGTAATTGATGGTGTCCAAATCCATCAATTCATCGACTAGGATAATTCCGATACATCACAATTACACATGTAGAGATACTCACTAGTTGTGATCCAATCACAAATTCTCTCATGCCGTGAATCGTATCGTGGACATTCAATAAATGAGTTTAAGATCCAATCAAATACATAAAACATGTATACTCAAATAGTGAATCTTCATTTATCATATAAATGGTTCATACATAAGGCGATTGCCTTAGGACATCTCTCATATATTACTAACAGACTCCCACTTGGCCTAATGCCAATCGCTACGATATCCAATACCATAAGCACTAACATGACCCTCAAACTTACTTTGAGGTAATGCTTTAGTCAAAGGATCCGCTAAGTTCCTTTCAAAGGGGAATTTTCTCGATTTGTATTTCGTTCCTACTGATGATCTCTCTGATAAGATGATAGCGGCGAAGCACATGTTTGGATCATTGATGAGACCACATCAAGTTCAGAGATGAACTTTTGATCCAAACCGCTTCCTTTGTCGCCTAAAGTCGCAATGTATTCTCGCCTTAGTGGCGTAATCCGCTATAGTGTCAAGCTTGGAACCTTTCCAACTTATTGCGCTCCATTCCGTGTGAATACATACCGCACAAAGACATGGAATCATCCTTGTTCTGTCTCGATCCGCATCCGTATACCCACGTATCACCATGTACCCTTCTCCATATATTAGGAACACATCCTTAGTTCTTCTCAAGTACTTAAGGATCGCCTTAATAGCCACCCAATGATCCATTCCCGGATCGGATATATCCGCCGTGACACTCGTGAGCATACGATACATCGGGCCTCGTATATAACATAGCATACATGATAGATCCTATTGCGATGCATAGGAATCTTACTCATGCAAATCCTCTCGCCTTAGCGGACACATAGACTTGAAAGGTGTACCCCATGCATGCGATGGGTAGAAACCTTTCTTGGATTCCGACATGCTAAACCTCTTTAGCACTCGGCCTATATATGTAGACATCGAAATACCAAGCAACCGTTTCGATCTATCTCTATAGATCTTAATCCCGAGGATGTAAGTTGCTTCTCCCAGGTCTTTCATGGAGAATGTCTTGGATAACCAAACCTTCACTGACTGTAAGATTGAAATATCGTTTCCTATAAGTAGTATGTCATAGACATACAATACTAGGAACACGACTGCACTCCCACTAACCTTCTTGTACACACAAGGTTCGTCTGGATTTTGTGAGAAATCAAACTTTTTGATTGTCTCATCAAAATGGATATTCCAGCTCCTGGATGCTTGCTTCAATCCATAAATGGACCATCGCAATTTGCATACCTTGGTTTTATCAACCGATGTGAAACCCTCAGGCTGTATCATATACACGTCCTCGAGCAAGGTGTTTCCATTAAGGAAAGCTTTTTTACATCCATCCGCCATATCTCATAATCATAATGAGCCGCTATGGCCGTGAGCATCCGAATGGATTTAAGATAGCTACAAAGTAATAGGTTTCGCCATAATCAACACCTTGCTTTTGACGATATCCTTTCGCCACCAATCTAGCCTTATAGGTAATCACATTACCATCCATGTCGGTTTTCTTCTTGAAAACCCACTTGCACCCTATAGGCTTTATGCCTTCAGTTGGGTCAACCAAGTTCCAAACTTGGTTTTCGTACATGGAATCCATTTCCGACTTCATGGCACCAAGCCACTTATCCCTTTCTGAACTTGTCAGCACTTCTTCATAACTGGTAGGCTCCTCATCATCAATGAGTAACACGTCGTTCGATTCGCTTACGAGAAATCCATATCTCTCAGGAATATTGCGTGTTCTACCAGATCTACGAAGATGTGGTGTTACAATAGGTCCGGTCGATTGCTCATCACTATGAGTTGTCGGCTGTAGTGCTTCACTAGGTATCTCATTAATGTCTATTTGAGTCTCTCGAGCCTCCTCAAGCTCGACGACACTCCCACTGTTTTCTTGCAAGAGAAACTCTTTCTCTAGAAACACAGCATGCCTTGAAACAAACACCTTTTGTTCCACAGGATGATAGAATTGGTAACCCCTTGTTTCCTTAGGGTATCCAATAAATAGACATTTATCAGACTTAGCATCCAGTTTGTCTGATACAGTCCACTTCACATAAGCAGGACAACCCCATATCTTCAAGTAAGATACATGAGGTTTCTTACCATTCCATATCTCATATGGAGTAGTTGAGACTACCTTGGTAGGCATTCTGTTTAACAAGTAAACAGCTGTCATGCTGCATAACCCCAAAAGGACTTGGGAAGAGTCGCATGATTCATCATTGACGACCATGTCCAACAAGGTCCTAAGATGCCTCGATACACCATTATGCTGTGGTGTATATGGCGGAGTCCATTGAGACAATATGCCATTGTCTCTTAGATAATCAAGAAACTCTTGACTTAAGTATTCACCACCTCGATTCAATCGAAGTATTTTAATACTTTTGTCATGTTGTTTCTCTACTTCATTTCTGAATTCTTTGAACCTTTCAAAGGCTTCAGACTTGTGTTTCATCAAGAACACATACCCAAACCGTGAGTGATCATCGGTGAAGGTAATGAAGTAGCTATAGCCTCCTAAAGCTTGAGTTGACATAGGTCCACATACATCAGTATGTACTAGACCTAGTAACTCTCCCACTGCTCACCTTTTCCAAAAAGGTAACTTAGTCATCTTGCCTTTTAAGCATGATTCGCATGTATCGTATGAATCCAATTCAACGATTCCGCAATTCCACATCGTGTAATTGGACATGCGCTTTCTTGCTTACATGGCCAAGACGACAATGCCACATGTAGGAGTCTATTTGATTATCCTTTCGAGCACTCTGTTGCTCGCTTCGATATTGCAAATGTCACCGGATACGCCCAACGATAAACACCATTGCTTAAAGTTCCAAATTCCCATAAAGAACCCCATTCAAAGTTATGTAACAACAATTGTTACTAAACGTCAATGGAAACCATTTCTATTTAAACAAGAAATAGAAATGATGTTCTTTATCAACAAAGGAATATAAAAGCAATTGTCCGGTTCTAAGACAAGTCCTCAGAGTTTCAACAAATCGCTCCGATGGCGAGAAGAACCTTTGCTTCATTCCCAACACGTAAATTTGACTCTCTCGACGAGTCTTCTTCTATTCCTTAGCCCATGTATGTCATTACATATATGTGAGCCACACCCAGTATCCAATACCCAAGTGTCTAAGGAAATAGAATGACAATCAATAAAGAAGATTTCTGAAGAAGATGGGGCATCCGATGCCTTATCCTTCTTCACGGACTCAAGATAAATCTTGCAATTTCTTCGCCAATGGCCCTCCTTGCCATAATGATGACAAGTGTCCTTTGAGCTAGTTCGCTTTTTAGCCTTTTCTTCTCATTCTGTTGTTCCTTTGACTCCCTCTTAGAACCTTTCTTCGAGGAATCAACTAACAACACCGTCCCCTACTCATGCTTCTCAGAAGGCTCCACAGTCTTCAGCATGTTGAGCAGTACCACAGATGAACCTCCTTGCATCTCAGAGGTGAAGAGGAGCTTGGAGACTTCGAACCTTTCGAATCTCACTTGCTTATCAAACAACTCATAAAGATGAAGGACTACGATATGAGCATCCATATGCTCATGCTGCTTTCGTAGCTTGGGTTCCATTGCGGCTAGCATGATGCAACTCATTTGTTCAGAATCACTCACATGTTTCTGATAGGCCAACAATTGGTCCAGAGTTGCATCGTCACTAGGACAAGTGAAGAGGCGCTTCGAGGACATTTGCAAGCTTTTCAACCTTGAGAACAATTCTCAAGTTTCTAAGCCAGTCCAAGAAGTTTGGCCCAGTCAATTTATTCGAATCCAAAATGGAACGCAAATTCAAAGACATCATGATCAATCTTAGAAATACAAAACGAGCATATATGAGAAAGATGATTTTAAAATGCATCAATATACATTTATAAATCCCATTCATTTTTTGAATTTCAAAAACCCCAAAATCACTTCGGGAGATTGTAGGTCCATCTCCATCGGTCGATATCCATCATAGTTATGAACAACCTTGGAGAGAGTCCAACAAGCCATTCATAACTACGATGGTAGGTATCATCTATACCGATTGCATATCACGTATATGCAACTATCACAATGTGCTATCAACTAATTGAATGTTCACACATACATCGGGTTGTTAACACATTAACAAGTATGCATCATATGCATAGCACCCAACTTCACCTCCCTTTACATCGACCTTGGAGAGAGTCCAACAAGCCGATGCTGTGTTAAAGCCAACCCATTAATCAGACATAGTTTTAATATGGTTAGAGCGCATTCAACCAATTAGCCCAGCTTGAGAGAGTCCAACAACCAAAGCTAACGATTGACCTCCGACTCTTACCATATTAGTATTAAACTATTCCATGGTTTGAACATATTCAGTTCGAGCCGGGCTTGAGAGAGTCCAACAACCCAAACAAGAAATGAACTCGGTTCTAACCATATTAATGGAAGGTGTAGGCTTTAATATTGATTAAGGGTTTTTATGTCTCATCCTCTTTGCATGCAAATAACTATTATCTACATGGCATGACATACATGGCATACATCTACATGTCACGACACGCATGGCATAATGTTATGCATCTAATGCAATTACATGGCATACAATTATGTCATGTATATAATTTCCTTATATGTCATAACTATTTATGGAAATAAAATATGTTTAAGATTTGATTCTCCAAATCAAATCATAATTAAATTAGGAAACAAATTTCCAAATCTAATCACATATTTTATTCATGGAATTATTTGATTAAGGAAAATCTATTTAGGAAACCAATTTCCTAAATCTTTAAAACTACTTATGGAAATTAAATATTTTAAGATTTGATTTCCCAAATCAAATCATGATTAAATTAGGAAACAAATTTCCAGAATCTAATCAAATATTTTATTTATGGAAAATATAAATTTCCATAAATACTTCCAACTTTCCAAAAGTGGAAGATTTCCATAAATACTTCTAGACTTTCCAAAATTGAAAAATTTCCATAAATACTTCTAAATTTCCAAAATTTAGAAAACTTCCAGAAATACATTATGACTATCACAAAACCATTTTTACGATTATGTCGAAACACAACCTGGGCTCTGATACCACTGTTGGGTTTCCGGCACCGCGGCGTGTGTGTGTTCGATCATGTTTCGTAAACATGAGCACAGCGGAAGCAATAAAAATAATAAATACTCCTATTTATTACAACACACACAACACACGCATGCTATTACAACAAGTGTAGACATAACCGTAAATTAAAATTTGCAATAAAAGGAAATTAAACTACGTTATACCTTCCGTATGACGTGTAGCGGGAACGGCATCAACCGGAACGATCCTCGTAAGAATCGTCTCTATCCGTATCACGCGCCGAGCTCCTCGGGATGACCGCTAAGTCACGAGCCGTCTTCGTGCGGGTTACTAGCCTCGTGTTGAAGGCGGCGTGATCGAGAGATGATCACGATCGAATCCAAATTCGGATCCAGCGAGTTCTCAAAACTCGCTTCTCCGGAGAGGTATTCGTCAACCGTTTGGCCAGATCGCCGTCCTCCACCTCAGAGGATTACGGAGATCAAATCCCGATAGTTAGCGCTGTCGGGCACTAACCGTCGTCCAAGCGGCGCTCCGGCGAGAGAGAGAAGCTGTCAGAAAACTGGACAGCTTGGTGGAGGATAGGCGCCGGCCAAAACAAGGAGAGAAAAGCCTCACCTTGATGCCAAACCTAGGAGATCACGGAGGGTCGCGGAGTTCACCGGCTGAAGCTTGGCGGCAAGGAGCTGACGGCAGCACAATCAGGTGGGCGGCAAGGAGGTTAGGCGGCGGCAACCTTGGAGGCTAGGGTTTTGATTTTGGATTAGGGTTTAACAATCCCTTAAGCCCTCTTTTATAGAACTAATTCTCTTAATGGTTAATGGATCATATCCATAAAGCCCGTTAACCACTCCATTAAGATAAGTTAAAATAAACCAAACCATGATGGTTTATTTTAAGTTAAAACGAACCGAACCAACTTTTGGTTCATTCGTTTAAAATAAACCAAACCCTTTGGTTTATTCTCATCCATTAGATTAGAACCAAACCATTTTGGTCCATCCATTATGTCTTCATAAGACCGCGGCCCATCCACGCTTCCATTGCGTGAACGATTTCATGCTCGCTTTATGTTTGGTCAACCAAACCTAGTTTCTCTCGATGCGAGAATCCATTCTCAAGCTCGTTTTAAATCCTTTGGATTACACTCGTTGTGCGTGTGACCAAATAGGTTCTCGGTTTATGTTGGCCGTCTATAATTAACCATTAATTATAGAGCGATCATGAGTGGCACCTAGTAGTACATCATGATCCCCAATTAAGAAAAGATCAGCGGTTGATCGAACTATTTACGAAACCCTTGATGGCTCGAATGAATCGTGCCCCATTCCCTTCACTCATCTTATACCCACTTGGTTGGGACATGGTCTATAGTGTGCCGGTCCCCACTAAGTGACTCGTCACACCTAGCCCAAGTATCATTTCCTCGTCCTCACAGTTCTAGTTACTCACATGTATCGAAGAGTACCTTACTCTAAACATGTAATGCTTTGGCCAAAGACTTTATTAACAATCCGACGAGAGGCCATGGGTATACATCTCCTCGCAAGGAGTGGTGAATCCTTTATAGGCTATTCAAACACCTTCGATCACTTCGACTTATACCCAATCATCCCGGGTCCACATCTCCTCGGAGATGTTTGCTTAAGATGTCAAAGCATGAGTCTCCATGATCAAGATGACTTGAATACCGCAAGTCAAAGGAACATCGCACTTAAGCCACAGTAAGAACTTCATTGACATATCTATATATGCAGAGAACCATATGAAGTCTTACGGCTGGTCACTCCAATGAACTAGTTACCATAACTAGCATCCACGATTAACTCCGGACATCACTATGTCTCCAGCCAGTGAGAATCAGCTGCTTAGATACACCAAGGAGTATACCTCGTGCTAGTCTCAACAGAATTGATGGTGTCCAGATCCATCAATTCATCGACTAGGGATAATTCTGATACATCACAATTACACATGTAGAGATACTCACTAGTTGTGATCCAATCACAAATTCTCTCATGCTGTGAATCGTATCGTGGACATTCAGTAAATGAGTTTAAGATCCAATCAAATACATAAAACATGTATACTCAAATAGTTAATCTTCATTTATCATATAAATGGTTCATACATAAGGCGATTGCCTTAGGACATCTCTCATATATTACTAACAATCTCAACCGTCAGATCTAGAGTTTTATGTTCCATCATTGGATCTAGGCTCCATGAGGTTTATGTTAGGCTACGATAGGGACCATGAGGAGGAGTTGGATCTTGGCCACCCGATGGATCGGAACCACACAAACTTGATCCATCAATGATGTTCCATTCTACTAGAGGATCATCATTGAATTACCTCACCAACCCCCATAAATTAATATGAGCTCCATATATTATTTGTACATCCATCTCCCCATGTTTAAGATATCGAATGTCCGTCAATTAATTGATTTACTGACCATCAATCAATTAACTTCTAACTCCTCGAGTAGTACCACTCAACCTTATCATCATATTGACAAAGTCAACCAGCTGGGTTTACATGATGAACCTTATGAGCTCCTCAAGGGGACATCATCAACCTAATATATAGGACACGGTTTCATCCTATAATCAATGGCACACCATGTAAATAATATCATTTCCCAAATTACCGGGCATATTGATTTAATCCATAGAAATCTCACCCTTTGGTAAATCAAAGAAATAAATACTAAGTACATGTGTTCGTTATTATATCGGGATTAAGAGCAAGTACAATATAATATCCGAGGTCCGATTCAATTATGTAGTCAGCAATAAATTGAATCATCTCTATATCGGTCCTGCTCAATACACCTAAGTGTACTAGTGTAACTCTATGGTCAAGACAAACCAATACCAAGCTACACTACAACCATACCAATGGTTTGTCCAAAACCATCTTGGTTGTGAGCCTCTACTTATATTCTACAAGGGACTGATAACATGATCTTCTGTGCCACACCAAGTGATGGGGGATCGGTACGGCCGGCTAGAGGTGGGTGAATAGCCCTCGTTCGTTGGATGTCGTAATTTACTCGTCTACAAAAGATTAGCGCAAGCAGAAGACTAATAAAGACAAGAAAATTGAACAAAGAGAAATACAAACAATGCAAACACGGAGATGTAACGTGGTTCACGGCTACGCCGCTAATCCACGGTTCGATTCGTCCAAGGTGAATCACTCCTTAATCTTTCACTAGATCTCTCCTTTGCACAAAGCTAGGTGGAGGTAACCTCTTCTACACAAAACACTCCTCTTACAAATATAATAGAAATAAACTCAAGTAAGAGGATGGAAAGCTTTAGGGCACTTTGGGAGGAGATTAGAGCATAAGCATTAGCCTCCCAAAGCCCCATCCCCTTCCTTTTTATAGAGGAAGAGGGTTTATTCCCGTTGACACAGGATCAGTCGACTGATGGCACCCATCAGTCGACTGGTCCTGTAGCCATTGCCCAATAACGGCTGCTTTCCACGTTGGATTCCATCCAACGGTATTGGCATCAGTCGACTGATGACACCCATCAGTCGACTGATGTCAAATAATCGAGTGCTCCACGAGATCGACTTCATTCTGTGCCCGTGCACAGTGTCCTCACCGATCACATCCCTTGGCGGATCGATCAACCGATCGCCCATGCCGGCAGTCGACTGATCAACTTGATTCAGCTGACTTAAACTAGTCGATCGAACCATCGACTCAGATCAGTCGACTGCCATGACATGGTAGTCGACTGGTGTCGGGAAAACTCATCCGACACTTGGCCAAATGGCCAAGTTTCACCTAAGAGCTTCCCTTCCCAGGTTACAATCGCTCACTCTCATCCCTCGGAGTCCCTCGCCTTCGAAGTTCTCTTCATTCGCGACCACGTCCCTCGGCAGCATCAGGCGTACGACTCTGCAATGCTTCTTCGCATCTCTTGCCTCGAAGTCTACTTCCTCCGGCTTCACTCCAAGCTCCTCGTCCGGCGGTCCCTCGGATGCTCCAAGCGCACGGCTTCCGCAAAGCAATCCTTCACCGACTCAAGGATCGAGTCATGAGATGTGAAACTCGCCACGGCTCCATGTGCGAATTACTAAGTCCTGCACGACTTCAACGCACATATCAAATCAATATAACAAACTAACTTAAATCCTTTGCCACAAACATCAAAACCTATTCATGGCAAGAGATTGCCCTAACAATCTCCCCCTTTTTGATGTGTGGCAATTCGTTTAAGTTAGATAAGAACATTTGATAAAAATTTCTAAGGTAAGAAAGCATGTAAACATAAACATGATATAGCAACATGCAACTCCCCCTTAATCCATGAAACTCTCTCTACAAATTCTCCCCCTATCATAATTAACTTAAACACAATTATTTCTCCCCCTTTGACACCATCAAAAAGATTAATACTAAGTTATAAACCCTTTGCATCAAGTATAATAGAAGGAAAATACCAAAATTAGTCTAAAACCTGAATTCGGCCTTTACTAGTCTGATTTTGGTGCCACCATGATCGTTCGTAGACTACCCGATCGCACGTGAATTTCAGAACTTTCTGATTTTCGGACTGAATTTCAGAAATGCATTAAAAATTCCAGAAAATTCGAAAAATCATGAAATTTGGGGAACATATTTCTTGTAAGATTCTTTATCATTGAAAAATAATTATATTTTCACGTATTTGCCAAAAATCCAAAAGGTTTAAAAACCACTAGGTTTTTGATCATGTGAGTATCAAGTTTAACACCTAGTTTTGGTTCCAATTATTTCAAAACATGAATAAATAGATTTTAGATTAAGAAATTGTTTTGAAAACATATGAAATAACCAACCATGATCTTTGGGCAATATGTCTATGAATTAAACATAAGCCTTCCCCATGATTGGTCTATTATTGCTATTTTGATACTTTAAATGACCATCTAAATGCCATAGGCATTAGTGGACATTTGTATCATCCTAACATCTCACCCATGCTAAGTTTTCAATCAAAGTAGCCTATGGTGAGTGTGAGATGCATCCTAGGGGGTATTTGTATATACTTAACCATTATATACAATTCTATCAAGGTTAAGTATCATCCTAACACTCAACATGATCATAAAGATATATATGACTTAAATTCATATTATGATCATGAAACACATGTATTCATTGAATTGTTATCATGCATTAGGTATTATGTCATGATAATAAGCAAAATATCACCTAAGGCATGATTTAAACCCTATTTCTCATGATGATGTGCCAAATTTCAAAATCATAAATCATGATTGCAAATATTCATAGAAATTCCATTAATCATCATGATTTAAGCATTATTAACTATTTATAGGCACGTTATCATCACCTAAACTATTTAAAAATGTTGTCCCACCATCCTAAGTCAACCAAAATATGATATAGGTCAATTGCATATGGTTGACTATCCTAGGGTTTTTCTAACCCTTAAGGATGGATTTTGGAACCCAAAATAAGTTCTTTCCTATTGGGTTCACTAAATACTCCTTGGGGATCCATTTTCTAGCTATTACCTTCTTCTTATCTTGTCCCCTAGCAATTAGGCATTTGTAAGCCTTTTAATTTTTCTTTTCTTTATAACCTAGGCCTTTCTTATTGAAGCTAGCTCTTTGGCTCCCTAAAATCATGTTCAAGGTGTTTGAGCCAATAGTGAATTTTTCTAGGGCTTTTGTCAAATAATCTACCTTTTCCCTTAAAGCCCTATTTTCATCCATACATGCATCACTAACATTAAATGGCATATATTTTTGTGAGCATGCATCATCATGACAAGAAGAAATATTTTCATTTTCATTTAAGCATGCTTTTTCTAACTTATTTTCTAAGTCCTTAATTTGATCTAGCATGCTTTTGTTCTTCTTCTTAGCTCTAAATAAATCCCTAGTTAAGCTAGAAACTATGGAAACTATTTTCTTAGGAGAGGCATTCGTTACCATAGTTTCCATGTCTTCTTCTTCTGATGAAGAGGATGAGGAAGTAGAGGCTCCCCCTTCACTTGAGCTCTCTCCACTTGAGCTTGATTCTTCATTTTCGATGGAGGAGCAATCCAAGTCGTCGAATGCCATCAATGCTAGGTTGGTGACAAATGCATTTTCTTCCTCGGATGAGGAAGAGGAAGAAGGGTCATCCCATGTCTTGGCCTTGAATGCTTTGGCCTTTCCCTTTTCTTTTGCCTTCTTTTCTTCTTCCTTTCTCTTGCTCCCCTTCTTCTTCCTCTTTTCTTCTTTCTTTTTCTTCTCTTCCTTGCACTTGTTTAGGAGGGGACAATTATCCCTTATATGTCCCTCTCCTTGGCAATTGTAGCATATGACCTTCCCTCTTGGTCTTCTATTCCTATCATTAGATTTATTAAAATGAAAACCCTAACAAAGCACGCCTTACCCTCCTTACCATATACGCTTCTTCCGTGCTATCCATGGAGGAGGAGGAGGATGCTTCATTATTGGAGGAGGAGGGGATCTCCATCTTCTTCTTCCCCTTGTTTGCCATCAAAGCTACTCCTCTTGAAGGTTGGATTCTTGGCTCTTCTTGTATTCCTTCAAGCCTCGTTTCGTGGAGTTCCATTGTTGAGAAGAACTCCTTCAAGGTGCTCACTTCTAAATTCTTCGAGATATAGAATGAGTCCACCATGGAGCTCCACTTTGAGGACTGGGGAAAGGCATCTATGACCTTCATTACTATATCCCGGTTGGAGAGCTTTTCACCTACACTTGACAAACCGGTTATAATTTCCTTGAAACGAGAATGTAAGGAAATTACCTTTTCTCCCTTTTCTAGTTTAATGTTGTTGAGTTGGGAGCGGAGGAGGTCTCTCCTTGCTAGCTTCGCCTCGGATGTGCCTTCATGAAGCTCAATTAGCCTCTCCCACATCTCCTTGGCACTTAGGCATTCTCCAATTCGGTTGATCTCTTGTTGGGGGAGCACATTGAAAAGATGATGCTTGGCTTTTGAGTTTGCAAGGTGCTCTTCCCTTTGCTTTTTGGTCCACCTAGATTTCTCTATTGGCTTCCCTTCTTCATCCCTAGGCAAAACGAAACCGGATTCCATTGTAATCATAATATCAAAATCCATTTCGAAAAATACCTCCATTATCTTTTTCCACCAAGAGAATTCGCCGTCGAACTTTGGTGGGTGGATGTTGGAGCCGGCCATTTTGAATGTGGCTTGTTGTGGCAGTTAGTCCTCGACAAGCTTTCCTTGGCTCTGATACCACTTGTTGGGGGATCGATACGGTCGGCTAGAGGGGGGTGAATAGCCCTCATTCGTTGGATGTCGTAATTTACTCATCTACAAAAGATTAGCGCAAGCGGAAGAATAATAAAGACAAGCAAATTGAACAAAGAGAAATACAAACAATGCAAACACGGAGATGTAACGTGGTTCACGGCTACGCCGCTAATCCACGGTCCGATTCGTCCAAGGTGAATCACTCCTTAATCTTTCACTAGATCTCTCCTTTGCACAAAGCTAGGTGGAGGTAACCTCTTCTACACAAAACACTCCTCTTACAAATATAATGGAAATAAACTCAAGTAAGAGGATGGAAAGCTTTAGGGCACTTTGGGAGAAGATTAGAGCATAAGCATTAGCCTCCCAAAGCCCCATCCCCTTCCTTTTTATAGAGGAAGAGGGTTTCTTCCCGTTGACACATGATCAGTCGTCTGATGGCACCCATCAGTCGACTGGTCCTGTAGCCGTTGCCCAATAACGACTGCTTTCCACGTTGGATTCCATCCAACGGTATTGGCATCAGTCGACTGATGGCACCCATCAGTCGACTGATGTCAATCAGTCGAGTGCTCCGCGAGATCGACTCCATTCTCGCGCCCGGCACGCGGTGTCCTCGATCTCGTCCCTTTGCGATCGGATCACATCGAATCCGATCGCCATGCCGTAGTCGTCATCGCTCAACTTGATTCAGCTGACTTAAACTAGTCGATCGAACCATCGACTCAGATCAGTCGACTGCCATGACATGGTAGTCGACTGGTGTCGGGAAAACTCATCCGACACTTGGCCAAATGGCCAAGTTTCACCTAAGAGCTACCCTTCCCGGGTTACAATTGCTCACTCTCATCCCTCGGAGTCCCTAACCTTTGAAGTTCTCTTCATTCGCGGCCACGTCCCTCGGCAACATCAGGCGCACAACTCTGCAATGCTTCTTCGCGTCTCTTGCCTCGAAGTCTACTTCCTCCAGCTTCACTCCAAGCTCCTCGTCTGGCAGTCCCTCAGATGCTCCAAGCGCACGACTTCCGCAAAGCAATCCTTCACCGACTCAAGGACCGAGTCATGAGATGTGAAACTCGCCATGGCTCCATGTGCGAATTACTAAGTCCTACACGACTTCAACGCACATATCAAATCAACATAACAAACTAACTTAAACCCTTTGCCACAAACATCAAAACCTAATCATGGCAAGAGATTGCCCTAACACCAAGCACCATGTTATCTACAATGTAGAGTATTAGACACACATATAATAAATATAAAGTGCAAAAAATGATCATGTAATTCTTATTTCAAAATAAAAATGTTCATACAAAAAGAGCTAGGCTTTCAGTATACATCCCAACAATCTCCCACTTATACTAAAAGACTATGTTGTCATCACACTGCCATACATCTGATTCCCTTTCCCTCGACATGCCTATCAAAGCTCTCGCAAGAAGGGCCTTAGTGAAAGGGTCTACCAGGTCATCCTCTGATGCAATCTAGGCGACATCAACTTCTACCTCCTTTACGATTTCTCGTATCAGGTGGTACTTGCGCTCTATGAATTTACTTACCTTATGGGCTTGTGGTTCCTTCGAGTTTGAAACTGCACCATTATTATCACAATAAATTGTGATATTTCTAGGCAAACCAGGAATCACATCCAAGTCCATCAGGAAGTTCCTGAGCCACACAGCTTCTTTGGTCGCCTAAGAGGCTGCCATATACTAAGCTTCCATGGTGGAGTCCGTCACGCATTTCTGCTGGAGACTCCATACAATGACTCCACATCCCAAAGTAAATACAAAACCTGAGGTAGACTTACTGTTATCCCTATCAGATTGGAAATCGGAATCCGTGTAACCCACAGGGAGTAATTGGTCTACCCGGTAAACTAGCATATAATTCCTAGTCCTTCTCAGGCACTACAATATATGCTTTACCACAGTCCAATGTCCCTGTCCTGGATTACTCTGATATCTGCTGACCATACCCACAACATAGCAGATATCGGGTCTCGTACATAGCATTGTATACATGAGGCTTCCTACTGCCGAAGGATAAAGAACCGCCTTCATCTCCTCTATCTCCTCAGATGATCTAGGACACATCTCCTTAGATAAAGGAACTCCATGCTTGAAAGGTAGAAAACCTTTCTTGGAGTTTTGCATGCTAAAACGATCCATTATCGTGTCTATGTATGAAGCTTGGGATTAGCACACTAACCTTGATCTCAAGGATGTGTCCCACATCTCCCAAGTCCTTCATATCAAACTGTTTGGACAACCATACCCTTACGTCTGATAACACTCTGATATTGTTGCCAACTACCAAAATATTATCTACGTATAGTACAAGAAATATCACTACGTTTTTGTCACATATCTTGTATACACAAGACTCATCCGGACTTTGAATAAATCCATAAGTCTGGATTTACCTCATCAAAGCGGATGTTCCAAGACCTCGAAGCTAGTTTTAATCCATAAATGGACCGATTAAGCTTACATACAAGATGCTCTTTGCCCTTAGCAATGAATCCCTCTAGTTGCTTCATATAGATGTTCTCCTCAAGACTTCCATTAAGGAAAGCTGTCTTAACATCCATCTTCCACACCTCATAATTCACATGAGCTGCTATGCATAAGAGCTCCCAGACCTGATTTGAATCCATAGATTCAATCTCAGTATTCATTGCACTTTGCAAAGATGTTGCATCTATATCTTGGATTGCCTCGTCATATGTCCAAGGATCAGGTTCATGTTCGCCAGGGACCAAATCGGAAGATTCTCCCAAGAACATGAATCTATCAGGCTGTCTCACAACCCTCCCACTACGACGAGGTATCACCTGTGTATCCTCTGTGACACACGGTGCAATGACATGTGGTATATACTCTTGTACCGGTGGTATAGAAGTCGGGACTTCCCCTGTCAACTCCTCAAGAACAATCCTACTCGTGGGCTTGTGGTTCATCACATAGTCCTCCTCTAGAAATCTGGCATTCGTACTAACGATCACCCTCTGATCTCTAGAACTATAAAACAAACCACCCTTTGTTCCCCTAGGATAGCCAACAAACAAGCGCACTTCTGTACGAGGTTCCAACTTACCAGCATCAGCCTTCATCACATGTGCTGGACTCCCCATATCCGAATATGTCTTAGACTAGGCTTTTGCCCAGTCCACACCTCTGTGGGAGTAGAAGGCACTGATTTAGATGGAACCAAGTTCAGAATGTACACCACCATATCTAAAGCATATCCCAGAACGAATCTAGCAAGTCAGAATAACTCATCATCGATCTAACCATCTCCATAAGAGTCATATTCCTTCGCTCTGCTACACTATTCTGCTGGGGTGTGCCAGGTGCAGACAATTGGGATTGAATCACAACCTCTGATAAGTAGTTCCTAAACTCTCCCAAGAGGTACTTACCACCACGATCAGATCGTGGTGTCATCCATATCTTGAATAATCATCTATGAAAGAGATGAAATATTCGAGACTACCTCTTGCCTAGATAGTCATAGGACCACACAAATCAGAATGAACCATTCCTAACACATCTTTGGCTCTATACCCCTTGGCCTAAAAAGGCCTCTCGGTCATTTTACCTTCTAAGCAAGATTCGCAGGTTGGGAGATCCTCCACCACTAATGAACCCAAAGGTCCATCAGCTATCAACCTTTGAATTCTACTCAGGTTAATATGACCAAGCCTTAGATGCCAAAGATATGTTTGGTTCATCTTCGAAGGTTCTTTTCTCTTATTAGAATTAGAAGATGAGTTATAAACTTCAATTTGCATCGTGGGAGGTTTTTGGTTCAAGTGTTTACAAATTTCCTATCAATGTACCTGAACAGATATTTTCCCTATTCCTTTTTATAACAACTCTGTCATTAAAAGAAATAGAATATCCATCCATAAAAAATTTAGAAACCGAAATTAAATTCTTTCTAAATAAAGGTACATAAAGGGAATTTTCCGGAACCAAAATTTTATTTTTCTTAAGAGATAAATAAAACTTCTCCCCGCAATATAGCCACCTTCATGGCATTGCCCAAGTAAATGGTAATCTCCCCTTTAGCTAGTCGTTGGGTTTCCTGGAACCCCTGCAAAGTGTTGCAGACAAGATTAGTGGCTCTCGTATCTACACACCAAGTGCTGGTAGATAATGCCTCTAACCATGTTTCAACGACTGGACCAAAGGATATACATTTGTTCTTGCTTCGGATTAGGATAATCCTTCTTCTTATGTCCAGTCTGCTTGCAAGTGAAGTACTTGCCTTTTGGCTTCTTCAATCCTCCCTGAGATCCTCCCACCACCTTTGCTCCACCTTGTTTCTCCTTCTTCTTGCCTTTTGGCTTAGAAGTAGAAACCTTTTTGAGAAATCATGGCTTGAGGACACTCTTTGAAGAGTGCATACTTGTACTTCTTAGCAGATAAGACAATATCTAGATTCTTTTCCAATCAACATTATTTGGGTACAGTAAGTTTATTTCCTTTAGTATCATAGTAAGTGGACTGAAAGTCATTTTTGAAAATCCTAAGAATCACATTGATCAAAATATTAGATTTCAAATATTATTGATTCCTTAAAATAATAAAATTCCGAAATCAACCAACACCTCAAAACACCGAGAATATCGCATGCCACGATAGTGTGGACGTATACGAATTCTACATTTGTAAGAGGAGGTTTTACCCATTAATTTTACTATCTTGTCAACCTTACTTTTTGACAAATAAAATTAATAGTTTGTTCCCTCTTTGGCCCTACAAATAAAAGAAGTGACTCCGATCGGGAGGATACTTTTTATTTGCATCTAAGTGTGCACCATAACATGATACTAAGGGAACTATCTAGGATTATGTGCCTTACCGATGTGGAAGTACACACGCTCCTAAATAATTTCCTATAACCATTATTTGACCTAGTGATCCGCAAACAAACTCATCTGATGGGGAGGGAGGCACTCAAAATCGACAAGCAAGTTTGTTGCATCACACGTCAAATTGTAATGGAGGTCGCGAGAATTAATTAAAATATCCCTCTCGCACTTAGTAAATTGAAAATGAGGAATTTTCAAGCACACACAACATGCATATAAAACAAATCAGCAATAAATATGGAAAAAACAGAATTTTTCCAACTATTATGGCTTTGTTCTCCAATATGTGTCCCGTCGTGTCACCACCTCATCCGCTCCATCTCTTCCCGCGCGCAAGTCACCAAAGAGATCCGAGCCGAGATATATCATTTTAATTTACATCAATCGATCCTATACTCCACGAAGGAGTGTACAAACTATCTAGATCGAAAGTAAACTAAAATGATCGGCTAAACAATGCCGTATTTAATTACAAAAATTAAATACTAATCTAGCCTCGTCAACCCCGAGGATTCAAATAATATACAATCACACACACATGCAATCACATAAACACATATATCACCATAATAGTTGGATCTTATGCCTGCAAGCAAAAAAGTTAGCCTACGCACATCCTATTATTATCCGGCATATACTATATATGATAAGTGCATGAAAGTAACCGAATAAACAACACACAAAACCAGAAACCGTGGCTCAGATACCACTTGTTGGGAATTGTGCTCGGAGGCTCGTCGGCTCCCATGTCCCCGGATTAAAATTTCCACTAATGAAAACTAATTTGGATGGGATGAGTTTCCTAAGCACAACCAATTCGTCGTCATGCTAACGACTTGAGCAATCGCTTGAACAAACTTGTTGTTCAAGCAATCAACTCTTCTAGTCGGTTAGCCGCAGAAGAGACGACGGACGGATCACCGATTTTTGTGTTTATCTTCGGGGTCCATGATTATACAAATACATACAAATGTAAACTAGTATAATCAACACATACTAAGATAAGGAACATAATAATAAGAACATGCAAAGATCAATAATAAAAGTTGTAAAACTTTTATACCTCTCGATCTTCTACCGTATGTCCTAACCTCCTTGTAGACTTCGTGTGGGCGAAGATCCTCCACAAGTTGAAGCCTACTAGATCACGTTCTTCCCTTCCTTGCTCGCTCCAAACAAAGAGAAGAACCAAACAAAACTCCTTCTCCTATCTAGAACCGACCACCAAGCCAAGGAGTTGATATAGCCGCCGGCCAAGGAGAAGAGGACGAATAGGTTGAGCGCCGGCCAAGGTAGAGGGGAAGATGGAGTGGGCGCCGGCTACACCTTAGGAAGAGAAAGGAAGCAAACCCTAATCTCCCACCTTGCCTGCCAAGCAAAAACCCTAGCCGCCGACAAACCTAAAGCTCCTAATGATGCCGCCCAAACTCTTGAGAGGCAAAACCCTAATCTTCCAAGCATTCGCTTGCCGCCCAAGCCTTAGCCCTCTATTTATAGAGTTGGCCTTAAGCCTCCTTTAACCTCCACCGTCGGATCTAGGGATTTAATCTCCACCGTCGGATCTAAGGTTTCATCCCAACCGTCGGATCTAGGGTTTCATCTATCTAGGGATTTAATCTCATCTAGAGATTTAATCTTCCATCATTGGATCTAGGCTCCATGAGGTTTATGTTAGGCTACGATAGGGACCATGAGGAGGAGTTGGATCTTGGCCACCCAATGGATCGGAACCACAGAAACTTGATCCATCAATGATGTTCCATTCCACTAGAGGATCATCATTGAATTACCTCAGCAACCCCGATAAATTAATATGGGCTCCATATATTATTTATACATCCATCTCCCCGTGTTTAAGATATCGAATGTCCGTCAATTAATTGATTTACTGACCATCAATCAGTTAACATCTAACTCCTCGTGAAGTACCACTCAACCTTATCATCATGTTGACTAAGTCAACCTGTAGGGTTTACATGATGAACCTTATGAGCTCCTCAAGGGGACATCATAAACCTAATATATAGGACCGCGGTTTCCTCTATAATCAGCGACACACCATGTAAATAATATCATTTCCCAACTTACGGGCATATTGATTTAATCCATCTAAATCTCACCCTTTGGTAAATCAAAGAAATAAATACTAAGTACATGTGCAGTTATTATATCGGGATTAAGAGCATGTACAACATAATATCCGAGGTCCGATTCAATTATGTAGTCAGCAATAAATTGAATCACCTCTATGTCGGTCCTGCTCAATACACCTAAGTGTACTAGTGTAACTCTATGTTCAAGACAAAACAATACCAAGCTCCACTACAACCATGCCAATGGTTTGTCCAAAACCATCTTGGTTGTGAGCCTCTACTTATATTCTACAAGGGACTGATAACATGATCTTCTGTGCCACACCAAGCACCATGTTATCTACAATGTAAAATATTAGACAATATGCACACATATAATAAATATAAAGTGCAAACAATGATCATGTGATTCTTATTTCAAAATAAAAATGTTCATACAAAAGAGCTAGGCTTTTATACATCCCAACAATCTCACTTATACTAAAGACTATCTGTCATCATCGCCATACATCGATTCCCTTCCCTCCACATGCCTATCAAAGCTCTCGCTAGAAGGCCTTAGTGAAAGGGTCTACGAGGTCATCCTCTCGATGCAATCTAGGCGACCAACTTCTACCTCCTTTACGATTTCGTATCGGGTGGTACTTAGCTCTATGAATTTACTTACCTTATGGGCTCGTGGTTCCTTGAGTTTACCATTGCACCATTATTATCACAATAATTGTGATAGTTACAGGCAATGACAGGGAATCACATCCAAGTCCACATCAAGGAAGTTCACAAACCAACTTCTTTGGCCGCCTAAGAGGCTGCCATATACTCAGCTTCCATGGCGGAGTCCGTCACGTATTTCTGCTGGACACTCCATACAATAGCTCCACCTTCCAAAGTAAATACAAAACCTAAGGTAGACTTACTGTTATCCCTATCAAATTGGAAATCAGAATCCGTGTAACCCACAGGGAGTAATTGGTCTACCCGGTAAACTAGCATATAATCCCTAGTCCTTCTCAGGCACTACAATATATGCTTTACCGGAGTCCAATGTCCCTGTCCTAGATTACTCTGATATCTGCTGACCATGCCCATGGCATAGCAGATATCGGGTCTCGTACATAACATCTTATACATGAGGCTTCCTACTGCCGAAGCATAAAGAACCGCCTTCATCTCCTCTATCTCCTCAGATGATCTAGGACACATCTCCTTAGATAAAGGAACTCCATGCCTGAAAGGTAGAAAACCTTTCTTGGAGTTTTGCATGCTAAAATGATCCATTATCGTGTCTATGTATGAAGCTTGGGATTAGCACACTAACCTTGATCCAAAGAATGTGTCCCACTTCTCCCAAGTCCTTCATATCAAACTGTTTGGACAATCATACCCTTACGTCTGATAACACTCTGATATTGTTTCCAACTACCAAAATAATATCTACGTATAGTACAAGAAATACCACTACGTTTCCGTCACATCTCTTGTATACACAAGACTCATCCCGACTTTGAATAAATCCATAAGTCTGGATTTACCTCATCAAATCGGATGTTCCAAGACCTCGAAGCTTGTTTCAATCCATAAATGGACCGATTAAGCTTACATACAAGATGCTCTTTGCCCTTAGCAATGAATCCCTCTGTTGCTTAATATATATGTTCTCCTCAAGACTTCCATTAAGGAAAGCTGTCTTGACATCCATCTGTCACACCTCATAATTCACATGAGCTGCTATGAATAAGAGCTCCCATACCTGATTTGAATCCATAGATTCAATCTCAGTATTCATTGCACTTTGCAAAGATGCTGCATCTATATCTTGGATTGCCTCGTCATATGTCCAGGGATCAGGTTCATGTTCGCCAGGGACCAAATCGGAAGATTCTCTCAAGAACATGAATCTATTAGGCTGTCTCACAACCCTCCCACTACGATGAGGTATCACCTGTGTATCCTCTGTGACACGCGGTACAGTGACATATGGTATATCCTCTTTTACCAGTGGTACTGAAGTCGGGACTTCCCCTGTCAACTCCTCAAGAACAATCCTACTCGTGGGCTTGTGGTTCATCACATAGTCCTCCTCTAGAAATCTGGCATTCGTACTAACGATCACCCTCTGATCTCTAGAACTATAAAACAAACCACCCTTTGTTCCCCTAGGATAGCCAACAAACAAGCGCACTTCTGTACGAGGTTCCAACTTACCAGCATTAGCCTTCAGCGCATGTGCTAGACTCCCCATATCTGAATATGTCTTAGACTAGGCTTTCGCCCAGTCCACACCTCTGTGGGAGTAGAAGGCACTGATTTAGATGGAACCAAGTTCAGAATGTACACCGCTGTATCTAAAGCATATCCCAGAATGAATCTAGCAAGTCAGAATAACTCATCATCGATCTAACCATCTCCATAAGAGTCCTATTCCTTCGCCCTGCTACACCGTTCTGCTAGGGTGTGTCAGGTGCAGACAATTGGGATTGAATCCCAACCTTTGATAAGTAGTTCCTAAACTCTCCCAAGAGGTACATACCACCAAGATCAGATCGTGGTGTCATCCATATCTTAAATAATCATCTATGAAAGAGACGAAATATTCGAGACTACCTCTTGCCTAGATAGTCATAGGACCACACAAATCAGAATGAACCATTCCTAACACATCTTTGGCTCTATACCCCTTGGCCTAAAAAGGCCTCTCGGTCATTTTACCTTCCAAGCAAGATTCGCAGGTTGGGAGATCGTCCACCACTAATGAACCCAAAGGTCCATCAACTATCAACCTTTGAATTCTACTCAGGTTAATATGACCAAGCCTTAGATGCCAAAGATATGTTTGGTTCATCTTCGAAGGTTCTTTTCTCTTATTAGAACTAGAAGATGAGTTATAAACTTCAATTTGCATCGTGGGAGGTTTTTGGTTCAAGTGTTTACAAATTTCCTATCAATGTACCTGAACAGATATTTTTCCTATTCCTTTTTATAATAACTCTGTCATTAAAAGAAATAGAATATCCATCCATAAACAATTTAGAAACCGAAATTAAATTCTTTCTAAATAAAGGTACATAAAGGGAATTTTCCAGAACCAAAATTTTATTTTTCTTAAGAGATAAATAAAACTTCTCCCACTGCAATAGCCGCTACCTTCATGGCATTTCCCAAGTAAATGGTAATCTCCCCTTTAGCTAGTCGTCGGGTTTCCTGGAACCCCTGCAAAGTGTTGCAGACATGATTAGTGGCTCTCATATCTACACACCAGGTGTCGGTAGATAATGCCTCTAACCATGTTTCAACGACTGGACCGAAGGATATACATTTGTTCTTGCTTCGGATTAGGATAATCCTTCTTCTTATGTCCAGTCTACTTGCAAGTGAAGTACTTGCCTTTTGGCTTCTTCACTCCTCCCTGAGATCCTCCCACCACCTTTGCTCCACCTTGTTTCTCCTTCTTCTTGCCTTTTGGCTTAGAAGTAGAAACCTTTTTGAGCAACCATGGCTTGAGGACACTCTTTGAAGAGTTCATATTTGTACTTCTTAGCAGATAAGACAATATCTAGATTCTTTTCCAATCAACATTATTTGGGTACAGTAAGTTTATTTCCTTTAGTATCATAGTAAGTGGACTGAAAGTCATTTTTGAAACTCCTAAGAATCACATTGATCAAAATATTAGATTTTAAATATTATTGATTCCTTAAAACAATAAAATTCCGAAATCAACCAACACCTCAAAACACCGAGAATATCGCATGCCACGATAGTGTGGACGTATACGAATTCTACATTTGTAAGAGGAGGTTTTACCCATTAATTTTACTATCTTGTCAACCTTACTTTTTGACAAATAAAATTAATAGTTTGTTCCCTCTTTGGCCCTACAAATAAAAGAAGTGACTCCGATCAGGAGGATACTTTTTATTTGCATCTAAGTGTGCACCATAACATGATACTAAGGGAACTATCTAGGATTATGTGCCTTACCGATGTGGAAGTACACACGCTCCTAAATAATTTCCTATAACCATAATTTCACCTAGCGATCCACAAACAAACTCATCCGATGGGGAGGAAGGCACTCAGAGCCGACACGCAAATTTGTTGCATCACATGTCAAATTGTAATGGAGGCCGCGGGAATTAATTAAAATATCCCTCTCCCACTTAGTAAATTGAAAATGAGAAATTTTCAAGCACACATAACATGCATATAAAACAAATCAGCAATAAATATGGAAAAAATCAGAATTTTCCCAACTATTATGGCATTGTTCTAAATCAACCAACACCTCAAAACACCGAGAATATCGCATGCCACGATAGTGTGGACGTATAAGAATTCTACATTTGTAAGAGGAGGTTTTACCCTTAATCTTATTATCTTGTCAACCTTACTTTTTGACAAATAAAATTAATAGTTGATTTCTCTTTGGCCCTACAAATAAAAACAGTGACTCCAATGGGGAGGATACTTTTTATTTGCATCTAAGTGTGCACCATTACACAATACTAAGGGAATTATCTCGGATTATGTGCCTTACCGATGTGGAAGTACACACGCTCCTAAATAATTTCCTATAACCATTATTTGACCTAGTGATCCGCAAACAAACTCATCTGATGGGGAGGGAGGCACTCAGAGCCGACACGCAAGTTTGTTGCATCACACATCAAATTGTAATGGAGGTCGCGAGAATTAATTAAAATATCCCTCTCCCACTTAGTAAATTGAAAAAGAGGAATTTTCAAGCACACACAACATGCATATAAAACAAATCAGCAATAAATATGGAAAAAACAGAATTTTTCCAACTATTATTGCTTTGTTCTCCAATATGTGTCCCGTCGTGTCGCCACCTCATCCGCTCCATCTCTTCCCCTGCGCAAGTCACCAAAGAGATCCGAGCCGAGATATATCATTTTAATTTACATCAATCGATCCTATACTCCACGAAGGAGTGTACAAACTATCTAGATCGAAAGTAAACTAAAATGATCGGCTAAACAATGCCGTATTTAATTACAAAAATTAAATACTAATCTAGCCTCGTCAACCCCGAGGATTCAAATAATATACAATCACACACACATGCAATCACATAAACACATATATCGCCATAATAGTTGGATCTTATGCCTGCAAGCAAAAAGTTAGCCTACGCACATCCTATTATTATCCGGCATATACTATATATGATAAGTGTGTGAAAGTAACCGAATAAAAAACACACAAAACTAGAAATCGTGGCTCTGATACCACTTGTTGGGAATTGTACTCGGAGGCTCGTCGGCACCCATGTCCCCGGATTAAAATTTTCACTAATGAAAACTAATCCGAATTGGATGAGTTTCTTAAGCACAACCAATTCGTCGTCGTGCTAACGACTCAAGCAATCGCTTGAACAAACTTGTTGTTCAAGCAATCAACTCTTCTAGTCGGTTAGCCGCGGAAGAGACGACGGACGGATCGCCGGTTTTTGTGTTTATCTTCGGGGTCCATGATTATACAAATACATACAAATGTAAACTAGTATAATCAACTCATACTAAGATAAGGAACAAAATAATAAGAACATGCAAAGATCAATAATAAAAGTTGTAAAACTTTTATACCTCTCGATCTTCTACCGTATGTCCTAACCTCCTTGTAGACATCGTGTGGGCGAAGATCCTCCACAAGTTGAAGCCTACTAGATCATGTTATTCCCTTCCTTGCTCACTCCGAACAAAGAGAAGAACCAAACAAAACTCCTTCTCCTATCTAGAACCCACCACCAAGCCAAGGATCTTGATATAGCCACCGGCCAAGGAGAAGAGGAGGAATAGGTTGAGCGCCAGCCAAGGTAGAAGGGAAGATGGAGTGGGCACCGGCTACACCTTAGGAAGAGAAAGGAAGCAAACCTTAATCTCCCACCTTGTTGCCACCCAAGCCAAAACCCTAACCGTAATCCTTTGGGCGCCAGCCAAATTAAGGAGGAAGATGGAGTGGGCGCCGGCTACACCTAAGGAAGAGAAAGGAAGCAAACCCTAATCTCCCACCTTGTTGCCGCCCAAGCCACAAGCCAAACCCTAGCCGCCCAAGGGACAAACCCTAATCCCTCCTTGGATTTCTTGCCGCCCAAACTCTTGAGAGGCAAAACCCTAATCTTCCAAGCATTCGCATGCCGCCCAAGCCTTAGCCCTCTATTTATAGAGTTGAGCTTTAGCCTCCTTTAATATCCACTGTCGGATCTAGGGATTTAATCTCCACCGTCGGATCTAGGGTTTCATCCAAACCATCGGATCTAGGGTTTAATCCCAACCGTCGGATCTAGGGTTTCATCTCATCCGTCAGATCTAGAGATTTATTCTCAACCGTCGGATCTAGAGATTTAATCTCAACCGTCGGATCTAGAGTTTTATGTTCCATCATTGGATCTAGGCTCCATGAGGTTTATGTTAGGCTACGATAGGGACCATGAGGAGGAGTTGGATCTTGGCCACCCGATGGATCGGAACCACACAAACTTGATCCATCAATGATGTTCCACTCCACTAGAGGATCATCATTGAATTACCTCACCAACCCCCATAAATTAATATGGGCTCCATATATTATTTGTACATCCATCTCCCTGTGTTTAATATATCGAATGTCCGTCAATTAATTGATTTACTGACCATTAATCAATTAACATCTAACTCCTCGAGTAGTACCACTCAACCTTATCATCATGTTGACTAAGTCAAGCCTGCAGGGTTTACATGATGAATCTTATGAGCTCCTTAAGGGGACATCATCAACCTAATATATAGGACACGGTTTCCTCTTATAATCAATGGCACACCATGTAAATAATATCATTTCCCAACTTACCGGACATATTGATTTAATCCATAGAAATCTCACCCTTTGGTAAATCAAAGAAATAAATACTAAGTACATGTGCCCGTTATGATATCGGGATTAAGAGCATGTACAACATAATATCCGAGGTCCGATTCAATTATGTGGTCACCAATAAATTGAATCACCTCTATGTCGGTCCTGCTCAATACACCTAAGTGTACTAGTGTAACTCTATGGTCAAGATAAACCAATACCAAGCTACACTACAACCATGCCAATGGTTTGTTCAAAACCATCTTGGTTGTGAGCCTCTACTTATATTCTACAAGGGACTGATAACATGATCTTCTGTGCCACACCAAGCACCATGTTATCTACAATGTAGAGTATTAGACAATATGCACACATATAATAAATATAAAGTGCAAATAATGATCATGTGATTCTTATTTCAAAATAAAAATGTTCATACAAAAAAAGCTAGGCTTTCAGTATACATCCTAACAGTTTTCACATCCATCTACCATATCTTATAACCATATTGAGCCGCTATGGCCAGGAGCATTCGAATGGATATAAGCATAGCAACAGAAAAATAGGTTTCGTCATAATCAACACCTTTCTTTTGACGATATCTTTTTGCCACCATGTTGGGAAGTATACTGAAAAGTCTATCTTTTGTATGAACATTTTTATTTTTTAAATAAGAATCACATGATCATTGTTTGCATATTTATGGTTATGCATATTGTCTAATATATTAAATTGTAAATAACATGGTGTGTAGTGTCACACAAGAGATCATGTTATCAGTTCCTTGTAAAGTATAAGTAAAGGCTCACAACCGAGATGGTTTTGGACAAACCATTGGCATGGTTGTAGTGTGATTTGGTATTGGTTTGTCATAACCATAGAATCACACTAGTACACTTTGTGTGTATTGAGCAGGACCGACTTAGAGGTGATTCGATTTATTGCTTACTACATAATCGAATCGGACCTCAGATATTATGTTGTACATGCTCTTAATCCCGATATAATAATGAGCAAATATACTTAGTATTCATTTCTTTGAATTACCAAAGGGCAAGATTTATAGAGTAAATCGATAGGCTCGGTAAGTTGGGAATTGATATTATTTATATTGTGTGTCATTGATTATAGGAGGAAACCGTGTCCTATATATTAGGATGATGATGTCCCCTTGAGGAGCTCATAAGGTTCATCATGTAAACCCTGCAAGTGGACTTGGTCCGACATGATGATAAGATTGAGGTACTACTCATAGAGTTAGATGTTGATTAATTAATTGTAAATAAATTAATTCATTGACGGACATTCAAGATCTTAAACACGGGGAGATAAATGTATAAATAATATATGGATCCCATATTAACTTATGGGGGTCGGTGAGATAGATCAATGATAATCCTCTAGTGGAATGGATTATCATTAATGGATCGGACTTTATGTGGGCTTGATCCATTGGGTGGCCAAGATCCAACTCCTCCTCATGGTCCCTATTGTAGCCTATTAAACCCTCATGGACCTAGATCCGATGGTGGAAAATAAAACTCTAGATCTGACGGTGGAGATTAAATCTCGAGATCCAACGGTGGATGTTAAATCTTTAGATCCGACGGTGGAGATTAAATCTCTAGATCCGATGGTTGAGATTAAATCCCTATATATGATGGTTGAGATTATATCCCTAGATCCGACGATGGAGATTAAAGAAGACTTAGGCCTAGCTCTATAAATGGAGGCTTAAGGGGTGGGCGGCAAGAGCATTGCTTGGAGATTAGGGTGTGGGCGGCTAGGGCTTGGAGGCTTGGGTGGCTAGGGTTTTGGGGAATCCTTGGGCGGCAAGGATTCCTTTTCTTCTCCTTGGCCGGTGCCCAACTTGATCTTCTCAACCTTTGCCGATGCTCATCCTTTTCTTCTCTCCATCCTTGGCCGGCGGTGACTAGGTTTAGGGTTCTTCCCTTGGAACTCTTGGTCGGCGCCCACTCCATCCTCTTCATCTACTCCTTGTTCTCTCCTTGGCCGACGACAATAACCAAGCAAGGTGGCTTGGTGGTCGGTTCTAGAAAGGAGAAGAGTTTTGTTTTATGATCTTCCTTTGTTCAGAGTGAACAAGAAAAGGAAGATTGGTGATCTAGGAGGCTTCGACTTTTGGAAGATCGTCGCCCACACGGCGTCCAAAAGAAGGAAGGACATACAATAGAAGATCGAGTGGTATAATGCTTACTTATGATATTTTCTTATTTTATATATGTTGTATGTTTTGTTATGTGGTTAAATTTACTTGGACCTCGTATACAAATGCAAAAATCGGCGATCCGTACATCGACTATTTCACGGCTAATCGTAGAATAGAAGTTGGTTTCTTGAACAACAAGTTTGTTCAAGTGACCACTCTAATCGAATAGCACGACGATAAAATGGTAGCTTGAGTAATCCCTCTTTGTCAAGGATAAATTTTTTATCCGGTGACGTAGAAGGGATCGCCATGAACAAGCGACAAGGTTGAAATGGGAAGCGAAGTTTCCTACCTTCAAGTGGTATCAGAGCCATGGTTTTCGATTCTGTCTGTTTTAGGATTCGCTTACTTTTATGCACTTTTCATGTATTATATGTGCTGGATAATAGTAGGATGTGCATAGGTTAACTTTTTGGTTGCAGGCATAAGATCCAACTATTATGGCCATATGTATGTATGTGATTGTATGTGTGTAATTGTATATTTTTTGAATCCTCGGGGTTGACGAGGGTAGTATTTAATTTTTTTTAATTAAGTACGACATTGTTTAGCCACTCTTTTTATTTTAGTTTACTTTCGATCTAGATTTCATGTACACTCCTTCAAGGAGTTTAGGATCGATGGATGTAAATTAAAATAGTTAGTCTTGGCTCGGATCTCCGGATGGCTCGTACATGGCGTAGGGAGGAGTGGACGAGATGACGATACGACAGGAGGCATATTGGAGACAAAAGCCATAATAGTTGGGAAATATTTCTTTTTCATATTTATTACTTATTGTTTGATATGCATGTCGTAGGCTAGAAAATTCCTCAATTTTAAATTACTAAGTGCGAGAGGGATATTTTTATAAATTCCCACGACCTCCATTACGATTTGACATGTGATGCGAACAAACTTGCGCATCGGCTTTGAGTGCCTTCCTCCACATCGGATGAGTTTGTTTGCGGATCACAAGATCGAATATGGTTATAGAAAATTATTAAGGAGCGTGTGTACTTCCCCATCGGAAAGGCACATAACCCGAGATAATTACTTGGTACTAAGTAATGGTGAACACTTAGATACAAATAGAAGTATCCTCCCCATCGGAGTCACTGCTTTTATTTGTAGGGCCGAAGAGGAACCAATTATTAATTTTATTTTTCAAAAAGTAAGGTTGACAAGATAGTAAAATTAATGGGTAAAACCTCCTTACAAATGTAGAATTCATATACGTCCACACTATCATAGCATACAATATTCTCGGTGTTTCGAGATGTTGGTTGATTTTAAAATTTTATTGTTTGAGGAATCAATAATTTTTTGAAATCTAATGTTTTTATCTATTTGATTCTTAGGTTTTTCAAAATGACTTTCAACCGGCTTGTTGTGATACTGAAAGAAAATAAACTTACTGGACCCAATTATGTTGATTGGAAGAGGAATCTTGACATTGTCTCGACTACTGAGGAATACAAATATGTACTCCTCGAAGAGTGCCCTCTTAAGCCTGCAGATGATTCTGGGGAAAAGGAGAAGGAGAATTATAAGAAGTGGATTAAGGTTGATGAGATGGCGTGATGTTACATTTTGGCATCTATGTCAAATGTACTGCAACATCAGCATCAAGCCATGCCCACTGCTTATGACATGATACTCAATCTCAAAGAGCTTTTCGAACACCAGAATCGGGCTGCTAGGCAGGAAGCCATGAGGAACTTGATGACGACCACCATGATCGAGGGAACACCCGTGAGGGATCATGTTCTCAAGATGATGGCTCATTTGAATGAGCTAAAAGTCCTCGGAGCTGAGATCGATGGGGAAACCCAGGTCGATATCATTCTCCAGTCTCTACCTAGGAGTTTCGAGCAGTTTCGCCTAAACTACAACATGAATAAAAGATTGTATTCGTTGGCAGAGCTTCTGACAGAACTCCAGGTGGCAGAGGGGCTATTTCGTCAGAGTGCTCAGGCGCAGGCCATGGTTGCCCAAAAGGTTTCTACTTCTAAGCTGAAAGGCAAGAAGAAGAAGAAACAAGCTGGGGCAAAGGTGGCAGGAGGAACTCAGGGAGGAGTGAAGAAGCCGAAAGGCAAGTGCTTTACTTGCAAGCAGATTGGACACTGGAAGAAGGACTGCCCCAACTAGAAGCAGAACAAAGGTATATGTTTTGGTCTAGTTATTGAAACATGTTTAGCGGTGTTATCTACCTGCACCTGGTGTGTAGATACGGGAGCCACTGATTATGTCTGCAATACTTTGTAGGGGTTCCAGGAAACCAGACGACTGGCTGAAGGGGATATTACTGTATACTTGGGCGATGCCACGAAGGTGTCGGCTGTTGAAGTGGGAGATGTCTATTTGTCTTTTTAGAGGAATAAAGTTTTTGTTCTTAAAAATTGCCTTTATGTACCCTTATTTAGAAAGAATTTGATTTTGGTTTCTAAATTGTTTATGGATGGATATTCTATTTATTTTAATTACAAAGTTGTTATAAAAAGGAATAGGAAGATTATCTGTTCTTGTGCATTGATAGAAAATTTATATACACTTGAACCAAAAGCTCCCACGATGCAAATAGAAGTTAACAACTCATCTTCTAAATCCAATAAGAGAAAAGAACCTTCGAAGATGAACCAAACATATCTTTGACATCTAAGTCTTGGTAATATTATCCTAAGCAGAATTCAAAGGTTGATAGCTGATGGACCTTTGAGTTCATTAGTTGTGGAAGACTTACCAACCTGCGAATCTTGCTTGGAGGGTAAAATGACCTAGAGGCCTTTTAAGGCCAAGGGGTATAGAGCCAAAGATGTGCTTGAATTGGTTCATTCTGATTTGTGTGGTCCTATGTCTATCCAGGCAAGATGTGGCTTTGAATATTTCATCTCTTTTATAGACGATTATTCGAGATATGGATACATTTACTTGATGTGTCACAAGTCTGAATGCTTTGACAAGTTCAAAGAATTCAAGGTTGATGTGGAGAAACGTCAAGGTAAAAGTATCAAGACACTAGGATCTGATCATGGTGGTGAGTACCTCTTGGAAGAGTTTAGGAATTACTTATCAGAGGCTGGGATTCAATCCCAATTGTCTACACCTGGCACACCCTAGCAGAATGGTGTAGCAGAGCGAAGGAATAGGACTCTTATGGAGATGGTTAGATCGATGATGAGTTATTCTGAGCTGCCAGATTCATTCTGGGGATATGCTCTAGATACGGCAGTGTATATTCTGAACTTGGTACCATCAAAATTAGTGCCTTCTACTCCCACAGAATTGTGGACTGGGTGAAAGCCTAGTCTAAGACATATTCGGATATGGGAGAGTCCAGCACATGTGATGAAGGCAGATGTTGGTAAGTTGGAACCTCGTACAGAAGTGTGCATGTTCGTTGCTATCCTAGAGGAACGAAAGGAGGTTTATTTTATAGTCCTAGAGATCAGAGGGTAATCATTAGCACGAATGCCAGATTTCTAGAGGAAGACTATGTGATGAACCACGAGCCCATGAGTAAGATTGTTCTGGAGGAATTGAAAGGGGAAGTCACTATTTCAGTACCACCAGTACAAGAGGATATACCATAAGTCACTGCACCACGTGTCACAGAGGATACACAAGTGATACCTCGTTGTAGTGGGAGGGTTGTGAGACAGCCTGATAGATTCATGTTCTTGGGAGAATCTTCTGATTTGGTCCCTAGCGAACATGAAACGGATCCCTGGACATATGACGAGGAAATCCAAGATAAAGATGCAGTATCTTGGCAAAGTGCAATGAATGCCGAGATTGAATCTATGGATTCAAATCAGGTCTAGGAGCTAGTAGAATCACCCAATGGTGTAAAAACCATTGGATGCAAGTGGATCTACAAAATAAAGAGAGGAATAGACGGGAAGGTTGAGACCTTCAAAGCGAGGCTTGTTGCGAATGGGTATACTCAGAAAGAGGGTATCAATTATGAGAAGACCTTTTCGCCGGTAGCCATGCTTAAGTCTATCTAGATTCTCTTATGTATTACTACTCATATGGATTATGAGGTATGACAGATGGATATCAAGACAACTTTCCTTAATGGAAGTATTGAGGAAAATATCTAAATGAAGCAACCATAGGGATTCATTGCAAAGGGAAAAGTGCATCTTGTGTGCAAGCTTAATCGGTCCATTTATGGATTGAAGCAAGCTTCGAGGTCTTGGAACATCCACTTTGATGAGGTAATTCAGTCTTATCGATTTATTCAAAGTTCGAATGAGTCTTGTGTATACAAGAGATGTGACGGAAACGTAGTGATATTTCTTGTACTATACGTACATGACATTTTGTTAATTGGAAACACTGTCAAGGTGTTATCGGACGTAAGGGCATGGATCTCCAAATAGTTTGATATGAAGGACTTGAGGGAAGTGGGACACATCCTTGGGATCAAGGTTATAAGGGATCGCAAGAAAAGGATGTTGTGCTTATCTCAAGCTTCATACATAGACACAATTATGGATCATTTTAGCATGCAAAACTCCTAGAAAGGTTTACTACCTTTCAGGCATGGAGTTCCTTTATCTAAGGAGATGTGTCCTAGAACATCTAAGGAGATAGAGGAGATGAAGACGGTTCTTTATGCTTCGGCTATAGGAAGCCTCATGTATGAGATGCTATGTACGAGACCGGATATCTGCTTTGTCGTGGGCATGGTTAGCAGATATCTGAGTAATCCAAGACTAGGACATTAGACTGCGGTAAAACATATATTGAAGTACCTGAGAAGGACTAGGGATTATATGCTAGTTTACCAGATAGACCAATTACTTCCTGTGGGTTACACAGATTCCAACTTCCAATCAGACAGGGATAACAGTAAGTCTACCTCAGGTTTTGTGTTTACTTTGGAAGGTGGAGCTATTGTATGGAGGAGTGTCATGCAGAAATGCGTGGCAGACTATACCATGGAAGCTGAGAATGTGGTGGCCTCTGAGGCGGCCAAAGAAGCTGTGTGGCTCAGGAACTTCCTGATGGACTTGAATGTGATTCCTGCTTTGCCCAGAACTATCACAATTTATTGTGATAATAGTGGTGCAGTTGCAAACTCGAAGGAACCACGAGCCCATAAGGCAAGTAAACACATAGAGCGCAAGTACCACCTGATACGAGAAATCGTAAAGCGAGGAGAAGTTGTGGCCAAGATTGCATCGAAGGATACCCTGGCAGATCCTTTCACTAAGGCCCTTCCGGCAAGAGATTTTGATAGGCATGTGGAGGGAATGGGAATCAGATGTATGGTAGTTTAAGGACAACAAAGTCTTTTTGTATAAGTGGGAGATTGTTCGAATGTATACTGAAAAGTCTATCTTTTGTATGAACATCTTTATTTTTGAAATAAGAATCACATGATCATTGTTTGCATATTTATGGTTATGCATATTGTCTAATACATTACATTTTAAATAACATGGTGTGTAGTGTCACAAGGGAGATCATGTTATCAGTTCCTTGTAAAGTATAAGTAAAGGCTCACAACCGAGATGGTTTTGGACAAACTATTGGCATGGTTGTAGTGTGATTTGGTATTGGTTTGTCTTGACCATAGAATTACACTAGTACACTTTGTGTGTATTGAGCAAGACTGACATAGAGGTGATTCGATTTATTGCTGACTACATTATCGAATCGGACATTAGATATTATGTTGTACATGCTCTTAATCCTGATATAATAACGAGTACATATACTTAGTATTCATTTCTTTGATTTACCAAAGGGCAAAATTTATAGAGTAAATCCATAGGCTCGGTAAGTTGGGAAATGATATTATTTATATGGTGTGTCATTGATTATAGGAGGAAACCATGTCCTATATATTAGGATGATGATGTCCCCTTGAGGAGCTCATAAGGTTCATCATGTAAACTCTACAGGTAGACTTGGTCCGGCATGATGATAAGGTTGAGTGGTACTACTCATGGAGTTAGAGGTTGATTAATTAATTGTCAGTAAATTAATTAATTGACAGACATTCGAGATCTTAAAAATGGGGAGATAAATGTACAAATAATATATGGAGCCCATATTAACTTATGGGGGTTGGTGAGGTAGATCAATGATAATCCTCTAGTGGAATGGATTATCATTAATGGATTGGACTTTATGTGGTCTTGATCCATTGGGTGGCCAAGATCCAACTCCTCCTCATGGTCCCTATTGTAGCCCATTAAACCCTCATGGATCCTAAATCCGATGGTGGAAAATAAAACTCTAGATTCGACGGTGGTGATTAAATCTCAAGATCCAGCAGTGGAGGTTAAATCTTTTGATCCGACAGTGGAGATTAAATCTCTAGATCCGACGGTTGAGATTAAATCCTTAGATCCGACGGTTGAGATTATATCCCTAGATCTGACGGTGGAGATTAAAGGAGGCTTAGGCCTAGGTCTATAAAAGGAGGCTTTAGGGGTGGGCGACAAGAGCATTGCTTGGAGATTAGGGTTTGGGCGGCATGGGTTTTGGGGAATCCTTGGGCGGCAAGGATTCCTTCTCTTCTCCTTGGCCGGCACCCAACTTGATCTTCTCAACCTTGGCCGGTGCTCATCCTTTTATTCTCTCCATCCTTTGCTGGCAGTGAATAAGGTTAGGGTTCTTCCCTTGGAGCTTTTGGTCGGCGCCCACTCCATCCTCTTCATTTTCTCCTTGTTCTCTCCTTGGTCGGCGGCAATCACCAAACAAGGTGGCTTGGTGGTCGGTTCTAGAAAGGAGAAGAGTTTTGTTTTATGATCTTCCTTTATTTAGAGTGAACAAGGAAAGGAAGATTGGTGATCTAGGAGGCTTCGACTTTTGGAAGATCGTCGCCCACACAACGTCCAAAAGGAGGAAGGACATACAATAGAAGATCGAGAGGTATAATGCTTGCTTAAGATATTTTCTTATTTTATATATGTTGTATGTTTTGTTATGTGGCTAAATTTACTTGGACCCCGAATACAAACACAAAAACCGACGATCCGTACATCGTCAATTCCGCGGCTAAACGTAGAATAGAAGTTGGTTGCTCGAACAACAAGTTTGTTCAAGTGACCACTCTAATCGAATAGCATGACGATGAAACGGTAGCTTGGGTAATCCCTCTTTGTCAAGGATAAATTTTTTATCCGGGGACGTACAAGGGATCGCCATGAACAAGCGACCGAGTTGAAGTGGGAAGCAAAGTTTCCTACCTTCTTACCAATCTAGTCTTATAGGTAATCACATTACCATCCATGTCGATTTTCTTCTTGAAAACCCACTTGCACCCTATAAGCTTTATGCCTTCTGGTGGATCAACCAAGTTCCAAACTTGATTTTCATACATGCAATCCATTTCCAACTTCATGGCTTCAAGCCATTTGTCCCTTTCTAAACTTTTCAAAACTTCTTCATAATTGGTAGGCTCCTCATTGTCAATGAGTAACACATTGTTCGATTCACCTACGAGAAATCCATATCTCTCAGGAATGTTGCGTGTCTTACCAGATCTACGAAGATTTGGTGTCACAATAGGTTTAGCCGATGTCTCATCACTATGAGTCATCGGTCGAGGTGCTTGACCAGGTATCTCTTCAATGTCTACTGGAGTCTCTTGAACCTCCTCAAGTTCAATGACACTCCCACTGTTTTCTTGCAAGAGAAACCCTTTCTCTAGAAACACAGCATTCCTTGAAACAAACACCTTTTTTCAAATGGATGATAGAATTGGTAACTCATTGTTTCCTTAGGGTATCCAATAAATAGATATTTATCAGACTTAGCATCCAATTTGTCTGACACAATCCGCTTCACATAAGCAGGATAACCTCATATCTTCAAGTAAGATAAATGAGGTTTCTTACTAGCCCATATCTCATATGGAGTAGTAGAGACTACCTTGGTCGGGACTCTGTTTAGCAAGTAAACAGCTGTATGAAGTGCATAGCCCCAAAAGGACTTGGGAAGATTCGTGTGATTCATCATTGACCTGACCATGTCCAACAAGGTCCGGTTTCACCTCTCAGATACACCATTAAGTTGTGGTGTATACGGCAGAGTCCATTGAGACAATATACCATTGTTACTCAGATAATCTAGAAACTCTTGTCTCAAGTATTCACCACCTCGATCCGATCGAAGTATTTTAATACTCTTCCCAAGTTATTTCTCTACTTCATTTCTGAATTCTTTGAACCATTCAAAGGCTTCAAACTTGTGTTTCATCAAGAACACATACCCAAACCATGAGTGATCATCGGTGAAGGTAATGAAATAGCTATAACCTCCTAAGGCTTGAGTTGACATAGGTCACATACATCAGTATGTATTAGACCAAGCAACTCATCCACCAATTCACCATTTCCAATAAAAGGTAACTTGGTCATCTTGCATTTTAAGCATGATTCACATGTATCATATAAATCTAATTCAAACGATTCCAGAATTCCACATCGGTGTAATTCAGACATGCGTTTCTTGCTCATATGGCCAAGACGACAATGCCACATGTAGGAGTCTAATTGATTATCTTTTCGAGCATGCTTGTTGCTCGCTTCAATATTGAAAATGTCACTGGATACGTCCAACGTATAAATACCATTGCTTAATATTCCAGTCTGATAAAGAACGACATTCAAAGTTATGTAACAACAATTGTTACTAAAAGTTAAATGGTACCCATTTCTATTTAAACAAGAAATAGAAATGATGTTCTTTATCAATGAAGGAACATAAAAGCAATTGTCCAGTTCTAAGACAAGTCCTGTAGAAAGTTTCAATAAATACATTCCGATGGGTAGTGCAGCAACCTTTGCTCCATTCCCAACATGTAAATTTCACTCTCCCTTGACAAGTCTTCTTCTATTCCTTAGCCCATGTATGTAATTACATATATGTGAGTCACACCCAGTATCCAATACCCAAGTGTCTAAGGAAATAAAATGACAATTAATAACGAAGATATTTGAAGAAGATAGGCATCTAATGCCTTATTCTTATTTATAGACTCAAGATAAATCTTGCAGTTTCTTCGCCAATGGCCCTCCTTGCCATAATGATGGCAAGTGCCCTTTTGAGCTGGTTCTGCCTTTTTAGCCTTTTTCTTCTTCCCCTTATGCTGTTCCTTTGACTCCCTCTTAGAACCTTTCTTTGAGGAATCAACTAACAGCACCGTCCCCTGCTCAAGCTTCTCAGAAGGCTCCATAGTCTTCAGCATGTTGAGCAGTACCACAGATGAACCTTCTTGCATCTCAGAGGTGAAGAGGAGCTTGGAGATTTCGAACCTTTCGAATCTCACTTGCTCATCAAACAACTCATAAAGATGAAGGACTATGGTATAAGCATCTATATGCTCATGATGCTTTTGCAGCTCGGGTACCATCGCGACTAGCTTGATGCAACTCACTTGCTCAGAATCACTCATATGTTACTGATGGGCCAACAATTGGTCCGGTGTTGCATCATCACTAGGACGGGCGGGAAGAGACGCTTCGAGGACATACTCAAGCTTTTCTACCTTGAGAACAATTCTCAAGTTTCTAAACCAGTCCAAGAAGTTCGGCCGAGTTAATTTATTCGAATTCAAAATAGAGCGCAAATTCAAAGACATCATGATCAAGCGATTAACCTAGAAATACAAAACGAGCATATATGAGAAAGATGATTTAAAATGCATCCACATACATTTACAAAATACCATTCATTTTTCGAATTCAAAAACCCTCAAAATCAATTCGGGAGATCGTAGGTCAATCTCCGAATGAGTTGATATCCAATATAGATAAGAACAACCTTGGAGTGAGTCCAACAAGTCATTCTTAGTTACGATGGTGGGTATCAAGTATACCGATTACATATTACGTATATGTAACTATCACAATGTGCTATCAACTAATTGAATGTTTACACATACATTGGGTTGTTAACACATTAACAAGTATGCATCATATGCATAGCACCCAACTTCACTTCTTTTCACATCGACCTTGGAGTGAGTCCAACAAATTGATGCTCCAAGTTAGAGTCGACCCATTAATTGTGAAATAGTTTTAATATGGTTAGAGCGCATTCAACCAATTAGCTAGGCTTGGAGTGAGTCCAACAACCCAAACTAACGATTGACCTCAGACTCTTACCATATTAGAGTTAAACTATTCAATGATTTGAACATGTTCAGATTCGAGTCGGGCTTGAAGTGAGTACAACAACCCAAACAAGAAAATGAACTATGGTTCTAATAATATTAATGGAAGATGTAGGCTTTAATATTGTATAAAGGTTTTAAAGTCTCATCCTCTTTGCATGCAAATAACTATTATGTACATAGCATGACATACATGGCATACATCTACATGTCACGACACGCATGACATAATGATATGTATCTAATGCAATTACATGACATACAATTATGGCATGTACTTAATTTTTTTATGTCATAACTATTTATGGAAATAAAATATGTTTAAGATTTGATTCCCAAAATCAAATCTTGATTAAATTAGGAAACAAATTTCCAAATCTAATCACATATTTTATTTATGGAAGGTCTCAATTAAAGAAAGTCAAATTTAATTTAAGAAACAAGTTTCCTAAATTGTCAAAACTATTTATGGAAATCAAATATATTTTAGATTTGATTTCCCAAATCAAATCATAATTAAATTAGGAAATAAATTTCCAAATCTAATCAAATATTTTATTTATGGAAAGTGTTAATTTCCATAAATACTTCTAACTTTCCAAAAGTAGAAGATTTCCATAAATACTTCTAGACTTTCTAAAATTAAAAAATTTCCATAAATACTTCTAAACTTTCAAAAGTAGAAAATTTCTATAAATACAATTACGACTATCACAAAATAATTTTACGATTATGTCGAAACACAACCTGGGCTCTGATATCACTGTTGGGTTTCCGGCACCGCATCGAGTGTGTGTTCGAACATGTTTCATAAACATGTGCGCAACGGAAGAAATAAAAAGCAATAAATCTAATTATTACATCACACACACCACACGCATGCATACTACAACATGTGTAGACATAACCATAGTTTCAAATTTTGCAATAAAAGGAAATTATTCTACGTATACCTGACATATCACATGTAGCGGGAAAGGCATCAACTGGAGCGACTCTCGCTAGAATCGCCTCTATCCATATCTACGCTGAGTATTGTCGGGATGACTTCACAAAGCTATGAGCCTTGTCTTCGTATGAGTCACTAGCCTCGTGTCGAAGATGATGTGATCAAGAGAAGATCACAATCCGAATCAAAATTCAGATTCAAAAATGAGCCGCCAAAACTCGCTTCTTCGGAGAGGAATTCGTCAATCGTTTGATGAATCCTCCATCCTCCACCTATAAGGATTACTGGAGATCGAATACCCAGTAAGGTAGCCACTGTCGGAGCTCCAAACGCCGTCCAAACGACGCTCCGACTTGAAGGAAATAAGCTGTCCAGAAAACTGGACAGCTTTGGTGGAGAACTTGCGTCGGCCAAATAAGGAAAGCTAGGTTCTCACCTTGTCGCCGGAGCCAAGGAAGATCACCGGAGCTCCTCCGGCAGCAGCTAGACGTCGGCAAGTGGGGAGAATGATAGCTTCTAGATGCCGGCTAGAGGATCTTGGGCGGTGGTGGGCGGCGACAAGATGTTGGGCGCCGGCAAGACAAGGAGAAGAGAGGGAGGGGGCGGCAAGATTAGGGTTAGGGCTTTCACAAAACCCTTAAGCCCTATTGTATAGAGAACAAATTCTTCTAATGGTTATTGGTTCATAACCAAAAATCGGTTAACCCGCTCCATTAACTTAAGTTAAAATAAACCAAACCGATTTGGTCTATTTTAAATTAAAACGAACCGAACCAACTTTGGTACATTCGTTTAAAACAAATCAAACCCCTTTGATTTATTCTTCACCATTGGATTAGAACCAAACGAATTTGATTCATCCATCATGTCTTCATAAGACATGGCCCATCCATGCTTCCATTGTGATTGAAACAATTTCATGCTCGCTCCTTGTTTGGTCCAACAAAACCTAGTTTCTCTCGGTCTGAGAATCTCATTCTCAAGCTCGTTTTAAATCCTTCTGATTACGCTCGTTGTGAGTGTGACCAAATAGGTTCTTGGTTTATGTTGGCCGTCTATAATTAACCATTTATTATAGAACGATCATGAGTGGCACCTAGTAGTACATCATGATACCCAATTAACTGAAAAGATCAACGGTTGATCCAGAACTATTTCTGAAACCCTTCAGCAGCTATAATGATTCGTGCCCAGTTCCCTTCATGCATATTATACCCACTTGGTTCAGGACATGGTATATAGTGTCAGTCCCCACTAGGTTGACTACGTCACACCTAGCCCAAGTATCATTTCCTCGTCCTACGGATTCTAGTTATTGCACATGTATCCAAGAGTACCTTACTCTAAATATGTAATGCTTTGGCTTAAGACTTTAGTAACATTCCGACGAGAGGCCATGGGTATACATCTCCTCGCAAGGAGTGGTGAATCCTTTATAGGCTATTCAAACACTTTTGATCACTTCGACTTATTCCCAATCATTCCGGGTCCACATCTCCTCAGAGATGCTTGCTTAAGATGTCAAAGCATAAGTCTTCATGACCAAGATGACTTGAATACCATAAGTCAAAGGAACATCGCACTTAAGCTGTAGTAAGAACTTCATTGACATATCTATATATGCAAAGAACCATATGAAGTTTTACAGCTGGTCACTCCAATGAACTAGTTACCATAACTAGCATCCACAATCGACTCCGGACATTACAATGTCACTAGACAGTGAGAATTAGCTGCTTGGATACACCAAGGAGTATACCTCGTGCTAGTCTCGACAAAATTAATGGTGTCCAAATCCATCAAATCATCGACTAGGGATAATTCTGATACATCACAATTACACATGTAGAGATACTCACTAGTTGTGATCCAATCACAAATTCTCTAATGCTGTGAATCGTATCGTGGGCGTTCAGTAAATGAGTTTAAGATCTAATCAAATACATGAAAACATGTATACTCAAATAGTGAATCTTCATTTATCATATAAATGGTTCAAACATAAGGCGATTGCCTTAGGCCATCTCTCATATATTACTAACATGGCCAGGCCATGTGAAAACACACGGTCGTGCCTTTTTTCTAGCTCAATTTCCAGCCGAGATTTTATCTATTTTCTAGCCTTGCACATGGCCAGGCCGTGTGAAATTCACACGGTCATGTGGCGGCGCCGCGAATTTAAGGAAATAGGGTTTTTCAAGCATTTATGGAAAGTCGGAGCCACCTCTATATATAGGAAACTCATCCAAGAGGTAAGGGATCACGAGGGAGCCGCCCTAGGGATGAGGCACAACGGTTGGGACGACACACCGAAGCCCTAAAAATCTTCGGGAACTCACAACGGGGAGGAAGAATGCCGCTAGAGGTCCACGTTCTACACTTCAACGCCGGAGAGAAGGACACATAGGCATTGTAATTTCTTGTTCTTGCATTTTATTTCTGATATATTTGAACATGTACATGCCTTGTGATTCTCCTCTTTTATATATGGAGTAGTTCCTTCGATTCTAGGAATAGGGAGTAGCTTGTGTGCGCATGACATATTGGTTCAAATTAAATTCTATTTTTGAGTTTGAATTTGCAATTGGAAATTGTTTATACCCATATCTATGTGTATTTGGTTTTCTACCTGTTGTGCTTAGGTTATATGAGGGGTGAAAACCCTCGTATCTAAGATTTAGGGGATTTTATACAAGGAACCTAGGGGTAAACCTGATCTCCTATAACCATAGGTAGAAGGATGCGATGGAACCGGAAACAGTTCATCGCAGGGATTGATTTGACATCCTCGTATTGTCTATCCCGTCCTTGTAAGGCATATATAGCTTTCGATAGATGTGGTGGCTCATCGGGAGAGTGTATAATATCCCTTCCACAAACCAATAGCTAGAAGTTTAGACAACGCCCAGTTGACAACATGTTTTGCGACACACATGCGAAATCGAAGACCTAGAATCCCTTTTAAAATTTTCGGCATGCTCCTTTCTTCCTCAGTGTGACACCGTATTAGAGTTTAGTCCACCGACAACCCTCACAATCAAAACCTTTTAGATTTTACTTGCGAACAATTTCAACCACTAAAGATATTGGTATTCAAATCCCAGTCCTTGTGGGATCGATAATATTTTATTACTTGACGACATCCGTGCACTTAGGGGCATTGAGCGCAAGCGCACGCTTCGAGTCCTTGACGACCTCCGTGGCAAGATTTGAGGTCATGTTCGTGTGCATCAATTAACATGGACCCCGATGATAAACACAAAAATCGGCGATCCATACATCATCTATTCCGTAGCTAATCGAGGAAAAGAGTTAGGTTGCTTGAACAACAAGTTTGTTCAAGTGACCACTCAAATCGAATAGCACGATGATGGATCGGTTGCTTGGGTAATCCATCTTCGTCCGGATTAATTTTTTTTTATCTGGGGACGTGGGATAGGATCTGTTGGTGCAGTAGGCACCTAAGTCGAACCTGGGTTTTGATTATACCAAAAGATACAAAGTTAAGCTCATTTTGTTGTCTCACGAGATCACTCAAGTGTGCAGAATTGCTAAGCTAAAGCTGAAGGTCAGCGACACCCAGAGGGAACCGTGGTGATCGGGCGACACCAGGATGACTTCAGAGGAAGCCGAAGAACTCGAGTGAAGATTGGAAGCAAAGCTTCAAAGGTAAAAAGTGAGGTAAGCTCGTGTGAGTGAGTGAAAGTAAGGTCGTGTCCTCTGTATGAGGATGTCCTTAGGCGATGATCTGACACAAGACTTCTCATGGATAGTCTAAGTCAAGATCAGCTGGTAAATGGCCATCAAGGTCACTTATATTAACTGCATTTTCTAGCAAACTCTTTGATGCAGCTGGAAACCCTTCCATCAGTCGACTGATTCATCTAGCAGTCGATTGGTAAGGGTAGCAGTCGGCTATTGGTCAAGGATCATCCACGAGGAGAGTCAAAGCTTATCTTCATTTCTCAAGGGCTAGGAGGCTTACTCTCATTGGTTGAAGATCTGAACGTCTAGGGTTTCCAAGGCTATAAAAGTAGGGGTTCTCCACCCCATTTCCATCATCAAAAGCTCTCCAAAAAGCCTCCGCAATGCCTTGACACTCCGACATCTTTACGGCGAAGCTCTACAACTCTGACAATCAAGCTTTAATTTTACTCTTTTCCTTGTCAGTATAAGTTTTTTTTAAAGTCTTCTATTGTACTTATTTTAGTTTCTCAAAGCTTCATATCATAATAAGGAGAGGGCGAGTGTCCCTCTACCTTAATCTTTCGAGCTTTTGTATTTCGTTGTCTCCTACCTCCAACGATGACAAGATTGTTTTAGTGCATTGTCCTCCGTACGTGGTCTCAGACCATTAGGGCCTTGTACTAGCTGTTGAAGGCTGTGAACCAAGTAAAAACAAACTGTGTCATTTATATTTGTTGGATCAAAGCGGATTGGTAGAGGGGGGGGGTGAATAGCGATAGAAAACTTTTCTTTCTTTTTCGAATTCGTTTCAAAACAAATATACGCAGTGGAAAGATAAATGACAAAAAGAGAAGGACAAAAGGATTTTTACTTAGTTTGTAGCCTTCGGCTACTACTCCAAGGCCCTAGTGGTCCTTGTGTTGGGATGTATATTGAAAAGTCTATCTTTTGTATGAACATCTTTATTTTGAAATAAGAATCACATGATCAATGTTTGCATATTTTTATGGTTATGCATATTGTCTAATACATTACATTGTAGATAACATGGTGTGTGGTGTCACACGGGAGATCATGTTATCGACTCCTTGTAAAGTAAAAGTATATGCTCACAACCGAGATGGCTTTGGACAAACCATTGGTATGGTTGTAGTGTGATTTGGTATTGGTTTGTCTTGACCATAAAATCACACTAGAACACTTTGTGTGTATTGAGCAGGACCGACTTAGAGGTGATTTGATTTATTGCTGACTACATAATTGAATCAGACCTCAGATATTATATTGTACATACTCTTAATCCCGATATAATAACGGGCACATATACTTAGTAGTCATTTCTTTGATTTACCAATGGGCGAGATTTATAGATTAAATCGATAGGCTCAGTAAGTTGGGAAATGATATTATTTATATGGTGTGTCATTGATTATAGGAGGAAACCATGTCCTATATATTAGGATGATGATGTCCCCTTGAGAAGCTCATAAGGTTCATCATGTAAACCCTGCAGGTGGACTTGGTCCGACATGATGAAAAGGATGAGTGGTACTACTCATGGAGTTAGATGTTGATTAATTAATGGTCAGTAAATTAATTAATCGACAGACATTTCAGATCTTAAACACGGGGAGAAAATGTACATATAATATATAGAGCCCATATTAACTGATGGGGGTTAGTGAGGTAGATCAATGATAATCCTTTAGTGGATTGGATTATCATTAATGGATCGGACTTTATGTGGGCTTGATCCATTAGGTGGCCAAGATTCAACTCCTCCTCATGGTCCCTATTGTAGCCTATTAATACCTCATGAAGCTTAGATCCATTGGATAGAAATAAAACTCTAAATCCAAAGGTAGAGATTAAATCTCTATATCCGATGGTTGAGATTAAATCTCTAGATCCGACGGTTGAGATTAAATCCCTAGAACCAATGGTGGAGATTAAAACAAGGTGTATCCCTAACTCTATAAAAGGAAGGCAAGGGGTGGGCGGAAATTAAAATCCAACTAGAGATAGGATTAGCATTTTTGGGCGGTAAGGCTTGGAGGCTAGGATTTAGGGCTTGGCGGCACCAAATAAGGAAGGTCTATCCTTTCTTCTTCTTCCCTCAAGGTGGCCGGCAACCTAATAGCACTTTCTAACCATTAGCCAGCGTCCAAAGCAGCCCCTCTCCCTCTCTTTGGCCGGTAAAACTGTAAGGTTCATCCGTGAGGGGAAACTTTGCTTCCCACTTCACCTCGGTCGTTTGTTCATGGCGATCCCATCGATGTCTCCGGATTAAAAAATATTTAATCCTAGACAAAAGAGATTACCCAAACAACTAAGTCATCGTCGTGCTATTTGTTTAGAGAGGTCACTTGAACAAACTTGTTGTTCAAGCAACCAACCTCTATTCTATGAGTAGCCGCGGAATAGACGATGTCCGGATCGCCGACTTTTGTGTTTATGTTCGGGATTCAAGTATTATTTAGCCACAAATAGAATATATCATTCTCATAATTGAAAAACAAAAACAAACATGTTACAAAAGAGAATAGAGAATCGATATACCTCTCGATCTTCTAATGTATGACCTTCCTCCTTTCGGATGTCGTGTGGACGACGATCTACCAAAAGTTGAAGTTCCTAGATCACCAATCTTCCTTCCTTGCTCTTTCAAAGCAAGAGGAAGAATAGAAACAAGGCTCTTCTCCTTCCTATAGCCAACCAACAATCAACAAGGAGAATCCTTGCCGCCGGCCAACAAGGAGGAGGAGATTATGATGGAAACCGGGCAAAACACCAATGGAAAGCCCTAAGTCTTGTTTCCACCGGCCAAGGAGAAGGAGAGCAGCTACTTTGGATGCCGGCCACCAATGGAGAAGGAGAAGACAAGGAAAAACTTTCCTTATTAGGTGTCGCCAAGCCTAAACCCTAGCTCCAAGCTCTTGCCGCCAACCTCTAAAACCCTAGCTTCTCTCAATTGTCCTCCATGCCAACCCCTTGTTCTCCTCTTATAGATTTAGGGATAAGCCTCCTTTTAATTTCGACCATTGGTTCTAGGGATTTAATCTCAATCGTCGGATCAAGAGATTTAATCTCAACCGTCGGATCTAGAGATTTAATCTCTACCTTTGGATCTAGAGTTTTGTTTCTATCCATTGGATCTAAGCTTCATGAGGTGTTAATAGGCTATAATAGGGACCAAAAGGAGGAGTTGGATCTTGGCCACCCATGGATCAAGCCTTAGTCTTCGATCTAATGTATCCAATCACTAAAGCAATACATGTAACTGAACGAAGTACCATAAGATAATATGGGCTCCATATATTATTTGTACATTTTCTCACCGTGTTTAAGATCTCGAATGTCCATTGATTAATTAATTTACTGACCATTAATTAATCAACATCTAACTCCATGAGTAGTACCACTCAACCTTTTCATCATGCCGGACCAAGTCCACCTGCAGGGTTTACATGATAAACCTTATGAGCTCCTCAAGGGGACATCATAATCCTAATATATAGGACACGGTTTCCTCCTATAATCAACAGCACACCATATAAATAATATCATCTCCCAACATACCGAGCCTATCGATTTAATCTATAAATCTCGCTCATTGGTAAATCAAAGAGATGAATACAAAGTATATGTGCCCATTATTATATCGGGATTAAGAGTATGTAAAATATAATATCTGAGGTCTGATTCGATCATGTAGTCAGCAATAAATCGAATCACCTCTAAGTTGGTCCTGCTCAATACACACAAAGTGTACTAGTGTGATTCTATGGTCAAGACAAACCAATACCAAATCACACTACAACCATTCCAATGATTTGTCCAAAGTCATCTCGGTTGTGAGCCTTTACTTATACTTTGCAAGGAACCGATAACATGATCTCCCATGTGACACCACTCACCATGTTATCTACAATGTAATGTATTAGACAATATGCATAGCCATAAAAATATGTAAACAATAATCATGTGATTCTTATTTCAAAATAAAGATGTTCATACAAAAGGTAGACTTTTCAGTATACATCCCAACAAAAACCTAGGCTTAGGGTTCTCCCTTGGAGCTTTGGTTGGCATTCACCTATTCTCCTCTTCCTTCTTGGCCGGCGGCAAGCTCCAACTTTGGAGTTTGGTGGTGGGTTGAAAGAAGGAGAAGAGGCTTGTTTCTATTCTTCCTCTTTCTTTGGAAGAGCAAGGAAGGAAGATTGGTGATCTAGGAGCTCCAACTTTTGGTAGATCGTCGCCCACACGACGTCGGAAAGGAGGAAGGTCATACAATAGAAGATCGAGAGGTATATCGATTCTCTATTTTCTTTTGTAACATGTTTATATTTATTTTTCAATTATGTGCATGATATATTCTATTTTGTGGCTAAATATACTTGGATCCCGAACATAAACACAAAAACAGGCGATCCATACATCGTCTATTCCGCGGCTATTCGTGGAATAGAGGTTGGTCGCTTGAACAACAAGTTTATTCAAGTGACTACTCTAAACGAATAGCACACTCTAAACGAATAGCACGATGATGACAAGGTTGCTTGGGCAATCCCTCTTGTCAAGGATAATTTTTTTTTTATCCGAGGACGTAGAAGGGATCGCCTTGAACAAGCGACTAAGTCGAAAGGGGAAGCGAAGTATCCCCTCATCCATCACCTTGACGACGCACGGAGGGCAAAACACTAAACGAACTCCTCCTCATTGGAGGTAGGAGTTGAACGAATACAAAAAGTCACAAAGCTTGAGGTAGAGGGACACTCCCCCTCTCCTCGTTATGATAAAAACTCTGAGAAAATTAAAGACAATTAATATGATCAATATAAGCTGAAATGAAACTAATACCGACGGAAAAGAATAAACAAATAAGCGTAAGGCGTTGGAGAGGTAGCACTTCGTTGTCTGAAAGTTGTAGCTTTGCGGAGGCTTTTGGAAGCTTAGAATTGATGATGAAACCCTAGGATAAGCCCTCCTTTTATAGCCTTTGAGCCCCTTTTCGAGAGGAACTTAAGCCAATCAAAATTGAGCACCACTCCCCTTGAAATGAGGAGATAAGCCTTGACTCCTTGAAGCTGATCCTTGACCATCGATGTGATGGCGACCGATCGAATCTTGGCCATGACGATCGTGATGGGCGGCGATCGATTCCTCCAAGCCGATCGTGATGCTAGCTACAGGGCAATGTTATCTTAACAAAAACATTATTTTGATGGTCGCTGACCATTCGATCTCAACCTAGACTATCTATAGGATGTCTTTGGTCGGATCTACGCTTAAGATCATCCCCGTAAGGAGGATATGACCTCTCTGACTCTAGCACACACACGAGCTTACCTCGATACTTACTGTGTCGCTTTCGCTTCCGGCATTCCACTCGATTCCTTCAGCTCCCTCCGAAGTCACTCGAGTGTCGCCCGACCACCACGGCTTCCTCCAAGTGTCGCAAGCCTTCAGATCCAGCATTGGCACTTTTCTGTACACTCGATTTAGCTCATGAGATAGCAATATAAGCTTAACTTTGTATCGTTTGCTATAATCAAAACTCAGGTTTGACTTAGGTGCCTACTGCACCAACAATCTCCCCCTTTTTGATCTATGGCAAACCCACATACAAAGTTAAGAAAATAGCATCCATGAAGAAAAATAATGTGCATGAGAAATAGTAATAAAAGGATTAAGTAGGAGTAGTAAGGATTTTCTTTAAGTACTCCCCCTTGACCGAGGGTGAGTCTTGAAAGAAAAACATTAATCCTCCCCCTTGAGGATTGCTATTTAGGAAGAGTTTAAGTAATTAACATTACTTAAAGTTGGCCTAAGTGAAACGTTTAGGTTAAGAGGACTTCTTAACTTGGCCCTTTCTCCCGCTTTCTTAAGTAAAACATTAACGTTTGACCATAGTGTTTAAAAATAAGTTTAAGTTAAAAAATCTCTAAACTTGGCCTTGACTTCCTTTTTGTTAACAAGTTAAGTAAATTTTCAAAACTTAAAGTAAAGTAAACATTTACTTAACTTTTGGTCATGTAAATAAAAATGAAGTTAAGTTATAAAAAATTAAAAATTTTGATCCCTTAACTTTGGCCATTTTCTCCCCCTTTTTCCATATATCGAAAAGAGTGAGGGTGTGTGGATGTTGGGATGTTTACTGAAAAGTCTACCTTTTGTATGAACATCTTTATTTTGAAATAAGAATCACATGATCATTGTTTGCAAATTTATGGTTATGCATATTGTCTAATACATTACATTGTAGATAACATGGTGTGTGGTGTCACACGGGAGATCATGTTATCGGCTCCTTGTAAAGTATAAGTAAAGGCTCACAACTAAGATGGCTTTGGACAAACCATTGGTATGGTTGTAATGTGATTTGGTATTGGTTTGTCTTGACCATAGAATCACACTAGTGCACTTTGTGTGTATTGGGTAGGACCAACTTAGAGGTGATTCAATTTATTGCTGACTACATAATCGAATTGGACCTCAGATATTATATTGTACATGCTCTTAATCCCGATATAATAATGGGCACATGTACTTAGTATTCATTTCTTTGATTTACCAATAAGTGAGATTTATAGATTAAATCGATAGGCTCGGTAAGTTGGGAAATGATATTATTTATATAGTGTGCCATTGATTATAGGAGGAAACCGTGTCCTATATATTAGGATGATGATGTCCCCTTGAGGAGCTCATAAGGTTCATCATGTAAACCCTGCAGGTGGACTTGTTCCGGCATGACGATAAGGATGAGTAGTACTACTCATGGAGTTAGATGTTGATTAATTAATGGCCAGTAAATTAATTAATCGACGGACATTCGAGATCTTAAACACGGGGAGAAAAATGTACAAATAATATATGGAGCTCATATTAACTTATGGGGGTTGGTGAGGTAGATCAATGATAATCCTTTAGTGGATTGGATTATCATTAATGGATCGAACTTTATGTGGACTTGATCCATTGGGTGGCCAAGATCCAACTCCTCCTCATGGTCCCTATTGTAGACTATTAATACCTCATGAAGCTAGATCCAATTGATAAAAACAAAACTCTAGATCCAACGGTAGAGATTAAATCTCTAGATCCGACGGTTGAGATTAAATCTCTAGATTCGACGGTCGAGATTAAATCCCTAGAACCAATGGTGGAGATTAAAACAAAGCTTATCCCTAACTCTATAAAATGAGGCTTTAGGGTGGGTGGCAACAAGTAATTCTAATTAGAGAAGGAATAGGATTAGGGATTGATAGGCTTAAGGGGCGTTTGGTAGAGAGAAAATTTTCTATTTTCTGTTTTCATTTTCTGAGAAAACAAGAAAACGCGTTTGGTTGGCATTTTCCATCTCCGTTTTCTGAGAGAGAATTTTTTGGAAAACTGAAAAATAGAAAATAAATATTTTCTATTTTCCAGAAAATAGAAAATGAGAATGCTGCCAAATGCCCCCTTAGGGTTTTGAGGTGTTGGGCGGTCACAAATAAGGAAGTTTTTTCCTTTTCTTCTTCCTCTTCCTAGTTGGTCGGTGCCCAAGGTTTGATTCCTCTCCCTTTGCCGACGTCCAAACCTCCTTCTCTCTTCTCCTTGGCCGGTGGAAAGAAGTCTAGGGTCTCTTCCCTTAGAGTCTTGGCCGGCTTTCACTCTCCTTGTTCTCCTTCTTGGCCGGCGGCAAGCAACAAGCTTGGAGCTTGGTGCTTGGTTGAAAGAAAGAGAAGTGCTTTGTTTCTTATTCTTCCTCTTGTTCAGAGTGAGCAAGGAATGAAGATTGGTAATCTAGGAGCTTCGACTTTTGCTAGATCGTCTCTCACACGACGTCCAAAAGGAGGAAGGACATATAATAGAAGATCGAGAGGTATATCGATTGTCTATATTCTTTTGTAACATGTCTATAATTATTTTTCAATTATATATGCATGTAGTATTCTGTTTTTATGGCTAAAATCAATTGGACCCTGAATATAAACACAAAAGTCGGCGATCCGTAAATCATCTATTCCACAGCTATTCGTAGAATTGAGGTTGGTGGCTTGAACAACAAGTTTGTTCAAGTGACTACTCTAATCGAATAGCACGAGGATGAAATGGTTGCTTGGGTGATCCCTTTTGTCTAGGATTAAACTTTTTTAATTCGGGGACATCGATGGGATCGCCATGAACAAGCGATCGAGTTGAAGTGGGAAGCGAAGTTTCCTACCTTCAAGTGGTATCAGAGCCACGTTTTCCGATTTTGTGTGTTTAGGATTCGGTTACTTTTATGCACTTTTCATATATTATATGTTCCGGATAATAGTAGGATATGCATAGGTTAACTCCTTGGTTGCAAGCATAGGATCCAACTATTATGGTCATATGTGTGTATGTGATTGTATGTGTGTAAATGTATATTTTGTTGAATCCTCGGGGATGACGAGGCTAGTATTTGATTTTTTGTAAATTAGATACGGCATTGTTTAGCCACTATTTTTATTTTAGTTTACTTTTGATCTAGAATTCATGTATACTCCCTCGTGGAATATAGGATCGATGAATGTAAATCAAAATAGATTTTAGTCTCGGCTCGGATCTCCGGATGGCTCGTACATGGCGTAGGAGGAGCGGACGAGAAGGCGATACGACGGGAGACATATTGAAGACAAAAGCCATAATAGTTGGAAAATATTTATTTTTCATAGTTATTGCTTATTGTTTGATATGCATGTCGTAGGCTAGAAAATTCCTCAATTTCAAATTACTAAGTGGGAGAGGGATATTTTTATAAATTCTCATGGCCTCCATTATGATTTGACATATGATGCAAACAAACTTGCCCGTCGGCTCTGAGTGCCTTCCTCCCCATCGGATGAGTTTGTTTGGGGATCACAAGGTCGAATATGGTTGTAGGAAATTATTAAGGAGCGTGTGTACTTCCCCATCGGAAGGTACATAACCCGAGATAATTACCTTGGTACCGAGTAATGGTGAACACTTAGATACAAATATAAGTATCCTCCCCATCGGAGTCACTGCTTTTATTTGTAGGGTCGAAGAGGAACCAACTATTAATTTTACTTGTCAAAAGGTTAGGTTGACAAGATAGTAAAATTAATGGGTAAAACCTCCTCTTACAAATGTAGAATTCGTATACGTCTACACTATCGTGGCATACGATATTCTCGGTGTTTTGAGGTGTTGGTTGATTTTAAAATTTTATTGTTTGAGGAATAAATAATTTTTTGAAATCTAATGTTTTGAACTATGTGATTCTTAGGTTTTCTTTCAAAATGACTTTCAACCCGCTTGCTGTGATACTGAAAGAAAATAAACTTACTGGACCCAACTATGTTGATTGGAAGAGGAATCTTGACATTGTCTTGACTGCTGAGGAATACAAATATATACTCCTCGAAGAGTGCCCTCCTAAGCCTGTGGATAATTCTGGGGAAAAGGAGAAGGAGAGTTATAAGAAGTGGATTAAGGCCGATGAGATGGCGCGGTGTTACATTTTGACATCTATGTCAAATGTACTGCAACATCAGTATCAAGCCATGCCAACTGCTTATGACATGATGCTCAATCTCAAAGAGTTTTTTGGACACCAGAATTGGGCTGCTAGGCAGGAAGCCATGAGGAACCTGATGACGACGACCATGATCGAGGGAACACCCGTGAGGGATCATGTTCTCAAGATGATGGCTCATTTGAATGAGCTGGAAGTCCTCGGAGCTGAGATCGATGGGGAAACCCAGGTCGATATCATTCTCCAGTCTCTACCTAGAAGTTTTGAGCAGTTTCGTCTGAACTACAACATTAACAAGAGGTTGTATTCGTTGGCGGAGCTTCTGACAGAACTCTAGGCAGTAGAGGGGCTATTTCGTTAGAGTGCTCAGGCACAGCCATGGTTGCCCAAAAGGTTTCTACTTCTAAGCCGAAAGGCAAGAAGAAGAAGAAACAAGCTATGGCAAAGGTGGTGGGAAGATCTCAGGGAGGAGTGAAGAAGCCGAAAGGCAAGTGCTTCACTTGTAAGCAGACTAGACACTGGAAGAAGGACTGCCCCAACCGTAAGCAGAACAAAGGTATATCTTTTGGTCTAGTCGTTGAAACATGTTTAGTTGTGTTATCTACCGGCACCTGGTGTGTAGATACGGGAGCCACTGATCATGTCTGTAATACTTTACAGGAGTTCTAGGAAAATAGACGACTGGTTGAGGGGGAGATTACCGTATACTTGGGCGATGACACGAAGGTGCCATGTATTACAGTGGGAGATGTTTATTTATCTTTTGAAAAAAATAAAGTTTTGGTTCTTAAGAATTGCCTTTATGTACCTTTATTTAGAAAAAAATTTAATTTCGGTTTCTAAATTGTTTATGAATGGATATTCTATTTCTTTTAATGAAAGAGTTGTTATAAAAAGGAATAGGGAGATTATCTGTTTAGGTACATTGATAGCAAATTTTTACACACTTGAACCAAAAGCTCCCACGATGCAAATAGAAGTTAATAACTCATCTTCTAATTCCAATAAGAGAAAAGAACCTTCGAAGATGAACCAAACATATCTTTGGCATCTTAGGCTTGGTCATATTAACCTAAGCAGAATTCAAAGGTTGATAGCTGAAGGACCTCTGGGTTCATTAGTGGTGGAAGACTTCCCAACCTGCGAATCTTGCTTGGAGGGTAAAATGAACAAGAGGCCTTTTAAGGCCAAGGGGTATAGAGCCAAAGATGTGTTAGAATTGGTTCATTCTGATTTGTGTAGTCCTATGTCTATCCAGGCTAGAAGTGGTTTTGAGTATTTCGTCTCTTTTATAGATGATTATTCAAGATATGGATACATTTACCTGATGCGCCGCAAGTCTGAATGCTTTGACAAGTTGAAAGAATTCAAGGCTGATGTGGAGAAACGTCAAGGAAAAATTATCAAGACACTACGATTTGATCGTGGTGGTGAGTACCTCTTGGGAGAGTTTAGGAATTACTTATCAGAGGCTAGGATTCAATCCCAATTGTCTGCACCGGGCACACCCCAGTAGAATGGTATAGCAGAGCAAAGGAATAGGACTCTTATGAAGATGGTTAAATCGATGATGAGTTATTTTGAGTTGCCAGATTCGTTCTAGGGATATACTCTAGATACAACAGTGTATATTCTGAACTTGGTCCCATCTAAATCAGTGCTTTCTACTCCCAGAGAATTGTGGAGTGGACGAAAGCCTAGTCTAAGACATATTCGAATTTAGGGAAGTCCAGCACATGTGCTGAAGGCAAATGCTGGTAAGTTGGAACCTCGTACAGAAGTGTGCATGTTCGTTGGCTATCCTAGAGGAACGAAAGGAGGTTTGTTTTATAGTCCTAAAGATCAGAGGGTGATCATTAGCACGAATGCCAGATTTTTAAAGGAAGACTATGTGATGAACCACAAGCCCATGAGTAAGATTTTTCTGGAGGAATTAAAAGGGGAAGTCACTTCTTCAGTACCACCGGTACAAGAGGATATACCACAAGTCACTGCACCGCGTGTCACAGAGGATACACAGGTGATACCTCATCGTAGTGGGAGGGTTGTTAGACAGCCTGATAAATACATGTTCTTGGGAGAATCTTCTGATTTGGTCCCTAGCGAACATGAACCTGATCTCTGGATATATGATGAGGCAATCCAAGATAAAGATGGAATATCTTGGCAAAGTGCAATGAATGCTGAGATTGAATCTATGGATCCAAATCAGGTCAGGGAGCTAGTAGAACCACTAGATGGTATAAAAACCATTGGATGCAAGTGGATCTACAAAAGAAAGAGAGGAATAGACAGGAAGGTTGAGACCTTCAAAGCGAGACTTGTTGCGAAGGGGTATACTCAGAAAGGGGGTATCGATTATGAGGAAACCTTTTCGCCGGTGGCCATGCTTAAGTCTATCCGGATTCTCGTATGTATTAAAGCTCATATGGATTATGAGGTGTGGCAGATGGATGTGAAGACAACATTCCTTAATGGAAGTCTTGAGGAAAACATCTATATGAAGCAACCAGAGGGATTCATTGCAAAGGGCAAAGATCATCCTGTGTGTAAGCTTAATCGGTCCATTTATGGATTGAAGCAAGCTTCGAGGTCTTGGAACATCCGCTTTGATGAGGTAATCCAGTCTTATGGATTTATTCAAAGTCCGGATGAGTCTTGTGTATACAAGAGATGTGATGGAAACGTAGTGGTATTTCTTGTGCTATACGTAGATGACATTTTGTTAATTGACAACAATGTCAAGGTGTTATCGGACGTAAGGGTATGGTTGTCCAAATAGTTTGATATGAAAGACTTGGGAGAAGTGGGACACATCCTTGGGATCAAGGTTATAAGGGATCGCATGAAAAGGATGTTGTACTTATCTCAAGCTTCATACATAGACACAATTATAGATCATTTTAGCATGTAGAACTCCAAGAAGGGTTTTCTACCTTTCAGGCATGGAGTTCCTTTATCTAAGGAGATGTGTCCTAAAATGTCTGAGGAGATAGAGGAGATGAAGGCGGTTCCTTATGCTTTGGCAGTAGGAGCTTCATGTATGCGATGATATGTACGAGACCAGATATCTGCTTTGTCGTGGGCATGGTCAGCAGATATCAGAGTAATCTAAGACAGGGACATTGGACTGCGGTAAAGCCTATATTGAAGTACTTGAGAAGGACTAGGGATTATATGCTAGTTTACCAGGTAGACCAATTACTTCCTGTGGGTTATACAGATTCTGACTTTCAATCAGATAGGGATAACAGTAAGTCTACCTTAGGTTTTGTGGTTACTTTGGGAGGTGGAGCCAATGTATGGAGGAGTGTCAAACAGAAATGTGTGGTGGATGCCACCATGGAAGCTAAGTATGTGGCAGCCTCTAAGGTAGCCAAAGAAGTTGTGTGGCTCAGGAACTTCCTGATGGACTTGGATGTGATTTCTAGTTTACCTAGAACTATCACAATTTATTGTGATAATAGTGGTGCAGTTGCAAACTCGAAGGAACCACGAGCCCATAAGGCAAGTAAACACATAGAGCGCAAGTACCACCTGATACGAGAAAGCATAAAGAGAGGAGAAGGTGTTGTGGCAAAGATTGCATCGGAGGATAACCTGACAGATCCTTTCACTAAGGCCCTTTCAGCGAGAGCTTTTGATAGGCATGTGGAGGGAATGGGAATCAGATGTATGGCAGTTTGAGGACATCATAGTCTTTTAGTATAAGTGGGAGATTGTTGGGATGTATACTGAAAAGTCTATCTTTTGTATGAACATCTTTATTTAGAATTATGAATCACATGATCATTGTTTGCATATTTATGGTTATTCATATTGTTTAATACATTACATTGTAGATAACATGGTATGTGGTGTCACACGGGAGATCATGTTATCGGCTCCTTAAAAAGTATAAGTAAAGGCTCACGACCAAGATGGCTTTGGACAAACCATTGGTCTGGTTGTAGTGTGATTTGATATTGGTTTGTCTTGACCATAGAATCACACTAGTGCACTTTGTGTGTTTTGAGCAGGACATACTTAGAGGTGATTCGATTTATTGCTGACTACATAATCGAATCAGACCTCAGATATTATATTGTACATGATCTTAATCCCGATATAATAACAGGCACATATACTTTGTATTCATTTTTTTGATTTACCAATGGGCGAGATTTATAGATTAAATCGATAGGCTCGGTAAGTTGGAAAATGATATTATTTATATGGTGTGTCGTTGATTATAGGAGGAAACTGTGTCCTATATATTAGGATGATAATGTCCCCTTGAGGAGCTCATAAGGTTCATCATGTAAACCCTGCAGGTGGACTTGGTCCGACATGATGATATGGATGAGTGGTACTACTCATAGAGTTAGATGTTGATTAATTAATGACTAATAAATTAATTAATCGACAGACATTCGAGATCATAAACACGGGGAGAAAATATACAAATAATATATGGAGCCCATATTAACTTATGGGGGTTGGTTAGGTAGATCAATGATAATCCATTAGTGGATTGGATTATCATTAATGGATCGGACTTTATGTGGGCTTGATCCATTGGGTGGCCAAAATCCAACTCATTATCATGGTCCCTATTGTAGCCTATTAATACCTCATAAAGCCTAGATCCAATGGATGAAAATAAAACTCTAGATCCAATGGTAGAGATTAAATCTCTAGATCCGACGGTTGAGATTAAATCTCTAGATCCGACGTTTGAGATTAAATCCCTAGAACTAATGGTGGAGATTAAAACAAAGCTTATCCCTAACTCTATAAACGGAGGCTTTAGGGTGGGCGGCAACAAGGAATTCCAATTAGAGAATGAATAGGATTAGGGTTTGACAGGCTTAGGGTTTGGAGGTGTTGGGCGGCCAAAAATAAGGAAGTTTTTTCCTTTTCTTCTTCCTCTTCCTAGTTGGCCGGCGCCAAAGGTTTGCTTCTAAAGGTTTTTCCCGGAAGCTCTGATACCACTTGAAGGTAGGAAACTTCGCATCCCACCTCAACTCGGTCGCTTGTTCATGGCGATCCCTTCTACATCCCCAGATAAAAAAGTTTATCCTTGACAAGAGGGATTGCCCAAGCAACCTTGTCATCGTCGTTCTATTCGATTAGAGTAGTCACTTGAACAAACTTGTTGTTCAAGCGACCAACCTCTATTCTACGAATAGCCGCGGAATAGACGATGTACGGGTCACCAACTTTTGTGTTTATGTTCGGGGTCCAAGTATATTTAGCCACAAAATAGAATATAACATTCATATAATTGAAAAACAAATATAAACATGTTACACATGAAGATAGATAAGTTATATACCTCTCGATCTTCTATTGTATGACCTTCCTCCTTTCGGACGTCGTGCGGGCGATGATCTACCAAAAGTTGAAGCTCCTAGATCACCAATCTTCCTTCCTTGCTTGTTCCAAGCAAGAGGAAGAATAGAAACAAGAACCTTCTCCTTCTTTTAGGCAACCAACAAGCAACAAGCAAGTTGCTTGCCATCGGCCAACAAGAAGAAGGAGAAAGATGGATGCCAGCCAAAAGCTCCAAGGGAGGACCCTAAGCCTTTGTTCCACCGGCCAAGGAGAAGAGGAGAGCTAGGTTTTGACGCCGGTCAAGGGGGGAGAGGAGCTGTATGGACGCCGACCACCAATGGAGAAGAAGAAGACAAGGAAAGAATTTCCTTATTTGGTGCCGCCAAGCTCCAAACCCTAACTCCAAGCCTCTTGCCGCCAACTCCAAACTCCCTTGCTTCCAAATTTCTCTCCACGCCAACCCTAAAGCCTCCTTTTATAGAGTTAGGGATAAGTCTTGTTTTAATTTTCACCATTGGTTCTAGTGATTTAATCTCAAACGTCGGATCTAGAGATTTAATCTCTACCTTTGGATCTAGAGTTTTGTTTCCATCCATTGGATCTAGGCTTCATGAGGAATTAATAGGCTACAATAAAGACCATGAGGAGGAGTTGGATCTTGGCCACCCAATGGATCAAGCCCACATAAAGTCCGATCCATTAATGATAATCCAATCCACTAAAGGATTATCATTGATCTACCTCACCGACCCTCATACGTTAATATGGGCTCCATATATTAAATGTATATTTTCTTCCCTTGTTTAAGATCTCGAATGTCCGTCGATTAATTAATTTACTGACCATTAATTAATCAACATCTAACTCCATGAGTAGTACCACTCAACTTTTTTGTCATGCCGGACCAAGTCCACCTGCAGGGTTTACATGATGAACCTTATGAGCTCCTCAAGGGGACATCTTCATCCTAATATATAAGACATGGTTTCCTCCTATAATCAATGACACACCATATAAATAATATCATTTCCCAACTTATCGAGTCTATCGATTTAATCTATAAATCTCTCTCATTGGTAAATCAAAGAAATGAATACTAAGTATATGTGCCTGTCATTATATCGGGATTAAGAGAATGTACAATATAATATCTGAGGTCTGATTCAATTGTATAGTCAGTAATAAATCGAATCACCTCTAAGTCAGTCCTGCTCAATACACACAAAGTGCACTAGTGTGATTCTATGGTCAAGACAAACCAATACCAAATCACACTATAACCATTCCAATGGTTTGTCCAAAGCCATCTCGGTTGTGAGCCTTTACTTATACTTTACATGGAGTCGATAACATGATCTCCCGTGTGACACCACACACCATGTTATCTACAATGTAATGTATTAGACAATATGCATAGCCATAAAAATATGTAAACAATGATCATTTGATTCTTATTTCAAAATAAAGATGTTCAAACAAAAGGTAGACTTTTCAGTATACATCCCAACAAAAACCTAGGCTTAGGGTTCTCCCTTTGAGATTTGGTTGGCATTCACCTATTCTCCTCTTCCTTCTTGGCCGGCGGCATGCTCCAACTTTGTAGATAACATCCAAGTCCATCAAGAAGTTCCTGAGCCACACAGCTTCTTTGGCCGCCTCAGAGGTTGCCACATAATCAGCTTCCATGGTAGAGTCCGCCACGTATTTCTGCTTGACACTCCTCCATACAATGGCTCCACCTCCCAAAGTAAACACAAAATATGAGGTAGACTTACCATTATCCCTATCTGATTGGAAGTCGAAATACGTATAACCCTTATGGATTAATTGGTCTGCCTGGTAAACTACCATATAATCCCTAGTCCTTCTCAGGTACTTAAATATATGCTTTACCACAGTCCAATATCCCTGTCCTGGATTACTCTGATATCTGCTGACCATGCCAATGGCAAAGCAGATATCTAGTCTCGTACATAGCATCGCATACATGAGGCTTCCTACTGCCGAGGCATATGGAACCGCCTTCATCTCCTCTATCTCCTCAGATGTTCTAGTACATATCTCCTTAGATAAAGGAATTCCATGCCTGAAAGGTAGAAAATCTTTCTTGGAGTTTTGCATGCTAAAACGATCCATAATCGTGTCTATGTATGAAGCTTGGGATAAACACAACATCCTTTTCCTATGATCCCTTATAACATTGATCCCAAGGATGTGTCCCACTTCTCCCAAGTCCTTCATATCAAACTGTTTGGACAATCATACCCTTACATCCGATAACACCTTGACATTGTTGACAATTAACAAAATGACATCTACATATAGTACAAGAAATACCACTACGTTTCCGTCACATCTCTTGTATACACAAGACTCATCCGGACTTTGAATAAATCCATAAGACTTGATCACCTCATCAAAGTGGATGTTCCAAGACCTCGAAGCATGCTTCAATCCATAAATGGACCGATTAAGCTTACATACAAGATGCTCTTTGCCCTTCACAATGAATCCCTCTGGTTGCTTCATATAGATGTTTTCCTCAAGACTTCCATTAAGGAAAGCTGTCTTGACATCCATATGCCACACCTCATAATCCATATGAGCTGTAATGCACAAGAGAATCCGGATAGACTTGAGCATGGCTACTGGCGAAAAGGTCTCCTCATAATCGATACCCTCTTTCTGAGTATACCCCTTCGCAATAAGCCTCGCTTTTAAGGTCTCAACCTTCCCATCTATTCCTCTCTTTCTTTTGTAGATCCACTTGCATCCAATGGTTTTTACACCATTGGGTGGTTCTACTAGCTCCCAGACATGATTTGAATCCATAGATTCAATCTCAACATTCATTGCACTTTGCCAAGATACCGCATCTTTATCTTGGATTGCCTCGTCATATGTCCAGGGATCAGGTTCATGTTCGCTAGGGACCAAATCAAAAAATTCTCCCAAGAACATGAATCTATCAGGATGTCTAACAACCATCCCACTACGACGAGGTATCACCTGTGTATCCTCTGTGATACGCGGTGTAGTGACTTGTGGTATATCCTCATGTACTGGTGGTACTGAAGAAGTGACTTCCCCTTTCAATTCCTCCAGAACAATCTTACTCAAGGCTTGTGGTTCATTACATAGTCTTCCTCTAGAAATCTACCATTCGTGCTAACGATCACCTTCTGGTCTCTAAGACTATAAAACAAACCACCCTTCGTTCCTCGAGGATAGCCAACGAACATGCGTACTTCTGTACGAGGTTCTAACTTACCAGCATCTGCCTTCAGCACATGTGCTGGACTCCCCCAAATCCGAATATGTTTTAGACTAGGCTTTCGCCCAGTCCATAATTCTGTGGGAGTAGAAGGCACTGATTTAGATGGAACCAAGTTCAAAATGTACACCGCCGTATCTAGAGCATATCCCCAGAACGAATATGGCAACTCAGAATAACTCATCATCGATCTCACCATCTCAATAAGAGTCATATTCCTTCGCTCTGCTACACCATTCTGCTGGGGTGTGCCAGGTGCAGACAATTGGGATTGAATCCCAGGCTCTGATAAGTAATTCCTAAACTCTCCCAAGAGGTACTAACCACCACCATCAGATCATAGTGTCTTGATACATTTACCTTGACATTTCTCTGCATCAGCCTTGAATTCTTTAAACTTGTCAAAGCATTCAGACTTGCGGCGCATCAGGTAAATGTATCCATATCTCGAATAATCATCTATAAAAGAGACGAAATACTCAAAACCACCTCTAGCCTGGATAGACATAGGACCACACAAATCAGAATAAACCAATTCTAACACATCTTTGGCTCTATACCCCTTGGCCTTAAAAGGTCTCTTGGTCATTTTACCCTCCAAGCAAGATTCGCAGGTTGTGAAATCTTCCACCACTAATGAACCCAGAGGTCCATCAGCTATCAACCTTTGAATTCTGCTTAGGTTAATTTGACCAAGCCTAAGATGCCAAAGATATGTTTGGTTCATCTTCAAAGGTTCTTTTCTCTTATTAGAATTAGAAGATGAGTTATTAACTTCAATTTGTATCATGGGAGCTTTTGGTTCAAGTGTGTATAAATTTTCTATCAATGCACCCGAACAGATAATGTCCCTATTCCTTTTTAAAACAACTCTGTCATTAAAAGAAATAGAATATCCATCCATAAATAATTTAGAAACCGAAATTAAATTCATTCTAAATAAAGGTACATAAAGGCAATTCTTAAGAACCAAAACTTTATTTTTCTTAAAAGATAAATGAACGTCTCCCACTGCAACAGCCGCCACTTTCGTAGCATCGCCCAAGTACACGGTAATCTCCCCCTCAGCCAGTCGTCTGGTTTCCTGGAACCCCTACAAAGTATTGCAGACATGATCAGTGTCTCCCATATCTACACGCCAGGTGCCAATAGATAACACCACTAAACATGTTTTGACGACTAGCCCAAAAGATATACCTTTGTTCTGCTTGCGGTTAGGGCAGTCCTTCTTCCAGTGTCCAGTCTACTTACAAGTGAAGCACTTGCTTTCGGCTTCTTGACTCCTCCTTGAGTTCCTCCCACCGCCTTTGCCCCAGTTTCTTTCTTCTTCTTCTTGCCTTTTGGCTTAGAGGTAGAAACCTTTTGGGTCACTATGGCATATGCCTGAGAACTCTGACGAAATAGCCCCTCTGCCGCCTGGTGTTCTATCAGAAGCTCCACCAACGAATACAACCTCTTGTTCATGTTGTAGTTTAGGCAAAACTGCTCAAAACTCCTAGGTAGAGACTAGAGAATGATATCGACCGTGGATTCCCCATCGATCTCAGCTCCAAGGACCTCCAGATCATTCAAATGAGCCATCATCTTGAGAACATGATCCCTCACAGGTGTTCCCTCGATCATGGTGGTCGTCATCAAGTTACTCATGGCTTCCTGCCTAACAGCCCGATTCTGGTGTCCGAAAAGCTCCTTGAGATTGAGCATCATGTCATAACCAGTGGTCATGGCTTGATGCTGATGTTGTAGTACATTTGACATAAATGCCAAAATGTAACACCGTGCCATCTCATCGACCTTTATCCACTTCTTATAACTCTCTTTCTCCTTTTCCCCAGAATCATCTGCAGGCTTAGGAGGGCACTCTTCGAGGAGTACATATTTGTATTCCTCAGCAGTTAAGACAATATCTAGATTCCTCTTCCAATCAACATAGTTGGGTCCAGTAAGTTTATTCTGTTTTAGTATCACAGCAAGTGGGTTAAAAGTCATTTTGAAAGAAAATCTAAGAATCACATAGATCAAAACATTAGATTTCGAAAAATTATTGATTCCTTAAACAATAATATTTTAAAATCAACCAACATCTCAAAACACCGAGAATATCGTATGCCACGATAGTGGTGACGTATACGAATTCTACATTTGTAAGAGGAGGTTTTACCCATTAATTTTACTATCTTGTCAACCTAACTTTTTGACAAGTAAAATTAATAGTTGGTTTTTCTTTGGCCCTACAAATAAAAGCAATGACTCCGATGGGGAGGATACTTATATTTGTATATAAGTGTTCACCATTACTTGGTACCAAGGTAATTATCTCGGATTATGTGCCTTCCGATGAAGAAGTACACACGCTCCTTAATAATTTCCTATAACCATATTTAACCTTGTGATCCACAAACAAACTTATCCGATGGGGAGGAAGGCACTCAGAGCCGACGCGCAAGTTTATTTGCATCACTTGTCAAATCGTAATGGAGGCCGTGAGAATTTATAAAAATATCCCTCTCCCACTTAGTAATTTGAAATTGAGGAATTTTCTAGCCTACGACATGCATATTAAACAATAAGCAATAAATATGAAAAATAAAAATTTTCCAACTATAATGGCTTTTGTCTTCAATATGTCTCCCATCGTATCGCCATCTCGTCCGCTCCTCCTACGCCATGTACGAGCCATCCGGAGATCCGAGCCGAGACTAAAAAAACTATTTTAATTTACATCCATCGATCATATACTCCACGAGGGAGTGTACATGAAATCTAGATCGAAAGTAAACTAAAATAAAAAGAGTGGCTAAACAATGTCGTATCTAATTTACAAAAAATTAAATACTAGCCTCGTCAACCCCGAGGATTCAACAAAATATACAATTACACACATACAATCACATACACACATATGGCCATAATAGTTGGATCCTATGCCTGCAACCAAAAGTTAACCTACGCATATCCTACTATTATCCGACACATGTAATATATGAAAAGTGCATAAAAGTAATCGAATCCTAAACACACAAAATCGGAAACCGTGGCTCTGATACCACTTGAAGGTTTTGCCCGGAAGCGCTGATACCACTTGAAGGTAGGAAACTTCGCTTCCCACCTCAACTCGGTCGCTTGTTCATGATGATCCCTTCTACGTCCCCAGATAAAAAAATTTATCCTTGACAAGAGGGATTGCCCATGCAACCTTGTCATCGTTGTGTTATTCGATTAGAGTAGTCACTTGAACAAACTTGTTGTTCAAGCGACCAACCTCTATTCTACGAATAGCCGTGGAATAGACGATGTACGAGTCACCAGCTTTTGTGTTTATGTTCGGGGTCCAAGTATATTTAGCCACAAAATAGAATATAACATTCATATAATTAAAAAACAAATATAAACATGTTACATATGAAGATAGATAAGTTATATATCTCTCGATCTTCTATTGTATGACCTTCCTCCTTTCGGACGTCGTGCGGGCGACGATCTACCAAAAGTTGAAGCTCCTAGATCACCAATCTTCCTTCCTTGCTTGTTCCAAGCAAGAGGAAGAATAGAAACAAGACCCTTCTCCTTCCTTTAGCCAACCAACAAGCAACAAGCAAGTTGCTTGCCGCCGGCCAACAAGAAGAAGGAGAAAGATGGATGCCGGCCAAAAGCTCCAAGGGAGGACCCTAAGCCTTGGTTCCACTGGCCAAGGAGAAGAGGAGAGATAGGTTTTGACGCTGGCCAAGGGGGGAGAGGAGCTGTATGGACGCGGCCAACAATGGAGAAGATGAAGACAAGGAAAGAATTTCCTTATTTGGTGCCGCCAAGCTCCAAGCCTCTTGCCGCAAACTCCAAACTCCCTTGCTTCCAAATTGCTCTCCACGCCAACCCTAAAGCCTCCTTTTATAGAGTTAGGGATAAGCCTTGTTTTAATCTCCACCATTGGTTCTAGGGATTTAATCTCAACCGTTGGATCTGTTAGGGCAATCTCTTGCCATGATAAGGTTTTGATGTGTGTGGCAAAGGGTTTAAGTTAGGATGATATTGTTATTTGATATGTGCGTTGGAGTCTTGCAGGACTTAGTAATTCGCACATGGAGCCTTGGCGGGTTCACCCTCACAACCTCGTGCCTGAGTCGGAGAAGGAGCATTGCAGAGTCGTGCGCTTGATGCTGCCGAGGGACCGCCAGACGAGATGACTTGAAGTGAAGCCAAGGAAGCAGACTTCGGAGGCAAGAGACACGAAGGAGCATTGCAGAGTCGTGCACCTGATGCTGCCGAGGGACGTGGCCGCGAATGAAGAGAGCTTCGGCGAGGGACTTCGAGTGAGATGAGAGAATGAGTGAAATGTAAGTAGCTCATTAGGTGAACTTGGCCGAATGGCTGAGTGTCGAAGACTTGACCGTAAGGGTTAAGGTTTACCCGACCGCCGAAAGCTCAAACTTTTGTTAAGTTTGAGTTTCACACGGCACCAGTCGACTACCATGTAATGGCAGTGGACTGCTCTGAGTCGAGTGTGTTTGACTGGTATCCGACTGAGGGGTTTATGCCCAGCAGTCGACTACCATGGAATGGCAGTCGAATGTCAGAGGATGTCGCGGGCATAGAACCGCTCGTAGCTGACTGGGCAGTCGACTACGGAGGCAGCAGTCAACTGGTGAGGTCCATCAGTCGATTGCCAAGTGTTCCATTGGACTACAACGGTCGGGATCCGACGTGTTCGGAGGCCGTTGGAGTGGCGGCAGTCGACTGCCAAGGGTAGCAGTCGACTGGTGGCGGCCAACGAGAAGAAATCAGCCCTCTCTATAAAAAGAGAGGGTGTGGACCTTTGGGAGGTTAATGCTTATGCTCTAAGTGATCTTCCTAGTGCCTCACAAGCTCTAAACTTTTCTTACTTGTTTTTACTCCATTCTTATTGTAAGAAGAGTGATCTTGATTGTAAAGGTTACCTCCACCTAGCTTGGTGCAAAGGAGAGACCAATAGTGATTGGCTTTGGAGGAGTGATTCACCTCGGACGAATCGGGATCGTGGATTAGCGGCGTAGCCATGAACCACGTTACATATTGCGTTAGCGATTTGATTCTTGTCTTATATATTTACTTGTCTTGTCTTATTGTATTCCACTTGCGCTAACCGTTTGTAGGCGAGTAAATTACGACATCCATCGTAAGAGGGCTATTCACCCCCCTCTAGCTGGCCGTTTCGATCCCCAATAAGTGGTTTCAGAGCCAAGCAAAGCTTCTCGAGGACTAACCGCCACAACAAGCAACATTCAAAATGGCCGGCTCCAACATCCACCCACCAAAGTTCGACGGTGAATTCTCTTTGTGGAAAAAGAGAATGGAGGTATTTTTCGAAACGGATTTTGATATTATGATTACAATGGAATCCGGTTTCGTTTTGCCTAGGGATGAAGAAGGAAAGCCAATAGAGAAATCTAGGTGGACCAAAAAGCAAAGGGAAGAGCACCTTGCAAACTCAAAAGCCAAGCATCATCTTTTCAATGTGCTCCCCCAACAAGAGATCAACCGAATTGGAGAATGCCTAAGTGCCAAGGAGATGTGGGAGAAGCTAATTGAGCTTCATGAAGGCACATCCGAGGCAAAGCTAGCAAGGAGAGACCTCCTCCGCTCCCAACTCAACAACATTAAACTAGAAAAGGGAGAAAAGGTAATTTCTTTACATTCTCGTTTCAAGGAAATTATAACTGGTTTGTCAAGTGTAGGTGAGAAGCTATCCAACCGGGATATGATAATGAAGGTCATAGATGCCTTTCCCCGGTCCTCAAAGTGGAGCTCCATGGTGGACTCCTTCTATATCTCGAAGAATTTAGAAGTGAGCACCTTGGAGGAGTTCTTCTCAACAATGGGACTCCACGAAACAAGGCTTGAAGGAATACAAGAAGAGTCTAGAATTCAACCTTCAAAAGGAGTAGCATTGTTGGCAAACAAGGGGAAGAAGAAGATGGAAATCCCCTCCTCCGATGATGATGAAGCATCCTCATCCTCCTCCAAGGATAGCACAGAAGAAGCGTATATGGTAAGGAGGGTAAGGCGTGCTTTAAAAGGTTTTCATTTTAACAAATCAAATGATAAGAATAGAAGACAAAGGGGGAAAATCATTTGCTACAATTGCCAAGGAGAGGGACACATAAGGGACAATTGTCCCCTCCTAAACAAGAGCAAAGAAGAAAAGAAAAAGAAAGAAGAAAAGAAGAAGAAAAAGGGGAGCAAGAAAAAGAAGGAAGAGGAGAAGAAGACAAAAGAAAAGGGGAAGACCAAAGCTCTAAAGGCAAGGACTTGGGATGACCCATCCTCATCCTCCTCATCATCATCAGATGAGGAGAATGCCTTTGTCACCAATTTGGCCTTAATGGCCTTTGATGACTTGGATTGCTCCTCCACCGAAAATGAAGAATCAAGCTCAAGTGGAGAGAGCTCAAGTGAAGGGGGAGCCTCTACATCAACCTCATCCGAAGAAGAAGAAGAGGACATGGAAACTATGGTAACGAATCTAACTCCTAAGAAAATAGTTTCCATGGTCTCTAACTTAACTAGGGATTTATTTAGAGCTAAGAAGAAGAATAAGAGCATGCTAGATCAAATTAAGGATCTAGAAAATAAACTAGAAAAAGCATGCTTAAATGAAAATATTTCTTCTAGCTTAAATGATGCTTGCTCACATGAATATATGCCATTTAATGTTAGTGATGCATGCATGGATGAAAATAGGGCTTTAAGGGAAAAGGTAGACTATTTGACAAAAGCCCTAGAAAAATTCACAATTGGCTCCAACACATTGAATATGATAATTGGGAGCCAAAGGGCAAGTTTTAATAAGAAAGGCCTAGGTTATAAAGAAAAGAAAAATGAAAAGGCCTATAAATGCCTAATTGCTAGGGGACAAGATAAAAAGAAGGTAATAGCTAGGAAATGGATCCCCAAGGAGTATCTACTGAACCCAATAGGCAAGAACTTGTATTGGGTTCTAAAATCCATCCTTAAGGGTTAGGATAACCCTAGGGTAGTCAACCATATGCAATTGACCTATATCATATTTTGGTTGACTTAGGATGGTGGGACAACATTTTTAAATAGTGTTAGGTGATGATAACGTGCCTATAAATAGTTAATAATGCTTAAATCATGATGATTAATGTAATTGCTATGTATGTTTGCAATCATGATTTATGATTTTAAAATTTGGCATGTCATCATGAGAAATAGGGTTAAATCATGCTTTAGGTGATAATTTGTTTATTATCATGACATAATACCTAATACATGATAACAATTCAATGAATACATGTGTTTCATGATCATGATGTAGAATTAATTGATATATGCCTTTATGATCATGAGGATTGTTAGGTTGATACTTAACCCTGATAGAATTGTATGAATATAATGGTTAAGTATATACAAATACCCCCTAGGATGCATCTCACACTTACCATAGGCTACTTTAATTGAAAACTTAGCATGGGAGAGATGTTAGGATGATACAAATGTCCACTAATGCCTATGGCATTTAGATGGTCATTTAAAGTATCAAAATAGCAATAATAGACCAATCATGGAGAAGGCTTATGTTTAATTCATAGACATATTGCCCAAAGATCATGGTTGGATATTCCACATGTTTTCAAAACAATTTCTTACTCTAAAATCCATATATTCATGTTTTGAAACAATCCTAAGCAATACTATGTGTTAAAATGGATACTAACATGTTCAAAAACTAGTGGTTGTTAAAGCTTTTGGATTTTTGGCAAATCTCCGAAAATATAATGATTTTTCTTGAAAACCTATTTTTCATTGATAGATATACTTAAAAAAATATGTTCCTCAAATTTCATAATTTTTCAAATTTCCTGAAATTTATAATGCATTTCTGAATTTCACCTAGAAAATTAGAATTTCGGAATCCTTTGTGTCAGTCGACTGCACACTTGAAATACAGTCCAATATTTTCTGATTTAAATTTTAATCATGTTTTTGGTATTTTCCTTCTATTAAACTTGATGCCATGGGTTTATAACTTAGGATTAATCTTTTTGATGGTGTCAAAGGGGGAGAAATGTATGTTTAAGTAACGGGGAATATATTTTGGGGAAGAAATGATCATGCTTATGATAGGGGGAGAAAATTTTTATGTGGAGTTTCATGGATTAAGGGGGAGTTGCATGTTGCTATATCATGTTTATGTTTACATGCCTTCTTACCTTAGAATTTTCATCAAATGTTTTTACCTAACTTAAACGGATTGCCACACATCAAAAAGGGGGAGATTGTTAAGGCAATCTCTTGCCATGATAAGGTTTTGATGTGTGTGGCAAAGGGTTTAAGTTAGGATGATATTGTTATTTGATATGTGCGTTGGAGTCTTGCAGGACTTAGTAATTCGCACATGGAGCCTTGGCGGGTTCACCCTCACAACCTCATGCCTGAGTCGGAGAAGGAGCATTGCAGAGCCGTGCGCTTGATGCTGCCGAGGGACCGCCAGACGAGATGACTTGAAGTGAAGCCAAGGAAGCAGACTTCGGAGGCAAGAGACGCGAAGGAGCATTGCAGAGCCGTGCACCTGATGCTGCCGAGGGACGTGGCCGCGAACGAAGAGAGCTTCGGTGAGGGACTTCGAGTGAGATGAGAGAATGAGTGAAATGTAAGTAGCTCATTAGGTGAACTTGGCCGAATGGCTGAGTGTCGGAGACTTGACCGCAAGGGTTAAGGTTTACCCGACCGTCGGAAGCTCAAACTTATGTTAAGTTTGATTTTCACACGGCACACCGATCGCCATGTAATGGCAATGATCGCACTCGAGTCGAGTGTGTTCGATCGTATCCGATCGATGGTTTATGCCCAGTGACGATCGCCATGGAATGGCAATGACCGAGGATGTCGCGGGCACAGAACCGCTTCGTAGCCGAGGCGATCGACTACGAGGCGATCGGTGAGGTCCATCAGTCGACTGCCAAGTGTTCCGTTGGACTACAACGATCGGGATCCGACGTGTTCGGAGGTCTTTGGAGTTGCGCCAGTCGATTGCCAAGGGCAGCAGTCGACTGGTGGCAGCCAACGGGAAGAAATCAGCCCTCTCTATAAAAAGAGAGGGTGTGGACCTTTGGGAGGTTAATGCTTATGCTCTAAGTGATCTTCCTAGTGCCCCACAAGCTCTAAACTCTTCTTACTTGTTTTTACTCCATTCTTATTGTAAGAAGAGTGATCTTGATTGTAAAGGTTACCTCCACCTAGCTTGGTGAAAAGGAGAGACCAATAGTGATTGGCTTTGGAGGAGTGATTCACCTCGGACGAATCAGGATCGTGGATTAGCGGCATAGTCGTGAACCACGTTACATCTTGCGTTAGCGATTTGATTCTTGTCTTGTATATTTACTTGTCTTGTCTTATTGTATTCCGCTTGTGCTAACCGTTTGTAGACAAGTAAATTACGACATCCATCGTAAGAGGGCTATTCACCCCACTCTTGCCGGCCGTTTCGATCCCCAATAGGATCTAGAGATTTAATCTCAACCGTCGGATCTAGAGATTTAATCTCTACCTTTGGATCTAGAGTTTTGTTTTCATCCATTGGATCTAGGCTTCATGAGGTATTAATAGGCTACAATAGGGACCATGAGGAGGAGTTGGATCTTGGCCACCCAATGGATCAAGCCAACATAAAGTCTGATCCATTAATGATAATCCAATCCACTAAAGTATTATCATTGATCTACCTCACCAACCCCCATAAGTTAATATGGGCTCCATATATTATATGTACATTTTCTCCCACTGTTTAAGATCTCGAATGTCCATCGATTAATTAATTTATTGACTATTAATTAATCAACATCTAACTCCATGAGTAGTACCACTCAACCTTTTCATCATGTCGGACCAAGTCCACCTGCAAGGTTTACATGATGAACTTATGAGCTCCTCAAGGGGACATCATCATCCTAATATATAGGACACAGTTTCCTCCTATAATCAACGGCACACCATATAAATAATATCATTCCCAACTTATCGAGCTTATCGATTTAATCTATAAATCTCGCCCATTGGTAAATCGAAGAAATGAATACTAAGTATATGTGCCCGTCATTATATCGGGATTAAAAGCATGTACAATATAATATCTAAGGTCTGATTCAATTATGTAGTCAGTAATAAATCAAATCACCTCTAAGACGATCCTGTTCAATACACACAAAGTGCACTAGTGTGATTCTATGGTCAAGACAAACCAATACCAAATCACACTACAACCATTCCAATGGTTTGTCCAAAGCCATCTCGGTTGTGAGCTTTTACTTATACTTTACAAGGAGCCAATAACATGATCTCCTATGTGACACCACACACCATGTTATCTACAATGTAATGTATTTGACAATATGCATAGCCATAAAAATATGCAAACAATGATCATGTGATTCTTATTTCAAAATAAAGATGTTCATACAAAAGATAGACTTTTCAGTATACATCCCAATAGCTTCCTCTCCCTTTGTCGGCATCCAAACGTCCTCCTCTCTTCTCCTTGGCCAGTGGAAAGAAGTCTAGGGTCTCTTCCCTTAGAGTCTTGGTCGGCGTTCACTCTCCTTGTTCTTCTTCTTGGCCGGCGGCAAGCACCAAGCTTGGAGCTTGGTGGTTGGTTGAAAGAAGGAGAAGTGCTTTATTTCTTATTCTTCCTCTTGTTCGGAGCGAGCAAGGAAGGAAGATTGGTGATCTAGGAGCTTTGACTTTTGGTAGATCGTCGCCCACATGATGTCCAAAAGGAGGAAGGACATACAATAGAAGATCGAGAGGTATATCGATTGTCTATATTCTTTTGTAACATGTCTATAATTTTTTTTTCAATTATATATGCATGTATTATTCTGTTTTTATGGCTAAAATAACTTGGACCCCGAATATAAACACAAAAGTCGGCGATCCGTACATCGTCTATTCCGCAGCCATTCGTAGAATAGAGGTTGGTGGCTTGAACAACAAGTTTGTTCAAGTGACTACTCTAATCGAATAGCACGACGATGAAATGGTTGCTTGGGTGATCCCTTTTTTCTAGGATTAAATTTTTTTAATCCGGGGGCATCGATGGGATCGCCATGAACAAGCCACTGAGTTGAATTGGGAAGCGAAGTTTCCTACCTTCAGTGGAAAACAAAAATAAACATTAAGTTTAATGTCCAAGCATGTTCCATATTATTTTGAAAATAATATACTGAAAATAAGCTCATCTATAAAATGTTCGACTCATATTTGGCTTGATTGATATGAAAGTTCAACTAGTCCTGGTCAGAGTCGGTTAATATGTATGATTATACTCCGTGGTTCATGGTAATGCACTAGCTCTACATCTGGAACTAGGAGTAAGGTCCTAACATCTCACGCCCATCAACATGGCTAAGTACCCAAACACATTAGTCCTATGTGTTGTGAGATGTATTGGCTCCTTAAATCTATAGGTGCATGACATTTAAGGTATGTCCTATGCTAGTTCCATCAAAATGAAAAGTAGAAAATAGTAGTAAGAAAATATAATTTGTAAGTTCCTATTCTACTACGCACATGCCCAATTTCCATCTTAATAGACAAAATTCGGCTTCGGGTAGGGGTTCAGTAAATAGGCCTGCCAAGTTAGACTTCGATTCGACGTATTCGAGTTGTATGGCTCTGTTGCCCACATGTTCTCGAATGAAATGGTGTTTGACCTCTATATGCTTGGTCCTAGAGTGACATATTGGATTCTTAGTTAGGTTAATTGAGCTAATGTTATCTACGTGGAGTTTAGTGTTTGTAAAATCTAACTTAAAGTCTCGGAGAGTGTGCTTCATCCAAAAAAGGTGAGTGACACACTCACCCATCGCGATGTATTCAACTTCAGTGGTAGATAAGGCAACACAGTGTTGCTTCCTATTGCACCAACTTACTAGACTCGAGCCTGTTGGGGTTTGAAACGGTCGGCTAGAGGGGGGTGAATAGCCCTCAATCGTTTGGTGGTGGAATTCGCTAGTTCTCGTTGTGTTGCTTGTCTACGATTGTTGTTAGCGCAACGGAATAACAATAATAATGAAACTAACAACAATACACAATCACACAACACAAGAAGTACGTGGTTCGGAACCAAATGGTTCCTACTCCATGGGCGAGCTCACCGAGCTCTAGTTATGCGCACGACACTAACTAAACTCCTTCTCGACTACACGTCGGAGGTGGAGAAACCTCTCACAAGCAATTACAACAGTAATGTACAAATACAAACAAGAATACAAATACAATACAAAAGAAACACTTTTCACCGATTTCTTTTGATCACTTATTTGTTGCTTGCTTTGAATGGCTCTTGAAGGACTGGAATGCAGCAACAATTCCCCTCCAATAGCTCCACAAAAACCATGGCAAAATCCTCCCTCTTGAGCTCCTTTTATAACCTGCATCAAGCTAATTTTGCGCCAATCAGTCGACTGATCATGACCATCAGTCGACTGGCCCCGTAGTCGTTGTCTCACAACGGCCAGATCCACGTTGGTTAAGTTCCAACGGATCACACATCAGTCGACTGATGGCACCCATCAGTCGACTGATCATGCATCAGTCGAGTGTTGGCGAGCTCGACTCCATTCTGCGTCTGCGGTGGTCATCAGATCGCCATCCCTCGGCGATCGATTCTCCCAACGATCGCCCTCCTCGGCGTCAATCGATCAACAGACTTGGTTCAGTCAAACACTGGTTGAACCCATATGACCTAGAGCAGTCGACTTGCACCTATGCCAGTCGACTGATGTCGTCTAAAACCTCAAATACAAAGTTGTTTGAGCGTCCGACACTCAGTCTTAGCCACTTGGCCAAGTCAACCTTATCCCTCATGGAGTTCCCCACCGAAGCTCTCTTCCCTCGGCCTACGTCCCTCGGATGCGCCAAGCGCACGGCTTCGCAACGCCATCCTTCGCATCTCATGCCCTAGAAGTATGCTTCCCTTTGGGCTCACTCCATTCGCTCCCCGTCCGACGGTCCCTCGGATGCACCAAGCGCACGGCTTCGCAATGCCATCCTTCACCGACTCAAGGACCTGAGCCTACTGAACTTGCAAAGTTCTCAAGACTTCCCAAATGCACCAAGCGCACGGCTTCGCAATGCATTTCTCACCAAGCACCAAGCGCACGACTTCGCAATGCTTTGGATTTTCCATGCCAAGCACCAAGCGCATGGCTTCACAATGCATTGGACTTTCCCATGCCAAGGCTTCCCCCTTGGACTTCCACACCAAGCTCCATGCTTGGATTTTCCATGCCAACCCCATGTTGGACTTTCCCATGACAAGGCTTCCCCCTTGGACTTCCACACCAAGCTCCATGCTTGGATTTTCCATGCCAACCCCATGTTGGACTTTCCCATGACAATCCCATGTCATGAGTTTTGTCTATCATCAAAATACTATCACGGTACTGCTCGAGTCAAACTCGAGTCAACCTGGGCCGATTGCACCAACAATCTTCCCCTTTTTGATGATTCACAAAACTACCATCTCAAGTCTACCAATTCTCCCATATTGTCAATTCTCATATCCCAATGAGAATTCCAACGAACCCTAATTGGTAACTTGGTAACTTCTCCCCCTTTTTGACATTACATCAAAAAGGTCCTCCCCAAGGGTATGAATGTCTCATATCCCAATGAGATCTTACAATCTCTCCCTTGGAGGAACACATGCCTACAATCTTTCTAGTGATCCCATATCACTTAAAGAGAGGCAACCCAATTTTCCTCCCATGAGGAAATACACATCCATCTTCCCATGATGGATACTTCCCCCTAGAGGCTTGCTCCCACTTGACCATTGCACCAACAATGTCCTTGGAGAGTCCCTAAGGCAATAGGAATATTACACCAAACAAAATTAAGTCAAAGTTCAACAATGAACTCTCATCCACCTTAAAATTGATACTCACCCTCAACCCAACTCCTAATCCATATCCAATGGATTTCCACCCTCTCTAATGCTCTCCCAAGCATATCCTAGGGTTAGGAGTGGTTAGGGGACCAAAACACAGCTGAATATGGGCCTAACCAACAAGGTTGACCAGAAATCAGTGTTTTCAGTCAACTGCATCGAAACGATCGTGACACACTCCATCGATCGTGGCCTCCTGGCGATCGGGATACTTCACATTTGATTTTACGAATTCAAATGACTTTCCGAAATTCATAAGTAAATATACATAAGTAGATAAATCTTGAAATTTGGTATGTATACTACTTATCACAAACATTATGGGTGAAAAATATTAGAAAATTATTTTACCCATTAAACTAGGAGATTGATACAAAGTTCAAAATTTAAGAAAAGTTTCAATAAAGAGCCCTCTTTGTATCATCTCATTCAATGGTGATAGCTATCAAAAGATAGGCTTCACCAAGGTTTTTCAATATGTTTTCAAAATGTTTTCAAAACCTTTAATTTCTTTTCCTTAAACATCTCACTTATATCTAGATGTGTAAAACACATTCAAGGCAATTAATCTAGTGAGATGTGGGTTTTTATTCTTTTAATGGTCTCATGCATATTTCTAGGCAATATTATTTGATTCCCATCAAATCATGCCATAGTCCTTAATTTCATTTTATTTATATGCATTATATGATTATGGCATAGATATGATATAAGTAAAAGCATATGCCAATATCATGATGTCATGGCATGTAAATGAGATCTAGGCATTCATGACATCTAAACATAAATCTAAACATGATCATGACATTTTTATAAATAAAAATGAAAATGATGTCATGACATGGTAAGGCAAACAAATCATGGCAAGTAAAATATACTAAGGTATAGAATACCTAAGTGTGAAAATCAATTTGCCATTTTTAGGCATTAAATACATTTTGCCTTAATGTCATTATTTCCTTAGTGTGCCAAAAATCCAAAATGGCACACCAATACCTCTAAGACCTAATTGTGCCAATTTAAATCATTTTAAAACTTCTCAAACCATATTGGCACATCCTAATGTGTCAACTCATCATGGCTAGGTTAACTACCCATCCACTTAGGGTTGACACACCCTAACCCATCTAGCGTGAATCGATCACGCTTCTAGGAACCCAATACCTATTGGAGCTCCTTGCGTTAACAAGGTATTCCCTAGGGATAACTTCCCTAGATACCTTCCTAATGACCCTTTTAGGTTTTGAAACCATAGTCTTTTGGGTCTTACTTGGGTCAACTCTAGAGGTGACTCCTCCATTGACCTTCTTAGTGGCTTTCTTGGTTTTCCTTAAGTCCTTAGCCACTAAGCACACACCATGACTAGTCTTAGGGATGACTTCCCTATTAGCCTTGGTTTTCCTAGACCTAGAAATAGTTCTATAATTAAATGGAACATTATGATAAGTCTTCTTGGGCTTAGGTTTGTGACCCAAACCTTCCTTGCCCTTAGACCGTTTTTGAACCTTAGGTCTTGACTTTTGGGCATTTGACCCTAGAATTGAATTTTCTATGATTATAAGGGCTTTCTCCATTCTCTCAAGTCTTGACCTCAAGACTTGGTTCTCTAGCTCTAATTTTCCCATTTTTGAATTTTCATTAGGTTTTTGGGAAGGCCTCTTCTTCTTAGGCATGTGCCTAGACTTTTTGGGATTAATACCCAAATTTTCTTCTACTCTCCTAATTGACTCCCTAGGCAAGATATTTCTAGAATTATGAGTCCTAGGTTTATCCTTAGTTATATGAACATGCTTGGCACCTAAGAAATAAACCTTATTATTTCTCTTAGCATGCTTTTTATTTATAATTGCAAGAGAACTAAAATAATTCTTAGCATGCTTTTTGACTCTAGAAATTAAAGGTGCATTAAATAAATTTACCTTAGGGTTAGCTTTAGGAGCTCCCCCTACATAAGTCACACCTTCTTGCCCTTTCTTCCTCCCACTAGGGCATTGGCTTCGGTAGTGTCCCTTTTGATTGCACTTAAAACACACAATGTGCTCTTTGCTCTTGATTTTGGGAACTTCGGCATCTTTTGATTTTTGGGTTTTTGGTGCCGATACCTTCTCCTTAGCCATTTTTGGGCACTTACTTTTGTAATGCCCTTTCTCCCTACACTCATAGCATATTATGTGATTTTTATTTAAAATAATAACACTTGAGTTACCTAGGGAGGTGGTGGAGACCTCTTCTTGATCTTCACTTCTCCCGAATGTTGATGCTTGTTGTTCTTGCTCCGGGATGGAAGATTGCCTTTCCTCCCCCTCAATGCTAGAGGTGGAGGTCTCCACCAAGTCATCCACATCTTCAAAAGTGGATGGTTCTTCCTCGGCATTCTCCTCTACTTGTGTCGGTTGGGAATTTTCTTGGAATTTCATTATCTTATTCCATAATTCCCTTGCATCCCTATAATCACCCAATCTAGACCAAATAGTGTAAGGTAACAAATCATTAATCAATTTGATTACCTCAAGATTTGTCTTGAAATCCTTGATTTGGTATTGGGTCCACCTTGACTTCTCAATTTGCCTATTGCTTTTATCCCTAGGAAATTCGAAACCGTTTTCTAAGATTAGCATAAAATCAAAATCGGTTTCTAGGTAAACCTCCATTTTTCTTCTCCCCCATAGGAGATCTCCTTCGAATTTTGGTGGATGGATGAAGCTGGCCATTTGCAGTGCTCTCGCAGCGATTAGTCCTTGAAGACCGACCTTGACTCTGATACCACTTGTTGGGGATCGAAACGGCCGGCTAGAGGGGGGTGAATAGCCCTTAATCGTTTGGTAGCGGAATTCGCTCGTTCTCGTTGCGTTGCTTGTCTATGATTGTTGTTAGCGCAGCGAAATAACAATAATAATGAAACTAACAACAATAAACAATCACACAACACAAGATATATGTGGTTCAGAACCAAATGGTTCCTACTCCATGGGCGAGCTCACCGAGCTCTAGTTATGTGCACGGTACTAACTAAACTCCTTCTTGACTACACGTCGGAGGTGGAGAAACCTCTCACAAGCAATTACAATAGTAATGTACAAATACAAACAAGAATACAAATACAATACAAAAGAAACACTTTTCACCGATTGCTTTTGATCACTTGTTTGTTGCTTGCTTTGATTGGCTCTTGAAGGACTGGAATGCAACAACAATTCCCCTCCAATAGCTCCACAAAAACCATGGTAAAATCCTCCCTCTTGAGCTCCTTTTATAACCTGCATCAAGCTGATTTCGCACCCATTAGTCGACTAATCGTGACCATCAGTCGACTGGTCCCGTAGTCGTTGTCTCACAACGGCCAAATCCACATTGGTTAAGTTCCAACGGATCACACATCAGTCGACTGATCATCCATCAGTTGAGTGCTGGCGAGCTCGACTCCATTCTGTGCTCGCAGACAAGGTCATCACGACCGCCATCCCCAGCCGATCGATTCTCCCAACAATGATCGCTCCCTCGGCCGATCGATCACCAGACTTGGTTCAGTCAAACACTGGTTGAACCCATACGACCTAGAGCAGTCGACTGGCACCTATGTCAGTCAACTGATGTCGGCTAAAACCTCAAACACAAAGTTGTTTGAGCATCCGACACTCAGTCTTAGCCACTTGGCCAAGTCCACCTTATCCCTCATGGAGTTCCCCACCGAAGCTCTCTTCCCTCGGCCTACGTCCCTCGGATGCACCAAGCGCACAACTTCGCAATGCCATCCTTCTCGTCTCATGCCCTAGAAGTATGCTTCCCTTTGGGCTCACTCCATTCGCTCCCCGTCCGACGATCCCTCGGATGCACCAAGCGCACGGCTTCGCAATGCCATCCTTCACTGACTCAAGGACCCGAGCCTACTGAACTTGCCATGTTCTCAAGACTTCCCAAATGCACTAAGCGTACGGCTTCGCAATGCATTTCTCACCAAGCACCAAGCGCATGGCTTCGCAATGCTTTGGATTTCCCATGCCAAGCATCAAGCGCACGGCTTCGCAATGCTTTGGAATTTCCCATGCCAAGGCTTCCCCCTTGGACTTCCACACCAAGCTCCATGCTTGGATTTTCCATGCCAACCCCATGTTGGACTTTCCCATGACAAGGCTTCCCCCTTGGACTTCCACACCAAGCTCCATGCTTGGATTTTCCATGCCAACCCCATGTTGGACTTTCCCATGACAATATCATGTCATGAGTTTTGTCTATCATCAAAATACTATCAAGGTACTGCTCGAGTCAAACTCGAGTCAACCTGGGCCGATTGCACCAACAGAGTTGAGAAGTTGACAACAATCACTCGTACTCTTTCTATCGAGCTTACTACCGGCATAGTCCGAATCGGAGTAGCCGGTTTGTTTGAACTCGGTAGATCTAGGGTACCAAATATCGACATTAAGTGTACCCTTTATATATCTAAGGATACGCTTGACTAGAGTTAGGTGAGAATCCTTGGCACAGGTTTGGAACCTTGCGCACATACTTACTACAAATAAGATATCAAGTCGGCTTGGAGTTAAGTAAAAGAGACTCCCTATTACGCCCCTATAGTATTTTAAATCAATTGAATTTCCGATTACATCTTCTTCTATATTTACATTCATTGCCATTGGAGTATTAATAATTTTAGCGTCTTGCATTCCAAAGAATTTAATTAATTCCCTAGTATATTTGCATTGATGTAGGTAAATTCCATCTTTAGTTTGTTTAATTTGTAGACCTAAGAAGAAACTCAACTCTTCTACTAAATTCATTTCAAATTCACTTTCCATAAGTGAAATGAAGTCATTTAGTAGGATTGAGTTGGTGGTTCCGAAAATAATATCATCTACATAAATTTGAGCTATGAATATGTCTTTATCTAAGGTTTTTACGAAAAGAGTTGGGTCAACTATACCCTGGTTAAATTCTTTGGACTTAAGATACACCGAAAGTCTCTCGTACCAAGCTCGAGGAGCTTGTTTAAGTCCATAGAGGGCTTTCTTTAACCTAAGGACATGGTCGGGTTTATCTAAACTTTCGAAACCGAGGGGTTGACTAACATAAACCTCTTCTTTAATGTATCCATTCAAGAATGCTGATTTCACATCCATTTTAAACAACTTAAATCGTCGATGTGCAGCATATGCTAATAGCATTCGAATGGACTCTAATCTAACTACTGGGGCATAGGTCTCGTCGTAATCTAAACCTTTGACTTGACTAAACCCTTTAGCGACTAGTCTAGCTTTATTTCTAGCTACTTCACCTTTATCATCAAATTTATTCCTAAACACCCACCTCGTTCCAATGATTGTTTTATCTTTAGGTGGTGGTACTAATTCCAATACTTCATTCTTGGTGAATTGAGCCAGCTCTTCTTGCATTGCAATAATCCAATCGGGATCAAGAAGAGCTTGGTCAATAGTTTTGGGTTCAATTTTGGAAATCAGGGAGATTTGACTAAGGTTTCTGTATGAGGCTCTAGTTCGAACTCCCAGACTTGGATCACCTATCACTTGGTCGATAGGATGATTGGTTTGAGTCCTAGTTTGATTTGGGTTTGGGTCATCTACCACTTGGTCAATAGAATGACTCGTTTGAGTCCTAGTTTGACTAGAGTCTTCTACCACTTGGTCGATAGAGTGACTTGGTTGACTTAGGTTAGGATTAATACTAGACCTGATCTCCGGATCAGAGTTAGGTCTAGTATGAATCGTCTCGCTAATTGGGGTTGCCGGGGGTTTTGAAGGTTTGTGTCCTTCATCAAATACTACATTGATAGTCTCCTCGACTCTAAAGGTGTCATGGTTATATACTCTATAAGCTCTACTTGTAGTCGAGTATCCTAGAAAGATCTCGGTTGAGGTTTTGGATGTAAATTTCCCTAGATAATCCTTAGTGTTTAGAATATGTACCTTACACCCAAATACCCTAAAGTACTTGATGTTAGGTAATTTATCATAATAAATTTCATATGGGGTCTTAAGGTGTCTCTTTACTATAAGGATCCTATTTTGGACATAGCATGTCGTACTCATGGCTTCACCCCAAAACCTATCGGGTAGGTTATACTCGTTTAAGATTGTCCTAGCGATTTCTTGTAGGGTTCTATTCTTACGTTCTACAAGGCCATTTTGTTGTGGGGTTCTAGGGCAAGAGAACTCATGGTGGTATCCATTTAGATTACAGAATTCTATAAACCTGTGGTTCTCGAATTCACCACCATGATCAGTCCTAAGTCTTTTGATTTTAAGGTTTTGTTGATTTTCTATTAGTTTAAATAGGTTGATTAATTGATCTAGGGCATCACTTTTTTGTTTGATGAACCTAACCCAAGTAAATCTAGAATAGTCATCGATTATGACTAAGCAGAATTTACTCCCATTAAGTGACTTAGCTCCGTGTGAATCAAATAGATCCATGTGTAGGAGCTCAAGAACACTTTTGGTTCATTCTTGATTAGTTAGTTGATGTTGTGTCCTAGATTGTTTACCTTATTGACAAGCATTACATATTTTATTGTTCAAGTTATTGAGGTTAGGCAAAGCTCTGACTAAGTCACTCTGACTCATCTTGTGGATGAGTCTTGGGTGTGAGTGACTGAGTTGTCGGTGCCACAACCATGATTCCTCTTGCCGTGTCATAAGACACTTAGTTGAGGAGTTAGTTAAGTTAATTGTGTAAATATTGTTATTTCTGATTCCCTTAAGGATTGTTTTAGAGGTTTCATTTGTATTAATTACGCATTCATTTTCTAGAAATATGACCTTTTAGTTATTATCACACAATTGGCTTACACTAAGTAAATTATATTGAAAATTTTCTACCAATAAGACATTTTGAATAATAATGATAGAGTTGAGCTCAATATCACCAGATCCGATGATTTTGAGCTTCCCATTGTTTCCGAAGGCTACCGATCCTTGTCATTTGAATTGACGCTTCGAAAATTTGAGTTGATCCCCGGTCATATGTCGGGAGAAACCACTGTCCAACATCCATTGATCCTACACGCAAGGTAGTTGGATCGGATATTGGGTTTATTAAAGATTGGTTGAAGTTTATTAACCTAAATCATCTCACCCATGTCTACATGATCAAATATGTTAACCCTATATATTCTTGTGAGATGACTTCCAATTTTACTAGATTTAAGTTTAATGAATTGAACACTTGTCAACCTTGCGTTAGATTCGGATTTGACCTTAGGCTCATCAAGTCACCTTTTCAAGATCATGACTTCCAGGTCATGGCGAGGCACAGAGGCCTTCTTTGATCGGAATAACAACCACTTCCTTAGACAAAGCCATTTTCAAGAAAATAGAGACTTGACTCACCTAAGACCACTTCCTGGTCTAACTAGTCTAGGATACTGCGAGGTAGCTTCAGCTAATTCCACTCGGTCAAGTGCACCGAACTATATATGCCTTATCTAGCCCAAATACACAAGACTCCACTTTCCTAGCATACTATCATCTCATCGCATCCTGGTACTATGTTATCAAGTATTGACAAGTTATAGTCCTATCTAGCCATTCTAAAAAGAAGAATCAAACTAAATAAAGAACCTAATCAAGCAATTTCTAAGTTAAAATACAAACAAGTTTTGTACTAGCTCCCTCTGGACTGTTGAATCCGTTCGATCTCTCCACATAGTGGATTTGGTCCTTGGGAACCCAGACTGGTTTGATCCTAAGTTTGAAATCAAGGCGGTCTTAGGGACCCATGCTTGGACACGTTTTTTATGTCGACTTACAATCGACATATACGACTTGTTGGTCATATTTGAGCTAAACCCTAGTCCGGCCTTGTTGTACACGGCCCTTTGCGATCCAAGTAGGAGGTCAAGTCCTTTGGATCCCAAAGTAAACCTTTCCAACATATTCCTAAGATCTTCGACTTGACTCTTCAAGAGTGAGTTCTCAACTTCGAGTTTTTCAACCCAAATTGAGTCCTCCTCTCGAACTCGACTAGTCGAAGAGGTTAGGGAGACCTCGTGTTTGAGGAGTTTAACTTCCTCAACCAGGGTCTCGACCTTGGACTCGGACTTAGCTAATTTTTTAGTTAAGAACTTAATTGCACTATAAAGCGTACTAATAAGGGATCGACTTACCTTGAGTGTATCTTTTGAACCGGATGCGTATCCGTGGCTTGTCTTGAATAGCGCTTCATAGTCCGACTCGTCTTTGATTTCCAACTCATGTTCCTATTCCGACTCCGTCTCTGATTCCACTGGTTTAGCCATGAGGACGCGATCATCATCTTCTTCCTCGGACACTTCTTCCCATGTATCGTTGAGTGCCTTTTTGTGTTTTGGTGCTTTGCTCTTGAGTTTTGGGCATTCAGACTAGATGTGTCCAAACCTGTTGCATTCGTAACATCTAATATTCAAACTTTTAGGCTTACCTTCATTGAGTCGAGTGATGGTTCGTTTTCGGCCCTTGACTATCCTCCGAACTAGGTTGACTAGTTCGGCCTCCATTTCCGAGTCGATCTCCAAATCGGACTCATCCTCTTCTTCCTTCGAGGGTGGCTTGTTTGCGGTTTTCTTCCTCGAACCTGCAAAAAGTGTTATACCCTTCTCGGGTTTCGAGTTAGACTGCTCATGAAGTTCGAAATCAGAAAATAACTCATCTAACCTAAGTTTCAAAAGATCCTTGGAGACCTTGTAGGCATCGACCATGGATGCCCACAAGGTAGTCCTCGGAAAAGAGTTAAGAACATACCTTATAAGGTCGCAGTTTTCGACCTTTTGCCCGATTGCGTGTAGGTTATTGACTATGTCTTGAACACGAGTGTGAAGTTGCATCACCGTTTCATGTTTCTATATTTTTAGATTATATAATTTATTAAATAAAAGATCGCGCTTACATACCTTGGGTTCATCGGTCCCTTCGTGTAGCTCTACTAGCTTTGTCCAAAGGTCCTTTGCACTGATGAAGGGGCCGACGCGATTAAGCTCCTCCTTGGACAAGCCGCATTGGAGGATTTGAGTTGCCTTGGCATTGGATTCAACTTGTATTTTTATCGCAATGGTCCATTGGTCATAATCCAAGGATTCACCCACTTCATTAGTCGAAAGTGTGAATTCCGTTTGGATTATGATCCACATCTCGATTTGAGTTTTAAGAAAGCATTCCATCCGACCCTTCAAATAATGGAAGTCATCTCCGTTGTAAAACGGAGGTCGGACGGTGCTAAAACCCTAGAGATGGGCCATTGATACAAAAGAAACAAGTAAATGACAACGAGAAACCTAACAACGACACGAACACACGAAATGTACCATGACTCGCGTCTTGGATTAGTAGTGCGAGAGAAAAACTAACCAAATGAAATAAATTCAAAAAAACAGAATAAAAAGACAAAAGATCTATAAAATGGCTAGATCAGTGGTTTCACCGAATCTTAGCAACCGCCGGCTCTGATACCAATTGTTGGATCTAAGCGGATCGCTAGAGGGGGGGTGAATAGCGATAGAAAACTTTTCTTTCTTTTTCGAATTCGTTTCAAAACAAATATATGCAGCGGAAAGATAAATGACAAATAAAGAAGGACAAAAGGATTTTTACTTGGTTCGTAGCCTTCGGATACTACTCCAAGGCCCTAGTGGTCCTTGACCATGCACGGAGGGCAAAACACTAAACGAACTCCTCCTCGTTGGAGGTAGGAGTTGAACGAATACAAAAAGTCACAAAGCTTGAGGTAGAGGGACACTTGTTAGGGCAATCTCTTGCCGTAATATGGTTTTGATGGTGTGGCAAAGGGTTTAAGTTAGTTTGATATGTTGATGTGATATGTGCGTTGAAGTCGTGCAGGACTTAGTAATTCGCACATGGAGCCGTGGCGAGTTTCACATCTCATGACTCGTGCCTTGAGTTGGTGAAGGATAGCTTTGCAGAAGCCGTGCGCTTGGAGCATCCAAGGGACCGCCGGATGAGAAGCTTGGAGTGAAGCCGGAGGAAGTAGACTTCGAGGCAAGAGACGCGAAGGAGCATTGCAGAGCCGTGCGCCTGATGCTGCCGAGGGACGTGGCCGAGAACGAAGAGAACTTCGGCGAGGACTCAGAGATGAGAGTGAGCGATTGTAACCCGGGAAGGGTAGTTTTAGGTGAAACTTGGCCATTTGGCCAAGTGTGATGGGTTTTTACACACCGATCGCATTGCCATGTCATGGCCGATCGCTTCCGAGTCGAGTGTAGTTCGACCGTATACGATCGACCGATCGATTAGCAGCCGATCGCTATACGTAAGGGGCCGATCAAGACATCACCGATCGAAGGAAGCAATGATCGTTCAATAGGGTTTCGCCATCGAATCGCTTCAGAGCCGATCGGGCAATCGATTAGATGAGCGAATGATCGATGAGGTCCATAAGTCGACTGCCAAGAGTTCCGTCGGACTACAACGGTCGGGATCCGACGTGTTCGGAGGCCGTTGTAGTGACGGCAGTCGACTGCCAAGGGCAGCAGTCGACTGATGGCGGCCAACGAGAAGAAATCAGCCCTCTCTATAAAATGAGAGGGTGTAAGCCTTTGAGAGGCTAATGCTTATGCTCCAAGTGATCTTCCTAGTGCCCCACAAGCTCTAAACTCTTCTTACTTGCTTTTACTCCATTCTATTTTTGTAAGAAGAGTGATATTGATTGTAAAGGTTACCTCCACCTAGCTTGGTGCAAAGGAGAGACCAATAGTTATTGGCTTTGGAGGAGTGATTCACCTTGGACGAATCAGGATCGTGGATTAGCGGCGTAGCCGTGAACCACGTTACATTCTTTGTTAGTGATTGTTTTCTTGTATTTCTATTTGCTTGTCTTTATTAGTCTTTCGCTTGCGCTAATTAGTTTTGTAGACGAGCAAATACCGACATCCAACGAACGAGGGCTATTCACCCCCCTCTAGCCGGCCGCATCGATCCCCTACAAGTGGTATCAGAGCCGAGGAAAGCTTGTCGAGGACTAACCGCCACAACAAGCAATTTTCAAAATGGTCGGCTCCAACATTCATCCTCCGAAGTTTGAAGGAGAATTCGCTTGGTGGAAGAAGCGAATGGAGGTATTTTTCGAAACGGATTTTGATATAATGATTACAATGGAATCCGGTTTCGTTTTGCCTAGGGATGAAGAAGGGAAACCAATAGAGAAATCTAGGTGGACCAAAAGGCAAAGGGAAGAGCACCTTGCAAATTCAAAAGCCAAGCATCATCTTTTCAATGTGCTCCCCCAACAAGAGATCAACCGGATCGGAGAATGTGCTAGCGCCAAAGAGATGTGGGAGAAGCTTATAGAACTCCATGAAGGCACATCCGAGGCCAAGCTAGCAAGGAGAGACCTCCTCCGCTCCCAACTATCCAATATAAAACTAGAAAAGGGAGAAAAGGTAACCTCTCTACACTCTAGGTTTAAAGAAATTTTAATTGGGCTAACAAGTGTAGGTGAGAAGCTATCAAACCGGGACATGCTCATGAAGGCTATAGATGCCTTTCCCCGGTCCTCAAAGTGGAGCTCCATGGTGGATTCGTTCTACATCTCCAAGAACTTGGAAGTAAGTACCTTGGAGGAATTTTTCTCAACAATGGAGCTCCACGAAACTAGGCTTGAAGGAATACAAGAGGAGCCTAGAATTCAACCCTCAAAAGGAGTAGCCTTGATGGCAAACAAGGGGAAGAAGAAGATAGAAGTCCCCTCCTCCTCATCCGATGAAGCCTCCTCCTCCTCCATGGATAGCACCGAAGAATCCTACATGGTAAGGAAGGTGAGGCGTGTATTTAAGAATTTTAGATTTGATAAATCTAATGATAGGAATAGAAGACCAAGGGGGAAGGTCATATGCTACAATTGCCAAGGAGAGGGGCACATAAGGGACAATTGTCCCCTCCTAAACAAGAGCAAGGAAGAGAAGAAAAAGAAGGAAGAAAAGAAGAAGAAGAAAGGGAGCAAGAGAAAGGAAGAAGAGAAGAAGGCAAAGGAAAAGGGGAAGGCCAAAGCATTCAAGGCCAAGACATGGGATGACTCCTCTTCCTCTTCCTCATCCGAGGAAGAAAATGCCTTTGTCACCAATTTGGCCTTGATGGCCTTTGATGACTTGGATTGCTCTTCCTCCGAAAATGAAGGTTCAAGCTCAAGAGGAGAGAGCTCAAATGAAGGGGGAGCTTCTACATCATCCTCATCATCCGAAGAAGAAGAGGAAATGGAAACTATGGTAACGAAAGCTTCTCCTAAGAAAATAGTTTCCATAATTTCTAGTTTAACTAAGGACTTATTTGGAATGAAAAAGAAAAATAAAAGAATGCTTAATCAAATTAAGACTTTGGAATATAAGCTAGAAAATGCATGCTTAAATGATAATATTTCTTCTAGCTTAGATGATGCATGCTCACATGACCTTTATGTGCCATTAGATGTTAGTGATGCATGTATAAATGAAAATAGGGCCTTAAGGGAAAAGGTAGATTATTTAACCAAAGCCCTAGAGAAATTCACAATTGGCTCCAACACCTTAAATATGATCTTAGGGAGCCAAAGAGCTAGTTTCAACAAGAAAGGCCTAGGATACAAAGAAAAGAAAAATGAAAAGGCCTATAAATGCCTTATAGCTAGGGGACAAGATAAGAAGAAGGTAATTGCTAGAAAATGGATCCCCAAGGAATATCTAGTGAACCCAATAGGAAAGAACTTATTTTGGGTTCCAAAATCCATCCTTAAGGGTTAGAATAACCCTAGGGTAGTCAACCACATGGTCCTAACCTATATCATATTTTGGTTGACTTAGGATGACGGGACAACATTTTTTAGATAGTGTTGGGTGATGATAACGTACCCATAAATAGGTAATAATGCTTAAATCATGATGATTGATGTAATTCCTATGTATGTTTACAATCATGATTTATGTTTTTGAAATTTGGCACGTTATCATATGAAATAGGTTTGAATCATGCTTTAGGTGATACTTTGTTTATTATCATCATATAATACCTAATGCATGACTATTATTTGATGAATACATGAGTTTCATGATCATAATGTAGAATTAATTCATATATGTCATTATGATCATGTTAATTGTTAGGTTGATACTTAACCATGATAGAATTGCATGAAAATATTGGTTAAGTATATACAAATACCCCCTAGGATGCATCTCACACTCACTATAGGCTAACTTGATTGCAAACTTAGCATGGGTGAGATTTTAGGATGATACAAATGTCCACTAATGCCTATGGCATTTAGATGGTCATTTAAAGTATCAACATAGCAATAATAGACCAATCATGGGGAAGACTTATGTTTAATTCATAGACATATTGCCCAAAGATCATGGTTGGATATTTCATATGTTTTCAAAACAATTTCTTAATCTAAAATCTATGTATTCATGTTTTGAAACAATTCAAAGCAAGACTAGGTGTTAAAATGGATACTCTTATGATCAAAAACCTAGTAGTTTTTAAAGCTTTTGGATTTTGGCAAATACGTGGAAATATAATGATTTTTCTTGAAAACCTATTTTTCCTTGATAGATATACTTAATAGAAATATGCTCCTCAAATTTCATGATTTTTCGAATTTTCTAGAATTTTTAATGCATTTCTGAAATTCGCCCAGAAAATCAGAATTTCGGAATCAATTGTGCCAGTCGACTGCCATACTGATAGCAGTCGACTGCTCACCTGAAAATCAGCCTGCAATTTTCTAATTTCAGATTTTAATCATGTTTTTGGTATTTTCCCTCCATTATACTTGATGTCATAAGCTTATAACTTAGTGTTAATCTTTTTGATGGTGTCAAAGGGGGAGAAATAATTATGTTTAAGTTAATTATTTTAGAGGGAGAAATATATGATAGGGGGAGAAAATTTGTATAGAGAGTTTCATGGATTAAGGGGGAGTGGCATGTTGCTATATCATGTTTATCTTTACATGCTTTCTTACCTTAGAATTTATATCAAATGTTTTTACCTAACTTAAACGGATTGCCACACATCAAAAAGGGGGAGATTGTTAGGGCAATCTCTTGCCGTAATATGGTTTTGATGGTGTGGCAAAGGGTTTAAGTTAGTTTGATATGTTGATGTGATATGTGCGTTGAAGTCGTGCAGGACTTAGTAATTCGCACATGGAGCCGTGGCGAGTTTCACATCTCATGACTCGTGCCTTGAGTCGGTAAATGATAGCTTTGCGGAAGCCGTGCGCTTGGAGCATCCGAGGGACCGCCGGACGAGAAGCTTGGAGTGAAGCCGGAGGAAGTAGACTTCGAGGCAAGAGACGCGAAGGAGCATTGCAGAGCCGTGCGCCTGATGCTGCCGAGGGACGTGACCGAGAACGAAGAGAACTTCGAAGGCGAGGGACTCCGAGAGATGAGAGTGAGCGATTGTAACCCGGGGAAGGGTAGCTCTTAGGTGAAACTTGGCCATTTGAGTGTAGTTGCTGATCGTCGATAGGGTTTCGACCCTGAGAACCGTTCGTAGCCGATGGCGGTCGACTACGGAGCAGCGACGATCGTGATAAGGTCCATCGATCGTTGCCAAGAGTTCCATTGGACTGCAACGGTCGGGATCCGACGTGTTCGGAGGCCGTTGTAGTGACGGCAGTCGCCAAGGCGGCAGTCGATGGCGGCCAACGGGAAGAAATCAGCCCTCTCTATAAAAAGAGAGGGTGTAAGCCTTTGAGAGGCTAATACTTATGCTCCAAGTGATCTTCCTAGTGCCCCACAAGCTCTAAACTCTTCTTACTTGCTTTTACTCCATTCTATTTTTGTAAGAAGAGTGATATTGATTGTAAAGGTTACCTCCACCTAGCTTGGTGCAAAGGAGAGACCAATAGTGATTGGCTTTGGAGGAGTGATTCACCTCGGACGAATCAGGATCGTGGATTAGCGGCGTAGCCGTGAACCACGTTACATTCTTTGTTAGCGATTGTTTTCTTGTATTTCTATTTGCTTGTCTTTATTAGTCTTCCGCTTGCGCTAATTAGTTTTGTAGACGAGCAAATACCGACATCCAACGAACGAGGGCTATTCACCCCCCTCTAGCCGGCCGCATCGATCCCCTACAACACTCTGAAGGGTTTTGCTTATTGAGTGCCTAAGGAGAAACTTCGGTTCCCACTTCACCTCGATCGTTTGTTCATGGCGATCCCATCGATGTCCCCGGATTAAAAAAAAAATAATCCTAGACACAAGGGATTGCCCAAACAACAAAGTCATCGTCGTGCTATTCGTTTAGAGAGGTCACTTGAACAAACTCATTGTTCAAGCGACCATCTTCTATTCTACGAGTAGCCAGGGAATAGACGATGTACGGATCACCGGCTTTTGTATTTATGATCAGGATCCAAGTATTATTTAGCCACAAATAGAATATTACATGCTCATAATTGAAAAACAAAAACAAACATGTTACAAAAGAGAATGAAGAATAGGTATACCTCTCGATCTTCTAATGTATGACCTTCCTCCTATCGGACATCGTGTGGGCGACGATCTACCAAAAGTTGAAGCTCCTAGATCGCAAATCTTCCTTCCTTGTGAAGGGTTTTGCTTATCGAGTCCGTGAGGGGAAACATCGCTTCCCACTTCACCTCGGTTTGCTTGACCATGGCGATCCCTTCGATGTCCCCGGATTAAAAAAAATTTAATCGTAGATAAAAGGGATTGCCCAAACAACCAAGTCATTGTAATGCTATTCGTTTAGATAGGTCACTTGAACAAACTCGTTGTTCAAGCGACCATCCTCTATTCTACGAGTAGCCGCAGAATAGACGATGTCCGGATCGCCCATTTTTGTATTTATGATCGAGATCCAAGTATTATTTAGCCACAAACATATTTATATCATGCTCATAATTGAAAAACAAATACAAACATGTAACATATAAAAATTAGAGAATCGATATACCTCTCGATCTTCTAATGTATGACCTTCCTCCTTTCGGAAGTCGTGTGGGCGACGATCTACAAAAAGTAGAAGCTCCTAGATCACAAATCTTCCTTCCTTGCTCTTCCAAAGTAAAAGGAAGAATAGAAACAAGATTTTTCTCCTCCCTAAAACCAACCAACAAGGAACAAAAACAATCCTTGCCGCCAACCAACAAAGAGAGGGAGATGATGATGGAAACCAAACTAGACACCAAGGGAGACCCATAAGTCTTGTTTACACCACTCAAGGAGAAGAGAAGAGAGCCTTTGTCCACCGGCCTAGGGCTGGAAAGGGGCTGGAAAAGGTGTTGGATGCCGGTCAATGGAGAAGGAAGAAGAAAGGAAAAACTTCCTTATTTGGTGCCGCCCAAGCCTCCAAAACCCTAAGCCTCCAAACCCTAATCCTATCTCAACTAGGATTCCTCTCTTGCCGCCCAAAACCCTAGCTCTCCTTGGATTATCCTCCACGCCAACCCATCAAGCTCCTTTAATAGAGTTAGGGATAAGCCTCCTTTTAATCTCTACCATTGGTTCTAGGGATTTAATCTCAAACGTCGGATCTAGAGATTTAATCTCAACCGTCAGATCTTAGAGATTTAATCTCTACCTATGGATCTAGAGTTTTGTTTCTATCCATTGGATCTAAGTTTCATGAGGTGTTAATAGGCTACATTAGGGAACATGAGGAGGAGTTGGATCTTGGCCACCCATGGATCAAGCCCACATAAAGTCCGATCCACAAATGATAATCCAATCCACTAAAGGATCATCATCGATCTACCTCACCAACCCCCATATGATAATATGGGCTCCATATATTATTTGTACATTTTCTCCCCGTGTTTAAGATCTCGAATGTCCATCGATTAATTAATTTATTGATCATTAATTAATCAATATCTAACTCCATGAGTAGTACCACTCAACCTTTTCATCATGCTGGACCAAGTCCACCTGCAGGGTTTTCATGATGAACCTTATGAGCTCCTCAAGGGGACATCATCATCTTAATATATAGGACACGGTTTCCTCCTATAATCAACGACACACCATATAAATAATATCATCTCCCAACTTACCAAGCCTATCGATTTAATCTATAAATCTCGCCCATTGGTAAATCAAAGAGATGAATACTAAGTATATGTGCCTGTTATTATATCGGGATTAAGACCATGTACTAAATGATATCTGAGGTCTGATTCGATTATGTACTCAACAATAAATCGAATAACCTCTAAGTCGGTCCTGCTCAATACACACAAAGTGCATTAGTGTGATTCTATGGTCAAGACAAACCAATACCAAATCACACTACAACCATTCCGATGGTTTGTCCAAAGTCATCTCGGTTGTGAGCCTTTACTTATACTTTACAAGGAGCTGATAGCATGATCTCCCATGTGACACCACACATCATGTTATCTACAATGTAATGTATTAGACAATATGCATAACCATAATAATATGCAAATAATGATCATGTGATTCTTATTTCAAAAATAAAGATGTTCATACAAAAGATAGACTTTTCAGTATACATCCCTACACCTTGCTCTACCAAAGCAAGAGGAAGAATAGAAACAAGGCTCTTCTCCTTCCTATAGCCAACCAACAAGCAACAAGACGGATGCTTGCCGCCGGCTAACAAGGAGAAGGAGATTATGGTGGAAACCGGCCAAGACACCAAGGGAAAGCCCTATATCTTGTTTCCACCACCTAAGGAGAAGGAGAAGAGGGTCTTTGGACGCCAACCAAGGGCTGGAAAGAAGGTTGTGGGCGTCGGCCACCAAGGGAGAGGAAGAAGAAAGCAAACTACTTCCTTATTTGGTGCCGCCCAAGCCTCCTAAACCCTAAGCTTCCAAACCCTAATCCTAGCTCTCCTAATTGCCGGCCATGGAAGAGGGGAAGAAGGATAGGATGAGCACCGGCCAAGGTAGAGGGAAGAAAGAAGGAACTGGCCAAATGTTAGGAAGAAGAAGAAAAACCTCCTCCACTTGTTGCCGCCCACCCCTAGCTCCCAAACCCTAGCCACCCAAACCTAATCCTAAACAAACTAGGATTCCTAGCCTCCAAAAGAAGCAAACCCTAATCCCCTTAAGCCATCATTAGCCATAGATGAAAGGGAGAATGTTGGACGCCGGACAAACCAAGGAGAGAAGAGGGAAGAAGGGTGCCGGCCACCTAAGGAAGAAGAAGAAGAAGAAACATCTTTTCTTAATTGTGGCCACCCAAAACCCTAAGTCTCCCTTGCCCATGCCGCCCAAAACCCTAGCCCCCTTTCCTCTAATTGTGTCTTGCCGCCCTCCCCTATTCCATCCTTTTATAGAGTTAGGGATAAGCCTTGGTTTAATCTCCACCATTGGTTCTAGGGATTTAATCTCAACCGTCGGATCTAGAGATTTAATCTCAACCGTCGGATCATAGAGATTTGATCTTTACTTTTGGATCTAGGATTTTGTTTCTATCCATTCGATCTAATCAATTAACTACATTAGAAACTACGTATGGCGGTCATCGCCACTAAAGAGATCAAACAGCAATACGTAACTATCCATTAATGATAATCCAATCCACTAAAGGATTATCATTGATCTACCTCACCAACCCCCATATGATAATATGGGCTCCATATATTATTTGTACATTTTCTCCCCGTGTTTAAGATCTCGAATGTCCGTCTATTAATTAATTTATTGACCATTAATTAATCAACATCTAACTCCATGAGTAGTACCACTCAACCTTTTCATCATGCCGGACTAAGTCCACCTGCAGGGTTTACATGATGAACCTTATGAGCTCCTCAAGGGGACATCATCATCCTAATATATAGGACACGGTTTCCTCCTATAATCAACGACACACCATATAAATAACATCATCTCCCAACTTACCGAGCCAATCGATTTAATCTATAAATCACACCCATTAGTAAATCAAAGAGATGAATACTAAGTATATGTGCCCGTTATTATAACGGGATTAAGAGCATATACTAAATAATATCTGAGGTCTGATTCGATTATGTAGTCAGCAATAAATCGAATCACCTCTAAGTCGGTCCTGCTCAATACACACAAAGTGCACTAGTGTGATTCTATGGTCAAGACAAACCAATACAAAATCACACTACAACCATTCCGATGGTTTGTCCAAAGTCATCTCGGTTGTGAGCCTTTACTTATACTTTACAAGGAGCCGATAACATGATCTCCTGTGTGACACCACACACCATGTTATCTATAATGTAATGTATTAGACAATATTGCATAACCATAAAAATGCAAACAATGATCATGTGATTCTTATTTCAAAATAAAGATGTTCATACAAAAGATAGACTTTTGAGTATACATCCCTACAATCTCTCACTTATACTAAAAGACTATGTTATCCTCATACTGCCATACATCTGATTCCCCTTCCCTCCACATGCCTATCAAAGCTCTCGCTAGTAGGGCCTTAGTGAAAAGGGTATACCTGGTCATCCTCTAATTCAATCTAGGTGACTGCAACTTTCTACCTCCTTTACCATTTTTCGTATCAGGTAGTACTTGCGCTCTATGTGTTTACTTGCCTTTTGAGCTCGTGTTTCCTTCGAGTTTGTAACTGCATCATTATTATCACAATAAATTGTGATAGTTCTAGGCAAACCAGAAATCACATCCAAGTCCATCAGGAAGTTCCTGAGCCACACAGCTTCTTTGGACGCCTTAGAGGCTGCCACATACTCAGCTTCCATGGTGGAGTCCGCCACACATTTCTACTTGACACTCCTCCAAACAATGGCTCCACCTCCCAATGTAAACACAAAACCTGAGGTAGACTTACTGTTATCCCTATCAGATTGGAAGTCGAAATCCATGTAACCCACAGGGAGTAATTGGTCTGCCCGGTAAACTATCATATAATCCCTAGTCCTTCTCAGTTACTTTAATATATGCTTTACCGCAGTCCAATGTCTCTGTCCTTGATTACTCTGATATCTGCTGACCATGCCCACAGCAAAGCAGATATCTGGTCTCGTACATAGCATCGTATACATGAGGCTTCCTACTGCCGAAGCATAAGGAACCGCCTTCATCTCCTCTATCTCCTCAGATGATCTAGGACACATCTCCTTAGGTAAAGGAACTCCATGCCTGAAAGGTAGAAAACCCTTCTTGGAGTTCTGCATGCTAAAACAATCCATAATCGTGTCTATGTATGAAGCTTGGGATAAGCACAACATCCTTTTCCTGCGATCTCTTATAACCTTGATCCCTAGGATGTGTCCCACCTCTCCCAATTCCTTCATATCAAACTGTTTGGACAAACATACCCTTACGTCTGATAACACCTTGTTATTGTTGCCAATCAACAAAATGTCATCTACGTATAGTACAAGAAATACCACTACGTTTCTGTCACATCTCTTGTATACACAAGACTCATCCGGACTTTGAATAAATCCATAAGACTGGATTACCTCATCAAAGCGGATGTTCCAAGACCTTGAAGCTTGCTTCAATCCATAAATGGACCGATTAAGCTTACATACAAGATGCTCTTTGCTAAGATACTGTATCTTTATCTTGGATTGCCTCGTCATATGTCCAGGGATCAGGTTCATGTTCGCCATGGATCAAATCAGAAGATTCTCCCAAGAACATGAATCTATTAAGCTGTCTCATAACCCTCCCACTACGATGAGGTATCACCTGTGTATCCTCTGTGACACGCGGTGTAGTGACTTGTGGTATATTCTCTTGTACTGGTGGTACTGAAGAAGTGACTTCCCCTTTTAATTCCTCCAGAATAATTTCTCTTGGGCTTGTGGTTCATCACATAGTCTTCCTCTAGAAATCTAGCGTTCGTGCTAACGATCACCCTCTAATCTCTAGGACTATAAAATAAACCACCCTTCGTTCCTCTAGGATAGACAAGGAACATGCGTACTTCTGTACGAGGTTCTAACTTACCAGCATCTGCCTTCAGCACTTGTGCTTGACTCCCCCATATCCGAATATGTCTTAGACTAGGCTTTTGCCCAGTCCACAATTCTGTGGGAGTAGAAGGCACTGATTTAGATGGAACCAAGTTCAGAATGTACACCACCGTATCTAGAGCATATCCCCAAAACGAATCTGGCAACTCATAATAACTCATCATCGATCTAACCATCTCCATAAGAGTCCTATTCCTTTGCTCTGCTACACCGTTCTACTGGGATGTGTCAGGTGTAGTCAATTGGGATTGAATCCCAGCCTCTGATAAGTAATTCCTAAACTCTCCCAAGAGGTATTCGCCACTACGAGCAGATCGTAGTGTCATCCATATCTTGAATAATCGTCTATGAGAAAAATGAAATATTCAAAACCACCTCTAGCCTGGATAGTCATAGGACCACACAAATCAGAATAAACCAATTCTAACACATCTTTAGCTCTATAACCCTTGGCCTTAAAAAGCCTCTTGGTCATTTTACAGTCCAAGCAAGATTCACAGGTTGGGAAATCTTTCACCACTAATGAACCCAAAGGTCCATCAGCTATCAACCTTTGAATTCTGCTTAGGTTAATATGACCAAGCCTAAGATTCCAAAGATATGTTTGGTTCATCTTCGAAGGTTCTTTTCTCTTATTGGAATTAGAAGATAAGTTATTAACTTCTATTTGCATCATGGGAGATTTTGGTTCGAGTGTATACAAATTTCCTATCAATGTACCTGAACAGATATTCTTTCTATTTCTTTTTATAACAACTCTGTCATTAAAAGAAATAGAATATCCATCCATAAAAAATTTAGAAACTAAAAATAAATTCTTTCTAAATAAAGGTACATAAAGGGAATTTCCAGAACCAACGTTTTATTTTTCTCAAAAGATAAATAAAACATCTCCCACTGTAGTAGCCGCCACCTTCATGGTATTGCCCAAGTAAATAGTAATCTCTCCCTCAGCTTGTCGTCAGGTTTCCTGGAACCCCTGCAAAGTATTACAGACATGATCAGAGGCTCCCGTATCTACACACTAGGTGCTGGTAGATAACACCACTAACCATGTTTCAATGACTAGATCAAAGGATATACTTTTGTTCTATTTTGGATTGGGACAGTCCTTCTTCTAATGTCCATCCTGCTTACAAGTGAAGTACTTGCCTTTCGGCTTCTTTACTCCTCCCTGAGATCCTCCCACCACCTTTACTCCACCTTATTTCTTCTTCTTCTTGCCTTTCGGCTTAGAAGTAGAAACCTTCTGAGCAACCATGGCCTTAGCCTGAGCAAGCCTTTCTGTCGTCTGGAGAATGATATCGACCTGGGTTTCCCCATCGATCTCAGCTCAAAGGGCTTCCAGCTCATTCGCAGGCTTAGAAGGACCCTCTTCGAAAAGTACATATTTGTACTCCTCAGCAGTTAAGACAATATCTAGATTCTTTTCCAATCAACATAATTTGGGTACAGTAAACTTATTTTCCTTTAGTATCACAGCAAGTGGATTGAAAGTCATTTTGAAAGAAAACCTAAGAATCACATAAATCAAAACATTAGATTTCAAAAAATTATTGATTCCTCAAACAATAAAATTTTAAAATCAACCAACACCTCAAAACACCGAGAATATCGTATGCCACGATAGTGTGGACTTATACGAATTCTACATTTGTAAGAGGAGGTTTTACCCATTAATTTTACTATCTTGTCAACCTAACTTTTTGACAAGTAAAATTAATAGTTGGTTCCTCTTTGGCCCTACAAATAAAAGCAGTGACTCTGATGGGGAGGATACTTATATTTGTATCTAAGTGTTCACCATTACTTGGTACCAAGGTAATTATCTCGGGTTATGTGTCTTACGATGGGGAAGTACACACGCTCCTTAATAATTTCTTATAACCATATTCGACCTTGTGATCCGTAAACAAACCCATCCGATGGGGAGGAAGGCACTTAGAGCCGACGCGCAAGTTTGTTTGCATCACATGTCAAATCGTAATGGAGGCCGTGGGAATTTAAAAAAAATTCCCTCTCCCACTTAGTAATTTGAAATTGAGGAATTTTCCTAGCCTACGACATGCATATCAAACAAAAAGCAATAAATATGAAAAATAAATTATTTTCCAACTATTATGGCTTTTGTCTTCAATATGTCTCCTGTCACATCGCCATCTCGTCCGCTCCTCCTACGCCATGTACAAGCCATCCGGAGATCCGAACCGAGACTGTAACCTATTTTAATTTACATCCATCGATCCTATACTCCACGAGGGAGTGTAAATGAAATCTAGATCGAAAGTAAACTAAAATAAAGAGTGGCTAAACAATGTCGTATCTAATTTACAAAAAATCAAATACTAGCCTCGTCAACCCCGAGGATTCAACAAAATAAACATTTACACACATACAATCACATACACATATATGGCCATAATAGTCGGATCTTATGCCTACAACCAAAGAGTTAAACTACGCATATCCTACTATTATCCGGCACATATAATATATGAAAAGTGCATAAAAATTAACCGAATGCTAAACACACAAAACTGGAAACCTTGGCTCTGATACCAATTGAAGGGTTTTGCTTATCAAGTTCCTAGGGGAAAACTTCGCTTCCCACTTCACCTCAGTCGTTTGTTCATGGCGATCCCATCGATGTCCCCGGATTAAAAAAAAATAATGCTAGACACAAGGGATTGCCCAAACAACTAAGTCATCATCGTGCTATTCGTTTACAGAGGTCACTTGAACAAACTCGTTGTTCAAGCGACCATCCTCTATTCTACGAGTAGCCGCGGAATAGACGATGTACGGATCGCCGGCTTTTGTATTTATGATAAGGATGCAAGTATTATTTAGCCACAAACAGAATATTACATGCTCATAATTGAAAAACAAAAACAAATATGTTACAAAAGAGAATGAAGAATAGGTATACCTCTCGATCTTCTAATGTATGACCTTCCTCCTTGCGGACATCGTGTGGGCGACGATCTACCAAAAGTTGAAGCTCCTAGATCACAAATCTTCCTTCCTTCCTCTACCAAAGCAAGAGGAAGAATAGAAACAAGGCTCTTCTCCTTCCTATAACCAACCAACAAGCAACAAGAAGGATGCTTGCCGCCGGCCAACAAGGAGAAGGAGAATATGGTGGAAACCGGCCAAGACACCAAGGGAAAGCCCTATATCTTGTTTCCACCACCTAAGGAGAAGGAGAAGAGGGTCTTTGGGTACCGGCCAAGGGCTGGAAAAAAGGTTGTGGGTGCCGGCCACCAAGGGAGAGGAAGAAGAAAGCAAACTACTTCCTTATTTGGTGCCGCCCAAGTCTCCTAAACCCTAAGCTTCCAAACCCTAATCCTAGCTCTCCTAATTGCCGGCCATGGAAGAGGGGAAGAAAGATAGGATGAGCACCGGCCAAGGTAGAGGGAAGAAGGAAGGAACCGACCAAACCTTAGGAAGAAGAAGAAAAACCTCCTCCACTTGTTGCCGCCCACCCCTAGCTCCCAAACCCTAGCCGCCCAAACCAAATCCTAAACAAACTAGGATTCCTAGCCTCCAAAGGAAGCAAACCCTAATCCCCTTAAGCCATCATCAGCCATAGATGAAAGGGAGAATATTGGACGCCGGCCAAACCAAGGAGAGAAGAGGGAAGAAGGGTGTCGGCCACCTAAGGAAGAAGAAGAAGAAGAAACATCTTTCCTTAATTGTGGCCACCCATAACCCTAAGTCTCCCTTGTACTTGCCGCCCAAAACCCTAGCCCCCTTTCCTCTAATTGTGTCTTGTCGCCCACCCCTATTCCATCCTTTTATAGAGTTAGGGATAAGCCTTGGTTTAATCTCCACCATTGGTTCTAGGGATTTAATCTCAACCGTCGGATCTAGAAATTTAATCTCAACCGTTGGATCTTAGAGATTTGATCTTTACCTTTGGATCTAGAGTTTTGTATCTATCCATTGGATCTAGGCTTTATGAGGTGTTAATAGGCTACATTAGAGACCATGAGGAGGAGTTGGATCTTGGCCACCCATGGATCAAGCCCACATAAAGTCCGATCCATTAATGATAATCCAATCCACTAAAGGATTATCATTGATCTACCTCACCAACCCCCATATGATAATATGGGCTCCATATATTATTTGTACATTTTCTCCCCGTGTTTAAGATCTCGAATGTCCATCGATTAATTAATTTACTGACCATTAATTAATCAACATCTAACTCCATGAGTAGTACAACTCAACCTTTTCATCATACTGAACCAAGTCTACCTGCAGGGTTTACATGATGAACCTTATGAGCTCCTCAAGGGGACATCATCATCCTAATATATAGGACATGGTTTCCTCCTATAATCAACGACACCCCATATAAATAACATCATCTCCCAACCTACCGAGTCTATCGATTTAATCTATAAATCTCGCCCATTGGAAAATCAAAGAGATGAATACTAAGTATATGTGTCCATTATTATATCGGGATTAAGAGCATGACTAAATAATATCTGAGGTCTGATTCGATTATGTAGTCAGTAATAAATCGAATCACCTCTAAGTCGATCCTGCTCAATACACACAAAGTGCACTAGTGTGATTCTATAGTCAAGACAAACCAATACCAAATCACACTACAACCATTCTGATGGTTTGTCCAAAGCCATCTCGGTTGTGAGCCTTTACTTATACTTTACAAGGAGCCGATAACATGATCTCCCGTGTGACACCACACACCATTTTATCTACAATGTAATGTATTAGACAATATTGCATAACCATAAAAATGCAAACAATGATCATGTGATTCTTATTTCAAAATAAAGATGTGCATACAAAAGATAGACTTTTGAGTATACATCTCTACACACTCCCCCTCTCCTCGTTATGATAAAAACTCCGAGACAATTAAAGACAATTAATATGAACAATATAAGCTGAAATTAAACTAATACCGACGAAAAAGAATAAACAAATAAGCATAAGGATCGGAGAGGTAGCACTTCATTGTCGGAAAGTTGTAGCTTTACGGAGGCTTTTGGAAGCTTAGAATTGATGATGAAACCCTAGGATAGGCCCTCCTTTTATAGCCTTTGAGCCCCTTTTCGAGAGGAACTTCAGGCAATCAAAATTGAGCACCACTCCCCTTGAAATGAGGTGATAAGCCTTGACTCCTCGAAGCTGATCCTTGACCATCAGTCGACTGATGGCCATCATCAGTCGACTCATGGCAGCACCAGTCGAATGCTGACCACAGACAGTCGACTGATGGATGGCAGTCAACTGATGCTAACTGCAAGGCAAAGTTAGCTTAACAAAAATATTATTTTGACAACCACTGACCGTCCGATCTCGACCTAGACTATCTATACGATGTCTTTGGTCGGATCTATGCTTAAGATCATCCCCGTAAGGAGGATACGACCTCTCTTACTCTTGCACACACACGAGCTTATATCAATACTTACTGTGTCACTTTCGTTTCCGACCTTCTACTCGATTCCTTCGGCTCCCTCCGAAGTCACTTGAGTGTCGCCCGACCATAGCGGCTTCCTCCGGGTGTCGCTAGCCTTCAGCTCCTGCATTGGCACTTTTCTGCACACTCGATTTAGCTCGTGAGATAACAATATAAGCTTAACTTTGTATCGTTTGCTATAATCAAAACTCAGGTTCGACTTAGATGCCTACTGCACCAACAATATTGTTAGGGCAATCTCTTGCCATGATAAGGTTTTGATGTGTGTGGCAAAGGGTTTAAGTTAGTTTGTTATGATGATTTGATATGTGCGTTGAAGTCGTGCAGGACTTAGTAATTCGCACATGGAGCCGTGGCGAGTTTCACATCTCATGACACGGGCCTTGAGTCGGTGAAGGATTGCTTTGCGGAAGCTGTGCGCTTGGAGCATCCGAGGGACCGCCGGACGAGAAGCTTGGAGTGAAGCCGGAGGAAGTAGACTTCGAGGCAAGAGACGCGAAGGAGCATTGTAGAGCCGTGCGCCTGATGCTGTCGAGGGACGTGGCCGCGAACGAAGAGAACTTCAAAGGCGAGGGACTCCGAGGGATGAGAGTGAGCGATTGTAACCCGGGAAGGGGTAGCTCTTAGGTGAAACTTGGCCATTTGGCCAAGTGTTGGATGGGTTTTCCCGACACCAGTCGACGGCCATGTCATGGCGCGATCGCTTCTCAATCGAATGTAGTTCGACCGTATCCGATCGACCGGATTGCGGCCAGCAATGATCATCGATACGGGGCGATCAGCCAAGACATCGATCGATCAAAGGCGAATGATCGGGTCAATAGGGTTTTGGCCACAGAACCGTTCGTAGCCGATTGGCCAGTCGACTACGGAGGCAGCAGTCGACTGATGAGGTCCATCAGTCGACTGCCAAGTGTTCCGTTAGACTACAACGGTCGGGATCCGACATGTTCGGAGGCCGTTGGAGTGATGGCAGTCGACTGCCAAGGGCAGCAGTCGACTGGTGGCGGCCAACGGGAAGAAATCATCCCTCTCTATAAAAAGAGAGGGTATGGAGCTTTGGGAGGCTAATGCTTATGCTCTAAGTGATCTTCCAAGTGCTCCACAAGTTCTAAACTCTTCTTACTTGCTTTTACTTCATTCTATTTGTAAGAAGAGTGATCTTGATTGTAAAGGTTACCTCCACCTAGCTTGGTGCAAAGGAGAGACAATTTAGTGGATTGGTTTAGCGGAGTGATTCACCGAGGACGAATCGGGGACCGTGGATTAGCGGCGTAGCCGTGAACCACGTTACATCCTTTGTTAGCGTTTGTATTTTCGTTTATCACTTTGTCTTTATTGTTTATGCTTCCGCTTGCGCTAACGATTGTGTAGACGAGCAAACGAATGAGAGAATTCCAACATCCATAGTAAGAGGGCTATTCACCCCCCTCTATCCGGCCGTTCGATCCCCAACAAGTGGTATCAGAGCCAAGGAAAGCTTGTCGAGGACTAACCACCACAACAAGCAACTTTCGAAATGGCCGGCTCCAACATCCATCCTCCGAAGTTTGAAGGAGAATTCGCTTGGTGGAAGAAGCGAATGGAGGTATTTTTCGAAACGGATTTTGATATTATGATTACAATGGAATCCAGTTTCGTTTTGCCTAGGGATGAAGAGGGGAAGCCAATAGAGAAATCTAGGTGGGCCAAAAGGCAAAGGGAAGAGCACCTTGCAAATTCAAAAGCCAAGCATCATCTCTTCAATGTGCTCCCCCAACAAGAAATCAACCGAATTGGAGAATGCCTAAGCGCCAAGGAGATGTGGGAGAAGCTAATTGAGCTTCATGAAGGCACATCTGAGGCAAAGCTAGCAAGGAGAGATCTCCTCCGCTCCCAACTATCCAACATTAAATTAGAAAAGGGGGAAAAGGTAACTTCTTTGCATTCTAGATTCAATGAAATTTTAAATGGACTAACAAGTGTAGGAGAAAGGCTCTCCAATCGTGATATGATAATGAAGGCCATAGATGCTTTCCCCCGATCATCCAAGTGGAGTTCAATGGTGGACTCATTTTACATTCCAAAGAATCTAGAGGTAAGTACTCTAGATGAATTATTCTCCACTATGGAATTACATGAATCTAGGCTTGAAGGAATACAAGAAGAGCCAAAAATACAACCTTCAAGGGGAGTAGCATTGTTGGCAAATAAGGGAAAGAAGAAGATAGAGATCTTCTCCTCCTCCGATGATGAAGTGTCTTCCTCCTCCTCCATGGATAGCACCGAAGAAGCCTATATGGTAAGGAAGGTAAGACGTGCATTTAAGAATTTTAGATTTGATAAATCTCATGATAGGAATAGAAGACCAAGGGGGAAGGTCATATGCTACAATTGCCAAGGAGAGGGGCACATAAGGGACAATTGTCCTCTCCTAAACAAGAGCAAGGAAGAGAGGAAAAAGAAAGAAGAAAAGAAGAAGAAAAAGGGGAGCAAGAAAAAGAAGGAAGAGGAGAAGAAGACAAAAGAAAAGGGGAAGACCAAAGCTCTAAAGGCAAGGACTTGGGATGACCCATACTCATCCTCCTCCTCATCATCATCGGATGAGGAGAATGCCTTTGTCACCAATTTGGCCTTGATGGCCTTTGATGACTTGGATTGCTCTTCATCCGAAAATGAAGGATCAAGCTCAAGAGGAGAGAGCTCAAGTGAAGGGGGAGCTTCTACATCCTCCTCATCCGAAGAAAAAGAAGAGGATATGGAAACTATGGTAACGAAAGCCTCTCCTAAGAAAATTGTTTCCATAATTTCTAGTTTAACTAAGGACTTATTTGGAATGAAAAAGAAAAATAAAAGCATGCTTAATCAAATTAAGGCATTGGAAAATAAGCTAGAAAATGCATGCTTAAATGATAATATTTCTTCTAGCTTAAATGATGAATGCTCACATGACCTTTATGTGCCATTAGATGTTAGTGATGCATGTATAAATGAAAATAGGGCCTTAAGGGAAAAGGTAGATTATTTAACAAAAGCCCTAGAAAAATTCACAATTGGCTCCAACACATTGAACATGATCTTAGGGAGCCAAAGAGCTAGTTTCAACAAAAAGGGCCTAGGTTATAAAGAAAAGAAAAATGAAAAGGGCTATAAATGCCTAATTGCTAGGGGAAAAGATAAAAAAAAGGTAATAGCTAGGAAATGGATTCCCAAGGAGTATCTAGTGAACCCAATAGGCAAGAACTTATTTTGGGTTCTAAAATCCATCCTTAAGGGTTAGAAAACCCCTAGGGTAGTCAACCATATGCAATTGACCTATATCATATTTTGGTTGACTTAGGATGGCGGGACAACATTTTTAGAATAGTGTTGGGTGATGATAACGTGCCCATAAATAGATAATAATGCTTAAATCATGATGATTAATGTAATTGCTATGTATGTTTGAAATCATGATTTATGATTTTAATATTTGACACGTAATCATGAGAAATAGGGTTGAATCATGCTTTAGGTGATACTTTGCTTATTATCATCATATGATACCTAATGCATGATTATTATTCAATGAATACATGTATTTCATGATCATAATGTAAAATTAATTGACATATGCCTTTATGATCATGATGATTGTTAGGTTGATACTTAACCATGATAGAATTGCATGAATACAAGGGTTAAGTATATACAAATACCCCCTAGGATGCATCTCACACTCACTATAGGCTAACTTGATTGCAAACTTAGCATGGGTGAGATGTTAGGATGATACAAATGTCCACTAATGCCTATGGCATTTAGATGGTCATTTAAAGTATCAACATAGCAATAATAGACCAATCATGGGGAAGGCTTATGTTTAATTCATAGACATATTGCCCAAAGATCATGGTTGGATATTTCATATGTTTTCAAAACAATTTCTTAATCTAAAATCTATGTATTCATGTTTTGAAACAATTCAAAGCAAGACTAGGTGTTAAAATGAATACTCTTATGATCAAAAACCTAGTAGTTTTTAAAGCTTATAGATTTTTGGAAAATACGTGGAAATATAATGATTTTTCATGAAAACCTATTTTTCACTGATAGATATACTTAAAAGAAATGTGTTCCCAAAATTTCATGATTTTTCGAATTTTCTGAAATTTTTAATGCATTTCTGAAATTCGCCCAGAAAATTAGAATTTCGGAATCCATTGTGCCAGTCGACTGCCATACTGATAGCAGTCGACTGATAACCTGAAAAACAGCTCAATATTTTCTGATTTCAGATTTTAATCATGTTTTTGGTGTTCTCTTTCTACTATACTTGATGCCATGAGTTTACAAATTAGGATTAATCTTTTTGATGGTGTCAAAGGGGGAGAAATGTATGTTTAAGTAAAGGGGAGCATATTTAGGCGGAGAAATGATTATGCTTATGATAGGGGGAGAACACTTTTATGGGGAGTTTCATGGATTAAGGGGGAGTTGCATGTTGCTATATCATGTTTATCTTTACATGCTTTCTTACCTTAGAATTTTTATCAAATGTTTTTACCTAAATTAAACGGATTGCCACACATTAAAAAGGGGGAGATTGTTAGGGCAATCTCTTGCCATGATAAGGTTTTGATGTGTGTGGCAAAGGGTTTAAGTTAGTTTGTTATGATGATTTGATATGTGCGTTGAAGTCGTGTAGGACTTAGTAATTCGCACATGGAGCCGTGGCGAGTTTCACATCTCATGACTCGGGCCTTGAGTCGGTGAAGGATTGCTTTGTGGAAGCCGTGCGCTTGGAGCATCCGAGGGACCGCCGGACGAGAAGCTTGGAGTGAAGCCGGAGGAAGTAGACTTCGAGGCAAGAGACGCGAAGGAGCATTGCAGAGTCGTGCGCCTGATGCTGCCGAGGGACATGGCCACGAACGAAGAGAACTTCGAAGGCGAGGGACTCCAAGGGATGAGAGTGAGCGATTGTAACCCGGGAAGGGGTAGCTCTTAGGTGAAACTTGGCCATTTGGCCAAGTGTCGGATGGGTTTTCCCGACACCAGTCGACTGCCATGTCATGGTAGTCGACTGCTCTGAGTCGAATGTAGTTCGACTGGTATCCGATCGATCGATTGTTGTCGCGATGACCGCCATACGTGGCGGGCCGATTGTTAAGACCATCGATCGGCTGAAGCGCAGATCAACTTGTCAATAGGGTTTTGGCCAGAACCGTCAGAGCCGAGCCGGCGATTCGACTACGAGAAGCGTGATCGAGATGAGGTCCATCACCGATCGCCAAGTGTTCCATTTGACTACAATGGTCGGAATCCGACGTGTTCGGAGGCCGTTGGAGTGGCGGCAGTCGACTGGTGCCGGCCAACGGGAAGAAATCAGCCCTCTCTATAAAAAGAGAGGGTGTGGAGCTTTGGGAGGCTAATGCTTATGCTCTAAGTGATCTTCCAAGTGCTCCACAAGTTCTAAACTCTTCTTACTTGCTTTTACTCCATTCTATTTGTAAGAAGAGTGATCTTGATTATAAAGGTTACCTCCACCTAACTTGGTGCAAAGGAGAGACCATTTAGTGGATTGGTTTAGCGGAGTGATTCACCGAGGACGAATCGGGGACCGTGGATTAGCGGCGTTGCTGTGAACCATGTTATATTCTTTGTTAGCGTTTGTATTTTCGTTTATCGCTTTGTCTTTATTGTTTATGCTTCCGCTTGCGCTAACGATTGTGTAGACGAGCAAACAAACGAGAGAATTCCAACACCCATAGTAAGAGGGTGTTATTCACCCCCCTCTAGCCGACCGTTCGATCCCCAACAAATATTTCCGCTGCATTCTTGCTCGTTTAAATATTTCATATCGAAAGAACGAACAAAATTTATTTTTCACTATTCACCCCCCCTCTAACACTCAAATCGATCCAACAATTGGTATCAGAGTTGGGGGCGCTATGATTTGGTGAAACCACCAATCTAGCAATTTTTATAGATTTATTTTTATTTTTATTTCTTTTTATTTTGATTTTTTACAAGTTTTTCGTTTAAGTTAAATTTGTTCTCCCGGACTACTAATCCAAGATGAAAGTCATGGTACATTTTGGTTGTTTGTGTTTTTGTGAGGTATTAGTTTTCTCTCCTTTTTCTAAATGGCCCATCTCGAAGGGTTTAGCACTGTCCGACCTCCATTTTACAACGGAGATTACTTCCATTATTGGAAGGGTCAGATGGAGTGCTTCCTAAAGACCCAAATCGAGATGTGGATCATAATCCAAACCGGATTCACGCTTCCTACTAATGAAGTGGGTGAATCATTGGATTATGATCAATGGACTAATGCCATGAAAAGACAAGTGGAAGTCGATGCCAAGGCAACCCAATTCCTTCAATGTAGCTTATCCAAAGAGGAGCTAAACCGTGTCGGCCCCTTCATTAGCACTAAAGATTTATGGACTAAACACGTTGAGTTATACGAAGGAACCGACGACGCTAAGGTATGTAAGCGTGATTTGCTTTTCAATAAATTGTATAACTTAAAAATGCAGGAACATGAGATGGCGACACAACTACATGCCCGTATTCAAGACATCGTCAATAGCTTGCATGACATCGGACAAAAGGTCGAGAATCGAGACCTTATAAGGTACACTTTAAACTCTTTTCCTAGGACCACCTTGTGGGCATCCATGGCCGATGCCTACAAGGTTTCTAAGGATCTTTCTAAACTTAGATTAGACGAGTTATTTTCTAAGTTTGAACTTCATGAGCAAACTAACATGGTCCTGGCCGAGAAAGATATTGCCTTAATTGAAGGTTCCAAGAAGAAGGTCGCGAACAAATCACCCCCAAGGAAGAGGACGAATACGAGTACGAGTCGGAGGTAGATCCTGAAATGGAAACTGAACTAGTAAATCTAGTTCGGAAGATGATCAATAGCCAAAAATGACCTGTTAACCAAGGTAAAACTAAGTCTAAAGTATAATTCGAATTTAAGATGCTTTGAATGTAATAGGTTCGGGCACATCAAGTCGAAGTGTCCGAAACTAAAAGGCAAAGCACCCAAGAAAGTGCTTAACGCTACTTGGGAAGAATCGTTGGAGGAGGAAAATGACGATCTCGTCTTCATGGCCAAGCCGACTGAGCCCGAACAAGACTCCGAACCCGAGGAAGAGTCTGAGTTCAAATCCGATGATGAGTCGCTATTCAAGATAAGCCATGGATACGCATCCGGTTCAAAAGAGTCACTTAAGGTAAGTCGATCTTTACTTAGCACTTTATATAATTCAATTAAATTCTTAACTAGAAAGTTAGCTAAGTTCGTGTCCAAGGTCGAGACCTTAGTTGAGGAGGTTAAACTCCTTAAACACAATGTTTCTCTAACCTCTTCGACTAGTCAAGTTCAAGAGGAGGACTCAACTCGAGTTGAAAAGCTCAAAGTTGAGAACTCATTTTTGAAAAGTCAAGTCGAATATCTTAGGCATATGTTGGAAAGGTTCACTTTGACATCCAAGGGACTTGACCTTTTACTTGGATCACAAAGGGTCGTGTACAACAAGACCGGGTTTGGGTTTAGCTCAAATACGACTAACAAGTCGTATATGTCAATTGTAAGTAGAAATAAAAAACATGTCCAAGCATGGGTCCCTAAGACCATTTTGATTTCTCAATTAAGATCTAACAAGCACTGGGTTCCCAAGGACCAAATCCACTATGTGGAAAGACTGAACCGATTCAATGGTCCAGGGGGAGCTGGTACAAAATTTGTTTGCGCTATTAATTAGACTTTGCATGCTTAGGTATTTTTCTTTTTATTTCTTTTAGAATTGTTAGATAGGACTAATAACTAGTCAATTCTTGACAACATAGTACTAGGACACGACAGATGATAGAATGCTAGGAAAGCGAAGTATTGTGTGTCAAAGTTAGATAAGGCATATCTAGCTCGGTGCAATTGACTAAGTGGAACTAGCTGAAGCTACCTTACCGTATCCTTAACTAGTTAGACTAGGAAGTGATCTTAGGTGAATCAAGTTATTACTTCCTTGAATTTGGCTTTGTCTAAGGAAGTGGTCGTTGTTCCGATCAAAGAAAGCCTCTGTGCCTCGTCACAACCTGGAAGCCAATTTCTTGAAAAGATAACTTGGTGAGCTTAGGGTTAAATCCGAATCTAACCCAAGGTTGACTAGTCTCAATTCATTAAAATTAATCATGTAAAATTGAAGTCATCTCATAAGAACACATAAGGATAACGTGTTTGATCGTGTAGAAATGGGTGAGATGATCTAGGACTAATAATTTTCAACCAACCCTTAAATCCCAATATCCGATCCAACTACCTTATGTGTAGGATCAATGGATGTTTGACAGTGGGTGCTCCCGACATATGTCTGGAGACCAACTCAAATTTTTGAAGCTTAGATTCAAACAACAAGGATCGGTAGCTTTCGAAAACAACAGCAAGCTCAAAATCATCAGGTCAGGTGATATTGAGCTAAATTCTAATTTCATAATTCATAATGTTTTATTAGTTGAAGATTTTCAATATAATTTACTTAGTGTAAGTCAATTGTGTGACAACAACTATAAGGTTATATTCCTAGAAAATGAATGCTTAATTAAAACAAATGAAACCTCTAAAATAATACTTAAAGGAACTAGGAATAGCAACATCTACACAATTAACTTACCCAACTCCTCAACCAAGTGTCTTATGACACAACAAGAGGAATCTTGATTGTGGCACTGACGACTCGGTCACTCGCACCCAAGACTCGTTCACAAAATGAGTCAGAGTGGCTAAGTTAGAGGTTTGCCTAACCTTAACAACTTAGATAATAAAATTTGTAATGCTTGTCAACAAGGTAAACAAGCTAGGACACAACCAAGAACAAACCAAAAGTGTGCTTGAGCTCATTCATTTGGATCTATTCGATTCTCATGGAGCCAAGTCACTTAATGGGAGTCAATTTTGCTTAGTCATCATTGATGACTATTCTAGGTTTACCTGGGTTAGTTTCCTTAAACACAAAAGTGATACCTTAGATCAGCTCATCAACTTGTTTAAATTAATCGAAAACCAAAAGAACCATTAAATTAAAAGACTTAGAAGTTATCATGGTGGTGAATTTGAAACCATAGGTTTACAGATTTCTGTAACCCAAATGGATACCACCATGAATTCTCAGTCCTAGAACCCCACAACAAAATGGACTAGTCAAGCAAAAAAATAGAACCCTACAAGAAGCCGCTAGGACCATGTTGAACGAATACAATCTACTAGATAGATTTTGGGCAATAGCCATTTGTATGACTTGTTATGTCCAAAATAGAATTCTTTTGGTAAAGAGACACCTTAAGACCTCATACGAAATCTACCATGACAAAGTACCTAACATTAAATACTTTAGGGTATTTGGGTGTAAGGTACATATCCAGAACACTAAGGACTACCTAGGAAAGTTCACATCCAAAACCTCTACCGGTATCTTCCTAGGATACTCAACTACAAGTAGAGCCTATAGGGTATATAACAATGACACCCTTAAAATTGAGGAAACCATTAATGTAGTATTCGACGAAGGACATGAACTTACAAAATCCATAGTAAAACCAACTAGCGAACCGATTCAGACTAGACTCGACTCTGATCTTGAACACGAGTCTAGTATCAATCGAGTCATCCTACCGACCAAGTGATAGGTGACCCTACCCAAGTCATACTAGGATTCGATCGAATCATCCTATTGACCAAGTGATAGGTGATCCTAGCCTAGGGGTTCGAACTAGATCATCATATAGAAATCTTAGTCAAATCTCCTTGATTTCGAAAATCGAACCCAAAACCATTGAACAAGCTCTTCTTGATCCCGATTGGATCATTGCAATGCAAGAAGAGCTAGCTCAATTTACTAGGAATGAAGTTTGAGAATTAGTACCACCACCTCAAGATAAGTCAATTATTGGAACAAGGTGGGGTTTTCGAAACAAACTTGATGACAAAGGTGAAGTAGTTAGAAACAAAGTGAGATTAGTCGCTAAAGAGTTCAGTCAAGTAGAGGGGCTAGATTAAGATGAAACCTATGCCCCCGTAGCTAGACTAGAATCCATCCGAATGTTGTTAGCATATGCTGCACATCGAGGATTTAAAGTATTTCAAATGGATGTCAAGTCATCATTATTGAATGGATATATTAGGGAAGAGGTTTAGGTTAACCTACCCCCCGGATTCGAAAGTTTAGATAAACCTGATCATGTCCTTAAACTAAAGAAAGCTCTTTATGGACTCAAACAAGCTCCTCGAGCTTGGTATTGTTTGGATGTATACTGAAAAGTCTATCTTTTGTATGAACATCTTTATTTTTGAAATAAGAATCACATGATCATTGTTTGCATATTTATGGTTATGCATATTGTCTAATACATTACATTGTAGATAACATGGCGTGTAGTGTCACACAGGAGATCATGTTATCAGTTCCTTGTAAAGTATAAGTAAAGGCTCACAACCGAGATGGTTATGGACAAACTATTGGAATGGTTGTAGTGTGATTTGGTATTGGTTTGTCTTGACCATAGAATCACACTAGTACACTTTGTGTGTATTGAGCAGGACCGACTTAGAGGTGATTCGATTTATTGCTGACTACATAATTGAATCGGACCTCGAACATTATGTTGTACATGCTCTTAATCTCGATATAATAATAGGCACATATACTTAGTATTCATTTCTTTGATTTACCAATGGGCAAGATTTATAGAGTAAATCGATAGTCTCGGTATGTTGAAAAATGATATTATTTATATGGTGTGTCATTGATTATAGGTGGAAACCGTGTCCTATATATTAGGATGATGAAGTCCCCTTGAGGAGCTCATAAGGTTCATCATGTAAACCCTACAGGTGGACTTGGTCCAGCATGATGATAAGGTTGAGTGATACTACTCATGGAGTTAGATATTGATTAATTAATTGTCAGTAAATTAATTAATCGACGGACATTCGAGATCTTAAACACGGGGAGATATATGAACAAATAATATATGGAGCTCATATTAACTTATGGTGGTTGGTGAGGTAGATCAATGATAATCATCTAGTGAAATGGATTATCATTAATGGATCGGACTTTATGTGGGCTTGATCCATTTGGTGGCCAAGATCCAACTCCTCCTCATGGTCCCTATTGTAGCCTATTAAAACCCTCATGAAGCCTAGATCCGATGATGGAAAATGAAACTCTAGATCCGACGATGGAGATTAAATATCGAGATCCAACGATGGAGATTAAATCTTTAGATCCGACGGTGGAGATTAAATCTCTAGATTCGACAGTTGAGATTAAATCCCTAGATCCGACGGTTGAGATTAAATCCCTAGATCTGACGGTGGAGATTAACGGAGGCTTAAGCCTAACTCTATAAATATGGCTTAAGGGGTGGGCGGCAAGGATAATCTTGGAGATTAGAGCTTTGGGCGCCAAGGGTTTGGAGAGCTTTGGGCGGCTACGGTTTGGAGAAGCCTTGGGCGGCATGACCTTCTCCTTCCTAGGGTTTTGGCCGGGGCCCCCTTTCCTTTTCTCTTCTTGGCTAGCGTCCTAATCCTCTCCTTCTTCTCCTTGGCGGCGGCAAGAGCTAGGGTTTCTTCCCTTGGAGCTTTTGGCCGGTGCCCACACTCCCTATTCCTTTCCTTAGCCGGAGGCAACATCAAGTCTCTTGACATGGTGGCCGGTCCTAGATAGGGAAGAGTTTTGTTTCATTCTTCCCTTTGTTCGGAGCGAGCAAGGAAGGGAAGAGCGTGTTCTAAGAGGCTTCGACTTTTGGAAGATCGTCACCCACATGACGTCCAAAAGGAGGAAGGACATACAATAGAAGATCGAGAGGTATAATGCTTGTTTATGAATCTTTTCTTATTCTATGCATGTTGTATGTTTTGTTATGTGGCTAATTTACTTGGACCCCGAATACAAACACAAAAACCGATGATCCATACATCGTCTATTCCGCGGCTAATTGTAGAATAGAGGTTGGTTGCTTGAACAAAAAGTTTTTTAAAGTGACCACTCTAATCGAATTGCACGACGATGGAACGGTTGCTTGGGTAATCCCTCTTTGTCAAGGATAAAAATTTTTTATCCGGGGACGTAGACGGGATCACCATGCACCAACGACCATGTCGAAGGGGAAGCGAAGTTTCTGACCTTCAAGTGGTATCAGAGCCACGGTTTCCAGTTTTGTGGATTTAGGATTCGGCTACTTTTCTGCACTTTTCATATATTATATGTGCCGGATAATAGTAGGATGTGCGTAAGTTAACTTTTTGGTTGCAGGCATAGGATCCAACTATTATGGCCATATGTGTGTATGTGATTGTTTGTGTGTAATTATATATTATTTGAATCCTCGGGGTTGACGAGGCTAGTATTTAATTTTTATAATTAAGTATGACATTGTTTAGCTACACTTTTTATTTTAGTTTACTTTCGATCTAGATTTCATGTACACTCCTTCGTGGAGTATAGGATCGATGGATGTAAATTAAAATAGTTATTCTTGGCTCGGATCTCCGGATGGCTTGTACATGGTGTAGGGAGGAGCGAACGAGATGACGATACGACGGGAGGCATATTGGAGACAAAAGCCATAATAGTTGGAAAATATTTTTTTTCATATTTATTTCTTCTTGTTTGATATGCATGTCGTAGGCTAGGAAAATTCCTCAATTTTAAATTACTAAGTGGGAGAGGGATATTTTTATAAATTCCCACGGCCTCCATTACGATTTGACATGTGATGCAAACAAACTTGCGGGTCGGCTCTGAGTGCCTTCCTCCCCATCGGATGAGTTTGTTTGCGGATCACAGGGTCGAATATGGTTATAGGAAATTATTAAGGAGCATGTGTACTTCTCCATCGGAAGGCACATAACCTGAGATAATTACCTTAGTACCAAGTAATGGTGAACACTTAGATGCAAATAGAAGTATCCTCCCCATCAAAGTCACTGCTTTTATTTGTAGGGCCGAAGAGGAACCAGCTATTAATTTTATTTGTCAAAAAGTTAGGTTGACAAGATAGTAAAATTAATGGGTAAAACCTCCTCTAACAAATGTAGAATTCATATACGTCCACACTATCGTGGCATACGATATTCTCGGTGTTTTGAGGTGTTGGTTGATTTTAAAATTTTATTGTTTGAGGAATCAATAATTTTTTGAAATCTAATGTTTTGATCTATGTGATTCTTAGGTTTTTCAAAATGTCTTTCAACCCTCTTGCTGTGATACTGAAAGAAAATAAACTTACTGGACCCAATTATGTTCATTGGAAGAGGAATCTTCATATTGTCTTGACTGCTGAAGAATACAGATATGTACTCCTCGAAGAGTGCCCTTTTAAGCCTGCGAATGATTCTGGGGAAAAGGAGAAGGAGAGTTATAAGAAATGGATTTAGGCTGATGAGATGGCACGATGTTACTTTTTGGCATCTATGTCAAATGTACTGCAACATCAGCATCAAGCCATGCTCACTGATTATGACATGATGCTCAATCTCAAAGAGCTTTTTGGACACCAGAATCGGGCTGCTAGGTAGGAAGTCATGAGGAACTTGATGATGACCACCATGATCGAGGGAACACCCGTGAGGGATCATGTTCTCAAGATGATTGCTCATTTGAATGAGCTGGAAGTCCTTGGAGCTGAGATCGATGGGAATATCCAGGTTGATATCATTCTCCAATCTCTACCTAGGAGTTTCGAGCAATTTTGCCTGAACTACAACATGAATAAAAGGTTGTATTCGTTGGCGGAGCTTCTAACATAACTCCAGGCGACAGAGGGGCTATTTCGTCAGAGTACTCAGGCGCAGGCCATGGTTGCCCAAAAGGTTTCTACTTCTAAGCCGAAAGGCAAGAAGAAGAAGAAACAAGCTGGGGCAAAGGTGGCGGGAGGATCTCAGGAAGGAGTGAAGAAGCCGAAAGGCAAGTGCTTCACTTGCAAGAAGACTGGCCACTGGAAGAAGGACTACCCCAATCAGAAGTAGAACAAAGGTATATCTTTTTGTCTAGTCGTTGAAACATGTTTAGCGGTGTTATCTACCGGCACCTGGTGTGTAGATACAGGAGCCACTGATCATGTCTGCAATACTTTGCAGGGGTTCCAGGAAACCAGACCACTGGCTGAAGAAAAGATTACCATCTACTTGGGTGATGCTACGAAGGTAGCGACTGTTGCAGAGAGAGATGTTTATTTGTCTTTTGAAAGAAATAAAGTTTTGGTTCTTAAAAATTTCCTTTATGTATCTTTATTTAGAAAGAATTTGATTTCGGTTTCTAAATTATTTATGGATGGATATTCTATTTCTTTTAATGACAGAGTTGTTATAAAAAGGAATAGGGAGATTATCTGTTCTGGTGCATTGATAGAAAATTTATATACACTTGAACCAAAAGCTCCCACGATGAAAATAGAAGTAAGTAACTCATCTTCTAATTCCAATAAGAGAAAAGAACCTTCGAAGATGAACCAAACATATCTTTGGCATCTAAGGCTTGGTCATATTAACCTGAGCAGAATTCAAAGGTTGATAGCTGATGGACCTCTGGGTTCATTAGTGGTGGAAGATTTCAACCCGTGAATCTGGAGGGGGATTGTTGGGAGTATGGGGAATACAATCAAAGTCCCACATTGGTAAGACATGGAAAAGATCATGTGCTTATAAGAAAAAAGATATCTCCATTGGTATGAGGCCTTTTGGGTAAAGCCCAAAAACAAAACCATGAGGGCTTGGGCCCAAAGTGGACAATATCATACCATTGTGGAGATATGTGGATCTTATATGCACTAACATCAAGACACTACGATCTGATCGTGGTGGTGAGTACCTCTTCGGAGAGTTTAGGAATTACTTATCAAAGGTTGGGATTCAATCTCAATTGTCTAAACCTGGCACACCCCAACAAAATGGTGTAGCAGAGCGAAGGAATAAGACTCTTATGGAGATGGTTAGATTGATGATGAGTTATTATGAGTTGCCAGATTTGTTCTGGTGATATGCTCTAGATACGACACTGTATATTCTAAACTTGGTACCATCTAAATCAGTGCCTTCTACTCCCATAGAATTGTCGACTGGGTGAAAGCCTAGTCTGAGACATATTCGGATTTAGGGGGGTCCAGCACATGTGCTGAAGGCAGATGCTGGTAAGTTGGAACCTCGTACAGAAGAGCACATGTTCGTTGGCTATCCTAGAAGAACGAAAGGTGGTTTGTTTTATATTCCTAGAGATCAGAGGGTGATCGTTAGCAAGAATGCCAGATTTCTAGAGGAAGACTATGTGATGAACCACAAGCCCATGAGTAAGATTGTTCTGGAGGAATTGAGAGGGGAAGTCACTGCTTTAGTGCCACCGGTACAAGAGGATATACCACAAGTCACTGCACCGCGTGTCACAGAGGATACAGAGGTAATACCTCATCGTAGTGGGAGGGTGGTTAGACAGCATGATAGATTCATGTTTTTGGGAGAATCTTATGATTTGATCCCTGGCGAACATGAACCTGATCCCTGGACATATGATGAGGTGATCCAAGATAAAGATGCGGTATCTTGGCAAAGTGCAATGAATTTTAAGATACAATCTATAGATTCAAATCAAGTATGGGAGCTAGTAGAACCACCCAATGGTGTAAAAGCCATTGGATGCAAGTGGATCTACCAAAGAAAGAGAGTAATAGATGGAAAGGTTGAGACCTTTAAAGTAAGGCTTGTTGTGAAGGGTTATACTCAAAAAGAGGGCATCGATTATGAGGAGACCTTTTCGCCAGTAGCCATGGTTAAATCTATCCAGATTCTCTTATGTATTGCTGCTCATATGGATTATGAGATATGACAGATGGATATCAAGACAGCTTTCCTTAATGGAAGTCTTGAGGAGAACATCTATATGAAGCAACCAGAGGGATTCATTGCAAAGGGCAAAGAGAATCTCGTGTGCAAGCTTAATCGGTCCATTTATGGATTGAAGCAAGCTTCGAGATCTTGGAACAATCGCTTTGATAAGGAAATCTAGTCTTATGGATTTATTCAAAGTCCGGATGAGTCTTGTGTATACAAGAGATGTGATGGAAATGTAGTGGTATTTCTTGTACTATACGTAGATGACATTCGTTTAATTGATAACAATGTCAAGGTGTTATCGGACGTAAGGGTATGGTTATACAAACAGTTTGATATGAAGGACTTGGGAGAAGTGGGACACATCCTTGGGATCAAGGTTATAAGGGATCGCAGGAAAAGGATGTTGTACTTATCTTAAGCTTCATAAATAGACACCATTATGGATCGTTTTAGCATGCAAAACTCCAAGAAAGGTTTTCTAACTTTCAGGCATGGAGTTCCTTTATCTAAGGAGACGTGTCCTAGAACATCTAAGGAGATAGAGGAGATGAAGGCGGTTCCTTATGCTTCGATAGTAGGAAGCCTCATGTATGTCATGCTATGTACGAGATCGGATATCTGCTTTGTCGTGGGCATGGTTAGCAGATATCAGAGTAATCCAGGATAGGAACATTGGACTGCGGTAAAGCATACATTAAAGTACCTAAGAAGGACTAGGGATTATATGCTAGTTTACTAGGCAGACCAATTACTCTCTGTGGGTTACACAGATTTCAACTTCCAATCAGATAGGGATAACAGTAAGTCTACCTCAGGTTTTGTGTTTACTTTGGGAGGTGGAGCCATTGTATGGAGGAGTGGCAAGCAAAAATGCGTGGCGAACTCTACCATGGAACTTGAGTATGTGGCACCCTCTGAGGTGGCCAAGGAAGCTGTATGGCTCAAGAAATTCTTGATGGACTTAGATATCATTCCTGGTATGCCCCGAACTCTCACAATTTATTGTGATAATAGTGGTGCAGTTGCAAACTCGAAGGAACCACGAGACCATAAGGCAAGTAAACACATAGAGCGCAAGTACAACCTGATACGAGAAATCGTAAAGCGAGGAGAAGTTGTTGTAGCCAAGATTGCATCAAAGGATAACCTAGCAGATCCTTTCACTAAGGTCATTCCAGCAAGAACTTTTGATAGGCATGTAGAGGGAATGGGAATCAGATGTATGGCAGTATGAGGACTGCATAGTCTTTTAGTATAAGTGGGAGATTGTTGGGATGTATACTGAAAAGTCTATCTTTTGTATGAACATCTTTATTTTTGAAATAAGAATCACATGATCATTGTTTGCATATTTATGGTTATGAATATTGTCTAATACATTACATTGTAGATAATGTTAGGGCAATCAACCCATGATATGGTTTTGATGTGTGTGGTAAAGGGTTTAAGTTAGGTTGTTATTGTGATTTGATATGTGCGTTAAAGTCTTGCAGGACTTAGTAATTCGCACATGGAGCCTTGGCGGGTTCACCACTCATAACCTCGTGCTTGAGTCGGAGAAGGTGTTGGTTTTGCCCGGAAGCTCTGATACCAATTGTTGGGGTTGATCCGTGAGGGGAAACTTCGCTTCCCCTTCACCTCGGTTGCTTGACCATGGTGATCCCTTCGATGTCCCCGAATTAAAAATTTAATCCTAGACAAAAGGGATTCCCAAAGCAACCAAGTCATCGTCGTGCTATTCGTTTAGAGAGGTCACTTGAACAAACTAGTTGTTCAAGCGACCATCCTCTATTCTACGAGTAGCCGCGGAATAGACGATGTCCGGATCACCGGTTTTTGTGTTTATACTCGGGATCCAAATATTATTTAGCCATTCACAGAAATATATCATGCTCATAAATGAAAAACAAATACAAACATGTAACATATAAATAAGAGAATCGATATACCTCTCGATCTTCTAATGTATGTCCTTCCTCCTTTCGGACGTCGTGTGGGCGACGCTCTACCAAAAGTCGAAGCTCCTAGATCACACATCTTCCTTCCTTGCTCATCCAAAGCAAGAGGAAGAATAGAAACAAGGCTCATCTCCTTCCTATGGCCAACCCACACGCAACAAAAGAAATGCTTGCCGCCGGCCAACAAGGAGAAGGAGATAATGGTGGAAACCGACCAAGACATCAAGGGAAACCCCTTAGTCTTGTTTCCACCACCCAAGGAGAGGGAGAAGGGGTCTTTAGATGCTGTCCAAGGGTTGGAGAAGGTGATATGGGCGCCGGCCACCAAACCATGAAGAAGAAAGGAAGAAACTTTCCTTATTTGGTGCCACCCAAACCTCCTAAACCCTAAGCTTCCAAACCCTAATCCAAGCTCACCTTGTGGCCGGCCATGGAAGTGAGGAAGAAGATTAGGATGAGCTCAAGCCAAGGTAAAGAGGAGAACCATAGTGGCCGGCCAACTCTTAGGAAGAAGAAGAACATCTCCTATAGTTGCCGCCCACCCTTTTCTCCCAAAAACCTAGCCACCCAAACCCTAATCCTAACTTACCTTATATCCGGCCATGGAAGAGGGGAAGAAGAATAGGATAAGTTCAAGCTAAGGTAGATAGGAGCAGCATAGTGGCCGGCCAACCCAAGGAAGAAGAAGAACAACCTCCATTAGTTGTCGCCCACCCTTGCTCCAAAACCCTAGCCACCAAACCCAATCCTAAACCAACTAGGATTCCTAGCCACCAAAGGAAGCAAACCCTAATCCCCTCATCCCTTGTGTTCTCCATGCCAACAATCCCTAAGCCACCCTTATATAGAGTTTAGGGATAAGTCTTGGTTTAATCTCCACCATTGGTTCAAGGGATTTAATCTCAACCGTCGGATCTAGAGATTTAATCTCAACCGTCGGATCTTAGAGATTTAATCTCTACCAATGGATCTTAGAGTTTTGTTTCTATCCATTGAATCTAAGCATCATGAGGTGTTAATAGGCTACATTAGGGACCATGAGGAGGAGTTGGGTCTTGGCCACCCATGGATCAAGCCCACATAAAGTCCGATCCACTAATGATGGTCCAATCCACTAAAGGTCCATCATTGATCTACCTCACCAACCCCCATATGATAATATGGGCTCCATATATTATTTGTACATTTTCTCCCCGTGTTTAAGATCTCGAATGTCCATCGATTAATTAATTTACTAACCATTAATTAATCAACATCTAACTCCATGAGTAGTACCACTCAACCTTTTCATCATGCCGGACCAAGTCCACCTGCAGGGTTTACATGATGAACCTTATGAGCTCCTCAAGGGGACATCATCATCCTAATATATAGGACACGGTTTCCTCCTATAATCAACGACACACCATATAAATAATATCATCTCCCAACTTACCGAGTCTATCGATTTAATCTATAAATCTCGCCCATTGGTAAATCAAAGAGATGAGTACCAAGTATATGTGCCCGTTATTATATCGGGCTTAAGAGCATGTACTAAATAATATCTGAGGTCCGATTCGATTATGTAGTCAGCAATAAATCGAATCACCTCTGTGTCGGTCCTGCTCAATACACACAAAGTGCACTAGTGTGATTCTATGGTCAAGACAAACCAATACCAAATCACACTACAACTATTCCGATGGTTTGTCCAAAGCCATCTCGGTTGTGAGCCTTTACTTATACTTTACAAGGAGCCGATAACATGATCTCCCGTGTGACACCACACACCATGTTATCTACAATGTAAGGTATTAGACAATAGTGCATAACCATAAAAATATGCAAACAATGATCATGTGATTCTTATTTCAAAATAAAGATGTTCATACAAAAGAGCTAGGCTTTCAGTATACATCCCAACAATCTCCCACTTATACTAAAAGACTATGCCCTTATATCGCCATACATCCGATTCCCTTCCTCCACATGCCTATCAAAGCTCGCTAGAAGGGCCTTAGTGAAAGGGTCTACCAGTGTCATCCTATGATGCAATCTAGGCGACAAACAACTTCTACCTCCTTTACGATTGATCGTGGTACTTCCTATGTGTTTACTAGCCTTATGGGCTCGTGGTTCCTTCGAGTTTGCAATCGCACACTATTATCACAATAAATTGTGATAGTTCTGGGCAAACCAGGAATCACATCCAAGTCCATCAGGAAGTTCCTGAGCCATACAGCTTCTTTGGCCGCCTCATAGGCTGCCACATACTCAGCTTTCATGGTGGAGTCCGCCACGCATTTCTACTGGGCACTCCTCCATACAATGGCTCCACCTCCCAAAGTAAACACAAAACCTGAGGTAGACTTACTGTTATCCCTATCAGATTGGAAATCGGAACTGTAACCCACAGGAGTAATTGGTCCGCCTGCAGAACTAGCATATAATCCCTAGTCCTTCTCGTGCACTACAATATATGCTTTACCGCACCCAATATCCCTCCTCGATTACTCGATATCTCACGACCATGCCCACGAAAGCGTATATCTGGTCTCGTACAGAGCATCGCATACATGAGGCTTCCTACTGCCGAAGCATAAGGAACCGCCTTCATCTCCTCTATCTACTCAAATGATCTAGGACATATCTCCTTAGATAGAGGTACTCCATGCCTGAAAGGTAGAAAACCCTTCTTGGAGTTCTGCATGCTAAAACGCTCCATAATCGTGTCTATGTATGAAGCTTGGGATAAGCACAACATCCTTTTCCTGCGATCCCTTATAACCTCGATCCCAAGGATATGTCTCACCTCTCCCAAGTCCTTCATATCAAACTGCTTGGACAACCATACTTACGTCCGATAACACTTGATGTTGTTGCCAACCACCAAAATGTCATCTACGATAGTACAAGAAATACCACTACGCTTCACACATCTCTTGTATACACAAGACTCATCCGACTTTGAATAAATCCATAAGACTGATTATCTCATCAAAGCGGATGTTCCAAGATCTTGAAGCTTGCTTCAATCCATAAATGGACCGATTAAGCTTACACACAAGATGCTCTTTGCCCTTAGCAATGAATCCTCCGTTGCTTCATATAGATGGTTTCCTCAAGACTTCCATTAAGGAAAGCTTTCTTGATATCCATATGCCACACCTCATAATCCATATGAGCCGCTATGCATAAGAGCTTCAAACCTGACTTGAATCCATAGATTCAATCTCAAGATTCATTGCACTTTGCCAAGATAGTGCATCTTTATCTTGGATTGCCTCGCCATATGTCCAGGATCAGTTCATGTTCGCCAGTGACCAAATCAAAGATTCTCCCAAGAACATGAATCTATCAGTCGCTCACAACCCTCCCACTACGACGAGACATCACTTGTGTATCCTCGTGACACGCGTGCATGACATGTGGTATATCCTCTTGTACGGTGGTACTAAAGAAGTGACTTCCCTTTAACTCCTCCGAACAATTTTACTCTTGGGCTTGTGGCTCATCACATAGTCTTCCTCTAGAAATCTAGTGTTCGTGCTAACGATCACTCTCGATCTCTAGGACTATAAAACAATCCACCCTTCGCTCATCTAGGATAGCCAACTAACAAGCGCATTTTGTACGAGGTTCCAACTTACCATCATCCGCCTTCAAAGACATGTGGCCGGACTCTCCCATATCCGAATATGTCTTAGACTAGGCTTTCGCCACCCACAACTCGTGGGAGTAGAAGGCACTGATTTAGATGGAACCAAGTTCGTAATGTACACCGTCAGATCTAGAGCATATCCCCGTAACGAGTCCGCAAGTCGTAATAACTCATCATCGATCTAACCATCTCTATAAGAGTCCTATTCCTTCGCCTTCTACATCATTCTCACGGGTGTGCCAGTGCATAAATCGGGATTGAATCCCAACCTCCGATAGGTACCTCCTAAACTCTCCCAAGAGGTACTCGTCACCACGATCAGATCGTAGTGTCATCTTGAATAATTGTCTATGAAAAAGACAAAATATTCAAAACTACCTCTTGCCAGGATAGACATAGGACCATACGAATCAGAATGAACCATTTCTAACATATCTTTGGCTCTATACCCCTTGGCCTTGAAAGGCCTCTTGGTCATCTTACCCTCCAAGCAAGATTCGCAGGTTGGGAGATCCTCCACCACTAATAGACCCAAAGGTCCATCACCTATCAACCTTTGAATTCTGCTTAGGTTAATGTGACCAAGACTAAGATGGCAAAGATATGTTTGGTTCATCTTCGAAGGTTCTTTTCTCTTATTAGACTTAGAAGATGAGTTAATAACTTCTATTTGCATCGTGGGAGGTTTTGTATACAAATTTCCTTTCAATGTACAACAACAGATATTCTCCCTATTCCTTTTATAACAACTCGTCATTAAAAGAAATAGAATATCCATCCATAATAATTTAGAAACCAAACTAAATTCTTTCTAAATAAAGATACATAAAGGAATTTTAAGAACCTTAGTTTTATTTTTCTCAAGAGATAAATAAAACTTCTCCCATCGCAATAGCCGCCACCTTCATGGCATTGCCCAAAATGGTAATCTCCTTTAGCTAGTCGTTGGGTTTCCGAACCTCAGAAGTGTTGCAGACATGATTAGTGACTCTCATATCTAAACACCGTGCCTAGATAACACCGCTAATCATGTTTCAACGACTAGTCCAAAGGATATACCTTTGTTCCTTTTGGATTGGGAGCCTTCTTCCAATGTCCATCCTGCTTAAAGTACTTGCCTTTCGGCTTCTTCACTCCTCTCTGAGATCCTCCCACCACCTTTGCTCCACCTTGTTTCTTCTTCTTCTTGCCTTTCGGCTTAGAAGTAGAAACCTTTTTGAGCAACCATGGCTTGAGGACACTCTTCGAAGAGTGCATACTTGTACTCCTTAGCAGATAAAATAATATCTAGATTCTTTTCCAATCAACATTATTTGGGTACAGTAAGTTTATTTCTTTTAGTATCACAACAAGTGGACTGAAAGTCATTTTGAAAATCCTAAGAATCACATAGATCATTACTTTAGATTTCAAAAAATTATTGATTCCTCAAACAATAAAATTTTGATATCAACCAACACCTCAAAACACCGAGAATATCGCATGCCACGCAAAGGTGGACGATACGAATTCTACATTTGTAAGAGGAGGTTTTACCCATTAATTTTATTATCTTGTCAACCTTACTTTTTGACAAATAAAATTAATAGTTGGTTCCTCTTTGGCCCTACAAATAAAAGCAGTGACTCCGATGGGGAGGATATTTTTAATTTGCATCTAAGTGTGCACCATTACACGATACTAAGGGAATTATTTCGGATTATGTGCCTTACCGCTGTGGAAGTACACATGCTCCTAGATAATTTCCTATAACCATTATTTGACCTAGTGATCCGCAAACAAACTCATCCGCAGGGAGGAAGGCACTCAGAGCCAACACGCAAGTTTGTTGCATCACACGTCAAATTGTAATGGAGGCCACGGGAATTAATTAAAATATCCCTCTCCCACTTAGTAAATTAAAAATGAGGAATTTTCCTACGACATGCATATCAAACAAAAAGCAATAAATATGAAAAATAAAAAATTTTCCAACTATTATGGCTTTTGTCTTCAATATGTCTTCCGTCGCATCGCCATCTCGTCCGCTCCTCCTACGCCATGTACAAGCCCTCCGGAGATCCGAGCCGAGACTAAAACCTATTTTAATTTACATCCATCGATCCTATACTCCACGAGGGAGTGTACATGAAATCTAGATCGAAAGTAAAATAAAATAAAGAGCGGCTAAACAATGTCGTATTTAATTTACAAAAACTAAATACTAGCCTCGTCAACCCCGAGGATTCAACAAAATAAACATTTACACACATACAATCACATACACACAGATGCCATAATAGTGGAATCTTATGCCTGCAACCAAAGAGTTAAGCTACGCATATCCTACTATTATCCGACACAATTAATATATGAAAAAGTGCATAATAATTAACCAATCCTAAACACACAAACCGAAACCTTGGCTCGATACCAATTGTTGGTTTTGCCTAAGCTCGATACCAATTGTTGGGGTTGATCCGTGAGGGAAACTTCGCTTCCCTTCACCTCGGTTGCTTGACCATGGTGATCCTTCGATGTCCCCGGATTAAAAATTTAATCCTAGACAAAAGGGATTCCCAAAGAAACCAAGTCATCGTCAGGTTATTCGCTTAGAGAGGTCACTTGAACAAACTAGTTGTTCGCGACCATCCTCTATTCTACGAGTAGTCATGAATAGACGATGTCCGGATCGGTTTTTGTGTTTATACTCGATCCAAATATTATTTAGCCATTCACAGAAATATATCATGCTCATAAATGAAAACAAATACAAACATGTAACATATATAAATAAGAGAATCGATATACCTCTCGATCTTCTAATGTATGTCCTTCCTCCTTTCTGACGTCGTGTGGGCGACGCCTACCAAAAGTCGAAGCTTCTAGATCACACATCTTCCTTCCTTGCTCATCCAAAGCAAGAGGAAGAATAGAAACAAGGCTCATCTCCTTCCTATGGCCAACCAACAAGCAACAAAAGAAATGCTTGCCGCCGGCCAACAAGGAGAAGGAGATAATGGTGGAAACCCACCAAGACATCAAGGGAAACCCCTTAGTCTTGTTTCCACCACCCAAGGAGAGGGAGAAGGGGTCTTTAGATGCTGTCCAAGGGTTGGAGAAGGTGATATGGGCGCCGGCCACCAAACCATGAAGAAGAAAGGAAGAAACTTTCCTTATTTGGTGCCACCCAAACCTCCTAAACCCTAAGCTTCCAAACCCTAATCCAAGCTCACCTTGTGGCCGCCATGGAAGTGAGGAAGAAGATTAGGATGAGCTCAAGCCAAGGTAAAGAGGAGAACCATAGTGGCCGGCCAACCCTTAGGAAGAAGAAGAACATCTCCTATAGTTGCCGCCCACCCTTTTCTCCCAAAAACCTAGCCACCCAAACCCTAATCCTAACTTACCTTATATCCGGCCATGGAAGAGGGGAAGAAGAATAGGATAAGTTCAAGCTAAGGTAGATAGGAGCAGCATAGTGGCCGGCCAACCCAAGGAAGAAGAAGAACAACCTCCATTAGTTGCCGCCCACCCTTGCTCCAAAACCCTAGCCACCAAACCCAATCCTAAACCAACTAGGATTCCTAGCCACCAAAGGAAGCAAAGCCTAATCCCCTCATCCCTTGTGTTCTCCACGCCAACAATCCCTAAGCCACCCTTATATAGAGTTTAGGGATAAGTCTTGGTTTAATCTCCACCATTGGTTCAAGGGATTTAATCTCAACCGTCGGATCTAGAGATTTAATCTCAACCGTCGGATCTTAGAGATTTAATCTCTACCAATGGATCTTAGAGTTTTGTTGTTGGGTTTCCGGTACCGCGGCGTGTGTGTGTTCGATCATGTTTCATAAACATGAGCACAGCGGAAGCAATTAAAATTAATAAATCTATATTTATTACAACACACACAACACACGCATGCTATTACAACAAGTGTAGACATAACCGTAAATTAAAATTTGCAATAAAAGGAAATTAAACTACGTTATACCTTCCGTATGACGTGTAGCGGGAACGGCATCAACCGGAACGATCCTCGTAAGAATCGTCTCTATCCGTATCCACGCCGAGCTCCTCGGGATGACTTCGCTAAGTCACGAGCTTCGTCTTCGTACGGGTTACTAGCCTCGTGTTGAAGACGACGTGATCGAGAGATGATCACGATCCGAATCTAAATTCGGATCCAAAACGAGTTCTCAAAACTCGCTTCTCCGGAGAGGTATTCGTCAACCGTTTGACGAATCCTTCGTCCTCCACCTCAGAGGATTACCGGAGATCAAATCCCCGGTAAGTTAGCCGCTGTCGGAGCACTAACCGTCGTCCAAACGACGCTCCGACGAGAGGAGGAGAAGCTGTCCAGAAAACTGGACAGCTTGGTGGAGGAGTAGGCACCGGCCAAAACAAGGAGAGACCTTGATGCCGAACCTATAGGAGATCACCGGAGGGTCGCCGGAGGTTCATCGGCTGGAGCTTGGACGCCGGCAAGTAGCTGGACGGCGCCACCATAAGCTGGGCGGCAACAATGTGTTGGGCGGCAACAACATGTTGGGCGGCTAGGGTTTGGATGATTAGTTAGGGTTTAACAATCCCTTAAGCCCACTTTTATAGAGAACTAATTCTCTTAATGGTTAATGGATCATATCCATAAAGCCCGTTAACCCGCTCCATTAAGATAAGTTAAAATAAACCAAACCATGATGGTTTATTTTAAGTTAAAATGAACCGAACCAACTTTTGGTTCATTCGTTTAAAATAAACCAAACCCTTTGGTTTATTCTTATCCATTGGATTAGAACCAAACCATTTTGGTCCATCCATTACGTCTTCATAAGACGCAGCCCATCCACGCTTCCATCATGATCAAACAATTTCATGCTCGCTTATGTTTGGTCCAACCAAACATAGTTTCTCTCGTCCGAGAATCCCATTCTCAAGCTCGCTTTAAATCTTTTAGATTACACTCAGCGTGTGACCAAATAGGTTCTCGGTTTATGTTGGCCGTCTATAATTAACCATTAATTATAGAACGATCATGAGTGGCACCTAGTAGTACATCATGATCCCCAATTAACCGAAAAGATCAACAGTTGATCCAGAACTATTTCTGAAACCCTTCAGTAGCTCGAATGAATCGTGCCCCATTCCCTTCACTCATCTTATACCCACTTGGTTCAGACATGGTCTATTGTGTCACCTCACTAGGTCGACTACGCCACACCTAGCCCAAGTATCATTTCCGTCCCACGGATTCTAGTTACTCCACATGTATCAAGAGTACTTTACTCTAAACATGTAATGCTTTGGCCAAAGACTTTAGTAACAATCCGACGAGAGGCCATGGGTATACATCTCCTCGCAAGGAGTGGTGAATCCTTTATAGGCTATTCAAACACCTTCGATCACTTCGACTTATACCCAATCATCCCGGGTCCACATCTCCTGAGAGATGTTTGCTTAAGATGTCAAAGCATAAGTCTCCATGATCAAGATGACTTGAATACCGCAAGTCAAAGGAACATCGCACTTAAGCCACAGTAAGAACTTCATTGACATATCTATATATGCAGAGAACCATATGAAGTCTTACTACCGGTCACTCCAATGAACTAGTTACCATAACTAGCATCCACGATTAACTCCGACATCACAATGTCTCCAAAAAGGAGAATCACCGCTTGGATACACCAAGGAGTATACCTCGTGCTAGTCTCGGAATTGATGGTGTCCAAATCCATCAATTCATCGACTAGGATAATTCGATACATCACAATTACACATGTAGAGATACTCACTAGTTGTGATCCAATCACAAATTCTCTCATGCTGTGAATCGTATCGTGGACATTCAGTAAATGAGTTTAAGATCCAATCAAATACATAAAACATGTATACTCAAATAGTGAATCTTCATTTATCATATAAATGGTTCATACATAAGGTGATTGCCTTAGGACATCTCTCATATATTACTAACAGACTCCCACTTGGCCTAATGCCAATCGCTACGGTATCCAATACCATAAGCTCTAACATGACCCTCAAACTTATTTTGAGGTAATGCTTAGTCAAAGGATCCGCTAAGTTCCTTTCAGTGGGAATTTTCTCGATTTGTATTTCGTTCCTACTGATGATCTCTCTGATAAGATGATAGCGGCGAAGCACATGTTTGGATCATTGATGAGACCACATCAAGTTCAGAGATGAACTTCTTGATCCAAACCGCTTCCTTTGCTGCTTCCAAAGCTGCACTGTATTCTGCCTTAGTGGCAGAATCCGCTATAGTGTCAAGCTTGGACCCTTTCCAACTTATTGCGCCTCCATTCCAGGTGAATACATACCCAGACAAAGACATGGAATTATTCTTATGTCGAGCTGGAGGTATCCGTATACCCACGTATCACCATGTACCCTTCTCCATATATTAGGAACACATCCTTAGTTCTTCTCAAGTACTTAAGGATCGTCTTAACAGCAGCCCAATGATCCATTCCTGGATCGGACTGGTATCTGCTCGTGACACTCAGAGCATACGATACATCGGGCCTCGTACATAACATAGCATACATGATAGATCCTATTGCGGATGCATAGGGAATCCTACTCATGCAAATCCTCTCGTCTTCTGTGCGCGGACACATAGGCTTCGAAAGGTGTACCCCATGCCTGATGGGCAGATAACCTTTCTTGGATTCCGACATGCTAAACCTCTTTAGCACTCGGTCTATATATGTAGACTGCGAAAGACCAAGCAACCGTTTCGATCTATCTCTATAGATATTAATCCCAAGGATGTAGGTTGCTTCTCCCAGGTCTTTCATGGAGAATGTCTTGGATAACCAAACCTTAACTGACTGTAAGATTGACACATCATTTCCTATAAGTAATATGTCATCGACATACAATACTAGGAACACGACTGCACTCCCACTAACCTTCTTGTACACACAAGGTTCGTCTGGATTTTGTGAGAAATCAAACCTTTTGATTGTCTCATCAAAACGGATATTCCAGCTCCTGGATGCTTGCTTCAATCCATAAATGGATCGTTGCAATTTGCATACCTTGGTTTTATCAACCGATGTGAAACCCTCAGGCTGTATCATATACACGTCCTCGAGCAGGTTTCCATTAAGGAAAGCTGTTTTCACATCCATCTGCCATATCTCATAATCATAATGAGCCGCTATGGCCAGGAGCATCCGAATGGATTTAAGCATAGCTACAGGCGAATAGGTTTCGTCATAATCAACACCTTGTTTTTGACGATATCCTTTCACCACCAATCTAGCCTTATAGGTAATCACATTACCATCCATGTCGGTTTTCTTCTTGAAAACCCACTTGCACCCTATAGGCTTTATGCCTTCAGGTGGGTCAACCAAGTTCCAAACTTGGTTTTCGTACATGGAATCCATTTCCGACTTCATGGCACCAAGCCACTTATCCCTTTCTGAACTTGTCAGCACTTCTTCATAATTGGTAGGCTCCTCATCATCAATGAGTAACACGTCGTTCGATTCACTTACGAGAAATCCATATCTCTCAGGAATATTACGTGTTCTACCAGATCTATGAAGATGTGGTGTTACAATAGGTCCAGCCGATTGCTCATCACTATGAGTTGTCGGCTGTTGTGCTTCACCAGGTATCTCATCAATGTCTATTTGAGTCTCTCGAGCCTCCTCAAGCTCGACGACACTCCCACTGTTTTCTTGCAAGAGAAACTCTTTCTCTAGAAACACAGCATGCCTTGAAACAAATACCTTTTGTTCCACAGGATGATAGAATTGGTAACCCCTTGTTTCCTTAGGGTATCCAATAAATAGACATTTATCAGACTTAGCATCCAGTTTGTCTGATACAGTCCGCTTCACATAAGCAGGACAACCCCATATCTTCAAGTAAGATACATGAGGTTTCTTACCATTCCATATCTCATATGGAGTAGTTGAGACTACCTTGGTAGGCATTCTGTTTAACAAGTAAACAGCTGTCTGAAGTGCATAAACCCAAAAGGACTTGGGAAGAGTTGCATGATTCATCATTGACCTGACCATGTCCAACAAGGTCCGGTTACGCCTCTCAGATACACCATTATGCTGTGGTGTATATGGCAGAGTCCATTGAGACAATATAACATTGTCTCTTAGATAATCAAGAAACTCTTGACTTAAGTATTCACCACCTCGATCCGATCGAAGTATTTTAATACTCTTATCATGTTGTTTCTCTACTTCATTTCTGAATTCTTTGAACCTTTCAAAGGCTTCAGACTTGTGTTTCATCAAGAACACATACCCAAACCATGAGTGATCATCGGTGAAGGTAATGAAGTAGCTATAGCCTCCTAAAGATTGAGTTGACATAGGTCCATATACATCACTATGTATTAGGCCTAGCAACTCTCCCACTCGTTCACCTTTTCCCGTAAAAGGTAACTTAGTCATCTTGCCTTTTAAGCATGATTCGCATGTATCGTATGAATCCAATTCAAACGATTCCAGAATTCCACATCGGTGTAATTCGGACATGCGTTTCTTGCTTACATGGCCAAGACGACAATGCCACATGTAGGAGTCTATTTGATTATCCTTTCGAGCACTCTTGTTGCTCGCTTCGATATTGAAGATGTCACTGGATACGTCCAACGTATAAACACCATTGCTTAAAGTTCCAGTCCCATAAAGAACTCCATTCAAAGTTATGTAACAACAATTGTTACTAAAAGTCAAATGGTACCCATTTCTATTTAAACAAGAAATAGAAATGATGTTCTTTATCAACGAAGGAACATAAAAGCAATTGTCCAGTTCTAAGACAAGTCCTAGGGAGTTTCAACAAATGCGCTCCAATGGCGATCAAAGAACCTTTGCTCCATTCCCAACACGCAAATTTGACTCTCCTCGACGAGTCTTCTTCTATTCCTTAGCCCATGTATGTCATTACATATATGTGAGCCACACCCAAGATCCAATACCCAAGTGTTTGAGGAAATAGAATGACAATCAATAACGAAGATATTCAAGAAGATGGGGCATCCGATGCCTTATCCTTCTTCACGGACTCAAGATAAATCTTGCACTTTCTTCAAGAATAGCTCTCCTTGCCATAATGATGGCAAGTTTCCTTTGTGCTAGTTCTACCTTCTTAGCCTTTCTCTTCTTTCCTTCTCACGCTTCCTTGACTTCATCTTAGAACCTTTCTTCGAGGAATCAACTAATAGCATCGCCCTCGCCATGCTTCTCGTAAGACTCCACGCCTTTCAAAGATATTGAGCAAGACTACGATGAACCTCCTAGCATCTCAGAGATGAAGAGGAGCTTTGAGACTTCGAACCTTTCGAATCTCACTTGCTCATCAACCAACTCACAAAGATGAAGGACTACGATATGAGAATCGCTGTAGCTTGGGTTCCATCGTGGCTAGCATGATGCAACTCATTTGTTCAGAATCACTCACATGTTTCTGATAGGCCAACAATTGGTCCATAGTTGCATCGTCACTAGGACGGGCGAGAAGAGGCGCTTCGAGGACATTTGCAAGCTTTTCAACCTTGAGAACAATTCTCAAGCTTCTAAGCCACCCATGAAGCTGCCCTACTAATTTATTTGAATCCAAAATGGAACGCAAATTCAAACACATCATGATCAATATATTAACTTAGAAATACAAAACGAGCATATATGAGAAAGATGATTTTAAAATGCATCAATATACATTTATAAATCCCATTCATTTTTCGAATTTCAAAAACCCCAAAATCACTTCGGAAGATTGTAGGTCCATCTCCGAATGGGCTGATATCCATCATAGTTATGAACAACCTTAGAGAGAGTCCAACAAGCCATTCATAACTACGACGGTAGGTATCATCTATACCGATTGCATATCCCGTATATGCAACTATCACAATGTGCTATCAACTAATTGAATGTTCACACATACATCGGGTTGTTAACACATTAACAAGTATGCATCATATGCATAGCACCCAACTTCACCTCCCTTTACATCGACCTTGGAGAGAGTCCAACAAACCGATGCTCCAGGTTAAAGCCAACCCATTAATCAGAACATAGTTTTAATATGGTTAGAGCGCATTCAACCAATTAGCCCAGCTTGGAGAGAGTCCAACAACCAAAGCTAATGATTGACCTCTGACTCTTACCATATTAGTATTAAACTATTCCATGGTTTGAACATATTCAGGTTCGAGCCGGGCTTGGAGAGAGTCCAACAACCCAAACAAGAAACAGAACTCTGGTTCTAACCATATTAATGGAAGGTGTAGGCTTTAATATTGATTAAGGATTTTTATGTCTCATCCTCTTTGCATGCAAATAACTATTATCTACATGGCATGGCATACATGACATACATCTACATGTCACGACACGCATGGCATAATGTTATGCATCTAATGCAATTACATGGCATACAATTATGTCATGTATATAATTTCCTTATATGTCATAACTATTTATGGAAATAAAATATGTTTAAGATTTGATTCTCCAAATCAAATCATAATTAAATTAGGAAACAAATTTCCAAATCTAATCACATATTTTATTCATGGAATTATTTGATTAAGGAAAATCTATTTAGGAAACCAATTTCCTAAATCATTAAAACTACTTATGGAAATAAAATATTTTAAGATTTGATTTCCCAAATCAAATCATGATTAAATTAGGAAACAAATTTCCAGAATCTAATCAAATATTTTATTTATGGAAAATATAAATTTCCATAAATACTTCCAACTTTCCAAAAGTGGAAGATTTCCATAAATACTTCTAGACTTTCCAAAATTGAAAAATTTCCATAAATACTTCTAAACTTCCAAAATTTAGAAAACTTCCAGAAATACATTATGACTATCGCAAAACCATTTTTACGATTATGTCGAAACACAACTGGCTCGATACCATCAAGGGTTTCCGCATCACAAGGCATGTGTGTTCGATCATGTTTCGTAAACATGAGCACAACGGAAGCAATTAAAATTAATAAATCTATATTTATTACAACACACACAACACACGCATGCTATTACAACAAGTGTAGACATAACCGTAAATTAAAATTTGCAATAAAAGGAAATTAAACTACGTTATACCTTCCGTATGACGTGTAGCGGGAACGGCATCAACCGGAACGATCCTCGTAAGAATCGTCTCTATCCGTATCCACGCCGAGCTCCTCGGGATGACTTCGCTAAGTCATGAGCTTCGTCTTCGTACGGGTTACTAGCCTCGTGTTGAAGACGACGTGATCGAGAGATGATCACGATCCGAATCCAAATTCGGATCCAAAACGAGTTCTCAAAACTCGCTTCTCCGGAGAGGTATTCGTCAACCGTTTGACGAATCCTTCGTCCTCCACCTCAGAGGATTACCGGAGATCAAATCCCCGGTAAGTTAGCCGCTGTCGGAGCACTAACCGTCGTCCAAACGACGCTCCGACGAGAGGAGGAGAAGCTGTCCAGAAAACTGGACAGCTTGGTGGAGGAGTAGGCACCGGCCAAAACAAGGAGAGAAAAGGCTCACCTTGATGCCGAACCTATAGGAGATCACCGGAGGGTCGCCGGAGGTTCACCGGCTGGAGCTTGGACGCCGGCAAGGAGCTGGACGGCGCCACCATAAGTTGGGCGGCAACAATGTGTTGGGCAGCAACAACATGTTGGGCGGCTAGGGTTTGGATGATTAGTTAGGGTTTAACAATCCCTTAAGCCCACTTTTATAGAGAACTAATTCTCTTAATGGTTAATGGATCATATCCATAAAGCCCGTTAACCCGCTCCATTAAGATAAGTTAAAATAAACCAAACCATGATGGTTTATTTTAAGTTAAAACGAACCGAACCAACTTTTGGTTCATTCGTTTAAAATAGACCAAACCCTTTGGTTTATTCTTATCCATTGGATTAGAACCAAACCATTTTGGTCCATCCATTACGTCTTCATAAGACGCAGCCCATCCACGCTTCTATTGCGACTGAAACAATTTCATGCTCGCTTTATGTTTGGTCCAACCAAACATAGTTTCTCTCGGTCTGAGAATCTCATTCTCAAGCTCGTTTTAAATCCTTTAGATTACACTCGTTGTGTGTGTGACCAAATAGGTTCTCGGTTTATGTTGGCCGTCTATAATTAACCATTAATTATAGAACGATCATGAGTGGCACCTAGTAGTACATCATGATCCCCAATTAACCGAAAAGATCAACGGTTGATCCAGAACTATTTCTCAAACCCTTCAAGAGCTCGAATGAATCGTGCCCCATTCCCTTCACTCATCTTATACCCACTTGGTTCTGTGACATGGTCTATTGTGTCACCTCACTAGGTCGACTACGTCACACCTAGCCCAAGTATCATTTCCTCCCTACGGATTCTAGTTACTCCACATGTATCAAGAGTACTTTACTCTAAACATGTAATGCTTTGGCCAAAGACTTTAGTAACAATCCGACGAGAGGCCATGGGTATACATCTCCTCGCAAGGAGTGGTGAATCTTTATAGGCTATTCAAACACCTTCGATCACTTCGACTTATACCCAATCATCCGGTCCACATCTCCTGAGATGTTTGCTTAAGATGTCAAAGCATAAGTCTCCATGATCAAGATGACTTGAATACGCAAGTCAAAGGAACATCGCACTTAAGCCACAAAGAACTTCATTGACATATCTATATATGCAGAGAACCATATGAAGTCTTACTACCGGTCACTCCAATGAACTAGTTACCATAACTAGCATCCACGATTAACTCCGACATCACAATGTCTCCACCGGTGAGAATCACCGCTTGGATACACCAAGGAGTATACCTCGTGCTAGTCTCGAGAATTGATGGTGTCCAAATCCATCAATTCATCGACTAGGATAATTCCGATACATCACAATTACACATGTAGAGATACTCACTAGTTGTGATCCAATCACAAATTCTCTCATGCTGTGAATCGTATCGTGGACATTCAGTAAATGAGTTTAAGATCCAATCAAATACATTAAACATGTACACTCAAATAGTGAATCTTCATTTATCATATAAATGGTTCATACATAAGGCGATTGCCTTAGGACATCTCTCATATATTACTAACATTTGTTTCTATCCATTGGATCTAAGCATCATGAGGTGTTAATAGGCTACATTAGGGACCATGAGGAGGAGTTGGGTCTTGGCCACCCATGGATCAAGCCCACATAAAGTCCGATCCACTAATGATGGTCCAATCCACTAAAGGTCCATCATTGATCTACCTCACCAACCCCCATATGATAATATGGGCTCCATATATTATTTGTACATTTTCTCCCCATGTTTAAGATCTCGAATGTCCGTCGATTAATTAATTTACTAACCATTAATTAATCAACATCTAACTCCATGAGTAGTACCACTCAACCTTTTCATCATGCCAAACCAAGTCCACCTGCAGGGTTTACATGATGAACCTTATGAGCTCCTCAAGGGGACATCATCATCCTAATATATAGGACACGGTTTCCTCCTATAATCAACGACACACCATATAAATAATATCATCTCCCAACTTACCGAGTCTATCGATTTAATCTATAAATCTCGCCCATTGGTAAATCAAAGAGATGAGTACCAAGTATATGTGCCCGTTATTATATCGGGATTAAGAGCATGTACTAAATAATATCTGAGGTCCGATTCGATTATGTAGTCAGCAATATATCGAATCACCTCTGTGTCGGTCCTGCTCAATACACACAAAGTGCACTAGTGTGATTCTATGGTCAAGACAAACCAATACCAAATCACACTACAACTATTCCGATGGTTTGTCCAAAGCCATCTCGGTTGTGAGCCTTTACTTATACTTTACAAGGAGCCGATAACATGATCTCCCGTGTGACACCACACACCATGTTATCTACAATGTAAGGTATTAGACAATATTGCATAACCATAAAAATATGCAAACAATGATCATGTGATTCTTATTTCAAAATAAAGATGTTCATACAAAAGAGCTAGGCTTTCAGTATACATCCCAACAGAAGGAGCATTGCAGAGTCGTGCGCTTGATGCTGCCAAGGGACCGCCGGACGAGATGACTTGAAGCGAAGCCATGAAGCTGACTTCGGAGGCAAGAGACGCGAAGGAGCATTGCAGAGCCATGCGCCTAATGCTGTCGAGGGACGTGTCCACGAACGAAGAGAGCTTCGGCAAGGGACTTCGAGTGAGATGAGAGAATGAGTGAATTGTAAGTAGCTAATTAGGTGAACTTGGCCGAATGGCTGAGTGTCAGAGGCTCGACCGCAAGGGTTGAGGTTTACACGACCGCTAGAAGTTCAAACGAATGTTAAGTTTGAGTTTCACACAGCACCATTCGACTGCCATGAAATGGCAGTCGACTGCTCTAAGTCGAATGAGGTTCGACTGGTATCCGACTGATGGTTTTATGTCAAGCATAGAACCACTCGTAGCCGATTGGACAGTCGACTACGGAGGCAGTAGTCGACTGATGGTTACATCAGTCGACTGCCAAGGGAACCATTGGCCTGCAACGGTCGGGATCCGACGTGTTTGGAGGTCATTGTAGTGGCGGCAGTCGACTGCCAAGGGCAGCAGTCAACTGGTAGCGGCCAACAGGAAGAAATCAGCCCTCTCTATAAAAAGAGAGGGTGGTGGGCTTTGGGAGGATAATTCTTCTCTTCTAAACAGCTCCCAAAGTGCCCTAAACATTTTCCGCTCTTCTACTTGTGCTAATCTTCATTCTATTGTAGAAGAGTGATCCTTGTGTAAAAGAGGTTACCTCCACCTTGCTTTGTGCAAAGGAGATATCTAGTGGAAAGATTGAGGAGTGATTCACCTTGGACGAATCGGGGACCGTGGATTAGCGACGTAGCCGTGAACCACGTTATATTCTCTTGTTAGCATTGTTTTTATCTTTGCATTGTTTATTTGCTTGTTTAGTTTTGTTTCCGTTGCTCTAATCGTATTTGTAGACAAGCGAATTCCACCATCGTACGAAGAGGGCTATTCACCCCCCTCTAGTCGGCCACATCTACACTTCATCCATCCTACAAGTGGTATCAGAGCCAAGGAAAGCTTGTCGAAGACTAACCGCCACAACAACCACATTCAAGAATAGTCGGCTCAAACATTCACCCACCAAAGTTTGAAGGAGAAATCTCTTGGTGGAAAAAGAGAATGGAGGTATTTTTCGAAACTTATTTCGAAATTCTTTTAATTATGGAAAACGGTTTCGAAATGCCTAGGGATGAAGAATGGGAGCCATTGGAAAAGTCAAGATGGACCAAGAGGCAAAGGGAAGAGTACTTGGCAAATTCAAAGGCCAAGCACCATCTCTACAATGTACTCCCCCAACAAGAAGTGAATAGGATAGGGGATTGTGCAAGTGCAAAGGAGATGTGTGAGAAGCTAGTAGAGCTTCATGAAGGCACTTCGGAGGCCAAGATTGCAAGAAGAGACCTCCTCCGCTCCTAACTATCAAACATCAAATTAGAAAAGGGAGAAAAGGTAACCTCACTACACTCTAGATTTAAAGAGATAATAACCGGTTTATCTAGTGTAGGGGAGAAGCTTTCAAATAGGGACATGCTCATGAAGGCTATAGATGCCTTTCCCTGGTTATCAAGATGGAGCTCTATGGTGGATTGTTTTTACATCTCCAAGAACCTAGAAGTTAGCACCTTGGAAGAATTTTTCTCAACCATGGAGCTCCATGAAACAAGACTTGAAGGAATAATAGAAGAGCCAAGAATTCAACCTTCAAGAGGAGTGACACTTTTGGCCAACAAGGGGAAGAAGAAGATGGAGATTCCCTCCTCCTCCGATGAAGATTCCTCCTCCTCCTCCATGGATAACACGAAAGAAGCTTATATGGTAAGGAGGGTAAGGCGTGCACTAAAACCTTTTAAATTCAATAACTCTAATGATAGGAGAAGAAGACCAAGGGGAAAGGTGATTTGTTATAATTGCCAAGGAGAGGGACACATAAGGGACAATTGTCCCCTCTTGAACAAGAGCAAAGAGGAGAGGAAAAAGAAAGAAGAAAAGAAGAAGAAAAAGGGGAGCAAGAAGAAAGAAAAAGAGAAGAAGGCCAAAGAAAAAGGGAAGGCCAAGGCACTAAAGGCAAGGACATGGGATGACCCCTCTTCCTCATCTTCATCATCATCGGAAGAGGAGAATGTTTTTGTCACTAACCTAGATTTGATGGCTTTTGACGACCTAGACTCATCCTTTTCCGAAAATGAATGATCAAGCACAAGTGAGGAGAGCTCTAGTGAAGTGGGAGCTTCTTCACCATCTTCATCCGAAGAAGAAGAGGACATGGAGACTATGGTAATGAACCTCTCACCATGTAAAATAGTTTCCATGATTTCTAGTCTTACTAAGGATCTATTTAGGGCCAAAAAGAAAAATAAGAGCATGCTAGATCAAATTAAGGATTTAGAAAATAAGCTAGAAAAAGCATGCTTAAATGTAAATGATAATATTTCTTCTAGCTTAAATGATGCATGCTCACATGAATATATGCCATTTAATGTTAGTGATGCATGTATGGATGAAAATAGGGCTTTAAGGGAAAAGGTAAATCTTTTGACCAAAGCCCTAGAAAAGTTTACAATTGGCTCAAATACATTGAACATGATAATTGGGAGCCAAAGAGCAAGCTTCAATAAGAAAGGCCTAGGATATAGGAAAAGAAAAATGAAAAGGCCTATAAATGCTTAATTGCTAGGGGTCAAGATAAAAAGAAGGTAATAGCTAGAAAATGGATCCCTAAGGAATTTTTAGTGAACCCCATAGGCAAGAATTTGTATTGGGTTCCAAAATCCATCCTTAAGGGTTAGGAAAACCTTAGGATAGTCAACCATAAGGATTTCACCTATATCATATTTTTGGTTGACTTAGGATGGAGGGACAACATTTTTGAAATAGTGTTAGGTGATGATAATGCACCTATAAATAGATAAATCATGCTTTAGGTGATATTTGCCTTATTATCATGATGTAATACCTAATGCATGATCACAATTTGATGAATACATTTGTTTCATGATCATAATATGAAATTCATACATATATGTCTTTATGATCATGTCGAATGATAGGATTATACTTAACCTTGATAGAATTGCATGAAAATAATGGTTAAGTGTATACAAATACCTTTAGGATACATCTCACACTCACCTTAGGCTACCATTATTTAAAACTTAGCATGAGTGAGATGATAGAATGATACAAATGTCCACTAATGCCTATGGCATCTAGATGGTCATTTAAGGTATCAAAATAGCAATAATAGACCAATCATGGGGAAGACTTATATTTAATTCATAGACATATTGCCCAAAGAACATGGTTGGATATTTCATATATTTTCAAAACAATTTCTTACTTTAAAATCTGTGTATTCATGTTTTGAAACAATCCAAAACAAAACTAGGTGTTAAAATGGATACAAACTTGATCAAAACACTAGTTGTTTTTAAAGCTTTTGGATTTTTGGTAAATCTTTGAAAATATAATGTTTTTTCATGGAAAACTATTTTTCATTGATAAAGAACCCTAAAAGAAATGTGTTCCCCAAATTTCACTATTTTTTAAATTTTTTAGAATTTATAGTGCATTTCTGAAATTCATCCAGAAAATCAGAAATTCTGATTTCATTGTGCCAGTCGACTGCCATACTGATAGCAGTCGACTGATGAACTGTGCACGAGCACAGTAACTTGATTTTATCAGGTTTTTGAGTGATTTTGATTTTTGCTTCTCTCTAGACTTGATGTCATGCCATATAAACCTTGTTTAATCTTTTTGATGGTGTCAAAGGGGGAGAAAGATATATGTTTAAGTAAAGGGGGAATGCATTTAGGGGGAGTTTCATGTATTAAAAAGGAGAGTTTCTAATCATTTTATTTACATGCTTTCCTTTCTTAATATTTTATCAAATATTTTTACCTAACTTAAACGGATTACCACACATCAAAAAGGGAGAGATTGTTAGGGCAATCAACCCGTGATATGGTTTTGATGTGTGTGGCAAAGGGTTTAAGTTAGGTTGTTATTGTGATTTGATATGTGCATTGGATTCTTGTAGGACTTAGTAATTCGTACATGGAGCCTTGGCGGGTTCACCACTCACAAACTCATGCTTGAGTCGGAGAAGGAGCATTGCAGAGTCGTGCGCTTGATGCTTGTCACACCCGCCCTTTTTCCAAGGGTCCGGAGGGGCGGCGCGTGACGCGACCGTACATACATACACTTCTTACTACTTACAGCGGAAGACTTTAGATACATTTTTTTTTCTTTTAAACATAAACATGCATTGACATATATATATACTTCTTCTTAACATAGAGCATGAATCATAACATATATAGATACTTCTTCTTAACATAGAGCATGCATCATAACATATATAGATACTTCTTCTTAACATAGAGCATGCATCATAACATATATAGATACTTAGTGCTTAGTTCAAGTCCATAAACATCATCATCATAAGGAGACATAAATAAGGACATCCATAAATGTCATCATCATAGGGAAACATAGATATAAGGACATAATGGATCTTCTCCACCATGCCACTACCACACACATTTGGCCCCTCCTGCTGCTCCCTTTAGTTTATCCATCCCTTACCTTTATCTGCAGTACGAGGGAAAGGTAAACTATAAGCACATAGGCTTAGTAAGATCCTGTCCTACTCACAAAAATCATACATCGACATTAATCATGGCATGTAACATTCATAATATATAAGCAACATAACATGTAACATACATGACGTAAGCAACTTAACATGTAGCATAAGTAACATAAGTAAACATAACATGTATCATCCATAACATAGTAGCATAACATGTATATATATGACTTAATCAAACATAATATACAACATATGTAACATAGCAACATAAACATGACATAACATGCAACATATATAACATAGCAACATAAACATGACATAACATGCAACATATATATGACATATCAACATAGCATGTGAACATAGCAATCAAATCGTGTATCCTATGCAGGATGCTTTTGAAAACATATATTATAGGTACGTAAACATAATCTCAACATATTTGGGCCCAACATTGTACCACTTCTTCATCATCATAGCGCGCATCCCTAAATAGACCCGAGGTAGCAAGTCTCGAACCTACTAGGTTACATGGCTCGATCTTAGTCCGTCGACCTAGGGCAATCGTCATAGCGTAGAAGCCCATCCTAGGCCCGAGTCTTACTCCATCGACCTAGGGCATCTTGGAGCCCATCCTGTACTAGGCCCGATCTTAGTCCGTCGACCTAGGGGCAATCATACATAGGAGGCCATCCTAGGCCCGATCTTAGTCCGTCGACCTAGGGCATCTTAGGAGCCCATCCCTTTGGACCTTGTTAGGTCTGCATGCCATGCAGAAGGTAAAATACTTATATGCTTTTATTATAACATAGCTTATTTCATTTTGCAAACATAGCATACTTTATTTCCTAACATATCATACTACACTTCATGAACATATCATTTTACATTTAATAAACATATCATACTTCATTTCATGAACATATCGTTTTTCATTTCATAATCATATCGTATTTCATTTCATAACATATCTTAAATATCACATACATATAGGGCATGGCATAAAGCATAAACATCAAGAGTAAGTAAACTCTAACCTAAAGCATGTTATCTTCATCTAGCATCATTTAATATCACAAGTCAACATGAATTCACCTAAACATAAAACACATGTTAACCCAACCTAGAGCATGTTAAGGTACAATGGTTGGCCGAATGGTTCATAGGACTTTTAGGGTTAAACCTTTACCCTAATTTATCTAACATACTAACATCATCATATGCATACAAAACATGAAATAAAACTTCATTGAAACATCAATACAAGGGGTTGGCCGAATGGTCCATGTAGGCTTTTAGGGCTAGTCTTTTAACCTAATCCCTCTAACATACTAACATCATCATATGCATACAAAATGTGGAATAAAACTTCATTGAAACATTAATACAAGGGGGTGGCTGAATGGTC